>CM033327.1:2605833-3907500 GCA_019359835.1 Pharus latifolius | reverse complement strand
GTAGGAGAAGAACCCGACTCGGTATTCTTAAGAAAAGAGAGGACTTAGAAATATTTGATTGAGCACGATTCGATATATTCCATTTATTATAAAAGTTCCTAAGGAATTCATTAGAGGAATGTTTCCAATAGAAATGGTTTGCTTTTGCACATCGAAACAAAAAATTAATCTTGCAGGCACATATAATACGGAAGACTAGGTGAGTGATTCATACACATCATCTCTTTCTTTTATCGAGGGTTCAACCAATTGATATCCTTTTACAACTAATTGAAATGCAATTTCGTGATCTGTATCTTTAATTGTTGGAAACTTATCAAGTTCTTTCGCCAAGCCTTGATTAATGAACCTACAAAATCCCTCAAATTGGATTTGACTAAATCCGGGTATTGTGGACATTCCCTCATTTCCATTCCGGAGCATCTTAATCTTATGTTTCCTATTTATCGAAAAGAAATTCCTTTATTAGCTCACTCTTTATCAATCCAAACGGATCGATCTAGCAATCATGGAATCTATATTCTGTTTACTGAATCACATGAAATTCTAGGGAACTCCACATACGTATTTCATATATGTATTTCATACGCATGAATAAAAGAGAATTTCGATGAAAGTTCAAGTTTGTGAGGGGTACAAATGAAATGAAAATGAATTGATGAAACACTCCTAGAAAAAAATTCTGCTACTTACACTTATGGAATCTTGTATAGATAGAGAATCCAATTTCTACCTATTATTATGATATTCTAATCAGATTGGATGGCAAAGATTTTTCAATTTATCTCCTTTCTATGAATGAGATAATATATATATATATACACACTTGTGCATACACAATTTACGAAGTTAACCAACTTACCATCCGCTGCACGACCTCAGCGTCCTTAGAGTTTGTGAACTCCACATACCCCATGGACGACACGAACACTCTCCCCTGCCACCATCGCTTGCACATCGAATCGCGGATCTCGGAGATTGGCATGTCCGGGCAGTCGACGAGAGCAATTTCCTCGTCTTCCTTCCTCCATTACTCCTCCTTCCCCACATAGCCTTGAGATCCGAGCCGGTGCGGGTGGTTGTTCCTCTTATGGATTCCCTTATTCTTCTTGCTAAGGGCCTTCAAAGTAGAAACAAGAAAATGCACCATTGGTTAGTCCATACGATCGACCATACAGTGTAACCAAGCAAAGGAACCATATATACTGTTGGGGGAAATCTCCACGCGGTCAAGTCCAGGTAAGTTCATGACTGCCCGGGGACAGTGGCCTCCGGTGCCTGCCCCGGGCGCCGCCTTTTAGGCGCCCGGGACCGTGCCTCCGGGGCATGTCCCGGGCGCCGCCATTTGGCCCCCGGGACCGTGCCCCCCGGGCATGTCCCGGGCGCCGCCATTTGGCCCCCGGGACCATGGCCCCCGGGCATGTCCCAGGCGCCGCCATTTGACCCCCGGGACCGTGCCCCCCGGGCATGTCCCGGGCGCCGCCATTTGGCCCCCGGGGCCGTGTCCCCCGGGCATGTCCCGGGCGCCGCCATTCGCCCGGGGACAGTGGCCTCCGGTGCCTGCCCCGGGCGCCGCCTTTTAGGCGCCCGGGACCGTGCCTCCGGGGCATGTCCCGGGCGCCGCCATTTGGCCCCCGGGACCGTGCCCCCCGGGCATGGCCCGGGCGCCGCCATTTGACCCCCGGGACCGTGCCCCCCGGGCATGTCCCGGGTGCCGCCATTTGTCCCCCGAAACCGTGTCCCCCGGGCATGTCCCGGGCGCCGCCGTTCGCCCGGGGATAGTGGCCTCCGGCGCCTGCCCCGGGCGCCGCCATTTGGCCCCCGGGACCGTGCCCCCCGGGCATGTCCCGGGCGCCGTCATTTGCCCGGGGAGAGTGGCCTCCGGTGCCTGCCCCGGGCGCCGCCTTTTGGGCTCCCGGGACCCTGCTCTCCGGAAGAGGTCCCGGACGTCACCGCCCTCCTAAAAGGTAAAATCCCTGTTTGTTTATCACGTGCAGGTCACGCGAGGGACGCCTCGGGAATCAGCGACCACCTGTCAAGCATCCAAGACGTTTGACCGGGAGAAGGACGGTCCTACCCTTCAATCCGACGGTGGCTCCCGGGGTAGTTTAGGTTTTTTGCTTCTTTTTGGGGCTATAAATAGCCCTTGTACCCCTCTGTTGTAAAAGATCACTTCATTATTATTTGGAATAGCTAATCTCACAGACGTGCTCCGGAAGCCTCTCCCCCGGAGAGAGCTCCCCCAGCCGACTCCGGTCGGGAGCGCGTCGACAGGACTAGGGCCCCCACTGGGACCCGAACCTGTATAAATCCTCGTGTCTTTTCTTGTGTTTGTCCGGCGGGGGAGGACCGGTCGCCCGGTCAACCCGCGCTGTGTAATCTCCGCTAGGATCGTCTTCAAAACCTGCCGGGGTATTCTTAATACCACGACAGTTGGCGCCGTCCGTGGGGACCCGTGACGAATCGCCATGGCTCCCCCGAGAACAAGGGCCCGCGCCCTTCCCGGTGACGCCAGTCCCGGTGACCTGGCGCCACCCGTCCGGGACGCTGCTGTTCCGGCGCCTCCGTCCGGAGGCGACCATTCCCAGGTACCGCCTCCCACCTTTCCTCCCAATCTAGGAGCCTCCACCTCCGGGTCGCTCCCGGCGGCCACGGGGACCTCGGCCGGGACGAGTTTCCCCCCGACGGCTCCCCCGGCCCCCCGGGATGCCCTGCTGGAGGCTCTCGTGGAGGGCCAGCTCCGCGCCCAGCGCTCTATGGACGAGCTCCTTAGTGTGTTGGCGCGGCCCTCGGCTCCCACATTCTCGCCGCACCCGTATCCGGGGATCATGCCCCCGTTTACGGGATACCCAGCGGCCCCTCCGGCGTCAGGGGGGCTGTCTACCCCGTATAATCCCGCTGGGGGGTTCCCTCCCCCCGCGGGATATACTTACGGACACTTCTCGGCACCCGGGCCTGTCCCGGTGCCGGGAGGCTCTTTCATGCCCGGGCCCTTCGTGGCACCAGGGGGGTACCCCGTCCCCGGCTCGCTTCCGGGGCTGGGGGGTCATTTCATGACGGGGGCTATTCCTACGCCGGGAGCCAGTCCCGCCCCCCGCGTTGCGTTTACCGCACCGGGGCAGGTCGACAGAGCAGCTCCCGTGCCTCAGCGAATTTCCCCCCGCATTGGCTCCCCAACCCAGGACGTCGCCGAGGGGGCTCACCCCCCACTGGTTCCGGATGTCACAGGGGTTTCCCCCTTCCCGGTCCCGGTCGTTGCCACGGGGGCCCCCTCTTCGGATCCTAACGCCGCCCCGGGCGCCCCCTCCCCGGTTCCGGATGGTGCAGGGGCTCCCCCCTTTCAGGTCCCGGGGGCCGTCCCAGGGGGCTCCCCCCAGCAGGCCCCGGTAGCTTCCGGGCCGGCTGCTACAGTGCAGGAGCTCCCTCCCCCGGCGAAGCAGGTCCGCCTCTCCCGGGGGGAGGTTGAGCGAATGTATTCTCCCAGCCACGGGGAAGAGCTTCCCCCCGGTCGTTGTCACAGGGAGCCTCGCTCTCGCACCGGTCGGGGGAAGAGACCCGCCGAAGAACCATCCTCCCCGGAGGGAAGCCCGGACGTCCGGGAAATCAGTCCCAGCCCGGAAGAGAAGCGTCGTCACCACCACTCTGGCGGCCCTCTTGGGCCGCTACCTGACTCAGATAACGAGGGGGCGTCCCCCGTTAAAGAAGACAGTGACTGGGGCTTCCCCCGGGAAGTGCAGGGGGCGAACCAGCCTCTATGTCGAAGACTCCGCAGCATCCGATGGCCGCGGCCCTACCGTCCCCCGCACATCGAGCATTATAATGGCGAGGCGGATCCCTACGAGTTCGTGCAGATTTACTCCACAGCCATCTCCGCGGCGGGGGGGGACGAGAGCGTCCAATGCAACGTCTTCCCCCTCTACCTCACCGGCGTTGCCCGCTCCTGGTTTTACAATCTGAAGGCGGGCTCCATCAAGTCTTTCTCGCAGCTGAAGCGGGAGTTCTGCGCCAACTTTCAGGGGAATTACGTACGTCCCCTGGATTCTTCACAGCTATACACAGTGCGCCAGAGGACCGGGGAGACCATCAGAAGCTTCTTCAAGCGCTTTGCCCAAGTGAAAAGCAAAGTGGCCCACGTCCCGGACTCCACAGTCATCGAAGCCTGCAAAAGCGGCATCCTCCCGGGGGAGCTCCACCGAAGGCTCTCCCGGAGCTGCCCCTCTTCCGCCGACGAGCTCTTCAACGTGCTCGAAAAGTACGCTCGGGCGGAGGAAGATGACATCTGGAAGAAGACCCAGGGGGCTCCTGCCCCCGCCGAGCGGGGGGCCCGGGATCCCCCCAGACGCCCCAGGCACGGGGGCCGTAGCGAACCACGGCCTCGGGACACTTTTGTCCTCGAGGGCGGAGGCGGCTTGCGCGACCCCCCGAAGGGCAACCGCCCCTTTCCCAAGCCGAGAGGCCATGGGGGAGGACAGTCTTCGCGCGGCCGCGAAGGCCCCGCGGGGAGAAGCCGGGAAGGACCGTGGTGCAGCTTCCACGGGTCCAGTACCCACGCCACCCGAGATTGCCACCAGCTGCTGCAGCACTTCGCGGCGTTCCTCGACCAGCGCGGGCAGGGGGGGGGGGACTCCGGCCTCCTTGCCCCCTCGGCCAGCTGTCCCGGCCCTTCCTGCTCCAGCGGGGGGGCAACAGGTGCAGGAGGGGGAGCCTTCAGACGCTCTCCCCTTTCAAACTTCTCAGCGCCGCATCAATGTCATCGTAGGGGGCTCCGCCTCCGGGCGGGACTCCAAGCGCCAGCGCAAGGAGTACGCGCGAGAAGTTAAGGTAGTGGGGGTGCTACACGCGTCCGTGCCGCCCAAGTGGTCGGACGTCCCCCTCACCTTTACGGCGGAAGACGCGCGAGGGGTTCGCTTCCCCCATGACGACGCGCTTATTGTCTCCGCGACAATCTACAACTGCCACTTAGCACGCATCCTCGTGGACGGCGGAAGCTCCGCCGACGTCCTGTTCCTCAAAACATTCAAGGAAATGCAGGTGGATGAGAGGCTCCTGCAACCAACGGCAGGGCCTCTGCAAGGGTTTGTCCCGGGGAAGGCGATCCACCCCGTGGGCAAGGTAGATCTCCCGATCACCTTCGGCACCCCGGAGAACTACCGGACCGAGCTAGTACGCTTCGACGTAGTGGACCTCCCCTCCTCCTACAATGTAATTATGGGGAGGACTACGATCAATCGGCTGGGGGCTGCCACCCACCAAAACTATTTGTGCATGAAGATCCCCGGGCCGCATGGTGTGATCAACGTCCGGGGGGACCAAGACATGGCCCGTGCCCTATACGAGCGGGCTGCTGCCACAATAGGAAGCGTCAACCTGATCAAGGTACCCGGGGGGGAGGCTCCCCCCCCGAACGTAGACGTTGCTGCGCCATCCCCTGGGAGGCCCCTCCTCAAGCCGCATCCGGAAGGGGGCCTCCGGAAGGTCCCGCTGTCCCCGGGCAGCGGAGACAAAACCGTCCAAATCGGGGCAGAGCTCCCCCAAGACCATGCAGCGCAACTCGCAGCCTTTCTGCGCGAAAACTCCGATGTTTTTGCGTGGAAACCTTCGGACATGCGGGGCGTCGCCCGGGAGGTTATTGAGCACAAGCTCGCGGTAACCCCCGGTCACCCCCCTATCAAGCAGAAGTTGTGGAAGCTCTCCCTCGAACGTCAAGAAGCCATCAAGACGGAGATAGCCCGGCTCCGAGAGGCGGGGTTCATCCGGGAAGTGTTGCACCCCGAGTGGCTCGCAAACCCCGTCCTCGTCAAGAAATCAACTGGCAAGTGGCGCATGTGCGTGGACTTCACCGACCTTAACCGCGCTTGCCCCAAAGACAACTTCCCGCTCCCGCGGATCGACCAGCTCGTTGACTCCACCGCGGGGTGCGAGCTGATGAGCTTCTTAGACGCCTACTCGGGATACCATCAAGTCCGGATGGCGGAGGGGGACGAGGAAAAGACGAGTTTCATAACTCCCCTCGGAACCTTCTGCTACCGCCACATGCCCGTCGGGCTCAAGAATGCGGGAGCCACCTTCCAGCGCCTGATGACGCTGGTCTTCAAAGATCAAGTCGGCCGCAACGTCGAAGTCTACGTAGACGACGCGGTCGTCAAGAGTCCCCGTGCAGCCTCCCACATCGACGACCTCACAGAGACCTTCCGCAACCTCCGCGCGTTCGGGCTTAAGCTCAACCCGGAGAAGTGCGCCTTCGGGGTGCGCGGGGGAAAGCTCCTGGGTTTCCTCGTGTCCCAGCGGGGCATTGAGGCAAACCCCGAGAAGATCCGGGCCTTCCTAGACATGCCCCCGCCGCGCTCCGTCAAAGATGTCCAGCGCCTCTCCGGCCGCCTGGCCGCACTCAGTCGCTTCGTCTCCCGTTCGGGGGAGCGGGGCCTCCAGTTCTTCAAGATCCTCCGAGGGCTTGAGGGGTTCCGCTGGACCCCCGAGGCCCAGGAAGCCTTCAACGACCTCAAGAAGTACCTCTCGAGCCCTCCAATGCTCGTGAGCCCGTCTCCGGAAGAGCCCTTGCTCCTCTACCTTGCCGCGACCCCCGTCGCCGTCAGCGCGGTTTTGGTGAAGGAGCAAGGGGGGCAGCAACACCCCGTGTACTACGTCAGTGAAGCCCTCCAGGGGGCCAAGACTCGGTACACGGAGATGGAGAAGATTTGCTACGCTCTCCTCATGGCGTCCCGGAAGCTCCGGCACTACTTCCTAGGGCACCCCATCACCGTTCCGTCGTCCCTCCCCCTGGGGGAGGTACTGCGGAATAAAGAAGCCACCGGCCGGATTGGGAAGTGGGGGGCCGAGCTTGCCCCCTTCTCCCTGTCCCTTACCGGCCGCTCCGCAATCAAGTCGCAGGTCCTCGCCGACTTCGTCGCGGAGTGGACTCCCGCCTCTGGGTCCGGGGACGAAGATCTCCCTGTGCCGCCCCGACGCAGTGACCATTGGACCCTGCTGTTTGATGGGTCGTTGTGTCTCGCCGGGGCTGGCGCGGGGGTAGTCCTCCGGAGCCCCGAGGGGAAGGAGCTCGAGTACGCCGCGCGGCTCGAGTTCCCCGCCACCAACAACGTCGCCGAATATGAGGCTCTGCTCCTCGGGATGCGCCTCGCGCGCTCCCTGGGGATCCGGCGCCTCCTAGTAAAGGGAGACTCTCAGCTCGTTGTCTGCCAAATGGACAAATCTTACCTGTGCCATGACGCAAATTTAAGTCTTTACTTGCAGGAAGTACGAAAAATGGAGAAACACTTCGACGGCCTTGAGGCCCGGCATATCCCGCGAAGGGAAAATGACCGGGCTGATGCTTTGGCCCGGGCGGCAAGCGCCCGGGAAACGCTCCCCAAGGGGGCCTTCTTGGAAACAATCACGAAGCCCTCGGTGGCCTCCCCGGACGCAGGCCCCGAGCCTCCGGTCCCGGAGGTCGCCGAGATCGTCCGGCCGTCGTCATGGATGGATCCCCTCGTCTCCTTCATCAAGGGGGAGGGGGACCCTCCCAGCAAGACCGAGGTTAAGCACCTCCGGGCCAAAGCCCGGGCATATCTCCTGCTCGAGGTAAGGCTCTACAAGCGGGGGGCTTCAGCCCTCCTGCGCTGCCTCCCCCGGTCGGAGGGACTTCAACTCCTGGAAGACATTCACGCGGGGAGCTGTGGTTCTCACCTAGCCCCGCGTGCCATCGCCGCCAAGGCCCTTCGGCAGGGCTTTTACTGGCCTACAGTCATGCGCGACGCGCGAGACCTTGTCTCCACGTGCGAAGCATGCCAGAAGATGGCCAAGGGCTCGAATCTCCCCCCTGCAGCGCTGCGGACTATCCCCATCACTTGGCCCTTCGTGCGCTGGGGGATGGACCTCTTAGGACCTTTCCCCCCAGCGCCCGGAGGATACAAGTATGCGGTGGTCGCGGTCGACTACTTTACAAAGTGGGTCGAGGCGGAGCCCTTGGCTAGCATCACCTCCCGGGCCGTTCAGCTGTTTTTCTGGAAAAACGTCGTTTGTCGTTTTGGTGTCCCCCGGGAAATCACCGTGGACAACGGGACCCAATTCGACTCGGCATATTTCCGGGAATTCTGCGAAGGTCTGGGGGTCGTCATCCACTTCGCCTCAGTGGCCCATCCCCAAAGCAACGGGGCCGTCGAGAGGGTCAACGGCGTAATCCTACAGGGGTTACGCCGGAGACTCGAACAAACCGCTTCCAAGCGGGGCGCGTGGGCAGAGGAGCTCCCTAGCATCCTCTGCTCCATGCGCACGACCCCGTCCCGGGCCACAGGGCGTGCTCCCTTCTCCCTAGTCTACGGGGCGGAGGCAGTCCTCCCCCCGGAGATTGGCTTCCGGTCGCTGCGGGTCGAGCTCCTAAACGGAGCCACGACCGCGGCCTACCGGGCCAACGAAGACAACCGGCGGCTGGAAATCGACCTCGTGGAGGAGGAACGCGACCGAGCGCTCCTCCGCCACGCCATCTACGAGCGCGAGATGTCGCGCGCATACAACCAGCACGTGCGCGAGAGAGCTTTCCGCCTTGGGGACCTTGTCCTCAAGCGCGTCACAGACCCCCAAGCCTAGGGTAAGCTCTCCCCCAAGTGGGAGGGCCCCTACAGGATCTCCACTGTCCTAGGCTCGGGGGCCTACAAGCTCTCCAACCTCGAAGAGCAGGAGCTGAAGCACACCTGGAACTTGCGTTTACTTCGCAAGTTCTACGTTTAGCCTTACGGGCCTGTCCCCTCCCCCGGGGCGGTCACGCCGGAGGGGGAGGGGGGACACTGTAGCTTCCCTTTTTCCCCCTTCGCGGCATCGCAGGGGGGCTTTGTATATTTCGTTAATAAATGCATAGCCTTTGTTCTTTAACTGTCTCACTGCAGGTTGTTTTTGTTTACCGCCCCTAGTGGTGATGCCCTCCCCGCGAGGATGCCTTCCCCGTGAAGATGCCCTCCCCGCGAGGATGCCCTCCCCGCGAGGAAGTGGGCCAGTCCCAACAAGTCCCTACAACGGAGCCTGCACTCCTGTAGGGCGGCTTACGATCAGCCCTCGTGGACTGAGGGTGTAAGCGGCAACCCGGTCCCCAGCGGCCGTGGTAACGAGTCACTTTGGGAGACTAGTCCCCTGCCCAAACACTCAAGTCCCGTCTTCGGGCACTTCCTCCTCCGGGAGTAGACGATCTCCTCAGCGAGACGTCTAATGGCTTTCTGGATTATCTTCCTCCTCCGGGAGTCGACGATATTCCCGGCTCCCCGTTCTCACGGCGACCGGAAGATCGGCCCCTTGCGGCTTGATGGGATTTATCTTCCTCCTCCGGGAGTCGACGTTATTCCCGGCTCTCTGTTCTCACGGCGACCGGATGATTATCTCTCGAAGACATTATTCCCGGTTCCCCGTTCTCACGGCGACCGGACGAACCCTCCCGGGAAGCTCCCCTCCGGAGGTCATTGGCTTTTCATGAGCCCCTTCCGCGCCTTGTTCCCGGTTCCCCGCTCCTCCGGCGGCCGGATGAATCTCTCCCAGTGGCCCCGGCCACCCCGGAAGGTCCCTCCCTCGGAAATCCTGTTTTCACAATTTTCTAACTTAGAAAATATTTCTACAGGTTATGCTCCCCCCGGGGACCCTGTTTCCCCCACAGCATGCGGAGGCTTCCTCCCGCCCGCTGTGGGCGGGGGGGGGGGACAGGGGGTCCCCGGGTCACCCACGAAGGAACTTAGCTCATCCTTGTTAAGATGAGTCGTCTAGACCATCCAAGAAGAAGAAAATAAAGAGGCAGTAAAAAGTTTAACAATGCTTTAGATCGACAAACCCGGAGGACATCTTCCCCCTCCGGTGGGTTTCGGAAATGATACAACCCGGGTCCTAACCCGGGGGATTTTCTACGAGCCTAAGGCCCCTACGCCTAAAGCTCCCGGAGGCGCTCCCTTAGTTCCCGGGCCAGGTCCCGGTACAGCGCCCGGACGCGACGCTGAGAATCCCGAAGTACGTCTTCGGGCCAAAACTCGTACCCAGCCGGCGGAAGTATCCGGAGAGGAGGTATCATCTGGGCCCTCGGGCGCGGGGGAGTTAATTCAGCACGGCTGTTGTCAAAATTATCCAAGTGCCATTCCGGGCGCCACCTCAACCGGACGGGCTCCCGGGCAGTACCGCCGTCGCGCCTCCCGGAGACAAGGCTCAGCAAAATCAAAGCCGCTTGGGCGTCCCCCGGAGAGTTTCTCCCGGACCGTTGCTCGGGAGCAACCCCCCGGGAAACCTGGTAACATTTTATTGCAAAGACTTAGAAAAATTTCTAATATATTTCATTGCAAAATGTTTGTGTACAAGTGCCCGGGGCTTCTCCTAAGAAGCTACCGGAATCAAAATGCCTAACAAAATAAAAAGGGGTCCTAGCTAAAGACCCGGGGGAGGCTCATACTTTGGCATTGGGGTCCTCCCCCCGGGAAGCTTCCTCCGTGGTCGGGGCAGGGACATCCGCGGCCGGAGGCGCCGGTGTCGAGAACCACGTCCGGATGATCCGGTCGTAGAACCCCTCCGCCAGCAGCTCTACCTCCCGGCGCGTTGGCTCGAAGGCCTCCGAGAAGCCCCGGGGGATGCGCCCCCCGATCGCCCGGGCGCCGACCCCACGGTAGTCAACGAGCCCCGCGGCGGCCGCGATGACGGGGATCGCTCGGCCCCGTGCCCGGACGTCCGCAGCCTCCGGGATGGCGGAGACTTGTGCGTTAAGAAAACGCACAGCCTCCGCGAGGGTCGCCGGGGGCACCTCCGGGCCGCTCCCGGAGCCCAGGCTAACGCCGAGGCTTTCCAAGGCCGAGCGGACGGAGCGGCCCGCGTCCGACAGTGCCCGGACGCTGGAGCTCTCGAGCTCCCGGAGCGCCTTCTCCCGCACCTTGGCCTCCTCGCGGAGACGGATGTAGGCGCCCTCCGAAAGGTGCACCTGCGCCCGGGCCCGGGACAGCTCGTCAAGAGCTTCGTCCCGCTCCCGGATGGCCGCCTCCCGCTGCTCGACGCAGGCCGAGGCCCGGCTCTCCGCCTCCTTGAGCAGCCGGGTGACCCGCTGCTCAAGGCCCCAGGTAACAGTCGCTACCTACAAAATGCATAAAGAGTTAGAAAAATCTTAAGTGCAGGAAAAAACCGAAGTGTGGGGAGCTCGAGTTACCTGGGCTCCGAGGGACTCGAGCCCCTCAAAACGCTCGTGGAGCGTCCCTCCTGCCACGAGGGCCTGCACCTTCCGGTTGTGCAGGCCCTCCGCGTAGCGGGCCACCTCCCCCGCTGGAAATAGGGAGGTGTCTTGCCCGGCCCTCCTATCGCGGCCGGGAGAGGGCCCCCGGACATCTGAATCCGGGAGCACGGCCGGCGTCGCCAGCGTCTTCGTCGACGAAGTTTCCTCCGAAGACGAAGACGAAGGTTGGACGGGGATCTCCGCCCGGGGGGGGATCATTGGGCCTTTCCCCGCCCCAGGCCGGAGGGCCCTCGGAGCCTCCTGCTCCGGGGGGACCTCGAAGACTGAGGGGCTCCCCCCCTCCTCATCCACCGGCCAGAGGCGCGGGGGCGCCGCCCCCGAAAACCGCACTTCTAGCCTCTCCGGCGCCAATGCCGCCGGGAGAGGCGAGAGGAGCGTCACGCGAACTGGCGACGGGGCGTAGTCCGCCGAATCGGACCCCGCCCCATCGACAACCACCTCCTTCCCCCGGGCCTCGACGGGGGCCTCCGGGGGCGGAGGCGTTGCATCTGCCCGGGGCGCCGCCCGGGCATGTTCGGCTCCGGGAGCTGCGTCCCGGGCCCTCACCGGCGTCGTCGCCGGCGCCGTCGCCGGAGCCGGGGTCTTCTGGACCCGGGGCTTTTTGGGCTCCGAGCCCCCGGCCGCGTCCTTCCCCCGTTTATGAGACCCGGGGGTGGGAAGGGGCTTCCTCTCCGGAAGCCTGAGCCCGTAGGCCTCGGCCACCAAGATCCGGGGAGGCCCCTCCCCCACGAGGCGCACGATGCGCTCGTGTTCGTCGGCGAAGTACCTCCCCAGGAGGTGCTCCGCCTTGTCCCTCGCCGCCGGGTACGGGCGCACTGCAAGAGGTAAAAAGTTAGTCGATTTTTCATAAAAAACCGCAAGTACAAAAATGCAGGGGACTTACGCCGCGTCACCGGCTTGACCGGAGGCCGCTGCTCCGGGCCCATGCCGATCCCCCTTCCCCCGCGTGAGAAGGGGGAAAGCCGCAGGAGCGCCAGCTCCTCCGCGGCGTCCCGCATTGAGCGGGCCTTCTTCGCCAGCACCACCTTCCCGAGGAGCTCGAACTCCTCGTCCGTCCACACCGGCGGCTTCGGTGCGGATGATCGGCTGTAGGTGGGAGGCTCCGGGGCATAGACCACCGCCTCGTCCCGGACCCGGAGGTAGAACCACCTCCGGAGCCAGTCCCCCCAGTGGTCCCGGGAGGCCGCCGCCGGGTAGTCCGCCACCCGGGAGGGCAGCATTTGGACCATCACCGAGCCGAAGGGGGACTTCGGTCCTCCCTTCACCAGGTGGGAGCTCCGCGCCGCCGGTTCATAGAAGTACCGGAAGGCGCGGAGGGTGGGCTCCCGCCCGGTCGCTGTCTCGTAGAGCCATATAAAGAGGCCCATACGGACGAGCGCGTTCGGGGTGAGGTGGTTGAGAGCCACCCCGTACTCTTTGAGAAACTCCCGGAGCATCGGATGCACCGGGAGCCGGAGCCCCGCCTCGAGGAAGGCCTCGAAGGCCACGACCTCTCCGGGCCTGGGGCGGGGGGCTCCGTCCTTCTTTAGGGGGACCCGGATGTCCCCCTCTTCGACGACGCCCTTCTTGACCAAGGACTCCGCGTCCGAGGCCGAGAACTCGGAGGCCCAAAGGAAATCCACGGGGATTTCCTCCGGGGGCACCTCCGTGGTCTTTGCTCGACCTTTGGGCGCCATTAGGTGAGTTCTTTGTTTTTCGGTGGCTAAGTTTTCAGGTGGCTATCAACGACTCCCGGGCGCTCGCTACCGGAGGAGGCTACCGGAGAAACTACCGGAAGAGCGCTACCGGGAGAGCTGAAGCTGGAGTTGAAGATTTGGAATGAGCTTCCGGGGCCCCCTAAGGCCCTATTTATAGAGGCTGGCCGTGATCTAGATGCGCGCCACGTGGCCCCCTCGGATCAATCTGGACCACTGATTCAAACCGTGCGCGGGAAACGAAGGGACAGGCGCGTAAATCGAGACACCGGTTCAAACCGCGCGTGCATTTATTGCGAAAACGGCGCGGCCATAAAGTGCCCGGCACAGAAACCGAAGCGTCGTCGGGGCTCCGGTGATTTTCGTCCGGAGTTTGCGTCCGGAGATTTTCCCGATGCCGTAACCATTCCCCTCCGGGGGCTCAGGCTTCATCCCCGGAGGGCATGGGGGGCTGCTGTTGGGGGAAATCTCCACGCGGTCAAGTCCAGGTAAGTTCATGACTGCCCGGGGACAGTGGCCTCCGGTGCCTGCCCCGGGCGCCGCCTTTTAGGCGCCCGGGACCGTGCCTCCGGGGCATGTCCCGGGCGCCGCCATTTGGCCCCCGGGACCGTGCCCCCCGGGCATGTCCCGGGCGCCGCCATTTGGCCCCCGGGACCGTGCCCCCCGGGCATGTCCCGGGCGCCGCCATTTGACCCCCGGGACCGTGCCCCCCGGGCATGTCCCGGGCGCCGCCATTTGGCCCCCGGGGCCGTGTCCCCCGGGCATGTCCCGGGCGCCGCCATTCGCCCGGGGACAGTGGCCTCCGGTGCCTGCCCCGGGCGCCGCCTTTTAGGCGCCCGGGACCGTGCCTCCGGGGCGCCGCCATTTGGCCCCCGGGACCGTGCCCCCCGGGCATGGCCCGGGCGCCGCCATTTGACCCCCGGGACCGTGCCCCCCGGGCATGTCCCGGGTGCCGCCATTTGTCCCCCGAAACCGTGTCCCCCGGGCATGCCCCAGGCGCCGCCATTTGGCCCCCGGGACCGTGCCCCCCGGGCATGTCCCGGGCGCCGTCATTTGCCCGGGGAGAGTGGCCTCCGGTGCCTACCCCGGGCGCCGCCTTTTGGGCTCCCGGGACCCTGCTCTCCGGAAGAGGTCCCGGACGTCACCGCCCTCCTAAAAGGTAAAATCCCTGTTTGTTTATCACGTGCAGGTCACGCGAGGGACGCCTCGGGAATCAGCGACCACCTGTCAAGCATCCAAGACGTTTGACCGGGAGAAGGACGGTCCTACCCTTCAATCCGACGGTGGCTCCCGGGGTAGTTTAGGTTTTTTGCTTCTTTTTGGGGCTATAAATAGCCCTTGTACCCCTCTGTTGTAAAAGATCACTTCATTATTATTTGGAATAGCTAATCTCACAGACGTGCTCCGGAAGCCTCTCCCCCGGAGAGAGCTCCCCCAGCCGACTCCGGTCGGGAGCGCGTCGACAGGACTAGGGCCCCCACTGGGACCCGAACCTGTATAAATCCTCGTGTCTTTTCTTGTGTTTGTCCGGCGGGGGAGGACCGGTCGCCCGGTCAACCCGCGCTGTGTAATCTCCGCTAGGATCGTCTTCAAAACCTGCCGGGGTATTCTTAATCAATAACCTTATTCAAGGCCAAGGTATGATTATTGGGATTTAGCATCAAGAACTCACAAATAACCCACACAAGACAGAATATATAATTGTGAAAATCGAATCCTAACCTAAATACAATATTACATTTTGACAGTCGAAGAAAATACTCTAGCACTACAAATCATCATACCCGTTCTTGAACTAAATCTCAAAAAAGAACAAATCCTAGTTTAAATCCTCAACAAGAGCAGCCAAATCCTAGTTTAAATACTGAAAGAGAAAATTAAGCTAATCCTGAACTTAGAACCATGCACTAGGGATAGGGCAGGAGTACGTTACGGCGAAATATAGTGTCCAGCGATGGTGGAGAATAGTGAGGCGGCCGACGATGGCGCAAAGCAGTGCTCGGGGGTGGTGGAGAACAGTAATCTCGGCAGCAATGGTGGTTCGGCAGCGAGGAAGTGGTGATTACAGCTCTATGGAATCTATGGAAAATTAGAAATGAGATCATTTTTCAAAATCAATCAATAGCAGTAGCAGATTTGGTGAAGAATTTAGCCACACTAAAGTATCCTCATACCTAGTTGCACCTTGAATTGATTCCAAAATAGTCAAGAATGGTTGTCAATCTATAATCCTTCTTGGTGATTGTCTCACAGGTAACTTGTTTCGTCAATATCTTCGATAGGGATAGATTGAATGACATCTAAAAATGGAGATATTTTGTCAAACTGATTATACTTTTCCTCATCGACAACGTTTTCGACCCCAACAATATGTCTCTTGATGTGAAGGACAATGTGCAACTTTGGATTGGACGAGTCAACGTTGTAGAATACCTATGTGGTTTGCTCAACAAGTATAAATGGATTGTCTTGGTATGCGACTCTATTGAGATCGATGAATGTAAACCCGTAATTATCAACTATAACACCTTGAAGGATTTCGACCTATCGGCATCGAAACAAATGAATCTTAAATATTACGTAATCGAGCTCCTATGTATCTTCAATAACATCGTAATATGAGTTCAGTGTCCTGACTGCCCTGGCATTCTCCAAAATAAAAAATAGTGTCACTCCACTACATTGCATAGTACTATTCTTGTCTTTACTTCTTGTGTAAAATGAATACTCGTTTATGTCGTACCCCTGCCAACTCCCTACAGTAAATCTTGGGTCTCTAGCTAGCCATGTAATGGTTTCACTTATGAAGCCCTCGGTAGCTCACAGGACTCTGTTTTAGATCCACCTAGCAAATTTCTTGTTATGTTCTCTGGTGACCTAAATCTCTGGGTTCAAATGATTCTGTTTCCGTAACATTTCCTTGTGCTCGTGTATGTATGGCTCCATTTCCGTCATGTGTTGTAAGACCCAAAAATATGCTTTTGCAAACATATCACTGGTGGGGACGAGTGTTTTGAATCTAATCGTTTTGATGCCCTGAAGCCTACTCTCGTGTCGAGACTTAGTAAAGCCAATTGGGTCAACCCTGGCCATATAATTGGTGCAAAATTCAATCACCTCCTCTTCGGCATAACCTTCGATGATATCGCCTTCGGGCCGATGATGATTCCATACATATCGCTTCAAGATACCCATAAATCTCTCAAATGGATACATACAACACAGGAACACGGGTTAGCAAAAGTTAATTTCTCTGATAAGATGAACAATCAGATGGACCACAACATCAAAAAAGGATAGAGGGAAATAAATCTCGAGCTGACAAAGAGTTGTAACCACGTCGCGATGCAAAGCGTCCAGTCCATCCGGATCAATTACCTGCGAGGACACAGTTGCGCCAAATATTTGGATCAGAAAAATCTGGGAATTAAGTTCCCTGAATGGAGATAATTAACTTAGTAGGACTACACTTACCTTGCAAGATATTGCGTTAAATAAATAATGTAGTTTTGTAATTGTCTCTCTGACTTTAACTAGGAGAATATCTCTGATAGCAATGTGAAGCATTTGTAACATCAGTACATGACAATTATAGGACTTCATACCAATCAGTTTTAAGTCCTTCATGGACACAAGGTTTTTCAAGTTCGCAGAATACCCACATGAAATTTTAACACTATACAGGCACTGACAGAGTTCTGCTTTTTCGCTTTTTGACAAAATATAGCAGGCCGGGGGGAGGTATGTACGCATTCCCTTCTTCAACGGTGCAGTCCTTATCCCTATTTCCACCATGTCACGACGAACTTTGATATCATTTTTGTCTTTCTCGGAATGTTCAATAACAAACCAATCAAACTGTTACAAACATTTTTCTCTACATACATTACATCAATGCAATGTCGAACTTGTAAGTGCTCCCAGTATGGTAGACCCCAAAGAATCGATATCTTCTTCCAAACATTCTTTTTGTTGAGGTTTAGAACATTTACTGAACTCAACTTTGATGTCCTGCACACGCAAGTAAACCTCCTTACCGGTCAAAAACACTGGGGCTGATCCTTTCTCAGGATTCCCGTTAAATGATTTCCTCTTCTTACAATAGGCGTGATGCATCGGAAGAAACTTGCGGTGACCCATGTACACTATTTTTCTGTAGTTATGTAACCACATGCTCTCAGTTTCATCTAGGAAAATAGGGCAAGCCTTGCTTTCTTTTGTACTATAGTTCGACAAATTTCCGTAGGCTGGGAAATCATTTATGGTGCAAAATATCATGGCCCATAACATGAAATTCTCTTGGTTGTATGCATCCCACACCTGCACCCCCTCGCTCCACAATTTCTACAAGTCGTCGATTAAAGGCCTAGAAAACACATCAATATCATTTTTGGGTTGTCTGGGTCCTGAGATTAGTAACGACATCATGATGTACTTGTGTTTCGTACATAACCAAGCATGAAAATTGTAGATGCATAAAAGAATTGGCCAAGTGCTATGCCGACTGCTCATATTTTCGTGTGGATTCATACCATCTATACTCAGCCCAAATCTTATATTCCTCACTTCACCACCAAACTCATCAAATATTCTGCTAATGTTTCTCCATTGAATAGAATCAGTTGGATGTCTCAGTTTTCCATCTTGTTTCCAGCCTTCCGCATGCCAACACAAGTACTTCGCATCTTTTGGATTTGCAAACAGCCATTTCAATCTAGAGATCACAGTTTTAGCTGGAGGTCCTTTCTTTACCTCATCAAATTCACCATCAATTCGGTCCCTACGCTTGTACCGCAATGCACCGCATCTTGGAAAACATGCAAATCCTCATACTCATTATGGTACAACACACAATCATTCGGGCATACGTGTATTTTTTTGATTTGCATTCCCAATGGACACAACAGTTTTTTGGTTTGGTAAACCGATCTTGGCTACTCATTTACCTCTGGAAGCATGTTCGCTAGAAGATCTAATAGTGCCGTGAAACTCTTATCGCTCCTACTGTTGCTTGTCTTCAAGTTCTATAATCTCAGCACAGAAGACAGTTTTGTAAATTTTGCACAACCAGGGAACAGATGCTTCTTAGAATCAACAATCAATTTCACAAATTTACCAAAATCATTTTTGTTGTATTCTTCTTCTACATCATGTAACATCTCATCTAGATGGTCATCATCTACATGCACATCGGAATGAACATTATCAAAATTTGATGATCATCATTACTACAATCTACACACACTAGGGAATGCCTGCTGATTGGTGGTGGTGCTTGTTTCCTCAAGATCTTCTCCGTGTCATATCCAACGGGTATATCGTGCATTAAAACCATGACGAATCAAATGGCTCTTAATCTGATCAGAAGTGCTAAAGCTCTTAAAGTTCATACAATATGTACAATGACAATGCATATCTTTTTCTTCCTTCTTCGTTTTTCTTGCTCAGCAAATTTAATAAACCCGTTCACACTCTCCAAATACTCAAGAGTAGTACGTTTTATTCCATACATCCAATATTCCCGGTCCATCTACAATTTGCAAAAGTGACAATTGCAAAAAATAATGATCAGTCAGTGTCGACGATTCGGACTCGGGGTCCTTAGTCGATCTTATGCAGAATTTATGAGTTGTGAGGCCTTTCAAAGTGTCCCTCCAGAAAGGGATGATGAGCAATGTCTATTGGGGCACAAAGAGATTTATATAGGTTCGTGCCCTCGATGGTGGGAGTAATAGCCCTACGTTCTATTGTGATTTCACTATGTATGGAAAATGTTTACAAGGTTGAAGAAAAGATCATCACAGGCGAAGATCTCTTCTGTGTTGTCTAAAAACGACTAAACTAACTTATGAAAGCTTGTGCTTGATCTGCCGTCGTCTCTGATCCCCCCTCATCTTGTACATTTGCTCACCCTTTTATACCGGTCAAAAGGGCGCCAATGCACAACGGTTTTGAACGGTTGTAGAAGTACAGTTTTGGTAACCGCACTTAACTCCCATGCAGGCTTAACACGTGCAATCAAGAGATAACTGCACATGTTAACCTCCTGGCAGTTGTCTTCATATGTGGAAAGATCTTCATGATTCTCGGGATATGCTTGTACAAAGTGCTAAGCAATCTTGAGTTACACTGGTTGAGGATAGTCAATGACTTTCTGACCGCGCATTGTCTGCGGCCTCCTGATCGCGTAACGTCTGCGATCTCATGATCGCGCAAAGCCTGCGACCATAAGTCATTCTTGTGTCCACACTTCTCAGGTCGTCTGAGACCATAACAGCGGCCCTTCAGACACTCATCTGGTTCAAATCTATCTTGAACCAAATGTGCATTATTTCGAACTACCTCAGGTAACAATCCATGTCAACTAGCCCCCAAATTTGAAGAAAATGAAGAGACATATTTATTTCAAATTTTAATCCTGCATCGGATAAGTGAATCGACGCTTCAACTTCTACACTTAGTGGCGCACTATGTGCGGCGGTTTATTCCCCGAGACGGGTTCCGGGTTGTTTTTGACTGGAAATGATAGCGCTGCTGACTTGTTTTTTAACTAGAGATAAAACTGTAACTATGTTTTAAGAACTTGAGGCGTTTGCAAATACGAACCGTCATCCTTGGGTACTATAAATACCGAAGACTCTTAGTCCTAAAACTTCACAAGTTTTTTCTCGGCTAAGTTTTTTCCAGAGCTATCTAACGAGGATTGTTACCCGAGCTAGTTCAAAGTAATGCACATCTGGTTCAAGGCAGATTCGAACCAGACAAGTGTCCGGGGGTCCGTTCCTATGATTTCAGATGACCTGAGAAGCGCGGACACATGGTCGCAGGCTTTGTGCGATCATGAGGCCACAGACAGTGTGTGGTCAGGAGGCCGCAGACAGTGCGCGGTCAGGAGGCCGTAGACAGTGCGCGGTCAGAAAGTCGTTGACTACTCTCGACCAGGATGACTCGGCAATGCTTAAGCTCTACAACGGACATATCCCGAGAATCACGAAGATCCTTCCACGTGTGAAGACAACTGCCAGGAGGTTAACATGTGCGGTTATCCCTCAATTGCATGTGTTAAGCCTGCGTGGAACTTAAGTGCGGTTATCAAAACTGCACCCAAGCAACCGTTCAAAGCTGTTGTGCATTGGCGCCCTTTCGACCAGTATAAAAAGGTGAGCGAATGTACAAGACGAGGAGAGATCGAATAGATCAGACAGACACACAAGAAGAACAGAAGCTTTCATAGGCTAGTTTAGTCGTGTTTTAAACAATCACACAGAAAAGATCTTCGCCTGTGATGATCCTTTCTCCAACTTTGTAAACCTTTTTTCCATACATAGTGAAATCACAACAGGACGTAGGGCTATTACTCCCATCATCGAGAGCCCGAACCTGTATAAATCTCTCTGTGCCCCAACCGACATTGCTCATCATCCCTTTCCGGAGGGACACCCTAAAAGGTCTCACAACTCACAAATTCTGTATAAGTTCGACTAAGACCCCGAGTCCAAATTGTCGACACTACCTTCTCTTCTCTTCTGTTTTCATCTCAATGGCATATCAGGACTCCAAAAAGATCATTGAGATTGAGAGTGATGAAGAGGAAGTGATACCCAAACTTGACCAGGACTTCCAGAAGGTAAGTCTTTTCTGGAACTTTTTGGTTCAAGTTGTCATTTTATATTCTGATCATTTCCAAACTGCTTTTTGGGAATTCACAGGTGACAGAAGAGTTGGTTCCCCCAAGGAAGAAACCCAAGGTTGACGAGGGATCCTCCAGCGGTGTCGGAGCTGTAGGTACAAAGGTTAGAAATGCATCATTGCTCTCTCTTCCTTTGACCCCTATAATTCTTCTTATGCATGCTACTCCACAGGTTGGAACATCATTTTTGGGGATCCATGATAATCCTGGAGGGACCCCTATATTATTGCGAGTGGACAATGCAGCTGCTCTTGATCAGACCTCACAAGATGATCAGCTTTCTCGTGGGAAGGTTGCACTTTCACGACCAGGCGGTCCTCGACTTTCGTCGGGTGACCTGTTTTTTGGAGGAAGTTCTGCATCTCCTCATTCGACTCCAATGCGAGGATTGGTAATTATCTCTATTCCCCCTATGAGTCGTTTCATCCTCAAAGCTAACATATGTGAACGCAGGAGACCAAAATTTCCAGAGCCCCCAGCGACCAGCCTGCCAACGTTCAAGTTCTTGGCAAGGGTGCAGCCTTCGAGCGAACTCTCCAAGAAGAAAAAGAGGTGCTGGAGAAGCATTCTAAGGAGATGTCCTCGGCCATCCTGCATCTGGTAGAATGTCTTGACAACTCTCGCAAAGAGGCACACCAACTTCGCCTGGAGAGAGACCATGCTCGGCAGCAGTGAGAACTCTCCGATATGATCAGGAGTAGTAGTGCTTCTTTGCTCCAGGATGATGTAGATAGACTTAGAGTAGTCGCTAGTTCTCTTGGGGCGGTCAGTGTAGATCCTACTGACGCCAATATGTCCTTAGGGGAACTTTGTAAAATTCTCTCGGATCAGATCGATGCTCTGGTCGTCTGTATCCCTTTTGTATGTAAAGATTGTTAAAAATAAAGAATTTCTTTTCCTCACATACTTGATTTTTTTTAAAAGGATTATGTGGAACTTATAATCCAATTTATGGTTAGTTACATTTTGTGAACAATAGTTACACGAGAACACTTCTGCGACCAAAAACTAGTTCAGTTTTTTGGTTTCAGAATAGCATTAAGACCGTAAACTGCGATCAGAACTAGATTATTGATCAGAAAACAATTCTCCGATCTCAGAATAGCATTGAGACCGTAGACTGCGGTCAGAACGATCACAGAACAAACAGTCTTTTGACCATACAACGACTATAGCTGTCGTGATGACACATATCATAGGAATATGTTGCAATTACCCACTTGTAGCAAATTCAAAATTGCATTGCGATCAACATGCAAATCTTGAGACGATCACAGAACTGCATTGTGATCAACACATAAAAAATTAGTTTACAAGCGACGAGGGATTATTTCTTCAATGATCTTTGCAAAATTTTTCATGTTTTTATGTGCACCCAGCCTCCGAATTCGAAACAAAAAATAATGAAAATATATTTTATTCCAGATTCACTGTAGGGAGTGCATAACGAGTTTCCAGAGAAAAGGCACACATTATGTGAAACTAATAAAATATTCGGCGAAGGGTTGTCTCGGGCATATAAAAGGAGAAGGTAGCTTCCTGGAGAAGCCTCACAACCAAAAACCCTTCATTTGCCTTAGAGTTTCACGCCGCACAAAACCCTCTTTTGTATTCCTCATCTTCCAAAGTCACCACTTTTTTCCTCAATCCTTCATAGTGATGGTGTCCTGGAGCCGATCCGTCCACCATACCGAAGAAAGTCTGGTGGCTCCAGAAAAGAAGAGATCCTCCCTCCACGGCTGCTGATCAACTAGCGGCCAGCGGAGAAAGATCAAGAAACCCCAATCGTCCAAGAGGTTGAATTGGTGATCTTCGAGGAATACCTGCGCTGTGGGTTCCGATTCCCAGAAAGCGAGTTTCTGCGGGGAATCTTGGAACACTATGGGCTGTAGTTAGTGAATCTCCACCCAAATGCAGTCCTTATTTTGGTGATTTTCCAACACCTCTATGAAGCCTTCGTCGGAGTGCTTCCAAGCATGGAGCTTTTTTGACGCTTCTACTTTTGGGCATGATCGAAAAGTGCCAATGTTACTGGGTGCATCTACTTCCGTATAAGGGAGAAGAAAGAGTACCCATTCCTGCCTCTACGGGACTCTATTCATGGGTGGTACCATAAATGGTTCTACTGCACGTCTCCATCAGAGAGCGGACAATGGTTCGCGAACACACGACCAGAGAAAGCCAGTGAATTAGACTCCCTTCCCGTTCTGAGTGCAGAACAGAAGAAACAAGTTCAAGGTATTCTTCACCTAGTCCAGCAAGGCTTGACCACGCGTGATATCTTACGCGACTTCGTGAAGAATCGGATAAGCTCCCTGCGTGAAATGACACATCCAGCTTGGGAAGTTAAGTCCATGGCACATTTTTACTGACTAAAAAAATGTTGTTTTTGCTAACATGCTTGTTTGTGACACAGCTCTATCTTTGTCTGATATCGAGAAACAGACAAACTACCTACTTCGGGTGTATAACACCACTGTGGAGGGAGCTAAAGAAACGAACTCATGATTCCTAAGTACAAGAACATCATCATTAGGTAGTAACCTATCATCCAAAGTATAAGTATGTAACCCTAGGAACGAACTCACCTGGTAATTTAATTGTCGTGCACGTGCCCATGTAATTGGTCCTTGCATAAGAGGTGATGGAATTGAAGTAGTGTGTGTAGTGATGTACTCATAATGCACTCTGTTGGATCAAGGATGCCGACTAGAGGGGGGGTGAATAGGAGGCTTTTAAAAACTTTAAAACTTAAAGCAAATAAAGAACAAATCAAGAACAAATAATATAAGCAAGAGAAAGAGAACGAACACAACGATTTTTACCGAGCTATCGGAGACTCGCCCAGTCTCCACTAATCCTCGTTGAAGCACTCAAATCACTTGAGTCTTGCCTCAATATCCACAAAGGATATTATCACTAGTGGTTGCTCCTTGTCCACTCCGGAGAGGCGAGCACCGATGCCTTGTACACACTTGCCGAGCCTCTCCGACAATCTCCGAACGAAGAGATCAACGGCCACGCCTCCGAACCGTCTAGGTGAGGGCGCTCACCAAGAGTAAAAGGCAGCAAGGTCTTCTCTAGACCTCCAAACACGCATCGAGAGGCTAAGTGAATGCAAAATGCAAAGAACTGAAATGCTTGGTGGATCGGAAAAACACTCAACTTGATCAAAAGATCAAGATTCTATGTAGAAAACTAAAGCTCAAGAGTGTATATGAAATGCTACTACTTGTTCTTTAAAACACATGCCCAAAGCCCCTATTTATAGCCTCAAGAATCAAATGAACCGTTGGAGCTAGGGCTGAAAATCAGCAACTCAAACTGACAGTCAGTTATGCAAACTGACAGTCAGTTACATACACAACGGCCGACAAAATTTACGGAATAAACTTTGCTAGCTGTTCATGATCGTTTAAGGAAACTTGAAACCCCCAACTAACAGTCAGTTATGCAAACTGACAGTCAGTTCGACCAAAACATCGACCAGATCAAATAGAAACTCAGATAAAAACAGCTGTGGTCGAAACCCAAACTGACAGTCAGCATGGGCATACTGACAGTCAGTTTAGTACAAAAATTTTTGGCCTGAAAAACACACTCTCTGGACAATTGTCAGTTAACACAAACTGACATTCAAACTGACAGTCAGTTCAGCAAACTGACAGTCAGCCTGAACAAAAACAGCTATAACTTTAAATCCAGAAGTCCAAATGAAGTGTTTGATAGCTCATTTCAAAGATATTTTAAAGGACTATCTTTTTGTCAAAAGAAAAAAAATCCAGATCTCTCTAGATCTTTCCATAAAATGCAAAAACTCTTCTGCGGTCAAAAACTAAACTGAAAAACAAAATAACTGACAGTCCGTTAAAAACATCCATAACTTTTTATCCAGAAATTCAAATTGAGAGTTTAATAGCTCATTTGAAAGATACTTTAAAGGGCTACATTTTTGTCAACAGAAGTAAAAGCCAGGTCTGCCTAGATATTTCTAAAAAAGCAAAAACTCTTCTGCTGTCAAAACACAACTGAAAAAACCAAATCTTTCAAACCAAATTCAAATCAAATCCAACCAAAAAGATGCAATGCAATGACCTAATAATTTATCGGTTCATATTGGAGATATAGAGAGGACTTGCAACCCCTCTTTATAGTGCGATTAAAACTAAGAAATAATTTCCTAAACCGATCAAACTCCAAACACCGAGATCGGTCAAAATAAAATAAATATTACCTTAGGTCCTTTGCATCTTTAATCCTTGGAACTTTCGTTTTGGTGACCTTGACTTCCAACCTTTAACTGTGACCACAGCCAACATTGCAACCTTGCGCTTGCGACTTTGGACCTGTGACCTGCAGATCTTCCCGGATCACTTGCAGACTTTACAGAAATCGCTCTGCATAGAAATAGCTCAAAGATAAGGTTAGTCCAAAACACTTAATGTCATCAATAATCAAAATCAACCTAAAAGGGCCTAGATGCAACAATCCCCCCCTTTTTGATGATTGATGACAACAAGTGTTTAAATGAATAAAATCAAATGACTCCCCCTAAGTACATGCATAATTAACAGATATTCAGGAACTCCCCCTAAATGCATGTATATATAAATACCCATATGAGTCATTTGAAATTTGAGAGTGAATCTATAATGATGAATTTATAATAATAGATCGTGAGATATCTCAAAAATCTTTCTCCCCAATCTCTCCCCTAAGCATAAACAATGTCAATAATGAAGCAAGAAACTCAAGAATCTCTCCCCCTTTGTCATCAAGCACAAAAAGGCGGGAGGACAGGAAAATCAGACAGTTATTTTAGATCAACTAGCATTTGATATATCAATAATGTTCAGTTCACCTCTTAAAAAGTAAAATCTTGATTCATCTAAGGGTTTGGTGAAAATATCTGCTAATTGCATATCTGTTCTGACATAATTCACATCAATATCTCCTTTTGCCATATGATCTCTAATAAAATGGTGCCGTATTTCAATATGCTTAGTTCTAGAATGTTGAACAGGATTATTAGCAATTTTAATGGCACTTTCATTATCACACAATAGTGGCACTTTATCAAAGATAATCCCATAATCCAAAAATGTCTGCTTCATCCATAATAATTGAGCACAACAACTGCCTGCAGACACATATTCAGCTTCAGCTGTGGAGAGGGCTACAGAATTTTGTTTCCTAGATGACCATGATACTAAGGATCTCCCCAACAGCTGACAGCTACCAGATGTGCTTTTACGATCAATTTTGCACCCAGCATAATCAGAATCAGAATACCCAATTAATTCAAAATTTGCATTTTTATGATACCAAAGCCCTAAATTGGGATAGCATTTTAAATACCTAAGAATTCTTTTAAGAGCAGTTAAATGACATTCCTTAGGATCAGATTGGAATCTAGCACACAAGCACACACTAAACATGATATCAGGCCTAGATGCAGTAAGATATAAAAGACTACCAATCATAGACCTATAAAGTTTAGAATCAACCGATTTGCCGCTTTTGTCCATGTCCAGATGTCCATTGGTCGCCATGGGAGTTTTGATTGCCTTAGCGTCTTCCATCACAAAGCGCTTGAGCAGGTCGTTCACGTACTTTGTTTGACTCACGAACGTACCGTTCTTGAGTTGCTTGATTTGAAGTCCGAGGAAGAAGCTCAGCTCACCAATCATGGACATCTCGAACTCCCTAGACATCATCTCTCCAAACTCATGACAGAAATGTTCATTAGTAGACCCAAAAATAATATCATCAACATAAATCTGACAAATGAACAAATCCTTTTCAATTTTCTTGGTAAAAAGAGTTGTGTCAACCTTCCCAATTTTAAAACCTTTTGATAAGAGAAAGTCTCTAAGTTGCTCATACCAAGTCCGAGGAGCTTGTTTGAGACCATAGAGAGCTTTTGACAATTTAAATACATGGTTTGGAAATTTTGAATCTTCAAAGCCAGGAGGTTGTTCAACAAAAACAAGTTCAGAAATTTCACCATTCAAGAACGCACTTTTAACATCCATTTGAAAAAGTTTGATATTAAAACATGATGCATAAGCAAGAAGAATACGAATAGCTTCAAGTCTTGCTACCGGTGCAAAAGTTTCACCAAAGTCTAAACCTTCGACTTGAGTGAATCCTTGAGCAACAAGACGAGCTTTGTTCCTAATTACAACTCCATTTTCATCTTGCTTATTTCTAAAAACCCATTTTGTTCCAATAACATTATGATCTTTGGGTCTTTCAACTAGAGTCCAAACTTCATTTCTAGCAAAGTTATTAAGTTCTTCATGCATGGCATTAACCCAATCAGGATCATTTAAAGCTTCATTAACATGTTTGGGTTCTAAAGAAGATACAAAAGAATGATGTTCACAAAATGCCTCAATAGGAGATCGAGTTTGAACACCCTTACTGACGTCACCCAATATTTGGTCTAGAGGGTGATCCTTGGTGATCGTTTGATGCTGTCTTGGTGCTTCATCTTGTACTGCTTCATCTTGATCTTGTTCTGGAGGATCAACATGAGATGATGATGCATTTTGATCAACATTCTCAATGTTGACATCTTCTTCTTGATCTTCTTCTGTTGGCTTGATGTCTCCAATGGTTATGTTCTTCATGGCTTCTTGAAGATCTTCACCTGAAACTTCATGAGAGACTTGCTCCTTTTGCGAGCCGTTAGTTTCATCAAATTCGACATCACCAGATTCTTCAATGCAACTTGTATTTTTATTGAAAACACGATAAGCTTTGCTAGTGGAGGAGTATCCGACTAGAAAGCCTTCATCTACTCTTCTTTGAAATTTACCACCAAAATTTCTTTTCTTAAGAATAAAGCATTTGCATCCAAAGACTCGGAAATAAGAAATATTTGGCTTACGCCCAATAAGAAGTTCATAAGGAGTCAAATTAAGAAGAGGATGCAAATAAAGTCGATTTATAGAATAGCAAGCGGTATGCACGGCTTCAGCCCAGAAGCGAGTAGGAGTATCATACTCACTCAGCATAGTCCTTGCCATTTCTATAAGTGTTCGATTTTTCCTTTCAACGACTCCATTTTGCTGTGGAGTGTTTGATTCCAAGAGAGTCACAAAAATCAAATAGAGTTGAATTAACGAACTCTCCACCATGATCACTACGGATTTTCTTGATGGATAATTCGAATTCAGTAGAAACACGTTTTGCAAAACTTTTGAAAACATCGAGGGTTTCAGATTTTTGGGAAATAAAGAAAACCCAAGTATAGCGAGTAAAATCATCAACAATCACAAAACCATAATTGCTACCCCCGATACTTTGGAACTCGGAAGGTCCAAATAAATCCATGTGAAAGAGTTTCAAAGGTTTACAAGTAGAGAGAATACGCTTAGTTGGATGTGAAGTAGCTACTTGCTTGCCAGCTTGACAAGCGCTACAAGGTTTGTCCTTTTCAAAATTCACATCCTTTAAGCCAACAACCAAATCACGTTTAAAAGTTTTCTCAATTGATGCATTCCAACATGTGCAAGTCGTCTATGCCATAGTCAACATTTTGAGGTTTGAGAGACAAGACATGTTGAAAGAGATGCATCTTTTGAATAAAAATCAACCAAATAAAGATTTCCAAAATGAAAGCCTTTAAAGATCAAGGTTTTATCTTTTAAACTTTCAACCAAAACTTCTTTTGGGAAAAATGTGCAACTAAAACGAAAATCGCAAATTTGTGCAACGGAAAGCAAATTGAAGTTCAGAGATTCGACCAACAAAACATTCGAAATAGATAGATCATTTGATATTGCAATTTTACCCAAGCCTACCACATTTCCTTGACGATTGTCGCCAAAGGTAATCTTTTGGTTCTCGCTTGAGTTGTCTTCTATTGAGGTGAACAACTTCTTGTTACCGGTCATGTGTTCGGAGCATCTGCTATCTAGCACCCAATGCCTCCCACCGGTCTTGTAGTTCACCTGCATACAAAGAATTAAGTTCTTTTAGGTACCCAAACCTTTTTGGGTCCTTCAATGTTAGCAATCAAAGCTTTGGGCACCCAAATAGATTTCTTCTTTTTATTTAACATGGGTGCACCAACATACTTTGCTATATCATATCCTTTCCTCGACTTTTGAAGCATGTAGCAAGTATCAAAATAATTAGGAGTCATTAAGGGACATGCTTCATGCGAATGACCAGTTTCATGGCATTTATGACAAAATGTGTTGCATGCTTTAACAAATATAGTTTTAGAGTTTGGTTTCTTCCCTTTCTTTTGAAAATATCCTAATCCTTCTTTTCTAAAAGAACATTTTTGTTTACTAAGGATTAGATCAAGAGATATTTTGCCTTTGTAGCAGTTTTCTAATCCTTTTCCAAGTTTTTCAACTTGTGCCTTAAGTTCATTATTTTCATTTAAGATGTTATCATTAGAAACACATGGAATGTGATGACTACTAGAGGGAGAATCATCCAAATTACATGAAGTTGAAGCATCTACCTTAGATGAGGTATTTGTAACATCTTTTATGAGCATGCTTTCATAAGAGTCCTTAAGTTCGGAGTATTGAGCGCGTAGGGAAGAATGTTCTTCCTTAAGCGCCTTATACTTCTGTTTAGTTTTTCCAAAAACTTCATTTAATTCGGTTATCATTTCAACTAAATCATCATAAGATGGATCATTAGAGTGTACCTTTTCATCGCCTTTGGCCATAAGGCAAATGGATGAACTAGTTGAGGTGTTGATGTTGCCGAGAGCTAATCCGGCCATCTTCTTGGAGCAACTTCTTTCGTTGTCGGAGTCAGAGTCGGAGCTCTCTCCGCCGGACATCCACTCTCCAAAACAGGCTTCTTTGATTTCTTCATTCTTCTTCTTGTTCCACGCCTTGTTCTTGTTTGGACATCTTGATGCTATGTGTCCCTTCTCATGGCATCCATAGCAAATGATGTCCTTGAAGTTGTTTTGCTTTGGTCCCTTTGGTCGCGTGTCAAGATTGACACCCTTCTTATGCAACCTGCGAAGAAGTTTTTGAGTGTTCTTTACCATGAGTGCAAGGTCTTCGTCGGAGGAGCCATCACTTGAATCGTTCCTTGCGTTGCCTTTGAAAGCCAAAGCTTTCTTCTTCGTCTCCGAGGGTTCGGCCGCTTCTTTCTTGTCCTTCTTATGCATCTCATGGGTGATGAGGTTCCCATAAAGATCGGTTGGTGTTGTGGTCGATAAGTCGGAGTTTGTGAGAACCGTGACCAAAGTGTCGAAACTTTCCGGTAAGGCCCTAAGCATCTTTCTCACAAGCTCAAGGTCAGTAAAAACAACACCAAGACCCTTGAGTTCATTCACAATGTTATTTAACCGAGTAAACATGGAATCCACGGACTCGGTTGATGACATGGTGAATATCTCATATTTTTGCCTCACCATTAGCAATTTTTCCTCTTTAACCTTTGTAGTGCCCTCGTAAATTTCTTCGAGGGTAGTCCAAACCTTATGAGCAGTCGTGAGATTGCTCATACGGTTGAACTCATTCAAGGATAAACCGGCAAAGAGTGCATTTTTTGCACGGGCATTTAAATGCAGTTTTCTTCTGTCGTCCTCAGACTGACTTGCCGGATCATCCGGAGGAGTAAAACCGAGTTTAACAATATCCCATACATCAAGCCCCATGGCTTCTAGGAATATCGACATGCGCACTTTCCAGTAAGGATAATTTGTCCCATCAAAGATAGGCGCACGACCGGTATGACCAAGAAGAAAGTCTCCACTTGACGACATCCTCTCTCTAGGCGGTAAAACCTAATGAATCGAGAGACCAAGCTCTGATACCACGTGTTGGATCAAGGATGCCGACAAGAGGGGGGGTGAATAGGAGGCTTTTAAAAACTTTAAAACTTAAAGCAAATAAACAACAAATCAAGAACAAATAATATAAGCAAGGGAAAGAGAATGAACACAACGATTTTTACCGAGGTATCGGAGACTCGCCCAGTCTCCACGAATCCTCGTTGAAGCACTCAAATCACTTGAGTCTTGCCTCAATATCCACAAAGGATATTATCACTAGTGGTTGCTCCTTGTCCACTCCGGAAAGGCGAGCACCGATGCCTTGTACACACTTGCCGAGCCTCTCCGACAATCTCCGAACGAAGAGATCAACGGCCACGCCTCCGAACCGTCTAGGTGAGGGCGCTCACCAAGAGTTAAAGGCAGCGAGGTCTTCTCTAGACCTCCAAACACGCATCGAGAAGCTAAGTGAATGCAAAATGCAAAGAACTGAAATGCTCGGTGGATCGGAAAAACACTCAACTTGATCAAAAGATCAAGATTCTATGTAGAAAACTAAAACTCAGGAGTGTATATGAAATGCTGCTGCTTGTTCTTTAAAACACATTCCCAAAGCCCATATTTATAGCTTCAAGAATCAAATGAACCGTTGGAGCTAGGGCTGAAAATCAGCAACTCCAACTGACAGTCAGTTATGCAAACTGACAGTCAGTTACATACACAACGGCCGACAAAATTTACGGAATAAACTTTGCTAGCCGTTCGTGGTCGTTTAAGGAAACTTGAAACCCCCAACTGACAGTCAGTTATGCAAATTGACACTCAATTCGACCAAAACATCGACCAGATCAAATAGAAACTCAGATAAAAACAGCTGTGGTCGAAACCCAAACTGACAGTCAGCATGGGCATACTGACAGTCAGTTTAGTACAAAAATTTTTGGCCCAAAAAACACACTCTCTGGACAATTGTCAGTTAACACAAACTGACATTCAAACTGACAGTCAGTTCAGCAAACTGACAGTCAGCCTGAACAAAAATAGCTATAACTTTAAATCCAAAAGTCCAAATGAAGTGTTTGATAGCTCATTTCAAAGATATTTTAAAGGACTATCTTTTTGTCAACAGAAAAGAAATCCAGATCTCTCTAGATCTTTCCATAAAATGCAAAAACTCTTCTGCTGTCAAAAACTAAACTGAAAAACCAAATAACTGACAGTCCGTTAAAAACATCCATAACTTTTTATCCAGAAATCCAATTGAGAGTTTAATAGCTCGTTTGAAAGATAATTTAAAGGGCTACATTTTTGTCAACAGAAGCAAAAGCCAGATCAGCCTAGATATTTCTAGAAAAAGCAAAAACTCTTCTGCTGTCAAAACACAACTGAAAAAACCAAATCTTTCAAACTAAATTCAAATCAAATCCAACCAAAAAGATGCAATGCAATGACCTAGTAATTTCTCGGTTTATATTGGAGATATAGAGAGGACTTGCAACCCCTCTTTATAGTACGGTTAAAACTAAGAAATAATTTCCTAAACCGATCAAACTCCAAACACCGAGATCGGTCAAAATAAAATAAATATTACCTTAGGTCCTTTGCATCTTTAATCCTTGCAACTTTTGTTTTGGTGACCTTGCACTTGCGACCTTGACTTCCAACCTTTAACTGCGACCACAGCCAACATTGCGACCTTGCGCTTGTGACTTTAGACCTGTGACTTGCAGATCTTCCTGGATCACTTGCAGACTTTACAGAAATCGCTCTGCATAGAAATAGCTCAAAGATAAGGTTAGTCCAAAACACTTAATGTCATCAATAATCAAAATCAACCTAAAAGGGCCTAGATGCAACACACTCCACGTGGTGTGGGCCCCACTCGTGTGGCTTGGTGCACTATACGTACAAAAAATAATTCCACTAGCATATGGGTCTCACTAGTTTTGATCTCTGTTGTCAGCGTCTGTAGTATGTATATGTAGTATGTGTATCGAGAGTACGGCATGACCACACGTGTGGGTCCCACAAAATACATGACCTTGAGCTAAACCTATTCCAACGGAGTCACTTGACTTAGTGCACGGCCAATCGGACCTACAAAAAGTACGACATGGGTTTTGTCGACGATTCGGACTCGGGGTTCTCAGCCGAACTTATGCAAAATTTATAATAGGGAGACCTTTCAAGATGACCCTCCGGGAAGGTATGTAGGAATATGGAGAACAGGAGTACAGAGAGGTTTATGCAGGTTCGGGTCCTCGATGGTGGGAGTAATAGCCCTACGTCCTGTTGAGATTTCACTATACGTAGTAAAGATTTACAAGATGGCGGGAAAAGATCTTCACAGGCGAAGGTCTTTCCTATGTAAGTGTACAGAAAGAAGTCAGGGAGGCTTATAAAAACTATCTAATCTAGGCCGTAGACTTGTCACCCTTTTATACTAGTCGAAAGGGTGCCATGTCGTAATTGCATCAGACAGTTGCTTGGATGCGGTTTAGAGAACCGCTCTTAACCCCCACGCAGGTTTAATACATGTTATTCATGGATAACAGCACGTATTAACCTCCTGACGGTTGTTCCTCCACGTGGAAGAATCTTCGGGATACTTGAGATATTCCTGCCATAGGGACAGGTGAATCCCATATCCCCTGGTCGAAAGTGCTCTGACCGCGGGGTGTTGGCTGACCGCACAACATCTCCAGCGTTCTGTTCGCATATAGCACAGGAACTCCTGATCGCGCACTAACTGCGGTCTGATCGCGCAAAGCCTGCGACCTCGGGCTGATGCTTCTCAGAACGACTTGAGTTCACACCGCCAGGCACGTGTCTGACTCTCGAATCTGTTCTGAACCAACAGTACATTTATTTGAACTGACTCGGGTGTCAATTCTCGTCAGGTTCATCGCCTACCCATGCGCCTCCTCCTAGTTAACTAGTGGCTGGCTGAGCCGATGCACACCTGGGAAAAAATAGTATTGGAGGTAGTCTTAGCAACCGAAAGACTTGGTCAAAGTACAACTAGTGCTCTAAAAAATGACAAGTACAACAGTAATTGTATAATTTTGACTAGAGTTGAGTGGAAGACATACCAATGCAATACTCACTCCGTCTCCGTTTCATGATACATGAAAATTTTTAGTTATAATATAAGTCTATTTACCAATAAAATATTTCATAATTTTTCCCAACCTTACCCTTCATAATACCCTTCATTAATAATTAATAACCATGCAAAACAACATAACAAGTTGATTTATTGATTTAATAGGGTACCATTGTTTATTTTGCATTCTTTTTCTTTGATTTTGTGCCATGTTAATCCATGTGCACAGATAAATAAGCCTTTATTATGAAATGAAAGGGGTAAACCACTCTTCCAGTTCTGTTTTTTATTTTTTTATTTCTTATTTCCTTTAAAATATAATTTTGATCATTAACTTTATAATTGCATCAGCAGATAATTTGGAGATCATGTTATATTTTGGGTAAAAATGATAAGATTTTAAGTAGAATAAAAGAAATGAGACTGAATTACATAAATTGAAAGATATGAGGCTTGAATGAGAAACAAAATAAATATGAGAAACTTGCGATAAAAATTCCTCTATAAAATTAATGATGCTAAAAGTAGTTTTGATGATACATCTGCTGGCTTAGTTTTCATGTGTCCAATCTTGATAATTCTAATATATTACCCCCCATGTTCTTTTTTTAATGTTATTGTAGTTCTCTACATGGTTTTTATGATATGATTTTTATGAAAGTGAAGTAAAAGTTACAATTCTACATCTACTAATCTTGATTAATATAGTAGGTTATTCTTGATTAATATAGTAGGTATGTTGTTTGTATATTTGTAATTAATAGTCAAATAGAGTAATGACTATGACGGCACTTCAGAAGATAGAGGATCATACTTTGTCTGGAAAACATAAAATGGCATTCTTTTACATACAACTTTTTTTTAAAAAAATTACAAGTAAAAAAGAATGGGAAAAATAACTGCTAAAGTTTGGAAGGAGATTTAGTTCCTTACCACTACAAAAATTATGGTTTAGAGAAATGCACTACGTGACCTCAAATATCAATCTCACAATCAGTAATATTTTACTAATTTAACATTTTTATTATAGTGATGCGCACGGTGGCCCGATCTTCCGACAGGTAGAGGTAAGTCGATTGGTGGAGACTCGACGTTGACGATCCGGCTTCCGATCAGAACCGATCCGAACACAGCAATCGCTACACCACGGCTTCGTTGGTTATCAACCATGCACAAACACGATTGACCTCGCCAAGAAGGCTTATCCCTGCATGCAAATCGAGAACACAAGCAAGAACGAGAAAGATGCAACCGAATTTGCAATTGAGGATGAAGCTCACGAGTTGGGGTCTCACAAACCGATGAACGGCGACACTGTTCAAAGACAGAATTGATCTAAGCAAAACCCAAGTCTAAACGGCAGTCATGGCGGCCATATATATACTGTATGGGGCGGCCATGGGGTGGAGGAGGAAACCCTAGGGGTACATGGGCCTTGGGCCCAAAGTGGAGTGTCGCAGCGCACGTCAGATTCTGGTCGTAATCTTGTTTTGACGATTCCTATTGATTCGTAAGGAATTTGGACATGGGACTAGATCCGTTGGAAAGCTCTCGTCGTTCTCTTGTCCGTAGAGTCCAAGAATGTCGAAAACGGACTTTGTATGTGGCATGTACGTCCGTTTGAAGTTGGACTACGTGCAGATGGCCGAACCGGACTCGCGGATGAATTGAGCTCACTTGTGGGCTGGCCTTGGAGCGACGTGGCTTGTGCGACCTTAGAGGTGTAGAGGCGCCTTTCTTGAGCACGTCTTGTGTTTGGGGAGGTGGCCAAGATGGAGGACGAACTTGTGGTGGCGACAGCACAAAATCCAGACGACGTACGTGCTGCCAGCTTTCGCGTCCTGGCCAAGGTGGCGGACGATGACATCTTGATGACCACCATGTTGATGTCGTCTTGGTCATAACCATGATGTACATGGTCTCATCATATAGTATGAAGATAGTTTTTTCAATTTTTTTTAAAAATACTTTTGACACATTCTAAAACAACAGGTATGGGTTCTTTTTTTTATATGTCATTTTATATTTTTTATGATCTACAAAGTACAATTTTGATTATTAATTTCTATATATGTAAAAATAATCATAATATAAAAATAAATTTGATACAAATCTACTAATATAATTTATACATCAAAGATCAAAATTTAAAAAAATTGGTATATATATATATATATATAAAAGTCGTAAAGAAAGGAGGGAATAGTTAAGGCGGAGAGCAGGATGCCAACGAAGTAAGGTACGGTAAAATTTGGTGAAACTAACTTTTGTAAGTTTTAATAATTGGGAGCAGAGAGGTCCAGAGAGCTTTGGAGTTTGTACAGCGGAGCCACGTGAGCCCGGGCCACACTTTACTCACCTGCTGTCCTGCACGCCTGCATCCATGCATGCACAGCCACCCTCCCCTCCTCCCACTTTTTAAAAGCTTTTTTTTTTTTGGTATGAAGAATATCTAGTACACCCGTATTTTTGTGAGGGCTGATTCTTGCCAAGTATGAGAATGACGACCGGATAGAATCCCCAATTTTGATAATTTATAGTATTTCAGATTTGATAAAGTAGTAATCTGAATAATGCCTTATATTGATGTCTCAATCTTGAAAACGAATCAAACATATAAACGAGTAGCCAATTTACTGTTCCATCCCATAATTTTTCTCATTAATTCCCAATCTACTTGCGTAATTCTTAGTTTCTTTCAATAAATCATTGAAGCATTCCTCAATAATTTCTCCCACCTTTTTAAAACTTCTAATGTCTTTTCATATGAAAAAACTTAGTGCACCCCTTATTTGTGATGTGCCCTCATGCATCCTTGGTTTTAAAAGACATTTAAAAGTTATCAAAACACTACCATTTCTGTTCTCAATAGCTATCATCTCTTCCCTTTTAATGCCTTCTGATATGAAAAATAACTAGTGAAAAATAACTAGTACACCCCATATTTTTTATGTGCCTTGATGCACCCTTGGTTTTAAAAGACTTCTAAAAATTATCAGAAACTACTATCTCAGGGTTTCGAATAGTTATCATCTATTATCTACTATCATATGATAAAAATATATACAATTGGAGGCACCACTCTTGCTGTGGTAGCTAGAAACTCTGAGATTAATCAAAAGAACAAAAAAATATATAGTGCAACCCCTATTTTTAATATGCCTCCATGCACGCTTGGTTTTAAAGACTCATATAAATTATCAAAATATTACTATATCTATCATCGAATAGTTGTCATCTGTCCCCTTTTAACGCCTTCTCATACGAAAAATATCTGTTGCACGTTATATGTTTTTTATGTTAGCTTCTCCGATTAAACCGGTTTAAACTTATTTCTTTCTTCTCCTTTCAGTACTTTTTAGAATAAAAATATCTGGTGCAAACACTATTGTTGATTTGTCTTCATGCAATTGTTTTAAAGGCTTTTAAAAATTATCAAAATATTACTACATCCTTTATAGAGTAATAGTAATTATTATTATTATTATTATAGCACCCTCGTACATAGGTAAAATAAGAACGAAAGTTTAAGTATTGGTATATACTGGACGTATTCGAGATGTTACAAATGGTATTAGAGTCAACCATGGCGATGCCATGATGTCAGTTAGACACACAAATCACTCGAGGGGATCATTCTTGGTTATCTAGTCTGATCATTTGAGGGTCGATGTGATCAACGAGGGCGTCTGATCCTTTAGGGGGGTGAATGAAACACCCTAGCTCAGTTCAAGCCAAGAGGTCTAGCCATATGTGAGTTTAATCCTATATTGATTGTTCAAGTTAAAATAGTACTATATAAAAGTATGGGGACTAATCAACCAACTAGACTAATTTTTTAAGTAAAACAAGAACAAAAGGCCAAGTGTTGATATAGATCGGACATATTCAAAGATAACAATTATATAATAAAAATAATGACAAATTTCACATTCAAACTCATTCCAAAATGATTATGATTCTATTATGCATATTTGTCTTTTTATTTATCTCCATTCGTAGATCGACTTTGAGTTCAAAATGGAAGAGCATTTCTTTCCCTATTTATCATATTTTTAAATTTTTTTGGAAAAAATTTAACATAGAAGTGCAAGGCAACCACCAAAACTAGAGGTGTACCCCAACTGCATTTGTGACTCATAATTAGCCATAGTTTGTCGCCATTCATCAGACCAGAACTCAGAATTTTTTTCCTACTAACCCATAAAAAAAAACAAATTCAAAAAATAACCCAAACCTTTTAAATTTTGAAAAAATGACCCTCTGCCTCGAATCGACGCGCACGACTGATCTTCAGTCGCTAGATCTTCAGTCGCTAGCTAGCTAGCGACTGAAGACGTGGCACGGCCCAACGCCCCGCTGGCCCAGGTGCCATGCCACACCAGGTTTCAATCGCTAGCCCAGCTGGCGACTGAAATGGGTATTTAACTACAGCCATCCTTGTCACAGTATGGCCGTTTTCATTTTTTTCAAAAATCCAAAAATTACTGAAATCTGTTTAGAGAGAGAGAAGGAAGAGAAGAAAGAGGAGCAGAAAAACTTTTTTCGGAGATTCTTGAAATCTGTTCACTGAGGTACATTTTTACTAACTCGTATATCTAGATTAATTAGATCGTTAACTCGTAGTATTTAGATAGGATTTAGATTATAAATTAATATGGATGGTAAATGCGTGAATGTGATGGACTAAAAAATTTAAAGAACCTGTATATTAGTGTATGTTCGTAGATTAAAAACTTTATTAGTATGTGATGGACTAAAAAATGTGATGTTTTTCAAATTTGAATTTTATTAGTATGCATGTAGATTAAAATATTTGCTAGAATGTAAATGTAAACGTTTGTTAGTACGTATATTGAACTGATTGATAATATGTAGATTTAAAAGTTTTTTTATATTATGTTAGGACCCTTGCGGCCTCGCTGTCATCGTCGTCACTGCTGTCTTGGCCTTGCCCGCACGAGTTTAGAGCGAGGGCGGCTATTATTTTAGGGTTGTAGGGTTTAGAAATTAAATTTGGTTAGGGTTAGGGTTAGGATTAGGGTTAGGGTTATAGTTGCTATGCAGTTAGGGTTAGGGTTAGGGATTTTTTGTTGGAATAACTGAATAAAAAAAAGAAATTCGAAATCTAACCCAAAACTTTTAAAAATTTCAAAATTGACCATCAGTCGCGAATTTGGTTAGGGTTAGGAATTTGGTTAGGGTAAGGGTTAGGGTTAGGGTTGGTTTTTAGTTAGGGTTAGGATTAGAGTTAGGGTTAGGGTTGGTTTTTAGTTAGGATTAGGGTTAGGGTTGGCTTTTAGTTAGGGTTAAGGTTAGGGTTGGTTTTAGATTATGTTAGGGCCCTTGCGGCCTCATTGCCCTAGTTGTCACCGCCGTCGCCCTCGCCGTCTTGGCCTTGGCCGCACGGGTTTAGAGGTAGAGCAGCTATTTTTTTTAGGGTTGTAGGGTCTATAAATTTAATTGTTCACTTCACCTTTTTCCTAGGCAAAAATTGTGTAACTCAACAGCGACTAAAATGCAGTGTTGGAAAATTTGTTGTTTTCAAAAACCATGTTTTTTGTAGTACTTTGAGCAATGTTGGTCCTCTAATTATATACTCTATTACAATACAAGATATAAATTAGTTTTGACACATCTCATAGTCGCAATATCGTTGTATAATTCCGCTACAGTTATTGCGCATCGTCACACTATCCTGTTTAAACCTAACACAGAATGACAAATTGATTAGTCTATAGAGTAACCCAGTACGGTTTGCGTTTATTACGGAGCTGGTATAATCCGTAATAGAGCAAACGGTGATGATCTTGGTGGTTGTATGCATGTTTACAATCAAATGAGACAACCACAGTCAATGTCTTTCAATGATTTGGAGATGTGGTTAGTCGACCTGTTACAACTAAATCCTGCAATGGATAATCTCAGGGTCGAAGGCATGATTCCGGAGGGAAACAAATGGGTGCTCAAGAGACTGAAAGGTGACAAATCATGGGGTTCGTTTGGACGATTTGTGACAAATCCAGGCTATGGTTGCAGGGTCATCATACTGTATGTTGAAATCTTACGCTCACATTGCTCGGAGGGCAGCCATTCCATAAGAAGAGAAAAGAGAAGCACTAATATCAGCACCGAAGGTCACGATGGCGGTGGCGGTGCCGATACCGGTGCAGGTGGCAGTACCAATGCCAGTGCAACTGGCAGTGTACCTTTGCAAACTGTAAGAGATACAACTCCATTTGGGGCCATCAAGTAGATGCAGCTGAAGAACTACCAGAATTGGAGGAGAATTTTAATGAGGAGGAGTATACTGATCAGTCAGAAGTGTATGAATCTCCTGATGAACCCACAGAACAGCAGAATCCTATAAATGAATGGACTGATCCATCATCTTTGATTTCCGCTGTGGTTCGTGATGAGCTGACTTCGCGATGGTCCTATAATGAATCAACCGTCCAGTCTGAATAGTTGTTTCGAGTAGGATCAAGGGTGCTGACTAGAGGGGGGTGAATAGGAGGCTTTTAAAAACTTCAATTTAAAACAAATATTTGCAAATAAAGAAATCAAGAACAAATAATAATATGAGAAAGAGGAAAAAAGAACGAACACAACAATTTTTACCGAGGTCTCGGAGACTCACCCAGTCTCCCCTAATCCTCGTTGAAGCACTCAAATAAAATGAGTCTTGCTCCAATATCCACGAAGGATATTATCCACTAAGAGTTGCTCATTATCCACTCCGGAAAGGTGAGCATCGTGCCTTTTACAACCTTGCCGAGTCTCTCCAACAATCTTCGAACGGAGAGATCAACGGTCACGCCTCCAAACCGTCTAGGTGAGGGCACTCACCAAGAGTAACAAGCAACAAGGTCTTCTCTAGACCTCTAACAATCACCGAGAAACTAATATGATGCAAATGATGCGAACAGAAAGTACTCGGTGGATCTGAAAAACACTCGACTTGATCAAAAGATCAAGATTTTGTATAAGAAACTAAAGCTCAAGAATGTGTATGAGAGGAGGCTGCTTTATTGTATAAAATACGAGTTCAAAGCCTCTATTTATAGCCTCAAGGATCAAAAGAACCATTGGAGCTAGGGCTGACAATCAGCAACTCAAACTGACAGTCAGTTACATACACAACGGCCGACAAAATTTACAGATAAAAAATAGCTAGCCGTTTGTGATCGTATATGGAAACAAAAACCCCAAACTGACAGTCAGTTAGGCAAACTGACAGTCAGTTCGACCAAAACATCGGCCAGATCAAATAGAAACTCAGATAAAACCAGCTGTGGTCGAAGGACAAACTGACAGTCAGCATGGGCATACTGATGGTCAGTTTAGTACAAAAAATTTTAGCCCAAAAAACACAAAACGACATTCAAACTGACAGTCAGCATGAACAAAAATAGTCATAACTTTAAATCCAAAAGTCCAAATTTAGAGTTTAATAGCTTTTTTGAAAGATAATTTGAAGGGCTACATTTTTGTCATCAGAAGAAAAAACCAGATCTACCCAAATCTTTCTAGAAATTTGAAAAACTCGTCTGCTGTCAAAAACTCAATTGAAAATACAAATCTTTCAAAACCAAATTCAAATCAAATCCAACCAAAAAGATGCAATGCAATGACCTAATAATTTCTCGGTTCATGTTGGAGATTTAGAGAGGACTTTGCAACCCCTCTTTATAGTACGGTTAAATCTAAAAACAAAATCCTTAAACCGATCAATCTCCTTACGCCGAGATCGGTAAAAATAAAATTCAGATTACGTGAGGTCCTTTGCATCTTCATGTTTGCGTCTCGTCTTTGCTCTTTTGCACCTTGTGCCTCTATTTAATGTCGGGTTCATCTTGATCATCTAGCGTGTTTTTCCCGAACAAGCTCTGTATCAAACAATCTCAAAAACACAGTCAGTCTGAAACACTTTGTTTTCATTAATCATCAAAATTAGGGTTAGGCATGAAGGCCTAGATGCAACAATCTCCCCCTTTTTGATGATTGATGACAACAAGTGTTCGAAAAAGATAATAACTAAATAACTCCCCCTGAGTATATGCATCTCATCATATCAAAAAGTATCAAAGCATAAACCAACACATATATATCAAAGCATAGACAGATATCACATATACACATCATCATACCGGTATCAGAGCATCACAAAACATGATGAACATCACATCATGTAAAAACTCAACTCATCCATATCATCCATATATCATAAAAAGTCATATCCAAAACATAATAATATCACCATGACATAAATATATAAAAAGTCATACAATCAGAGTCAAATATAGAAAATACTTTTCCCCCTTTGGCATCAAGCACAAAAAGGGAGCCAAGATACAAATCAGAGCCTAAGGCTCATCATCTGAAGATGGTTGTATCTCCAGAGCCTGTAGGAGATCCAGTCACATCAACAATAGGTGATAGCGGAGTAGTGGCAGCCGGAGAGGGAGCAGTTGGAGCCGGAGGCAGGAGCTGGAGCAGCTAGACCTGAAGCTGAGCTCGGAGACGATGACACTGGGCGGGCCCTCTTACGAGGGACTGGGGAAGCTGAAGAAGGTAGGCATCGCAGAATCTCCTCCTGCTGAGCAAGCAGGCGAATCAGCATCTGATGGTGCTCTGCCTGGGTGCTGAGGATCTGCTGCTGCACCTGGATCACCTGATCGATCCGAGAAGCTGAAGCGGAGGAAGATCCAGTGCCTGTCTCTGCAACTAGTGCTGGATCAGACTCCTGAACTGGAGTCTCGTCCTCTGACTCCCCCGCAGCATCATCATCAGATGCGGGAGAATCAGGGTCAGCAGCAGCCGCAGGCCAGGCACCAAGGCGACGGTCGGTCTGGCCTGGAGGATAGAAGAGAAGGGGATGATGGGGCCACGGGAGCTCTGTATCGACGGCCCTAATATGCAGAAGCATCGCCATGATGTACGGAGCGTATATCAGCTAACGGCGCGGAGAGAGAAGAACGTGCTGAATCTCACCGATGATGAGATCAGCAACGTCGAAAGGCTCCTCCTGGAAGATAGAGATCAACACATGGAGGGCAAGATAAGTGACCCTGGCCCTGTCTCCGCTCATGGGGACCAATGTGAGACGGAGGATCCGCAGAGCCAGGTCAACATCGCGGCGCAGGTCGGAGATGTGACGGAGCTGGAAGGGTCCGGAGTAAAGCATGGCCACCTCCCGATGCTCTAGGTCAGGGAGAGTATGGAGCTGGCGGCCAGAAGGAGGGCGAACCAGTCCAAGCGCAGTCTCAATCTGCTCCTTCGTGACAGTGTGAACCTGGTGGCCCGTCATGAAGGTGATGAAGTTGCGCTGGGGAGAAACGAAGACGGTGGAGTAGAACTGACGAATGGGCCCATCAACCCAGAGGAGGGAGGAATCAGTGACTAAATCGCGAATCCCAACGGAGGCGAAGGAGTCTGCCAAGGAGACGATGCCTGTGTGAGAGGCAATCATCTGCCAGGACAGAGAGCGGTAGGCGAAAATGGGGACACGACTGTACACACTGGTGAAATGATCCAGCTGCAAGTTTGTGTAGAAGGTAAGGACGTCGCACGCGTCGTGACTAGTGGGACGCAGCGAGAGATAGGGGTTGGTGGAGCGGAGCGAGCGGAGGCGACTCGCGTGCCACCGGGAGTAATCCACGGGCACGCGCTCAGGAGTAGGCGAGGCGCGGGACTCGGTCGGTTGACCAGATGAACGCTGGTTGTTTGCCGCGTTCTTCCGTCAGGCAACACGACGAGACGGTCCCGGCTGATCAGACATGGCAACATGAAAAATAGAGAAGAAAAAACAGAGGAAAGAGACAAAGAACAAAGGAGGTGCCGGCGAATCGTTGGATCACCGACTATGGTGAACAAATGCACTACAATGTGTGGCACTACGAGGCACAGTGGTGGCGATGAAAAGGAGCAACGCCGGTGAGAGGTACCGGCGAGGAAACGGCGACAGAGGCACCGCAAGAAGAACAGCGGCTTGGCGAAGCTCAAGGCGGCGACGAGGAAAGCTAGACGGCAGTGCACGGTGGGGCACGGCTCGTCGGCGGTGAGGTGCACGGCAACGGTGCGGAGAAGCAAAGGGGCATCGGCGACAAGGAAAAAGACAACGGCGGTGAGGAGAAGCCGAAGAGGCAAAGGTCGAAACAGGGTTTTAGGGTTCAGGACCCCGCAACTGACAGTCAGTTCCGAATCCATAAATATGGAACTGACAATCAGTGTACAACACTGACAGTCAGTTCTCAGAACTGAGTTTTGAAACTAACAGTCAGTTTATGAAACTGACAGCCAACTTGAGTCTCAAAAACGACTAGGAGCTACAACCAAAGACAATTGCACATAACTGACAGTCACTTTGTGAAACTGACTGTCAGCATGGTCAACGACTTCGACCAGAGGCTAAGAACAAGCTCCTAAGCGCTGAACTGACTGTCAGTTTGGTCAATTTCGACCAAAAGCAGGATTTGACCACAGAGGGAATAAAGCAATATTATAATATATTTTGAACACAAATAGCACATCAGCTAGCATTAGATATATCAATAATCTTCAGTTCACGTCTTAGAAAGCAAAATCTAGATTCATCTGAGGGTTTGGTGAAAATATCTGCTAGTTGCAAATCTGTTCTAACATAGCTCACATCAATATCTCCTTTTGCCACATGATCTCTAACAAAATGGTGCCGTATTTCAATATGCTTAGTTCTAGAATGCTGAACAGGATTATTTGCAATTTTAATGGCACTTTCATTATCGTACAAGAGTGGCACTTTATCAAATTTAATTCTATAATCCAAAATGCACTACTATAGAATTCATCATCACAGTCGGGTCAAAACAGACATCACAGACGATTCTTACCCGTCAGTGATATTCGAGTCAGTGATAATCATGCACTATCACAGACGGTTTTTGATGTTTTCAACCGTCTGTGATATATCCATTCACAGACTGATATAAGGTCAGAATCGTCTGTGATAAGGTCAGAACCGTCTGTGATACTCATATTTCACAGACAGTTATAAGGTCAGAACCGTCTGTGATAGTCACACTATCACAGACGGTTCTGTTCTCAGAGCCGTCTGTGATATTTGAGTATACACAGACGGTTTTGACATCAGAACCATCTGTGATACTTTAGTATATACAGACGGTTTTAACATCAGAACAGTCTGTGATAGTGTGAGTATCACAGACGGCTTTGACATCAGAACCGTCTGTGATACTTGTACTATCACAGACGGTTTTAACATCAGAACCGTCTGTGATAGTATTAGTATCACAGACGGCTTTGACATCAGAACCGTCTGTGATAGTATGAGTATCACAGACGGCTTTGACATCAGAACCGTCTGTGATACTTGTACTATCACAGACGGGTGTGAGAACAGAACCGTCTGTGATACTTTAGTATATACAGACGGTTTTGACATCAGAACCGTCTGTGTCACAGACGGCTTTGATGTTATAACAGACTGTGATACTCATAATTCACAGACGGCTTTGATCTCACAACCGTCTGTGATACTCATATTATTACCGACGGCTTGGAGGTTAAACCAATCTGCGATATCAGCGACGGTGTTAATATTGAAACCGTCTGTGATAGTGTTATTATCTCAGAACCGTCTGTGATAGTCTGATATCACAGGCGGATCTGAGGTCAAAACCATCTGCGATGTGTTATTATCTGTGACTGTTATAATCTCAGACGGTTTGTAAGATCAAAACCGTCTGTGCATGCACAGACGGTTTTGATCTTACAAACCGTCTGAGATTATAACATTCACAGATGTCCTCTGTACAAATTGCATTTTCATATATACAGTTCATGAATTTCATACATGCATAGTACTCAAATATATACAGTCTCATGCATATATATTTGTACAATTGAACTCAGAATTATATTTATACAGTACTCAAATATATACAGTTTCATATGCACATGCAGTACTCAAATATATTTGCACCCCTCTCTGTATAGCATTTCATATATACAGCACAGAACTCAGAAATATGTACAATTGAACAAATAAATGTAATCGACAATTAAAGTGTGTTAGATGTACAAATAAATGTAAGGCCGCACTAATACGAACCTTGCGGGTCCCTAAACTTCCCCTTGGGTGATATGACCTCCGAAAGGAAAAACTCAGCGAGCATCCCTCGGACATTACCAATCTGCCGAGGGTCAAGGCTTTCTGAAAGGAAGTCGACCCCCTGCAGCAAGAGTTGGTACATAAAAAATTAGCTGAATTAAGTTGTAAATTCTGTCAAATCGAGACAAATTAAGGGGAGCAGTTGTAATACCTCAGGGAAATCGGGCCGGTGAGGGGTGATGATCAGGTCATACATGTGGCGCATCACGTAGAACCCACATGTATTGTCGTCCGGCTGCTGATGGCACTGCCAATTTACAGACCGAGAGTTAGGTGGGGACAAGTTATAAAATAAAACAGATGCCAGTTGAAATTTGTACCGAAAATTGTAACCACTGAAACTTATCGGCTGGCCGCTCGTGTTGTCTCCCTACCTCGGCAAAGTACTTCGTGAAAGCCCTGTAGATAGTCAAAATTGACAGTTTGAGGATAGACGAAATTGACAATTTGAGGACAGTAAATCTAGATGCATGCAAGACAGGTCCACATCACCTTCCGAATACATCTCGTGCGCCGCAATACAAGTACCCTTTCCTCTGCAATGAGTCAAGGTAGAACACCTTGTTGCTTTTCGGAATAAGTAGCAACAGGATCCAGTGGTAGCTACATATTACATGTAGAGAATTAAAAATTTAATCTAAATTTGGGGGTGTGCACATGGAGACACTAATCTACGGGTGAAGTACTGATGAAAGCACTCACCTCTGGTTGTAGGGTACAAGTATATACTCCTTGTCGACCTGAGCAAGCAACCCTCTTTTGATGTAGTCGACAACGAAGTCTGTGTCGGTCCTAAACATCACCTCGGCTACCATCTGGGGGTCCAAAAAACCAACAGGTATGCCCTTGGATTTGGCATAGTTGGCCATGCAGCTGCACGGAAGTAACCAATTAATAAATGACATATATCCGTATATGCACGGATAGTAGGATACTTACAGCACCCAAGACCGTAGGATTGACAAGTCGAGCGCATCTTTGTTTAGCAAATTGTGCAGGTCTTCGAAGGTCACCGAGTAGGTCCCAACGTCATGATGGAACTCTGCCACGGTGTACTTGACCATGATGTGCGTCGGACGCTGCGTCCTGGTCTGGTTTGTCCTCCTCATGTACCATGCATGCAGGCTCTGGCATGCTAACCCCATGCTCGAAATTGCGGTATCGGAGGCCATGGGCATCCCCAGAGAGAACGGCATGAGAGCTGGCGCACTCTTCTCGCTCTCCTTCGACGGGCTCTTCTTTGCTTTTCCCCTCATAGCCAGCTTCTTGAATGGTTGCCTCTTACTCGGAGTCAGCTTCGTCGTCGAAGGGGTATGCTTGCTAGTAGGCCGCGTCTCGGTCTGTGATGTCTGCGATGTAAGAACCTACGTATTAGGACACTAACTCTGAGGGCTATTATTACAGTACAAATTATGAAACTGGTGGGGGAATTACCTCATACAGGACGATGTCTTTCTTGGGCCATTGCACGAACGTGTGCACCGCATCCCCGAGAGTGGTAATCTCGTCGTTCGGCGGCTTCTCCAATGGAAAACCCTTGCAATGGTCAAAGACACTGTCCACTTGGACACGTGCAAAACCCTCACATAGAGGGGCACCATGGATTGTGGCCCCCACCGTGCATGGTTGCGCCATCCCACGGGCAGCCTCGATCGGGAAGACACCGGCCAGCACCATAAGCTTGCAGGAGGCGGGTTCCTACAAACAGTGCGCATTAACATGTTGAATTTCATCGCTTCTCAGTTTCGAATGAATTAACATAGACAAACAGTGCGCATTAACGGTCATTACCTGCAGAGAGTCCACCGGATACTTTGGAGAGGGCTCCGTCTGCGAAGACCCCGGCGCAGACGCGCAGCTACTACGGTGGCCAATGGGGGTCGGTACTTCCGCTGGGTCTGCGCCAGCTGCTAGAACAGGGGTGCCCTGGGTCGCCTTTCTTAGCTCTTCGTACATGAACCGCATCTCCGACAACTGCTGCAGGAGTGCTTTGTCCCGAATAGCGAACTCCGATCGCATCTCCTCCTTGAGCCGTTCATCGCGGGCTTGGTGGGATCTCTTTCTCCTCTTAGCCGCCTCCTCATCATCGGGGAAACCATGCCCCCAAGGCACAGTGGCGCCGTGGCCGCGCACGCGGCCTGGATGCTCCTTGTTTCCTAGCGCCGCTGTGAGGATATCCCTGTCCCTCCTCGGGTTGAACTCTCCGGATGCCGCTTGCGCACTCAGCGTCACCTGCAACAGGACAACTTAGCAATACAGCCCATTGCATGCGTGTTATGAGGATAGTACATGATCGGACAATCTTACCAGTTGGTCGATCACTTCCCTGTCCGCAGGGTTATTCACGGAGACGCTTCCGGAGGAGTCCATCGTCGATCTATCTCGGCACCAATTGCGGGCGCACACGTCCGTTATGCCCGCATAAGGACTGCTGGCCGAAGACTGTGAAGCTTCCTCGTCCTGCTTCCTCCACAGCGCCTTCTTCCCCACATACCCACCGGTGCCTAGTCTGTGTGGGTGGGTGTTCTTGGCCTGGTTAGCCTGGGCCTTCGCACTAAGCTCCTGGAACTCAGGCTTGCCCTTCATCTCTACGAACTGCTGCCATGCCTCGGGAGTCACGAAAGGGTAGTCATTGAAGGGGGTCATCGACTCCTTCACATAGTGCCTGACAAGTTCGCTCTTGAAGTTCCTCCACGCCTTGTTTATTGACATAAGTGTCCTCCGGCGGACGGTGAAGTGGCGATCCTCCGGAATGTGAAACGCCGCCTGCACTTCTTCCCACAGCGCATCCTTGCACTCTGGGGGCACTTGACCCCAGTCGGAGGTGATGATGGGCACCCGCTCCCTTGCCACTTTGCCGCATAGTGAGCGGTACTGACCGACAAGTTTGGGCGGAGCTTCCGGCACACCATTGTCGTCGAACTGGACGTGCTGCTTTTCCCCCTTGTTCAGACGCGCGCATGTCGTCCGGCCTCGCCCCTTTCCCTTCTTCTGCGGGGTCACGGCGGACGAGGCGACCTCCGGCCCAGGCGTCTCATCGCCAGCGAGGTCACCCTGAGTCCCCGAGTGGTGCATTTCGTCACCAGACATAGTTCCTAACATAAGTGAAAGAGAGAACAGTTTAAGTAAATATGCAACTAATAATTCTATAACAAAACCCATACAAGAATGACAGAAACGGTGGGGAGGCGATGGAGGTGATCACGTCGGAGGCGGGAGGGCGATGGAGGTGATCGCGCCTGACGGTGGAAAGGCGATGCAGGTGATCGCGACGGACGGAGAGGAGAAGGTGGGAGGCAATGGAGGTGATCGCGACGGACGGTGCGAGGGCGGAGAGAGCTAGGGCAAACAGAGCTAGGGCGAAGTAGAATGAGCGGGATAAAGCCCGCCTTGAACTATGTACCGCGTCGGTATTATCACAGTCGGTTCTCACATCTGAACCGTCTATAATAGTATATATCACAGTCAGTTCTCACATCAAAACCGTCTATAATAATCGTAGTCACCAGAGAGATTATCACAGACGGTTTTGAGTTGAGAGCCGACTGTGCCTGAGATTATCACAGACGGTTTGGAATTGAGAACCGACGGTGCACGTTAAGAACTCGAAGAGTCGGACACTGTTGAAAATATCACAGACGGTTTTATATATATAACCGTCTGTGATAATATTATCACAGTCGGTTCTCAAATAAACACCGTCTGTGGTAATCTACATAGTGAGAGATTATCACAGACGGTTGTGAGTTGAGAACCGACTGTGCACCGTCTGTGCTAGGTCAAAACCGTCCTTGATAATCTCTCTATTGAACGTTAGTTTTACAAATTGAAACTGATCTGTAGCTTTTAACTCTGAATGCTCGAAAACATGTTTTAAATGAACACTCAGATATTTCAAATGTAGTCCAAATACTCTGTAAATTGGTTACTATGTACGTATATCCGATAATTGGTTACAATGTAGTCCAAATGCTCTGTAACTTGAGCATGCTCCACGTAATATTGTATGTTAAATTTACAAATGGGAACTTTCACCGACAATTTGCACGTACACAGCCATGTTATCCTCAACTTTCCACTTGCCGCGGCCTTGCAAATACGAGAATTACAGGAGATATAAGCTATACCGATGGAAACAGAGAGATAAGACGTACAGTTGATTACCTTTAAAGTATAACCCTTCCTGGTGATCCATACGCACGTAACTGGTTTCGTCGGTGTCTTCAGTATCGACCTGTACACCATCTCCAAATGGAGGAATCTCATCAAATTGATTGTATTCCTCCTCGTCTACGACATTTTCAACTCCAACAATCCTTCTCTTGCCATGAAGGACGATGTGCCACTTCTTATTGGCCGGGTCAGTGACATAAATGACCTGAATGGCTTGATTTGCAAGTATGAATGGCTCATCTTTATAAGCAACGCGATCCAGGTCCACAGAAGTGAAACCGTAACTGTCAACCTTCACACCCTGTGGGATTTGGACCCATCGGCATCGAAACAGGGGAATCTTGAACAGTACGTAATCGAGCTCCCAAATTTCTTCAATGAACCCGTAGTACGAGTTCAATCCACGTACTACCCTTGTTGGGCCTGTCTTGGTGAACCCCTCATGGAAAGCTTCTACGCTCACTCCACTATTTTGCACAGTGCTCTTTCGATCTTGAGCTTTCGTGTAAAATGTGTACCCATTGATGTCGTATCCCTGCCAAGTCTGTACAGTAAACGTGGGCCCTTTTGCCAACCATTTAAGGTTCTCACTTGCGGACTCTCTGGTGATTCGCACCTTCATCCACGCGTTGAATCGACTGTTATGTTGTCCCGTGATCCAAACCTCGGATCGGCGAGGATTGTCTTGTCATAGCATCTCCTTGTGCTCGTCGATGTACGGAGACACCTCCGTCATGTGTTGCAAGACCCAAAAATGAGCTTTCGAGTACATATCGAAATCAGGAGTGATGGCTCTCCGTCCGATAGTGCCAACACCATCAAGCCTCCCCTCGTGACGAGACACAGGAACTCCTATTGCTTCTACCTCGGCCATGTAATCGACGCAGAACTCAACAACCTCTTCCGCTGCATAACCTTCGGCAATGCTACCCTCGGGCCGGGACCGATTCCTCACGTAGGCCTTAAGTACACCCATGTACCTCTCGAATGGATACATATAACGTAGGAACACGGGTCCACATATCTTGATTTCTCTGACAAGGTGGACGGTGAGATGGACCATGATATCAAAAAACGATGGAGGAAAATACATCTCAAGTTGACAGAGAGTTCGAACCACCTCGCTCTGCAAAGAATCCAGTCCATCGGGATCAATGACCTTGGAAGAAATTGCATTGAAGAAAAAACATAGCCTCGTGATCGTCTCTCTGACCTTATGCGGCAGAATACTCCGGATGGCAACAGGAAGCATTTGTGTCATCAACACGTGACAATCATGAGACTTCATACCCAGCAATTTCAAATCGCCCATGGACACAAGCTTTTTCATATTTGCGGAGTAACCCGATGGAACTTTAACACCATGGAGACACTTACAGAGTTCTGTCCTCTCAGCCTTGCACAAAGTGTAGCATGCGGGGGGGAGGTATATACGGCCTTTATCGTCCTCTCTCGGTGCTAGCTCGGGCCTGATTCTCATTTCGATCATGTCACGCCGCACATTGATGCCATCCTTTGTCTTCCCTGGAATGTTCAGCAATAGGCCGATTAAACTGTCACAAACATTCTTCTCTACATGCATGACATCAATGCAATGACGAACCTCTAAATGCTCCCAATACGGTAAGTCCCAAAATATCGATCTCTTCTTCCAAGTGTTCTCCGTGCGGGGTTTCAATTTACCACCCTTTCCAAACACAACGTCTATGTCCTTCACCCGTGAGTAAACATCTTTCCCGCGCGTAGGCTTCGGGGCTGAACCATCTTCGTTGTGGCCGTCAAATTCCCTCTTCCTCTTACGGTACGCGTCATTCTTCGGAAGAAACCTACGGTGACGCATGTACACTGTTTTCCTGCAATTCTTCAGCCACACGCTCTCAGTGTCATCTTCGCAGTGGGGGCAGGCTTTGGCTCCTTTTGTAGTACGGCCCGACAAATTTCCAAGGGCTGGGAAATCGTTGATGGTGCAGAATATCATAGCACGTAGGATGAAGTTCTCTCGTTTGTATGCGTCCCATACCTGCACCCCTTCGTTCCACATTGTTAGGAGATCCTCTATCAATGGTGCTAGGTACACATCAATATCGTTTCCGGGTTGTTTTGGTCCTGAGATAAGTAGAGACATCATGATGTACTTGCGCTTCATACACAACCAAGGAGGAAGGTTGTAGATACACAAAAGAACCGGCCAAGTGCTATGCCGACTGCTCATGTTACCAAAAGGATTAATTCCATCGGTACTCAACCCGAACCTTATATTCCTCAATTCTGCTCCGAAGTTAACAAATTCCCTATCGATGTTTCTCCACTGCGAAGAATCAGCGGGGTGTCTCAACTTTCCATCCTTCTTCCGGTCTTCCGAGTGCCAACGCAGTAATTTTGCCTCTTTACGGTTTGCAAACAAACGCTGCAAGTGGGGAATGACTGGCAAATACCACAACACCTTAGCAGGAGGTCCTTCCTTTATCTCCGTGCAGTCGCCGTCGTCTGTTCGGTCCTTAGTACGCTTATAGCGGGATGCGCCGCACACCGGACAAACATGCATATTTTTGTAGTCGTTACGGTAAAGGATGCAATCATTAGGGCATGCGTGTATCCTTTCTACTTCCATTCCCAAAGGACACAACAGCTTTTTCGCTTGGTAGGTGTTTTTTGGCAACTCGTTTCCTTCCGGGAGCATGTCCGCCAAAAGATCTAACAGTGCTGTGAAACTCTTGTCGGTCCAGCTGCTGCTTGCCTTTAATTTTAACAGTTCAAGCATAGAGGCCAACTTTGTGTATTTCGACTTGCAACCAGGGAACAACGGCCTCTCTGAGTCCTCAATCAAGCGCTTGAATTTGCCAAACCCCCTTTCACTGTAATTTCCTTCCACATCACGCAACATGTCATCTAAATGGTCATCCTCTGGCATATCCTCGTCGAAGTCGTTGTTTGGATCCGGCATGTCCTGTTCCTCAACCTGAGTGGCAGTTGTTTCTGCAGTTGGCTCTTCTCCATGGTGGACCCAACACGTGTACCCCTTTTTGAAACCACGTCGGATCAAGTGGGCGACAATTTGAGATGAGTTGGTGAACATCTTAATATTCTGGCAGTCTACACAAGGACAGTACATATATGGTAAACCCTTCTTCGCCATGTCTTGCACAGCAACCTTTTCGAAATCAAAAACACCTTTCATGTATTCCTCACCCACTCGGTTGTCATTATACATCCAGTCTCGGACCATCTGCAATAAATCAAATTCATACACATGCTAATTAGTAAATCAATGGAGATCGATATTGATGATGAAATCAAGTAATGTGTACGCCTTGGGAGCAAGTAACCAACCTTGGTTCGATCCTCAAATTTTTGCCCCCAAATGCTCCCCCTGCCTTTCGAGATTTCGCTCTTCCTTGCCCCAAATCTCTTCGAACTGGACAGTGTAGGTCGAGCAAGAGAGTACGACTAGCTCAAAACATCCGCCAAAAGACCTTTTATACCAGGTTCAGTACAGACGGTTCTATATAATACCGTCGGTAATATCGGTGCATTATTGAAGAAAAGAAATATCACAGACGGTTATGAACTCCAAACCGTCTGTGTATTTGATTATGACAGTCGGTTCTCACATCTGAACCGTCTGTGTTATCACATCCGACCGTCTACGTTATTATCACAGTCGGTTTTTACCTCAGAACCGTCTGTGTATGTTGTTATCACAGTCGGTTTTTACCTCAGCACCGTCTGTGATAACACAGACGGTTTTAAAGTCCGAACCGTCTTTAATATCCCGGTTTTTTTGTTTGCATTCGACTACTGGTCATCAGTTGTTCCACATGTTTTTCATATTTGGTTCTATCTTATTTCAATGTTAGTATTTACAAAAATGAACGTTCAGACTGTTTGGTTTTATCTTGTTTTTCATATTTGTTTTATATATATGTCTGAAATTAAAACCGTCTGTAATCTTTCAAGCAGAGACGGTTTTGAGTTAAAAACCGTCTTGATCGCAGCAGTATTTTCTTGTTAACATTTTTACACAGAACATCATTTGGTGATTATCAGTTACATAATCAATCGAAAGCCAGATATATAAGGAAAAGAAATTTCTTATTTCTTACAATCTTTCCATACATAAGAGATACTATTAATTAAGTGACCAATTGATTAGTGTCGACCTGTTCCGAAAGTAATTTACAAAGTTCTCCTAGGGACGTATTGGCATCAGTAGGATCTACACTGGCCGCCCCAGGAGAACTACCAATGGCTCTAAGACTATCAACATCATCTCTCACCCAAGGAGTGGATTTGGCATCAGTAGGATCATCCAAGAAATTAAAGTTGATACAACCAAGGTGGAGATGAAGCTGCAACTCAAAGCATGCACTCTGCCAAGTGCAGAATGGCAAAAGACATCCCCTCAGAATGCTTCTCCAGCGCCTCTTTTTTTTTTTGGAGAGTTCTGCACAAGGCAGCTTTCTCCTCCTGCACATATGCTTCTCCAGCTTCTCCTAGGGGCGTATGCTGGGAGGGTGAAGATGATTGCCAAGCTTCGGAGTGGATTTGGACGTGGAAGTGTGAGCCTTACCCCAGAAAAGCTGATGATACAAAGGTGTTGGAGAGGGGATATTGGAAGGATTATTGTGGATCTCCAAAGGTGGAGTCGATGCAACTGGAGGGGTTGCAAGGGGCAATGTGGCAACACATACAGGCCTCAGCACCCTCTAGAGTCTTCGCTGCAGCTCCACTGTATGATCTTTCATTATTTCTAAGTCTCTTCTTGGGAGGGAGCATTTCCTCAAGCACCTGTGGATTTCGAAATGCATTTGTTTCGAGGTAATCAAGTCATAAAAGAAAGATCTGCATTAGAGTTTCAGAGAGGACTTACTTTCTGAAGATCCTGATCGAGTTCATTCCTTATCTCTTCCTCATCACTCTCAATTTCAATAACCTCACTGGAATCTCGGCTCGCCATCAAGGTGGGAGTTGAGGAGGGAATAAAGACAGGGATTTAGGAGCCTCACTATTTATAGAAACAGAAGGTGACGGTTCATATGCACGGGTGCCTCGAGTTCTAAAAAGCGCACTAGTACTGGTTTTCAAGGCCAATAAATTCATGATATACAACTTCTCGGGAGATAAACTGCAACACGGCAAAGGAAGTTGAAGAGTCAGATTACATAATTCGATGCAAAATAAATTTGAAGTAAATAATTAAGTCTCTTCATCTGCTCAGTTATTATGTGCGGTTATCAACAATTGCATGTAGAGAATTGCACTGTTGGGACTATCACAGACGGTTGGGAGATCAAAACCGTCTGCTTTACTACTACAGACGGTACTGATGTCCGAACCGTCTTTAATATGTCTGTTTACTATCACAGACGGTTTGAAGTTAAAAACCGTCTGTGATATTGATAGAGGTCGAGAATTCGAGGCGAGGAAGTTGAAGAGTCAGATTACATAATTCGATGCAAATTAAATTTGAAGTAAATAATTAAGTCTCTTCATCTGCTCAGTTATTATGTGCGGTTATCAACAATTGCATGTAGAGAATTGCACTGTTGGGACTATCACAGACGGTTGGGAGATCAAAACCGTCTGCTTTAATATTACAGACGGTTCTGATGTCCGAACCGTCTTTAATATGTCCGTTTACTATCACAGACGGTTTGGAGTTAAGAACCGTATGTGATATTGATAGAGGTTAAGAATTCGAGTCGACTCGAGGACACTGTTGGGACCATCACAGTCGGGCCTTACGTAAAAACCGTCTCTAATGTGACTATCACAGATGTTTTTTACCTCAGAGCCGTTTGTGATATTTCAAAGCACGTTGATATATAACTTCTATATTCTTTTTATATTATTTGCATGGGACCTGCGACCTCTATATTGTTTCTATATTATTTCAAGGGCTCCGATCACAAGCCAAAGATCGCGATAGTCGTTCCTTGATCGCACACAGTGTACATACCTTTGTATGGTCGAATGTTCGACAAAAGCCAACGAAAGATAAAGAAAGAGGGAAGATTGCATGCAGTCCAAGAATGTGCTGGAAAATTAGAAAGTTGACATAAGAACAAAGTTTTCAATAATTTGTTTCATCACTTACAAAAAAAAAGTAAAAATACAGAATGCTAGGTCAAGGAGTGGTCTTAGCCCTGACTGCATCTAGAATAAAGTCAGTTTGACTTGCAGCCAGGACGCAGGACTCCTCCAGCGACAAGTTGTCCTTCTCAGGATCAACTACTTCAGCGTCGAGAAGGCCTGCGACCTCCCTCAGCTTCGCGATGGTATCCTTCATTGTCAAACCGCAGCCAGCGATGGTCATATCCGCGGCTTTCTTCTCCTCGCGAAGACGCCTCGTCCTCACCCTAGCATTGTCACCATCCGTCTTCATGCGCTGAATGCGCTGGAAGAGATCGTCAAGGTCAAGCCGTAGCCGAGTGTGCTTCTCCGTGAGGAGCTTGTGCTCCTCCTGGAGGGCCCTCAGCTCGGCCTTGACTTTGGCAGTGTCTTCCACGGCTCCCCTTCCCTGTGCAAATCAACAGGTCAAGAATGTATTGAACATGGATTAACAATACAGGGGTAAGTCCAAAAGATTGAGAGTTCATACCGGGGAGGGCGAGGCTGACGATGCCATCGAGGATGCCATTGGCGCAGAGAAGCTAAGGAGTCAAACAGTCTGAGAACTATAAAAACTTGTAAAGTAAATGACAATTTTTCCACTGTCAATTTATAGAACTTCCAAAGCGATGCTTCGTGTTCTCCTAGGCGCCGCGCGCGAAGATCGGAGAAAGAAATGATCACAGTTGAGAATTCGAAGCGCTGGTACTTTTCCAGTCGGTTCATACATCAGAACCGTCTGTGATAACTACACTATCACAGACGCTTCGTGGTTTACAACCGACTGTATAAATCACAGTCGGTTCTGCGTTCCGAACCGTCTGTGATAGTCTAATTATCACAGACGGTTCGGAACTCAGAACCGTCTGTATATATCACAGTCGGGTTTTAGGTTAGAACCGTCTGTGATAATTAGACTATCACAAACGGTTCTTAGCTGGGAACCGATTGTATATATCACAGTCGGTTTTTAGGTTAGAGCCGTCTGTGATAAGTATACTATCACAGACGGTTTTGTGTTCAGAACCGTCTGGTTTACTCTCACAGTTGTTTTTGACGTCAGACCGTCTGTGATATCTGAACATATTCTCCCGCCAGGCCTTCACAGACGGTTTTCCATTGAACAGTTCATACCCGTCTGTGATGTGCCGTCCAGGATGTCTGTTTCTGTGGTAGTGATGTCTGCTTCATCCATAATAATTGAGCACAACAACTTTCTGCAGACACATATTCAGCTTCAGCAGTGGAGAGAGCTATAGAATTCTGTTTCCTAGATGACCATGATATTAATGATCTCCCCAACAGCTGACAGCTACCAGATGTACTTTTTCTATCAATCTTACACCCAGCATTATCAGAATCCGAATCATCAATTAACTCAAAATTTGCATCTTTAGGATACCAAACACCTAAACTGGGATAACATTTTAAGTACCTAAGGATTCTTTTAAGAGCACTTAAATGGCATTCCTTAGGATTTGACTGAAATCAAGTACATAAGCACACACTAAACATGATATCAGGCCTAGATGCAGTAAGATTTAACAGGCTACCAATCATAGACCTGTAGAGTTTAGAATCGACCGATTTTCCGCTTTTATCCATATCCAGATGTCCATTTGTCGCCATGGAGGTTTTGATTGCCTTAGCGTCCTCCATCCCGAAGCGTTTGAGCAGATCCTTCACGTACTTCATTTGACTCACGAACGTGCCATTCTTGAGTTGCTTGATTTGAAGTCCAAGGAAGAAGCTTAGCTTACCGATCATAGACATCTTGAATTCCCTAGACATCATTTCTCCAAACTCATGACAGAAATGTTCATTAGTAGATCCAAAAATGATGTCATCAACATATATCTGACAAATGAACAAATCTTTTTCAATTTTCTTTGTAAACAGTGTTGTATCAACCTTCCCAATTTTAAAACCTTTTGATAAAAGAAAGACTCTAAGTCGTTCATACCAAGCTCGAGGAGTTTGTTTAAGACCATAGAGAACTTTAAACAATTTAAACACATGGTTTGGAAATTTAGAATCTTCAAAACTGGGAGGTTGTTCAACAAAAATAAGTTCAGAAATTTCACCATTAAAAAATGTACTTTTAACATCCATTTGAAATAAGTTAATATTCAAACATGATGCGTAAGCAAGAAGAATACGAATAGCTTCAAGTCTTGCTATAGGTGCAAAAGTTTCGCCAAAGTCTAAACCTTCGACTTGAGTGAAACCTTGAGCAACAAGACGAGTTTTGTTTCTAATTACTACACCATTTTCATCTTGCTTATTTTTGAAAACCCATTTTGTTCCAATTACATTATGATCCTTGGGTTTTTGAACTAAAGTCCAAACTTTATTTCTAGAAAAATTATTAAGTTTATCATGCATGGCATTAACCCAATCAGGATCACTAAGAGCTTCATCTACATGTTTAGGTTCTAAAGAAGACACAAAAAAATGATGTTCAGAAAATGCAGCAATACGAGAGCGAATTTGAACACCCTTACTGACGTCACCCAATATTTGGTCTAGAGGGTTATCCTTGGTGATCGTTTGATGTTGTCTTGGTGCTTCTTCTTGTGCTGCTTCTTCTTGACTTGGTTCTAGAGGATCAACTTGAGATGATGATACATGTTGATCATCATTCTCGATGATCTCATCATCTTCTTGATCATCTTCTCTTGGCTTGATGTCTCCAATGGTGATGTTCTTCACGGCTTCTTGAAGATCTTCACCTGAAACTTCACACGAGACTTGCTCCTTTTGAGAGCCATTAGTTTCATCGAATTTTATATCGCTTGATTCTTCAATGCAACCTGTATTTTTGTTAAAAACACGATAAGCTTTGCTAGTGGTGGAGTATCCGACTAGAAAGCCTTCATCTACTCTTCTTTGAAATTTACCACCAAAATTTCTTTTCTTAAGAATATAGCATTTGCATCCAAAAACTCGTAAATAAGAAGTGTTTGGCTTACGCCCAATAAGAAGCTCATAGGGGGTTAAGTGCAGAAGTGGATGCAAATAGAGCCGATTAATAGAATAGCAAGTGGTATGCACGGCTTCGGCCCAAAAGCAAGTAGGAGTATCATACTCACTTAGTATAGTTCTTGCCATTTCTATTAGTGTTCGATTTTTCCTTTCTACTTCTCCATTTTTCTGTGGAGTGTAAGAAGTTGAAAATTCGTGTTTAATTCCAAGAGAGTCACAAAAATCAACCAAAGTTGAATTAACAAACTCTCCACCATGATCACTAAGGATTTTCTTGATGGAAATTTCAAATTCAGTGGAAACATGTTTTGCAAAACTTTTGAAAACATCGGGGGTTTCAGATTTTTGAGAAATAAAGAAAACCCAAGAATATCGAGTAAAATCATCAACAATCACAAAACCATAATTTCTACCCCTGATACTTTGGAACTCAGAAGGTCCAAATAAATCTATATGCAATAGTTCCGATGGTTTGCAAGTCGAAAGAACACGCTTAATCAGATGTGAAGTAGCTACTTGCTTGCCAGCTTGACAGGCGCTACAAAGTTTATCCTTTTCAAAATTCACATCCTTTAAGCCAATAACCAAATCTCGTTTTAAAAGCTTTTTCAATTGATGCATTCCAACATGTGTGAGTCTCCTATGCCATAGCCAACCCTTTGAGGTTTGAGAGACAAGGCATGTTGAAAGAGATGCATATTTGGAGTGAAAATCAACCAAATAAAGATTTCCAAAACGAAACCCTTTAAAAATTAAGCAATTATCTTTTAAACTTTCAACTAAAACCTCTTTGGGATAAAATGTGCAACGAAATCCAAGATCGCAAATTTGTGCAACGGAAAGAAAATTAAAATTCAGAGATTCAACCAACAAAACATTCGAAATTGAGAGATCGTTTGGAATAGCAATTTTACCCAAGCCTACCACATTTCCTTGACGATTAACGCCAAAGGTGATCTTTTGATTCTCACTTGAGTTGTCTTCTATTGAGGTGAACAATTTCTGGTTGCCGGTCATGTGTTCGGAACATCTGCTATCAAGCACCCAATGTTTCCCACCGGTCTTGTAGTTCACCTGCATAAATAAAAGAATCAAGTCTTTTTAGGTACCCAAACCTTTTTGGGTCCCCAAACCTTTTTGGGTCCTTCAATGTTAGCAATCAAAGCTTTGGGCACCCAAATTGATTTTCTTCTTTTTATTTAGCATGGGTGCACCAACATACTTTGCTATAGCATATCCTTTCTTCGACTTTTGAAGTATGTAGCAAGTATCAAAATAATTTGGAGTCATTAAAGGACATGCTTCATGCGAATGACCAGTTTCATGGTATTTAAAGCAAAATGTGTTGCATGCTTTTACAAAAATTGTTTTTATACTTGGTTTCTTTCCTTTCTTTGGAAAGTATCCAAGTCCTTATTTTTCTAAATGAACATTTTTGTTTGCTAAGGATTAGATCAAGAGACACTTTTCCTTTGTAGCAGTTTTCTAAACCTTTTCCAAGTTTTTCAACTTGTGCCTTAAGTTCATTATTCTCATTTAAGATAGTATCATTTGACGCACATGGTGTATGATGCTTAGTAGGAATAGTATCAGAATCTAGATCACATGAAATAGCTACATCTACTTTAGGTGGATTGTTTGCAATATCTTTAATGAGCATACTTTCATATGATTCTTTTAATTCAGAGTATTGAGTGCGTAGAGAAGAATGTTCTTCTTTAAGCACTTTATACTTCCTTTTAGTAGCTCCATAAACCTCATTTAATTCAGTGATCATTTCAACTAATTCATCATATGAAGGATCGTTAGAGTGTATCTTTTCATCACCTTTAGCCATAAGACAGAGGGATGAACTAGTTGATATGTTGCCGAGAGCTAGTCTGCCAAGCTTCTTGGAGCAACCTCCTTCATCGTCGGAGTCAGAGTCGGAGCTCTCACCTCTTGACATCCATTCTCCAAAGCAGGCTTCTTTTGTTGCTTCATTTCTCTTTTTGAAGAATTTCTTCTTGTGGTTTGAAGTCCTGTTCTTGTTGGGACATCTTGATGCTATATGTCCCTTTTCGTGACATCCGTAGCATATGATGTCCTTGAAGTTTGTTTACTTCAGCCCCTTTGGTCGAGTGTCGATGTTGACACCCTTCTTGTGCAACCTGCGAAAAAGTTTTTGTGTATTCTTTACCATAAGTGCTAGATCTTCGTCGGAGGAGCCATCGGTTGTATCGTTCTTGGAGCCGGCTTTGAAAGCCAATGCCTTTTTCTTCATCTCCGAGGGTTCAGTTGCTTCCTTGTTCTCCTTTCGATGCATATTATGGGTAATGAGGTTCCCATAGAGATCAATAGGCATGGTGGTCGACAGATCAGAGTTGGTGAGCACCGTGACCAGAGTGTCAAAGTTTTCTGGAAGCGCCCTAAGCATCTTTCTTACAATGTCGAGGTCAGTAAAAACAACACCGACACCTTTGAGTTCATTCACAATATTGTTCAACCGAGTGAACATGGAATCCACGGACTCAGTTGACGACATTGTGAATGTCTCGCATCTTTGCCTCACCATAAGCAGCTTTGCCTCTTTGACTTTAGTTGTACCCTCGTAAATTTCTTAGAGGGTGGTCCAAACCTTGTGAGTAGTCGTGAGATTGCTTACACGGTTGAACTCATTTAGAGACAAACCAGCAAAGAGTGCATTTTTTGCACTGGCATTTAAATGTAGTTTTCTCCTGTCGTCATCGAAGTGACTTGTCGGATCATCCGGAGGAGTAAAACCAAGTTTAACAATGTCCCATACATCAAGCCCCATTGCCTCTAGGAATACCTGTTGCATCTAGGCCCCTATTAATGTCGATTTTGATTATTGGTGACATTAAGTGTTTTTTCTCTAATCATGTCTTTCAGTTATACGTATACAGAGACCTAAGAGCTATTTCGCCTAAGGTAGCAGTATTGCCAAAGTCGCAAGCACAAGGTCGGCAAGAAGAAAACCGTCCGGATCTGCAAGTCACAAGCACAAGGTCGCGAGCCATGGTCGTAAGCGCAAAGTCGCCAAGAATGAAGCAGCAAAAGACTTAAGGTAAAATGTATATTTATTTTACCGATCTCGGTGTTTGGACTTTGATTGGTTTATAGAAATTTGATTTTACTTTTAACCGTACTATAAAGAGGGGTTGCAAGTCCTCTCTACATTTCTAACATAAACCGAGAAACTTAGGTCATTGCATTGCATTCCACTAGTACAGAAAAGCTTTCTTCTATTGGTAAAAAACACCCTTCTACTATCGGTTTTTGTACCGTTAGAGATAGACACGATAAAACAAGACAGGTCATTTTCTATTGGTAAATAACCGATAGAAGAACTTCACTATTCTAACGGCATCTTAGGCGAACACCGGTAGAAAACCCGTTGTAGTCTGACGTTTGTGAAAGAGTTTACCGATAGAAAAAATATAGTACTCTCTCGGTTGTAAATGAGTTTAACGGTAGGAAAAGTAACACTCTTCTAACGGTTAATTTAGAGTATACCGATAGAAAAAACCTTAGTACTCTCTCGGTTGGAAATGAGTTTACCGATAGAAAAAACAATTATACTCTCTCGGTTGTGTATGAGTTTACCGGTAGGAAAAATTAAACTCTTCTAACGGTGAATTACGTGTGTACCGATGGAATAAAGTATAGTACTCTCTCGATTGTGAAAGAGATTATCGATAGAAAAAATCATAGTACTCTCTCGGTTGTGTATGAGTTCACCGGTAGGAAAAGTCTCACTCTTCTAACGGTTAATTACGAGTGTACCGATAGAAAAAACGATAATAGTCTCTCGGTTGTGGATGAGTTTACCGATAGAAAAAATGATAGTAGTCTCTCGGTTGTGAATGAATTTACCGATAGAAATACAGTACAGATGCAATACAGTACATTCACATATACAGTACATTCTTTACATTCACAATACAGTACATTCACATATACAGTACAGATGCAATACAGTATAGATTGGATACACAATACAGTACAGATGAAAAGAAGGGTAAATGCACATATACATTGAACAGATTGACACCTTAGACAGTTATTCATATTTATTCACATATATATGGACAAATACAAATTGCAATCCAATGTGGACATTTATTCACATATATATTTATTCACTTGTATATAAACAGTCTATGCATAGAGTACACGAAAAAGAGAAAATTGTCATGGCGGTTGGTTGGGCGCAACTTCCTCCATGACATATTGAGCCCAGATTTGTCGAAGATCTCTAATCTTTGCATTTTCGTATTGGTATTTTGACATGGCGATCTACAAGCATGTGTGAATACTGAGTAAATAACTTCCTAATTTTGAACGTGACACCTAATTTTCAAATTTGAGTTGGCTATCGATGCTTACCTGGGGGAATTGGGCAAAGTTTGTCTGCACTAGGTCGTACATGTAGCGCAGCACATAAAATCCGCATTCTCACGATTGCGGCTGCTGATGGCACTGAGATAATTGCATATGCGAAGACATGTTAGCTATTGTTTCCATAAACTAATTAAGCATAAACAAAAAGTCTCGTGAGTACCTCATATTCTTTCCAAGCTAGTAGGGAGCCCTGCGGTGCGGCATGCCTCCCTCCAGCGGACACATATTTATCAAAAACCCTGCATTTCAGTTAGCATTGCTGGTTAATGTATTATCATTAGCTAGTGAGGTCAAAATTTAAATCAAACATATAAGTTACTTATGCCTCCATATTCCCCTTGACCACATACCGTTCGATAATCTGTCACGCATCGAATCGAGGTAGTACACCTCGTTCCTCGGCGGACAGATCACGATGAGGATCCAGTGGCCCCTACATTGTACGTAAAAGAGGACAGCTAGCTCAAAGTATATCTCAGGTGTAACATACAAGATTGAGTTAAATTAGTACGAAATGCACTAACCTTTGGTGGTATGGCACCAGAATGAACTCCCTGTCCTGCTGCGCCATCAGCGTCTTGCATATGTACTGCTCAGTGTGCGCGGCGTCGTGCTCTAGCATCGTGAGGCTTATTTTCTCTGGGTTGAGAAAACCTACCTTGTCACACGCAGCCTCCGATGCTAGCCTGTACATGCACCTGCATGCAAAGGACGACATTAGTATTGCATAGAAAGTTACTACATTTCAAATGAACTACAACAATGCAGAGTAATCAAACAAAGTTAGAAAACAGCAATACATAGCATCAGCAAACTCACAGGATTCAAGTCCGTATGATGGACATATCGAGCTCCCGCCAGTTGTAGAGGTCGAACAGATCCTCGTGTGCCCCGGATATACTCCCGGGCTCACGGTGGAACTGCCCAGGCCTATAGGGAACTAAGAAGTTCACATTGCGCCGAGCTCAGTGTAGGTACCACTCGTGGAGGTCTCTGGTTGATCGATCCAATTTGCGCAAAGCTGCCTCTGACACGAGTGGGAACCCGTTCTTGAACCTCTCCGGCTGTCCCTTTCACCTTTTGCCCTTGCCTTTGCCTTGGCCTTTTGCTGGGGACTGAGCGCGTACCTTCGAAGGTAATGGCGAGGTGATGGCGGCTTTCTTCCGAGGTGAAGACGTGGATGCGCTGTCTGGGGTCGAGGCCGTCTTTGATGTGTTCAAGTTCGCACGAGATTCGGCCTCTGCCCCGAGCTGGGGGCGCAGTCCCCTAGTAGCCCGCCGGCAGGCCACTTCAATTAATGAGCACGTATGTTAGATTTTGCAAGTTGAGTGTACTGAGTAGGATGTAATCTAAAATGTGTAGGATTTACCTGTTGTACTAGAACACACTTCTTGGGCCACTGTACGTAGGAGCCCACTACCTCAGCAAGTGTCTGCATTTCCTCTGTTGGGACTGGCAATGGAGAATCATTGTAGCCCGGCATGGCCATGTCCACTTGTACCTTTGCGGACCCCAACCGCAGAGGTATGCAGTGGATCCGGACATCCGGCCCAGACGGATATATGAAGCCGTGTCCAACCATTTCCTGCCCGTCGCCTAGGTGAGTCAGTAGGATGCAGTCCTCCGGCTTCTGCAAATTTGTAGCAATTAAAACAGGTTAGCGAAACAACTCTAACAGAATGCGAGTAGCATCAACTTAAGTGCATAGATGAAGGCTTGCAGTACCTCAAGTAGATCCACTGGATCCGCGAGGACCTTCGAAGCGCAACTGCTTATCTGACCCCGCGGGGTACCGTCGCCCTGGGGATCCGCATCTGCACTCTTGGCCAATAATGCTTCTCTCAACCGTGCAAACTCTTCCCTAATTTGTGTGACCTCAGACTGCACCTCAGCCCGTATCTCCGCCCGTACCTCAGCCCGTATTTTATCGGACAGCTCCGCTTCCTTTTCCTTCCAGGAGCGGGCCTTGTTCCTCGGTGGAGCCGGATCTGTGAAACCGGCCTTCCACGACACAATGGCTCCCACGGCCCGTGTCCGCCCGGGATGCTCCTTATTTCCTAGAGCCCAAGTGAGGATGTCATTCTCCCTCTGCGGGGTAAACAATTCCTCCACTGCCTCCTTCTCAAAAGAGATCTGTTACATTTAAAGGTACCTTGTGAGACAAATTGCCTTATATACACTTGTGCGCACATAGTTTACGAGGTTAGCCAACTTATCATTCACCTCACAACGTCGGCGTCCCCAGGGTTTGCGAACTGCACAGACCCCGTGGACGACACGGACCCCCTCCCCCTCCACCATCGCTTGCACCTCTCATCCCGGATCTCAGAGAGCGGCAACTCAGGGGAGTCGATGACAGGATTTTGCTCGTCTTCCTTCTTCCACTGCTCCTCCTTCCCCGCATAGCCCCGGGATCCGAGCCGATGCGGGTGGTCATTGCTCTTCTGGATCTCCTTATTCTTCTCACTAAGGGCCTTGAACTCCTCGTCCCCTTCTGCTTGGTGAATTCCTCCCATACCTCCTCTGATATCAAGGGGTACTTCTTGCAAGGAGATTTCCCCGCAGCGAGGAAGTTACTGACGAGTCAGCTCTTAAAGGTTTTCCATGTTTCGTTCATGTCCTTCAAGCAGGCCGTCCTTGGTGTATCGTCGGGGATGTTCCACTTAGCCTATTTTCAGACAATGCATACAATTAATCATGAGTTAGTTAAACTTTAGTATAAGCCAAGAGAACGTGATTACGAAAGAGTTCAACTATTTCAGTTAATTTAACCTTCACTTCTGCCCACAACCTATCCCTCTCTTTCGCCGTCACGTCCTTCCAGCTCTGGACGGTGATCTTCACCCTTTCTTTCACCAACAGCCCAACGTAGGCTACGTACTTCCCAGCATTCTTTCTGATCGGCCTCCCAAATTGGTTGAACTCACAAGAAAGATCCGTGCGTTTGGCCAAACGGGCCAACGTCGTCGTGCCTCGCCCCACCCTCTTGCGTTGGGATGAACTAGCTGCATCTTCAGTTACATTGGGGTTGGCCCTAGTCGAACCACTAGTACCATCCGATGAAGATGACGACATATCTTTCCCTACAAAACCATCAACAAATCATCAAAAATTTAATGGAAACACAAACCAAATCATTTTACAAAGCAAAAGGACCTATTTTAAATATTTTTTCTATCGGTAAACACAGAAACTACCAATAGAAGATAAGATTCTATTTATGAGCATTTTCATCTACACATTTTCATATAGGAAGCAGGCAACATATGGCAATTAATTCTTCTTGGAGTTCCATAACTCAGCTCAGGACTGGAGACTAATTAGGGCTGCAAAAGGGATGTCCGAAGAAAATAATACTAAGACATGCAAAAATTAATTGCTGAACTGTTCAGAAATCTTTTCTATCGGTAAACACATGAGCTGCTGATAGACCATAACAATGTTTTCCATCGGGAAAGGTACGAGATACCGATAGAACATATTGTTATGGAATATTGTTGATAAGCCGCCATTCACTGGCATCACATAGTCTTGGTTTAAGTCAACATTCTCCATGATTTTCTATACTAATATTCATGGGCCAGCATTATTATTTCACACATAACAATATTTTCTATCGGTAAACACATGAGCTACCGATAGAACAAAACAATTTTTTCTATTGGCAAATACAGGAGATACCGATAGAAGATGTGTAAGACACCTCCAACGTATAATGTGCATTACATGGCAGTTGGATACAATTGATCACACATACAACAGTATATATAAGTTAAAATCTGAAAATAGTTTCATTACAACACTGGAACATATTATGTCAACCCTAATTTAAATCAACATTGCCTGCGGAATGTTCATAATCCAACATAATAGGGAACCCTAGTATAATTGCAAAACTCGAAGAATTAGTACATACAAAACACAAAGATCAAATAAAGAAGATGCTGGAAAAAGAACGACGAATTAGGGTATTTACGGCGATCAATTGTGGTGATGGAGAGGCGGTGTAGAACGCAGCGGTGGCCGGCGAAGGACGAAAATATGAACCGGTGGTAGTGGCGAACCAGTATCCAACCGGCGATCGTCGTGTGGGAGAGAGGAAGTGAGTGGTCACTGCGGAGGTTGTAGTTTTCTTTGCTCTCAAAGAGATGCAGTGCTATAAGTTGGAACTGTTCGACTGGAGGGAAACTAAAGGGCCATGTACGTGTCATAAAGTAGTGGACGCCCTTTTCTATCGGTACAATAAAATAATACCGATAGACCAAGTAAATTTTTCCCAGATCAATATTTGAAGTAGTGGATGCCCTTTTCTATCGGTACAAACAATAGAATACCGTGAGACCAATTTTTCCCAGAGTAATTTTTGAAGTGCCTGAGATTAAAGTAGTGGATGTCCTTTTGCTATCAGTACAAACAAAAAAATACCGTCAGACTAATGAATTTATTCTAACGGTAGAACATAATAATACCGATAGAATAAGTAAATTTTTCGCAGAGAAATTTTTGAAGTGCCTGGGACACATTAAAGTAGTGGACACACATGACACATCTGTATTTACCGTTAGAACATGTGATGTTATGTGGCTAAAACAAAGCAAACTGGGTAATGCATGACACACATGACACCAGTTCTCACCTTCAAAGAATCATATGTACACACAATGTAACATCAAACAGACCGTGCTTGAAAGCTGCAGAATGATAAAGAAAGAGGGAAGATAGCCAGAAAATTGGAAAATTGACATAAAAACAAATTGTTCATTCATTGTTGTTTTATCACTTATAAAAAAAAATAAAAATCCAAAATGCTAGGTCAAGGGGTGGTCTTAGCCCTGGCTGCATGTAGAATAAAGTCAATTTGACTTGCAGCCAGGACGCAGGACTCCTCTAGTGACATGTTGTCCTTAGGATCAACTACTACTGCATCGAGAAGGCCTGCGACCTCCCTCAGCTTCACTATGGTATCCTTCATAGTCAAACCGCTGCCAGCGATGGTAATATCTGCGGCTTGCTTCTCCTCGTGAAGACGCCTCGTCCTCGCCCTGGAATTGTCACCATCCGTCTTCATGCGCTGAATGCGCCGGAGGAGATCGTCCAGTTCAAGCTGTAGCTGAGTGTGCTTGTCCGTAAGGAGCTTGTGCTCCTCCTGGAGGGCCCTCAGCTTGGCCTTGACTTTGCCAGTGTCTTCCACAGCTCCCCTTCCCTGTGCAAATCAACAGGTCAAGAATGTACTAAACATGGATTAACAATACAGGGGTAAACCCAGGAGATTTAGAGTTCTTACCGGGGAGGGCGAGGCTGACGATCCCATTGAGGATGCCATTGTCAAAGAGAAGATAAGGAGTCGAAGAGTTTGAGAATTAGAAAAATATGTAAAGTAGTTGGCAATTTCACTGCCGAGGTACTTATAGAATTTCCAAGGCGACGTATGGTGACACAGTTGAGAATTCAAAGCGCCAGAGTATTGTTCTATCGGTACAAACAACAAAATACCATCAGACCAATTTATTTTTTCTATCGGTAAAAACAAAAAAATACCGTGAGACTAATGAATTTATTCTAACGGTAAAACATAATAATACCGATAGAATAAGTAAATTTTTCGCAGGAAATTTTTGAAGTGCCTGAGACACATTAAAGTAGTGGATGCCCTTTTCTATCAGTACAAATAACAAAATACCGTCAGACAAATGGATTTTTAGAGAGCTTAATTTGAAGAAGCAAGAGGCTGCGATGAGATTTTGGCAAGAAAATTTGAAGGGAAGAATTAAGTACTTACAGGATAAAGGTACTGTACATGTTAGAACTCATGCTGTGGAGTAAAATTGAGTATATTAATGCTGTGAACTAGCTTATCATTAAGTTCTAAAGAAAATGTACTGCCTGATGTATTAATGATAAGTTCCTCACCTTGATGCAGAACTTGTGGGCTGTTTGCTTGGCATTTTTCCCTGAAATAGAAAATAATCATCAATGATTCTCAACCCATAATCCTTCTTCGTGATCATCTCGCAGATACGTTGTTTCGTCGATATCTTCTGTAGGAATAGATTGAATGTCCTCTAAAAATGGAGGTATTTCGTCGAATTGGTTATACTCCTCTTCGTCGACAACGTCTTCGACCCCAACAATACGTCTCTTGCTGTGAAGGACAACATGCAAGTTTGGATTGGCCGGGTCAACGATGTAGAATACCTGTGTGGCTTGCTTTGCAAGTATGAATGGATCGTCTTGGTGTCCGACTCTATCAAGATCGACGAGAGTAAACCCGTAACTGTCAACTTGAAAACCTCGAGGGATTTCGACCCATTGGCATCAAAACATGGGAATCTAAGTAATCCGTAATCGAGCTCCCATATTTCGTCAATAGCACCGTAATATGAGTTCAGCGCCCTTACTGACCTGGCATCCTCGGAAATAGCAAACAGTGTCACTCCACTACATTGCGTGCTACTCTTGGCGTCTAGAACTCTTGTGTAAAATGAATACCCATTGATGTTGTACCCCTGCCAAGTCCCTACAGTGAATCTTGGGCCTCTAGCCAACCATGTCACAGTTTCACTTATGGAGCCCTCGGTAGCTCGCGTGACTCTTTCTTAGATCCACCCAGCAAATTTCCTGTTATGTTCTCTGGTAACCCAAATCTCTGACTTCAAAGGATTCTGTGACCGTAACATTACCTTGTGCTCGTGTATGTATGGCTCGACCTCCGTCATGTGTTGTAAGACCCAAAAATGTGATTTTGCGTACACATCCCGAGCGGGGATGATAGCTTTGAATCCAATCGTTCCGATGCCCTGAAGCCTACCCTCGTGTCGAGACCTAGGAATGCCAATAGGGTCAACCGCGGCTATATAATATGTGCAAAATTCAATCACCTCCTCGGCGGCATAACCTTCCAGGACAGAGCATATTTTTCTCTCCCTTCCTCTCCTTTTGTTGCTCAGCAAATTTAATAAACTCATTCACACCATCCAAATATTCAAGAGTAGTACGTTTTATTCCATACATCCAATATTTCCTGTCCATATACAATTAACAAAATTTAACGAGTCAGCCATGCATGAAACCTGCCCGATTAAGTTATGTATATGTACATGTGCAGCCTCTTACAACTGATGTGTTAAACTCTAGCCTGATGAAATTAACACTAATTAACCTAGCTAACTACACAATACAAACTAGTCAGCTCCTAAAACATGAAGCATTTCCATCTAGCTAGCTTCCAAGCTTGGAGCTACAAGCTTGGAACTACACAATACAGCTAGCTTGCAAGTAGAGAGGGAGGTAGATCTAGAGGGAGAGAGAGATAAGTGATGACAATTAAGCATACCTTAAAGAGAGGGGTGCAATCAACTTCCCTCCAGCTTGCCCTGATCACCCTAGCAGTGTAGCTGTGAGCGTGGAACTTTCATCATAAACAGAGGGACACAGAGTGCAACAGAACAAAAGAGCGGCTCAGCAATGGTCGAGTGGGGTTTTACTTATACAGGACCTTTTTCTAACGGTAAATACATGAAATACCCGTTAGACTAAGTGCGGGTAATTTTGCACTCACATATTCTATCGGTAAAAACACACATATACCGTTAGAGAATGTACTGGTGCATTGCTGAGCAGGCATAGGTATTGTTCTATCGGTAAATATGGATATTTACCATTAGAATAAGAACTGGTACATGGCTGAAACAAAACCAAACTAGGTAATGCCTTACACAGCAAATACATGTGTTGTTCTATCGGTAAATATGTGTATTTACCGTTAGAGGTGGTACTGGTACCAAATTGGTAAAGCATGACACACATGACACCAGTTCTCATATCCCAAGAATCATATCTAAACACAATGTAACATCAACCAGATCTTACATCAGACAAATCTTAACTAGAAGATAAAGCAATATTTCTAGAAATGCTAATTTGTAGATTAACTAGGAGACACAAAAATACTTTTCTTAGATACTTGGTACTTCATCTTGCCAAAGAAATTACACATGCCAGTTCACAAATTCAAGTGCATGTCTGAAACAGCAGTACAAATACACACCTACCTACCAATACAATTAAATACACAAATACTCCCTACATATTCAAGTTCATGTCCCGAATAGCAATACATGATACACAAATATACAACAATATACAAATACAATAATTCACACATTCGATGTATATTAGAAAAGCCACGTCTAAAATTAACAACAGATCACGATGAAGACCCAGTGACCCATACATTTTACATAAAAGAGAACCTTTGCAAGTTGCGACAATGCAACTACCGACTACAAGTTAGACCTGATACATCACAAATCCATTCATCCAAAACAGCAAATGTCTGAACCACATTGGACATAACCATAGCAGTTCAGTTCGAAGACGCCCGGGGAGCTGGAATTGCCGTCAAGTTACATTTGTATTGGTGATTTCCTCAGACTCAAACTCGATCAACTCAACTCAACTCAATTCCATTAACAAAAAGAACCTACCTTCCAAGATGTTGTTCTGTGTAGTGATAGTGTAGAATGGCTGTGCAAATGACAACAATTCTTCTTCTCCAAGCAGGTAAGCATCTGGCCACAAGCTGGTGCATGCAAAAAAATGTAGGATGCTTTCTATAGGTCCTGATTTGAGAAACACGCCGGGCTTAAGGATCTTCTCGACCGACCCAACCAAGATCTCGCCCTTCACGTCCTTCCAGCTCTCGACGGTGATCTTCACCGTTTCGTTCACCAACAAGCCAACGTAGGTAGTGTACTGCGATAAAGAACCGTGAAATACGTTGCCCCTCATGAGCATCATCCAAGGACCTGCCGGTAGAGGTGTGTCGGCCGTCCATGGAGCTTACGGGTTAGGGCTACGAGCGCCCGATGAACTGTGAGAATGAAAGAGACATACCCGGGTATTTATAGTACTAGATAAGTTCTATCGGTAAACAACCACCTACCGTTAGTAATTTTTGATCTCTACTAACGGTATAAACATACATTACCGATAGAATAAGACTTTTTTAGAAGGCGAACGGTTCTATCGGCACACTACATTCTACCGATAGAATAAAACTATTTGAAGACGAACAGTTCTAAGAAATTTTTGATATATTCTAACGGTACAAACATTCATTACCGATAGAATAAAAATATTTGTAGAAGGCAAATGGTTCTATCGGCACACTACATATGGCCGATAGGAATTTTTGAGATATTCTGTCGGTATAAACATACTTCACCGATAGAATAAAACTATTTATACAAGGAGAACAGTTCTATCGGCACGATGCATACTATCGATAGGAAGTTTTGTACATATTCTGTCAGTATATACATACATTACCGATAGAATAAGACTAGTTGTAGAAGTCAACCAGTCCTATCTGCGCACAACATTCTCCCTTCAGTACTTATGCATCTCTTCTAACGGTAAATATGTTCATCACCGCTAGAATAAATCATACTGCTTCTTCTAACGGTAAGTTTCTTACAAACCGATAGGAAAACTACATCCCATTGGCTTTTTATGACCGCGAGGCACATTTTCTAATGATTTTCTACTAAATCGCTAATAACCGATAGAAGATAGGGGTTAGTAGACTGCATTTCCATACTAGTGTTCATTTCGGATGGATTTGATTTGATTTTGGTTTTGAAAGATTTGGATTTTCAATTGAATTTTTGACAGCAGAAGAGTTTTTGCACTTTCTAGAAAGATCTAGGCAGATCCGATTTTTTCTTCGGTTGACAAAAATATAGCCCTTTAAACTATCTTTCAAACAAGCTATCAAACACTTAAATCCAATATCTGGATCAAAAGTTATGGATGTTTTTAATTGACTGTCAGTTATTTCATTTTTCAGTTGAGTTTTTGATAGCAGAAGAGTTTTTCCAATTTCTACAAAGATCTAGGCAGATCTGGCTTTTGCTTCTGTTTACAAAAATGTAGCCCTTAAAATTATCTTTCAAACGAGCTATTAATCTCTCAATTTGAACTTCTGGATTTAAAGTTATAGTTATTTTTGTTCATCTTGACTGTCAGTTTGTGTTAACTGACAATTGTCAGAGAGTGTGTTTTTTGGGCCAAAAGTTTTTGTACTAAACTGATTGTCAGTATGCCCATGCTGACTGTCAGTTTGTGTTTTGACCACAGATGGTTTTATCTGAGTTTCTATTTGATTTGGTCGATGTTTTGGTCGAACTGACTGTAAGTTTGCCTAACTAACTGTCAGTTTGGGATGTCAGTTTCCGTATACGACCACAAACGGCTAGCTATTTTTTATACATAAATTTTGTCTGCCGTTGTGTATGTAACTGACTGTCAGTTTGGTGAATTGACTGTCAGTTTGAGTTGCTGATTTTCAGCCCTAGCTCCAATAGTTCTTTTGATCCTTGAGGCTATAAATAGAGGCTTTGAGCTCGTATTTTACACAACAAGCAACCTCCTCTCATACACATTCTTGAGCTTTAGTTTCTTATACAAAATCTTGATCTTTTGATCAAATTGAGTGTTTTTCAGATCCACGAAGTGCTTTTTGTTCGCATCATTTGCATCATATTAGTTTCTCGGTGATTGTTTGGAGGTCTAGAGAAGACCTTGCTGCCTATTACTCTTGGTGAGCGCCCTCACCTAGACGGTTCGGAGGCGTGGCCGTAGATCTCTCCAGTTCAGAGATTGTCGGAGAGACTCGGAGCATTTGTACAAGGCATCGGTGCTCGCCTTTCCGTAGTGGACAAGGAGCAACCAGTAGTGGATAATATCCTTCGTGGATATTGAAGCAAGACTCAATTTACTGGAGTGCTTCAACAAGGATTTGGGGAGACTGGGTGAGTCTCCGAGACCTCGGTAAAAATTGTTGTGTTTGTTCTCTCTGTCTCTTTATTTCAATATATTAAATTTCTATTGGTTCTTATCTTTGCAATATTTGTTTTTAATTTAAAGATTTTTAAAGCCTCTTATTCACCCGCCCTCTAGTCGGCATCCTTGATCCTACATGTGGTATCAGAGCAAGGTCTCTCATTTATGGGCTTTATCACCTAGAGAGAAAGGATGGACTCGGTAGAGGATTTTGATTTGATTGCTCCTCACTTTGATGGCTCACATTACTTTCGTTGGAAGATTATTATGAGCACTTATTTTGAGGCATTGAGTTTGGATTTATGGAGCTTAGTAGAGAAGAGTGTGACTTATTCGTTGATTTCGGATAAGGATATTCTCCTCTTAAATACAAAGGCTAAAGATGTGCTTCTTAGATCCCTTAGCCATGATGTACTCGAACTAGTGAGTGATCGTTCGACCGCTCACGATGTTTGGACCACTCTTGAGTCTATCTTTGAGGGCACATCTAGCTTTGAGCATGCTAAGATGCGCTTCTTAATGCAACACTATGAGGTATTTGTGATGTTGGAGCATGATACACTCTTCACCATATATGATCGATTGATCAACATCACAAATGAGCTCAAAACCCATGGCGCTAATATTTCCAATCTAGACATTTGTAGGAAATTGCTTAAGGTGTTACCGGAGGATCGCTACGGAGACTTCATTATCACTCTTGCAAACGGTGACCTCTCCGACACTTCACCGAGCGAGCTCATTGTCATGCTTATGTCAAATGAGGCTATATCCAAGGAGAAGGACATAGATTCCACCTCCGAGCATATTAAGAATGATGATTTCATTGTGGAGGATCGGGATCTTTCTAGCAAGATCAAAGATGTCATTGACTTGGTTCGCCTAAGAAAGATAGAGGCGAACTCTTGCAAGAAGAGCTCAAAGAAAGCTAGAAAGAAAGCGTCAAGATCAAAGTATTCATCTCACGACAAATCTATATGCCTTATGGCATGTGACTCGATAGTATCAAATACTAACTTCTCTAATGATGAGCTTATGGATATGATTGTAGAGTTAAATGACTTGCTTGGCAATATGAATAAAAGTTTTTGCACTTTAAAGAAAACTTCTCATCCTTGAAAGTGGAATTTCAAGAGTTGAAAAGTTCTTATGATTCTTTGCTTGCCAAGGAAGCTATTAGCTCCACAACTACCTTAGATGATAGAGTTACTTGTGACTTGCTTATTGAACTATCCTTAGAGTCACATACTTCCACTTCACATGCTAGCACCTCTTGTAATGACTTAAGTGTTAATTCATGTTTAGACTCAAATGCTAGTTTTGTGGATACTAGTACTTCATGTGATAATTTGTCTATTATTCATCCACATGCTTATACAGTTGATTCTAGTAACTCATACCATGATTTATCTAGTAACTCATCTTTATGCCATGGTGTTAGTACTAGTTGCTCCTCATTTGATATATCTAGCTCATCTAGTGATTCTATTGTTATTCCTTCTAGTTCATCTACTTATGATGATATGCCGTCATGTTCTCATTCGCACCATGCTTCATGTGTTAACACAGTATCATCTCATGTACATAAAATTGAAAATGATGAACTTAAGACTAAAATAAATAGATTGAGTCATGACCCTACTAGATATCATATGAGTAGTGCTATGCTTGTTAAACCCCCTTTAGAACATAGATATTCATTTAAAAAGGGGAAATTAAATCATGCTCACTCTTCTAGTAAGAGGTATCGCATATTTCACCACACTCATACCATTTCATTTATAAAGATCTCTTAAACTTCATGTTCCACATGTCACTTAATAGGGCAACATTCGCATGAAGCTTGTCCTTTAGTGACTTCAAACTATTTTGATGCTTGCTACATGCTTCAAAGGTCGAAGAAAGGGTATGCTATATCAAAGTTTGTTGGTGCACCCAAGCTAAATAAAAAGAAGAAATCAATTTGGGTGCCCAAAGCTTTGATCGCTAACATTGAAGGACCCAAAAAGGTTTGGGTACCTAAGAGGACTTGATTCTTTTGTTTATGCAGGTGAACTATAAGACCGGTGGAAAGCATTGGGTGCTAGACAACGGATGCTCTGAACACATGACCGGTAACAAGAAATTGTTCACCTCAATATAAGACAACTCCAGCGAAAATCAAAAGATTACCTTTGGCGACAATCGTCAAGGAAATATGGTAGGCTTGGGTAAAATTGCTATGTCCAATGATCTCTCTATTTCAAATGTTTTATTGGTTGAATCTCTGAATTTTAATTTGCTTTCCGTTGCACAAATTTGCGATCTTGGATTTCGTTGTACATTTTATCCCAAAGAAGTTTTAGTTGAAAGTTTGAAAGACAATTCTTTGATTTTTAAAGGCTTTCGTTTTGGAAATCTTTATTTGGTTGATTTTAACTCCAAAGATGCATCTCTTTCAACATGCCTTGTCTCTCAAACCTCAAAGGGTTGGTTATGGCATAGGAGACTCGCACATGTTGGAATGCATTAATTGAAAAAGCTTTTAAAACTAGATTTGGTTATTGGCTTAAAGGATGTGAATTTTGAAAAGGATAAACCTTGTAGCGCCTGTCAAGTTGGTAAGCAAGTAGCTACTTCACATCCAGTTAAGCGTGTTCTTTCAACTTGCAAACATTTGGAACTATTGCATATGGATTTATTTCGACCTTCTGAGTTCCAAAGTATCGGGGGTAGCAATTATGGTTTGTGATTGTTGATGATTTTACTCGATACACTTGGGTTTTCTTTATTTCTCAAAAATCTGAAACCCCCGATGTTTTCAAAAGTTTTGCAAAACGTGTTTCCACTGAATTCGAACTTTCCATCAAGAAAATCCGTAGTGATCATGGTGGAGAGTTTGTTAATTCAACTTTATTTGATTTTTGTGACTCTCTTGGAATCAAACACAAATTTTCTACTTCTTACACTCCACAGCAAAATGGAGTTGTAGAAAGGAAAAATCGAACATTATTGGAAATGGCAAGAACAATGATAAGTGAGTATGACACTCCTACTCGCCTTTGGGCTGAAGCCGTGCATACTGCTTGCTATTCTATCAATCGTCTTTATTTGCATCCTCTTCTGAATTTAACTCCCTATGAGCTTCTTATTGGGTGTAAGACAAACATTTCTTATTTTCGAGTTTTTGGTTGCAAATGCTACATTTTTAAGAAAAGAAATTTTGGTGGTAAGTTTCAAAGAAGAGTAGATGAAGGCTTTCTAGTCGGATATTCCACCACTAGCAAAGCTTATCATGTTTTTAACAAAAAAACTGGTTGTATTGAAGAATCATGCGATATAGATTCGATGAATCTAATGGCTCTCAAAAGGAGCAAGTCTCTTGTGAAGTTTCAAGTGAAGATCTTCAAGAAGCCGTGAAGAACATCACCATTGGAGACATCAAGCCAAGAGAAGATGATTAAGAAGATGATGAGATCATTGAGAATGATGATCAACATGTATCATCATCTCAAGTTGATTCTCCAGAACCAAGTCAAGAAGAAGCAGCACAAGAAGAAGCACCAAGGCAACATCAAACGATCACCAAGGATCACCCTCTAGATCAAATCTTGGGTGATGTCAGTAAGGGTGTTCAAACTCGCTCTCGTATTGCTGCATTTTGTGAACATCATTCTTTTGTGTCTTCTTTAGAACCTAAACATGTAGATGAAGCTCTTAGTGATCCTGATTAGGTTAATGCCATGCATGATGAACTTAACAATTTTTCTAGAAATGAAGTTTGGACTTTAGTAGAAAGACCCAAGGATAATAATGTAATTAGAACAAAATGGGTTTTCAGAAATAAGTAAGATGAAAATGGAGTAGTAATTAGAAAAAAGCTCGTCTTGTTGCTCAAGGTTTCACTCAAGTCGAAGGTTTAGACTTTGGCGAAACTTTTGCACATGTAGCAAGACTTGAAGCTATTCGTATTCTTCTTGCTTATGCATCATGTTTCAATATTAAATTATTTCAAATGGATGTAAAAAGTGTATTTTTGAATGGTGAAATTTCTGAACTTGTTTTTGTTGAACAACCTCCCGGTTTTGAAGATCCTAAATTTCCAAACCATGTGTTTAAATTGTCTAAAGCTCTCTATGGTCTCAAGCAAGCTCCTTGAGCTTGGTATGAACGATTTAGAGACTTTCTGTTATCAAAAGGTTTTAAAATTGGGAAGGTAGATACAACATTATTCATAAAGAAAATTGAAAAAGATTTGTTCATTTGTCATATATATGTTGATGATATTATCTTTAGATCTACTAATGAACATTTATGTCATGAGTTTGAAGAAATGATGTCTAGGGAATTCGGGATGTCGATGATCGGTGGGCTAAGCTTCTTCCTTGGACTTCAAACGAAGTACGTGAAGGACACTACCACAGAAACAAACATCCAGGACGGCACATCACAAACGGTTATGAACTTTTCAATAGAAAATCGTCTATGAAGGCCTGTCGGGAGAAAATGTTAAGTTATCACAGATGGTTTTGAGATTAGAACCGACTGTGATAGTCTGACAGACGGTTTTGACCTTGGAACCGTCTATGATATTCTAATTATCAGAGACGATTTTGAACTCAAAACCGTCTTTGATAGTGCTGGACTATCACAGTCGGTTCTGAGCTCAGAACCGTCTGTGATAATCGCGTCCAATTTTAATCTGTCACTATATAGTTCATTATTTTCATCATATCTTCTTCATACGAACTCAGATTTTCACATTCTTGTACTTGCTGGAAACATCAGATCGTGCTCTACAACTTTTCTATTGAGGTCGAAGTCAGATTCAGTATTCATCTATGAGATATTGGGCCATTAATGTTGATGGTGTACAGTTTGAATCTAATAGATCTGTTTCGGTATTTTCATCATAATTCTTTCATCCGAACTTGGATTGGGATAAATTTATACTTTATGGAATCGTTGCTAGAAATCCCACAAAACGTTGTTGGGGTAATCTTCAAATTCGTCCAATTTCATCACACTAAAATTTGGGCAATGCTAGTTGTGTAATTTTCAAACTCTAGTCCAATTCAGGTTCAAATTACTCAATCTGAGACGGCTTCAGTAAAATTGCCATATCTTTTGATTTCCAATACCGTTTTTGACGTCCTTATACTTTTTGGAAAGATAAAAAAATCCTAGACAACTTTGGTGTTGACTAGATCCTCTAATTCGGAGTTCTTGGGGCCCGAAATTGCTAATCATTATGAGAGACGGTTTTGAGCTCAGAACCGTCTGTGATAATCATTATCAGAGACAGTTTTGAGTTCAGAACCATCTCTGATAATGATTATCAGACCTTGTGAATTTGCTACTATATAATTTAAGGCGGGCTTTGTCCCGCTCATTTTCACATTTTGCGACTTTTCACTTCACTTTCCCTAACTCAAAGCGGCACATTTTGCGACACTTCACTTCGTTTCCACCGTTCTACATCGCGGCGCCACTATAACCCTAGATCCACACCGATCCGAGCTCGACTACGCCACCACCACTCCATTGCCCACCATCATCTCGTCGGCCACGTCTCATGGGCCGATGATGACTACAAGCAGCTCCCTCAACAATGACCATCCGACGACCACTTCTTCTTCCTCGGCCACGAGACAGCCGACGGTTTCAGCACCTCTCCGGTTGTGGTCGAGCTACGACGGCCTCCTTCAGCAGCTTCCTCAAGTTCTTCTGCGGCTGCGTTCTTCAGCACCATGGCATCATCTCTCCTTCAAGCCTCGGTGACAATTCCCTCTCTTAAACACTCTCTCCCCCTACTCCTTGTTTCCTAGATGTTGTAAAGTGACTACTTTGTAGTTGTGTGATGAACAGCTAAATAGTGAAAATTAAAATCTAGTGTGAACTGAATCTTAGTTGATAATTGTTTATGTTAAATCTGTTTGACCCATTCTCTGTTTGAATGCTGCCAATTCTTAGTTGATAAATTTTTTATGTTTAATTGAAGCTCTTAGTGAATTTGATTGTAAATTTAAAACTCTGTATTGTCTTTGGTATCTAAAATCTATGTTTTGGCTATTAACTATGAACAGACTTATGAACTCTAAATTTAGTGTTTATGTGATGATTCAGTGATTTATATTTGAGCTAAAAACCGTCTGTGATAATGATTAGCAATTTCGGGCCCCAAGAACTCCGAATTATAGGATCTAGTCAACACCAAAGTTGTAGAGGATTTTTTTATCTTTCCAAAAAGTATAAGAACGTCAAAACGGTATTGGATATCAAAAGATATGGCAATTTTACCGAAGCTGTCTCAGATTGAGTAATTTGAATCCGAATTGGATTAGAGTTTGAAAATTACACAACTAACTTTGCCCAAATTTTAGTGTGATGAAAATTGCCGAATTTGAAGATTACCCCAACAAACTTTTTGTGGTATTTCTTGCAACAATTCCAGAAAGTATAAATTTATCCTAATCCGAGTTCGGATGAAAGAATTATGATGAAAATACCGAAACAGATCTATTAGATTCAAACTATACGCCATCGACATTAACGGCCCAATATCTCATAGATGAGTGCGGAATCTGACCTCAACCTCAACAGAAAAGTTGTAGAGCACGATCTGATGTTTCCAGCAAGTATAAGAATGTGAAAATCCGAGTTCGTATGAAGAAGATATGATGAAAACAATGAACTTAACAGCGACATATTAGAATTAATTGGACGTGATTATCATAGATGGTTCTGAGCTCAGAACCATCTGTGATAATCATTATCAGTGACGGTTCTGAGCTCAGAACCGTCTGTGATAACTATCACTGACTCGAATATCACTGACGGTTCAGAACCGTCTGTGATGACTGTTTTGAACCGACTGTGATGTTGTATTCTGTAGTAGTGGGACTTGCTCCAGCGCTTTGGGATAGAAGACGCTAAGGCAATCAAAACCCCATGGCGACAAATGGACATCTCGATATGGACAAAAGCGCAAATCGGTCGATTCTAAATTCTATAGGTCTATGATTGGTAGCTTGTTGTATCTCATTGCATCTAGGCCTGATATCATGTTTAATGTGTGCTTGTGTGCTAGATTTCAATCAGATCCTAAGGAATGTCATTTAATTGCTCTTAAAAGAATCTTTAGGTACTTAAAATGTTATCCCAGTTTAGGTCTTTGGTATCCGAAAGATGCAAATTTTGAATTAATTGGTTATTCGGATTCTGATTATACTGGGTGTAAGATTGATAGAAAAAGTACATCTGGTAGCTGTCAGCTGTTGGGGAGATCTTTAGTATCATGGTCATCTAGGAATCAGAATTCTGTAGCTCTCTCCACAGCTGAAGCAGAATATGTGTCTGCGGGAAGTTGTTGTGCTCAATTATTATGGATGAAGCAGACATTTTTGGATTATGGAATTAAATTTGATAAAGTGCCACTCTTGTGTGATAATGAAAGTGCCATTAAAATTGCAAATAATCATGTTCAACATTCTAAAACTATGCATATTGAAATACGGCACCATTTTATTAGAGATCATGTGGCAAAAGGAGATATTGATGTGAGCTATGTTAGAACAGACTTGCAACTAGCAGATATTTTCATCAAACCTTTAGATGAGACTAGATTTTGCTTTCTCAGATGAGAATTGAATATTATTGATATATAAAATGCTAGTTGATCTAAGATAAGTGTCTGATTTTCTTGTCCTCCCGCCTTTTTGTGCTTGATGACAAAAGGGGAGAGATTCTTGAGTTTCTTGCTTCATTAAAGACATTGCTTATGCTTAGGGGAGAGATTGGAGAGTCATTATAGATTCATCATTATAGATTCACTCTCAAATCTCAAATGACTCACATGGGTATTTATATATGCATGCATTTAGGGGGAGTTCCTGAATATCTGTTAATTATGCATGTACTTAGGGGGAGTCATTTGATTTTATTCATTTAAATACTTGTTGTCATCAATCATCAAAAAGGGGGAGATTGTTGCATCTAGGCCCCTATTATTGTGGATTTTGATTATTGATGACATTAAGTGTTTTTGATCTAATCATGTCTTTGAGTTATATGTATGAAGAGACCTAAGAGTTATTTCGCCTAAGGTCGCAGTATTGCCAAAGTCGCAAGCACAAGGTAGGAAAGAAGAAAGCCGTCCGGATCTGCAAGTCGCAAGCACAAGGTCGCGAGCCATGGTCACAAGCGCAAAGTCACCAAGAATGAAGCAGCAAAAAACCTAAGGTAAAATGCATATTTATTTTACCGATCTCGGTGTTTGGAGTTTGATCGGTTTATAGAAATTTGTTTTTAGTTTTAACCATACTATAAAGAGGGGTTGCAAGTCCTCTCTACATTTCCAACATAAACCGAGAAACTTAGGTCATTGCATTGCATTCATTTCGGATGGATTTGATTTGATTTTGGTTTTGAAAGATTTGGATTTTCAGTTGAATTTTTGACAGTAGAAGAGTTTTTGCCTTTTCTAGAAAGATCTAGCCAGATCTGGTTTTTGCTTCTGTTGACAAAAATATAGCCCTTTAAACTATATTTCAAACAATCTATCAAACACTTAAATCGGATTTCTGAAACAAAATTTATGGATGTTTTTAACGGATTGTCAATTATTTGGCTTTTCAGTTGAGTTTTTGATAGCAGAAGAGTTTTTCAAATTTCTAGAATGATCTAGGCAGATCTAGCTTTTTTTTTGTTGACAAAAATGTATCCCTTAAATTTATCTTTCAAACAAGCTATTAATCTCTCAATTTGGACTTCTGGATTTAAAGTTATAGCTGTTTTTGTTCATCCTGACTGTCAGTTTCATATTTTGACTATCAGTTTGTGTTAACTGATAATTGTCCAGAGAGTGTGTTTATTGAGCCAAAATTTTTTGTACTAAACTGACTGTCAGTTTGTGTTTCGACTACAGTTGGTTTTATCTGAGTTTCTATTTGATCTGGTCGATGTTTTGGTCGAACTGACTGTAAGTTTGCCTAATTGACTGTCAGTTTGGGGTTTCAGTTTCCATATACGACCACAAACAGCTAGCTATTTTTTATCCGTAAATTTTGTCGGTCGTTGTGTATGTAACTGACTGTCAGTTTGGTGAACTGACTGTCAATTTGAGTTGCTGATTGTCAGCCCTAGCTCCAACGGTTCTTTTGATCCTTGAGGCTATAAATAGGGGCTTTGCGCTCGTATTTTACACAACAAGCAGTCTCCTCTCATACACATTCTTGAGCTTTAGTTTCTTATACAAAATCTTGATCTTTTGATCAAGTCGAGTGTTTTTCAGATCCACCGAGTGCTTTCTGTTCGCATCATTTGCATCATATTAGTTTCTCGGTGATTGGTTGGAGGTCTAGAGAAGACCTTGCTGCCTATTACACTTGGTGAGTGCCCTTACCTAGATGGTTCGGAGGCGTGGTCGTAGATCTCTCTAGTTCGGAGATTGTCGGAGAGACTCGGCGCATTTTTACAAGGCCCGGTGCTCGCCTTTCCGGAGTGGACAAAGAGCAACCAATAGTGGATAATATCCTTCGTGGATATTGAAGGAAGACTCAATTTACTTGAGTACTTCAACGAGGATTAGGGGAGACTGGGTGAGTATCCGAGACCTCGGTAAAAATTGTTGTGTTCGTTCGCTCTGTCTGTTTATTTCAATATATTAAATTGCTTTTGGTTCTTATATTTGCAACATTTGTTTTTAATTTAAAGTTTTTTAAGGCCTCCTATTCACCCCCTCTAGTCGGCATCCTTGATCCTACAATACCGACATGAGCGCTTTCCAGTAAGGATAGTTAGTCTCATCAAAGATAGGCGCACGACTGGTATGACCAAGAGAAAAGCCCTCATTAAACGTCATCCTCTCTCTAGGCGGTAAAGCCTAATTTATGGAGAGACCTAGCTCTGATACAATATGTAGGATCAAGGATGCCGACTAGAGTGGGGGCTGAATAGGAGGCTTTTAAAAACTTCAATTTAAAACAAATATTTGCAAATAAAGAAATCAAGAACAAATAATAATATGAGAAAGAGGAAGAGAGAACGAACACAACAATTTTTACCGAGGTCTCGGAGACTCGCGAAGTCTCCCCTAATCCTCGTTGAAGCACTAAAATAAATTGAGTCTTGCTCCAATATCCACGAAGGATATTATCCACTAATGGTTGCTCCTTGTCCACTCTGGAAAGGCGAGCACCGACGCCTTTTACAACCTTGCCGAGTCTCTCCAACAATCTTCGAACAGAGAGATCAACGGCCACACCTCCAAACTGTCTAGGTGAAGGTGCTCACCAAGAGTAACAGGCAGCAAGATCTTCTCTAGACCTCCAAACAATCTCCGATAAACTAATATGATGCAAATGATGCGAACAGAAAGTACTCAGTGGATCTGAAAAACACTCAACTTGATCAAAAGATCAAGATTTTGTATAAAAAACTAAAGCTGAAGAATGTGTATGAGAGGAGGCTGCTTGTGGTGTAAAATACGAGCTCAAAATCTCTATTTATAGCTTCAAGGATCAAAAGAACAGTTGGAGCTTGATGAGGACATCACTCCTATGGATGCGTCAACTTCTCCAACACCGCTTGTGAAAGGACCAATTACAAGGGCACGCGCACGTCAGCTAAATTACCAGGTGAGCTCGTTCCTAAGTTTGTGTGAAACTACCGTAGAGGGCGAGTTACTACCTAATGATACTGTTCTTGTACATAGGAATCATGGTTTGGATCAGCGAGGATGTCACGATGCACCGAGACGAGCTAAGGTTAGAGTTGAGCCCGAGATGGACGCTGGTTCGGACTGTAGCAACACGTTTTTCTTCAAACGGGCGCCCAGCCCACATACGAAGTCCATTTTCGACGTTCTACCACTTCACAGAAAGCTTAGGAGATAAGCTTTCCAACGCATCTAGTTCCGCCGCCAAACTCTTTCTAATTCACTGGAAATCGTCCAAACAGTGCGCATGAGACAGAGTCAGGCTGGTGCTGCGTCACCTCTTTTTGGGCCTTCGGCCCATGTATCTTGGTTAGGCTGCAACCTAAACTCTAGCCGCCACCTCTCTCTCTCTCTCTCTTATACATACTCTGTAGCCGTCACAGGGAGACTTGGGTTTTGCTTAGATTATTCTGCCTTTGCCGTTTCGCCGTAGATCTATTTGTGGAACCCCAACTTGTGAGCTTAATTCAATTTGATTTGCAATTTTCAGATTGTTTCTTCTACGTTTTTGCTTGTGCTCTCAATTCGCTTGTAGAAATTAGCATTCTTGGCGAGGTCAACCGCGTCTTGGCACGGTTGATAACCAACGGAGTAGTGGTGTAGCCATTGTTGGGTTCGATCAGTTCTGATCGGAAGCCGGATCGTCAACGTCGAGATCTCTACCAAATCGACTTATCATCTATCTGACGGAAGATCGGGCGCCCCGTGTTTCATCAAGTGGTAGCAGAGCCAAGGTTGCCCGTCAGGTATCTCCTCTGTTCGTCGTTCATCTTCTACCTAGAGTGCAGAAAAAGCCAAAAAAAAAATGTGATCATCGTCTTCCGCTGTCCAAACCACTTTGAGCCTTTCGCAATTTTCGTTTTCAGTTTTGCATTGTTGAATTTGTGTCCGTGGTCATCGTCGTATTGCTGGTCAATTCGTGTTCTTGGTTTAGGTTGAGTATCAAATCCCAATCCTAAACCAAAACCAAATTCGAGTCGTAATCGGTTCGTATTTCCCTTTTGCATTGCTGTTTTTATAAAGACAATATCTTTGTCGTCTGAACACCAATTTGGGCGATTAAATATTCTAATTGTATCTCTCGAAGAGATGTACAACTTTGTTCATTGCACCAAATTCCAGAAACGCCATATTCATGGTGAAAATCGCGTTGGAAGTTAATCTGTTTCATCTCGGAGTAATCTGTGCAGCCTGTATTTCGGGGGCCATATCTCCTAGTTCCAAACTCCAAATTGGGTGTTCCATATATTCAAATTGATGCGAAAGAAAAGGGCTACAACTTCCTAGTTATAAGTGTTTGCGTTTGAGGTCTCTAAGAGCCCCAAAGTATTATTGGAAGTTTCTGTAGAGCATCGTTGCTAAACTGCCGAGAGTATTGTGATAGGTTTTGTGCGTAATTCCTAAGTTTTGAGTTGTAATCCATCCTTTGCAGCACTCTTGTAAAAAAAAAAAAGAAAAAGGCAAGTTCAAAAAAAAAGATTAGTAAAAAAAAGATCAGAAGTGCTTGCATCCTTTCATGTCCATCGCCTTTACTGATCACTTTGCTTGTTTGAACTAGTTTTAGGAATGCGTTTAGGCCAACAACTGTGACACGTACTTTGGACATTTATTCAGCTTTGTTATCTGATTACGGTTATTGCTAATCCTTTGCTTATATACAATTGCCTTCTGAGCTCCACCTTCTTCTTATCAGAACAGGATTCAGCCTTGCAATCGCCTCACTCACGCCCCACGGTATCACGAACCAGCCACCGGTTGTACTTTCTGCAGTGTTGGTAAGATCCTTGCAAGAACGTGGTAAGACACTTGAGGGCGAGTGAATCCACATACCACCACCTAGTAGTTTATAGGGATAATACTTTATGTTATCTTTGTTCCTACTAACCATGACAGGACCGCAAACCAGAGCTAGAGCTGCTGCTGAGGAGGATGACCTTCGTAAGCTCATTCTTGATATGAACGACGCCCTCAACAAGGGCATCCAAAAGCTCATGGACAAGTTCCCGAAGGAAAAACAAGACAATCAGAACAGTATCGAGAGGCTAGATCGTCGTATCTCTGATCTTGCTGGCAGGGTGGAGAATATGGAGAAACGACAACCTTCTAATGGAACAACGATCCAACAAGACAATGAAGTCGATGAGGAGTCCAGCGTGGGGGTTCACCGCAACGACGCCGCCATGCGACGAGTTGCATGAGATGCACAAGTATAGGAGCGACTGAGCCCCAATCATAAAGGTATGCGAGATAATAATGGTAACAATCACATTCGCAATGATGATCCTTTCGCTAAGGTTAAGTTCACCATACCTTCTTTTTCTGGTTTATATGATGCTGAAACATACCTAGATTGGGAAATGACAGTGGAACAAAAATTTAATTCCCATTTAGTTCCTGAAATTCATCGAGTTAGACAAGCGACTAGTGAGTTCAAAGACTTTGCAATTATCTGGTGGAACGAACTAGTAAATGCTGGCATACAACCTGAAACTTGGGAGATGCTTAAGAGACATATGTGCAATAGATTTGTTCCTCCTTCCTTTAAGCGTGACTTGCATAAAAAATTACAGCGCCTAGAACTGGGTAGCAAGTCAGTAGAGGAGTACTATCAAGAGCTTCAGAAAGGCATATTGCGTTGTGAGGTAATAGAGGGTGAGGAGGATATTTCAATGCATTTTGTTTTAGGACTGCCTAGGACAAAGAGGGGGAGGGATAGCATTTTTGTTGTGGTGGATAGGTTTTCCAAGATGGTGCATTTTCTTCCATGCCATAAAAACGATGATGCTACTCATATTGCCGATTTATTTTTCAAAGAAATTGTTCGCTTGCATGGTATGCTTTCTACTATTGTTTCAGATTGTGACACAAAATTCTTGGGCCACTTTTGGAGAACTTTATGGAACAAATTGGGGACCAAATTGTTGTTTTCTACTACATGTCTTCCCCAAACTAATGGCCAAACGGAGGTTGTGAACCGCATATTGTCCACGATGTTGTGGCCTATTTTGCAGAAGAACCTGAAGCTGTGGGAAGAGTGTCTTCCTCATGTGGAATTTGCTTACAACCGTGCATTGCACTCGACTACCAAGGTACCTTTTCAGGTAGTTTATGGTTTCAATCCTCATACTCCAATTGATTTGTTGCCTCTTCCATCATCTGAAAGGGTCAATCTAGATGCTACGAAATGTGCTGAGTTTATTCTGAAACTGCATGAGACAACAAAAGAGAATATTGAATGTATGAATGAAAGATATTGTACTGCTGGTATTCATGGTAGAAAAGAATTGATATTTGCTCCTGGAGATCTTGTTTGGCTACACTTGCGTAAAGGCCGCTTTCTTGAGTTAAGAAAGTCTAAATTGATGCCTCGTGCTGATGGTCCTTTTAGGGTGCTAGAGCGTATAAACGATAATGCATATAAACTTGAGTTGCCCGTAGCTTTCGGGGTTAGCCCTACTTTTCACGTTTCTGATTTGCGCCCATACTTGGGAGAAGAAGATGAGCTTGAGTCGAGGACGACTCCAATTCAAGAGGGGGAGGATGTTGAGGACATCACTCCTATGGATGCGTCAACTTCTCCAACACCGCTTGTGCAAGGACCAATTACAAGGGCACGCGCACGTCAGCTAAATTACCTTGTGAGCTCGTTCCTAAGTTTATGTGAAACTACCGTAGAGGGCGAGTTACTACCTAATGATATTGTTCTTGTACTTAGGAATCATGGTTTGGATCAGCGAGGATGTCACGATGCACCGAGACGAGCCAAGGTTCGAGTTGATCCCGAGATGGACGTTGGTTCGGACTGCAGTGACACATCTGTCTTCAAATGGACACCCAGGCCACATATGAAGTCTGTTTTCGACGTTCTACCACTTCACAGAAAGCTTAGGAGATAAGCTTTCCAATGCACTTGGTTCCGCCACCAAAATCTTTCTAGGTCACTGGGAATCATTCAAAGAGTGTGCACAAGACAGAGTCGGGCTGGTCCTGCGTCACCTCTTTTTGGGCCTTTGGCCCATGTATCTTAGTTAGGCTCCCATCTAAACCGTAGCCGCCGCCTCTCTCTCTCTCTCTCTCTCTCTTATACATACTCTGTAGCCGTCACAGCGAGACTTGGGTTTTGCTTAGATTATTCTGACTTTGCAGTGTCGCCGTAGATCGGTTTGTGGAACCCCAACTTGTGAGCTTAATTCAATTTGATTTGCAATTTCCAGATTGCTTCTTCTACGTTTTTGCTTGTGCTCTCGATTCTCTTGCAGAAATTAGCCTTCTTGGCGAGGTCAACAGCGTCTTGGAACGGTTGATAACCAACGGAGTAGTGGTGTAGCGATTGCTGGGTTCGATCAATTCTGATCGGAAGCCGGATCGTCAACGTCGAGATCTCCACCAAATCAACTTATCATCTACCTGACGGAAGATTGGGCACCCCGTGTTTCATCAGAGCTAGGGCTGAAAATCAGCAACTCAAACTGACAGTTAGTTACATACACAACGGCCGACAAAATTTACAGATAAAAAATAGCTAGCCGTTTGTGGTCGTATATGGAACGAAACCCCAAACTGACAGTCAGTTAGGCAAACTGACAGTCAGTTCGACCAAAACATCGACCAGATCAAATAGAAACTCAGATAAACCAGCTGTGGTCGAAGCACAAACTGACAGTCAGCATGGGCATACTGACAGTGAGTTTAGTACAAAAAAAATTGGCCCAAAAAACACACTCTCTGGACAATTGTCAGTTAACACAAACTGACATTCAAACTGACAGTCAGCATACCAAACTGACAATCAGCATGAACACAAATAGTCATAACTTCAAGTCTAGAAGTGCAAATTTAGAGTTTAATAGCTCGTTTGAAAGATAATTTTAAGGGCTACATTTGTGTCAATAGAAGAAAAAACCAGATCTGCCTAGATCTTTCTAGAAATTTGAAAAACTCTTCTATTGTCAAAAACTCAACTGAAAATACAAATCTTTCAAAACCAAATTCAAATCAAATCCAACCGAAAAGATGCAATGCAATGACCTAGTAATTTCTCGGTTCATGTTGGAGATTTAGAGAGAACTTTGCAACCCTTCTTTACAGTACGGTTAAATCTAAAAACAAAATCCTTAAATTGATCAATCTCCTTACGCTGAGATTGGTAAAAATAAAATTCAGATTACCTTAGGTCCTTTGGATCTTCATGTTTGCGTCTCGTCTTTGCTCTTTTGCACTTTGTGCCTCTATTTAATGTCGGGTTCATCTTGATCATCTAGCGTGTTTTTCCCGAACAAGCTTTGTATCAAACAATCTCAAAAACACAGTCAGTCTAAAACACTTTGTTTTCATTAATCATCAAAATTAGGGTTAGGCATAAAGCCTAGATGCAACATTTCGAAGTAAGAAAGATGCAAAGAAAGCCAGAACTGCGTGGGCTGTTTCACTAAATAGGCCATTCCAGGTGGTCTAATCAAATCCGAGCCTGTGGACTATGAAGTGCTTAGTCGAGAACTGTCCATGGTACGTACGTGTCACTCGGCCACAAGATGGTCCGTTCTTTCAGGTGACTAGAGTCGAAGACCACAGATGTCTGGCTGAGGGCATGGTGCAGCAGCATAGAAATATCACTTCCAGTTTTGTTGGTAGCCTGATATTATCAGTAATAAAGGAAAATACGGCAATGACACCGAATGTGATAATTGCACATGTCGAGGAGAAGTACGGTTATAAGATCAAGTACGCGAAGGCATGGAGGGATAAACAGAGGATGCTGGACGAGCTGTTTGGGACATATGTTGAGGCATAAAACTTCGTACCGAGGCTGTTGCGGTGCATATGCGAAGCAAATCCAGGAATAGTCACCGAAATTGTTGATACGCTGGCAATCGGCTCAGAGGGTGTTGTGATTCCTGGGTGCATGGTACTGCGGAGATTTTTCTGGGCATTCCAACAGTGCGTTGCATCGTTCAGGTACATGAGACCCGTGCTTTGCATTGACGGAACATTTTTGACTGGAAAATACCAGGGAATTATGCTGACTGCCGTGGCTGTTGATGCCAACGACTAGCTTCTCCCCATAGCGTATGCCGTGGTCAAGGGGAAGAACTACAACAGTTGGCTGTGGTTCTTGGGCAAATTGAAGAATGAGGTCGTCAAAGACCGGGTGCGCGTGTGCTTGATTCACGATCGAAATGGAGGAATGCTGAGTGCGATCGAGTACATGCAATCGGGAGTGGATCCATCACTGAGTTGGGATGACTTGCAGAGTCGTTGGTGCTTTCGGCATCTGGCCGCGAATTTTCACACTCGTTTCAAGAGCAGGCGCCTTATGCAGGTGTTCAAACGGCTTGCCAAACAGAACCAAGAGGCAAAGTTCTCACAAATATGGAAGTCACTAGAGAAGGTACGTTGGCGGAATTGCAAGAGACAGGCCCTCCAGAAGATGGCGGCGTTACCGGTGCGGGAAGCCGCTGGGGTCGTTTCAGTTTCAGTCAATGGGTTCAGCCCAAACCAATGGAGAAGTGGTCGTTGCTGTATGACACAGGCGGGGTTCGGTACGGAATCATGACGAAAAATCTGGTCGAGGTGTACAACTTTGTCTTGAAAGGTGTGCGATGCTTACCACTCACTGCAATAGTTCAGATGACATTCTATCTCACAGTAGCATACTACGACAGCAGGAGTTTGGCAGCATCAAGTCTTGTGCATGACCCCTTAGTACACTGGCCCAAAAAGATCAATGATTACCTCGAATTTCGGATATGAAAGTCGTTGACACATGATGTCTCAGTGCTGAGTCGTTTGAACGGAAAGTACGAGGTTCGACTAAGGCACAAACATGTCTGTGGCACATTGCGAGCTGGTCGGGTTCACGAATGTTGAATTTCAAATGCAGATGCCCAATACACATGCAACAAGCCTCAACTACTGCACATTCCTTGCTCGCATGTCATCGCTGCCTGCTCCGTTCCTGGGATCGATCCACCGCAGTATATCTCAACCTATTATACTCCGCAGTACTTGAGGAAAACCTGGGATGGTGTCTTCAATGGGTTTGCGGCGCGGGGAAACTATCGAGAACTGTTGCCGGAAGATACCATCACGTGGATCCCAGACAAGAGGCTCCTCCTAGGCCATGTGTAGCTTCTAGGCCCCTATAGAGTGTTTTAATAATTAATGACAACTACAAATGCTATACTAACGTTACCTGTCTAGTTGTATCAAAGAGAGTACTTAAAAGACAGGTCAATGAAAGGCAAAGAAAGAGCCTCATGATGAAGAAAGAGCATTGATCAAAAGGGCAAAGGTACGAAATAGGATCTTTTCCATTTTTACCGGTCTAAGGTGATTAGAGAAGAATTTTGACCGGATTTTAGAATAGTTGCCGTACTATTAAGAGGAGCATGTTGTGTATCACAATATACTTCATCTATGTGCCACAAATCTTAAAATCAACCTGCATTGCATACTAGAAGGTCATATTCCTCAAAATGCTTGTTTCAGCTCAGTTCAGCTCAGTCTGTCTCAGTCGGTCTGACCGTGAGTTAGACTGGTCTGACCGAATTATCGGACTAACCGTTCAAAATCTCGGACTGACAGAAGTTGTGTCTTTGCATATTGTATTTCTGTTTAAGGTCGGTCTGTCCGTAGTTATTTTGTCGGTCAGACTCCTGGAACCTCTTGATTTATCCTTCAGGAATTTTGAGCTATTACGGTCTGACCGTTTGTTATACCGGTCTGACCGTGAAATCGGTCTAACCGAGTTTTTGAACTGCGGTCTGACCGTTTGGCCGGTCTGTCCGTATATTTCGGCCTGACCGTATAAGGTGTCCAGAAACTATGTCGTCTCTGGACAGTTCACGGTCTGACCGAAATAGGCTTCGGTCTGACCGTATGTGTGCCTGACAAGGGCAGTTGAGCATTTATTGCGCCTGTTTAATGCCGTTACAATTGCGGCGGTCTGACCGAGCTTGTGCCTGCGGTCTGACCGCCAGGTGATCTTTTTCTCCCAACGGCCTGTAACGGCTATATTAATTGTGGGGGGTATATATACTCCCATGCACGGCCCTGTTCAGGACTTTTGCATAATCTTGAGCATTGTCATCATCCTTGAGAGCCTAAGCTAGTTTCATACACTCTAGGTTTCAAATTCTCAAATTTGTGATAGTGTGCATTTGAGATCTTCTAGTGCATTGCATTTAGATCATTGAATCAATCGTGTGGCACTAGAAGAAGGCAAAGTGATCATCACCGGCTTGTTACTCTTGGAGTTTGCCGGCTCCTAGACGGCTAGGAGAAAGGTTTTGAAGAGCTCTTCAAGGAAGATTGTGAAGAAGCTTCAAAACGTCTTGTGAAAGGTTGAGCACGCCTTGCCGGAGCGGTAAAGTGCATCCTTAGTGAAATCGAGGTTTGGATAACTCATCACACTATTCCGGCTCAAGATCTAGGTCACTTCTCGAGAGAAGATTGACTAGATAGAGGAGCGGTTAGAGATTTGAGTTTGCCTCAACGTGGATTAGGGGTGATCGGCAAATCACCGAGACCACGGGATATATCCTTGTGTTGAGATTGCTCATTGTTCATCTTGTGTTATTTAAATTGCTCTCATTTACTACAAATTGTTTGATTTATTGTAATTTGGTAAAATCGCCTATTCACCCCCCCCTCTAGTCGATATCCTAGATCCTTTTCAATTGGTATCAGAGCAAGGACTCCTTTTTAGAGGATTTAACCATCCCGGAGTAGGATAAAGATGGCTAGTGAGGGTCGGATCAATATTGGTAAACCACCACTCTTTGATGGATCTAACTATACTTATTGGAAAACTAGGATGATGGTCTATCTTAAAGCCATGGGTGGAAAGATTTGGAAAGTGGTGGATGAGGGGTTTGCAATTCTTGATGATGATGACATGACCAACTTAGATAGAGATAATGCCTTAGCAAATGCTCAAGCCATGAATGTTCTTTATAGTGCTCTAAATCTAGGTGAATTTAATAGAATTTGTAAACTTGAAACGGCCCATGATATTTGGAGAAATCTTATGGATATTCATGAAGGAACCTCGATGGTCAAGGACGCTAAACTATTTATCCATAAGGGCCAATTTGAAAAGTTTGCCATGTTGCCCAATGAAGATGTATCGGAGATGTTTAACCGATTAAATAACATCGTAAATGAGTTAAAAGGGCTTGTTATGGATGTCACAAACGTGGAGTTTTGTCATAAGTTTCTTAGAGCTTTACCTTCTAAATATGATACAATTGTTACCTTACTTGTGCGTTCGAACTTGAAGAGTGTGACTCCGTTGGAAGTCTTGAGTGAGATTCTCACTCATGATATATTCAAGAAGTCTCAAGAAGAAGTGAAAAATGAGGCTTCCGACTCCAAGAAGAAGAACATTGCACTTAAAGCTCAAGTCTCCAAAAGGGAAGACAATGAAGAGGAAAGCGATGAGAGAGACACCGATGAGGAAATGGCTCTCTTCGTGAGAAAATTCAAGCAATTCATGAAGAAAAGATATCAAGGGAAATCTTTCAAGAAAGGACAAACATCCAAGAGGAACCCATTTGAAGAAAGAATATGTTTTGAGTGCGGTGAAAAGGGTCACATCTCCACACAATGCAAAAATAAGGAAGAAGAAAAATCAATGAAGAAGAAGAAATACGAGAAGGAAGGAGAAAGCAAGAAAAAGGTTTTCAAGAAATAGTATAAGAAGAAGGATGGGCAAGCTTACTTCATTGAGTGGGATTCGGATGCTTCAAGTTCCGATTCCGATGATGAGGATGAAGCGTCACCCAAAGGACTTGCCGGAGTAGCTATCAAGGAAGCTCCATCTCTATTCTCCACTCCTCATTGCCTCATGGCTAAAGGAGAATCAAAGGTATCTTGTGATGAAAATGAATATACTTATGATGACCTAGCTGAGATGATCACTGATTTTGATGACTATATGAGTAAGGAAAAAGAAAAATTCAAGGAATTGAAGAAGAGATACAAAGCTCTTCAAAATTCCTATGAGGAGCTAAACACATCTCATGAGAGTCTCAAAGAAACTCATGAGATGCTTAAGGAAGCTCATGACTCTCTAATTACTCATAAAGCCAACAAATCGAGTAATGACATAGGCATCACTTGCAATATGTTGAATGATTTGCCCATGATGTCTACTTCTAGCATTTCTACTTCTTGTGAAGACTTAAATGAATTCCCTACTAGACCTAAAATTGAAGATAATGTGCTTAGTCTTGAAAACAACGAACTTAAAGAAGAAATTGAAAAACTAACCAATGACCTAGCAAAATGCTATGTAGGAGAATCAAAATTAAGACATCTTCTAGATAGTCAAAGATTTTCCTTAAGAAAAGAAGGACTAGGTTTCATTCCCAAAAAGGGTAAACATGCTTTTGTTCCAACTAAAACCGTTTTTGTGAAAGAAAAAGGATATTGTAACAAATGTAAAAGTTTAGGTCACATTGAAAAGAATTGCCATGCTAACAAAAGCATTTCATCCCCTATATTCAATTCTTGCTATGTATTGAAGAAAATGACAAATGGCGATATTAAAGCCAAATTTGTTGGAACCCCGATCATTGGTGCCAAAAAGAAAGCCATTTGGGTTCCAAAATCCTTGGTAACTAACCTCCAAGGACCCAAAAAGGTTTGGGTACCTAAAAGGACCTAACTTTGTTTTGTAGGTAAATTACAAGGCGGGAGGACAACATTGGGTGCTCGATAGTGGATGCACTCAACACATGACCGGTAATCACAACATGTTCTCCTCACTAAATAACAAAGGTGCGGAATATGACAAGATCACGTTTGGAGACAATAGCAAAGGAAAGGTAAAAGGTTTAGGTAAAATTGCTATCTCAAACGACCTCTCCATATTTAATGTATTGCTTGTTGAATCTCTAAACTTCAACCTCTTATCCGTAGCTCAACTTTGTGATCTTGGATTCATATGTGCATTTTATCCAAAAGAAGTAATTATCACTAGCATTGATGATAATAAGTTGATTTTCAAAGGTTTTAGACATGGCAACCTCTATTTAGTTGATTTCAATTCAAATGATACTAATCTTGGTACATGCTTGTTTACAAAATCTTCCAAAGGTTGGCTATGGCATAGAAGGCTTGGGCATGTTGGAATGAAACAACTAAATAGACTAGTTAAACATGATTTGGTTGTTGGTCTAAAAGATGTAAAGTTTGAAAAAGACAAATTATGTAGTGCTTGCGAAGCCGGAAAACAAGTTGCAAACTCACATCCAACTAAAAGCACAATGTCAACTTCGAGTCCACTTGAATTATTGCATATGGATTTATTTGGACCAACTTCTTTTGTGAGCATTGGTGGAAATAGTTATTGCCTTGTCGTTGTAGATGATTTTTCTAGATATACATGGATATTCTTTTTGCATGACAAGTCAATTGTGTTTAACACTTTCAAAAGCTTTGCTCAAAGGGCCGAAAATGAATTTAGCTTCAAGATCAAGAAAGTGAGAAGTGACAACGGCTCCGAATTCAAGAACACCAAGGTTGAAAATTGGTGTGATGATAAAGGCATCAAACATGAGTTTTCGGCCAAGTATACACCGGAGCAAAATGGAGTAGTCGAACGAAAGAACCGGACATTGATAGATATGGCAAGGTCTATGCTTTCGGAGTACAATGTTTCGGACACCTTTTGGGCCGAAGCAATCAACACCGCGTGCCATGCATCAAATCGTCTTTATTGTCATCGACTACTAAAGAAAACTCCTTATGAGCTTCTCATTGGAAGGAAGCCAAACATTTCCTACTTCCGTGTGTTTGGGTGTAAGTGCTATATCTTGCGGAAAGGTACACGCTTATCTAAATTTCAAAGTAAATGTGATGTAGGATTTTTGTTAGGATACTCATCAAATAGCAAAGCATATCGTGTCTACAACCAAAACTCCGGTTTGGTTGAGGAGACACATGATGTTGAATTTGATGAGACTAATGGCTCTCAAGAGGAGCAAGAAAATTTGGATGATGTAGGTGATGAAGGGTTGAGAGTGGCAATGAAGAACATGACCATTGGGGATGTCAAGCCGAAAGAAGATAGTGATCAAGATGAAGATCCATCCACTCATGCTATCCCCTCTTCATCAACTCCTCAACACGAAGATCAAATAGTTGAAGTGGTCAACGTGGAAGACTCCACTCAACAACAACCGGAAGCACCTTCTACTTCTACTTCACAAATCCCGGTTGACCATCCAAGAATTCATCACTCAATTTCCAAAGATCACCCCATCGATCAAATTGTTGGTGACTTGTGTAAGGGTGTTCAAACTCGTTCACGTCTTGCTTCATTTTGTGAAAATTACTCTTTTGTTTCCTCCTTTGAGCCCACACTTGTAGATGAAGCTTTAAAAGATCCGGATTGGGTGAACGCTATGCATGAAGAATTAAACAACTTCACCCGCAACAATGTTTGGGAATTGGTAGAAGAACCAAATCCGGATGAGCATAATGTCATTGGAACCAAATGGATTTTCAAGAATAAACAAGATGCAAACGGAGTGGTAGTAAGAAACAAGGCAAGATTGGTGGCTCAAGGATACACTCAAGTTGAAGGTTTGGACTTCGGTGAAACCTTTGCTCCCGTAGCTAGACTTGAGGCTATTAGAATCTTACTTGCTTTTGCTTCATCTCATAATATTAAACTATATCAAATGAATGTCAAAAGTGCATTTTTAAATGGAAAAATAAATGAGTTAGTATTTGTTAAACAACCTCCCGGATTTGAGGATCCTACAAAGCCAAATCATGTGTATAAACTCTCCAAGGCTCTTTATGGTCTTAAACAAGCACCTCGTGCTTGGTATGAAAGACTTAGGGACTTTTTAATTTCAAAAGGCTTTAAAATTGGGAAAGTTGATACTACATTGTTTACTAAGAAAATTGGAAATGATTTATTTGTATGTCAAATTTATGTTGATGACATCATATTTGGATCTACTAACCAAGATTTTTGCGAGGAATTTGGTGATATGATGTCCAGGGAATTTGAGATGTCTTTGATAGGTGAATTAAGTTTCTTTCTCGGATTACAAGTTAAACAACTCAAGGAAGGAACTTTCATCAGTCAAAACAAATATGTGAAGGATCTACTCAAGAAGTTCAGACTTGAAGAAGCAAAACCAATCAAGACACCAATGGCCACAAATGGTCACCTTGTCTCTGACGAAGGAGGTAAACTGGTAGACTCAAAGCTTTATAGATCCATGATTGGTAGTTTATTATATCTAACTGCTTCTAGGCCCGATATTATGTTTAGTGTTTGTATGTGTGCAAGATTTCAAGCCTCTCCTAAAGAAAGTCATTTAATGGCCGTTAAGCGCATTTTGAGATATCTAAAATATTCATCTAGCATAGGGTTGTGGTATCCTAAAGGTGGAAAATTCGAATTAATTGGATATTCTGATTCCGATTATGCGGGATGTAAAGTGAATAGAAAAAGCACCTCTGGCAGTTGTCAACTATTAGGAAGATCTTTAGTATCTTGGTCCTCTAAGAAACAAAACTCTGTAGCTTTATCAACCGCCGAAGCGGAATATGTTTCCGCGGGTAGTTGTTGTGCACAATTGCTTTGGATGAGGCAAACATTGTTGGATTATGGAATAAAATTTGAAAAACTGCCTCTTTTGTGTGATAATGAGAGTGCGGTGAAAATAGCCACAAACCCAGTTCAACACTCTCGGACCAAGCATATAGATATCCGACACCACTTCCTTAGAGATCATGTTAGCAAAGGTGATGTGGTGGTGGATAATGTGAGAACCGAAGATCAATTAGCGGATATATTCACTAAGCCCTTAGATGAAAGTCGTTTTTGCAAACTTCGAAATGAGCTTAACGTCATTGATATATCAAATGTGGCTTGAATTGTTGGACTCATATTGAATGTGCTTATAGTTTATCTTGGTTGCTTAAACTTCCTCTTTTAGAGCTTTTTAGGCTCCTTTATCGGCAATTGAGTGAAATGAACCAAAAACATGTTAAATTGTAAGAAAAATTCTTCCTCTTTGGTGATATTGCCTATATCTTTCTTATGATTATCTTATAGTTATATATATCTCTCTCAAAATGTCTTGAGCTTCAAATCAATCAAAATCTTCCAAAAAATTCAATCTTTCCAGCGGTCTGACCGAAACATATGCGGTCTGACCGAATGCATCTCCAGAGAGCATCTTAGATTCCTGCTTCCAGCGGTCTGACCGGTCTCTCTTCTACGGTCTGACCGAATTTTCATGACCAGAGACCTTTTAACCCGAATCTCTTGTCCTTTTTACTTTTCTTCCCCATCTCTGTCTCTTTCACGTGCGCCTCACTTCTACACGAGGACGCAGCAGGATGCCTTCTACGGTCATTTGGTCCACAAAAACATTTTCGAACATAAATGGATCGAATGGGCCTATGTTGTGAATCAGCCCATCATGGCTCCCTTGGTGCAGATCTTCAAGGATATAGGGCTGTATGACTTTGTAGAGCACAAGTGCCCATGGAACGCCACCGCTATCAGACAGTTCTATGCTACAGTTGAGATCAAATGGGCGGACCAGCAGATTATATGGATGACAGGGTCTAGGCGCTATCAGGCCACTTTTGAGGAGTTTGCTGCGGCAAACAAGCTGAACTATGAGGAGCTGAAGGAAGGGGTCGATATGGAAGAAGAGGATTACCTTCATGAGGACGACTGGCTCCAGTTCTATGAGCAGCCGGGAGGTGGACAGCGGATTGTACCCGGTACTGTTACCGGTCTCAAAGTCCTCCCCGCTGTAGTCAACAAGATTGTACGAGCCACGATCCATGCGAAGAGTGGAAACCGAGAAGCGGTGCGGGATTACTACTGGAACTTCATCGACCACATCCTCCAAAGACATCGGATCAACATAGTCTCCTTCATTTTGAAGACTATTGAGGATGTCTCGGCGGCCACTCTGCCAAATCTCTACTATGCTCCATATATCATGTCGCTGCTGCTCCAGAAGACAAAGTTTCCTCGCGGGTCTTGCGACATCAGGCATCTCGGCTATAAGCCGTTCAGTGTCAACCCGCGTGTCTTAGCTCGAGGCCAAGGAGCACAGCATCAGCAGCAGCCGGCTCAGCCTATGCCTCCTCCTCCTCCACCTCAGGCTCAGCGGGCACCTCAGTCGAGCCAAGCCCCCGCCTGGTTTTCTCAGTTCCAGCAGCAGTTCCATCAGCCCATGATGGATCAGTTTGCTACTCTTCTCCAGGGGCTTTAGCTCACTCGTTCCGACTTGGCGGCCTTGCACGATCAGTTCCAGACATTCTCTTCCCGCCAGGATCAGTTCGAGCAGCGCTTCGACGCCTTCTCCACTCATTTCTTCACTCGTTTCCCACGGACTCCTCCTCACCATCCTCCTGATGATGATGCTCCAGCTGATTCTTAGCTTTTTATGGCAATTGATGCCAAAGGGGGAGAGAGAAGAGAGTAGAAGAGTAGGAGAGAGACAATGAACCTTAAATGTAAATGAAATGAAAGAACTTTTGGTGTATAGAAGTTATAATGTTAACTTGTTTTGTGGGATATTATATGCTTATGTTTTGTTTGATATCATGTGTAGATTTGAATGTCTTATTTGTGATACCTCATGCATATATAATCAATGGATTAAGATAGCTTCCTATACTCATGCTTGAACTCCACTAAAATGCCAAAATTCTCTTATTCATACATTTAGGGGGAGTGTCTTATTCTTCGATGCTTATTGTAAAAATACTCCTTATGCTTAAAACTCTTTCATCTACTCTTTATGTTGTCATCAATTACCAAAAAGGGGGAGATTGTAGCTTCTAGGCCCCTATAGAGTGTTTTAATAATTAATGACAACTACAAATGCTATACTAACGTTACCTGTCTAGTTGTATCAAAGAGAGTACTTAAAAGACAGGTCAATGAAAGGCAAAGAAAGAGCCTCATGATGAAGAAAGAGCATTGATCAAAAGGGCAAAGGTATGAAATAGGATCTTTTCTATTTTTACCGGTCTAAGGTGATTAGAGAAGAATTTTGACCGGATTTTAGAATAGTTGCCGTACTATTAAGAGGAGCATGTGGTGTATCACAATATACTTCATCTATGTGCCACAAATCTTAAAATCAACCTGCATTGCATACTAGAAGGTCATATTCCTCAAAATGCTTGTTTCAGCTCAGTTCAGCTCAGTCTGTCTCAGTTGGTCTGACCGTGAGTTAGACCGGTCTGACCGAATTATCGGACTAACCGTTTAAAATCTCGGACTGACCGAAGTTGTGTCTTTGCATATTGTATTTCTGTTTAAGGTCGGTCTGTCCGTAGTTATTTTGTCGGTCAGACTCTTGGAACCTCTTGATTTATCCTTCAGGAATTTTGAGCTATTACGGTCTGACCGTTTGTTATACCGGTCTGACCGTGAAATCGGTCTAACCGAGTTTTTGAACTGCGGTCTGACCGTTTGGCCGGTCTGTCCGTATATTTCGGCCTGACCGTATAAGGTGTCCAGAAACTATGTCGTCTCTGGACAGTTCATGGTCTGACCGAAATAGGCTCCGGTCTGACCGTATGTGTGCCTGACAAGGGCAGTTGAGCATTTATTGCGCCTGTTTAATGCCGTTGCAATTGCCGCGGTCTGACCGAGCTTGTGCCTGCGGTCTGACCGCCAGGTGATCTTTTTCTCCCAACGGCCTGTAACGGCTATATTAATTGTGGGGGGTATATATACTCCCATGCACGGCCCTGTTCAGGACTTTTGCATAATCTTGAGCATTGTCATCATCCTTGAGAGCCTAAGCTAGTTTCATACACTCTAGGTTTCAAATTCTCAAATTTGTGATAGTGTGCATTTGAGATCTTCTAGTGCATTGCATTTAGATCATTGAATCAATCGTGTGGCACTAGAAGAAGGCAAAGTGATCATCACCGGCTTGTTACTCTTGGAGTTTGCCGGCTCCTAGACGGCTAGGAGAAAGGTTTTGAAGAGCTCTTCAAGGAAGATTGTGAAGAAGCTTCAAAACGTCTTGTGAAAGGTTGAGCACGCCTTGCCGGAGCGGTAAAGTGCATCCTTAGTGAAATCGAGGTTTGGATAACTCATCACACTATTCCGGCTCAAGATCTAGGTCACTTCTCGAGAGAAGATTGACTAGATAGAGGAGCGGTTAGAGATTTGAGTTTGCCTCAACGTGGATTAGGGGTGATCGGCAAATCACCGAGACCACGGGATATATCCTTGTGTTGAGATTGCTCATTGTTCATCTTGTGTTATTTAAATTGCTCTCATTTACTACAAATTGTTTGATTTATTGTAATTTGGTAAAATCGCCTATTCACCCCCCCCCTCTAGTCGATATCCTAGATCCTTTTCACCATGTCAGCCGACGTCGATCCAGGAGGATACAGAACGATATGGATGCAGCGGAGCGTGAAGACGACCTACGTAGATGTAGTGCTTGCAGGCAGCCTGGTCACACAAGGAATTTATGCCCGCGGATGGCAGGCGCATCGACCTCATCGCAAAACTAAAGCAATACAACTTACCTATATGAGTTGTATTGAATTTTCCTAAATAAAACTGTAATGTTGTAACGTTTGAACTACTGAATGTTTTGTCGTGAATTGTACTGAATTTCCCTAATGCCTTCCTGTGAATTTTCATAATGCCTTGTCGTGAGTTGTACTGAATGTTTGTTTATTAACAGTAATGTATCAACTTCACAACCAATATGTGACAACTGCAGGTATGGCTGACGACCATCAGCTTCCCGAGCTGATTGCACAGCACCATCAGGAGCGTCACCGCGCTCGACGCCTTCTATAGGGCACCGTTCTCCCAGCTCTGCGCATGAGGACACCGCGTGAGATGTGGCCTCTAGATGAGCAGTTCGCGCCTTATTTGCTCGAGGCCGAACTGTTGCCGTTCGCCAGCCTGGTAGATTGGGCGAGACGATTCCCTTTCGACTGAGCCCTCGTTACCGCGCTTGTAGACCGGTGGAGACCCCAGACGCACACATTCCACTTCAGTTTCGGTGAGCTCACTATCACGCTGCAGGACATCAGCATGCTGCTTGGCCTGCCTTCCGCGGGGAGATATATGTCCCAGCGGCCACGGACAGAGTTGCATGGCGCCTAGATTTCCTAAAGCGCTTCTAGGGAGTAGCGCCTGCGGGGGGGTTTGCGCAAGACGCGGGAGTTCCCCAGAGTTACCTTCGTGCAGTGCGCGATGGTGCGCTCCCCATGGCCACTCCAAAGGAGGTCTTCAGGCGCCACCTTGAGGCGTACTTGCTGTACCTGTTTGGGTGGTTGCTCTTCCCTAGCACCAGCGGAGACATCTGCAAGAGGTAGTACGTTCAGCACGCCAGGAGTATTGCCGACTCGGCCCTGGGGCACGTGTCGTGGTTTGGTTTCGGATCCACTATGCTCTGCCACATCTACAGGGGGTTGTGCGACGCCACGAGCAGAGACCAAGTGAGCTCTCTTTTCGCTGGGTGCGCCATCCTCTTGTAGATGTGGTCGTACGAGCATTTCCCCATCGGTCGACCGCTGGTTCCACGGGATCAGTTTGCGTTGGCCGGGGATGCGAGGGACGGCCCCGTGATGGGATGGAGGTGGGCTAGACTGAGTTTGAGGTGGGCTAGCATCAAGCGCACCTCTGTTATCCTTCGTACGCCACGAGCTTCGATCTGCTTGTCGACGACAACGTCATCTGGGATCCGTGGACCACCGCGAACCTCCAATCCGTCACTCCAGTTGGCCTTTCTTCTCTTTGTACGCAAGATGCTGTGTACTGGCACACCCAGGTTCTGCTCGTCTTCTCGCATATGATTGAGGGGTACTCGCCTGAGCGAGTTATGTGCCAGTTCGGCCTGCGCCAGCTTCTCCCCGTGTCGCCTGCTCGACAGATCCCGCACCATATCCACGAGGACGTCAAATATGCATTACATTCACATATTATTTTACACATGATTTCTGTCACTAACTAATTGCTTTGTCCGCAGGCAATCCAGGAAGGGTCGAGTGAGGGATGATTTCGTTCGTCGGCAGTGACCCTATGTGCAGGAGTGGATGGATTGGGCCTACACACGCACGGTCGAGGAGCATAGGCCGTATAGCCACGACATTCATTTTTCGTATCTGTCCTGGTACCGACCACGCACAATCTACTGATTGGCGGGCGGTCCACCAGCTGTGCCTGATGAGCCCGTCCCTCCCACCACAATCGACGACCTCTACGACCGACACCTTACTAGGCGAATCCACTCTTCTGTGAGTTCCTTAGCTCTTTGCAACCTGATTTTCACATGGATTGTTTGACGAGGATTGATACCTGAGCTAGTTCACATAAATGCATGACTGGTTCTAGATAGATTTGAGCCAGATAAGTGTCTATTAATGCGAACTCAAGTTACTCTGAGAAGCACAACCATGTGGTCGCAGGCTTTACGCGATCAAACCGTAGCTAGTGCACGGTCAGGAGTTCGTATGCCATACGCAAACAGAAAACTGCAGATAGTGCACGGTCAGGTAATAATAAACAACGTGCGGTCAGAACACCTTCGACCAGGGGACGCGGGATTGTTCTGTCCCTACAACAGGGATATCCTGAGTATCCCAAAGATCCTTCCACGCATGGAGACAACCGTCAGGAGGTTAATACATGCGGTTATCCATGAATAACACGTGTTAAACTTGTGTGGAGGTTAAAGGCAGTTGCCAAAACTACATCCAAGCAACTGTTCGATGCCGTTATGACTTGACATCCTTTCAACCAGTATAAAGGGGTAACCCAATGCATCAAACGGGGAGAATCGGATGATCAGATCATCGAATCAAGCAATCTAACACTCAAAGGATCAGAAAACAGTAGTCCAAGTTAGCTAGATTTCCTAAGCCTTTCTGGCATTGTCTTGTACAAACATATAGGAAAAATCTTCGCCTGTGAAGATCTTTTCCATAACTTTGTAACACTTTCTACTACACATAGTGAAATCCTAACAGGACGTAGGGCTATTACTCCCGCCATCGAGGGCCAGAACCTGTATAAACCTCTCTGTGCTCCAGTTATCTTTGATTCATCATACCTTCCCGGAGGGACACCCTGAAAGGTCTCACAACCTACAAATTCTGCATAAGTTCGACTAAGAAGCCCGAGTCTGAATCGTCGACAGCTGGCGCCCACCGTGGGGCCTTTCTCAAGGCGTTCTAATTTTCATCTGGAGGTTCGCTGAATCATGGCTGGAGCATATGATTCCGAGAACGATTTCGATCTCGAGGATTATGCTCACATTCCAATGCCTCCTCCGAGCGATCCTGTCCCGATGGAGGAAACCAGAGACGAGGACGTCCCAGAGGTCGATTCGACCATTCAGGTCATGTATATCGACCAGGAGGCGACCAACGCAGAATCAGAACCCACTGAGGTTCTTAATGCGTTAGAGGTTGGATCCGGTCCGTCATACGACCCTGCTGAGGGGAAGAATGATGTCGACCAGGAGATCAGCCCGGGGAGGTTTGACCCTAATAACCTCCACCGTCTCTTTGATTTTGAGTCTAACTCGGAACAAACCGAGATGTTTTCTCCCTCGGCAACCTCTCTCCCTAGCAGTTCGCTGCCTTGTCGGAGGAAACTCCTGATCAACGGGCTGCTAGGGAAGAACAGGAACGCAAACAAAAAGAAGATCAAGATCTCGAGCAACAAGACAACGAACTACGCAGAACTACCCTAGAGGCTCTTCAAGATGCGCAGGCTCGTTACGATGCTGCTCCGAGTTCTTCCCGACGATCATGTGGTCGCAAACGCGACCAGACACCCTCTTTGCCTCCGGAGTGTTTCCCGGTGGACGAAGAAACGGTAACACCTGGTGCCCCTAGGAGAAGTACGCATGGCCGGCTTCGATCTATCGCGGAAGTCATGCGTAATTTTCCTCCTACGGTCATGGATGCACAGAAACCGGCCTTCACCAGAATTCTGGCGGAGAGGTTGGATGAGGTCGCATCTGAGGCGTCCCCTACGGCCTCCTCCCGGTCGGTGACACGTTCCCACAACCGAGAGCACTCTCACTCTGGTTCTGGTCGACGGAGTCACCCGGCACCTGTACCATGCTGGCAGGACAAGTCCAGGTGGGTGCAGGATTCTCATGATAGGAATCGAGTCCCTGTCCACTCTCGTTTGGGGCCACGTGTGGCCTCTCCATTGCGTGAGGTTGCCCACGATCCGATCGAGAGTCGCAGGACAGTTCACAGTCCCTACGTTGGTTGTAAAGCTTTCTCACCCGGCCTTCGTGCGGTCGTTTGGCCAGACAAGTTTAGACTAGGGGCCATAGAGAGGTTCGATGGAACTCAGAACCCTTCCGAGTTCCTTCAAATCTACATTACTGCCATCCAAGCTATAGGTGGCGATGACCGGGTCATGACCAACTACCTGCCAAAAATCCTCGAAGGACCGGCCAGAACCTAGTTGTTTAACCAACCCGAAGGTTCGATCTATAACTGGGAAATGCTGTGTGATGCTATCCTCAGCAATTTCCAAAATTGTTATCAGAAGCTGGGTAAAGAGGATGACCTCCATCGACTACAGCAAACTTCGACCGAAACCCTTCGTCAGTTTGTCAAGAGATTTGTTGGGGTGAGGAATACCATCCCAAACATATCTGATAGCACCGTTATTAGGGCGTTTAAACATGGCGTTCGATATCAGAGATTCACCGAAGATTTGCTCATCCATCCTCCTCGATCAGTAGCCAATCTCTTTGATATGGCTGATCGATATTCCAACGCAGCCGAGGCTGTCGAATGGAACCGGATAGTCGACAAAGGTAACCTACCGCCTCAACCAGGCCTTAACGATGCTAGGAAGGAAGATTCAAGCAAGAAGCCAGAATCTTCATCAGGCGGGAAATGGAAGAAGTTGAAAAGGAATCGCTCTGGACAGTACCGGGAGGTCGCCGTCGCAGAGAAGCCTCCTTCGACCAAAGGTAACAAGCCTTCGTTTAAAAATAAAACTGCTTCTGGTAGTCGTAGTGCCGACCAGCCAGAGAAGTTGACTAACTCGCAGGAAGGCATGAAATGGTACCCGCTCCACAACTCCGCAGGCCACGACCTCAAGAACTGTAGGAGTTGGTTGAAGCAGTTAGATGACTTCTACCAGGGGGTTGGACCAATGCCGACCTTACCGACTAAGGAACAAGCATGCGGGCTAAGAGACGCCGACGGGGACGAAGAGATGTCTTACCAGGTACCTCGTAATCATGTTAACGTTATTTTCGGAGGTTCCCCCTCTTTTGTTTCCAAAATGCAATTTAAGGCCTTTTATCGAGAGGTTAACCAAATGGAGACATCCCTTGGTGAACCTCAGTACCTCCGTTGGTCGGATACACCTTTGACGTTTGATCGCTCTGATTGTCCTGCGGGGCTTACTTGACCATTGAGGCTTCCTCTGGTCATTATCCCAATCATCAGTAATGCGGGAGTCGAAAGGGTCCTGATCGACGGAGGAAGCTCCTTGGATATCCTATTGGTCAAGGCGCTCGACAAGATGCAGATTCCTCGTTCAAAAATCAAGCCCATAATCCACCTGTTTTATGGGATAATTCCTGATCCCTCCATGATGCCGTTGGGACAGGTGGTCCTCCCAGTCATACTGGGAGAACCAGATAACTTCCGAACAGAACTGGTTACTTTTGCGTAATTGATTGTGATTCGGCTTATAATGCAATCTTTGGCAGGCCAACTCTTGCTAAGTTCATGATGGCGACGCACTATGCTTACCAGTGGGGCAAGTTGCCTGGCCCCAAAGGTGTCATCTCGATCCAAGGTAGTCGCAACGTGGCACTGACGTGTGACCGGCTATCTTTGGAGTTGGTGGACCAACTTCCCCTCCGAGACGCTCAGGTCGCCACAGTCGCCGCTGACGCGATCGAGGTTGCTTCTCAACCAGATGAGAAACTCAAACTAGTTCCTTTGTACCCAGATGATCCATCCAAGACAATTCGGGTTGGATCAGGACTGGATGGCAAATAGGAACTCAAGCTCATTACTTTCCTCCGGGCTAACGCAGATGTGTTTGCGTGGAAACCATCCGATATGACCGGTGTCCCAAGGGAGGTAATCGAGCGCAGGTTAGTGATTCGACCAGGACAACGACCAATAAAACAAAAGCTCAGGTGTTTTGCTATTGACCGACAGGAAGCCATCCGAGAGGAGTTGGACAAGCTCCTAAAGGCCGGGTTTATCCGCGAGGTCAATCACCCGGAATGGCTTGCAAATCCAGTCATGGTCCGCAAGTCATATGGTAAGTGGCGCATGTGCGTCGACTACACCAGCCTCAATAATGCCTGTCCGAAGGACGACTTTCCCCTTCCCCGCATCGACCAGCTGGTCGACTCAACCGCGGGTTGCGAACTGATGAGTTTCCTGGACGCTTACTCAGGATATCATCAAATTAGCATGGTAGAAGAAGATGAAGAGAAGACTGCCTTCATCACCCCGTTCGGCACCAACTGCTACGTCAGAATGCCGTTCGGTCTCAAGAACACAGGTTCCACGTACCAACGCTTGATGCAAAAGACCTTTCTTTCCCAGATAGGGCGTAATCTCGAAGCATATGTAGACAACTTGGTTGTAAAAAGCACTAAAAGATTGTCTCATTTGGACGATCTCACTGAAACCTTCTGTAATTTGAATCGTTTTGGAATAAAATTGAACCCGGAGAAATGTTCTTTTGGGGTTTCTTCAGGAAAACTTCTGGGTTTTCTCGTTGGTTCCAGAGGAATTGAAGTCAATCCTGAAAAAATTAGGGCTACCGAACAGATGAGGTCTCCCTCGACCATGCAGGATGTTCAGCGCCTGACAGGTCGCATGGCGGCCTTAAGTCGGTTCATATCGCGACTAGGTGAGAGGGGACTACCTTTCTTCAAAGCCCTGCGAAAACATCACAATTTCGCGTGGTCCGATGAGGCCGAAAAAGCATTTCTGGAGGTGAAGGCATATTTATCCAGTCCACCAGTCTTGGTGTCTCCCGACAAAGGAGAACCATTATGACGAGGATTGACACCCGAGTCAGTTCAAAATAAGTGCACGATTGGTTCAAGATAGATTTGAGCCAGACACGTGCCTGGCGGTGCGAACTCAAGACATTTCGAGAAGTACCAGCCCTAGGTTGCAGGCTGTGCCCGATCAGATCGCAGTCTTTACGCGATCAGACCGTAGCTAGTGCGCGGTCAGAAGTTCGTATGCTGTGCGCGGACTGAAGGCTGAAGGTGTTGCGCGGTCAGCCAAGTATCCTGAAGATTCTTCCACGTAAAGGAGCAACCGTCAGGAGGTTAATACGTGCAGTTATCCACGAATAACACGTGTTAAACCTGCGTGGGAGTTAAGAGCGGTTCTCCAAACCGCATCCAAGCAACCGTCTGATGCTGTTACGACTTGGCGCCCTTTCGACCAGTATAAAAGGGCGGCATGGTGTATCAAACAGGGGCATCGATCGAGAGATCAAGACACAACATATCTCACTTGAAGAATCAAACAGCCAAGGCTACGGCTTAGATTAGATAGCTTCCATAAGCCTTCTAGGCTTCATTTTGTACACTCGTACAGGGAAAACCTTCACCTGTGAAGGTCTTTTCTCGTCACTTTGTAACTCTTTACTACACATAGTGCAATCCCAATAGGACGTAGGGCTATTACTCCCACCATCGAGGGCCCGAACCTGTATAAATTTCTCTGTGCTCCAGTTCTCCATAATTCTACATACCTTCCCAGAGGGTCACCCTGAAAGGTTTCACTATTTATAAATTCTGCATAAGTTCGGCTAAGGAGCCCGAGTCCGAATCGTCGACAGCTGGCGCCCACCGTGGGGCCTTTCTCAAGGCGTCCTAATTTTCATCCGGAGGTTCGCTGAAATATGGCTGGAGTATATGATTCCGAGAATGATTTTGATCTCAAGGATTATGCTCACATTCCAATGCCTTCTCCAAGCGATCCTGTTCCGATGGAGGAGGTTGGAGGCGAAAATCTCCCAGAGGTTGAATCACCTCTCCAGGTCATGTCCATCGACCAGGGAGCAACTAGCGCAAGGTCAGAACCCACCGAGGTTCTTAATGCTCTAGAGGGTGAGTCCGGTCCGTCATACGACCCCGCTGAGGGGATGGATGATATCGACCTGGAAATTAGCCCGGGGAGATTCGACCCTGATAACCTCCACCGTCTCATTGATTTCGAGTCCAACTCGGAACAAACTAAGATGTTTTCCCCATCGGTGACCTCTCTCCCTAGATAGTTTGCTGCCTTATCGGAGGAAACTCCTGATCAACAGGCTGCTAGGGAAGAACGGGAACGCAAACAGAAGGAGGACCACGCGAACGAACTACGCAGAACGGCCCTAGAGGCTCTTCAAGATGCGCAGGCTCGTTACGATGCTGCTCTGAGTTCTTCTCGACGATCACGTGGTCGCAGACGCGACCAGACCCCTTCTTTGCCTCCGGAGCGTTTCCCGGTGGACGAAGAAATAGTAACACCTGGTGCCCCTAGGAGAAGTACACATGGTCGACTGCGATCTATCGCAGAAGTCATGCGTAATTTCCCTCCTACGGTCACGGATGCGCAGAAACCGGCCTTCACCAGAATCCTAGTGGAAAGGTTGGACGAGGTCACATCTGAGGTGACCCCAACGGCCTCTTCCCGGTCGGTAACACGTTCCCGCGAACGAGAATGTTCTCACTTTGGTTCTGGTCGACGAAGTTACCCGCCGCCTGTACCATCCCGCCAGGACAAGTACATGCGGACACAGGATTCTCGTGGTAGGGATCGAGTCCCTGTCCACTCTCGTTTGGGACCGCGGATAACTTCACCGTTGCGTGAAGTCGCTCGTGATCCGGTCGAAAGTCACAGGACAATTCACGTTCCCTACGTTGGTTGTAAAGCTTTCTCGCCCGGCCTTCGTGCGGTCGTTTGGCCTGATAAGTTTCGACCAGGGGCCATAGAAAGGTTCGACGGAACTCAGAACCCATTCGAGTTCCTTCAAATCTATATCACTGCCATCCAAGTGGCAGGAGGCGATGACCGGGTCATGGCCAACTACTTGCCTACAGTCCTCGAAGGACCGGCTAGAACTTGGCTGTTTAATCAGCCCGAGGGTTCCATCTACAATTGGGAAATGCTGTGCGACGCTATCCTCAGCAATTTCCAAAACTGTTATCAAAAGCCGGGTAAAGAGGACGATCTTCATCGACTACAACAAACTTCGACCGAAACCCTTTGTCAGTTTGTCAAGAGATTTGTCGGGGTGAGGAATACCATCCCGAACATATCTGACAGCTCCGTTATCAGGGCATTTAAACATGCCGTTCGATACCGGAGATTCACCGAAGACTTGCTCATCCATCCTCCTCGATCAGTGGCCGATCTTTTTGATATGGCCGACCGATACTCCGATGCGGCTGAAGCGGTCGAATGGAACCGGATGGTCGATAAGGGTGACCTACCGCCTCAACCAGGTTTCAAAGACGCCAGGAAAGAAGATTCAAGCAAGAAGCCGGAATCTTCGTCTGGCGGAAAATCGAAGAAGTCGAAGAGGAACCGCTCTGGACAGTACCGCGAGGTCGCAGTTGCAGAGAAGCCACCTTCGACCAAAGGTAACAAGCCTTCATTTAAGAATAAAACTACTCCTGGTGGTCGTAGTGCCGACCAGCCAGAAAAGTCGACTAATCCACAAGAAGGCAAGAAGTGGTGTCCACTCCACAACTCCGCAGGCCACGACCTCAAGAGCTGCAAGAGTTGGTTGAAGCAGTTGGATGACTTCTACCAGGGAGTTGGACCGATGCCGACCTTACCGGCTAAAGAACAAGCATGCGGACTTAGAGACGCTGACGGAGACGAAGAGATGTCTTACCAGGTACCTCATAATCACATTAATGTTATTTTTGGGGGTTCCTCCTCTTTTGTTTCCAAAAGGTAGTTTAAAGCCTTTTACCGAGAGGTTAACCAAATGGAGACATCCCTTGGTGAACCTCAGTACCTCCGTTGGTCGGATACACCTTTGATGTTTGATCGCTCTGATTGTCCTGCGGGGCTTACTCGACCATTGAGGCTCCCTCTGGTCATTACCTCGATCATCAGTAATGCGAGAGTCGAAAGGGTCCTGATCGACGGAGGGAGCTCCCTTGACATTTTATTGGTCAAGGCACTCGACGAGATGCAAATTCCTCGTTCGAAGATTAAACCCATAATCCATCCGTTTTATGGGGTAATCCCTGGTCCCTCCATGATGCCGTTGGGACAGGTGGTCCTCCCGGTCACACTGGGAGAACCAGATAACTTTCGAACAGAATTGGTTACTTTTGACGTAATTGATTGTGATTCGGCTTACAATGCAATCTTTGGCAGGCCAACTCTTGCTAAGTTCATGATGGCAACGCACTATGCTTATCAGTGCGGCAAATTGCCTGGCCCCAAAGGTGTCATCTCGGTCCGAGGTAGTCGCAACATGGCACTCACGTGCGACCGGCTATCTCTGGAGATGGTCGACCAACATCCCCTCCGGGACGCTCAGGTCACCACTGTCGCCACCCACACAATCAAGGCTGCTCCTCGACCAGATGAGAAACTCAAACTAGTTCCATTGTACCCAGATGATCCATCCAAGAGAATTCGGGTCGGATCAGGCCTGGATGACAAATAGGAACTCGAACTCATTACTTTCCTCCGGGCTAACGTAGATGTGTTTCCGTGGAAACCATCCGACATGCCCGGTGTCCCAAGGGAAGTAATCGAGCACAGGTTAGCAATTCGACCTGGTCAGTGACCAATAAGCAAAAGCTCAGGTGTTTTGCTGTTGACCGATAGGAAGCCATCCGAGAGGAGTTGGACAAACTCTTAAAGGCCGGGTTTATTCGCGAGGTCGATCACCCGGAATGGCTCGCCAATCCGGCCATGGTCCACAAGTCAAATGGCAAGTGGCGCATGTGCGTCGACTACACTAGTCTCAACAGTGCCTGTCCGAAGGATGACTTTCCCCTTCCCCGCATAGACCAGCTAGTCGATTCAACCGCGGGTTGTGAACTGATGAGCTTCCTGGACGCTTACTCAGGATATCATCAAATTAGCATGGCAGAAGAAGATGAAGAGAAAACTGCCTTCATCACCCCGTTCCGCACCTACTGCTACGTCAGAATGCCGTTCGGTCTCAAGAACGCAGGTTCCACGTACTAGCGCTTGATGCAAAAGACCTTTCTTTCCCAGATAGGGCGTAATCTCGAAGCATATGTAGATGACTTGGTTGTAAAAAGTACCAAGAGATTGTCTCATTTGGACGATCTCGCTGAAACCTTCTGTAATTTGAATCGCTTTGGAATAAAATTGAATCCGGAGAAATGCTCTTTTGGGGTTTCTTCAGGAAAACTTCTTGGTTTCCCTGTTTGTTCCAGAGGCATTGAAGTAAATCCTAAGAAATTCAGGGCCATCGAACAAATGAGGTCGCCCTCGACTATGAAAGATGTTCAACGCCTGGCTGGTCACATGGCGGCCTTAAATCGTTTCATATCGCGACTAGGTGAAAGGGGATTACCTTTTTTCAAAGCCTTGCGGAAGCATCACAATTTGACATGGTCTGATGAGGCCGAAAAAGCGTTTCAGGAGGTAAAGACATATCTATCCAGTCCGCCAGTGTTGGTGTCTCCCGACAAAGGAGAACCATTGCTTCTTTATCTGGCGGCCACACCGCACGCGGTCAGCGCTGTCCAGGTCGCGGATAGGGAAGGAATACACAGACCCGTCTACTATGTGAGTGAGGTACTTCATGGTCCTAAGGAGCGTTACCCTGAGGTCCAAAAGATACTTTATGCGCTACTGATGGCTTCCCGTAAGCTACGACATTACTTTCAAGCTTACAAGATCACAGTACCATCCTCCTTTCCTCTAGGGGATATTGTCCGAAATCCAGAGAAATCTGGTCGAATCGCCAAATGGGTGGTTGAACTCGGTGCTTTTGATGTCCATTTCACGCCCCGCACGGTGGTTAAGTCTCAGGTTTTGGCCGACTTTGTGGTCGAATGGACCAACCCTGAGCCACCAGTGCAGGTGCCCGAGGAATTGGAATGCCCCGATCACTGGACAATGTACTTTGATGGCTCCCGTAGTTTTCAACACTCGGGAGCTGGAGTGGTCTTAGTTACGCCTCAGGGCGAACAGCTTAAGTATGTCATCCAATTACACTTTGTTGTGACCAACAACGCAGCGGAGTATGAAGGTCTTCTTGCAGGGCTCCGGACAGCAAAATTCCTCAGAGTCCGTCGATTAGTGGTGAGGGGAGACTCACAACTGGTCGTAAACCAGGTAAACAAGGAGTACAGCACCTCAGATGAGACAATGGCTCATTACCTGGGGGAAGTGAGGAGATTGGAAAAACACTTCAGTCATTTCGAAGTCCAATACATCCCGCGAAAGGACAACATTCTCGCAGACCAATTATCCAAAATTGGGTCCTCACGCACATCCGCTCCGGCAGGAGTGTTCATTGAACACTTGGACCGTCCTTCGATCATGACTTCGGTCGAGGATGATCCGGCAACAGCCTGCGTTACCAACCTCGGTCGGGAACAGGATTGGACTCATCCATTGAGAGTCTATCTTGAACATGGGACCCTACCCGAGGATGAAACCGAAAGCGATCGGTTGATTCGAAAAGCGCATCTGTACAAGCTCATAGAGGGAGTTTTGTATAGAAAGAGTACTCAAGGAGTATTCATGCGCTGCATATCTCAGGAGGAAGGTAAATCCCTCTTGAAAGAGATACATGACGGTGTATGCGGTGCGCACGCGTCATATCGGACACTAGTCGGAAAAGCTTTTCGACAAGGATTCTACTGACCTTCGGCACTCGATGATGCCAAGCACATGGTCAAGATGTGTGCTCAGTGTCAATTCCACGTGAGACAGGTTCATCAACCTGCCTACGCGTTACAAACCATTCCCCTCGCATGGCCTTTTGCGGTCTGGGGGATGGATATTGTTGGTCCTATGCCACAAGCGGTCAATGGGTACAAGTTTCTGTTCTTAGCCATTGACACGTTTACAAAGTGGATTGAGGCTGAACTGGTACGAAATATTACCGCGTCAGCAGCACAAAAGTTCTTCCATAAGAACATTGTTGCTCGATTTGGTGTTCCAAACCGTCTCATCACAGACAATGGTTCTCAGTTCGCCAATGGTCTTTTTCTGGACTATTGCGATCAGATCGGGACCAATGTGTGCTTTGCTTCTATTGCACATCCACAGAGCAATGGTGCCGTGGAATGGGCCAACGGGCAGATATTGCAAGGCATCAAAAAACGTGTTTTTGATCGCCTTAAGACTTGCTCGGGGGCTTGGACAAACAAGCTCTATACCGTTCTATGGGCACTACGAACTACCTCTAGTCGAGCCACCGGTGAGACGCCTTTCCATCTGGTCTATGGGGCCGAGGCTGTACTGCGTATGGAAGTTAGTATTGGATTTGTTTGGATAGAACAATTCGATCGAATTGATCAGGCCGAACAGCGGTCACAGGATCTCATCCTCTTAGATGAAAGGCGTGGTCACGCTTTGATCAAGTCCGCGGCATACTTGCAGGCTTTGCGCAAGTACCATAACAAAAGGGTGTGACCACGTAGTCTTCACGTGGGCGACCTGGTTTTATGAAAAATTCAAGACCAGTCTAATCGCAATAAATTCTCCCCAAAATGGGAAGGCCCTTACACTGTTGTCTCAGTGCCGCGACTAGGATCAGCGCGATTAGCCATGGAGGATGGTCGAATTCTGTCCAATACATGGAACATCGATCAACTACGCAAGTTCTACGTGTAAGTACCCAATCCCTTTTCCTGTTCGATTAGCATTGTTTAATAAAACAAAAAGTATTTTGGTTTCATACGATGAACATTTCCCTTCATGCAAATGTGTTACGAACTTGACTCGAGGGCTGGTCGCCGGCGGTTAGATCACTACAACATTCTAATCGGATTCGCTGACCAATATCATGACCACTTCCAGATAAGTCACTCCCAAATAAGCCGTTTTTCAACGCATACGGGGCTTTCTGGTAAGTCCTTGGTCATCTGAGTGGCTGCCAGTTTGCAATAAGGTTAGGCGTTACATTGATCGTAATCGCTAGTCCGATCACACACCCCTGGTCATTACACTTGTATTTCTCCTGTGCTTGTAATACTAAGCCTTCAGTATCTATAATCACAGGCGGGGGCTAGGGGGATATGCTTATAATATCAAACAACAAAAAACAAGAATATATTTACTTTCTTTCAAAAAATCAATTTGTACATGCATTGCATTCTATATATCTGTACAGTTGTAGGGACTATACAATCCCAAGCTCGGTTAGGAGCTTGTCTACAAGGGGGTGATCTCCTCCATGAACGCCTCCAGCTGTTCTTCACTCTCAATCTCTACCTGTCCCACTAGTTGATTCAGTTTCGTATCTGGGCCATGGTGGAGACGGAACCGGCAGAGAATGGCGGAGGCTGCTGATGGAACCCTGGTTCTGATCGCCTCTTCCCATCGCCGTGTATCTTCAGGAAGATACTCGAGAAGTGACTCTGCTTGGGCCATGACTAGTGAAGACCAGTCGCTCAAACTGAGGTCGTCCTTTGTGGTCTCAACCACATCAGCCCTCAGGAGATGGGCCACCATCTTTAGCTTTTCAAAGACGGATTGGCTCAGCTCCCTGTTCGCCTTTTGGGTGGAGCTAATGGAGCACTGAAGGTCCGCCTTGTCTTGACCAAGTCGTTTTATTTGACTTGCTTGCGCTGCAGTAAGAAGAGTGTTACTCACAAATTATGAATTCAAGTCTTCCTAGTCGGGAATCGACTTACAAGAGAGTTCTGACCGCAACTTATTAAGTTCGACCTCTTGCTACGAAGCAAAAGAGATCGACTTGAGCTCGGTCGCGGCCAGCTCCCTCTTCAGAGACGCAACCTCCCTGTGACAGCAGAAATGGATGTCATAACAAATTCGCATCTATGCAAATTGGAGGATATTGATCCTTACCTGCGCAAGCTGTCTCTTTCTTTCTGTATGGCCTCGACGCTCGCTACCATAACGATCGATCTGGCCGTCATCCGGGATAACTCCTGTGAAACAAAGAGAAGTCAAAGGTGTCCTATGCATAGTTCAGGTACCAAAAGAGTTGTTCATCATACCTCTGTATACTCCCAGAATGAGACTTCCTCCGGGATGGCGGGAGGTCTGGTCAGGGGACCCATCGCGGCCTCGACAGGAGCAGCAGGAGGATGTGTCTGCTGACCCTCAGTCGTAGATTCTGTGGTCTGCCGCTGGGTCTCCGCACCTGATTCGTCCCTCACGGTCTGGACGCCTTCCTGGACCGAAGGGACAGAGCGCTCCTCACTGGAGGCTCCGGCGCCAGTAGCAACCTCAACCCTCCCCGGGGCGGCTGAAGGGCTCGGTGCTACCTCTTTTCGCCTACCAAGAAAAGAGAAACTGACGATTACATTGATGATCATCACAATCCAATCTAGTATAACCAGAATAGGGTTCTTACCTTATTTGAAATCCCATCAGCCTTTGGGATTTCAGGGGAGGCTCTCCCTGAGAAAGGGGACAGTCACTGTCTGTCCTGGTCTTCCTCTTTATAAACAGGCCTTTTTCCCCCTATATGTGTCTTCATGTACGTACATTCATAAGGGATGATAAAGACTTGTGGTAAGAACTCATACCTGTGCAACTTGTCTGGTTGGCAGGGTTATGTCCGAAGGCCTGGCTGGCTCCTAGACCTCTGGAGCCGGCACTCCATCCGCGACTCTCGCGGGGTCAGGTTCGGACACCTCCTCTCCTCTCCTCAAGAGTGGAGGATTTTCCTCCCTGGGACTCACAGGAGTTGTAGGGGGAAGCTCTTCGCCCTGTAAAAGTGTTCGTTCGATAAACACGTGTACAGAGGATGTTGAGAAGATAAAACCATGAGGAAATTTTTACCGTGGTCACCCCTTCGGTTAGGGAAGCAGAAACAACTGACCCTGAAGCCTCGGGGGCTTCGGGAGCAGGGATCTCACCCGCGACCACGGGACTTTCGATGGCTGCGGAGTCCGCTGCAGTTACTTCTATTTTTGCGGCACGAGATGGAGTGTCACCAGACGGAGAATCCGCTGTCTTCCTCCTCCGGCGGATTAGGGGGATATCATCTTCCTCCTCCTCCTCGCTCCTCTCGCCCTGTATGACGAAGAAGTGATTCCAATTTGTACCTGGAAGAATGGGAGGTATGTGATATCTTACCACAGTCTTCCTTGCGGTAGGAGGAACGCTCCGTGAAGACCCTTCCCCAAGAGCTTGCTTGGGTCTCTTGGGGGCAGGATTCCTCGTCCTGGGCTTTGAGGAGATCTTCTTCACATTTTTCATCATCGGCTTTCCCAGGGAACCGACGTTCTCGCTCGGGAATGTCGCCTCGGCGAATCTCCCCAAGAGCTGTTTCGTTCCGACGAAGTTGTCAGCACTGGGCATACATAAGACCTGCGAATAGGAGTCAAGTGGAAGATGACATACCTTTCGGCGCTCCTGTTTGAGGTCGTCGCCGACGTGAACCAAGCTCTGGGGGTGAGGCGATCCCTTGGGGCCCTCTACATCAGTGTTGTAGGCCTTGAGGAGATAGTTTGTCCGCCTCTCAACCTCGGAGGAGGGCAGGACTGTTCCCAGAATGCAAATTAGACAATACATCACAGAAGTGTGAGGTCTCAGTGTCGAGATCACATACCTTCATTGTAGTCCAGGGTGTTGTCTGCCACGGACTTAATCTCCCAAGCCGGATGGGCCCTTTTACGCAGGGGGCTCACCCAGTTCTTCACAAAGTCGCGGATGACGTCGTGAGCAGTCAATCCTTGTTGAACTAGGTGAAGAATTACCTCGGCATGCTTCATGAACTCAGAGTTCATCGCCGGGGGGGAGTCCAACTCGCTCGGCTTCTCTGGCCGCGAGTTCTCGAACCACAACCCGCTCTCAGACGGAGGGGTGCAGTAGAACCACTTCTGGAGCCACCCATGCACCGAATCCCGCAGGGGTGGGAAGGGATACTCCTTCTTCTCCCTTAGCCGGAAGTAGATACATCCAGCGGCGTTGGCACTCTTCGACCACGCCGAGTAGTAGAAGTGTCGGAAGAGATCCACGCTGGGATACACTCCGACGTACGCTTTGCATAGATGCTGGAACACCACCAGAATCAGGACCGCATTTGGGGGGAGATCGATCAGCTCCAACCCATAATGCTTGAGGACGCCTTTGAGGAACCGACTCTCGGGGAATTGGAACCCGCAGCACAGGTATTCTTCAAAAACCACCAGTTCGCCCTCTCCGACGACTGGGGTTTCTTGGTCCTTCTCCGCGGGCCGCCAGTTGATTAGCAGCCGCGGAGGAAGGATTTCCTCCTTCTCCAGCGCCAGCAGACTCTCCTCAGAATGGTGGATCGATCTGCTCCAAGACACCATTTCTTGTGAGAAATCGGGAGAAAAGTTGGCAACTTTGGGGAAGATGGAGGCTGAGGGAAATGAGGGTTTTGTGCGGCGGAAGTATTGAGGAAGGGTTTTTGGCTGTGTGGCTTCCTCAAGAAGATAACTGTTCCTTTTATAGACCCGAGGAGGTGCACTAATGTGAGTAACGTTCCACTCAAATGTTCTGCTTAATCTTTTATTCATTTCCCATAATGGATATTGTCTCTGGCAGACCCGTTAAAGTGTTTCTGGTATCGGATCTGAAACAAAAGGACTTCTTTGTTTCAAGGTTTGAAGAAACAAAAACATGAAAAGTTCTTCAAGGGTTTTCGGAGGACATTTTCCTTCATGTGCCTTGTAAATTTTCATGAAAATATCCTATGGCCAAGTTTTTGGACGTACGGATATGTTTTGATCAGATTGCGGTATGATCGGAACCGTGTCTTTGACTAAGCTCCGATCCTGATCGAAGTGACGGTCTGATCGAGTTTCGGTTCTGATCACAGTAATCTTTCAAATTGAAATTCGGTTCTAACTGCGGCTTTAAGTTTGATCACGGTATCAGTGCTGGTCATGGTACTATTATAAAAACGTGATTCTGGTCGCAGAGCTGAAGTTTATCTGTGTATGAATGGTCGTAAAGACGTTGCTTTTGGCCATGTTTTCGCACAGAAGATGTAAAGAATATTCATGTAAAGAAAGAGATTTTATTTCTTGCATTCTTTACATACGAAAGGGATACCGGCGACTAAAGTGTCGACCTGATCCGAAAGAAGTTTGCAAAGTTCTCCTAGGGACATGTTGTTGTCAGTAGGATCTACACTGATAAACCCCAGAGAACTAGCAACTAACCTAAGTCTATCTACATCATCCCTAACAAGAGATGCACTATTGATCCTAATCAAATCAGAGAGTTCTCACTGTTGCTGAGCGTGATCCCTCTCTTGACAGAATTGGTGCCCCTCTTCACCGGATCTTTCAAAACATTCTGCTAGATGTAGAATCGCCGAAGACATCTCTTCGGTCTTCTTCTCTAGGACCTCTTTTTCCCCTTGGGGAGTCTGTCTGAGGGAAGGAGGTGGAGTCTCAGCAGGCTGGTCGCTGGGGGCTCCAACAATTTTCGTCTCCTACATTTGCAAAAGTTAGTTTTACTAAACTATGACAAACAAGCAAAGGGAGACTTAAGTAATTACCAATCCTTGCAAGGGACAGGTTGGTATATGTATCCTGGAAGGTTGATCATCCGACAAAAGCAGATGATCACTGGATGGTGGAAGTGCAACCTTCCCACCATATGATTGCTTCCCCAACACAAGTTGAGGGTCATCTGGTCGGGTAGTCACCGCTTGCCGACCAGAAAATCGATCACCCAAACAAAAATGGGGAGTATTGGGATGAAATGAAGAAAATTGAGAAGAACATCCCTCCAAAGTTGGAGATGAAAGTTCAATCTGCCTAGGTGCATGAGGAACAGAAGGAAGAAAGAACGATGCTGCGTCTTCTACCTTTGCTCTGCTGGAGGATCCCTCGTCAACCTTGGGTTTCTTCCTTGAAGGAGATAGTTCTTCGGGCATCTGAGGCACTTGTTCGAAAACTTCCTCTTCATCACTCTCAATCTCGATGATGTTATGGTCTGCCATCGGGGAGTGTATGAGGACAAGGATGAAGGTAGCTTTAAAAGAAACTTAGCCGAGAGGAGAAGTTGTGGAGCTTTATAATTCGAAGGCTTCGGTATTTATAGCCGCCAGGATGACAGTTCGCCTCCCGATCGCCTCGAGTTTTTAAAAAAGCATTTACAATTTCACCTCGGGTTAAAAAACGTTTCAACAGTGCCATCATTACCTGTCACATAATACCCAGAGCCCGTCTCGGGGAACCAACCGTCACACTTAGTGCGCCACTAAGTGGGGGATTTGAAGCGTCGGGTTAAAAATCCGATGCATGTCTTGAAATTCGAAATAAACACGTCCCTTCATTTTCTTCGAATTTGGGGGCTAGCTGACGAGGATTGACACCCGAGTCAGTTCAAAATAAGTACACGATTGGTTCAAGATAGATTTGAGCCAGACACATGCCTGGTGGTGCGAACTCAAGACATTTCGAGAAGTACCAGCCCAAGGTTGCAGGCTGTGCCCGATCAGATCGCACTCTTTACACAATCAGACCGTAGCTAGTGCGCGGTCAGAAGTTCGTATGCTGTGTGCGGACAGAAGGCTGAAGGTGTTGCGCGGTCAGCCAACATCTCGCGGTCAGAATTCTTTCGACCAGGGAACGTGGGATTAATCTATTTTTGCTACAAGAATATCCCAACTATCCCGAAGATTCTTCCACGTAGAGGAGCAACCGTTAGGAGGTTAATACGTGTAGTTATCCACGAATAACACATGTTAACCCTGCGTGGGAGTTAAGAGCGGTTCTCCAAACCGTATCCAAGCAACGGTTTGATGCTGTTACGACTTGGCGCCCTTTCGACCAGTATAAAAGGGCGGCATGGTGTATCAAACAAGGGCATCGATCGAGAGATCAAGACACAACATATCTCACTTGAAGAATCAAACAGCCAAGGCTACGGCTTAGATTAGATAGCTTCCATAAGCCTTCTAGGCTTCATTTTGTACACTCGTACAGGGAAAACCTTCACCTGTGAAGGTCTTTTCCCGTCACTTTGTAACTCTTTACTACACATAGTGCAATCCCAACAGGACGTAGGGCTATTACTCCCACCATCGAGGGCCCGAACCTGTATAAACTTCTCTATGCTCCAGTTCTCCATAATTCTACATACCTTCCCGGAGGGTCACCCTGAAAGGTCTCACTATTTATAAATTCTGCATAAGTTCGGCTAAGGACCCCGAGTCTGAATCGTCGACACATTACTTCTCTATTTGGCGGCCATGCCGCACGCGGTCAGCGCTGTCCTGATCGCGGATAGAGAAGGAATACACAGACCCGTCTACTATGTAAGCGAGGTACTTCATGGCCCTAAGGAGCGATACCCTGAGGTCCAGAAGATACTTTACGCACTACTGATGGCTTCCTGTAAGCTACAACATTACTTTCAAGCATATAAGATCACAGTGCCCTCATCTTTTCCATGGGGGGATATTGTCCGCAATCCAGAGAAATCTAGTCGGATCGCAAAATGGGCTGTCGAGCTCGGTGCCTTCGATATCCATTTCACACCCCGCACTGTGGTTAAGTCTCAGGTCTTGGCCGACTTTGTGGTAGAATGGACCAATCCTGAGCCACCCGTGCGGGTACCCGAGGAATTGGAATGCCCCGATTACTGGACAATGTACTTCGACGGCTCTCGTAGTTTTCAACACCCGGGGGCTGGAGTGATCTTAGTTACACCTCAGGGTGAACAGCTTAAGTTTGTCTTTCAACTACACTTTGTTGCGACCAATAAAGCCGCAGAGTTCGAAGGTCTTCTTGCAGGGCTCCGGACAGCAAAATTCCTTGGAGTCCGTCGATTAGTGGTGAGGGGAGACTTACAGCTGGTCATAAACCAGGTAAACAAGGAGTACAACACCTCCGATAAGACAATGGCTCATTACTTGGGGGAAGTGAGAAGGTTGGAAAAACACTTCAGTCATTTCGAAGTCCAATACATCCCGCGAAAGGACAACATTCTCGCAGACTAATTATCCAAAATTGGGTCCTCACGCACATCTGCTCAGGCAGGAGTGTTCGTCGAACACTTGGAACATCCTTCGATTATGACTTCGGTCGAGGATGATCTGGTAACAGTCTGCGTTACCAACCTAGGACAGGAATAGGATTGGACTCGTCCATTGAGAGTCTATCTTGAACATGGGACCTTGCCCGAGGACGAAACCGAAAGTGATCAGTTGATTCGAAAAGCGCATTTATACAAACTCACAGAAGGAGTTTTGTATAGAAAGGGTACTCAGGGAGTATTCATGCGCTGCATATCTCAGGAGGAAGGTAAATCCCTCTTGAGAGAAATTCATGACGGTGTATGCGGTGTGCACGCGTCATATCGTACACTGGTCGGAAAAGCTTTTCGACAAGGATTCTACTAGCCTTCGGCACTCGATGATGCCAAGAATATGGTCAAGATGTGTCCTCAGTGTCAGTTGCATGCAAGACAAGTTCACCAGCCTGCCTATGCATTGCAGACCATTCCCCTTACATGGCCTTTCGCGGTCTGGGAAAATGGATATTGTCGGTCCTATGCCACAAGCCGTCAATGGATACAAGTTCCTGTTCGTAGCTATTGACATATTTACGAAGTGGATTGAGGCTGAACCGGTACGCAATATTACCACTGCTGCAGCACAAAAGTTCTTCCATAAGAACATTGTTGCTAGATTTGGTGTTCCGAATCGTCTCATTACGGATAACAGTTCTCAGTTCGCTAGTGGTCTTTTTCTGGATTACTGCGATCAGATTGGAACCAAGGTGTTCTTTTCTTCTGTGGCTCATCCACAGAGCAATGGTGTCGTGGAACATGCCAATGGGCAGATATTGCAAGTTATCAAGAAACGTGTTTTTGACTGCCTTAAGACTCGCTTGGGCGCTTGGGCAGATGAGCTCTACACCGTTCTATGGGCACTGCGAACTACCTCTAGTCGAGCCACCGGTGAGAGGCCCTTCCATCTGGTCTACGGGGCTGAGGCCATATTACCTATGGAAGTTAGTATTGGATCTGTTCGGATAGATCAATTCGAACGAGTTGATCAGGGCGAACAGCGATCGCAAGATCTCATCCTCTTAGAAGAAAAGCGTGATCGAGCTTTGATCAAGTCCACGGTATATCTGCAAGCTTTGCGCAAGTACCATAACAAAAGGGTGCGACCACGTAGTCTTCGCGTGGGCGATCTGGTTTTATGTAAAATACAAGACCAATCCAATCGCAACAAATTCTCCCCGAAGTTGAAAGGCCCTTATACTGTTGTTTCGGTGCTGCGACCAGGATCAGCTCGGTTAGCGATGGAGGATGGTCGAATCTTATCCAATACCTGGAACATCGATCAACTACGCAAGTTTTACGTGTAAGTATCCAATCCATTTTTCCTTTTCAATTAGCATGGTTTAATAAAACGAGTGTTTTTTGTTCTTTCATATGTCGAATATTTCCATTTATGCCCATGTGTTACGAATTTAGCTCGGGGGCTGGTCGCCGGTGGTTACATCGCCACAATGCCTTAATCGGATTCGCTGGCCGATCTCATGACCACTTCCAGATAAGACACTCCTCAATAAGCCGTTTCTCAACACACACGGGGCTTACTGGCATGTCCTTGGTCATCAGAGTGGTTGCCGATTTGCAACAAGGTTAGGCATTGCATCGAATATAATTGCTGGCCTGGTCGAATGTCCTTGGTCATTACACCCATACTTTTCCTGTGCTTATAATACTAAGTCTTCAGTATATATAATCACAGGCGGGGGTTAGGGGAATATGGTTACAATATGAAACAAAAAGAAGTGTTTTCTTCCGCAACAAAACCAAAATATGCATGCATTGCACTCTATGAACTGTATTTCTACAGGTATAAGGATTCACATAATGCCAAGCTTGATCAAGAGTTTATCTATAAGAGGTCTAACTTCCTCCATGATAACTTCAAGTTGGTCTTCACTCTGGATCTCTACCTCTCCTACCAATGGGTTTAGATCCAGGTCTGGGCCATGGTGGAGACGAAACCGGCAGAGAATGGAAGAGGCTGCTGATCGAATTCTTGTTTTGATCGCCTCTTGTTGTCGCCTAGTATCTTCAGGAAGATACTCGAGAAGTGATTCCTTTTGAGCTGCGACCAATTTGGACCAGTCACTAAGGCTGAGGTCGTTTGCCGCGGTTTCGACCACATCAGCCCTTAGTAGACCAGCCACCATCTTTAGTTTTTCAAAGATGTCTTGATGAGCCCTGCCGCAGGTCGAGAGGGATGTGCTTAAGTCTTGGTTCTCCTGCGGACAGAATCGATGGTCGCCTATAGGTCTTCTTTCTCTTGACCAAGCTGGCTTATTTGATCGACTTGCGCTACGGTAAGAAGGTCGTTATAAGCAATCTGAACGACAAAACTAATTCGCTCTGGTCAAAAATTGACTTACATGAGAGCTGCGATCGCAGTTTGCTGAGTTTGGCCTCTAGATATGAAATTGTGGTGGCCGCCTTGAGATCATGGTTTTCCCGATCAACAAGGCTCTTCGTCAGAAAGGCATTCTCTCTGTAACAAAAGAGATGATTGTTATGACGGGTCTATGATCAGGCAAATCAAAGAACATCTTTCTTACTCCTGCAAGCGATCCTTTTCCTCTTGCATGGCCTCGATGCTATCCGCCATAGCCATCGATCTGGTCGCCATGCGAGTCAATTCCTATGTCATGGAAGTGAATCAGTTCCAACATCTGAGTAATTCTATGCAAAACTCAGATACCATGAGGGGTGTTCGACATACCTCAGTGTATTCCCGAAATGACCTATTCTTCGGGATGGTTGGAGGCCGAGTCGATGGACTCTCTTCATCCCCGGCGGGAGCAGCAGATGAATGTTCCTGCTGAGCCTCGGTTGCAGATTTCAATACCTGCGATTGGGCCTTCGCATCCAACTCGTCCACAGCGGCCTGGACGACTTCCTAGACCGGAGGGATAGAGCTCTCTTCACCAGAGGCCTCAGCGCCAGAGGGAACTTCAACCCTCGTCAAGGCTGTTGGGAGGTTTGGCGCTGAATCTCTACACCTAAGCAAGAAAAGAAACCGTCAGTTTCACAGATGGTTGCCACAGCCCAATCCGGTATAAACAGAAGGGAATTCTTACCTTAATTGAAATCCCATCAGCTTCTGGGATTTCAAAGACGATTCACCTAGGAAAAGAGGATAGTCGTCGTTTGTTCTGGTCTTCCTCTTTGTGAACAAGACCTTGTCTTTTCCTCCCAGTGTGTACCAACTTGTAAGCACATATAGGAGGAATGATGATGGTCTAAGTGGTAAGGATTCCTACCGGGGTAACCTGCTTTGTTGGCAGGGATGCATCCGATGGTCTGGATGTCTCATGAACCACCGGTGCTGGCATCTCATCCGTGACCATAAGATTGGGAGTGGTCATGGGATCTTGCTTTGTTATTCCCGCCCCTGTCGACAGGAGTTGAGAGCTCACCTCCCTAGGACTAACAGGAGTCTTAGGAGGAATTTCTTCTTCCTGTGCAAACGTGGCTTGATGAACACGAGTATGTACAGATGAATTGTAACACTCAGGATTGCGAGGAATCTTACCGCAGTCGCCACTTCGGCCAAGGGGGGGGAAGTTACAGACCCTGAAGCCTCCCGGGCTTCAGAAGCAGAGGTCTCACCCGCGACCACAAGATTCTTGGTGGCCGCGGGGTCTGTAGTAGTTGTCTCTGTCCTTGCAGGCCGAGAGAGCACTTCACCGGCTTGAGGAGTGATCGCCGTCCTCTTCTGGCGAACTAGAGGAATGTCGTCTTCCTCCTCGTCGCTTCCTTCACCCTGTACGACGAAGAAGTAATTCCAGTTCGCACCTGGGGTAATAGGAGGCACATGATATCTTACCGCAGTCTTCTTCGCGGTAAGGGGTGTCCTATGCGAGGAGCCTTCCTCGTGAAGTTTCTTGGATTTCTTGGGGGCAGGATCCCTCGCTCCAGGCCTTGAAGAGACTTTCTTTACTCTCTTCATTGTCAGCTTTCCCAGGAAACCGACGCTTTCGCCTGGATACTTCGCGTCGGCAAATTTCCCCAAAAGCTATGCCGTTCCAGTGCCCTTGTTAGTACAAGACATACATATGAGTTACAGACAGAACATAACGAGAGATGACATACCTTTCGACGTTCTTGTCTAAGGTCATCGCCGGTATTGATCAAGCTTTGGGGGCGAGGCGATCCCTTGGTTCCCTCCACTTCGACACTATATGCCTTGAGGAGGTAGTTTGTCCGCTTCTCGATTTTGGACGAAGGCAAAACTGCATCACCAACAGACCAGTTAGCAAATATGAAAGAAAAGTATAAGATTTAGTTGGCTAAGTCACATACCATTGTTATAGTCCAAGGTGCTGTCCGCCATGGACTGTATCTCCCAAGCCGGATGAGCCCTTTCGCGTAGGGGGCTCAACCGATTCTTCACTAAGTCGCGAATGACATCGCAAGTTGTCAGTCCCTATTGGACTAAGTGAAGAATCACCTCGGCTTGGTTCTTTTTCTCTGCATTCAGAGCAGGGATGGAATCCAACTCGTTGGACTTCTCTGGCCGCGAGTTCACAAACCACAACCCGCTCTCGGACGGAGGGGTGCAGTAGAACTATTTCTGGTACCACCCGTGCACGGAGTCTCGCAGTGGTGGGAAGGGATACTCTTTCTTCTCCCTTATCTTGAAATAAATGCATCCGGCGGCGTTGGCGCTCTTCGACCACGCCGAATAGTAGAAGCGTCGAAAAAGATCCACACTAGGATACACTCCGACGAAGGCTTCGCACAGGTGCTGGAAGATCGCTAGGATCAGGACAGCATTTGGGTCGAGATTCACCAACTCCAACCCATAGTGCTCCAAGATCCCCTTCAAGAACCGACTCTCAGGAAGTCGGAACCCGCACCTCAGGTATTCTTCGAAAACCACCAACTCGCCCTCTTGGACAATTGGGGTTTCTTGATCTTTCCCCACGGGTCGCCAGTTGATCGGCAATCTTGGGGGAAGAATCTCTTCCTTCTCCAGCACCATCAGGCTCTCCTCCGAATGATGAACTGATCGGCTCCAAGATGTCATTTTTGGAAGAGATTGTGAGGGAAAATCTGGTGGCTTTGGGGGCGATGGAAGATGAGGAATGAAGGTTTTGAGCGGTGGAAGTTCTAGGGCTGGAGGCTGGATGTGTGGCTTCCTCAGGAAGCTACCTACTCCTTTTATAGGTCCGAGGAGACGCACCACTGAGGGTAACGTTCCATTAAATATTCTATTCATTTCCCATAATGGATGTTTTCTCTGGTAAACCCGTTATGCGTTCCCTGCATCGAATCAGAAATGAAAGGTCTTCTTTGTTTCAAATTTGAGGATTAAAAATGGGCACAAAAACGTGAAAAGTTCTACAAATGATTTTCGGAGGACATTTTCCTTCTTGTTTCTTGTAAACTTTCACGAGTTGATCATAAAGATATTCTATGATTCAACTGCTGGCATACGGTTGTTTTTTCGATCAGATTGCTGTATTATCAGAACTATGTTTCTGATCAGATTCCAATTCTAGTCGAAGTGGTGGTCTGATCGAATTTCGGTTCTGATCGCGGTAACCTTCCAGATCGAATTTCAGATTCTGACCGTGGCTTTAATTCTGATCGCGGTATCAGCACTAGTCGCGGTATAACATATTGAATGCATCTCTGGTCGTAATACCAAGACTTATCTGTGTATGAGTGGTCGTAAAAACACTACTTATGGCCACATTTTCACACAGAAATTATGAAGAATCTTCATGTTATGTAAGGTAAAAGAAATCTTTATTTCTGACAATCTTTACATACAAAAGGGATACCGATGACCAGAGCGTCGACCTGATTCGACAGGAGTTTACAAAGTTCTCCTAGGGACATGTTGTCATCAGTAGGATCTAGACTGACGACCCCAAGGGAACTAGTAACTACTCTAAGTCTATCTACATCATCCCTAACAAGAGACGCACTATTATTCCTAATCAAATTGGAGAGTTCTCGCTGCTGTCGAGCATAGTCCCTCTCCAGATGGAATTGGTGCGCCTCTTCGCGGGATCTTTCAAAACAATTTGCCAGGTGCAGAATTACCGAAGACATCTCTTCAGTCTTCTTCTCCAGGGCCTCTTTTTCCCCTTGGAGAGTCTGTTCGAGGGGAGGAGGTTGAACTTCAGCAGGCTGGTCGCTGGGGGCTCCAACAATTTTCATCTCCTACATTTGCAAATGTTAGTTTTACTAACTATAACATCAAGCAAAGGGAGATGGAAGTAATTACCAATTCTCGCAAGTGATAGGTTGATGTACTTCCCCCAGAAAGTAGATCACCCGATAAAGGTCGAGGATCATCAGATAGTGGAAGTGCAACCTTCCCGGTAGAAGATTGCTTCCCCAACACACGTTGAGGATCGTCTGGTCGCGGAAGTACAGCTTGCCAACCAGAAAATTGCTCACCCGAACAAAAAAGGGGATCATTGGGATGAAATGGAGAAAGCTGAGAAGAACGTCCCTCCAAAGGTGGAGATGAAGGTTCGACCTGCCGAGGTGTATGAACAGGAAGAACTACGTGAACTGAAGGAAGAGAGAGCAATGATGCATCCTTCACCTTTGTTCTACTGGAGGATCCCTCGTCAACCTTGGGTTTCTTCCTTGAAGGGGACAGATCTTTGGACATCTCTAAATCCTGCTTGAATTCAAGTGAAACTTCTTCTTCATCACTCTCAATCTCGATGATGTTTTGGTCTGCCATCGAGAAGTGTATGCAAGAGAAGGGAAGATGGCTTTGAAAGAAAGACTTGGCCGAGAGAAGAGTTGTGAAGTTTTGAAGTCCAAAGGCTTCGGTATTTATAGCCACCAAGGTAACGGTTCAGTTTCCAAATGCCTCGAGCTTTTAAATCATTTACAATTTTACCTCGGGTTAAAAACGTTTTCTGCGGCACCATCATTACCAGTCACATATTACCTAGAGTCCATCTCGGGGAATTAACCGCCACACTTAGTGTGCCACTAAGTGGCGGATTTGAAGTGTCGGGTTAAGTGTCCGATGTAAGTCTTGAAATTTGAAGTAAACATGTTCCTTCGTTCTCTTCAAATTTGGGGGCTAGCTAATGAGGATTGATACCCAAGTTAGTTCATATAAATGCATGACTGATTCTAGACAGATTCGAGCCAGATGAGTGTCTATTAATGAGAACTCAAGTTACTCCAAGAAGCACAATCATGTGGTCGCAGGCTTTACACGATCAGACCGTAGCTAGTGCGCGGTCAGGAGTTCGTATGCCATACACGAACAGAAAACTGCAGATAGTGCACGGTCAGGTAATAATAAACAACGCGCGATCAGACACTAGTACAGAAATGCAGTCTACTAACCCCTATCTTCTATCGGTTATTAGCGATACAGCAGAAAACCGATAGAAAATGTGCCTCGCGGTCATAAAAGCCCGACGGATGTATTTTCCCTATCGGTTTATAAGAAACTTACCGATAGAATAAATAGTATGATTTACTCTAGCGGTGATGAACATATTTGCCGTTAGAAGAGATGCATAAGTACTGACGGAAGAATGTTGTGCGCCGATAGGACTGGTCGACTTCAACAACTAGACTTATTATATCGGTACTGTATGAATATACCGACAGAGTATATTAAAAATTCCTATCGGCAATATGTAATGCGCCGATAGAATAGTTGGCCTTCTACAAATATTTTTATTCTATCGGTAATGGATTCTTTTACCGTTAGAATATATAGAAAATTGCTTAGAACTGTTCGTCTTCAAATAGTTTTATTCTATCGGTAATGAATGTTTATACCGGTAGAATATTGCAAAAAATATCTTAGAACTGTTGGCCTTCTACAACTAGTAATATTCTATCGGCAATGTACGTACACACCGATAGAGTATGTACAAAAATTCCTATCGGTAATATTTATTGTGCCGATAGAACAATTCGCCTTCTACAGATGTTTTTATTACTAACGGTATTCTGTTTTCGTACGGATAGAAAATATATATTTGTATAAATACACGGGTATGTCTCTTTCATTCTCACAGTTCATCTGGGGCTCATAGTCCTAACTCGTAAGCTCCATGGACGGCCGGCGCACCTCTATAGGGGACCGCTGCACCTCCGCACCTCCATCGACACCCTCTAGACGTCGGCATCCCAAGGAAGGTACGTAAAATTTCTGCAATATTGTTAGATTATTCTAATCCGATTATGCAATAATTCTGCTTTTTTTGTATCCTTCATTTTGATGTGTCTTCTTTTCAATATGATTATATTCTGTTCAGGTCCTTGGATGATGCTCGTGAGGGGCAACGTATTTCACGGTTCTTCATCGCAGTACACTGCCTACGTTGGCTTGTTGGCGAAAGAAATGGTGAAGATCACCGTCGAGAGTTGGAAGGACGTGAAGGGCGAGATCTTGGTTGGCTCGGTCGAGAAGATACTTAAGCCCGGCGTGTTTCTCAAATCAGGACCTATAGAAAGCATCTTACATTTTTTTGCATGCACCAGCTTGTGGCCAGATGCTTACCTACTTGGAGAAGAAGAATTGTTGTTATTTGCACAGCCATTCTACACCATCACTACACAGAACAACATCTTGGAAGGTAGGTTCTTTTTGTTAATGGAGTTGAGTTGAGTTGAGTTGAGTTGATCGAGTTTGAGTCCGAGGAAATCACCAATACGTACAAATGTATGTCGACGGCAGTTCCAGCTCCTCGGGCGTCTTCGAACTGAACTCCTATGGTTAAGTGCAATGTGGTTCAGACATTTGCTGTTTTGGATGAATGGATTTGTGATGTATCAGGTCTAACTTGTAGTCGGTAGTTGCATTGTGGCAACCTGCAAAGGTTCCCTTTTATGTAAAATGCATGTATGGGCCACTAGGTCCTCGTCGTGATCTGTTGTTAATTTCAGACGTGGCTTTTCTAATATACATTGAATGTGTGAATTGTTGTATTTGTATATTGTTGTATATTTGTGTATCATGTATTGCTAATTAGGACATGAACTTGAATGTGCAGGGAGTATTTGTGTATTTAATTGTATTGGTAGGTAGGTGTGTATTTGTACTGCTGTTTCAGACATGCACTTCAATTTGTGAACTGGCATGTGTATGTTTGTACCTGAATTTGTATTGGTGAACTGGCATGTGTATGTTTGTACCTGAATTTGTGAACTGGCATGTGTAATTTCTTTGGCGAGATGAAGTCCCAAGTACCTAAGAAAAGTATTTTTGTGTCTCCTAGTTAATCCACAAATTAGCATTTCTTGAAATATATTGCTTTATCTTCTAGTTAAGATCCGTTTGATGTAAGATCTGTTTGATGTTACATTGATATGATTCCTTGAATGTGAGAAATAGCATGTGCATGTTTGTCCCAGTTTGGTACCAGTACCTCCTCTAACGGTAAGTACACATATTTACCAATAGGAAAACACATATATTTGCTCAGTCATGCATATTCTAACGGTAAATACACATATTTACCGATAGAAAAACTCTTGCTTGTGTGTTATGCATCATCTAACGGTAAATACACATATTTACCAAAAGAAGAAGTCCTGTACTTGCTCGGTAATGCACATTCTCTAACGGTATGTGTGTGTTTTTACCGATAGAATATGTGAGCGGCAAATTACCTAAGTTAGTCTGACGGTTATTTCATGTATTTACCGTTAGAAAAATGTCCATTATAAGGAAAACCCCACTCGTGCATTGCTGTGCTGCTCTTTAATTTGTTCTGTTGCACTCTGTGTCCCTCTGTTTGTGACGAAAGTTCCAGCTACACTGCTAGGGTGATCAGCGCAGGCTGGAGGGAAGTTGATTGCGCCCCTCTCTTTGAGGTACGCTTAATCGTCGACACTTATCTCTCTCTCCGTCTAGATCTCCCTTCCTCTCTACTTGCAAGCTAGCTGTATTGTGTAGTTCCAAGTTTGTAGCTCTAAGCTTGGGAGCTTGGTAGCTGGAAATGCGTCATGTTTTAGGAGCTAACTAGCTTGTATTGTGTAGTTAGCTAGGTTAATTAGTGTTAATTTCGTCAGGCTAGGGTTCAACACATGTATCTGTTGTAAGAGGCTGTACATGTACATATACATAACTTAATCGGGCAGGTTTCATGCATAGCTTACTCGTTAAATTTTGTTAATTGTAGATGGACAGGAAATATTGGATGTATGGAATAAAACGTACTACTCTTGAATATTTGGATGGTGTAAATGAGTTTATTAAATTTGCTGAGCAACAAAAGGAGAGGAAGGGAGAGAAAAATATGCTCCGTCCTTGTACAGATTGTATGAACTTGAAGAGGTTTAGCAACTCTGATCAAATTAAGAGTCATTTGATTCGTCGTGGTTTTAACGCGCGATACACCCGTTGGATATGGCATGGCGAAGATCTTGAGGAAACAAGCACCACTACTACCAATCAGCACGACTCGGATGTGGATTGCAATAATATCGATGATCATCCCAATTTTGGTAATGTTCATTCCGATGTGCACGTAGATGATGATGATGACAATCTAGATGAGATGTTACGTGATGTAGAGGAAGATTACAACGAAAATGACTTCTGTGAATTTGAGAAACTGATTGCTGACTCTGAGAAGCCTCTGTTCCCTGGATGTGCAACATTTACAAAACTGTCTTCTGTGCTGAGATTATATAACTTGAAGGCAGGAAACGGTTGGAGTGATAAGAGTTTCACGGCACTATTAGATCTTCTAGCGGACATGCTTCCAGTGGGAAATGAGTTGCCAAGATCTACTTACCAAGCCAAAAAACTGTTGTGTCCGTTGGGAATGGAAATTGAAAGAATACACGCATGCCCAAATGATTGTGTGTTGTACCGTAACGAGTACTCCAGTTTGCATGTTTGTCCAAGATGCGGCGCATCGAGGTATACGCGTAGGGACCGGATTGACAGTGAACGTCACGAGGTAAGGAAAGGACCCCCGGCAAAAACTATGTGGTACTTGCCTGTGATACCTAGATTGAAGCGGCTGTTTGCAAATCCGAAAGTCGCGAAGCACTTGCGTTGGCATGCTGAAGCCCGGAAACAAGACGGAAAACTGAGACACCCAGCTGATTCTATTCAATGGAGAAACATCAACAGAACATTTGCTGAGTTCGGCGGTGTACTTAGGAATGTAAGGTTCGGGCTGAGTACAGATGGTATGAACCCACATGGTAATATGAGCAGCCGGCACAGCACTTGGCCGGTTCTTTTATGCATCTACAATCTTCCTCCTTGGTTATGCATGAAGCGCAAGTACATCATGATGGCGTTATTAATCTCAGGACCCAGACAACCCGGAAATGATATTGACGTGTTTCTAGCGCCTTTAATCGAGGACTTACAGAAATTATGGAGCGAGGGTGTGCAGGTGTGGGATGCATACAAGAAAGAGAATTTCATCTTGCGGGCCCTGATATTTTGCACCACAAATGATTTTCCGGCCTACGGAAATCTGTCGGGGTATAGTACGAAAGGAGCCAAGGCTTGCCCTATTTGCCTAGATGAAACTGAGAGCATGTGGCTGCGAAACTGCCGGAAAACAGTGTATATGGGTCACCGCAGGTTTCTTCCGGTGCATCACACGTACCGTAAGAAGAGGAAATCATTTAACGGGAAGCCTGAGAAGGGATCAGCTCCAGTGTTTCTGACCGGTAAGGAGATTTACTCGCGCGTGAACGACATCAAAGTTGAGTTCGGTAAGCATTCTAAACCTCGAGAAAAAAATGTTTGGAAGAAGAGATCGATTCTCTGGGATCTACCGTACTGGGAGCACTTACAAGTTCGACATTGCATTGACGTCATGCATGTAGAGAAAAATGTCTGTGACAGTTTGATTGGTTTGTTGTTGAACATTCCGGGAAAGACAAAGGATGGTGTGAAAGCTCGTCGTGACATGGTGGAAATGGTGATAAGGACTGAGCTTGCACCTTTAGAGAATGGAAAGCGTACATACCTCCCCCCGGCCTGCTATACGTTGTCCAAGAGCAAAAAAACAGAACTCTGTCGGTGCCTACACGGTGTTAAAGTTCCATGTGGGTACTCCGCGAACTTGAAAAAACTTGTGTCTATGAAGGACCTAAGACTAGTTGGCATGAAGTCCCACGACTGTCATGTCTTGATGTCACAGATGCTTCCCATTGCTATCAGAGGCATTCTCCTAGTTAAAGTCAGAGAGACAATCACAAACCTATGTTATTTCTTCAATGCAATATCTTGCAAGGTAAGTACGTGCACTCGTACTATAAGTTCATTACCTCCATTTGTGGAGCTTAATTAGAAGATTTTTCTGATATGAGTATTTGGCGCAACTGTGTCCTCGTAGGTAATTGATCCCGATGGACTGGACGCTTTGCAACGCGACGTGGTTACAACTCTTTGTCAGCTCGAGATGTATTTCCCTCCATCCTTTTTTGATGTTATGGTCCATCTGATTGTTCACCTTATCAGAGAAATTAAGTTTTGTGGACCCGTGTTCCTGCGCTACATGTATCCATTTGAGAGATTTATGGGTGTATTGAAGGGATACGTAAGGACTCGTCGTCGACCCGAGGGGAGTATCATGGAAGGTTATGCCGCCGAGGAGGTGATTGAATTTTGCACAGATTATATGGCCGGGGTTGACCCAATTGGCGTTCCTAGGTCCCGACACGAGGGTAGGCTTCAGGGAATCGGAACGATTGGATTCAAAGCTATCGTCCCCGCTCGTGATGTGTACGCAAAATCACATTTTTGGGTCTTACAGCACATGACGGAGGTCGAGCCATACATACACGAGCACAAGGTAATGTTACGGTCACAGAATCCTTCGAAGTCAGACGTTTGGGTCAGCAGAGAACATAACAGGAAATTTGCTGAGTGGATCTAAGAAAGAGTCACGCGAGCTGCCGAGGGCTCCGTAAGTGAAACTGTGACATGGTTGGCTAGAGGCCCAAGATTCACTGTAGGGACTTGGCAGGGGTACGACATCAATGGGTATTCATTTTACACAAGAGCTCAAGACGCCAAGAGTAGCACGCAATGTAGCGGAGTGCACTGTTTGCTATTTCCGAGGATGCCAAGTCAGTAAGGGCGCTGAACTCATATTACGGTGTTATTGACGAAATATGGGAGCTCGATTACGGATTACTTAAGATTCCCCTGTTTCGATGCCAATGGGTCGAAATCCCTCGAGGTGTTCAAGTTGACAGTTACGGGTTTACTCTCGTCGATCTTGGTAGAGTCGGACACCAAGACGATCCATTCATACTTGCAAAGCAAGCCACACAGGTATTCTACATCGTTGACCCGCCCAATCCAAACTTGCATGTTGTCCTCCACAGCAAGAGACGTATTGTTGGGGTCGAAGATGTTGTCAACGAAGAGGAGTATAACCAATTCGATGAAATACCTCCATTTTTAGAGGACATTCAATCTATCCGTACTGAAGATATTGACGAGACAACGTATCTGCGAGATGACCACGAAGAAGGATTATGGGTTGAGAACCATTGACGATTAATTTCTATTTCAGGGATAAATGCCAAGCAAACAGCCGACAAGTTCTGCAGCAAGGTGAGGAACTTATCATTAATACATCAGGTAGTACATTTTTCTTTAGAACTTAATGATAAGCTAGTTCACAGCATTAATACATCTCAATTTTACTCCACAGCATGAGTTCTAACATGTACAGTACCTTTATCCTGTAAATACTTAATTCTTCCCTTCAAATAGCACTTGCAAAAATCTCATCGCAGCCTTTTGCTTCTTCAAATTAAGTTCTGCAAAAATCCCTTTTTTCTGACGGTATTTTGTTATTTATACCGATAGAAAAGGACATCCGCTATTTTCATGTATCAGGCACTTCTCTCAGGCACTTCAAAACGTTTTCTATCGGTATTGTTCTATTTTACCGTTAGAATAAATTCGTTAGTCTCACGGTATTTGTTGTCTGACGGTTTTTTCCTGTTTTTACCGATAGAAGAATACTCTGCCGCTTTGAATTCTCAACCGTGTCGCCATGCGTGGCCTTGGAAACTCTATAAGTACCTCGCCTTGCATCGCGGTATTTGTTGTTTTTCTAATTCTCGAACGGTTCGACTCCTCATCTTCTATTTCACAATGGCAACCTCCATGGGATCGTCAGCCACGCCCTCCCCGGTAAGAACTCTAAATCTCCTCGATTTCCCCCTAAATTCTTAATCCATGTTCAGTTCATTCTTGACCTGTTGATTTGCACAGGGAATGGTAGCCGTGGAAGACACTGCCAAAGTGAAGGCCGACCTGAGGGCCCTCCAGGAGGAGCACAAGCTCCTTACAGACAAGCACACTCAGCTACGGCTTGACCTTGACGATCTCTTCCAGCGCATTAAGCGCATGAAGACGGATGGTGACAATGCTAGGGCGAGGACGAGGCGTCTTCGCGAGGAGAAGAAAGCCGCGGATATGACCATCGCTGGCTGCGGTTTGACTATGAAGGATACCATAGCAAAGCTGAGGGAGGTCGCAGGCCTTCTCGACGCGGTAGTAGTTGATCCTAGGGACAACTTGTCACTAGAGGAGTCCTGCGTCCTGGCTGCAAGTCTAACTGACTCTATTCTACATGCAGCCAGGACTAAGACCACCCCTTGACCTAGCATTTTGGGTTTTATTTTTTTTTTGTAAGTGATAAAACAACAATGAATGAACAATTTCTTTTTATGTCAATTTTCCAATTTTTCGGCTATCTTCCCTCTTTCTTTATCATCCTGCAGCTTTCAACCACAGTCTGTTTGATGTTAAATTGTGTGTACCTTTTCATTACTCTGACGGTATTTTGTTGTTTTTACCGATAGAAAAAGGGCACACATACTATAATCTCAAGCACTTAATCAAAAAATTTTTCTGGGGAAAATTGGTCTCACGGGATTTTATTGTTTATACCGATAGAAAAAGGCAGTTTTTCATTACTCTGACGGTATTTTGTTGTTTTTACCGATAGAAAAAGGGCACCCAATACTATAATCTCAAGCACTTAATTAAAAAATTTTTCTGGGGAAAATTGGTCTCACGGGATTTTATTGTTTATACCGATAGAAAAAGGCATCCACTACTTCAAATATTTTTTCGGGAAATTTACTTTTTCTATCGGTACTATTTTGTTGTACCGATAGAAACTAACATAATTTTATCGGTATTATTTTGTTGTACCGATAGAAAAGTTCCTCCACTACTTTATTACTCGTACATGGCCCTTTAGTTTCCCTCCACTCGAACAGTTCCACCTTAGAGCACTGCGTCTCTTCGAGAGCGAAGAAAACCACAACCTCCGCCGTGACCACTCACTTCCTCCCTCCCACACGACGATCGCCGGCTGGACACTGGTTTGCCACTGCCACCGGTTCTTATTTTCGTCCTTCGCCGGCCGCCGCTGCGTTCTACACCGCCTCTCCATCACCAGAACTGATCGCCGCCGTAAATACCCTAATTCGTCGTTCTATTTCCAGCATCTTCTTTATTTGATCCTAGTGTTTTGCACGTACTAATTCTTCGAGTTTTGCAATTACACTAGGGTTCCCTATTGTGTTGGCTTATGTACATTCCGCAGGCAATGTTGATTTAAATTAGGGTTTACATAATATGTTCCAGTGCTGTAATGAACCTGTTTTGAGATTTTAACTTATCTATACTGCTGTATGTGTGATCAATTGTATCCAACTGCCATGTAATGCAGATTATATGTTGGAGGTGTTCTTACACATATTCTATCGGCAGCTCATGTGTTTACCGATAGAAAATATTTCTGCACAAGTAGTAAAACTTAATTTGGATCTGGAAGGACATGAGCCATGCAATGTACTAGTGTGGTTGGGAATTTTTACTCACTTCGTATGAATATATGGCAATGTGGATGGGTCTTCGATGTATATGTTTCAAATGCCTATACATGACTTTTCCCAACCTAATAGATGTGAAGTCCTGATGACTCACATACAGGCTAGGCTAAAGATTATGCACAGTGGCACTTAGATGCTTGTGTGCATATTTACGTGTGAAATAATAATGCTGGCCCATGAATATTAGTATAGCAAATCATCGAGAATGTTATGTGATGACAGTGAATGGTGGCTTGTCAACAAAATTCCATATGTAGAGAACATTGTTATGTTCTATCGGTATCTCACAGGTTTGCCGATAGAAAAATTGTCTTCTGTGGAGGTTATGGTCTATCGGCAGCTCATGTGTTTACCGATAGAACATATTTCTGAAGAGTTCAGGAAGTAATTTATGCATGTCTTTCTTTTTGTATTATTTTCCCTTTTGCCGCCCTAGTTAGTCTCCAGTCCTGGGCTGAGTTATGGAACTCCAAGGCGCATTAATTGCCATATATATGGTTTGTTGAAGGTTTTGTAGGGGAAGACATGTCGTCGTCTTCATCGGATGGTACTAGTGGTTCGACTAGGGCCAACCCCATCGTAACTACTGAAGATGCAGCTGTTACATCCCTGCGCAAGAGGGTGGGGCGAGGCGCGACGACGTTGGGGCGTTTGGCCAAACGCACGGATCTTTCTTGTGAGTTCAACCAATTTGGGAGGCCGATTGGAAAGAATGCTGGGAGGTACGCGGCCTACGTTGGGCTGTTGGCGAAAGAAAGGGTGAAGATCACCGTCCAGAGCTGGAAGGACGTGACGGCGGACGAGAGGGATAGGTTGTGGGTGGAAGTGAAGGTTAAATGAACTGAAATCGCTGAACTCTTTCGTAATCACATTCTCTTGGCTTATACTAAAGTTTAACTAACTCGTGATTAATTGTATGCATTTTTTGGAAACAGGCTAAGTGGAACATCCCCGATGATACACCTAGGACTGCCTGCTTGAAGGACATGAACGGAACATGGAAAACCTTTAAGAGCTGCCTCGTCAGTAACTTCCTCACTGCGGGGAAATCTCCTTGCGAGAAGTACCCCTTCATATCGGAGGAGGTATGGGAGGAATTCACCAAGCAGAAGGGGATTGAGGAGTTCAAGGCCCTTAGCGAGAAGAATAGGGCGATCCAGAAGAGGAATGACCACCCGCATCGGCTCGGATCCCAGGGCTATGTGGGGAAGGAGGAGCAGTGGAAGAAGGAAGACGAGCAAAATCCTGTCATCGACACCCCTGAGTTGCCGCTCTCCGAGATCCGGGATGAGAGGTGCAAGCGATGGTGGAGGGAGAGGGGGTCCGTGTCGTCCACGGGGTCTGTGCAGTTCGCAACCCCTGGGGACGCCGACATTGTGAGGCGAATGGTAAGTTGGCTAACCTCGTAAACTGTGTGCGCACAAGTGTATATAAGGCAATTTGTCTCACAAGGTACCTTTAAATGTAACAGATCTCTTTCGAGAAGGAGGCAGCGGAGGGATTGTTTACCCCGCAGAGGGAGAACGACATCCTCACCCGGGGTCTAGGAAATAAGGAGCATCCCGGGCGGACACGGGCCGTGGGAGCCATTGTGTCGTGGAAGGCCGGTTTCGTAGATCCGGCTCCACCGAGGAAGAAGGCTCGCTCCTGGAAGGAAAAGGAAGCTGACCTCTCCGATAAGATATGGGCTGAGGTACGGTAGGAGATACGGGCGGAGATGAAGGCTGAGATACGGGCTGAGGTACAGTCTGAGGTGCAGTCCGAGGTCGCACAAATGAGGGAAGAGTTTGCACGGTTGAGAGAAGCATTGCTGGCCAAGAGTACAGATGCGGATCCCCAGGACGACGGTACCCCGCGGGGTCGGATAAGCAGTTGCGCTTCGAAAGTACTCGTGGATCCAGTGGATCTACTTGAGGTACTGCAAGCCTTCATCTGTGCACTTAAGTTGATGCCACTCCCATTCTGTTAGAGTTGTTTCGCTAACCTATTTTAATTGTTACAAATTTGCAGGGGCCGGAGGGCTGCATCCTACAGAATCACGTAGGCGCCGGGCAGGAAGTGGTTGGACACGGCTTCGTATATCCGTCTGGGCCGGATGTCCGGGTCCACTGTGTACCTCTGCGGTTGGGTTTCGCAAAGGTACAGGTGGACATGGCCATGCCGGGCTACAACGATTCTCCGTTGCCAGTCCCAATAGACGAACTGCAGACACTTGCTGAGGCAGTGGGCTCCTACGTACAGTGGCCCAAGAAGTGTCTTGTAATACAACCGGTAAATCCTACACATTTTAGATTACATCCTACTCAGTACACTCAACTTGCATAATCTAACATACGTGCTCATTAATTGAAGTGGCCTGCCGCTGGGCTACCAGGGGACTGCGCCCCCAGCTCGGGGCATGAGGCCTGATCTCGTGCGACCCTAGACACATCAAAGACGGCCTCCACCCCACCCAGCGCATCCACGCCTTCACCTCAGAAGAAAGCTGCCATCACCACGCCCTTGCCTTCGAAGGTACGCGCTCAGTCCCCGGCAAAAGGCAAGGGCAAAGGCAAGGGAAAAGGGCGACAGGGACAGCCGGAGAGGTTCACGAACGGGTTCCCACTCATGTCGGGGCAGCTTTGCGCAAATTGGATCGATCAACCAGAGACCTCCACGCGTGGTACCTACACCGAGCTCGGCGCAATCTGAACTTCTTAGTTCCCTACAGGCCTGGGCAGTTCCACCGTGAGCCCGGGAGTATATCCGTGGCACACGAGGAACTGTTCGACCTCTACAACTGGCGGGAGCTCGATATGTCCAACATACGGACTGGAGTCCTGTGAGTTTGCTGATGCTATGTATTGCTGTTTTCTAACTCTGTTTGCTAACTCTGCATTGTTGTAGTTCATTTGAAATGTAGTAACTTTCTGTGCAATACTAATGTCGTCCTTTGCATGCAGGTGCATGTACAGGGTAGCATCGGAGGCTGCGTGTGACAAGGTGGGTTTCCTCGACCCAGAGAAAATAAGCCTCATGATGCTAGAGCACGACGCCGCGCACGCTGAGCAGTATATATCCAAGGCGCTGATGGCGTAGCAGGACAGGGAGTTCATTCTGGTGCCGTACCACCAAAGGTTAGTGCATTTCGTACTAATTTAACTCGATCTTGTATGTTACACCTGAGATATACTTTGAGCATGCGGTCCTTTTTTACGTACAATGCAGGGGCCACTGGATCCTCATCGTGATCTGTCCACCGAGGAACGAGGTGTACTACCTCGATTCGATGCGTGACAAATTATCGATGGAATATGTGGTCAAGGGGAATATGGAGGCGTAAGTAACTTATATGTTTGATTTAAATTTTCACCTCACTAGCTAATGATAATACATTAACGGGCAATACTAACTGAAATACAGGGCTTTTGATAAATATGCGTCCGCTGGAGGGAGGCATGCCGCACCGCAGGGCTCCCTACTAGCTTGGAAAGAATATGAGGTACTCATGAGACTTTTTGTTTATGCTTAATTTGTTTATGGAAACAATAGCTAACATGTCATCGCATATGCAATTATCTCAGTGCCATCAGCAGCCGCAATCGTGGGAATGCGGGTTTTATGTGTTGCGCTACATGTACGACCTAGTGCAGACAAACTTTGCCCAATTCCCCCAGGTAAGCATCGATAGCTAACTCAAATTTGAAAATTGGGTGTCACGTTCTAAATTAGGAAGTTAGTTACTAAGTATTCACACATGCTTGCAGATCGCCGTGTCGAAAGACTCATACGAAAATGCAAAGATTACAGATCTTCGACAAATCTGGGCTCAATATGTCATGGAGGAAGTTGCGCCCAACCATCCGCCATGATAATTTTCTCTTTTTCGTATACTCTGTGCATAGACTGTTTATATACATGTGAATAAATATATATGTCAATAAATGTCCACATTGGATTGCAATTTGTATTTGTCCATATATATATGAATAAATGTGAATAACTGTCTAATGTGTCAATCTGTTCTGTGAATTTACCCTTATTTGCATCTGTACTGTATTGTGTATCCAATCTATAATGTATTGCATCTGTACTGTATATGTGAATGTACTGTATTGTGAATGCAAATAATGTACTGTATATGTGAATGTTCTATCGGCAAATTCATTCACAGCCGACAGACCACTACAAATTTTCTATCGTAAACTCATCCACAACCGAGAGACTACTGTAGTTTTTTCTATCGGTAAACTTGAAATTAACCGTCAGAATAGTGTGACTTTTCCTGCCGGTGAACTCATCCACAACCGAGAGACTACCGTGGTTTTTTCTATCGGTAAACTCATCAACAACCGAGAGACTACTACCCATTTTTCTATCGGTAACTTAAAATTAACCGTCAGAATAGAGTGACTTTTCCTGCCGGTGAACTCATCCACAACCGAGAGAGTACTAAGATTTTTTCTATCGATAATGTCATTTCCAACCGAGAGAGTGCTACACTTTTTTCTGTCGGTAAACTTATAATTAACCGTTAGAATATGGGTATTTTTCCCAACGTTAAACGTCAGACGACGACGGGTTTTCTATCGGTACAATCATATGGTGCCGATAGAATAGTAATATTTTCCTATCGGTAATCATGTAATTAACCGTTAGAATAGTGGTACTTTTCCCACCGTTAATCGTCAGACTACGACGGGTTTTCTATCGGTACACTCCTAATATGCCGATAGAATTGTTAATTTCTTCTGTCGGTTATTTACCGATAGAAAATGTTCTGTCTTGTTCTATCGTGTCTATCTCTATCGGTAAGAAAACCGATAGTAGAAGGGTTTTTTTTACCGATAGAAGAAAGCTTTTCTGTACTAGTGAGAACACCTTCGACCAGGGGACGCGGGATTGTTCTATCCCTACAACAGGGATATCCCGAGTATCCCGAAGATCCTTCCACGCATGGAGACAACCGTCAGGAGGTTAATACGTGTGGTTATCCATGAATAACACGTGTTAAACTTGAATGGAGGTTAAAGGTAGTTGCCAAAACTACATCCAAGCAACTGTTCGATGTCGTTATGACTTGGCATCCTTTCGACCAGTATAAAGGGGTAACCCAATGCATCAAACGGGGAGAATCGGATGATCAGATCATCGAATCAAGCAATCTAACACTCAAAGGATCAGAAAACAGTAGTCCAAGTTAGCTAGATTTCCTAAGCCTTTCTGGCATTGTCTTGTGCAAACATATAGGAAAAATCTTCGCCTATAAAGATCTTTTCCATAACTTTGTAACACTTTATACTACACATAGTGAAATCCTAACAGAACGTAGGGCTATTACTCCCACCATCGAGGGCCCGAACCTGTATAAACCTCTTTGTGCTCCAGTTATCTTTGATTCATCATACCTTCCCAGAGGGACACCCTGAAAGCTCTCACAACCTACAAATTCTGCATAAGTTCAACTAAGGACCCTGAGTCTGAATCGTCGACATTGTCGTTCTATACTTGCATTAATTCATGTGCACAACTAGACATCCTCGGCGGCTTCTCTGCTGGTGCATGGGACATGATGGTCATGTACCGCCTCACACCCACCATGCCCAGCGATGATGTGTACTCATATTGTTTGGAGGTCGAGCGGCATGTCGATCAGATTCTGGTCGGTTTTAGAGTGCTGCTGCCACCACACTTGACCATGATTCCCCCACCATCACCGTCGGCGCCGGGTCCTTCGCCGCATGTGCCACCAGTGGACCGTCCGTCGTCGTCGTGCCTTCTGCTAGCTCTTCGGATGAAGAGCTCGATACTCCTGCATGGCACCTGCCTCTCGACCAGACACTGCAGCATCCTAGCTTCCTTGCCGATGCTCCACCGCCTACGCAACCGACACAGCCTTCCAAGGCTCCGCCGTCTGCGCATACACCACCAGCGAGGAGGCGGCGCGTCAGGGATCGTCAGGCCCTCCCTTAGTACACACCATCGGAGTATCAGGCCCCCCCACAGAGGGGGAGGAGGGGACAGTAGCCTGATGTAGGGTTTTGTCGGACTGTTCAGTTTTTTCATACATTTTTGTCAGGTTTCCGACCTTTTGAGAAAAACACTGTCGCATTTTTGTACTGTTCTACTTTTCTCCGACTCTGCATTTCTGCTTTTCAGCCTTTATACTTTCATCTTTTTAGCTTTTGTATGATTAGTACTTTCAGCTTTTGTCGTCTTGCCCCTTTTCGTCGTCTTGCCCCTTTGTATGACAGGGCACTTCAGATTTCCCGAGAACCCTAAACAACCTAAAACACACATCTCATCTCCAAACTTCGATCTAATTCAAGGAGTATCTCCCATTCACTATTCTGAGCAAGTTTCCCTTCTGCAAGATTTCCAAAATCTCATCCAAGGCCTCAGTTTCAAGCCTCGCCATTTTTTGAAACCCTAATTACCCTAAAGTGCCCTGTTTTCGAATTATCCCAAAATCATCGAATCTTATTGTCGTGGTATTAAGAATACCCCGGCAGGTTTTGAAGACGATCCTAGCGGAGATTACGCAGCGCGGGTTGACCGGGCGACCGGTCCTCCCCCGCCGGACAAACACAAGAAAAGACACGAGGATTTATACATGTTCGGGTCCCAGTGGGGGCCCTAGTCCTGTCGACGCGCTCCCGACCGGAGTCGGCTGGGGCGGCTCTCTCCGGGGGAGAGGCTTCCAGAGCACGTCTGTGAGATTAGCTATTCCAAATAATAATGAGTTGATGCTTTACAACAGAGGGGTACAAGGGCTATTTATAGCCCCAAAAAGAAGCAAAAAACCTAAACTACCCCAGAAGCCACCGTCGGATTGAAGGGTAAGACCGTCCTTCTCCCGGTCAAACGTCTTGGATGCTTGACAGGTGGTCGCTGATTCCCGAGGCGTCCCTCGCGTGACCTGCACGTGATAAACAAACAGGGATTTTACCTTTTAGAAGGGCAGTGACGTCCGGGACCCCTTCCGGAGAGCAGGGTTCCGGGAGCCTAAGAGGCGGCGCCCGGGGCAGGCACCGGGGGCCACTGTCCCCGGGCGAATGGCGGCGCCCGGGACATAGCCGGGGGGCACGGTCCCGGGGGCCAAATGGCGGCGCCCGGGGCAGGCACCGGAGGCCACCGTCCCCGGGCCAATGGCGGCGCCAGGGACATGCCCGGGGGGCACGGTCCCGGGGGCCAAATGGCGGCGCCCGGGGCAGGCACCGGCGGCCACGGTCCCCGGGCAAATGGCGGCGCCCGGGACATGCCCGGCGGGCACGGTCCCGGGGGCCAAATGGCGGCGCCCGGGGCAGGCACCGGGGGCCACTGTCCCCGGGCAAATGGCGGCGCCCGGGACATGCCCGGGGGGCACGGTCCCGGGGGCCAAATGGCGGCGCCCGGGGCTGGCACCGGGGGCCACTGTCCCCGGGCAAATGGCGGCGCCCGGGACATGCCCGGGGGGCACGGTCCCGGGGGCCAAATGGCGGCGCCCGGGGCAAGCACCGGCGGCCACGGTACCCGGGCAAATGGCGGCGCCCGGGACATGCCCGGGGGGCGCGGTCCCGGGGGCCAAATGGCGGCGCCCGGGGCAGGCACCGGAGGCCACCGTCCCCGGGCAAATGGCGGCGCCCGGGACATGCTCGGGTGGCGCGGTCCCAGGGGCCAAATGGCGGCGCCCGGGACATGCCCGGGGGGCACGGTCCCGGGGGCCTAAATGGCGACGCCCGGGACATGCCCCGGAGGCACGGTCCCGGGAGCCTAAAAGGCGGCGCCCGGGGCAGGCACCGGAGGCCAATGTCCCCGGGCAATCATGAACTTACCTGGACTTGACCGCGTCGAGATTTCCCCCAACAGCAGCCCCCCATGCCCTCCGGGGATGAAGCTTGAGCCCCCGGAGGGAATGGTTACGGTACCGAGAAAATCTCCGGACGAAAACTCCGGATGAAAATCACCGAAGCCCCGGCAACGCTTCGGTTTTTGTGCCGGGCGCTTTGTGGCCGCGCCGTTCTCGCAATAATTGCACGCGCGGTTCGAACTGGCGTCTCGATTTACGCGCCTGTCCCTTCGTTTCCCGCGCACGATTCGGATTTCAGTGGTCCAGATTGCCCCGAGGGGGCCACGTGGCGTGCATCTAGATCACGGCCAGCCTCTATAAATAGGGCCTTAGGGGGCCCCGGAAGCTCATTCCAAATCTTCAACTCCAGCTTCAGCTCTCCCGGTAGCGCTCTTCCGGTAGCTTCTCCGGTAGCCTTTTCCGGTAGCGAGCGTCCGGGAGTTGTTGACTTAGCCACCTGAAAACTTAGCCACCCAAAAAAGAAAGAACTGACCTAATGGCGCCCAAAGGTCGAGCGAAGACCACGGAGGTGCCCCCGGAGGAAATCCCCGTGGATTTCCTCTGGGCCTCCGAGTTCTCGGCCTCGGACGTGGAGTCCCTGGTCAAGAAGGGCGTCGTTGAAGAGGGGGACATCCGGGTCCCCCTAAAGAAGGACGGAGCCCCCCGCCCCAGGCCCGGAGAGGTCGTGGCCTTCGAGGCCTTCCTCGAGGCGGGGCTCCGGCTCCCGGTGCATCCGATGCTCCGGGAGTTTCTCAAAGAGTACGGGGTGGCTCTCAACCACCTCACCCCGAACGCGCTCGTCCGTATGGGCCTTTTTATATGGCTCTACGAGACAGCGACCGGGCGGGAGCCCACCCTCCGCGCCTTCCGGTACTTCTATGAACCGGCGGCGCGGAGCTCCCACCTGGTGAAGGGAGGACCGAAGTCCCCCTTCGGCTCGGTGATGGTCCAAATGCTGCCCTCCCGGGTGGCGGACTACCCGGCGGCGGCCTCCCGGGACCACTGGGGGGACTGGCTCCGGAGGTGGTTCTACCTCCGGGTCCGGGACGAGGCGGTGGTCTGCGCCCCGGAGCCTCCCACCTACAGCCGGTCATCCGCACCGAAGCCGCCGGTGTGGACGGACGAGGAGTTCGAGCTCCTCGGGAAGGTGGTGCTGACGAAGAAGGCCCGCTCGATGCGGGACGCCGCGGAGGAGCTGGCGCTCCTGCGGCTTTCCCCCTTCTCACGCGGGGGAAGGGGGATCGGCATGGGCCCGGAGCAGCGGCCTCCGGTCAAGCCGGTGACGCGGCGTAAGTCCCCTGCATTTTTGTACTTGCAGTTTTTTATGAGAAATTGACTAACTTTTTACCTCTTGCAGTGCGCCCGTACCCGGCGGCGAGGGACAAGGCGGAGCACCACCTGGGGAGGTACTTTGCCGACGAACACGAGCGCATCGTGCGCCTCGTGGGGGAGGGGCCTCCCCGGAACCTGGTGGCCGAGGCCTACGGGCTCAGGCTTCCGGAGAGGAAGCCCCTTCCCACCCCCGGGTCTCATAAGCGGGGGAAGGATGCGGCCGGGGGCTCGGAGCCCAAAAGGCCCCGGGTCCAAAAGACCCCCGCCCCGACGACGACGCCGGCGACGACGCCGATGAGGGCCCGGGACGCGGCTCCCGGAGCCGAACGTGCCCGGGCGGCGCCCCGGGCAGAGGCGACGCCTCCGCCCCCGGAGGCCCCCGTCGAGGCCCGTGGGAAGGAGGTTGTTACCGGCGGGGCGGGGTCCGATTCCGCGGACTACGCCCCGTCGCCAGTTCGAGTGGCGCTCCTCTCGCCTCTCCAGGCGGCATTGGCGCCGGAGAGGCTAGAGGTGAGGTTTTCGGAGGCGGCGCCTCCGTGCCTCTGGCCGGTTGATGAGGAGGGGGGGAGCCCCTCAGTCTTCGAGGTGCCCCCGGAGCAGGAGGCTCCGAGGGCCCTCCGGCCTGGGGCGGGGAAAGGCCCGATGACCCCTCCCCGGGCGGAGGTCCCTGCCCAATCCTCGTCTTCGTCGTCCTCGGAGGAAACTTCGTCGACGAAGACGCCGGCGACGCCGGCCGTTCTCTCGGACTCCGAGGTCCGGGGGCCCTCTCCCGGCCGCAACGGGGGCGCCGGGCAAGATACCTCTCTGCTCCCCGCGGGGGAGGTGGCCCGCTGCGCGGAGGGCCTGCACAGCCGGAAGGTGCAGGCCTTCGTAGCGGGGGGAACGCTCCACGAGCGTTTCGAGGGGCTCGAGTCCCTCGGAGCCCAGGTAGCCCGAGCTCTTAATACTTCGGCTTTTTTCCTGCACTTGAGATTTTTCTAACTCTTTATGTATTTTGTAGGTAGCGACTGTTACCTGGGGCCTTGAGCAGCGGGTCACCCGGCTGCTCAAGGAGGCGGAGAGCCGGGCCGCGGTTTGCGTGGAGCAGCGGGAGGCGGCCCTCCGGGAGCGGGACGAAGCTCTTGATGAGCTGTCCCGGGCCCGGGCGCAGGTGCACCTTTCGGAGGGCGCCTACATCCGCCTCCGAGAGGAGGCCAAGGTGCGGGAGAAGGCGCTCCGGGAGCTCGAGAGCTCCAGCGTCCGGGCGCTGTCGGACGCGGGCCGCTCCGTCCGCTCGGCCTTGGAAGGCCTTGGCGTTAGCCTGGGCTCCGGGAGTGGCCCGGAGGTGCCCCCGGCGACCCTCGCGGAGGCTGTGCGTTTTCTTAACGCACAGGTCTCCGCCATCCAGGAGGCTGCGGACGTCCGGGCACGGGGCCGGGCGATCCCCGTCATCGCGGCCGCCGCGGGGCTCGTTGACTACCGTGGGGTCGGCGCCCGGGCGATCGGGGGGCGCATCCGCCGGAGCTTCCCGGAGGGGTTCTACGACCGGATCATCCGGACGAGGTTCCCGACACCGGCGCCTCCGGCCGCGGATGCCCCTGCCCCGGGCACGGAGGAAGCTCCCCGGGGGGAGGACCCCAATGCTAAAGTATGAGCCTCCCCCGGGTCTTTAGCTAGGGCCCCTTTTTATTTTGTTAGACATTTTGATTCCGGTAGCTTCTTAGGAGAAGCCCCAGGCACTTGTACAAAAACATTTTGCAATGAAATATATTTGAAATTTTTCTAAGTCTGCAATGAAATGTTACCAGGGTACCCGGGGGGTTATTCCCGGGCAACGGTCCGGGAGAGGCTCTCCGGGGGACGCCCAAGCGGCTTTGATTTTGCTGAGCCTTGTCTCCGGGGAGCGCGACGGGGGTACTGCCCGGGAGCCTGTCCGGTTGAGGTGGCGCCCGGAGTGGCACTTGAATAATTTTGACAACAGCCGTGCTGAATTAACTCCCCCACGCCCGGAGGCCCGGATGATACCTCCTCTCCGGATACTTCCGCCGGCTGGGTACGAGTTTTGGCCCGAAGACGTACTTTGGGACTCTCAGCGTCGCGTCCGGGCGCTGTACCGGGACTTGGCCCGGGAGCTGAGGGAGCGCCTCCGGGAGCTTTAGGCGTAGGGGCCTTAGGCTCGTAGAAAATCCCCCGGGTTAGGACCCGGGTTGTATCATTTCCGAAACCCACCGAAGGGGGAAGATGTCCTCCGGGTTTCCCGATCAATAAAGCACGTTGTTGTTGTTTCCTTTTATTGCGCCTCTTTATTTTCTTCTTGGATGGTCTGGACGACTCATCTTAACAAGGATGAGCTGAGTTTCTTCATGGGTGGTGCGGTCGACACCCGGGGGTTCCTTACCCCCCCCCCCCCCCCCGCCCACAGCGGGCCGGAGAATAGCTCCGCGCGCTGTGGGGGTAACAAGGCCCCCGGGAAGGAAGACACCTGTAACATAGGAAATTTTCCAAGTTAGAAAATTTTAAAGCGAGGTTTTCAAGGAGAAGACCTTCCGGGAGATAATCATCCGGTCGCCGTGAGAACGGGGAGCCGGGAATAAGGCCTTAGGCGGAAGGAATGTCCAAGAGAACCCGATGGGATTTCCTGAGGCGAGCTTCCTGGGAGACTCTCGTCCGGTCGCCGTAAGAACGGGGAGCCGGGAATAGGTCTTCGGGGGAGGAAACGCCCGAGAAATCCGACTCTCCGAGGGACAATCGTCCGGTCGCCGTGAGAACGGGGAGCCGGGAATAACGTCGACTCCCGGGGGAGGAAGATAGATCCAATCAAGCCGCAAGGGGCTGATCTTCTGGTCGCCGTGAGAACGGGGAGCCGGGAATAACGTCGACTCCCGGAGGAGGAAGATAATCCAGAAAGCCATTAGACGTCCCGCTGAGGAGAGCGTCTACTCCCAGAGGAGGAAGTGCCCGAAGACGGGTCTTGAGTGTTTGGGTAGGGGACTAATCTCCCAAAGTGACTCGTTACCGCGGCCGCTGGGGACCGGGTTGCCGCTTACACCCTCAGTCCACGAGGGCTGTTCGTAAGCCGCCCTTCGGGAGGGACTTGCTGGGGCAGGGCCCACTTCCTCACGGAGAGGGCATCCTCGCGGGGAGGGCTTCCTCACGGGGAGGGCATCTTCACGGGGAAGGCATCCTCGCGGGGAGGGCGTCCTCGCGGGGAGGGCATCACCACTAGGGGCGGTAAACAAGAACAACCTGCAGTGAGACAGTTTAAACAACGGCTATGCATTGATTAACAAAATATACAAAGCCCCCCCTGCGAAACCGCGAAGGGGGGGGGAAAGGGGAGCTACAGTGTCCCTCCTACCCCTCGGGCGCGATCGCTCCGGGGGAGGGGACAGGCCCGTAAGGCTAGACGTAGAACTTGCGAAGTAAACACAAGTTCCAGGTGTGCTTCAGCTCCTGCTCTTGAAGGTTGGAGAGCTTGTAGGCCCCCGAGCCTAGAACAGCGGAGATCCTGTAGGGGCCCTCCCACTTGGGGGAGAGTTTTCCCTGGGCTTGGGGGTTTGTGACGCGCTTGAGGACAAGTTCCCCAAGGCGGAAAGCTCTCTCGCGCACGCGCTGGTTGTATGCGCGTGACATTTCGCGCTCGTAGATGGCGTGGCGGAGGAGCGCTCGGTCGCGTTCCTCCTCCACGAGGTCGATTTCCAGCCGCCGGTTGTCTTCGTTGGCCCGGTAGGCTGTGGTCGTGGCTCCGTTCAGGAGCTCGACCCGCAGCGACCGGAAGCCGATCTTCGGGGGGAGGACTGCCTCCGCCCCGTAGACCAGAGAGAAAGGAGCACGCCCTGTGGCCCGGGACGGGGTCGTGCGCATCGAGCAGAGGATGCTAGGGAGCTCCTCTGCCCACGCAGCCCGCTTGGAAGCGGTTTGCTCGAGTCTCCGGCGTAACCCCTGTAGGATTACGCCATTGACCCTCTCGACGGCCCCGTTGCTTTGAGGATGGGCCACTGAGGCGAAGTGGATGACGATCCCCAGGCCTTGGCAGAATTCCCGGAAATAAGCCGAGTCGAATTGGGTCCCGTTGTCCACGGTGATTTCCCGAGGGACACCAAAACGGCAAACGACGTTTTTCCAGAAAAACCGCTGAATGGCCCGGGAGGTGATGCTAGCCAAGGGCTCCGCCTCAACCCACTTTGTGAAGTAGTCGACCGCGACTACCGCATACTTGTATCCTCCGGGCGCTGGGGGGAAGGGCCCTAAGAGGTCCATCCCCCAGCGCACGAAGGGCCAAGTATGGGGATAGTCCGCAGCGCTACAGGGGGGAGATTCGAGCCCTTGGCCATCTTCTGGCATGCTTTGCACGCGGAGACAAGGTCTCGCGCGTCGCGCATGACTGTAGGCCAGTAGAAGCCCTGCCGAAGGGCCTTGGCGGCAATGGCACGCGGGGCTAGGTGGGAACCACAGCTCCCCGCGTGAATGTCCTCCAGGAGTTGAAGTCCCTCTGACCGGGGGAGGCAGCGCAGGAGGGCTGAAGTCCCCCGCTTGTAGAGCCTTCCCTCCAGCAGGAGATATGCCCGGGCTTTGGCCCGGAGGCGCTTAGCCTCGGTCTCGTTGGGAGGGTCCCCCTCCCCCTTGATGAAGGAGATGAGGGGATCCATCCATGATGACGGCCGGACGATCTCGGCGACCTCCGGGACCAAAGGCTCGGGGCCTGCGTCCGGGGAGGCCACCGAGGGCTTCGTGATTGTTTCCAAGAAGGCCCCCTTGGGGAGCGTTTCCCGGGCGCTTGCCGCCCGGGCCAAGGCATCAGCTCGGTCATTCTCCCTTCGCAGGATATGCCGGGCCTCAAGGCCGTCGAAGTGTTTCTCCATCTTCCGTACTTCCTGCAAGTAAAGACTTAAATTTGCGTCATGGCACAGGTAAGATTTGTCCATTTGGCAGACAACGAGCTGAGAGTCTCCCTTCACTAGTAGGCGCCGGATCCCCAGGGAGCGCGCGAGGCGCATCCCGAGGAGCAGAGCCTAGTATTCGGCGACGTTGTTGGTTGCGGGGAACTCGAGCCGCGCGGCGTACTCGAGCTCCTTCCCCTCGGGGCTCCGGAGGACTACCCCCGCGCCAGCCCCAGCGAGACACAGCGACCCATCAAACAGCAGGGTCCAATGGTCACTGCGTCGGGGCGGCACAGGGAGATCTTCGTCCCCGGACCCAGAGGCGGGAGTCCATTCCGCGACGAAGTCGGCGAGAACCTACGACTTGATTGCGGAGCGGCCGGTAAGGGACAGGGAGAAGGGGGCAAGCTCGGCCCCCCACTTCCCAATCCGGCCGGTGGCTTCTTTATTCCGCAGTACCTCCCCCAGGGGGAGGGACGACGGAACGGTGATGGGGTGCCCCAGGAAGTAGTGCCAGAGCTTCCGGGACGCCATGAGGAGAGCGTAGCAAATCTTCTCCATCTCCGTGTACCGAATCTTGGCCCCTTGGAGGGCTTCACTGACGTAGTACACGGGACGTTGCTGCCCCCCTTGCTCCTTCACCAAAACCGCGCTGACGGCGACGGGGGTCGCGGCGAGGTAGAGGAGCAAGGGCTCTTCCGGAGACGGACTCACGAGCATTGGAGGGCTCGAGAGGTACTTCTTGAGGTCGTTGAAGGCTTCCTGGGCCTCGGGGGTCCAGCGGAACCCCTCGAGCCCTCGGAGGATCTTGAAGAACTGGAGGCCCCGCTCCCCCGAACGGGAGACGAGGCGGCTGAGTGCGGCCAGGCGGCCGGAGAGCCGCTGGACATCTTTGACGGAGCGCAGCGGGGGCATGTCTAGGAAGGCCCGGATCGTCTCGGGGTTTGCCTCAATGCCCCGCTGGGACACGAGGAAACCCAGGAGCTTCCCCCCGCGCACCCCGAAGGCGCACTTCTCCGGGTTGAGCTTAAGCCCGAACGCGCGGAGGTTGCGGAAGGTCTCTACGAGGTCGTCGATGTAGGAGGCTGCACGGGGACTCTTGACGACCGCGTCGTCTACATAGACTTCGACGTTGCGGCCGACTTGATCTTTGAAGACCAGCGTCATCAGGCGCTGGAAGGTGGCTCCCGCATTCTTGAGCCCGAAGGGCATGTGGCGGTAGCAGAAGGTTCCGAGGGGAGTTATGAAACTCGTCTTTTCCTCGTCCCCCTCTGCCATCCGGACTTGATGGTATCCCGAGTAGGCGTCTAGGAAGCTCATCAGCTCGCACCCCGGGGTGGAGTCAACGAGCTGGTCGATCCGCGGGAGCGGGAAGTTGTCTTTGGGGCAAGCGCGGTTAAGGTCTGTGAAGTCTACGCACATGCGCCACTTGCCACTTGATTTCTTGACGAGGACGGGGTTTGCGAGCCACTCGGGGTGCAACACTTCCCGGATGAACCCTGCCTCTCGGAGCCGGGCTATCTCCGTCTTGATGGCTTCTTGACGTTCGAAGGAGAGCTTTCTCAACTTCTGCTTGATAGGGGGGTGACCGGGGGTTACCGCGAGCTTGTGTTCAATAACCTCCCGGGCGACGCCCCGCATGTCCGAAGGCTTCCACGCAAAAACATCGGAGTTTTCGCGCAGAAAGGCTGCGAGTTGCACTGGATGGTCTTGGGGGAGCTCTGCCCCCATTTGGACAGTTTTGTCCCTGCTGCCCGGGGACAGCGGGACCTTCCGGAGGCCCCCTTCCGGACGCGGCTTGAGGAGGGGCCTCCCAGGGGACGGCGCAGCGACGTCTACGTCCGGGGGGGGAGCCTCCCCCCCGGGCGCCTTGATCAGGTTGTCGCTTCCTATTGTGGCAGCAGCTCACTCGTATAGAGCACGGGCCATGTCTTGGTCCCCCCGGACGTTGATCACGCCATGCGGCCCGGGGATCTTCATGCACAGGTAGTTTTGGTGGGTGGCAGCCCCCAGCCGATTGATCGTAGTCCTCCCCATAATCACATTGTAGGAGGAGGGGAGGTCCACTACGTCGAAGCGGACTAGCTTGGTCCGGTAGTTCTCCGGGGTGCCGAAGGTGATCGGGAGATCTACCTTGCCCACGGGGTGGATCGCCTTCCCCGGGACAAACCCTTGCAGAGGCCCTGCCGCTGGTTGCAGGAGCTTTTCATCCACCTGCATTTCCTTGAAGGTTTTGAGGAACAGGACGTCGGCGGAGCTTCCGCCGTCCACGAGGATGCGGGCCAAGTGGCAGTTGTAGATTGTCGCGGAGACAATGAGCGCGTCGTCGTGGGGGAAGCGAACCCCTCGCGCGTCTTCTGCCATGAAGGTGAGGGGGACGTCCGACCACTTGGGCGGCACGGACGCGTGTAGCGCCCCCACTACCTTAACTTCTCGCGCGTACTCCTTGCGCTGGCGCTTGGAATCCCGCCCGGAGGCGGACCCCCCTACGATGACGTTGATGCGGCGCTGAGAAGTTTGAAAGGGGAGAGTGTCTGAAGGCTCCCCCCCCATGGCCTCTCGGCATGGGAAAGGGGCGGTTGCCCTTCGGGGGGTCGCGCGAGCCGCCTCCGCCCTCGAGGACAAAAGTGTCCCGAGGCCGTGGTTCGCTACGGCCCCCCTGCCTGGGGCGCCTGGGGGGATCCCGGGCCCCCCGCTCGGCGAGGGCAGGAGCCCCCTGGGTCTTCTTCCAGATGTCATCTTCCTCCGCGCGAGCGTACTTTTCGAGTACGTTAAAGAGCTCGTCGGCGGAAGAGGGGCAGCTTCGAGAGTCTTCGGTGGAGTTCCCCCGGGAGGATCCTGCTTTTGCAGGCTTCGATCACTGTGGAGTCCGGGACGTGAGCCACTTTGCTTTTTACTTGGGCAAAGCGCTTGAAGAAGCTTCTGATGGTCTCCCCGGTCCTCTGGCGCACTGTGTATAGCTGTGAAGAATCCAGGGGACGTACGTAATTTCCCTGAAAGTTGGCGCAGAACTCCCGCTTCAGCTGCGAGAAAGACTTGATGGAGCCCGCCTTCAGATTGTAAAACCAGGAGCGGGCAATGCCGGTGAGGTAGAGGGGGAAGACGTTGCATTGGACGCTCTCGTCCCCTCCCGCCGCTGAGATGGCTGTGGAGTAGATCTGCACGAACTCGTAAGGGTCCGCTTCGCCATTATAATGTTCGATGTGCGGGGGACGGTAGGGCCGCGGCCATCGGATGCTGCGGAGTCTTCGACATAGAGGCTGGTTCGCCCCCTGCACTTCCCGGGGGGAGCCCCAGTCACTGTCTTCTTTAACGGGGGATGCTCCCTCGTCATCCGAGTCAGGTAGCGGCCCAAGAGGGCCGCCAGAGTGGTGGTGACGACGCTTCTCTTCCGGGCCGGGACTGATTTCCCGGACTTCCGGGCTTCCCTCCGGGGAGGATGGTTCTTCGGCGGGTCTCTTCCCCCGACCGGTGCGAGAGCGAGGCCCCCTGCGACAACGACCGGGGGGAAGCTCTTCCCCGCGGCTGGGAGAATGCATTCACTCGACCTCCCCCCGAGAGAAGCGGACCTGCTTCGCCGGGGGAGGGAGCTCCTGCACTGTAGCAGCCGGCCCGGAAGCTACCGGGGCCTGCTGGGGGGAGCCCCCTGCGACGGCCCCCGGGACCGGAAAGGGGGGAGCCCCTGCACCATCCGGAACCGGGGAGGGGGCGCCCGGGGCGACGTTTGGATCCGAAGAGGGGGCCCCTGCGGCAACGACCGGGACCGGAAAGGGGGAAGCCCCTGCGACATCCGGAACCTGTGGGGGGTAAGCCTCCTCGGCGACGTCCGGGGTTGGGGAGCCAATGCGGGGGGAAATTTGCTGAGGCACGGAAGCTGCTCTGTCGACCGGCCCCGGTGCGGTAAACGCAACGCGAGGGGCGGGACTGGCTCCCGGCGTAGGAATAACCCCCGGCATGAAATGACCCCCCAGCCCCGGAAGCGGGCCGGGGACGGGGTACCCCCCTGGTGCCACGAAGGGCCCGGGCATGAAATAGCCTCCCGGCACCGGGACAGGCCCGGGTGCCGAGAAGTCTCCGGAAGTATATCCCGCGGGGGGAGGGAACCCCCCAGCGGGATCATACGGGGTAGACAGCCCCCCTGACGCCGGAGGGGCCGCTAGGTATCCCATCAACGGGGGCATGATCCCCGGATACGGGTGCGACGAAAATGTGGGGGCCGAGGGCCGTGCCAACACACTAAGTAGCTCATCCATAGAGCGCTGGGCGCGGAGCTGGCCCTCCACGAGAGCCTCCAGCAGGGCGTCCCGGGGAGCCGGGGGGGCCGTCGGGGGGAAACTCGTCCCGGCCGAGGTCCCCGCGGCCTCCGGGAGCGACCCGGAGGTGGAGGCACCTAGATTGAGAGGAAAGGTGGGAGGCGGTACCTGGGTATGGTCGCCTCCGGACGGAAGCGCCGGAACAGCAGTGTCCCGGACGGGCGGCGCCAGGTCACCAGGACCGGCCTCACCGGGAAGGGCGCGGGCCCTTGTTCTCGGGGGAGCCATGGCGATTCGTCACGGGTCCCCACGGACGGCGCCAACTGTCGTGGTATTAAGAATACCCCGGTAGGTTTTGAAGACGATCCTAGCGGAGATTACGCAGCGCGGGTTGACCGGGCGACCGGTCCTCCCCCGCCGGACAAACACAAGAAAAGACACAAGGATTTATACAGGTTCGGGTCCCAGTGGGGGCCCTAGTCCTGTCGACGCGCTCCCGACCGGAGTCGGCTGGGGAGGCTCTCTCCGGGGGAGAGGCTTCCGGAGCACGTCTGTGAGATTAGCTATTCCAAATAATAACGAGTTGATGCTTTACAACAGAGGGGTACAAGGGCTATTTATAGCCCCAAAAAGAAGCAAAAAACCTAAACTACCCCGGAAGCCACCGTCGGATTGAAGGGTAAGACCGTCCTTCTCCCGGTCAAACGTCTTGGATGCTTGACAGGTGGTCGCTGATTCCCGAGGCGTCCCTCGCGTGACCTGCACATAATAAACAAACAGGGATTTTACCTTTTAGAAGGGCAGTGACGTCCGGGACCCCTTCCGGAGAGCAGGGTTCCGGGAGCCTAAGAGGCGGTGCCCGGGGCAGGCACCGGGGGCCACTGTCCCCGGGCGAATGGCGGCGCCCGGGACATGCCCGGGGGGCACGGTCCCGGGGGCCAAATGGCGGCGCCCGGGGCAGGCACCGGAGGCCACCGTCCCCGGGCAAATGGCGGCGCCCGGGACATGCCCGGGGGGCACGGTCCCGGGGGCCAAATGGCGGCGCCCGGGGCAGGCACCGGCGGCCACGGTCCCCGGGCAAATGGCGGCGCCCGGGACATGCCCGGGGGGCACGGTCCCGGGGGCCAAATGGCGGCGCCCGGGGCAGGCACCGGGGGCCACTGTCCCCGGGCAAATGGCGGCGCTCGGGACATGCCCGGGGGGCACGGTCCCGGGGGCCAAATGGCGGCGCCCGGGGCAGGCACCGGCGGCCACGGTCCCCGGGCAAATGGCGGCGCCCGGGACATGCCCGGGGGGCGCGGTCCCGGGGGCCAAATGGCGGCGCCCGGGGCAGGCACCGGAGGCCACCGTCCCCGGGCAAATGGCGGCGCCCGGGACATGCCCGGGGGGCGCGGTCTCGGGGGCCAAATGGCGGCGCCCGGGACATGCCCGGGGGGCACGGTCCCTGGGGCCTAAATGGCGACACCCGGGACATGCCCCGGAGGCACGGTCCCGGGAGCCTAAAAGGCGGCGCCCGGGGCAGGCACCAGAGGCCACTGTCCCCGGGCAATCATGAACTTACCTGGACTTGACCGCGTGGAGATTTCCCCCAACACTTATCGAATTTCATCGAAACTCCTACTGAATAAGCTACTGGAATAAAGTTACACTTGTGTGTGAAATTATATCTCAAATCAGCCCTCCCAATCTCAATATTTGCAAACAAGTCCAAATTTTCAAGAAAAATCATTCCAAATCCTTGCATCTGGGTCCCTACCCCTTTCAACCTTTCAATCGCTAGCCGGCTGGTGACTGCAACGTTGCGGGTTTCAGTCGCTAGCCGGGCTAGCTACTGAAAGCTGGCATGGAACGGCACCTGTGCTAGTGGGGCATTGGGCCGTGCCACATCTTCAGTCGCCCGCGCCAATTCATGACAGAGGGTCATTTTTGCAAAATTTAAATGGTCTGGGTTATTTTTTGAATTTGTTTTTTTTTATGGGTTATTAGGAAAAAAATTCCCAGAACTCCTGTGGTCTCTGCTTAGTGTTGGCATCCTAAGGAGGAGGCAGAATCACAAGAGAAAATTTTACGATTGAAATATGAGTAAAAATTTCTCTATTCGTCCCTGTTGCAACATAAAAATTACAAACCATCACACTTATTTTAATTTTGCAATGGAAATCCCATATTGTGCACAAGAATTACAATCAAGTCTCTATTTTTAAAATTCTGCAAGTTTCACAAATAGAAAAATATTTATAAGTGTATGGAAAATTAATAATATATGTGACGATTAATCATCTAGAAATATTAAACTGTTAAAATGCTAAGATACGCTCTGGTCAATAACATACTCGACCACGACTAGTTCTGATCGAGTAGCATTCAAAACTCTTTACATATGGTCGCGATTACGTGTGTGCGACCAATCGCTCACGATTAGCTGTACATGACCAGTTACTCACAAAATTGGTCGTGCCATCCATGGTCATGGGACCATCATTCAAAGACACATGAACACCTGCACTATCACCATGACAAATAGTTAGAGCATGACCTCCAGGAACCGTCAAGGTAACCGCAAGTAGTGGGGTAACCAACGATAACTGCCTCAGACAAAACCGATGATGTACATCTATAAGTAGAGAATTTTTGTAAGGCTAGAGGAGATGGAATTGAATATAGATAACACAAGACGTAGGATTTTTACTCGTTCTATTGAGGGCCTAAACCTATATAAAAATTTTTGTGCCCCTTCATTGTTCCGATATATTTTCCTCTCATAAGTTCAACGATCAACTTTCCGATTGTCGATAGCTGGCGCCGTCCGTGGGGACAATGATATGGCTGCCTCCTTGCTACGATGAAGAAAATGAATTAGATTTTGATGGCCTCGAAGACGATTTTGCCCTTGATTTGGACGGAGAGGGCAATGTCATTTTTGACATCTAATCTGATTCCGAAGTGAACCAATCGTTGCCGGTTGTGGTGATTCCGATCACTAGGAAACCAAGATGGTTTATGAACTATCATCAACCAATGGTGATCCTGATCGTCAAGAGGTTGGGTTCATGGAGACAAAATCTCCAAGCCATGATGACATTCGCATAGTACCCGAATTGAGCTCGGGGGCTAATGAAATATTATTAACCTCCAACTGTTGTCACAACTAAGAAGAAGGAATCATCGAGGGAGATGATAATCCACCTCCCCTCGGTGATCTTGCACATCATTCGCCCCAACCAAATCCACAAACGAATGATGTCCCATGTGACATCGGGAGTGGTTAACCCGACCATGTGGGCGCTCAACATGCTGCTGACCAAGAAACCGAAGGTGGCTCACAACCACCACCAATCCTGAGCACACTAATGGTCAGAAATAGAAGAGTGTGATGAGCACCACCTGCACCAACACGTGGAGAGCGGCCTCTGTGACCACATGAGTCAGCGGCACAATAACTTAGAGTTGTTGTTCAACAATTATGCACATCTCCACTCGATTAGAATCATGTCTCGAGAGTTACTCAATTTGCTACAAACCTGGTGGGAATCTTGAGTTAGGCCACCAAGGAAATTTATGCCCATTTGAGCAGAAACCAAAGTCGAGCGGGCCTTTACTCTATGTTCAAGTTGAACGCTCAATGTCGTCACCACGAGGTCATAACCGGATGCAAGGCATTTTTGACAAACCTCAGAGCAGTAAAATGGCTATCCAAATTTCAACCTGTCTCTATAGAACGTTTTGATGGAACCAAAAGCCCATCAGAATTCTTATAGATTTACTGTATGGTAATTCAAGCTACTAGCGGAGATGACAAGATAATGGAAAACTACCTCCTGATCGTATTGGAAGGATTAGCTGAATCATGGTTTCTTAACCAACGAGCAGAATCCATCTATTCTTGGGAACATCATGATCTCCACCAGCTACGTCAAAAATCAAATGAGACGCTGTGACAATTCATCAAGTGTTTCGTGCGGGTCCGAAACACAATCCCTAAAATATAGGAGTCGTCTGTCATCCGAGCATTCAAATAGGGGGTTCGATATACAAGATTTACCGAGGATCTTAACATCAACCCACCTAAGAATGTGGAAGAATTATTTGATATGGATGATCGCTATGCCACGATAAGTGAAGCGGTCCAGTGGAACAAGATGACAGATAAAGTAAACTTACCTCCACAGCCAGGGTCTAAGCAAAAAATCAGCTAAAGCCGACAAGGACAAGAAAAAGTCAGGCTTGAAAAAGAAGGGGAATCATTCCCTAAGAGAAGTCACGGCTCTTGAGTCTCAACAGCCAAAGTCGAAGGAGAAGTAATCATCATCATCCTTTGGTTGCTTGAATGGCAATCAATCAATAGCCCCCAAAAATCAGCAAAGTAAGGGCAAACCGATCACAGTCAATGACAAGAAGAATAAACGGTGCACCTTACATAAGGTAAAAGGGCACGATCTGAAGCTTTGTCACATATGATAGCGCAAACTCGATGATAATTATGTTGGAAAAAGACCTTTTCCTACCCCACCGGAGGAAGAGAAATGCACTATGAACCATGAAGACAGAGAATTATTGTATCAGGATCCGGATCAGCATATTAATGTAATTGTTGGGGGACCTCTGCCTACACCTCTAAATGACAGTTTAAGGCCACATGATGTGAGGTAAATGCTACGGAATCTTTACCTACAGAACCTCAATTCCCTAAATGGTCAGAAAATGCTCTTACATTCAAAAGAGCTAATTTCCTGAGGAATTTGCAACAACCACACCGGTATCCACTGCTAGTCACACCCACCATCGGCAACTACAAGGTGGGAAGAGCACTAGTCGATGGAGGAAGTGCATTGGGCATTCTACTTTCCAATGCCCTATATGCTATGCAGATCCCTTGGTCCAAACTCTAGTCGATCAGAAATCCCTTTCATTGTGTGATTTTGGGGTCCTTAGCTAAGCCGATTGGCCAAGTGACGCTTCCCGTGATGTTCGATAATCCAGGAAATTTTCGTACTGAACTGATCACCTTTGAAGTAGTCGACTTTAAATTAGCCTACAATGCTTTACTTGGTCGTCAAACATTGACTAAGTTCATGATGGCAAAACTTTATGCTTATCAATGCAATAAACTACTGGGGCTGATCGGTGTCATCACAGTATCTGGCGACCAAAAAACTACTTTGTCTTGTGACAGGAAAGCACTTGAGCCCATCGACCAAGTCTGGCTATGTGATGCAAATCCTATCCATCCATCAACGGACAAGACAACAAATGCGGCTCCGAAGCCCCAAGATGAGATCCGTGAAGTATCATTACTCTCGGATGATCCTTCCAAAACTGTTCGAATAGACTCCAGCCTAAACAGCCAATAGAAAAGTGAGCTCATCGCCTTCCTCCTTGCTAATGGAGATGTGTTGGCGAGGGAACCATCCGATATGCCCGGAATCCCCAAGGAGGTGATCGAGCATATATTGGCAATCCAACCCGACAAACGACCAATAAAGAAAAAACACAGATGTTTTGCTCCTAATCATTAAGAAGCAATCAAAGCTGAACTTGAAAAACTTCTCAAGGCAGGATTCATTTGAGAGGTCGATCACCCTGTATGGCTCACAAATCTAGCCATGGTGAAAAAGGCCAATGGCAAATAGCACGTGTGTGTTGATTTCACTGACCTCAATCAAGTTTACCAAAAGGATGATTTTCCCCTTCCACGAATCGATTAGCTTGTGGAATCAACTGTAAGTTGTGAAGTGATGAGTTTTCTAGATACATATTCAGAGTATCGCCAGATAAGCATGGTATGCTAAGATGAAGAGAAGACTACTTTCATCACCACTTTTGGTATTTTCTGCTATGTAAAAATGCCATTTGGGCTTAAAAATGTATCAGTGTCTTATATTAAAAGTTTTCATCAATCAATTTCACGCAATTTGGAAGTGTATGTGGATGACTTAGTTGTCAAAATCATGATAGCATCAAACCATTTGCTAAATTAGCAGAAACTTTTGACAACTTGCCAAAGCATCATATCAAGTTGAACCTAAAGAAATGTGTCTTTGGAGTTCCATCTAGAAAATTACTCGGAATCCTCGTATCCATCCACATAATTGAGGCCAATCCGGAAAAGATTCAAGTAATTAAGCGGATGTGACACCTATAAATCCAACGGAAGTGCAACGCCGAACTGGCTATATGGCAACAGTTAGCCGCTTCATCTCACGCCTAGGCGAAAGAGAAATTCCCTTTTTTAAGATTCTCACGAAGCATGACAAATTCCATTTGTCGGAAGAAGAAAATATTGTATTTAAGGATATTAAAAAGTATCTTGCCAGCTTGTCCATGTTGGTTTCACCTTTTACTGGACAACCATTGATGGGATATTTGCTAGCGACCAAACAAACAACAAGAGCTGCCTTGGTTGTAGAACAAGAAGGTATTCATTGACCAATTTATTTTGTCAGTGAAGTCCTCCACGGACCAAAAGTAAACTACCAGCAAGTTAAAAAACTGTTGTACGCACTTCTCATGGCTTTAAGAAAACTTAGGCACTACTTCCAAGGACATAAAATCACGGTTCCATCTTCTTTCCAATGGGAGAGGTGCTTAACAATAAAGAATCCACTGGTCGAGTGTCCAAATGGGAAGTGTAATTGGGAGAATTTGATATCATCGTTGTGACTCGAACAACAATCAAGTCCCAAGTACTGGTCGACTTCATCATAGAGTGGACCAATCAATAAGTTCAGGCCATTGAGGAACATTTCGACCAATGGACAATATATTTTGGTGGCTCCTTAAGCCTTCTTGGAGCAGGAGCTGGAATAGTATTAGACTCTCCCAATGGCGAAAAACTCCAGTATGCTGTCCAAATTAATTTTTCTACTACAAACAATGTAGCAAAATATGAAGGCTTAATAACCGAACTCCGATTGGCCCAGTCCATTGGAATCTAACAATTGCTCATAAAAGGAGATTCGCAACTGGTGGTCAATCAAATTGGAAAGGAATACCAATGTTCCAACCCTAAAATGTCGGCGTATTTGGCCGAAATAAGGAAAATGGAAAATCATTTTTATGGATTCAAAGTTCAATACATCCCCTATAAATAGAACTTTATGATGGATCAACTAGCTCGAATCAGCTCTTCGCAATCACCAATCTCAACAGGAATCTTTCTAGAGAAATTAAACTAGCCTTCCTTCAAACAAAGGAAAGCAACAATAGTAAACACTGCACTCCTCGAATATGATGCCTGTTGGATGATTCCATTCAAACATTATCTAGCAAAGTGGACTTTACCCGAGGAAGAAGTTGAGTTTGATCAAATAACTTGCAAAGCACGCATGTATACACTGGTCGAAGGCGAATTGTACCGCAAAGGGTGCCATAGGTGTATTAATGCACTGTCTTTCGCAAGATGAAGGCTTATTTCTCCTACGTGAAATACATGAGAGCACATGTGGAAACAATGCTTCATATAAAACATTGGTCAAAAAAGCCTTTCGACAAGGCTTTTACTGGTCCACGGCCCTACAAGATGCACGAAAGCTAGTCTTAACATGTGAACAATGCTAGTTCTATGCTGGCCAAACGACCAAACTATAACACTATCCTGGCCTTTTGCCACATGGAGTATAGATATTCTGGGACCACTTCCACATGCCATAGGAAATTTTAGATTTATGTTTGTTGTCATTAATAGATTCACAAAGTGGATAGAGGCTGAGCCTGTGGTGTCCATAATTGCTCAAGTAGCTAGGAAATTCCTCATAAAGAATATTGTCACGTGCTTTGGTGTCCCAAATCGTCTCATTGCAGACAAGGGGAGACAATTTATAAGTGACGTCTTTCAACAAAATTGTGAGGATATGGGTATAAAAGTTCATTTTGCCTCTGTGGCTCACCCACAAAGAAACGAAACGATCGAATGAGCAAACAGTCAAATAATTCAAGGAATCAAGAAGAGAGTATTTGATCGCTTGCACAATTTCTCAGAGGCTTGGATCAACAAACAGGAAGATGACATCAACCTACTCGAAGAACAAAGAAACTACGCTCTCGTATGACCAGTGGCTTACCAACAAGCACTTAGGCGCCACTACAACAAGAGGTTGAACAAGTGAAATGTTTAGATAGGAGACTTGCTCCTCTGGAAAGTCTAGAACCACTCTGATTGCACAAAGCTATCCCCCAAGTGGTAAGGCACCTATAAAGTGGTCACGACCACTAGACCCAGTTATGTCTGAATAACTTTTCTAGATGGTCATGTGCTAACCAATTCTTGGACCGCTGATCAATTGAGAAATTTCTTTGTGTAATCCCATCAAAATAATAAAGATAAGTTTCCTTACTTTCGCTTTTACTGCCTACGTATCTTAAAAATCTATAAAAGTAATGCCTTGATAATAACAGTTCTCTGCTGTATATAGATTCACAAATCGAAATAATAGTAAGTTACCCAATTGAAGCCATTCCTTTCCTCGCGACACGCAATCGCAATAGGAACTTCCTTTGGTCAACTTAACCCTATTGTCCTCACTATTGGTATGCAAAAATTATACACCTACCAGAATAAGCTCAAATCTTGTGCGAAAAACTATTCTACTACTTCCTATTAACCCAAATGTGGTAACCACCTTTAAGTTAATAGCCGGGGGCTAGAGAGGTTATGAATATAAATGAATAACTAAGAAAAATAACAAATTTTCTTTCTAAAATTTCTTCAAAAGTTATTCTTACAAAATTGTTTATAATTATTGCTGAATTTTTACATCTGAAGGCCCTGGGGCCTGATCGCCTGGTTGAGGAGTCTGGTCCTCTATTTTCTGTTTTCCTCTCTGGTCGGCAGCATTGAAGGGATATCCTGCTCTGCAGTAGCTTCCTGCTTTTTATCCTCCTTCCCATTGGATGCAAGCTCAAAATTTCCCAGAACTCTTCAGGTTAATGGACTAGCTTGCTTAAAAAAGCAAGTGGTCTATCCCAAAGAGTCACACTGGAGTTCTTCCACAGCAGTGGTGCGATCAAGATCAGGATACATGGACTTTGTAGCATCGAGGATGCTGACTAGAGGGGGGTGAATAGGAGGCTTTTAAAACTTTTCAAATAAAACAACTTTTGCAAAAAGAAAGAATCAAAACAATAATATATTGCACAATTAAAAAGAAAGAAGAAGAGAAGACAAACACAAGGATTTTTCCCGTGGTCTCGAAGACTCGTCCGGTCTCCCCTACTCCTCATTGAAGCACTCAAATGAATGAGTCTTGCTTCAATATCCACGAAGGATATTTCTCACTAATGATTACTCCTTGTCCACTCCGGAAAGGCGAGCACCGATGCCTTTTACAATCACGCCGAGCCTCTCTGACAATCTTCAAATAGGAGAGATCAACGGCCACGCCACCAAACCGTCTAGGTGAGGGCGTTCACCAATAGTAACAAGTTGCAAGGTCTCTTCTAGACATCCAACAGCACCGACAAATTCTAAGTATGCAAATGATGCGAACAGAACACTCGGTGGATCAAAAAACTTATTACTTGATCAAAAGATCAAGATTTTATCTCTAAGAACAAATACTCAAGTGTATATATGAGAATGAGGCTGCTTGGTGTCTAAAACAATAGCTCAAAGCCTCTATTTATAGCCCAAATGAACAAAAGAGCCGTTGAGCTCGAGCTGAGAAGAAACAGTGCATGCTAACAGTCAGCAACGCATGCTGACGATTAGCATAGAGCACGAGCAGTGAACAGCAAATCTCAGAGAAAACTCCGCTAGCCATTGTGGTCGTATATGGAAATAAAACAGCACATACTAACAATCAGCAACACATGCTGACAGTCCGCATCCACAACCACAGCTCGACAAAAATCATGGATAACACTTTGCTAGCCGTTTGTGGTCGTATATGGAAACAAACAGCTCATGCTGACAGTCAGCATCACATGCTAACAGTTAGCATCGACCACAAAAACGACCAGTTAAAAGAAACTCACAAAACAAACATCTAGCAAAAAGAACTCTATATCCAAATAGCTCAAAAACACAATTAGTCTGAAACACTTGTTTTCATTAATCATCAAAATCAGGCATAAAGACCTAGATGCAACAGCCTTCAGTTCGCAAAGGCTTCGCGACCGTGACCTATTCGAGTTCGGCAAGGTCCCGTGACCTCAGAAGGGTTCGCAACCTTGGAAGGTTCCGCAACCTCAATCGAAATTTGGTCGGAATTGTAATCTGACCTATATACATATAACTAAGTCTTACGTGTTCAGGTTTAGTTAGCTGTCTGAGTATAGTACGTTTAGGTTATTGAGTCTGATACGTACTCATATGATTGGATTATAAATACTTTGTAATAGTTCTAGTTTAGATTATCGAAGAGTCATTGAACTTATTTAAGTCTTATACACATAGTTCATCGACGTAGATTAGTGCGTCTTAACATTCGACGTGTAAAGATCTCTCTTCGAAATAAAGAGCGTGTTATCTTTTGTATTGTGTTTCGATCAACCTTTGGGTTTTGGTAATTTTGAGTAAGATCCCGTAATTTCACATATTAGAACCTGGACGAGCCTAGTGCGAAAACCAAGGCTAGGTCTCAAACGGATCAAGTTGGTATTAGAGTAACTATCCTGTCCTGTGGATGGTGAAGACTCGCCAGGGTTACAAATCCTCCAGTGAAACTCCAGGTGATAATTCGACAGTTCCTATAGTCGCATCTCCGAAGATGTCTGACGATACCTCTATTCAAGCTAACCTAGCCGAACAAGTGGCTAAACTCTCCACCGACATGGATACCGTGCTTGCTTGGATTAAGCAGTAGGCCATAACTATACCTTCTGAAGTTGATGCTTCAAAAGGCCATAGCTATACCTTCTGAAGACTGGTGAAGACTTGCGCAGAACAAACGAAGATGAAGACGAAGACGATCATAAGGGCGACGACCTTGCCGACACCTCCTTAGCTGTCGGATCTTTTAAAGTCGACTGATGAGGACATCACCAACACGGATACGAACGCCGCTCCTTCCACTCCGTCGCTCGAAGAGCATGGAGAACAACATGTTGGCATGAACCCACATGTCAAGACTTTCAAGCCATCTACACTGAAGGTCCAACGTAACACGACGCTCCAAGACAAGCCCAAGAAGAACCCCAAGTCATCCACGCTCCAACACAAGCGCAAGATGAAGCCCAAGTCATCTACGAGCCCGATTCGGCCATCCAGGAGCACGCCAACTTCAAATGAACGTCCAGGCCACGTACGGAGTCCATTTGGCGTGAATGAGCACTTTACAGAGAAGCCCACGACACCACCTTTCCAACTGATCTGGCCCCACTGCCAAACTCTGTCTAGATCGTTCGCAATCGATGAAACAATTTGTGTACAGATTCTACCGGGTGCTGTACCACCTCTACTTTGGGCCCAAGATCCGTGTATCCCTAGGGTTACGTAGGGGTGGGTTCTCTGACCAGTGGCCTACCTCTGGCCACCATACTCCTGCTACATATGACCGCCACCCCTTATCCTTTCCGTGGGTTTTACTTAGATTATACTGCTTAGACAGTTTTTGCCGTTCATTGGTTTGTGGAACTCCAACTCGTACTCTTCATTGGTAATTGGCAATATTCAGATTGCGTCTACCATGTTCTTGCTTGTGTTCTTGATTAGCATATAGGGATAAGCCTTATTGGAGAGGTCAACCGTGTCTTGATGTGGTTGATAACCAACGGAGCCATGGTGTAGCGATTGTAGGGGTTCGAATCAGTTCTGATTGGAAGCTAGATTATCAACATCAAGTTCTCCATCAATCGATTTACCTCTACCTATTGGAAGATCGGGAAACCGTTCACATCAAGTGGTATCAGAGCGAAGCTTGCCCGATAGGTAACACTATATCCCCTCCTTCTTTAGATTAGTTATGTTCTTCGTCCTAGAGTCTAGAAAATTTTCCCTACAAAAAAAATTGTTTACCTTGTCCAAACCATAGCCATTAGTCTTGCATCGTTCTTGTCAGTTTGCATCTTTGAATTTTTGTTCATGGTTGTCGAGTGTTGGTTTTAGTTCTAGCCTTGGTCTGGTTTCCGTTTTAGTATCTAGTAGTCGACTCAAAATTCATCTTGTTTTCCTCGTCGTCGCGTCCAAATTCCAATCTGCTGCTGTCCAGTTTGTTGTTTTGATCATATCTTTCTCATAAGAACTCAGATTCTCATGTTCTTGTACTTTCTAGAATCATAGCGAGGAATCCCACAAAGAGTTAGTTGTGGATATCTTCAAATTCAGCCATCTTCGGGATGCTCAATTTTGGGCAAACTCGAGTCCAATTCGGACTCGAATTGTTCAATCCGAGGCAAGTTCGGTAAAACAATCATATCTTTTGATTCCCAACTCTGTTTTGGACATTCTTGTACTTGTTGGAAAGATAAAAAGATCCTCTACAACTTTTCTGTTGGGTAGATGTTCAGGTTTAGAGCGTTTGGAGAGAAGTTGCCGAATAATGTTTCTGTTTTGTTGTACAGTTGCAAAAGAAAGAGGCAAGTGCAAAAAAAAAGCCGGACAAGAAAAAGACGAAAAAAATCAGAGAAGAAAACTGTGTGTAGCAAAGAGGAGAATTTTCAGTGGCGCATCTCGGGTTCTAGTTCTTTGTGATTCTAGTTGCTTGCTTGAACTAGATCTGAGTCTAGGATAGTTCCAGCACTTTGACTATTACTTTGAACTAATTTTCAACTTTGCATTACTGATATTGAATTGTTGCTACACATATATTAGCCTTCCGAGCTCCACTTTCTTTGAACTTAGTTACAGGTTTACCTTGCAATCGCCTCGCTCACGCTCGTCACGATATTACGAACCAGCCACCGGTTGCACCCCTACTGCCTTGGTAAGAGCACTTGTAAGAGCGTGGTAAGACGCTTGAGAGTGTGTGATTTCTCCCTACACGACCTAGGAGTTGATAGGGATAATACTCTGATGTTATCTTCTGTTTTCTACTAACAATGACAGGTGATACATCTGATGGAGACGAGTGTATTACGAAAGGAGAGCTCATGAAACTCTTAGGTGAACAACACAATGCCATTAATGAGCACCTTAATAGAAAGCTTGAAGATACTACAGCTACCATGAACAACTTGCGACGAGACATGGCGACACACACCGATAGCTTGGCCACACTCACTAAACACATTGAAAGAATGCCAAGAAATCAGTCACCTAACAACGGTGCCAGACAGGGGGAAGAGTGTGATGCAGCACAAGATAATGAGGAGTCCGTTGTGGGAGATGATGATGATGTTTGGCGAGACCGCGATGCCGACGCTGAACTCACCGCTGCCCAACATGCACGTCAACAACACCGCCTGAATCACAACCGTCAAGGTATGGGAGGTAATAATTTTAATCACCACAATGGTCGTGGAAATGATGATCTTTTTGTTAAAGTTAAATTTACCATACCTTCTTTTTCTGATGTATATGATGCTAAAGTTTATTTAGATTGGGAAATGACAGTTGAAGAAAAATTTTACTCCCATTTAGTCCCCGAGGTACATAGAGTAAGACAAGCTACTAGTTTGCTATCATTTGGTGGAACGAAGTAGTTAATTTTGACTTAGAACCTAATACGTGGGATAGGTTAAAGCGAGCTATGCGTAGTAGATTTGTTTCCCCTCCTTATAAACGTGATTTGCGTACAAAATAGTAGTGCTTGAATCAAGGTAACAAGTCTGTAGAGGAGTGCTATCAAGAGCTACAAATAGGCATGTTGCATTATGGGGTAGTTGAGGATGATGAGGATAAGATGGCTCATTTTTATGGGGGTTTATGGCGTGAAATCCAAGACCTAATTGATTACAAAGAATATGATACTGTCAATAGGTTATTCCATCTTGCTATGTTGGCAGAAAAAGAATTGCAGGGAAGACCGCAAAGGACTAGGAGCAACTTGGTAGTACAGCTACACCGTGCTCGACAACAGGACAAGCCAAATTAGATCTGCCTCTTGCTGTTCGGTCTACTGCCCCCTCCTCGAGTAGGGAGCGTTCAGCAGCACCGCCACCGCCATCACGTGTGCCGAGGTGAGTAGATCTGGTAGTGTGCATGTACTAGCGAAGTGTTCTTCATCGGTCGCTTCCACGGGTCGAATGACTGGAATCCTGTGCCACCGTTGCAAGGGAATGGGCCATGTCATGAAGGATTGCCCAAGTCAGCGAGCGTACATTGCAACGGAAAATGGTGGGTACATTAGTGCTAGTGATGTTGAGGATGAATATGCTCTTGCAGCTAACCTTGCAGGTAATGATGATGATCATGAGACGGACAACGATGGTGAGGAGATTTTAGGCATCGCTGCCACGGAGGTTACAGGACCATAATTGTGCAGCGAGTGTTGAGCACTCAAATGGAGCAAGCGGAGAAGCTACAACGTCATAATTTGTTTCAGATGTTACTCATCATCAAGGATCAATGTGTTCGTGTCATAATTGATGGCGGAAGCTGCAACAACTTGGTGAGTTCAGATCTAGTCAAGAAGCTTGGCTTGACCACACATGCGCTTCCTCATCCATACCATATCCGATGGTTCAACAATAGTGGTAAAGGTAACACAAACTGCGAGAGTGCATTTTTCCATTGGAACATACCATGATTTTGCTGATTTTGATGTAGTGCCTATGCAAGCATGTTCACTTGTATTAGGCCATCCATGGGAATTTGATACTGATGCAACTCATCATGGTAGAAGTAATAAATACACTCTTATGCACAAAGGAAAGATAATCACTTTGCTTCCTATGACACATGCTGAAATTGTGCAATGTGATAAAGAAAAAGCTAAAAGAGATAAAAATGAATGTGATAAAAGTGAGAATCAAATTGTAGCTGAAGAACTTAACCCACTTAACAAGAAAGAACCTAGTTCTATGAAATCTGAAATTAAATTGAAGGGTGCTGTTTTACTAGCTACTATGTCTGTTTTGCACGATATGTCTCCTGTTTTGCCGCCTGTTCCTACTAATCTTTTGCAGGAGAATGTACTTGAGTCGAGGACGACTCTAATTCATGAAGGGGAGGATGATGACGACATCACTAACACGGATACGAATGCCGCTCCTTCCACTAATTCCACTCTGTCACCCGAAGACCATGGAGAACATCAAATCGGCATGAACCCACATGTCAAGACTTTCAAGTCATCTACATTGAAGGTCCAGCGTACCACAACGCTCCAAGACGAGCCCAAGAAGAAGCCCAAGTTGTCCACACTCCAAGACAAGCCCAAGATGAAGCCCAAATCATCCGCGAGCCTGATTCGGCCATCCAGGAGCACGCCAACTTCAAACAAACGTCCAGGCCACGTACGGAGTCCATTTGGGGTGAATGAGCACTTTACAGAGAAGCCAACGACGTCACCTTTCCAACGAATCTGGCTCCACTGCCAAATTCTGAATTGATCACCTGAAATTGACGAAACAATTCATAGATAGATTCTGCCCGGTGCTGTGCCACCTCTACTTTGGGCCCAAGGTCCATGTATCCCTAGGGTTACATGGGGGTGGGTTCTCTGGCTGGTGGTCTACCTCTGGCCACCATACTCCTACTACATATGGCCGCCACCCCCTATCCTTTTCATGGGTTTTGCTTAGATTATACTACTTAGACAGTTTTCACCGTTCATCAGCTTGTGGAACCCCAACTTGTACTCTTCATTGGTAATTGGCAATATTCAGATTGCGTCTATCGTGTTCTTGCTTGTGTTCTCGATTCACATGCAGGGATAAGCCTTATTGGCAAGGTCAACCGTGTCTTGATGTGGTTGATAACCAACAGAGCAGTGGTGTAGCGATTGCAGGGGTTCGAATCAGTTCTGATTGGAAGCCGGATCATCAACTTCGAGTTCTCCATCAATCGATTTACCTCTACCTATCAGAAGATTGGGACACTGTTCACATCATCGATGCTAAGATCGATATATCCATATATGATGGGGTGATCGATGCTGAGAAATTGGATTCTTGGATCGACCAGCTTGAGACCTACTTTGACCAGAAAAGGTTCAATAGCGCTCAAAAGGTGAAGTTTGCACCATTGAAGATGAAGGACCACGCCAAGACATGGTGGAAGGCCCTTGTCGCCAGTTGTGAGCTGACGACCTTGTGTGGGGTCAATTCAAAAAAAGCCTGTGACAAGAATTCTATCTGATGGGTTACCTTGAGGAGAGGTAGGATCGTTGGCACTGATTGTACCAACGGCGCGACCAATCTGTCCAGGACTATACTACAAAGTTCCGGAGATAAGCAATGGTCATTGGCATCTCGCTGTCTGATCCTCAAGTATTTCGGAAATACATGTCTGGACTTCAGAAATTGATTAGTGCTGAGTTGAGCCTGTTTGACGTCCAAGACATCATGACCGTAAGCACAACTGCTATGGTGATAAAAAAGAAGAACAAATCCCGCAGTGACAAAAGCACGGAGGAGAGTGTGACCTCGATAAAAAGAAAGCCGAGTCCGAAGAAGAACGCTTCGAAATCGGGTGCGGGTACCTTTTGTGAGCATTGTCAAGTCGCGGGACACACCAAAGATAATGGTACAAGCTTCATCCTGAGCTTCAACCAAAGAAAAATGGACCAGGGAAAAGAACAGCTACAACTACTACGGCTCCACTTGAAGGAGTTGTCCGAGTGACTTCGGTCGATGAGGTAGATACGAATTTGTCTCTAAAGGCGATGCCGAAGGAGAAGGGTTCGGATTCACCTAACAACCATCACTCAATGGAGGACATGTTCATTATCAACATCCAGGTGAAGCATGAAGTAGTTGTAGAAATATTTGATCCCGGAAGTCAGAAGAATTTGGTTTCCATTGGACTGGTTCGGCGACTTGGTTTGAAGATGACCACACACCTACGACCGTATGCACTGGGTTGGTTTACATCCGACATGAACCAACAGATTATGAGTCAGTGTGTGTTGAAGTTTGTGATCTCTACTCGATATATCGATGAGGTCCAATGCGGCGTTGTTCCTATTGATATTTTTCAGGTGATCTTTGGGAGTCTGTATTGTATGATCGTGACGCTCACTTCCATCGACAAGCGCAAGAGTACAAGCTCACAAAGGACAAGTAAAGTTTGTGATCGGTAAGACGTCCACGTCAATACCTCGAACTTGATTACCACAAATCAGGTCAAACAAATCGTCAATGCATGTCATCAATACGTGCTTGTTATGATTCGACTAGTTGGTCAAAGTGATAGTACTCAATCAGCGTTGTCATTAGCATGCCAAGAAGATTCTGGTCCTTTGTTGGGACTGCTGGAGAAATGCAGTGATCTGTTCGAGAGTACTCAGGGTCATCCGCCGAAACGTCCAATCGAGCACGAAATTCTTCTCGTGTCTTGATCCGGGAGGATCTCCAAGTCCTGATCGCATACGGCTTCGCGACCAAGTCCTGATCGCATATGGGTCCGCGACCATGGATTGGTTCACGACCATGAAAAGGAATTCGTTTCCCTGTTCGGAATTGTAATCCGATCCGAATGTGTATAACTAAGTTTATCTGTTTAGGATTAGTTACATGAATCTAATACGTTTAGGTCTCTAAGTCTGATACGTACTCATACGATTGGACTATAAATACCTTGTAATAGGTCTAGTTTAGATCATCGAAAAGTCATAGAGCTTATTTGAGTTTTAGACACTTATAGTTCCTTCGACGTATAAAGAGTTGTGCAATTACTTTGGGTTTCGGTATTTCCGAGTAAGATCCCGTTATTCCGCATATTAGAATCTGGGCGAGCCTAGTGCGAAAACCAAGGCTAGGTCTCAAACGGATCAAGTTGGTATCAGAGCAACTTTCCTATCCTGTGGATGGTGAAGACTCGGCAGGGTTACAAAACTTCCGGCGAAATTCCAGGTGATCAATTGACGGTTCCTACAGCCGCGTCTCCGACAATGTCTGACGATACCCCCGTTCAAGCTAACCTAGCCGAAAAAGTGGCTAAGCTCTCCACCGACATGGAAACCGTGCTTGCTTGGATTAAGCAGCAGGCCATGATTGTACCTCCTGAAGTAGGGAAGGTTATGGGTGAGAAGACTGGTGAAGACTTGCGCAGGGCAGACGAAGATGAAGACGAAGGCGACCACAAGACCGACGACCTCGCCAACACCTGCTTAGCTGTCGGATCTTTTAAAGTTGACGCTAAGATTGATATACCCATATATGATGGGGTGATCGATGCCGAGAAGCTGGATTCTTAGATCGACCAACTTGAGACCTACTTTGACCTGAAAGGGTTTAGTAGCGCTCAAAAGGTCAAATTTGCACCTTTGAAGATGAAGGACCACGCCAAGACATGGTGGAAGGCCCTTGTCGCCAGTGGTGAAGCTGACGACCTTGCGTGGGGTCAATTCAAACGACTTCTGCGACAAGAATTCTATCCGATGGGTTACCTTGAGGAGAGATGGGAGCGTTGGCACAGATTGTACCAACGGCGCGACCAGACCGTCCAAGACTATACGACAGAGTTTCGGCGACAAGCAATGGTCATTGGCATCTCACTATCCGACCCTCAGGTATTTCGGAAGTACACATCTGGACTTCAGAAATCGATCAGTATTGAGCTAAGTCTGTTCGGTGTCCAAGACATTGCGACCGCGAGCACAACTGCTATGGCGATCGAGAAGAAGAATAAATCCCGCAGCGACAAAAGCACGAAGGAAAATGCGACCTCGACAAAGAAAAAGCCGAGTCCGAAGAAGAACGCTTCAAAATCGGGCACGGGTGCCTTTTCCGAAAATTGTCAAGTCGCGGGGCATACCAAGGACAAATGTTACAAGCTTCATCCTGAACTTCGACCAAAGAAAAACGGACCAGGGAAAAGAACAGCCACAGTTACTGCGACTTCACCCGACGAAGAAGTTGTCCGAGTGAATTCGGTTAATGAGGCGGATACGACCTTGTCTCTGATGGCAATGCCGAAGGAGAAGGGTTCCGATCCACCGAACGACCATCACCCAACGGAGGACTTGTTCACCATCAACATCCAGGTGAAGCACGAAGTGGTCGCAGCGATATTCGATCCAGGAAGTCAGAAGAATCTGGTCTCCGCTGGACTGGTTCGGCGACTTGGTTTGAAGACAACCACACACCCGCGACCATATCCGCTGGGTTGGTTTACATCCGACGTGAACCAACAGATTACGAGTCAGTGTGTGTTGAAGTTTGCGATCTCTGCACGATATATCGATGAGGTGCAATGCGATGTTGTCCCTATCGATATCTGTCAAGTGATCTTTGGGAGTCCGTATCTGTATGATCGAGACGCTCACTTCCATCGGCGAGCGCAAGAGTACGACCTCACCAAAGACGGAGTTAAGTTCGTGATCAGTAGAGACATCCACGTCAACACTTCGAACTTGATTACCGCAAATCAAGCCAAACGAATTGTTAATGCATGTCACAAGTATGTGCTTGTCATGATTCGACCCATTGGTCAAGGTGAGGGTACTCGACCAGCATTGTCGCTGGCGTGCCGAGAGGATTCTGGTCGTTTGTCGGGACTGCTGGAGAAATACAGTGATCTGTTCGAGACTACCCAGGGTCGTCCGCCGAAACATCCAGTCGAGCACGAAATTCAGCTGGTGTCCGATGCGACACTGCCCAATCTGGGAATGTATCGCAACTCAGTATTGGAGAATGAAGAGATCAAGAGACAACTTGGTGAGTTGCTGAACAATGGTGTCATTCAACCGAGTAGTTCACCTTGTGGATCTCCTGTGGTGTTAGTACCAAAGAAAGATGGGACTTGGCGTATGTGCATCGACTATCGAGCACTGAACAAGATCACCATCAAGAACCGGTACCCCCTTCCTCGTATTGATGACCTGCCAGACCAATTGATGCATGCTGTTGTCTTCTCCAAATTGGATCTTAAGTCAGGATATCATCAAGTCAGCATCCGAGAGGAGGATACATGGAAGACCGCGTTCAAAACACGGCAAGGTCTGTTCGAATGGTTGGTCATGCCGTTTGGTCTCTGCAACGCCCCGGCAACTTTCATGCGTCTTATGAATGACGTATTGAGACCGTTCATCGACGACTTTGTGATCGTGTATCTCGACGACATATTGGTTTATAGTCGTTCGTGGGATGAGCACCTTATTCATGTCGAAAAGGTGTTCGAACAGCTTTGGCAACATCGATTTCGCCTCAACTGTAAGAAGTGCGAGTTCGGTCAGCAAACTCTACTATACCTCGGATTCATAATCGGCAACGGTACGTTGCAAATCGACCCGGACAAGGTCAAAGTGATTCGCGAATCGCCGCGACCACGAACAGTTACGGATGTGCGTAGTTTTGTGGGAGCATGCCAATACCTTCGGAAGTTCATCCGACACTTCTCGATTATGGCTTCTCCGTTGCATGCATTAACCAGGATCGATCAGAAGTTCGAGTGGACAGGGAAACATGAGGACACGTTGCTCTTGCTGAAAAGGAAGATCAGCGAGGCGCCTGTGTTAGCTTTGCCTAATCTCCAGAAACCGTTCGAGCTAGAAACCGATGCCTCAAGTTATGCGATGCGCGCAGTGCTCATGCAAGAAGGTCGACCAGTGGCATATCACTCCGAGTTATTCCAGGGAGCTCAGAAGAACTACCCAACTTATGATAAGGAGTTATTCGCACTGCATCAGGCCGTGAAACATTGGCGGTGTTATCTCTTGGGGAAAGAGACGGTTGTCCACACCGACCATCAACCATTGCAATATTTGCAAACTCAGTCCAAGCTACAGCAAGCTCGGCACATGAAGTGGATGTCGTATCTGCAGCAGTTTAATCTGGTGATTAAGTACAAGAAGGGCGTACACAACAAATTGGCGGATATGTTGTCGCGACCACCAGTTACAACCCTCTGTTTATTAGCGTTCATGCAGATCGAGCCATCATGTCATGATGACTATGTCACTATGTACAGTGAAGACCCTGATTTTGAAACAGCACTGACTGAGGTCGAAACAGGGAACCCTACAGAGTTCGTTCGTCGAGAAGGACTCTTGTACAAGGGCAATTTACTTTGCATACCTCGTGGAGCACCTCGAACTCAATGGATGCGAGAAGCGCACACATCGAAGGTAGCTGGTCACTTTGGGGTTACAAAGACGTTGCAAAATCTTCACCGACATGTGTTCTGGCCGCGTATGCAGCAAGATGTGGCTAGGTTTGTTCGAGGCTGCGGTCTCTGCAGCATCTCGAAACCGGCAAACCGAAAATTAGGTTTGTACACTCCTTTTCCAGTTCCATCACGACCATGGGAGAGCATATCCATGGATTTCTTGGGAGGATTGCCTAAGACCCGACGTGGCAACGACTATCTATTCGTGGTCGTTGATCGGTTCTCCAAAATGATTGTTCTTATACCTTGTCGGAAGATTATCACGGGAGAAGAGGCAGCTCGGGTATTCTTTCAACACGTTTGGACACACTTCGGACTACCGACTTCTATTGTGTCTGATCGCGATACCCGGTTCCTTAGTCACTTTTGGCGATCGCTCTGGACGATGATGGACACCAAGCTAAAGAGGAGTACTGCTTTTCATCCGCAAACTGATGGTCAAACCGAGGTGGTTAATCGCACAGTCGTTCATCTCTTGAGAGGATATAACTCGAAGCACCCGAAGACCTGGGATGAAAGCATACCGTACCTGCAGTTTGCTTTTAATCGAGCCGTGCATGGTTCGACTGGAAAGTCGCCGTTTGAGGTATGTTTGGGATTTCTACCACAAAGTCCATTCGACATGGAGTTTGTGATCCCTACCTCAGCACAGAACAGCAAGGAAGCATCTGATCAGGATCGAGCACAAAAGTTCCTAGAAGGTATTCAACGACTCCATCGTGAGGTTGAACAGAACTTGCTGAAAGCTCAACTCAAGTACAAGGCGCGACATGATCGGCACCGAGTTGAAGCGCAATTTCAAGAAGGTGATATGGTATGGTTACATCTGAGTAAGGAGAGACTTAAAGGTGAAGGTAAGAAGCTCAAACCCATTCGTTATGGTCCTTTTCGGATTTTGCGGAAAGTGGGTAATAATGCTTGTCAGCTCGAGTTACCTCCATACATGGATATTTACTCGGTTGTTAATGTTGAGCACCTCAAACTCTTCGAGCCTTCAATGCTGGATGATGAGCCAGATACCATAGTACCATCTGTTGAAGACTTGGTCTATCAACGAGGCGAACCTTTACGTGACAATGTGATTCTGGAGAGGAAGGTGACTACCACCCGCAGTGGCACAAAGGAGACTTTTCGAATCGGTCGGAAAGATCAACGAGCACGTGCGGCAAAGTGGTACACAAAATAAGATGGACAAGCCCAATTTCCACATCTCCAGTTTGATCGTGAGGTCGCAACAGGGGTTGGCTCCTTCTCAACAAGGGAGTCATGATTCGGGAGGATCTCCAAGTCCTGATCGCATGCGGCTTCGCGACCAAGTCCTGATCGCATACGGCTTCGCGACCAAGTCCTGATCGCATATGGGTCCGTGACCATGGATTGGTTCGCGACCATGAAAAGGAATTCGTTTCCCTGTTTGGAATTGTAATCCGATCCGAATGTGTATAACTAAGTTTATCTGTTTAGGATTAGTTATATGAGTCTAATACGTTTAGGTCTCTAAGTCTGATACGTACTCATACGATTGGACTATAAATACCTTATAATAGGTCTAGTTTAGATCATCGAAAAGTCATAGAGCTTATTTGAGTTTTAGACACTTATAGTTCCTTCGACGTAGGCAAGTGTGCCTAACGTTCAACGTGTAAAGCCCTCTTTGAAATAAAGAGTTGTGCAATTACTTTGGGTTTCGGTATTTCCGAGTAAGATCCCGTTATTCCGCATATTAGAATCTGGGCGAGCCTAGTGCGAAAACCAAGGCTAGGTCTCAAACGGATCATGTCTGACGCGACACTCCCAATCTAAGTATGTATGTATGGGCCACTGGGTCGTCATGATGATATGTTGTTTCAGACGTGACTTTTCTATTATATAGCCAATGTGTGAATTGTTGTATTTGTATATTGTTGTATATTTGTGTATTTGTATTGATATTTGGGACATGAACTTGAATGTGTACATGGGAGTATTTGTGTATTTAATTGTATTGGTAGGTAGGTGGGTATTTGTATTGTTGTTTCAGACATGCACTTGAATTTGTGAACTGGCATGTGTATGTTTCTACCTAAATTGCTGTGTCATGCATGAATCAGCTTGCTTTTATTTCAGCCATTAACTAGAATGGGTTTAAATAGTACTCATTTTTTATGTTGACTCTTCTATTTTCTTGAAGGAATGGAGGCAAACCAAAATCTCATGTAAGTAGAGATTTCTAATTTCTTTTGGCAAGATGAAGTACCACGTATCTAAGAAAAGTATTTTTGCGTCTCCTAGTTAATCTACAAATTAGCATCTCTTGAAATATTTCTTTATCTTCTAGTTAAGATCTGTTTGGTGTTACATTGTGTTTAAATATGATTATTTGAATGTGAGATCTGGTGTGCATGTGTGTACTTAGATTTCTGTGTCATGCATTACCTAGCTTGCTTTTGCTTCAGCAATGTACCAGCACCTGTTCTAACGGTAAATATGTGCTGGGTAATGCATAACACAGCAATCTAAGTACACTCATGCACCTATTCTAACGGTAAATATATTTACCGTTAGAACAAACACCTGTATTTGCAGATGTGCTTTAGGCACACTTCAACTTGAGAACTGGTGTGCATGAGTGTACTTAGATTGCAGTGTCGTGGATTACCCAGCTTGCTTTTGCTTCAGCAATGTACCAGCACTTGTTCTAACGGTAAATACACATATTTACCGTTTCAGGCATGCACTTCAATTTGAGAACTGGTGTGCATGAGTGTACTGAGATTGCCGTGTCATGCATTACCCAGCTTGCTTTTGCTTCAGCAATGTACAAGTACCTGTTCTAAAGATAATACACATATTTACCGTTAGAACAAACACCTGTATTTGCATATGTGCTTTAGGCATGCACTTCAATGTGAGAATTGGTGTGCATGTGTGTACTTAGATTGCTGTGTCATGCATGAACCAGTTTGCTTTTGTTTCAGCATGTACCAGTACCTATTCTAACGGTATATATGTGTTTTTACTGATAGAAGATGTCCGTACGAAATTACACGCACATATTCTAACAGGGCTTTCATGTATGTACCGATAGAAATGGGTCCAGTATAAGTAAAACCCCACTCGACCATTGCTGAGCTGTTGTTTTGTTCTGTTGCACTCTGCCTCCCTCTGTTTGCGATGAGAGTTCCAAGCTCGAAGCTACACTGCTAGAGTGATCAGGTCAAGCTGGAAGAAAGTTGATTGGACCCCTCTCTTTAATGTAAGCTTAATTGTCATCACTTATCTCTCTCTCCCTCTAGATCTCCCTCCCTCTCTACTTGCAAGCTAGCTGTATTGTCTAGTCCCAAGCTTGTAGCTCCAAGCTTGGGAGCTACCTGGAATGCCTCATGTTTTAGGAGCTCACTAGCTTGTATTGTGTATTTAGGTTAATTAGTGTTAATTTCATCAGGCTAGGGTTTAACACATTAGTTGTAAGAGGTTGTACATGTACATATACATAACTTAATTGGGCAGGTTTCATGCATGCCTGACTCATTAAATTTTGTTAATTGTAGATGGACAGGAAATATTGGATGTATGGAATAAAACATACTACTCTTGAATATTTGGATGGTGTGAATGGGTTTATTAAATTTGCTGAGCAACAAAAGGCAAGGAAGGGGGAGAAAGATATGTTTTGTCCTTGAACAGATTGTATGAACTTGAAGAGGTTTAGCAACTCTGATCAAATTAAGAGTTATTTGATTCGTCGTGGTTTTAACACGCGATACACCTGTTGGATATGGCATGGCGAAGATCTTGAGGAAACCAGCACCACTACCAATCAGTAGGACCCAGATGTGGATTGCAATAATATCGATGATGATGACAATCTAGATGAGATGTTCATTCCGATGTGCACGTAGATGATGATGACAATCTAGATGAGATATTACGTGATGTAGAGGAAGATTACAATGAAAACGACTTCTGTGAATTTGAGAAACTGATTGCTGACTCTGAGAAGTCTCTGTTCCCTAGATGTGCAAAATTTATAAAGCTGTCTTCTGTGCTGAGATTATATAACTTGAAGGCAGGCAACGGTTGGAGCGATAAGAGTTTCACGGCACCATTAGATCTTCTAGCGGACATGCTTCCAGAGGGAAATGAGTTGCCAAGATCTACTTACCAAGACAAAAAAGCTGTTGTGTCCATTGGGAATGAAAATCGAAAGAATACACACATGCCCAAATGATTGTGTGTTGTGCCGTAACGAGTACTCCAATTTGCATGTTTGTCCAAGATGCGGCACATCGAGGTATACGCATAGGGACCGGATTGACAGTAAATGTCACGAGGAAAAGAAAAGACCTCCGGTGAAAACTATGTGGTACTTGCCTGCGATATCTAGATTGAAGCGGCTATTTACAAATCCGAAAGTCGCAAAGTACTTGCGTTGGCATGCTGAAGGCCAGAAACAAGACGGAAAACTGAGACACCCAGCTGATTCTATTCAATGGAGAAACATAAATAGAACATTTGATGAGTTCGGCGGCGCAGTTAGGAATATAAGGTTCAGGATGAGTACAGATGGTATGAACCCACACAGTAATATGAGCAGTCGGCATAGCACTTGACCGGTTCTTTTATGCATCTGCAATCTTCCTCCTTGGTTATGCATGAAGCGCAAGTACATCATGATGTCATTACTAATCTCAGGACCCAGACAACCCGAAAATGATATTGACGTGTTTCTAGCGCCTTTAATCGAGGACTTATAGAAATTGTGGAGCAAGGGGGTGCAGGTGTGGGGTGCATACAACAAAGAGAATTTCATCTTGCGGGCCTTGATATTTTGCACCATAAATGATTTTCCGGGCTACGAAAATTTTTCGGGGTATAGTACAAAAGGAGCCAAGGCTTGCCCTATTTGCCTAGATGAAACTAAGAGCATGTGGTTGAGAAACTGCCGGAAAACAGTGTACATGGGTCACGCAGGTTTCTTCCGGTGCATCACGCCTACCGTAAGAAGAGGAAATCATTTAACGAGAAGCCTGAGAAGGAATCAGCCCCAGTGTTTCTGACCGGTAAGGAGATTTACTCGGCGTGAAGGACATCAAAGCTGAGTTCGGTAACTGTTGTAAACCTCGAGAAAAAAATGTTTGGAAGAAGAGATTGATTCTTTGGGATCTACCGTACTGGGAGCACTTACAAGTTCGACATTTCATTGACGTCATGCATGTAGAGAAAAATATCTGTGACAGTTTGATTGGTTTGTTGTTGAACATTCCGGGAAAGACAAAGGATGTGTGAAAGTTCGCCGTGACATGGTGGAAATGGGGATAAGGACTGAGCTTGCACCTTTGGAGAAGGGAAAGCATACATATCTCCCCTCGGCCTGTTATATGTTGTCCAAGAGCGAAAAAACAGAACTCTGTCGGTGCCTGCACGGTGTTAAAGTTCCATGTGGGTATTCCATGAACTTGAAAAAACTTGTGTCCATGAAGGACCTAAAACTGGTTGGCACGAAGTCCCACGACTGTCATGTGATGATGTCACAAATGCTTCCCAATGCTATCAGAGGTATTCTCCCAGTTAAAGTCAGAGAGACAATCACAAAGCTATGTTATTTCTTTAACGCAATATCTTGCAAGGTAAGTACGTTCACTCGTACTATAAGTTCATTAGCTCCATTTGTGGAGCTTAACTAGAAGATTTTTCCGATATGAATATTTGGCACAACTGTGTCCTCACAGGTAATTGATCCGGATGGACTGGACGCTTTGCAATGCGAAGTGGTTATAACTCTTTGTCAGCTTGAGATGTATTTCCCTCCATCCTTTTCTGATGTTATGGTCCATCTGATTGTTCACCTTATCAGAGAAATTAAGTTTTGTGAACCCATGTGCCTGCGCTATATGTATCCATTTGAGAGATTTATGGCTGTATTGAAGGGATACGTAAGGACTCATCGTCGGCCCGAGGTGAGTATCATGGAAGGTTATGCCGCCGAGGAGGTGATTGAATTTTGCACAGATTATATGGCCGGGATTGACCCAATTGGTGTTCCTAAGTCCCGAGACGAGGGCAGGCTTCAGGGCATCGGAACGATTGGATTCAAAGCTATCATCCCCGCCCGTGATGTGTATGCAAAACCACATTTTTGGGTCTTATAACACATGACGGAGGTCGAGCCATAGATTTGGGTCACTAGAGAACATAACAGGAAATTTGCTGGGTGGATCCAAGAAAGAGTCACGCGAGCTGCCAAGGGCTCCATAAGTGAAACTGTGACATGGTTGGCTAGAGGCTCAAGATTCACTCTAGGGACTTGGCAGGGGTACGACATCAATGGGTGTTCATTTTACACAAGAGCTCAGGACGCCAAGAGCAGTACGCAATGTAGCGAAGTGACATTATTTGCTATTTCCGAGGATTCCAGGGCAGTAAGGGCGCTGAACTCATATTACGGTGTCATTGACGAAATATGGGAGCTCGATTACGGATTATTTAAGATTCCTTTGTTTCGATGCCAATGGGTCGAAATCCCTTGAGGTGTTAAAGTTGACAGTTACAGGTTTACTCTCGTCGATCTCAATAGAGTCGAACACCAAGACGATCCATTCATACTTGCAAAACGAGCCACACAGGTATTCTACATCGTTGACCCGGCCAATCCAAAGTTTCATGTTGTCCTTCACAGCAAGAGATGTATTGTTGGGGTCGAAGAAGTTGTCGACAAAGAGGAGTATAACCAGTTCGACGAAATACCTCCGTTTTTAGAGGACATCAAACTGAAGATATCGATGAAACAACGTACCTGCGAGATGATCACGAAGAAGGATTATGGGTTGAGAACCATTGATGACTATTTTTATTTGAAGGAAAATTGCCAGGCATACAGTCCACAAGTTGTGCATCGAGTTGAGGAACTTATCATTAATGCATCAGGCAATACATTTTTGTTTAGAACTTAATGATAAGCTAGTTCACAGCATTATTATATCTCAATTTTAGTCCACAGCATGAGTTCTAACATGTACAGTACCTTTATATTGTAAGAACTTAATTCTTCCCTTCAAATTTTCTTGCCAAAATCCCATTGCAGCCTCTTGCTTCTTCAAGAGGCCTGAAACATCATTTTCCAATGCCTTGCCCACTTCAAAAATTAAGCTTTGGGAAAAATTTACTTGTTCTAACGGTATTTTATGCTCATACCGTTCGAAAAAGTTGGAAACTCTGACAGAATTTTCTCTACCTACCGTGAGAAAAGTGCACATACATGGTCTGACAGTATTATTGGATTTTATCGTTAGAAGAAAATAATTAGTCTGACGGTATTGCTTGTTTGTACCATTAGAAAAGGCCCTCAGTACTTTATTAAACTTTGCCCAAGAGTTTCCCTCTAGTCGAACCGTTCTAACTTATAGCACTGTGTCGACGATTCGGACTCGGAGTCCTCAGCCGAACTTATGCAAAATTTGTAATGGTGAGACCTTTCAAGATGACCCTCCGGGAAGGTATGTAGAACAATGGTAAACAGGAGCACAGAGAGATTTATACAGGTTCGGGCCCTCGATGGTAGGAGTAATGGCCCACGTCCTGTTAGGATTTCACTATGAGTGTTAAAGAGTTACAAAATGGTAGAAAAACTCCTTCACAGGCGAAGAGTTTTCCCCTATGTAAATGTACAGAGTAAAGCCAAGGAGGCTTGTAAGAACTATCTAATTTAGGCCGTAGACTTGGCTGTTTTTAGTGGTTGAGATGCGTTATGTCTCACTTGCATCAGGAGTCTTGTTCTTCCAAAATGGATCGGATGTCCCCCGTTTGATGTATTTTGCCACCCTTTTATACTGGACGAAAGGATGCCATGTCGTTACTACATCAACCAGTTGTTTGGATGGTTGGATGTGGTTTATCAAACCGCTATTAACTTCCAAGTAGATTAAGCACGTGTTATTCGTGAAATAACTGCTTGTATTAACCTCCTGGCGGTTAGTTTTCTACGTGGAGGAATCTTCGGGATACTTGGAATATTCTCACCATAGGGATAACCGGTCAGATAAATTCCAAGTACCTTGGTCGAGAACATTCTGACCGCGGGTTGTTGGCTGACCGCGCGACATCTTCGACCTTCTGTTCGCGCATAACATACAAACTTCTGACCGCGCAAAGCCTGTGGTATGATCGCACGAGGCTTGCGACCTGATCGCGCAAAGCTTGCGACCTTAGGCAGATGCTTCCCAAAATGACTTGAGTTCATACCGCTGGGCACGTATTTGACTCGAATCTATCTTGAGCCAACAGCGCATTTATTTGAACTGACTCGGGTATCAATCCTCGTCAGCTAGCCCCCAAATTTAAAGAAAACGAAGGGACGTGTTCACTTTAAATTTAAAGAAATGCATCGGATTATTAACCCGATTCTTCAAATCTCCCGCTTAGTGGCGCACTAAGTAGGTCGGTTGGTTCCCCGAGACATGCTCTGGGTATTATGTGACAGGTCATGATAGCACCGTAAAAAATGTTTTTTAACTCAGAGGTAAAATTATAAATGCTTTGTAGAAACCCAAGGCACCTGGAATGCGAACCGTCACCTTGGCGGCTATAAATACCGGGTTCTTGGTTCTGTAAAGCTTCACAATTTCTTCCCACGACTAAGTCCCTCCCTAGACAACCTTGATTCTTTTCTTTATACACTTCCTGATGGCAGATCACAACATCATCGAAATTGAGAGTGATGAAGAGAAAGTTGTCGAACAGGGGCCTCAGATATATGAAGATTTGTCTCATTCAAGGAAGAAACCCAAGGTTGACGAGGAATCTTCCAGCAGAACGAAGGTGAAAAATGTAGCAAGTCTCTTTCTTCCTTCAGTTCCTATAACTCTTCCTGTTCATGCTTCTCGGCAAATTAGGCCTTTGACTTTGGAGAGAAACCTTTCTCCATTTCATCCTAATACCTCCAACCTTTATTTGGGTGATCAACCTTCTGGTCGGCAAGCGGTGACTATCCCTCGACCAGATGATTCCCAAATTGTGTTGGCGAAGCAATCATATGGTGGGAATGTTGCACTTCCACCATCTGAAGATCCTCTTCCCAGGACGAATATATCAACATGCCATGAGCTAGGACAGGTAATAATTCTTCTCCTTTTGCTGATAGTTATGGTCAGCATAACTAATTTTCGCAAATGTAGGAGGTTGGAGGCTCCAGCAATCAGCCTTCTGTTGCTCCATCTTTTCCTTCCAGAGAGATTCTTCTGGAGGAGAAGAATACCCTGGAGAAGAAGACCGAAGAGATGTCTTCGAAGATTCTGCATTTAGCATAATGTTTCGAAAGGTCCCGTGAAGAGGCGCGCCAGTTCCGTCGAGAAAGGGATCACGCTCAGCGACAGCTAGAACTCTCTGACTTGATTAGGGACAATAGTGCGTCTCTCGTTAGGGATGATGTAGATAGACTTAGGTTAGTTGCTAGTTCCCTAGGGGTTGTCAGTGTAGATCCTACTGACAACAACATGTCCCTTGGGGAACTTTGTAAACTCCTTTCGGATCAAGTCAACGCTTTGATCGACTGTATCCCTTTTGTATGTAAAGAATGCAAGAAATAAAAATTTCTTTCTTCAAATAGTTATTTTTTACATCTTTTGTGTGAATACATGGCCATGAGTAACGCTTTCGCGACCATTCATACACAGGGAAATTTCAGTTCTGCGATCAGAATCACGCTTTTATAAAAGCACCGCGACCAGATCTGATACCGCGTTAGACCTAAGGCAGCTGTTAGAACTGAATTTTGACCAAGATTGAGGCTTGGTCAGACCGTCACTTCGATTAGAATCGGAGCTTAATCCAAAGCATAATTTCAATCAAACCACAACCCGATTAAAAACACATCCGTACGTCCAAAAATTGAGTTACATGATTTTTTCGTAAGAAATGTTCAAAGCATACAAAGGAAAAACGTCTGAAAAGTACTGAAAATTTTCCAGTCCTTTTGCACTTTCAGTTTCCGAAACAAAGAAGTCTTTTTGTTTCAGATCCGATGCCTGAACACTTTATCGGGTCTGCCAGAGGCAGTATCCATTATGGGAAATGAATAAAGCATTCAATGGAACGTTTGAAATGAAACGTTACTCACATTAATGCGCCGCCTTGGGTCAATAAAAAGAGCAGATGTCTTCTCAAAGAAGCCAAAAATCCTCATCGTTCCCGCCGCACAAAACCCTCATTTTCTTCAGGCTTCGTCTTCCCAAAATCGCCAACTTTTCCTTTGATTCTCCACCAAAAATGGCGTCCTGGAGCCGATCCATTCACCACTCTGAGGAGAGCCTAATGGCGTTGGAGAAGGAGGAGATCCTTCCTCTGCGGTTGCTCATCAACTGGCGGCCCGCGGAGAAGGACCAATAAACCCCCACCGTCCAAGAGGGCGAGTTGGTGGTTTTTGAGGAGTACTTGCGCTGCGGGTTCCGATTCCCTGAGAGTCGGTTCCTCAAAGATGTCCTTGAGCATTATGGGTTGGAGCTGATCAACCTCCACCCAAATGCTGTACTGATCCTGGCAGTGTTCCAGCATCTTTGCGAGGCGTTCGTCGGAGTGTATCCCAGTGTGGACCTCTTCCGACGATTTTATTTCTCGGCGTGGTCGAAGAGCGCCAACGCCGCCGGATGTATCTACTTCCGACTGAGGGATAAGAAGGAGTATCCCTTTCCACCCCTGCGAGACTCAGTGCATGGGTGGCATCAGAAGTGGTTTTACTGTACCCCGCCGAAGGAGAGCGGGCTATGGTTTGAAAACTCGCGGCCAGCGAAGCCGAGCGAATTGGACACTCTCCCGGCGATGAACTCGGAGTTCATGAAACACGCCGAGGTAATTCTTCACTTGGTCGAAGAAGGATTGACGGCTCGGGACATCATCCGAGACTTCGTGAAGAACCGGGTGAGCCCCCTGCGTGAAAGGTCTCATCCGGCTTGGGAGATTAGGTCCATGGCGGATGGCACCCTGGACTATAACGAAGGTATTTGTTTCTGACACTGAAAAACTTTCATGGCTTTCTTGCAATATATTCATTCTAACTCGCATTTGGTAACAGTCCTGTCCTCTGCTGAAATTGAGAGGCGGACTAATCACCTCCTCCGGGCATATAATGCCGAGGTAGAGGGTGCTAAGGGGTCGCCTCGCCCCCAGAGCCTGATTCACACTGGTGACGACCTCAGGCAAGAGCGCCGAAAGGTACATTCTCCACTTGGCCTCTGTTTTGCGGGTTTTATGTCGGTCCAGTACTAATCCCGTGTGAACAGCTTCTTGGGAGGTTCGCTGAAGCGACATTCCCCAGCGAGAATGTCGGTTCCCTGGGAAAGCCGACGACCAAGAACGTGAAGAAGATTTCCTCGAGACCCCGGACGAGGAATCCCGCCCCCAAGAAATTCAATCTAAATCTTGGGGAAGGGTCTTCACGAGGCACTTCTTCCACGGCCCGAAGAACTGCGGTAAGATATCAACTCCCACCGCTCTTTCCAGATGAGAACTCGAATTATTTCTTCGTCGTACAGGGAGAGGGGAGCGAGGAGGAGGACGACGATGATGTCCCTCTAGTTCACCGGAGGAGGAGGATCGCGGGCTCTCCATCCGGTGATGCTCCAACCCATTCCGCAGGGATGACTGCTACTGCAGAGGCAGCTGTAGAAGACCCTACGACCACTGAAAGCCTTGTGTTCGCAGATGATCCTTTACCCCCTGAAGCTCCCGAGGCTTCAGAGCCGGTTGCCTCTACCTTCCCGGTCGAAGGGACGACCGTGGTAAGATTTTCCCACAATCTGTTTTCTTCAATTCCCCCTGTGTACTTCATGAGCTAATGCTTATGCAGGGAGAAGAGCTTCCCCCTGCGACTCCTACTAGCCCCAGGGAAGAAAATACTTCTCCTCCGCAGACTGGAGCGGAGGTGGCTGTTCAAGATCCTGCGGCGGTCACCCATGAGGTACCGGCTACAGGATCTCAGAAGACAGCGAGATCCTTGGATGGGTCGTCGCCAATGGGATCAACTGCCCAGGTAAAGATCCTTCTTGTTAGCCTTTATCTTTCCCTTGAAAAAATGTTCATAGGGGAAGACATACAGGGAAGGGGCCCTTGTTTTCCAAGCGGAAGATCAGGGCGCACGATACTTGTCCCCGCGCTCAAGGAGAACCTTCTCAGAAATCCCAAAAGCTAATGGGATTTCAATTAAGGTAAGAACCTTCATCCTGGTTGTATTAGAAATGATGGTCACGAATCGTTACCATTTGATTTTTCTTTTCCTCCATCAGACGGAAAGAAATAGCACCCAGTCCTCCAACCACTTCGGGAAGGGTTGAAGTCACTGTTGGTGCAGGAGCCCCTAGTGGGGAACGCTCCACCCCATCGGGCCAGGAAGTTGTTCGAGTCACGGGGGGAGAAACAGATACGAGGACCCAGTCGCAGTCGCCGGCGACTGGAAGCAGTACTCAGCAGGCACTTCCTCCTACTGTCCCTGCTGTAAGCACTTCCGGGCCTTCGACAAATCTTCCAATTAGTCCGGAAGATGCCTCTCTGCAGAAATTCATGAAGGTATGATGAATCCCTTTCTGGATGTCCTGAATTACACATAGGACACTTCTCACTCCCTTTTTTGCATCACAGGAATTATCCCGGATGATGGCCCAGTCACGTGCCACGGCGGCGAGCATGGTGACCATACAAAGAGAACGAGACAGCTTGCGCAAGTAAGGATCATCATTCTTCAATTTATAGATGTATAAATTGGTTACGACCATTCCTTCTGTTTTACTACAGGAAGGTGGCATTGCAGGACAAGGAAATGGCCACAATGAAGATCCATTCGCTCTCAGTAATGAGGAACCAGGAGATCGAAAATAACAGACTACGGTCGCAACTTGCTAGTAAGTCGCCTCCTGAGCTAGGAAGACTTGTCTTAGCAATATGCGAGTAACCTTTTCCCTTGTTGCAGCGCAAGCAGGTCAAATAAAACAGCTCAGTGCGGATAATAAACTCCTCCAGGATTCTATCGAAGCCTCCACAAGGGCGATTGGAAAGCTGAGCCGTTCAGTCTTCGAAAAGCTGAAGGCGGTGGCTCATCTTCTGAAGGCTGATGTGGTCGAAACCACTCGAGACGATCTCAGCCAAGAGGACTGGGCTGCCCTAGTTATAGCTCAAGCAGAGTCACTTCTCGAGTATCTCCCTGAGGATACACAGCGAAGAGAAGAGGTGATCAGAACCAGAGTTCGGTCAGCCGCTTCTGCTATCCTTAGCCGGATTCGACTCCACTATGGCCCAGATGCAGATCTGAATCCACTGGTGTGACCGGTTGAGATCGAGAGTGAAGAGCAACTAGAGGCCGTCATGGAGGAGATTAGTCCCCTTGTAGATAAACTCCTGACTGAGCTCGGGATCGAATGATCCCTATACCTGTACATAAACAGTTGTATACAATGCAATGCATATGAAAATTCACTTTTGAAAATGAATATATTTTTGTTTTATGTTGGTTTATATTATAGACCTATCCCCCTAGCCCCCACCTGTGATTGTAGATACTGAAGGCTTAGTATTACAAACGCAGGGGAAAAATGAATATAACGACCAGGGGTGTATGAACAAATTAACAATTATAACACCTAGACTTGTTTGCTAACCAGCAGCCACTCGGATAACCAAGGACTTGTCAGAAAGCCCCGTGTGCGTTAAGAAACGGCTTATTTAGGAGTGACTTATCTGAAAGTGATTATGAGATCGGCCAGCGAATCCGACCAGGATGCTATAATGACCTAACCGCGTACGACCAGCCCCCGAGCCGAATTCACAGTGGATGGGCATAAAGGGAAATATTCCTCATATAAACGCAAAACATTTTTAATTTTATGAAAGAATGCTAATTGAACGGGAAAAATGGGGTTGAGTACTTACACGTAGAACTTGCGAAGTTGATCGACGTTCCAAGTATTGGACAAAATTCGACCATCCCCCATGGCTAACCGCGCAGATCCTGGTCGCGGCACCGAGACCACAGTGTAAGGGCCTTCCCACTTCGGGGAGAATTTATTGCGATTAGACTGATCTTGGATTCTTCGTAAGACCAGGTCACCCACGTGAAGATCACGTGGTCGCACCCTTTTACTGTGATACTTGCGCAAAGCTTGCAAGTATGCCACGGACTTGACCAAAGCGCGATCACGCCTTTCTTCTAAGAGGATAAGATCTTGTGAGCGCTGTTTGGACTGATTAATCCGTTCGAATTGTCTTGTCCGAACAGACGCAATACTAACTTCGATAGGCAATACAGCCTCGGCCCCATAGACCAGATGGAAGGGCGTCTCACCGGTGGCTCGACTAGAAGTAGTTCGTAGGGCCCATAGAACAGTATAAAGTTCGTCCGCCCAAGCCCCCGAGCGAGTCTTCAGGCGATCAAAAACACGTTTTTTAATGCCTTGTAGAATCTGCCCATTGGCCCGTTCTACAGCGCCATTGCTCTGTGGATGCGCCACAGAGGCAAAACACACCTTAGTCCCAATCTGGTCGCAGTAGTCTAGGAAGAGACCACTAGCAAATTGGGAACCGTTATCAGTGATAAGGCGGTTTGGAACACCAAATCGAGCAATAATGTTCTTATGAAAGAACTTTTGTGCTGCTGATGCTGTAATATTGTGTACCGGTTCGTCCTCGATCCACTTTGTACACGTGTCAATGGCTACGAACAGGAACTTGTACCCATTGACCGCTTGTGGCATAGGACCTACAATATCCATCCCCCAGACCGCGAAAGGCCATGCGAGGGGAATAGTTTGTAACGCATAGGCAGGTTGATGAACCTGTCTGGCATGGAACTGGCACTGAGGACACATCTTGACCATACGCTTGGCATCATCGAGTGCCGAAGGCCAATAGAATCCTTGTCGAAAAGCTTTTCCAACTAGTGTTCGATAGGACGCGTGTGCACCACATACACCGTCATGTATTTCTTTCAAGAGGGATTTTCCTTCTTCCTGAGATACGCAACGCATGAATACTCCTTGAGTACCTTTTCTGTACAAAACCCCATCTATGAGTTTGTACAGTCGTGCTTTTCGAATTAACTGATTGCTTTCGGTTTCGTCCTCGGGTAGGGTCCCATGTTCAAGATAGACTCTCAATGGATGAGTCCAATCCTGTTCCTGACCGAGGTTGGTAACGGAGGCTATTACCGGATCATCCTCAACCGAAGTCATGATTGAAGGATGGTCCAAGTGTTCAATGAACACTCCTGCCGGAGCGGATGTGCGTGAGGACCCAATTTTGGATAATTGGTTTGCGAGAATGTTGTCCTTTCGCTGGATATATTGGACTTTGAAATGACTGAAGTGTTTTTCCAATCTCCTCACTTCCCCCAGGTAATGAGCCATTGTCTCATCGGAGGTGCTGTACTCCTTGTTTACCTGGTTTACGACCAGCTGTGAGTCTCCCCTCACCACTAATCGACGGACTCCGAGGAATTTTGCTGCCCGGAGCCCTGCAAGAAGACCTTCATACTCTGCTGCATTGTTAGTCGCAACAAAGTGTAGTTGGATGACATACTTAAGCTGTTCGCCCTGAGGCGTAACTAAGACCACTCCAGCCCCTGAGTGTTGAAAACTACGGGGGCCGTCAAAGTACATTGTCCAGTAATCGGGGCACTCCAGTTCCTCTGCCAACTGCACGGGTGGCTCGGGGTTGGTCCATTCGACCACAAAGTCGGCCAAAACCTGAGACTTAACCGCCGTGCGGGGCGTGAAATGGATCTCGAAGGCACCGAGTTCGACCGCCCATTTGGCGATTCGACCAGATTTCTCTGGGTTTCGGACAATATCCCCCAAAGGAAAAGAGGAGGGTACTGTGATCTTATGCGCTTAAAAGTAATGTCGTAGCTTACGGGAAGCCATCAGTAGTGCGTAAAGTATCTTCTGGACCTCAGGGTAGCGCTCCTTCGGACCATGAAGTACTTCGCTCACATAGTAGACGGGTCTATGTATTCCTTCCCTATCCGCAATCGGAACGGCGCTGACCGCATGTGGTGTGGCCGCCAGATAAAGAAGCAATGGCTCTCCTTTGTCGGGAGACACCAATACTGGCGGACTGGATAAATATGTTTTTACTTCCTGAAATGCTTTTTCGGCCTCATCTGACCATGTAAAATTATGATGCTTCCGCAAGGCTTTGAAGAAAGGCAATCCCCTTTCGCCTAGTCGTTAAATAAAACGACTTAAAGCCGCCATGCGACCAGCCAGGCGTTGAACATCCTTCATGGTTGAGGGCGATCTCATTTGTTCAATGGGCCTGATTTTCTCAGGATTAACTTCAATGCCCCTAGAATACACAAGGAAACCCAGGAGTTTTCCTGAAGAAACCCCGAAAGTACATTTCTCCGGGTTTAATTTTATTCCAAAGCGATTCAAATTACAGAAGGTTTCAGCGAGATCGTCTAAATGAGACAATCTTTTGGTACTTTTTACAACCAAATCGTCTACATATGCTTCGAGATTACGCCCTATCTGGGAAAGAAAGGTCTTTTGCATCAAGCGCTGGTACGTGGAACCTGCGTTCTTGAGACCGAACAGCATTCTGACGTAGCAGTATTTGCCGAACGGGGTGATGAAGGCAGTATTCTCTTCATCGTCTTCTGCCATGCTAATTTGATGATATCCTGAGTAAGCGTCGAGAAAACTCATCAGTTCGCAACCCGCAGTCGAGTCGACCAGCTGGTCGATGCGGGGAAGGGGAAAGTCATGCTTCGGACAGGCAGCGTTGAGGCTAGTATAGTCGACGCACATGCGCCACTTGCCATTTGACTTGCGGACCATGACCGGATTGGCGAGCCATTCCGGGTGATCCACTTCATGGATAAACCAGGCCTGTAGGAGTTTGTCCAACTCCTCTCGGATAGCTTCCTGTCGGCCAGCAGCAAAACGCCTGAGCTTTTGCTTTATTGGTCGTTGTCCAGGTCGAATTGCTAACCTGTGCTCAATTACTTCCCTTGGGACACCGGGCATGTAGGACGGTTTCCATGCAAACACATCTGCGTTAGCTCGGAGGAAAGCAACGAGGTCGAGTTCCCATTTGTCATCCAGAGCTGATCCGACCCGAATTGTCTTGGATGGATCATCTGGGTACAGAGGAACCAATTTAAGTTTTTCATCTGGTCGTGGAGCAGCCTTGATCGCGTCGGTGGTAACAGTGGCGACCTGAGCGTCCCGGAGGGGAAGTTGATCGACCATCTCCAAAGATAGCCGGTCGCACGTAAGTGCCACGTTGCGACTGCCTCGGACCGAGATGACACCTTTGGGGCCAAGCAATTTCCCGCACTGATAAGCATAGTGCGTTGCCATCATGAACTTAGCAAGAGTTGGCCTGCCAAAGATCGCATTATAAGCTGAGTCACAATCGATTACGTCGAAAGTAACCAATTCTGTCCAGAAGTTGTCTGGTTCTCCCAGTGTGACCGGGAGGACCACTTGTCCCAACGGCATCATGGAGGGGCCTGGGATTATCCCATAAAATGGATGGATTATGGGTTTAATCTTCGAACGAGGAATTTGCATCTCGTCGAGTGCCTTGACCAATAAAATGTCAAGGGAGCTTCCCCCGTCGATCAGGACCCTTTCAACTCTCGCGTTACTGATGATCGGGGTAATGACCAGAGGGAGCCTCAATGGTCGTGTCAACCCCGCCGGACAATCAGTGCGATCAAATGTTAAAGGTGTATCCGACCAACGGGGGTACTGAGGTTCGCCAAGGGATGTCTCCGTTTGGTTAACCTCTCGGTAAAAGGCCTTAAACTGCCTTTTGGAAACGAAAGAAGAAGAACCTCCAAAAATAACGTTAACATGATTTTGAGGTACCTGGTAGGACATTTCCTCGTCTCCGTCGGCGTCCCTAAGTCCGCACGCCTGTTCTTTAAGTGGTAAGGTTGGCATTGGCCCAACTCCCTGGTAGAAGTCATCCAGTTGCTTCAACCAACTCCTGCAGTTCTTGAGATCGTGGCCTGCGGAGTTGTGGAGCGGACACCACCTCTTGCCCTCCTGCGGATTAGTTGACTTTTCTGGTTGGTCGACATTTTGACCACCAGAGGAAGTTTTATTTTTGAATGAAGACTTATTACCTTTGGTCGAAGGTGGCTTCTCTGCGACTGCGACCTCGCGGTACTGTCCAGAGCGGTTCCTCTTCGACTTCTTTGACTTCCCACCCGATGAAGATTCCGGCTTCTTGCTTGAATCTTCTTTCCTGGCGTCCTTGAAGCCTGGTTGGGGTGGTAGGTCCCCCTTGTCGACCATTCGGTTCCATTCGACCGCTTCGGCTGCATCGGAATATCGATCGGCCATGTCGAACAGATCGGCCACTGATCGAGGAGGGTGGATAAGCAAGTCTTCAGTGAATCTCCGGTATCGAACGGCATGCTTAAATGCCCTGATTACGGAGCCATCAGATATGTTCGGGATAGTATTCCTCACCCCGACAAACCTCTTGACAAACTACCGAAGTGTTTCGGTTGAAGTTTGCCGCAGCCGATGCAGGTCGTCCTCCTTATCCGGCTTTTGGTAACAATTTTGGAAATTGCTGAGGATGGCATCGCATAGCATTTCCCAATTGTAGATGGAACCCTCGGGCTGATTAAACAGCCAGGTTCTAGCCGGTCCTGCGAGGACTGTAGGTAGGTAGTTGGCCATGACTTTGTCATTGCCTCCTGCCGCTTGGATGGCAGTAATATAAATTTGAAGGAACTCGGATGGGTTCTGAGTTCCGTCAAACCTCTCAATGGCCCCTGGTCGAAACTTATCGGGCCAAGCGACTGCTCGCAGGCCAGGCGAAAAAGCTTTACAACCAACGTAAGGACCGTGAATCGTCCTGTGACTGTCGGTCGGGTCTCGGGTGACCTCACGCAATGGCGAGGTTACTCGTGGTCCCAAACGAGAATGAACAGGAACTCGATCCCTACTACGAGAATCCCGCATTCGCCGGTATTTGTCCTGTCGGGACGGTACGGGCGGCGGGTAACTCCGTCGGCCGGAACCAGAATGAGGACCATCTCACTCGCGGGAATGTGTTACCGAGCGGGAGGAGGCCGTTGGGGTCGCCACGGACACGACCTCATCCTGTCTCTTTGCCAGGATCCTAAAAAAGGCCGGTTTCTGCGCATCCGTGACCGTAGGAGGAAAGTTACGCATGACTTCCGCGATTGATCGCAGTCGACCATGGGTACTTCTCCTAGGGGCACCAGGTGTTATTGTTTCTTCGTCCGCCGGGGAACGCTCCGGTGGCAAAGAAGGGGTCTGGTCACGTTTTCGACCACGCGACCGTCGAGAAGAACTCAGAGCAGCATCGTAACGAGCCTGCGCATCTTGAAGAGCCTCTAGGGCAGTTCTGCGCAATTCGTTGTTTTGTTGCTCAAGATCTTGATCCTCCTTCTGTTTGCGATCTTGTTCTTCCCTGGCAGCCTGTTGATCGGGAGTTTCTTCCAACAACGCAGCAAACTGCCTAGGGAGAGAGGTTGCCAATGGGGAAAACATCTCAGTTTGTTCCGAGTCGGACTCGAAATCAAAGAGACGGTGAAGGTTATCAGGGTCGAACCTTCCAGGGCTAATTTCCAGGTCATCATCGTACTTTCCCTCACCGGGGTCGTATGACGGGCCGGATTCACCGCCTAGCGCATTAAGAACCTCTGTGGGTTCCGACCTTGCGCCAGTTGCTTCCTGGTCGATCGACATGACCTGGAGAGACGATTCAACTTGTGGAAGATTCTGGCCTTCGACTTCCTCCATCGGGACAGGATCGCTTGGAGAAGGCATGGGTATATGGGCATAATCCTCGAGATCGAAATCGTTCTCGGAATCATATGCTCCAGCCATGTTTCAGCGAACCACCGGATTTCAATTATGACGCCTTGAGAAAGGCCCCACGGTGGGCGCCAGTTGTCGACGATTCAGACTCGGAGTCCTCAGCCGAACTTATGCAAAATTTGTAATGGTGAGACCTTTCAAGATGACCCTCCGGGAAGGTATGTAGAACAATGGTAAACAGTAGCACAGAGAGATTTATACAGGTTCGGGCCCTCGATGGTACGAGTAATGGCCCTACGTCCTGTTAGGATTTCACTATGAGTGTTAAAGAGTTACAAAATTGTAGAAAAACTCCTTCACAGGCGAAGGGTTTTCCCCTATGTAAATGTACAGAGTAAAGCCAAGGAGGCTTGTAAGAACTATCTAATTTAGGCCGTAGACTTGGCTGTTTTTAGTGGTTGAGATGCGTTATGTCTCACTTGCATCAGGAGTCTTGTTCTTCCAAAATGGATCGGATGTCCCCCGTTTGATGTATTTTGCCACCCTTTTATACTGGACGAAAGGATGCCATGTCGTAACTGCATCAAACAGTTGTTTGGATGGTTGGATGTGGTTTATCAAACCGCTATTAACTTCCAAGTAGATTAAGCACATGTTATTCGTGAAATAACTGCTTGTATTAACCTCCTGGCGGTTAGTTTTCTACGTGGAGGAATCTTCGGGATACTTGGAATATTCTCACCATAGGGATAACCGGTCAGATAAATTCCAAGTACCTTGGTCGAGAACATTCTGACCGCTGGTTGTTGGCTGACCGCGCGACATCTTCGACCTTCTGTTCGCGCATAACATATGAACTTCTGACCGCGCAAAGCCTGTGGTCTGATCGCACGAGGCTTGCGACCTGATCGCGCAAAGCTTGCGACCTTAGGCAGATGCTTCCCAAAATGACTTGAGTTCATACTGCCGGGCACGTATTTGACTCGAATCTATCTTGAGCCAACAGCGCATTTATTTGAACTGACTCGGGTGTCAATCCTCGTCACACTGTGTCTCTTCAACTCTTGGAGCGTGAAAACACCAACCCTCGTCGGCGACCACTTCCTCACTGCCGCACCACGATCGTCGCTTGGATCACGGTTCACCACTACCGCCGGTCCATATTTGTGTCCTTCGCCTGCCGCCGCTACGTTCTACACCACCTCTCCATCGCCACAACTGATCGGCGTAAAATACCCTAATTCTTCATTCTTTTTCCAGCATCTTTCTTATTTGATCTTAGTGTTTTTTACTCTATGGTTCACTATTTTTCTCCGCTCATGTTTTGGAATTAAACTAGGGTTCCCTATTGTGTACGATTTAGTGAACTCCGCAGGCATTGTTGATTTAAACTGGGGTTGACACAATATGTTCCAGTGCTATAATGAACCTATTTTGATATTTGAAATTATCTATACTACTGTATGTGTGATCAATTGTATCCAATTGCCATGTAATGTACTTTATATGTTGGAGGCATTCTTAAACATCTTCTATTGGTATCTTATGTATTTGCCGATAGAAAAAATTGTTATATTCTTTCGGTAGCTCATGTGTTTACCGATAGAAAAAATTGCTGAACACTTCAACAATTTTTGGCCTTTTAGTACTATTTTTTTTTGTTATGGTTCATATATATCTTCTTGTTCCATGCTAACTAAACCACCTATTTTAGTTCCCTGCTGTGACTTGCACTGTAGCTGAATCATATTATGATCGATAAGGTCAGTTGTTACATTATACCTCCTTCTAATTGTGTCAATCTGGCGTGCTATATTACATAGGCGAAGAAACAATCAGTACCCTATTTTCTATGTGTGTTTATTTTGTCATACAAGTTCAACAAGTCTTAAAACTTAGGATGTGGAAGGACATGAACCATGCAATGAGAAATAGAGAGAATACTTTCAGTGTTTTACATTCTCATTGAAACCAAGAAGAATTAGTCTCCAATTTATACTCAACTGAGTTATGGAACTCCAAGAAGAATTAATTGCCATATGAACCTATTTTGAGATTTGAAATTATCTATACTGTTGTATGTGTGATCAATTGTATCCAATTGCCATATAATGTACTTTACATGTTGGTGGTGTTCATAAACATCTTCTATCGGTATCTCATATCTATGCCGATAGAAAAAATTATCATGTTCTATCGGTAGCTCATGTGTTTACCGATAGAAAAAATTGCTGAACACTTCAACAATTTTTGCATGCCTTTTAGTACTATTTTCTTCTGACATCCCTTTATCAACCCTAATTAGTCTCCAATCCTCAACTGAGTTATGGAACTCCAAGAAGAATTAATTGCCATATGTTGCCTACTTCCTATCAAAATGTATAGATGAAAATGCTCAGAAATATGTTCTAACAGTAGTCCATGTTTGTACCGTTAGAAGAAAGCTTATCTTCTATCAGTAGTTGCTGTGTTTACTGATAGAACAAATATCTAAAATAGGTCCTTTTGCTTTGTATAACGATTTGGTTTCTGTTTCTATTAAATTTTTGATGGTTTGTTGATGGAATTTTAGGGAAAGCCATGTTGTCGTCTTCATCGGATGATAGTAGTGGTTCGACGAGAGCCAACGTAACTGAAGATGCTGGTTCATCCCAGCGCAAGAGGGTGGGGCAAGGCGCGATGACGTTGGGCCGTTTGGCCAAACGCACTGACCTTTCTTGTGTGTTCAACCAATTTGGGAGGCCGATCCGAAAGAATGCTGGGAAGTACGCGGCCTACATTGGGCTATTGGCCAAAGAAAGGGTGAAGATCACCGTCTAGAGCTGGAAGAACATGACGGCGGACGAAAGGGATAGGTTGTGGGTGGAAGTGAAGGTTAAATTAACCGAAATCGTTGAACTCTTTCGTAATCACGTTCTCTTGGCTTATCCTAAAGTTTAACTAACTCGTGATTGTATGCATTGGTTGAAAACAGGCTAAGTGGAACATCCCTGACGATAAACCTAGGACGGCCTGCTTGAAGGACATGAACGGAACATGAAAAACCTTTAAGAGCTAGCTTGTCAGTACCTTCCTCGTTGCGAGGAAATCTACTTGCGAGAAGTACCCCTTCATATCAGAGGAGTATGGGAGGAATTCACCAAGGAGAAAGGGACCGACGAGTTGAAGGCCCTTAGCGAGAAGAATAAGGTGATATAGAAGAGGAATGACCACCCGCATCGGCTCTGATCCTGGGGCTATGCGGGGAAGGAGGAGCAGTGGAGGAAGGAAGACGAGCAAAATTCTGTCGTCGACTCCCCTGAGTTGCCGCTCTCCGAGATCCGGGATGCGAGGTGCAAGCGGTGGTGGAGGGGGAGAGGGTCCGTCTGTGGAGTTCCCAAACCCTAGGGATGCCGAGGTTGTGAAGCGAATGGTAAGTTGGCTAACCTCATAAACTGTGTGCACCCAAGTGTATATATATATTTGTCTCACAAGGTAGCTTTAAATGTAACAAATATCTTTTGAGAAAGAGGCAATGGAGGGATTGTTTACCTTGCAGAGGGAGAACAACATCCTCACCCAGGCTCTAGAAAATAAGGAGCATCCCAGGCGGACACGGACTGTGGGAGTCATTGTGTCGTGGAAGGCTGGTTTCGCAGATCCGGCTCCACCCAGGAAGAAGGCCCACTCCTGGAAGGAGAAGGAAGCAAAGCTCTCCGAGAAGATACGGGCTGAGGTACAGGTGGAGATACGGGCTAAGGTGCAGGCTGAGGTCGAGTCCTCGGTCGCACATATGACGGAAGAGTTTGCACAGCTGAAACAAGCATTGCTGGCCAAGAGTGCAGATGCAGATCCCCAGGCCGACGGTACCCCGCGGGGTCGGATGAGTAGTTGCTCTTTGAAGGTCCTCGCGGATCCAGTGGATCTACTTGAGGTATTGCAAGCCTTCAGCTGTGCACTTAAGTTCCGTTAGAGTTGTTTTGCTAACCTGTTTTAATTGTTACCAATTTGCAGAAGCCAGAGAGCTGCAGCCTACTGACTCACCTAGGCGACCGGCAGGCAGTGGTTGCCCACGGGTTTGTATATCCATCTGGGGAGGATGTTAGGATCCACTGCGTACCTTTGAGGTCGGGATTCGCAAAGGTTTAGGTGGACATGGCCATGCCGGGCCACAACGATTCTCCATTACCAGTCCCAACGGAGGAAATGCAGACACTTGTTGAGGCAGTGGGCTCCTACGTATAGTGGCCCAAGAAGTGTGTTGTAATACAGCAGGTAAATCCTACACATTTTAGATTACATCCTACTAAGTACACTCAACTTGCAAAATCCATCATACGTGTTCATTAATTGAAGTGGCCTGCCGGCGTACTACCAAGGGACTGCGCCCCCAACGCAGGGCATGAGGGATCTCCTATGGACCTGAACACAGCAAAGACGGCCTCGACCCCAGCCAGCGGATCCACGGCTTCACCTCAGAAGAAAGCCACCATCACCTTGCCCTTGCCGTTGAAGGTACGCACTCAGTCCCCGGCAAAAGGCAAGGGAAAAGGGCGAAAGGGACAGCCGGAGAGGTTCAGCAACGGGTTCCCACTCGTGTCGGAGGCAGCTTTGCGCAAATTGGATCGATCGACCAGAGACCTCCACGAGTGGTACCTACACTGAGCTCGGCGCAACCTGAACTTCTTAGTTCCCTACAGGCCTGGGCAGTTCCACCGTGAGCCTGAGAGTATATTCGTGGCACACGAGGATTTGTTTGACCTCTACAACTGGCGGGAGCTCGATATGTCTATCATACAGACTGGAGTCTTGTGAGTTTGTTGATCCTATATATTGCTGTTTTCTAACTCTGTTTGCTAACTCTGTATTGTTATAGTTCATTTAAAATGTAGTAACTTTCTGTGCAATACTAATGTCGTCTTTTGCATGCAGGTGCATGTACAGGTTAGCATCGGAGGCTGCGTGTGACAAGGTGGGTTTCCTCGACCCAGAGAAAATAAGCCTCACGATTCTAGAGCACGACGCCGTACACGCTGAGCAGTACATATCCAAGGTGCTGATGGCGAAGTAGGACAGGGAGTTCATTCTGGTGCCGTACCACCAAAGGTTAGTGCACTTTGTACTAATTTAACTCAATCTTGTATGTCACAACTAAGATATACTTTGAGCTAGCGGTTCTCTTGTACGTATAATCTAGGGGCCACTGGGTCCTCCTCGTGATCTGTCCGTGGAGGAACGTGGTGTACTACCTCAATTCGATGCGCGACAGGTTACCGAACGAATATGTCGTCAAGGGGAATATGGACACGTAAGTAACATGTTTGATTTAAATTTTGACCTCACTAGCTAATGATAACACATTAACCCGCAATGCTAACTGAAATGCAGGGCTTTCAAAAATTATGTGTCCACTGCACGGAGGCATGCCGCACCGCAGGGCTCCCGAATTTATTGGAAAGAATATGAGGTACTCATGAGTCTTTTAGTTTATGATTAATTAGTTTATGGAAAGAATAGCTAACATGTCTTGGCATATGCAATTATCTCAGTTCCATCAGCAGCCAGACTCGTGGGAATGTGGGTTTTATGTGCTGCGCTACATGTACGACCTAGTGTGGACAAATTTTGCCCAATTCCCTGAGGTAAGCATCTTAGCAAACTCAAATTTGAAAATTGGGTGTCACGTTCAAAACTAGGAAGTTAATTACTGAATATTCGCACAGGCTTGCGGATTGCCATGTCCAAAGAGAAATACGACAATGCAAAGATTAGAGAGCTCCGACAAATCTAGGTACAATATGTTATGGACGAAGTTGCGCCCAACCAACAACCATGACAAGCTTTTGGCTCACTTGTTGTAATTTTTTCTCTTTTTCGTGTACTCTCTGTGCATAGATTGTTTATAGTCTTATTGGTTAGTATTTGTATGCAATAACTGTGAATAACTATCCATATTGGTTAGTATTTGTATTGGTTCGTATATATATGAATAAATTAAATGTGAATAACTGTGTAATGTGTCAATCTGTTCAATGTATATGTGAATGTACCCTTTTTTGCATATGTACTGTAATGTGTATCCAGCCTTTTCTAACGGCTAAAAATAGCAAGCAGAGATAGAAAACAACAACATTTTCTAACGGTAAACTACTAAAAATCCGTGAGAATACTACCATTTTTTCTAAGGGTGTACTCTTAATTAGCCGTTAGAAGAGTGTGCGTTTTTCTCACGGTAAACTACCAAACAACCGTGAGAATACTACCTTTTATTCTAACAGTATACTCTTAGTTATCCGTTAGAAGAGTGTGCCTTTTTCTCACGGTAAACTACCAAACAACCGTGAGAATACTACTTTTTTTCTAACGGTATACTCTTAGTTAACCATTAGAAGAGTTCAAGTTTTTCTGACGGTAAACTCACACGTAACCGTGAGAATACTATTCGTTTTTCTTACGGTATACTACTAATTAACCGTTAGAATAGTTTACATTTTTCTAACGGATAGCACTAGTTAACCGTTAGACTAGAACGATATTTTTTACGGTTATCTACGAAAATGCCATTAGAATAGGCGGCTTTTTCTAATGGTTATTTACCGTTAGAAAATTTCTTGTCTTGTTCTATCGTGTCTATCTCTAACGGTACAAAAATTGTTAGTAGAAGTGTGTTTTTTACCGTTAAAAGAAAGCATTTATGTAGTACTGAAAATATCTCTGGAAACCGAGCCGAACACAACTTGTGGCACGCGTCATGCTCCAGGCCAAGCACGAGTCGTGCTAGGCTCAGTCAAGTGGTCACACGACCAGGCAACCAGGCGTGTTCGATCGGGACTCTGTTCAACCAGACGTGTTCGATCAGGCGACCAATTGCTTTCAACCAGAAATCTTCGTGTTCAATCATGGCTCTTTCTCATTCAAGTGTGTTCGACCAAGTGATTTCGATCGTGGAGTGTTCCATGAGGGTTCCTTTTCGTCCATTTTGGCCTTTTTTGTCGAAATTGATCCAAACAAACTAAAAATATCCTCAAATTTTGTAGGTTCGATCCCTGGAACATGAAAAACACAACCGTGAAAGAGGATTGTAAAAATAATATAAAATGATACATAAAATGTCACATCAAAGGAGTTTTCGACATGTTTTAGCACATTTTCATTAGCAAACTTAGGGTAAAACTACTACCAATTGAGTACTTATCAGTACCACATAAGTACCTGGTTTGTTCCCGCTCCTCAAGGAGTTCGGTTAGACACTCAGAGACCTTCTGCCCATTTGATGTAGTTTCTGAAAGGAAGGAGCACAAGGTCAAAGAAACAATGTGAGAGGTAACTGGAGAAACTCAAGTCATCAAAAGCTTACTTCAAGATTGGCCTCAACCACCTTCATGCAGGCTGCCTGGTCGTTATATCTCTAGATCCAAGTCTTAATTTCACTATTTGCCTTCCAAGTTTCAAAGACTGAGAATCCAGTGATTTCTGTAAGACTTGGACCAGACCCTTTAGTTCATCTCTCTCGATCGCAACCATTGAACAGACTTGCTCCTTGTCAACAAGAACATATCTCAATTTTTCAACCTCTTCCCAGAGAGACGCTAAATTTCCCTTTCCTCAACCAAAGCTTTCTCAGTGGCCTCAATGGCTTGATATTGCTTGGCTAAGGTCTCATCCTTCTTGTGAACCTCCTTCCTTAGGGAGTCCATCTGGTCGCCAGGCGCTTCAATGAGCTTTTCGACCTCCTCAGCAGAAGTCCTACACTAGAATGCCATAAAGATGATATATGAAATGAAGAAAAGATAGAAATTCTTGAGAACTCACTGGTTCTTCGTCTCTCGGAGCTTGGTGACCGCCCTGTCTCGTTCACCTTTGACATCGTTGTGGAGGCGCACAAGCTTATCAAGGAGGACCATGCTGTTAATTCCATGCTGTATCAGGATTGACCACAGATCAACACCAAAAATCAGTCCTTAATGTCTGTACCCAATTGAGGGACACTTACATTGGAAACTTCATCGGCAAAGGCTCTTGATAGCTCTTTGCCACTCCTCATCGCCTGCACGACTGCGCCCTATTTTTTCACATCTCCTACAACTTTTCTTGGAAAAAAGTTTAGGATACGTCAGGAAGAGAACTTCGCTGCCCAGAAGATGTTGCCTCAGTGTCCGGCTAAAGATCAACAGGGGAAGGAGTACCTTGGTCGCGTCCAGGGGCTGGTACACCCCCCTTTTCAACTAGTTCGTAGATTGGGAGGCAAGGTTTACTTCAACAGGGGCCTCTTCACAGAGACCGCTTTGAAGCCTGGCCACCTCCATTGCTGCTTCATCCTCGACCTCGAAGGGTGAAGGAGTGGATGCCCTTCCATCATCACTCATGGAAGAAAGACTGTCACAAACCTCTTTCTCCATAGTCTCTAGAGTGGTCAAGGCCTCCTCAGTTTGGGCCTCCACCATGGGCTTATCTGACCTACAACCAAGAGAAAATTTTCTAGTTTACAGTTGAATAAATCAGACTAAGAGAAAGTATGAAAAAGGAAGCTTGCTACCTCATTGACGATCGGAGTTGAACCCCCATATTGAACTTAAAAGGGATGGCCCCAATGGGACTCTTGAAAACCATTTTCTGAAGGCCAAAATTGTCCTCCTGAAATTGAACAGAGTGCGTTCTTAGGACTAGATGCCCCATGCGCCGTTTCAGCCTGTTCAACATTTTTGGCTATCGGCACAAGGGGAGCCCCCACTTTAGGGACCTCTTGGTTGGTCGCCGACACAATAGGAGCCTCCGCTTCAGGGGCTTCTTGGTTGATCGCTGACACAACAGGAACCTCCGCCTCAAGGACCTCTTGATTGGTCACCTGAGGCATTTCCTCCAAGGGCGAACACACACCCAAGATGGGTGCCTGTGGCAACGTTGGTGTTCCTCCCTCAGAAGTAGCCTCAACGCCAGTTTGTGGCAGGGGCTCATCAGCAGGAAGCTGCGACCGCTTCTTTTCCTAGTCGCGAAGGGTTACTAGCTTCCTCTTCTTTCTTTGGCTCCTCTCTGCCAAAGTTTCCTAGGGTGACTCTGCCCTCTCCTTTCGCTTCGAGCTCTCTCCCGATGAAAACGAATCTGAGCCCAAAATAGACTGATCAAGAATAGCAACATAAATCCTAAGTGACTAATGAAGAAAAGCAATCATATGGGAAAGGAAGTTACCTTCCTCTTCGCTTCCCTCTTGAGCAGAAGCATCAACCAAACTAGGAGGGACACTTTTTGGAGTGCCCTCCACTTCCTGCTTACAAAGATCCCAAACGCGCCTATAGAGGTGGGGGGCGCAATTGATGTAATATCGCAAGAGAACGGTTGAACGTTGAGCACTTGAGGATCAAATTCCACGAGGAACAAGCGTATTTATCTTTTAGGTTAACAGATTACTGATTAAGTCTGAACGATTTGAGGGGTTTTTTTTGTCTACTACTAAATCTACTACTAAAACGATCAATCTAGGATTTTAATGCAGTAAAAGAGTAATTATAAATACTAGGTTTTAGAAATGGGAAAGAAAACCTAGAGTTTCGAGAATTCCATAACCATCAGGCATAATTCTATCCAAGGTCTGAGAATTGCAAATCAAATTCAAGTGTTTTCCAAAGATAGATTAAATTACCAATACGATTACTGGTATAACAGTCAGAGGATCGCTTCAACGGTTAAGTTTAGCGAGAGTCTCTCCCCTGTTCAGGGTCCCGCGTCAAGGCGCAAAGGACTCCAGAACTCCTCTAAATTCTTGCTTAGGCTCAACTATTACATCTATTGCCAGAATGAGAAGTTAGGGTTTAGAGGAATAAAAAACATAAGAAACTAACTGTAAAACTTAAGATTGGGATCAAAAAGGAATTATGCCTTCCAGATTAGGTCATCCCTAACCCTAGAAGTGAATTACTCGCAAAAAACCATAAAAATAAAGAAATAGTAAGAAATAAATGAAAACTTACTTGATTGCATCAAAGAATTAGGTCTGCTGTCCTTGCCAGCTTACAAACGTGAAAACTAGAATAAAAATAGAGAAGGAGGCTCTTCTAACCTAAAACTAAACTGAGAAAGCATCTAAAATCCTATTTAATTGAGCAAAAATTTTATTTATTTATAATACAATAGGTTAACGTGTCTAAATATAACTCTTGATGTGCAGGCAATGGAATCCAGCTTGGCAAAAGTTTAAGAAGTAAGAGAAGTATAACCCTTGGAATAGTAAAGTTGTAAGAAGTAAGAGAACCTCTACCGAAGGCTCAACTCCCATATACTCCTCGCAAAGGTGGACGAAAAAGCTCATGATGACCAGGGAATTAGGGGTGAAGTTTATGAGCTCCACATCATAGTACTCCATAACTAATACGAGGAATGTTCCAGTCAGGAGATGAAACCCACACTCTAGAAAGTGGATGAACAACACCACTTCTCCATCTATTGGCGCGGGGGCTCGTTCAGCTTTCAGCGCCAAGTGGCGACCAAGCAGTATTTCTAGATCCAAGTGGCCATCCTCCTCCAGGTTCAAGAGTGCATGGGTACAATTCGAAGCACTCCAACCCACCATTGTTAGAAGCCAAAGGTTTCTTCGCCAAGAAGGGGTTTCTCTCTTTGTTTTTTGGGAAAGTTTGCAAAGACGAAAAATGGCAATTGAAAAGGTGGGAATACAAACTGACGTGCTGACACTTTTAAAAATGCTCTGAAATCGGGAATCGAGGCAATCCAAGATGATACGCACCACTTCGTTCCCTACACCCTCATCATTATGGTAATTAATGAAAAACATCCCATTGTTTTCCTCTGGAACTCAACAAGATTGTCTGTATTCTCAAATCAAATGAAAATTTTTTCGCTAAATCACCTAGTCCTTCTTTTCTACTAGTAAAGCTCCTAGTCCACTGATCGAAGGGTCACGGGCGCAACATCTGAAAAACAATCATTCGATTGAGATTAGGGGGCTGGTTGGCGATGATTAATCATTTAGAATTAATAAGTTGTTAAAAGACTAAGATTCGCTCTACTCAATAACCCCCTCGACCATGACCAGCTCTGGTCGAGTGACATCTGAAACCCTTTACACACGGTCGCGACCACGTGTGTGTGATTGGTCGCTCACGACCAACTACCTACGACCAGTTACTCACAAAATTGACCGTGTTGTCTGTGGTCGCTGGACCATCAGTCAAAGACGTGTGAACACCTCGACTATCACTATGACAAATAGTTAAAGAACGATCTTCAGGAACCGCCAAGGTAATCGCAAGTAGTGAGGCAATCGGTGATAACTGTCTCATACAAAACCGATGATGTACATCTATAAGTAGGGAATTTTTGTAAGGTTAGAGGGGATGGAATAGAATACAGATAACATAGGATGTAGGATTTTTACTCGTTCCATCGAGGATTTTAACTTGTATAAAAATTATTGCGCCCCTTCATTGTCCCGATATATTTTCCCTCATAAGTCCGAGGGTCAACTTTCTGATCGCCAACAATATGAAAATCTAAAAAAAAATTCAACCAAATATCCATTAATTAGAATCTTGTCCATTAAGTTTCAAGAAAATGCAATATATACACTCTGACACAATGTTTCAACAAGTCATGCAAAAATAAAAGGAATTGGAAGTCGAACACACGACCTCATTTTGTATGCATATATGCTCTAATTGTCTGGGTAGGCATGCGAGTGTAGAAAAATAAAGTGGTCTAGAACCATTTTTTGGAATTTGTGGTCAAAAAGTGATTATTTAATAAAAAAAATTCCTATTGCCACCGTCATGTAAAAATTGGGAAAAAATTACTTATGTGACTCTTATTTCAAAAAAACTTTATTTCCTTATTAAAATGCCTGCTCCACCAAACTTGATCACTACAGGATACCGTTAACAAATCTTTAGAAACAAATAAAAATCATTATCTATGTAAAAGGTTGTCAAACTTCATTTTTTTCCCTTCATTAGTGTCTGCTTAGAATCAAATCCTAATCAAGATTTTGTGCTTAGAATTAAGATCTAGAGTTTAATGTTTAGAGTGTGGGTTTGTTTTGGTTTTGTTTTATTTAGTGCTTACAGTTTAGTGTTAGATTTTAGTATGATTTAGTTTTTAGGATAAGGGAGATTTTGGATTCTACTCTACTTTAGTGTTTATGTTTAGACATTTAGCAACAAAATTTTCAAAAGATTTCCTCAAATTTTGCCCCCAAAAAGCGCATTTAAGTAGAAATATAGGCTCTCTAGGTACATGTCAATATCATTCTATGAAAAAAAAATCAGCAGAGAAATTCACAAATGGTAATGGTAAACCCATCTTTCGCAGAAACCTGACTCCCAGCTTTTATGCATCGCTAGAGTTAATTCGCCAAACATCATAGTTCTAAATTTTACCTTCTTGCCCAGATTGAGACGGAATGATTTCAATAAAAATTTGGAGTGTGTTATGAAATATACGCTCTTTCTGAATATCTATAACTTATATATCATCAATATTGTAATCCTTATATTGTCATGATCATAATTCATCATGCAATAAAAGTGTGTAGCCAGTATAGTATCAATTTTATAATCTTTTAAGTCATAAATCCTTGTAACTCCAATGTCCATTATTATATTCTTAGTTTCTTTATCTACCCATATGTGTCTATAAATAAGGGACTTTATACACATTACGATGGTTATGAGATACATGATAAAATAAGAAATCTTTCGTTCCATAACAGAGTACTTATTTGTTGGCTTCAGCGACTCTTGGAAGTTAGAGGTGGGATATTTGATCATACAATTGTAATAAATTATATAGTATGTTATTTTTTATGAAAAATAATGCTATATTTTACTGTACATTTAAAATGTCTATCAAGACTTCAAAGTGGAGAAGTTGGAGTTCTATAGAGAAAATGCCTTTGGTTCCTCTATGCCGAACCAGTGTTTTAAAAGCTAGTCGCCAAGACTAATTAATCATATGACTAATCATTTGAACAATTAGTCGACATTTAATCTAATTAATCACCAATTTCCGATGAATCTGTTTAATGGTTGTAAAATCTAACTTTTAATACTCTTATAATGCATTTGGTACACTTTTGTTTGAGGATCACGAGAAATCTTACATAATTTTAAAATAGGAAAAATTAATTCCACAATACTCAAAAAAGACCATTTTATTAAATACCACTCAAATATCTCAGGTTAGTAAAATACTGCTCAAATTTTGTGTCATTAGTGTTTATAGCACCTTCGTCAACTTTCGTTAGGGTTTTTGTTTCAAATTTTTGAAAATTCTAACTTTACCCTCATCTCCTTCTCCTTCCTCTTTTCTCCTCTACCACAGGCTTCCTCCGCCTCCGTTTGCCTCCTCCACCACTACCAACGGCTTCTTTCTCTCTCGTTCATTATCAACCTCCTCCTCTTTCGCTGTGCCGCTGCTAGATTTGTAACATCGCCAACCCCGAGTTCTGCAGCTACCATGAGATCTACACCAGCTGCGAGCTCCTCCACCTCCTCCTCTAATGTGCAATTTGCAAGCGTCTCTTATGAGTAGCGCTACCAGTCAAGACCTCCTCCACTGCTGTCATGAAATCTATGTAGGATCAAGAATGCCAACTAGAGGGGGCGGGGGTGAATAGGAGGCTTTAAAAACTTTTTGTGTAAAACAATTTTTGCAAGATATGAAGGAAAATCGAGTTTTCACAAAAGGGTCTACATAAACTGTCTAAGATCAAGTTGCATTCAACAAGATAGAAAATGAAATACAATATGCAACTAACAGTAAGCGAAAGTAAATAAGTCAAGCCAAATATAAAGTGTACAAGAGAGAAACCAAGTGACACAACAATTTTTTTATTGAGGTCTTAGAGACTCGCCTAGTCTCCCTTACTCCTCGTTGAAGCCCTCATGCATGAGCCTCACTTCTATATCCACGAAGGATATCTCCATTCAGGTTGCTCCTTCTCTACTCCGGATAGGCGAGCACTAATGTCTTTCACAAATCTTTGTTGGTCTCTCCGACAAACTCCAATGGAGAGATCATGACTCTCCTCCAACGATCATCTAGGCGATGGCGATCGCCAAGAGTAATAAGTCATACACCTTCACTTGAATAAATCAAGTGCTAGAAGTTCAAATGATATAAATGAATGCCCACACTCTAACACTAGCTTGCACAATGATGGGTGATGTGCACTAAGCACTCTTAGCCTCTCACAAATATGCTTAGTCAAGCAATAAGGCTAATCTTTTATGAATATCACTTGTATGCTCAAAGACACAATGATCTTGCTAGGATATGAAATAAGGTGCCAAAGATATTTTCTTGACTGCCAATAATCATTAAGAAACTCTAAAGATGCAAATGGTGCAAATGGTTCTTCTCGAAGGATCTCTTCCAAATTCAATGAATGCTTTTTGATCAAAAGATCAAGTCTTAGGGGCAAGAATACTTGAGCTCAAGTGTATTTGAAATTCTAGCTCAGAGAGATATATAATTCATTCTCTTCATGAGTATATATATAGCCCACATCTCACAACTGTAAGATCGAGGATGCTGACTAGAGGGGGGTGAATACGAGGCTTTTAAAAATTCTTTTCAACTAAATAATATTTGCAAGATGTTTAGGAAAACTTAGTTTTCGCAAGAGGTTCAAAAACAATCTAACATCTAGTTGCATTCAACAATATGGAATATTCAATACAACATGCAACAAGAGCAATTGGAAATGATTGTGTCAAGGTAAATACGAAATGAATAAGAGAGAAACAATTGACACAATAATTTTTACCAAAGTCTCGGAGACTCACCCGGTCTTCCCTACTCCTCGTTGAAGCGTTCACGCGTGAGCCTCTCTTCTATATCCACGAAGGATATCTCTACTCCGGTTGCTCCTTCTCCACTCCGGATAAGCGAGCACCAATACCTTTCATAAGCTCTTGCCGGCCTCTCCGACAAATTTCAACAGAGAGATCATGACTATCCTCCACCGACCGTCTAGGCGATGGAGATCGCTAAGAGTAACAAATCAGACGCTTTCACTTGAATGAATCAAATGCTAGAAGCTCAAAAAATGCAAATGGATTCCCACACTCTAGCACTAGCTTGCAAATGACGGATGAAGTGCACTAAGCACTCTTAGCCTCTCACAAATGGTTTTCTAATTTGCACTCAAAGATTTGTCTCAAATCTTGGCTCTAAATGCAAGAGATTGATTCCAAAGGATTTGGCTAGCTTATATACATGAATTTTGAGTTCTTGGCACTCTCAAATGCAGGCCAACACGAGGTATTTATAGCCCTCCCAAGAAACTAGCCGTTTGCAACAAACTGTGCCAATTTTGTACAGGCCGAACACTGTCCGGCCAATGCAAGATAATATGACCATTGGAAACGTGTCAGTTACCATCGGGCTATTTTTGTGAAGGCCGGACAAATAATCTTTTGTCCGGACAAAGAGCCCGAACAAATTCAATTGTCTTTGGTTCATGCTTAGATTAAGGCTCACACGAATTGTACAAGTCGGACAATGTCCGGCCCGTCCCGGACAAAAGCCCCCCGGACGGATTTATATGTCTCTGGTTACATTTCATTTGAACCTAACAATTGTTCGACCATCATGGACAATATCCAACCTATTACGGACAAAGGCCCCCAGATATATCTATCTGTCTCTGTTTTTGATTTGCAATTGTCACTAGAGTTTTGTACTGGCCGGACAATATACAATCACCACAGATAATGTCCAGCCTGTGCAAACCGAAAACAGGACTTTACCATTTTTACTGTAAACTCAATTTTAGGGTATTTGACAATGCAGTTTGTCTGTTTTCTCGCGAATATGTCTGCTGACACTCAGCATAGACCACGACCAATTTTGATTGAAGAACTTAAAGCCAAAGGTTGAATATCTAGTTGAAAATAGGTGGTCGAATGGATATGGTCAAAGTCCGCAATCGAGTACGACTAGTTTGCACTCCTATGAACACGACTAGTCTCCAAAAAGGATACAGCCAATCTGGCAAACACGACCATGACCAGCTCTAGTATTGAAACAAAAGATTTAGCTAGCACGCAAACTGCACTTTGATTTTCTTAGCAATGCAAGAGGTGATTAAGTACTAGTGCAAGATGATATGAATGCATTTGAGATTCTACACTAGATCGACTGAAGTTACTAGTTTCTGACCCCTCTTAATAGTACGGTCAAACTAGTAAAAAGAAGTCATATCAAATCGATCTATCTCCAAACACCGAGACCGATAAAATCCTAAGAAAATAATCCTTAATCTTGGATCTTACCTTCGGTGAAGCTTGACCTCGCTCAAGATGACTTATATCGACATCAACCTCCATAAGCCCTTGCTTGCTTTCATCTCATAACTATTTTGAGATTACAACACATACACTCATTGAACAACGTTAGTCTCATAGTTAGGTTGTCATTAATCACCAAAGAAATTACCCTACAAAGGAGTTAACTCAACAATTTCTCTTTTCGATGAAATGACAGAACCATTTTCAACAAACCACAAATGAGTAAGAGATGAAATACACAATCATATATATCCATATATGATAAAAGAAATATGCACAAGATCTATATTACTCATGTCATGATAATGATTAGCATAAGCTCGATGTAAGAACAGATGACAAACTTGATGAGCTCTCCCTCAACATATGCATCGATATTAAAATATGACAAGGGAAACATCAACTTAAGGTTTAACACATGACACATCAATTAAAAATTAGCACAAGCTTGATACAATCATAGATAAATGATATGAAGAGCTCCCCCTCAACATATGCATTGATATTAAACCACAACAAATGAGTCATCAACTTCAGGATTTAACACATGACACTTCAATTAACAATTAGCACAAGCTTGACACAAGCATAGATAACTGATATGAAGAGCTCCCCCTCAACATATGCATTGATATTAAACCCACATCAAAGGAGAAATCAACTTCAAGGTTTAACAAATATCCTTTCAATTTACCTGTGCTAAAACAGGGTTTATCTAAATCATCATTAATCATCATAGGGTTTATCCAAATTATCATTGATCGTCAAAGGATTTATCCAAATTGTCATTAATCATCATAGGGTTTATCCAAATTTTCATTAATCATCAAAACCTATATCCAACAACAACCAGCCATTCTGGTCTTGCAAGAAAATTGTCAATGCATGCTGACAGCCAGTCCCATAGACGGATAGTCAACGTCACTCTCAAATGGCTAGTTATGACACAGTCAGGAGCCGTTGGAATTTTTGTTAGGTAGTGTGCTGACAGTCAACATGTCAGCATAGAACAATTTGATTTTGCTGAAAAAATGGTGTGCCTCTAGACAAATGTCCGCACTCGAGCTGACATTCAAACGGACATTCACACTGATATTCATTCTGACTATCAGTATAGTACAAAATATTGCAGCTCAAAAAGGGTGTGCCTTTGGACAAATGTCCATGCTTGAACTGACATCCAAGCTGATTGTCAACATAGAATCGACCATTTTTGTTTGACGAAATTTTATTCATTGGTCGAATAGCTACTGGTCTAATGTCTTCATTCGAACATTGTACTAGTCGAATGTCCGCACTGGAGCACTCATGCGAACTGTCAGCACAGTATAACTACGACCACGACTAGCTCTAATACTTATACGACCAGTCTGAACTGATACGACCATGACTAGTATCAATTACTGATATGACCAGTTTGTACAGATACGACCATGCCCAGTTCTAGTATTGATACGACTACGACTAGTTCTAGTTTTGATATGACCAGTTTTGAACTGATACGATCATGACCAATTTCAGTACTGAGACTACCAGTTTTGTGTATTAGATACGACCACTACCAGGTCTACTATTGATACGGCTACGAGCAGGTCTAGAATTGATACGATCCGTTTTGAATAGATACGACCACGACCAGTTTATGTATTAGATATGATCACGACCAATTCTAATACGACTACGACCAGTTCTAGTTTTCATATCTTAGCTGCAATTCAAACAATCTAGACTTGTTTTCTAAGAATGCAAGAGGTGAATAAGCACTAGTGCAATATGATATGAATGCATTTGAGCTTCCATACTAGATCGACTAAACTACTAGTTTCTGACCCCCCCTAAAATCAAACTAATAAAAAGAATCCTATCAACTCGGTCAATCTTCAAACACTGGGACTGATAAAATCCTAAGAAAATGATCCTTAATCTTTGATTTTACCTTCGGTGAAGGTTGACCTCGCTCAAGGTGGCTCATATCAACATCATTCTCCATATACCCTTGCTTGTTTTCATCTCGCAATCCATTTTGAGACTACAACACATATACTCATTAAACCACATTATTCACATTGTTAGGTTGTCACCAAAATAATTACTCCCAAAGGAGTTGACTCAACATTCTCCCCCCTTTTTGGTGTTTGATGACAAAACCATTTTTGATAAAACCACAAAAGAATAAGAGATGAAATATACAGTCATATAGATCCATACATGATATGAAGTAAGCACAAGATCTATACTAGTCTTGTTATGATAATAATTAGCACAAGTTTGATGCAATGACATGATGATGCAAATACAGATGACTAATATGATGAGCTCCCCCTCAACATATGCATCAATATGAAACCACAATAAAAGAGACATCAACTTCAAATTCAAGATAAGAAAGCTCCAAAATAAGGGATTTAACAAATAACAATTCAAATACTTCTACTAAATCAAAGTTTATCCAAATTGTTATTAAACATCAAAACCTAGATGCAACAATCTGCACCAATTGTAAGCTTCTCTGCCAAAAGATTTGCACTGACTGCAAGGTCCTCCGCTTCCATGAGCTCCTCTGCTCGACAACACTATTGCTCCGCCGCAACCATTGCCTGCCAGCCACCGTGCTAAGTGAGGAACAAGAAGAAGAGAGGCAAAAAAAAGTCCAAACTAACTCTCACAACCTGAAAGTGATAAAAAAAACAGTGATGCAACTTTTAGTGTTATTTTACTGACCTGGAACATTTGAATAATATTTTGCTAAATTAGTCTTCTTTGAGGGGTATGGAACTAATTTTGCCTTTAAAGTATTTTCATGTTTGACTATGTTGGGGGAAATCTCCACGCGGTCAAGTCCAGGTAAGTTCATGATTGCCCGGGGACAGTGGCCTCCGGTGCCTGCCCCGGGCGCCGCCATTTGGTCCCCGGGACCGCGGCCCCCGGGCATGCCCCGGGCGCCGCCATTTGGCCCCCGCGACCGTGCCCCCCGGGCATGTCCCGGGCGCCGCCATTTGCCCGGGGACAGTGGCCTTCGGTGCCTGCCCCGGGCGCCGCCATTTGGCCCCCGGGACCGTCCCCCCCGGGCATGCCCCGGGCGCCGCCATTTGGCCCCCGGGACCGTGCCCCCCGGGCATGCCCCGGGCGCCGCCATTTGGCCCCCGGGACCGTGCCCCCCGGGCATGTCCCGGGCGCCGCCATTTGGCCCCCGGGACCGTCCCCCCGGGCATGTCCCGGGCGCCGCCATTTGGCCCCCGGGACGTGCCCCCCGGGCATGCCCCGGGCGCCGCCATTTGGCCCCCGGGACCGTGCCCCCGGGCATGCCCCGGGTGCCGCCATTTGCCCGGGGACAGTGGCCTTCAGTGCCTGCCCCGGGCGCCGCCATTTGGCCCCCGGGACCGTGCCCCCCGGGCATGTCCCGGGCGCCGCCGTTTGGCCCCCGGGGACAGTGGCTTCCGGTGCCTGCTCCGGGCGCCGCCTTTTGGGTCCCCGGGACCCTGCTCTCCAGAAGGGGTCCCGGACGTCATCGCCCTCCTAAAAGGTAAAACCCCTGTTTGTTTATCACGTGCAGGTCACGCGAGGGACGCCTCGAGAATCAGCGACCACCCGTCAAGCATCCAAGACGTTTGACCGGGAGAAGGACGGTCCTACCCTTCAATCCGACGGTGGCTTCCGGGGTAGTTTAGGCTTTTTGCTTCTTTTTGGGGCTATAAATAGCCCTTGTACCCCTCTATTGTAAAGGATCAACTCATTATCATTTGGAATAGCTAATCTCACAGACGTGCTCCGGAAGCCTCTCCCCCGGAGAGAGCCTCCCCAGCCGACTCCGGTCGGGAGCGCGTCGACAGGACTAGGGCCCCCACTGGGACCCGAACCTGTATAAATCCTCGTGTCTTTTCTCGTGTTTGTCCGGCGGGGGAGGACCGGTCGCCCGGTCAACCCGCGCTCCGTAATCTCCGCTAGGATCGTCTTCAAAACCTGCCAGGGTATTCTTAATACCACGACAGTTGGCGCCGTCCGTGGGGATCCGTGACGAATCGCCATGGCTCCTCCGAGAACAAGGGCCCGCGCCCTTCCTGGTGACGCCGGTCCCCGTGACCTGGCGCCACCCGTCCGGGACGCTGCTGTTCCGGCGCTTCCGTCCGGAGGCGACCATTCCCAGGTACCGCCTCCCACCTTTCCTCTCAATCTAGGTGCCTCCACCTCCGGGTCGCACCCGGCGGCCGCGGGGACCTCGGCCGGGACGAGTTTCCCCCTGACGGCTCCCCCGGCTCCCCGGGATGCCCTGCTGGAGGCTCTCGTGGAGGGCCAGCTCCGCGCCCAGTGCTCTATGGACGAGCTCCTTAGTGTGTCGGCGCGACCCTCGGCCCCCACATTTTCGTCGCACCCGTATCCGGGGATCATGCCCCCGTTTATGGGATACCCAGCGGCCCCTCCGGCGTCAGGGGGGCTGTCTACCCCGTATGATCCCGCTGGGGGGTTCCCTCCCCCCGCGGGATATACTCCCGGACACTTCTCGGCACCCGGGCCTGTCCCGGTGCCGGGAGGCTATTTCATGCCCGGGCCCTTCGTGGCACCAGGGGGGTACCCCGTCCCCGGCCCGCTTCCGGGGCTGGGGGGCCATTTCATGCCGGGGGTTATTCCTATGCCGGGAGCCAGTCCCGCCCCCCGCGTTGCGTTTACCGCACCGGGGCCGGTCGACAGAGCAGCTCCCGTGCCTCAGCGAATTTCCCCCCGCATTGACTTCCCAACCCCGGACGTCGCCGAGGGGGCTCACCCCCCACTGGTTCCGGATGTCACAGGGGCTTCCCCCTTTCCGGTCCCGGTCGTTGCCGCTGGGGCCCCCTCTTCGGATCCAAACGCCGCCCCGGGCGCCCCCTCCCCGGTTCCGGATGGTGCAGGGGCTCCCCCCTTTCCGGTCCCGGGGGCCGTCGCAGGGGGCTCCCCGCAACAGGCCCCGGTAGCTTCTGGGCCGGCTGCTACAGTGCAGGAGCTCCCTCCCCCGGCGAAGCAGGTCCGCTTCTCCCGGGGGGAGGTCGAGCGAATGCATTCTCCCAGTCGCGGGGAAGAGCTTCCCCCCGGTCGTTGTCGCAGGGAGCCTCGCTCTTGCATCGGTCAGGGGAAGAGACCAGCCGAAGAACCATCCTCCCCGGAGGGAAGCCCGGACGTCTGGGAATTCAGTCCCGGCCCGGAAGAGAAGCGTCGTCACCACCACTCTGGCGGCCCTCTTGGGCCGCTACCTGACTCGGATAACGAGGGGGCGTCCCCCGTTAAAGAAGACAGTGACTGGGGCTCCCCCCGGGAAGTGCAGGGGGCGAACCAGCCCCTGTGTCGAAGACTCCGCAGCATCCGATGGCCGCGGCCCTACCGTCCCCCGCACATCGAGCATTATAATGGCGAGGCGGACCCTTACGAGTTCGTGCAGATCTACTCCACAGCCATCTCCGCGGCGGGGGGGGACGAGAGCGTCCAATGCAACGTCTTCCCCCTCTACCTCACCGGCATCGCCCGCTCCTGGTTTTACAATCTGAAGGCGGGCTCCATCAAGTCTTTCTCGCAGCTGAAGCGGGAGTTCTGCGCCAACTTTCAGGGAAATTACGTACGCCCCCTGGATTCTTCACAGCTATACACAGTGCGCCAGAGAACCGGGGAGACCATCAGAAGCTTCTTCAGGCGCTTTGCCCAAATAAAAAGCACAGTGGCCCACGTCCCGGACTCCACAGTGATCGAAGCCAGCAAAAGCGGGATCCTCCCGGGGGAACTCCACCGAAGACTCTCTCGAAGCTGCCCCTCTTCCACCGACGAGCTCTTTAACGTACTCGAAAAGTACGCTCGTGCGGAGGAAGACGACATCTGGAAGAAGACCCAGGGGGTTCCTGCCCCCGCCGAGCGGGGGGCCCGGGATCCCCCCAGGCGCCCCAGGCAGGGGGGCCGTAGCGAACCACGGCCTCGGGACACTTTTGTCCTCGAGGGCGGAGGCGGCTCGCGCGACCCCCCGAAGGGCAACCGCCCTTTTCCCAAGCCGAGAGGCCATGGGGGGGGGGGCAGTCTTCGCGCGGCCGCGAAGGCCCCGCGGGGAGAAGCCGGGAAGGACCGTGGTGCAGCTTCCATGGGTCCAGTACCCACGCCACCCGAGATTGCCACCAGCTGCTGCAGCACTTCGCGGCGTTCCTCGACCAGCGCGGGCAGGGGGGGGGACCCCGGCCTCCTTGCCCCCTCGGCCAGCTGTTCCGGGCCTTCCCGCTCCCGCGGGGGGGCAGCAGGTGCAGGAGGGGGAGCCTTCAGATGCTCTCCCCTTTCAAACTTCTCAGCGCCGCATCAACGTCATCGTAGGGGGGTCCGCTTCCGGGCGGGATTCCAAGCGCCAGCGCAAGGAGTACGCGCGAGAAGTTAAGGTAGTGGGGGTGCTACACGCGTCCGTGCCGCCCAAGTGGTCGGACGTCCCCCTCACCTTTACGGCGGAAGACGCGCGAGGGGTTCGCTTCCCCCACGACGACGCGCTCATTGTCTCCGCGACAATCTACAACTGCCACTTGGCCCGCATCCTCGTGGACGGCGGAAGCTCCGCCGACGTCCTGTTCCTCAAAACCTTCAAGGAAATGCAGGTGGATGAAAGGCTCCTCCAACCAGCGGCAGGGCCTCTGCAAGGGTTTGTCCCGGGGAAGGTGATCCACCCCGTGGGCAAGGTAGATCTCCCGATCACCTTCGGCACCCCGGAGAACTACCGGACCGAGTTAGTCCGCTTCGACGTAGTGGACCTCCCCTCCTCCTACAATGTGATTATGGGGAGGACTACGATCAATCGGCTGGGGGCTGCCACCCACCAAACTACCTATGCATGAAGATCCCCGGGCCGCATGGCGTGATCAACGTCCGGGGGGATCAAGACATGGCCCGTGCTCTATACGAGCGAGCTGCTGCCACAATAGGAAGCGTCAACCTGATCAAGGCCCCCGGGGGGGAGGCTCCTCCCCCGGATGTAGATGTCGCTGCGCCATCCCCTGGGAGGCCCCTCCTCAAGTCGCGTCCGGAAGGGGGCCTCCGGAAGGTCCCGCTGTCCCCGGGCAGCAGGGACAAAACTGTCCAAATCGGGACAGAGCTCCCCCAAGACCATGCAGCGCAACTCGCAGCTTTTCTGCGCGAAAACTCCGATGTTTTTGCGTGGAAGCCTTCGGACATGTGGGGCGTCGCCCAGGGGGTTATTGAACACAAGCTCGCGGTAACCCCCGGTCACCCCCCTATCAAGCAGAAGTTGAGGAAGCTCTCCCACGAACGTCAAGAAGCCATCAAGACGGAGATAGCCCGGCTCCAAGAGGCGGGGTTCATCCGGGAAGTCTTGCACCCTGAGTGGCTCGCAAACCCCGTCCTCGTCAAGAAATCAAGCGGCAAGTGGCGCATGTGCGTGGACTTCACCGACCTTAACCGCGCCTGCCCCAAAGACAACTTCCCGCTCCCGCGGATCGACCAGCTCGTTGACTCCACAGCGGGGTGTGAGCTGATGAGCTTCCTAGACGCCTACTCGGGATACCATCAAGTCCGGATGGCGGAGGGGGACGAGGAAAAGACGAGTTTTATAACTCCCCTCGGGACCTTCTGCTACCGCCATATGCCCTTCGGGCTCAAGAACGCGGGAGCCACCTTCCAGCGCCTGATGACGCTGGTCTTCAAAGATCAAGTCGGCCGCAACGTCGAAGTCTACGTAGACGACGCGGTCGTCAAGAGCCCCCGTGCAGCCTCCCACATCGACGACCTCGCAGAGACCTTCCGCAACCTCCGCGCGTTCGGGCTCAAGCTCAACCCGGAGAAGTGCGCCTTCGGGGTGCGCGGGGGGAAGCTCCTGGGTTTCCTCGTGTCCCAGCGGGGCATTGAGGCAAACCCCGAGAAGATCCGGGCCTTCCTAGACATGCCCCCGCCGCGCTCCGTCAAAGATGTCCAGTGGCTCTCCGGCCGCCTGGCCGCGCTCAGCCGCTTCGTCTCCCGTTCGGGGGAGCGGGGCCTCCAGTTCTTCAAGATCCTCCGAGGGCTCGAGGGGTTCCGCTGGACCCCCGAGGCCCAGGAAGCCTTCAACGACCTCAAGAAGTACCTCTCGAGCCCTCCAATGCTCGTGAGTCCGTCTCCGGAAGAGCCCTTACTCCTCTACCTCGCCGCGACCCCCGTCGCCGTCAGCGCGGTTTTGGTGAAGGAGCAAGGGGGGCAGCAACGTCCCGTGTACTACGTCAGTGAAGCCCTCCAAGGGGCCAAGACTCGGTACACAGAGATGGAGAAGATTTGCTACGCTCTCCTCATGGCGTCCCGGAAGCTCCGGCACTACTTCCTGGGGCACCCCATCACCGTTCCGTCGTCCCTCCCCCTAGGGGAGGTACTGCGGAATAAAGAAGCCACCGGCCGGATTGGGAAGTGGGGGGCCGAGCTTGCCCCCTTCTCCCTGTCCCTTACCGGCCGCTCCGCGATGAAGTCGCAGGTCCTCGCCGACTTCGTCGCAGAATGGACTCCCGCCTCTGGGTCCGGGGACGAAGATCTCCCTGTGCCGCCCCGACGCAGTGACCATTGGACCCTGCTGTTTGATGGGTCGCTGTGTCTCGCTGGGGCTGGCGCGGGGGTAGTCCTCCGGAGCCCCGAGGGGAAGGAGCTCGAGTACGCCGCGCGGCTCGAGTTCCCCGCAACCAACAACGTCGCCGAATACGAGGCTCTGCTCCTCGGGATGCGCCTCGCGCGCTCCCTGGGGATCCGGCGCCTACTAGTGAAGGGAGACTCTCTCAGCTCGTTGTCTGCCAAATGGACAAATCTTACCTGTGCCATGACGCAAATTTAAGTCTTTACTTGCAGGAAGTACGGAAGATGGAGAAACACTTCGACGGCATTGAGGCCCGGCATATCCCGCGAAGGGAGAATGACCGGGCTGATGCCTTGGCCCGGGCGGCAAGCGCCCGGGAAACGCTCCCCAAGGGGGCCTTCTTGGAAACAATCACGAAGCCCTCGGTGGCCTCCTCGGACGTTGGCCCCGAGCCCCCGGTCCCGGAGGTCGCCGAGATCGTCCGGCCGTCATCATGGATGGATCCCCTCATCTCCTTCATCAAGGGGGAGGGGGACCCTCCCAACGAGACCGAGGTTAAGCGCCTCCGGGCCAAAGCCCGGGCATATCTCCTGCTGGAGGGAAGGCTCTACAAGCGGGGGGCTTCAGCCCTCCTGCGCTGCCTCCCCCGGTCGGAGGGACTTCAACTCCTGGAAGACATTCACGCGGGGAGCTGTGGTTCTCACCTAGGCCCGCGTGCCATCGCCGCCAAGGCCCTTCGGCAGGGCTTCTACTGGCCTACAGTCATGCGCGACGCGCGAGACCTTGTCTCCGCGTGCGAAGCATGCCAGAAGATGGCCAAGGGCTCGAATCTCCCCCCTGTAGTGCTGCGGACTATCCCCATCACTTGGCCCTTCGTGCGCTGGGGGATGGACCTCTTAGGACCCTTCCCCCCAGCGCCCAGAGGATACAAGTATGCGGTAGTCGCGGTCTACTACTTTACAAAGTGGGTTGAGGCGAAGCCCTTGGCTAGCATAACCTCCCGGGCCGTTCAGCGGTTTTACTGGAAAAACGTCGTTTGTCGTTTTGGTGTCCCCCGGGAAATCACCGTGGACAACGGGACCCAATTCGACTCGGCTTATTTCAGGGAATTCTGCGAAGGCCTGGGGGTCGTCATCCACTTCGCCTTAGTGGCCCATCCCCAAAGCAACGGGGCCGTCGAGAGGGTCAATGGCGTAATCCTACAGGGGTTACGCCGGAGACTCGAACAAACCGCTTCCAAGCGGGGCGCGTGGGCAGAGGAGCTCCCTAGCATCCTCTGCTCGATGCGCACGACCCCGTCCCGGGCCACAGGGCGTGCTCCCTTCTCCCTAGTCTACGGGGCGGAGGCAGTCCTCCCCCCGAAGATCGGCTTCCGGTCGCTGCGGGTCGAGCTCCTGAACGGAGCCACGACCGCAGCCTACCGGGCCAACAAAGACAACCGGCGGCTGGAAATCGACCTCGTGGAGGAGGAACGCGACCGAGCGCTCCTCCGCCACGCCATCTACGAGCGCGAGATGTCGCGCGCATACAACCAGCGCGTGCGCGAGAGAGCTTTCCGCCTTGGGGACCTTGTCCTCAAGCGCGTCATAGACCCCCAAGCCCAGGGTAAGCCCTACAGGATCTCCGCTGTCCTAGGCTCGGGGGCCTACAAGCTCTCCAACCTCGAAGAGCAGGAGCTGAAGCACACCTGGAACTTGCGTTTACTTCGCAAGTTCTACGCCTAGCCTTACGGGCCTGTCCCCTCCCCCGGAGCGGTCACACCAGAGGGGGAGGAGGGACACTGTAGCTTCCCTTTTTCCCCCTTCGCGGCTTCGCAGGGGGGCGCTTTGTACATTTCGTTAATAAATGCATAGCCTTTGTTCTTCAACTGTCTCACTGCAGGTTGTTCTTGTTTACCGCCCCTAGTGGTGATGCCCTCTCCGCGAGGACGCCCTCCCCGCGAGGATGCCTTCCCCGTGAAGATGCCCTCCCCGTGAGGAAGCCCTCCCCGCAAGGATGCCCTCTCCGTGAGGAAGTGGGCCCTGCCCCAGCAAGTCCCTCCTGAAGGGCGGCTTACGAACAGCCCTCGTGGACTGAGGGTGTAAGCGGCAACCCGGTCCTCAGCGGCCGCGGTAACGAGTCACTTTGGGAGATTAGTCCCCTACCCAAACACTCAAGACCCGTCTCCGGGCACTTCCTCCTCCGGGAGTAGATGCTCTCCTCAGCGGGACGTCTAATGGCTTTCTGGATTTTCTTCCTCCTCCGGGAGTCGACGCTATTCCCGGCTCCCCGTTCTCACGGCGACCGGAAGATCATCCCCTTGCGGCTTGATTGGATCTATCTTCCTCCTCCGGGTGTCGACGCTATTCCCGGCTCCCCGTTCTCACGGCGACCGGAAGATCATCCCCTTGCGGCTTGATTGGATCTATCTTCCTCCTCCGGGAGTCGACGCTATTCCCGGCTCCCCGTTCTCACGGCGACCGGAAGATCATCCCCTTGCGGCTTGATTGGATCTATCTTCCTCCTCCGGGAGTCGACGTTATTCCCGGCTCCCCGTTCTCACGGCGACCGGATGATTATCTCTCGAAGACCTTATTCCCGGCTCCCCGTTCTCACGGCGACCGGACAGTTGCTTTACGAAGATATGGATTTCTTAGATATATTTTCCCCCGGAAACATTATTCCCGGTTCCCCGTTTTCACGGCGACCGGACGAAATCTCCCGGGAAGCTCCCCTCCGGAGGTCTTATTGGCTTTTTCATGAGCCCCTTCCGCGCCTTGTTCCCGGTTCCCCGCTCTCCCGGCGGCCAGATGAACCTCTCCCGGTGCCCCCGGGCACCCCGGAAGGTCCCTCCCTCGGAAATACTGTTTCTACAATTTTCTAACTTAGAAAATATTTGTCCTACAGGGTATGCTCCCCCCGGGGACGCTGTTACCCCCACAGCGCGCGGAGGCCTCCTCCCGCCCGCTGTGGGCGGGGGGGGACAGGGGGCCCCCGGGTCACCCACGAAGAAACTTAGCTCATCCTTGTTAAGATGAGTCGTCCAGACCATCCAAGAAGAAGAAAAGACAAAGCAAGCAACAAAAGAAAGGCAGCTTTATTTATTGAGAGATCCGGAGGACATCTTCCCCCTCCGGTGGGTTTCGGAAATGATACAACCCGGGTCCTAACCCGGCGGATTTTCTACGAGCCTAAGGCCCCTACGCCTAAAGCTCCCGGAGGCGCTCCCTCAGCTCCCGGGCCAAGTCCCGGTACAGTGCCCGGACGCGACGCTGAGAGTCCTGAAGTACGTCTTCGGGCCAAAACTCGTACCCAGCCGGCGGAAGTATCCGGAGGGGAGGTATCATCCGGGCCTCCGGGCGCGGGGAAGTTAATTCAGCACGGCTGTTGTCAAAATTATTCAAGTGCCACTCCGGGCGCCACCTCAACCGGACAGGCTCCCGGGCAGTACCCCCGTCGCGCCTCCCGGAGACGAGGCTCAGCAAAATCAAAGCCGCTTGGGAGTAACCCCCCGGGAACCCTGGTAACATTTCATTGCAAAGACTTAGAAAAATTTCTCACGGCAACCCGGGGCTTCTCCTAAGAAGCTACCGGAATCAAAATGTCTAAAAAAATAAAAAGAAGTCCTAGCTAAAGACCCGGGGGAGGCTCATACTTTAGCATTGGGGTCCTCCCCCCGGGGAGCTTCCTCCGTGGCCGGGGCAGGGGCATCCGCGGCCGGAGGCGCCGGTGTCGGGAACATCGTCCGGATGATCCGGTCGTAGAACCCCTCCGCCAGCAGCTCCACCTCCCGGCGCGTTGGCTCGAAGGCCTCCGGGAAGCTCCGGGGGATGCGCCCCCCGATCGCCCGGGCGCCGACCCCACGGTAGTCAATGAGCCCCGCGGCGGCCGCGATGATGGGGATCGCCCAGCCCCGTGCCCGGATGTCCGCAGCCTCTGGGATCGCGGAGACTTGCGCGTTAAGAAAACGCACAGCCTCCGCGAGGGTCGCCGGGGGCACCTCGGGGCCGCTCCCGTAGCCCAGGCTAACGCCAAGGCTTTCCAAGGTCGAGCGGACGGAGCGGCCCGCGTCCGACAGCGCCCGGACGCTGGAGCTCTCGAGCTCCCGGAGCGTCTTCTCCCGCACCTTGGCCTCCTCTCGGAGGCGGATGTAGGCGCCCTCCGAAAGGTGCACCTGCGCCCGGGCCCGGGACAGCTCATCAAGAGCTTCGTCCCGCTCCCGGAGGGCCGCCTCCCGCTGCTCCACGCAAGCCGCGGCCCGGCTCTCCGCCTCCTTGAGCAGCCGGGTGACCCGCTGCTCAAGGCCCCAGGTAACAGTCGCTACCTACAAAGTACATAAAGAGTTAGAAAATTCTCAAGTGCAGAAAAAAAAAAGAGCCGAGGTGTTGAGAGCTCGAGTTACCTGGGCCCTGAGGGACTCGAGCCCCTCAAAACGCTCGTGGAGCGTTCCTCCTGCTACGAAGGCCTGCACCTTCCGGTTGTGCAGGCCCTCCGCGTAGCGGGCCACCTCCCCCGCGGGAAGTAGGGAGGTATCTTGCCCGCCCCTCCTGTCGCGGCCGGGAGAGGGCCCCTGGACCTCGGCATCCGGGAGCACGGCCGGCGTCGCCGGCGTCTTTGTCGATGAAGTTTCCTCCGAAGACGAAGACGAAGATCGGGCGGGGTTCTCCGCCCGGGGGGGGATCATCGGGCCTTTCCCGCCCCAGGCCGGAGGGCCCTCGGAGCCTCCTGCTCTGGGGGGACCTCGAAGACTGAGGGGCTTCCCCCCTCCTCATCGACCGGCCAGAGGCACGGAGGCGCCGCCTCTGAAAACCTCACCTCTAGCCTCTCCGGCGCCAATGCCGCCGGGAGAGGCGAGAGAAGCGTCACTCGAACTGGCGACGGGGCGTAGTCTGCGGAATCGGACCCCGCCCCGCCGGTAACAACCTCCTTTCCCCGGGCCTCGACGGGGGCCTCCGGGGGTGGAGGCGTCGCCTCTGCCCGGGGCGCCGCCCGGGCATGTTCGGCTCTGGGAGCCGCGTCCCGGGCCCTCACCGGCGTCGTCGCCGGCGTCGTCGTCGGGGCGGGGGTCTTTTGGACCCGGGGCCTTTTGGGCTCCGAGCCCCCGGCCGCATCCTTCCCCCGCTTATGAGAGCCGGGGGTGGGAAGGGGCTTCCTCTCCGGAAGCCTGAGCCCGTAGGCCTCGGCCACCAGGTTCCGGGGAGGCCCCTCCCCCACGAGGCGCACGATGCGCTCGTGTTCGTCGGCGAAGTACCTCCCCAGGAGGTGCTCCGCCTTGTCCCTCGCCGCTGGGTACGGGCGCACTGCAAGAGGTAAAAGTTAGTCGATTTCTCATAAAAAACTGCCAGTACAAAAATGCAGGGGACTTACGCCGCGTCACCGGCTTGACCGGAGGCCGCTGCTCCGGGCCCATGCCGATCCCCCTTCCCCCGCGTGAGAAGGGGGAAAGCCGCAGGAGCGCCAGCTCCTCCGCGGCGTCCCGCATCGAGCGGGCCTTCTTCGCCAGCACCACCTTCCCGAGGAGCTCGAACTCCTCGTCCGTCCACACCGGCGGCTTCGGTGCGGATGACCGGCTGTAGGTGGGAGGCTCCGGGGCGTAGACCACCGCCTCGTGCCGGACCTGGAGGTAGAACCACCTCCGGAACCAGTCCCCCCAGTGGTCCCGGGAGGCCTCCACCGGGTAGTCCGCCACCCGGGAGGGCAGCATCTGGACCATCACTGAGCCGAAGGGGGACTTCGGTCCTCCCTTCACCAGGTGGGAGCTCCGCGCTGCCGGCTCGTAGAAGTACCGGAAGGCGCGGAGGGTGGGCTCCCGCCCGGTCGCTGTCTCGTAGAGCCATATAAAAAGGCCCATACGGACGAGCGCGTTCGGGGTGAGGTGGTTGAGAGCCACCCCGTACTCTTTGAGAAACTCCCGGAGCATCGGATGCACCGGGAGCCGGAGCCCCGCCTCGAGGAAGGCCTCGAAGGCCACGACCTCTCCGGGCCTGGGGCGGGGGGCTCCGTCCTTCTTTAGGGGGACCCGGATGTCCCCCTCTTCAACGACGCCCTTCTTGACCAGGGACTCTGCGTCCGAGGCCGAGAACTCGGACGCCCAGAGGAAATCCACGGGGATTTCCACCGGGGGCACCTCCGTGGTCTTCACTCGACCTTTGGGCGCCATTAGGTCAGTTCTTTCTTTTTTGGGTGGCTAAGTTTTCAGGTGGCTAAGTCAACAACTCCCGGACGCTCGCTACCGGAGAAGGCTACCGGAGAAGCTACCGGAAGAGCGCTACCGGGAGAGCTGAAGCTGGAGTTGAAGATTTGGAATGAGCTTCCGGGGCCCCCTAAGGCCCTATTTATAGAGGCTGGCCGTGATCTAGATGCGCGCCACGTGGCCCCCTCGGGGCAATCTGGACCACTAAAATTCAAACCGTGCGCGGGAAACGAAGGGACAGGCGCTTAAATCGAGACGCCGTTTCGAACCCCGCGTACATTTATTGCGAGAACGGCGCGGCGATAAAACGCCCGGCACAGAAACCGAAGCGTCGCCGGGGCTCCAGTGATTTTTCGTCCGGAGATTTTCCCGGTACCGTGACCATTCCCTCCGGGGGCTCAAGCTTCGTCCCCGAAGGGCATGGGGGGCTGCTGTTGGGGGAAATCTCCACGCGGTCAAGTCCAGGTAAGTTCATGATTGCCCGGGGACAGTGGCCTCCGGTGCCTGCCCGGGGCGCCGCCATTTGGTCCCCGGGACCGCGCCCCCCGGGCATGCCCCGGGCGCCGCCATTTGGCCCCCGCGACCGTGCCCCCCGGGCATGTCCCGGGCGCCGCCATTTGCCCGGGGACAGTCGCCTTCGGTGCCTGCCCCGGGCGCCGCCATTTGGCCCCCGGGACCGTGTCCCCCGGGCATGTCCCGGGCGCCGCCATTTGGCCCCCGGGACCGTGCCCCCCGGGCATGCCCCGGGCGCCGCCATTTGGCCCCCGGGACCGTGCCCCCGGGCATGGCCCGGGCGCCGCCATTTGGCCCCCGGGACCGTCCCCCCGGGCATGTCCCGGGCGCCGCCATTTGGCCCCCGGGACCGTGCCCCCCGGGCGCCGCCATTTGGCCCCCGGGACCGTGCCCCCGGGCATGCCCCGGGCGCCACCATTTGCCCGGGGACAGTGGCCTTCGGTGCCTGCCCCGGGCGCCGACATTTGGCCCCCGGGACCGTGCCCCCCGGGCCTGCCCCGGGCGCTGCCATTTGGCCCCCGGGACCGTGCCCCCCGGGCATGTCTCGGGCGCCGCCGTTTGGCCCCCGGGATAGTGGCTTCCGGTGCCTGCTCCGGGCACCGCCTTTTGGGTCCCCTGGATCCTGCTCTCCGGAAGGGGTCCCGGACGTCATCGCCCTCCTAAAAGGTAAAACCCCTGTTTGTTTATCACGTGCAGGTCACGCGAGGGACGCCTCGGTAATCAGCGACCACCCGTCAAGCATCCAAGATGTTTGACCGGGAGAAGGACGGTCCTACCCTTCAATCCGACGGTGGCTTCCGGGGTAGTTTAGGCTTTTTTCTTCTTTTTGGGGCTATAAATAGCACTTGTACCCCTCTGTTGTAAAGGATCAACTCATTATCATTTGGAATAGCTAATCTCACAGACGTGCTCCGGAAGCCTCTCCCCCGGAGAGAGCCTCCCCAGCCGACTCCGGTCGGGAGCGCGTCGACAGGACTAGGGCCCCCACTGGGACCCGAACCTGTATAAATCCTCGTGTCTTTTCTCGTGTTTGTCCGGCGGGGGAGGACCGGTCGCCCGGTCAACCCGCGCTGCGTAATCTCCGCTAGGATCATCTTCAAAACCTGCCGGGGTATTCTTAATACCACGACAGACTAAAAGATCATGTAAACTAAAACCATAATCTAAGGTTACCCCATAATAAAGATTACAGTAGTTTATTAGAAAAAGATTACATGCCTAAGAGATGTGTATCTTGTGTAACAAACTCCCCATAATTTTCATATACAACTGTTATCAATTCAATTTTTTCGTTTCGCTCCAAGTATCTTCAATATATAGCTATGCAATAAACTTTGACAACAAGAACCACTATATACTCTAATACATGGCTCGTACATGTTACAATATGTAGATTTTAATTAGCAAGAAGTGATTATTTCAAAGAATTTTACCATATCTTACCAAATATGATAGTCTAACATTTTTAGTAATAATCTAATAAGATTATCAATTCTAGCTAAAATAGTAATACTAAATTATGTGTTATCTTATTCAAAGAAAAAAGATTATGGACAATTTTGAGACTACGGGTAATTAAAGATACTGAGTACCGATTGCACCCTTAATTGTAATTAATTAGTTAACAATCTTAGTGTTAGACGATATAATTTATATACTAGATGGATGCAATATAAATTAACAAATATAAACTACAAACTCATCATATTTTGTGGAATTTAATTTACTATAAACCATCTAAGAAGGCACGAAGTACAGATGTTTCAACAGTTTCAAGTGTTCCACGACTCTCATGGCGAGGCCGGCACGTGCAAATGAATTGTCTAAAGCTGGAACTGTAGACGAGTGGGGAGTCCTCGGACAGTTCTGAGAGCTACTCGCGCATAACCAAAGCTACTCCTTCTAGCATAAACGAGGATAATATTAATCTTATAAAGTTCGGGTACAGGTGACCGATTACATAATGATATTATATTAGAGAGTATTGTATAGTTAATATCTTCAAATCATACATATACTTCTATATTTATACGCTAGTGGTGCCTTATCACCGGGACTGATTGGATGGAGATTTCCCACGATAGCAGCCCCCCATGCTTTCCGGGGACATTCCCTAAGTCCCTGGAGGGGATGATTTACACCACCAGGAACATCTCCCCCAGAGGAGGTCTTCGGCTCTCGACGATGCTTCGATTTATGCGCCACGCATTTATGGTGGCGCCACTGATAATTATGACATCTTAGGCCTTGATTAGTGCGTGCCGTCGATCATGATGGCTTCGCGCGGTTCGAACGTGGGCGCACCGTTTCCCGCGCCTCTTCGGTTTGCGCACGATGTTTGAAATGGGCGGCCCTGATTGATCCCAGCTGCCATGTGTCGCCCATCGGGGCCGCGCTTGGGCACTAGAAGTACGGTTTCGGGTGGCCCGGAGAGTTCACATCCAAGCCCTAGCTCCCAACTTCTCACCGGCGCTCTGAGCCTCTCCCGGAAACCCAGCCCCCGGAAATTCTCCCCGGAAGGCTAGACTCCTGGAAGCTTAGCCCCCCCACCCCCCCAGGAACCTAGATGGCTCCTAATGGCCTTGCCAAAGCTACCGATGTGCCCCCGGAGGAAGTCACCGCAAACTTCCTCTGGGCTTCTGAGTTCACCTAGGGGGACTTGGAGTCCCTCGTGGAGATGGGGTCCTTGCAGACGGGGACAACCGGATACCCCCAAAGAAAGAGACTATTCCCCAGCCCCAGGGCGGGGAGATGGTCGTCTTCGAGGCCTTCATAGAGGCTGGCCTCCGGCTCTCGGTGCATCCATTGCTTTGGGAGTTCCTCTGGGAATACGGGGTGGCGGCCAACCACTTGACGCCCAATACCCTCATCTGGATGGGCCTTTTCATTTGGCTGTGCGAGACAGCCACCAAACGGGAGCCAACGCTCCGGCTGCTCCGGTACTTCTACGAGCCCTCGGCGAGGGGCTCGTTCATGGTAAAGGGAGGGCCAAAGTCCGCCTTCGGCTCCATCATGATGCAGCTCCTACCGGCCCGGGTGGAGGAGTACCCGGTGGCGGCCTCCCGGGATCACTGGGGGGACTGGCTCTGGAGATGGTTCTATCTCTGGGTCCGGGACTCCTGGGTGACGTACTCCCTGTAGCCTCCCTCCTACTGCCGCTCGTCCGCCCCCAAGCCCTCGGTTTGGACCGCCGAGGAGTTAAAGCTCCTCAGCAAAATGGTGGGCACCCGGGCCCGGAGGTCCATGAGGGACCTTGCTGAGGAGGTAGCGCTCCTCAAACTCTCCCCCTTCTCACAAGGGAAGAGGGGGAGCGGGATGTGCCCGGTGCACTGGTCCCCGCAGAAGCCAGTGGCCCGACATAAGTATCCGGTGACCCCTATCCTCAGTCTTCGATATTTTGGCTAGCACTTGTTCTTTGTAGTCCGGCTGTATCTGGCCACCCTGGAGAAGGCGGAGAACCTCCTCGGGAGGTACTACGCCGACGAGCATGAGCACGTCGTGCGCATCATCGGGGAGGGCTCTCCCCGTAACTTCGTGGCGGAAGCCTTCGGGCTGAAGCTGCCGGCAAGAGAACCTGTCCCCACCCCCGGCTCCCACAAGCGGGGGAAGGAGGCCACCGGGGGCCTCGAGCCAAAGCGTGCTAAGGCGCAGAAGGCCCCCCGGTGCGGCTGCGACATCGGGCACTACGCCCGGCAAGACCCGTGAGGTGGCCCCTGGTTAGGGGCGTGCGCAAGCTACCCCGAGGCTCGGGGCGACGTCGCCCCTCCCGGAGGGGGAGCCCTAACCTGGCCCGGGAATGACAGGGGAGTTCATACTCCTCCTCGACGCGCCCACCGGATCGAGCAAGAAGGGGAACGCGACTGGCGACAGGGATGACTCCGACTCGGCGAACTACAACCCCTTGCCCTCTCCAGTGGCCACGCCTCAGGCGGTTTCGGAACCTGTGAACGTGCAGCTCCTGGAGCTGTCGTTCACGGAGACGTCTCCTCCGCACTTTGACTGGCCAGTGGACGAGGTGCCGAGCCCTTCGGCGGTCCACAGGGCATTGGGGGCCACGCAGCCCGAGAGGGGCAAGGCGCTCCTTGTCCCCCCACAAACCATGTTCCATCCGGGAGTTTGTCCTCTGACTCCTCGGAGACCGAGTCCCCGGTGGCCGGCGGTGTGGCCGAGACCGAACAGGTCCACATCACTCGCGTGGACAGCTGGAGGGGGCCCACCGGCGAGGACGGGTCCGGTGCCGTCGGGAGGGAGACCCCCATGCTGTCCCCGGGCGAGGCTCGGAGGTTTGTCGCGGGCCTCCAAACCCGGAAGGTCCAGGCCTACGTCCAGCTGGGGACCATTCGGGAGCGGAGCTCCGAGTTGGTCTCTCTCCATCTCTAGCTGAGTTCGCCTTCAAGTCGCCGAGTTAGTTTTTCCTGGGGGTCATCTAACCCTTGGGTTTACAGGGGGTGGCCCTCGCTCAGGGCATCTAGGACTGCTTCGAGACGACGCTGAAGGAGGCGGAGGACAAGGCCACCGCCTTTTGCGCCGAGAGGGATGAGGCCCTTGGCGAGCTAGCCATGGTCCGGGCCCAGCTCCTCTCCTCAGAGGGCGCCAACGCCCATCTCCGGAGGGAGGTGAAGGTGAAGGAGAGTGCCCACCGAGAGCTTGCGGACTCCAGCTCTCGGGCGGTTGCGGAGGCAGGCCTCTCGGTCCACTCAGCCCTCGAGGGGCTTGGCTTAGCCTCGGCCCGGGAAGTGGCTCCAGCGTTGCGCCGGCCACGTTCACAGAGGCTATGCACTTTCTCAACGCGCAAGTCTCCGTGATCCCTAAGGCCACCGACGCATGGGCTCGAGGCCAGGCAGTCCCGGTGGTGGCCGCAGCCACAGCCCTTGTGGAGCACCGGGGGATCGGAGAACGGGTGATTGGAGGTCGGCTCCCTCGAAGCTTCCCCAACTTCTTCGAGCCGCAGCTGCGCAAGTTGGAGGAGTCGGTGGGGGCTTCTATGACCGGATCGTCCGGGCTCGGTTCCCGGCTTCGGCGCCCCTGAGTGCGGACACACCAGCAGCGGGAGCGGCCTCCCGGGGGGGGGGGGGGGCGGGGGACGATAATGAGCCACTATGAATCTCCCCCTGGGCCTTTAGATAGGTCCTTTTTCTTTTGTTAGGATTTTTGATCACGGTAGCTTCCTAGAGGAAGCCCTGGAGACTTGTAAAGAATTTTTTGCTCAATGAATGAAATGAAGATTTTCGTGCTAAGTCTTGACTCGTCGTGAACAGGTCCCCCGGGAGCTTGCTCTCAGGGGAGAGTTTCTGAGGCTTGAAGTCCTTAACACGGGTGGCCTCCCCGGTGGCCCTGGGGCTTGCTCCCGAGAAGGGGCTTCCGGGTCCCAGAGGGCGTAATCTGGGAGATGCCCAAGTGGCCCTGGCTTTGCTAAGCCTTGCCACCGGGGGGCATGGTGAAAATGCTTCCCGGGTGCCGATCCGGTTGCGATGGCTCCTGGAGTGGCACCTGGATAACTTCGACAATAGTCGTGCCGAGTTGTCCCCTCTGAGACCGGGGTCCCGGAGAGTCCCTCTACTTAGGATACGCCCTCCGGCTGGCTGCGAGTATTGGCCCACAGACTTGCTTCGAGAAGCCCAGAGACACATAAGGAGCTTGTACCGGGACCTTTCCCGGGAGCTACCGGAAGGCCTCCGAGAATATTAGGTGTAGCTGCCCCCTGGAGGGGGTTGTTGTCGCGCCCCGACCTGGGGACTACGACTACTCCCGTGGAGACCCAGCTCGCTGCAGCTGGTCCCATAAATGCATACCATTGACTTCCCAGGATAAGTCAAGCACAGGAGTATATTCACATTGCAACAGAAAACTTACAAAATATTTAAGCAGTGTGGCCTACTGGCCTTAATACAACATAAAGAGATTAAAATGCCTTCGCGGCATACAAGGTTTAGCAAAATAACATCTACACAGTAGAAGATAGGTGACCCTCCCACAGCAAGAAGTTGACGGCAGAACAACACACATCAGGGCTCTGGCGGAACTGACTCTCCTCCTTCTGGATCCACAAAGTTCTCCACGCCTTCATGTTGATCATTGATCGCTTCATCTAATGGATTGTAGGTTGCAAGGGTGAGTACTTACGTGCTCAGCAAGTCATAGGTAAGAGTAGATACATATAGTAGGGATGATATGAACCTATGCTAGTGAAGAAGTGTGAAAGGTTGTAAAATAGTCTTTTCCTTTATATCTCATCTCATCTCATCTCATGGCAGTATCTTCATAGCATAGCATCACTATTCATGTTCCATTATTTATAGTACTACCGTGACACGTCGACACACGACAGCCCACGGAAGCACCCCTTATCATGACAACACATGTCATTTGGGTAATCTTGACTTATCAAATTTTATTTAGAAAACAAACTTGTGCCACACCTCGTGGATTTAATCCACCGCAGCAGACTCATATAAACTCAGAAGCTCAGAGTTTTCGAATATGTTTTTATCTCTGCAGAGAGGTGCCAATTTACCCGCAAGATATTCTACTTTCATGCCCACCCTATCAAGATGATTAGACCCTTCCTCACAACCATGTGTGAGTGGCAAGGTGGAAATAACAAGAACTTTTGCCATGTTTCACACACAATTCACCCCAGACCCTGTGGTTTTTTTCACACAAACCACAGTTGTGGCAGGTTACACAACCCCTACTAAATTGGCATCTTCCCACTCAGGGTCAGCGTGCAATCACATGTGTTGGAGCCGCACTCCGTGTAAATTGTGTACGTGTCATATAGGGGTTTCATGTGTGATCCACATACTACTTGTTCAAGCCTGTCCCATACCAGGCTTGCGATCAGTACGTTGTTCATGCCACTAGACGCACAACACAAGGTTCCAGTCCTTATATGCTAGTGACCAGACCATCCACAACCCATGCACATCCAGTGCTACTACCATTCCATACCAAAAAGCCTGGTCATGGCTAGGGTTTTATTTCATGAATATACATAAATATACATATAATAGTTCATGGCTCATTACTTGATTATTTCACATTTCATAGACATCCAGCCTAATACTGCCATTTTATATTATAACTCAATCATTCTTTCACATGAAAATACTACTTATATTCAAGGTTATATTATAGCAACTTATGAAATATAGGTTCAATATGCTAAGAATATGACTTGCCTTCTGCGTCGTAAAAATCAGCAGTTGATGTCGGGTCAGCAGCGAAGTCCTCGAACTTAGCTTCTGGATCTGCTCGGCGACAAACAAACACACAATGATTACTAATTATATTAAAATGTCTTATGATCTACATGCAGATATGCTTTAAAAAGGATAACCGAACAATACTAAAATTGACTAAGACTGCAAGCTGAACTGAGTCGAGATTCTAGGGTTTCAAGGAATTTGGCTAAGGATGGGTGTTAGATGCTCTTAGGGTTTCAAGGCTGCAATATGGACATCAAGCGCGCGGCTGGTTTGCTCAAAAACAGCGAATGTCAGCCGATTGACATTCGGTTCAAGGCTCTGACATAGTTTCAAGGAAAGCTAGAGAGCTTATCTCAAGGTGTGACAGTAGAAGAAAATGTAGATCACCACTCTACAAATTCAGTGGACAAAGTGATTCTCAAATTGCACAACCTGAAGTGGTTGAACAGGCCCAAAGCCACTGGCTCGCATAGACTGACAAGGGCTGACATTGTCAAAGAATGGCATTGGCATGGTTCTGAAGATTTTCAGTAGACAAAATAGGTTTGAATCAAGGCATTAGGTGCACAAGGACATGAGGCAGCTATTTGACAAAGTGGATTTTCACAGAAAGGTCCAGGAGTTCAAAGATTTACAAAGAGGTCCCTGGACACAGTGAATTGAATGTTAGTGCACGGCCAAATTCTAGGGCTTGAGTGTTTGATCGATTCTCTAATGCACTTCCTTGCTAACTTTGTCAAATTGATAGGCGAGGTCAAGGCAAAGCTGCTGGTGAAGTTAATTTGGGATGGTGGCCGGACGACGGCGAACGGCAAGATCGAAGTTGTTGGCGTTGAAGAACAGAAGCGGGCTACGGTGACAGCAAGCTACAGAAGATGAAACTCGATATTCATTGAGGCTTTTTGCTCCTGGGGTGATAATGATCATGCTAGAGCAAGGAATCTGGTTGTAGCTGAGGTTTGAAGCTCGCCGGTGTAGGCACCGGAGCTGAAGAAGACGGCGAAAGAGGTGAGGGCGATACAAGGTAACACTAGTACAGAAAAGCTTTCTTCTATCGGTAAAAAATAGCCTTCTACTATCCGTTTTTGTACCGTTAGAGATAGACACGATAGAACAAGACAGGTCATTTTCTAACAGTAAATAACCGTTAGAAGAAGTAAACTATTCTAACGGCATTTTAGGTGAAAATCGGTAGAAAAACCATTCTAGCCTGACAGTTGTGAAAGAGTTTACCGATAGAAAAAGGATAGTACTCTCTCGTTTGTGTATGACTTTACCGGCAGGAAAAGTTACACTCTTCTAACGGTTAATTAAGAGTGTACCGATAGAAAAAACCTTAGTACTCTCTCGGTTGTGTATGAGTTTACTGGCAGAAAAAGTTACACTCTTCTAACGGTTAATTAAGAGTGTACCGATAGAAAAAACCTTAGTACTCTCTCGGTTGTGTATGAGTTTACCGGCAGGAAAAGTTACACTCTTCTAACGGTGAATTACGAGTGTACCGATAGAAGAAAGGATAGTACTCTCTCGGTTGTGGATGAGTTTACTGATAGAAATACAGTATAGATGAAATACAATACATTCACAAATACAGTACATTCTTTACATTCACAATACAGTACATTCACATATACAGTACAGATGTAATACAGTATAGATTGGATACACAATACAGTACAGATGCAAAGAAGGATAAATTCACATATACATTGAACAGATTGACACATTAGACAGTTATTCACATTTATTCACATATATATGAACCAATACAAATTGCAATCCAATATGGACAAATACTAACCAATAAGACTATATATAAACAATCTATGCACAGAGTACACGAAAAAGAGAAAATTGACAACAAGTGAGCGAAAAGCTTGTCATGGCGGTTGGTTGGGCGCAACTTCCTCCATAACATATTGAGCCCAGATTTGTCGGAGATCTCTAATCTTTGCATTTTCGTATTGGTCTTTGGACATGGCGATCTGTAAGCATGTGTGAATACTAAGTAACAACTTCCTAATTTTGAACGTGACACCCAATTTTCAAATTTGAGTTAGCTATCGATGCTTACCTGGGGAATTGGGCAAAGTTTGTCCGCACTAGGTCGTACATGTAGCGCAGCACATAAAACCCGCATTCCCATGATTGCGGCTGCTGATGGCACTGAGATAATTGCATATGCGAAGACATGTTAGCTATTGTTTCCATAAACTAATTAAGCATAAACAAAAAGTCTCGTGAGTACCTCATATTCTTTCCAAGCTAGTAGGGAGCCCTGCGGTGCGGCATGCCTCCCTCCAGCGGACACATATTTTTCAAAAGCCCTGCATTTCAGTTAGAATTGTCGGTTAATGTATTATTATTAGCTAGTGAGGTCAAAATTTAAATCAAACACATATGTTACTTACGCCTCCATATTCCCCTTGACCACATATTCATTCGATAATCTGTCACGCATCGAATCGAGGTAGTACACCTCGTTCCTCCACGGACAGATTACGATGAGGATCTAGTGGCCCCTACATTGTACATAAAAGAGGACCGCTAGCTCAAAGTATATCTGAGGTATAGCATACAAGATTGAGTTAAATTAGTACGAGATGCACTAACCTTTGGTGGTACGGCACTAGAATGAACTCCCTATCCAACTGCACCATCAGCACCTTGGATATGTAGTGCTCAGCATGCGCGGTGTCGTGCTCTAGCATCGTGAGGCTTATTTTCTGTGGGTCGAGGAAACCCACTTGTCACACGCAGTCTCCGATGCTAGCCTGTACATGCACCTGCATGCAAAGGACAACATTAGTATTGCACAGAAAGTTACTACATTTCAAATGAACTACAACAATGTAGAGTTAGCAAACAGAGTTAAAAAACAGCAACATATAGGATCAGCAAACTCACAGGACTCCAGTCCGTATGATGGACAGATCGAGCTCCCACCAGTTGTAGAGGTCGAACAGATCCTCGTGTGCCATGGATATACTCCCGGGCTCACGGTGGAACTGCCCAGGCCTATAGGGAACTAAGAAGTTCAGATTGCGCCGAGCTCGGTGTATGTACCACTCGTGGAGGTCTCTGGTTGATCAATCCAATTTGCACAAAGTTGCCTCCGACAGGAGTGGGAACCCATTCCTAAACCTCTCCGGCTGTCCCTTTCGCCCTTTGCCCTTGCTTTGCCCTTGCCTTTTGCCGGGGACTGAGCGCGTACCTTTGAAGGCAAGGGCAAGGTGATGGCGGCTTTCTTCCGAGGTGAAGGCGTGGATGCGCTGGCTGGGGTCGAGGCCGTCTTTGCTGTGTTCAGGTTCGCACGAGATCCAGCCTCATGCCCCGAGCTGGGGGCGCAGTCCCCTGGTAGCACGCCAGCTGGCCACTTCAATTAATGAGCACGTATGTTAGATTTTGCAAGTTGAGTGTACTGAGTAGGATGTAATCTAAAATGTGTAGGATTTACCTATTGTATTAGAACACACTTCTTGGGCCACTGTACATAGGAGTCCACTTCCTCAGCAAGTGTCTGCATTTCCTTTGTTGGGACTGGCAATGGAGAATCGTTGTAGCCTGGCATGGCCATGTCCACCTGTACCTTTGCGAACCCCAACTGCAGAGGTACGTAGTGGATCTGGACATCCTCCCCAGACGGATATACGAACCAGTGTGCAACCACTTCCTACCCGTCGCCTAGGTGAGTCAGTAGGCTGCAGCTCTCCAGCTTCTGCAAATATGTAACAATTAAAATAGGTTAGCGAAACAACTCTAACAGAATGGGAGTGGCATCAACTTAAGTGCACAGATGAAGGCTTGCAATACCTCAAGTAGATCCACTAGATCCGCGAGGACCTTTGAAGAGCAACTGCTTATCCAACCCCGCGGGCTACCGTCGTCCTGGGGATCCGCATCTACACTCTTGGCCAGCAATGCTTCTTTCAACTGTGCAAACTCTTCCCTCATTTGTGCGACCTCAGACTGCACCTCAGCCCGTATCTCCGCTCGTAGCTCAGCCCGTATCTTCTCGGAGAGGTCCGCTTCCTTTTCCTTCCAGGAGCGGGCCTTCTTCCTCGGTGGAGCCGGATCTGTGAAACCGGCCTTCTATGACACAATGGCTCCCACGGTTCGTGTCCACCCGGGATGCTCCTTATTTCCTAGAGCCCGGGTGAGGATGTCGTTCTCCCTCTGTGGGGTAAACAATCCCTCCATTTCCTCCTCAAAAGAGATCTGTTACATTTAAAGGTACCTTGTGAGACAAATACATATATACACTTGTGCGCACACAGTTTACGAGGTTAGCCAACTTACCATTTGCTTCACAATGTCGGCGTCCCTAGGGTTTGCGAACTGCACAGACCCCGTGGACGACACGGACCCACTCCCCCTCCACCATCGCTTGCACCTCGCATGCCGGATCTCGGAGAGCGGCAACCCAGGGGAGTCAATGACAGAATTTTGCTCGTCTTCCTTCTTCCACTACTCCTCCTTCCCCGCATAGGCCCGGGATCCGAGCTGATGCGGGTGGTCGTTCCTCTTCTGGATCGCCTTATTATTCTCACTAAGGGCCTTGAACTCCTCGGTCCCCTTCTGCTTGGTGAATTCCTCCCATACCTCCTCCGATATGAAGGGGTACTTCTCGCAAGGAGATTTCCCCGTAGCGAGGAAGTTACTGACGAGCCAGCTCTTAAAGGTTTTCCATGTTCCGTTCATGTCCTTCAAGTAGGCCGTCCTAGGTTTATCGTCGGGGATGTTCCACTTAGCCAGTTTTCAAACAATGCATACAATTAATCACGAGTTAGTTAAACTTTAGTATAAGCCAAGAGAATGTGATTACGAAAGTGTTCAGCGATTTCAGTTAATTTAACCTTCACTTCCTCCCACAACCTATCCCTCTCGTCCGCCGTCATGTCCTTCCAGCTCTGGACGGTGATCTTCACCCTTTCTTTTGCCAACAGCCCAACGTAGGCCGCGTACTTCCCAGCATTCTTTCCGATCGACCTCCCAAATTAGTTGAACACACAAGAAAGATCTGTGTGTTTGGCCAAACGGCCCAACGTTGTCGCGCCTCGCCCCACCCTCTTGCGCTGGGATGAACCAGCTGCATCTTCAGTTACGTTGGCCCTAGTCAAACCACTAGTACCATCCGATGAAGACGAAGACATGTCTTTCCCTACAAAACCATCAACAAACCATCAAAAATTTAATGGAAACACAAACCAAATCATTTTACAAAGCAAAAGGACCTATTTTAAATATTTTTTCTATCGGTAAATACAGAAACTACCAATAGAAGACAAGATTCTATTTCTGAGCATTTTCATCTACACATTTTCATATAGGAAGCAGGCAACATATGGCAATTAATTCTTCTTGGAGTTTCATAACTCAGTTCAGGATTGGAGACTAATTAGGGCTGCTAAAGGGATGTCCGAAGAAAATAGTACTAAAAGACATGCAAAAATTAATTGCTGAAGTGTTCAGCAATTTTTTCTATCGGTAAACACATGAGATACCAATAGAACATAACAATATTTTCTATTGGTAAACACATGAGATACAGAGAGAACATAACAATGTTCTCTATGTGTATATGGAATATTGTTGATAAGCCGCCATTCACTGGTATCATATAATCTTGGTTTAAGTCAACATTCTCCATGATTTGCTATACTAATATTCATGGGCCAGCATTATTATTTCACACATAAATATGCACACAAGCATCTAAGTGCCACTGTGCAAAATCTGAAAAACCTAATGCTAATGGAATATAAAGATATTGAAGTAGCACAGAAAGTAGGTCACAACCAAAAAAGGAATAACATGGTTTATAGCACCTTCTCATCAGGACTTCACATCTATTAGGTTGGGAAAAGTCATGTATAAGCATTTGAAACATATACATCGAAGACCCATCCACATTGCCATATATTCATACCAAGTGAGTCAAAATTCCCAACCAAACTAGTACATTGCATGGCTCATGTCCTTCCAGATCCAAAGTTTTAATACTTGTTCAGAAATCTTTTCTATCGGTAAACACATGAGCTGCCGATAGAACATAACAATTTTTTCTATCGGCAAATACAGGAGATAACGATAGAAGATGTGTAAGAACACCTCCGACATATAAAGTGCATTACATGGCAGTTGGATACAATTGATCACACATACAGTAGTATAGATAATTTAAAATCTCAAAATAGGTTCATTACAGCACTGGAAGATATTATGTCAACCCTAATTTAAATCAACATTGCCTGCGGAATTTACATCATTCAACACAATAGGGAACCCTAGTTTAATTCCAAAACTTGAAGAATTAGTACGTACAAAACACTAAGATCAAATAAGGAAGATGTTGGAAAAAGAACGACGAATTAGGGTATTTTATGGTGATCAGTTGTGGTGATGGAGAGGCAATGTAGAACGCAGCGGCGGCCGGCGAAGGACGAAAATATGGATCGGTGGCAGTGGCGAACCAGTATCGAGGCGGCGATCGTCGTGTGGGAGTAAGGAAGTAAGTGGTCACTGCGAAGGTTGTGGTTTTCGCGCTCGAAGAGATGCAGTGCTATAAGTTGGAATGGTCCGACTGGAGGGAAACTCAAGGGCCATGTTTAATAAAGTAGTGGATGCCCTTTTCTATCGGTACAAACAACAAAATACCGTCAGACTAATGGTTTTATTCTAATGGTACAACAAAATAATACCGATATAACAAGTAAATTTTTCCCAGAGTAATTTTTGAAGTGGGCAGGGCATTGGAAAATGATGTTTCAGGGAATGGGATTTTTGGAGAGCTTAATTTTTGAAGAAGCAAGAGGCTGCAATGAGATTTTGGCAAGAAAATTTGAAGCGAAGAATTAAGTTCTTACAGGATAAAGGTACTGTACATGTTAGAATTCATGCTGTGGAGTAAAATTGAGATATATTAATATTGTGAACTAGCTTATCATTAAGTTCTAAAGAAAAATGTATTGCCTGATGTATTAATGATAAGTTCCTCACCTTGATGCACAACTTGTGGCTGTTTGTTTGGCATTTTTCCCTGAAATAGAAAATAATCATCAATGGTTCTCAACCCATAATCCTTCTTCGTGATCATCTCGCAGATACGTTGTTTCGTCGATATCTTCAGTAGGGATAGATTGAGAAACACCGATACAAATGTAAGATGCTTTCTATAGGTCCTGATTTGAGAAACACGTCGGGCTTAAGGATCTTCTCGACCGAGCCAACCAAGATCTCACCCTTCACGTCCTTCCAGCTCTCGACAGTGATTTTCACCGTTTCTTTCCAGCTTTCGACGGTGATCTTCACCGTTTCTTTAGCCAACAAGCTAACGTAGGCAGCGTACTGCGATGAAGAACTGTGAAATACGTTGCCCCTCATGAGCATCATCCAAGGACCTGCACAGATCATAAATAGGCATTCTAGAGCAAATTAAGATTGTTTACTGTTTCCTACATGACTCCCTATCTGAGAAAGACTACCAACTGAAGGTTAGGTTCTGCTTCGTTATAGTAACATCAACTTGCAACTGGAGATCAAGATATTTGTGTATCTCAAGATATCTGTAAATATCTTGATATTAATGATCTTTCAATTTCAACTTAAATTTCAATTTCAATTTCATGATCTTTCAATTTCAATTTCAATTACAAATATCTTTTAATTTCAATTTCAATTTCATGATCTTTCAATTTCATTTTCAATTTCATGATCTTTCCATTTCAATTGTTACTAAGTTCAAGTTGGCATTGAGCAACCTACTGAAAGATGAAGATATTACATTTATACTCTTATTGGCATTTGACTATGTTAGCTAGCGTTTGTCTTGCAAATATATCCTGATAATTTTCTTCATTTGATAGGATCAACAAGCAATTGAACATTATCTGTCTCACAGTGATATTATTTAGTTCTTTTAATAAAAAATAGGAACAAGACACTGTACATAATCATATTGAAAAGAAGACACATCAAAATGAAGGATACAAAAATTAGAGGATAATTGCCATAATCGGATTAGAATAATCTAACAATATTGCCGAAATTTTACATGCCTTGCTTGCCATGCCGAAATCTAGTGGGCGTCGATGGAGGTGCGGAGATGCAGCGGTCACCGGTGGAGGTGCGCCGGCCGTCCATGGAGCTTACGGGTTAGGGCTACGAGCGCCCGATCTTTAGTACGAATGAAAGAGACACACCCGGGTATTTATAGTACTAGATCAGTTCTATCGGTACACAACCACCTACTATTAGTAATTTGAGATCTCTTCTAACGGTATAAACATACCTTACCGATAGAATAAAACTATTTTGTAGTAGGCGAACGGTTCTATCGACACACTACATCCTACCGATAGGAATTTTTGGCAATATTCTGTCGGTATAAACATACAATACTGATAGAATAAAGCAATTTGTAGAAGGCAAACGGTTCTAAGATATTTGTGCTATCTTCTAACGGTATAGACATACATTACCGATAGATAAAACTATTTCGAAAGCGAACAGTTCTAAGGAATTTGTGATATATTCTAACGATATAAACATACAGTACCGATAGAATAAAACTATTTGTAGTAGACGAATGTTCTATCGGCACACAACAGGCTACCGATAGGAATTTGTGATATGTTCTAACGGTATATAAATACTGTACCGATAGAATAAAACTATTTGTAGAAGTCGATCAGTTCTAACGGTACACAACATCCTCCCGTCAGTATTTATGCATCTCTTCTAACGGTAAATATGTTCATCACCGCTAGAGTAAATCATTATGCTTCTTCTAACGGTAAGTTTCTTACAAACCGATAGTAAAAATACCTCCCTTATGCCTTTTATGTCCGCGAGGCACCTTTTCTAACGGTTTTCTTCTAAATCGCTAAAAACTGTTAGAAGATGGGGGTTAGTAGACTGTATTTATGTACTAGTGTAATGCAGGTCAATCAAGCTTGGCTACACCATCTACAGGATACAAGGAGTGTATTGCTGCAGCTAATTTGGTCAGAGATGGAGTGGAGCTTACCAGGGACGTGAGGCGTTCACGGCGGCGTGCGAAGAACAGGAAAACACGAGGTACAACTCGAGTTCAAATTTTGGATGAACAGGCTTGTTAAGATTGAGCTACTGAGTATTTTATTCTACTACAGAGAAGGCCAATTTGGACTGCAGTGGATTTGATTAGAGGAATAGGGCATTTGCAATCTACGGCGATCACCGACGATGAGGTCCACTGGAGCTCGATTCGATGCTACAGAACGATAAGGTGAACAAGAGGAACTTACTAGTTGATTCAATTGGAGATTTGGTGCTGTAGAATGATCTGGCGTTGAGCTCCTCCTCGGCGGCTCGCCGGAGAAGAAGGTGATAACGAAGAAGCTCTGGGACATAGCCAAATTATGGTGAAGTAGAGATGATATAGGGTGCTGGGGTGCTCAAATAGGCCAGGAGCGAAGCTGGCAAGGAGGGAACAGTAATGAAATCGGTGCTGGGGATGAGACTGGATGGTGCAGAAGAAACAGCGGTGAAAATTCACTGGCGAAGCAAACAACGGCACGACGGGATGGTGAACAGACGGCTCTACAGCTACGCTAGCTCGGGACATTGGAACTTGGCGCTGGCAGTGGAGGTGACAAGGCTAGCACGACATGGCGATGTGGTGCGAAGATACTGACAAAAGGGTTGCCGCTGCTGCTGGCCGCGCGCGGGAACGGCTGCTGGTCATCAATGCTGCCACGACGATGGTGTAGGTGCGGACACGTGCACACATGCAAGCACAAACATGCACCGGCGCAAGTGCAGCGAAGCTGGGCCAGCGGCGAGCGAACACGGCGCACAAGCACGACACCGCCCTGGTCGAAAACACAGCTGCTACTCTGGTCGAATCTGGACTGAAATGCAATTTCTGGTTCTTGGCTTTGGACTGATTTGTAAATTCTGAGATTTGGATGATTAGGATTGAATTTGATTTTGCCGATTTGGCAAACTTAATTCAACAGATGATTTGGCACAGATAGAAGATGAAATTTGAAACATTTGAATGGTTTTTGAGCGATATTGATAATAGGGTAAATTAGGGTATCTGGAATCTGAACTTTGGTCGAATCTGCAATTCTGGGCATTAGAGTAAGATTTTGATGTTCTGGCAAAAGAAGACTTTGCATTAATTAGCATTTGGGAGGTGTTCCCTGAAACAGATTTGAATTTGGAGTTGATTTGCAACATTTAGCCTTTTCAGGCTTCTAAAAAATATGGAAAAGGACTGATCTGCGATACTTCTTGGACTGATTTGTGAAATGGGTCTAGGTGATAGAATCTAGCTGCCAACTTTTTGGATTAACGTACTGGCATACCCTTGATCATAATCTGAGAATAATCTGGTCTGAATTTGGATCAAGATTTGATTAAATCAAGATTTGGAGTATTTAGGGTAATTAGGGTATTTAATTAATTTCTGTTTTCGAAAACAGAAAGAATTGAGAAATCTGGGAGTTAGAGATCGAATTTGGTCTGGATTCTGAAGGCTTTTATTCTCAGGATAAATAGTAGGTCATATCTGAAAAGTCAGATCTTGATTTGGGTTCACAGGGGAGATTTTTAGATTTTAGGGCTTAGAATAGGATAAGTGTGGGCTGATTTTGCTGATCTTGAAGAGACATATGAATGCATGACTTTTATGAAAAAGGATTTTCACCCCCAAAACCAGGGTGTTACAGTTGTCCTCCGAGGTAGCTTTCCGCGCGAACTTAACTCCCCGGGTTGTATCTTGTATTTGCTAGGGGCTTGTTGTCCCCAGGACATCTTGGCTCACCGGGAGTGTTTGAGGGAGGACCAGTCTCTCAAATTGACTTGTTACCGCAGTCCTTGAGAACTGGGTTGCCGCTCACCCCCGCAGTCGACGAGGGGTGATTGTAAGCTAGCCTACGGGAGCGGGGCTCCCGTCATAGGGGCTTTTAGGCTGCGATAGCCTACGTCCTCACAGAGAGGGCATCCTCACTTGGAGGGCATCGTCTTAGGAGATGGTAAGACAAGAATCTACAGTAAGCTCAAGTTGGAGAAAAAACCATTTGCATTGATAGAGATTGAAAGACAACGCCTCCCCCCATAAAACTGTAGCGCGGGAGGGAACAGTGAATACAATGCCTCCCGCCGTGTAATAGCGGCGGGGGAGGGAGTGATGAATATAGCGCCTCCCCCTGCGAAGTCACGATGGGGGAGGGAGTAAGCCCGGAGATCAGATATAGAACTTGCGAAGCAAGCCTACATTCCATGTATGCTTCAGTTCTTGATCTTGGAGGTTGGAGAGCTTATAAGGCCCCGAGCCCAGGGCCACAGAGACCCTGTAGGGGCCTTCCCACTTGGGGGAAGTTTGCCCTGGGCTTGGGGGTCGGTCACGCTCTTGAGGACAAGGTCCCCGAGGTGGAAAGCTCTCGCGCGGATGCGCTGGTTGTACGCTTGCGACATTTCGTGCTCATAGATGGTGTGGCAGAGGAGTTCTCGGTCACGCTCCTCCTCGATGAGGTCGACTTCCAGCTGCTGGTTTGCTTCGTTGGCCTAGTACATTGTGGTCGTAGCTCCGTCTAAGAGCTCGACCCGCAGCTACCGGAAGCCAATCTCCGAGGGGAAAACTGCTTCAGCCCCGTACACGAGCGAAAAGGGCGTGCGCCCCATCGCCCGGCTTGGGGTTGTGCGCATGGAACAGAGGATGCTCGGAAGCTCCTCTGCTCACGCTCCCCGCCTAGAGGTGGCCTTCTCGAGCCGCCGACATAACCCCTGTAGGATCACATCGTTTACCCTTACGACGGCTCCGTTGCTCTGGGGGTGAGCTACAGAGGCGAAGTGGAGGGTTGCCCCCAAGCCTTCACAGAATTTCCAGAAGTACGCGGAGTCGAATTGGGTCCCATTGTCGACAGTGATTTCGCGGGGTACCCCAAAGTGACACACGATTGTCTTCCAGAAAAACCGCTGTACTGCTCAGGAGGTGATGCTGGCCAAGGGCTCAGCCTCCACCCATTTGGAGAAGTAGTCCACTGTAACCACCGCATACTTGTCGCCACCGGGTGCCGGGGGGGATGGACCTAGGAGATCCATCCCCCAGCGCGTGAAGGGCCATGTGATGGGGATAGTTTGCAGTGCTGTGGAGTGCAGATTGAAGCCCTTCGCCATCTTTTGGTAGGCCTCACACGCGGAGACAAGATCTCACGCGTCGCGGACCACTGTGCGCCAATAGAAGCCCTGGCGAATAACTTTTGCCGTGACAGCGCATGGAGCCAGGTGAGACCCACAGCTCCCCGAGTGGATGTCCACGAGGAGTTGAAGTCCTTCTGCCCGTGGGAGGCAGCGGAGCAGGGCAGAGGCCCCCCGCTTGTAGAGTTTCCCCTGTAGTAACAAGTATGCCCGTGCATTGGCACTGAGGCATTTCGCCTCAGTCTCACTGGGAGGGTCCCCTCCCCCTTATAAAGGAGACGAGGGATCCATCCAGGACGCTGCTCGGGCGATTTCAGAGACCTTTGGGCACAGGGATCATGGTCCACGTGCAGAGAGGCCACCGAGGGCTTCGCGATGGTCCACGTCCGGAGAGGCCGCCGAGGTTCCCGGGTGTTGGCCACCAGGGCTAAGGCGTCGGCCCAGTCATTGTCCCTCCGGGGGATATGCTGGGCCTCCAAACCCTCAAAGTGCTTCGCCATCTTGCGCACCTCCCCCAAATATAAGCTCAGGTTCACATCATGGCACAAGTAAGACTTGTCCATTTGGAAAACCACAAGCTGGGAATCTCCATTGATGAGGAGGCGACGAATCCCCATGGAGCGCGCGAGGCGCAGCCCCAAGAGCAGGGCATCTTACTCAGTGACGTTGTTCGTAGCAGCGAACTCAAGCCTCACTGCGTACTGTAGCGCCCTCCGCTCTGGGCTTTGGAGGACTACCCCCGCGCCAACCCCAGCAAGACACAAGGAGCCATTGAACATGAGCGTCCAATGGTCGTCGCACCGGGGCAACTCGGGGAGACTCTCGCCCTCCGTCTCGGAGGCAGGGGTCCGTTCCGCCACAAAGTCAGCGAGGACTTGTGACTTGATGGCGGAACGGCCCTTGAGGGAGAGGGAGAAGGGAGCGAGCTCAACTCCCCACTTTCCGATCCGGCCGGTGGCTTCTTTATTCCGTAGCACCTCCGCCAAGGGGAGAGATGACGGGACCGTGATCGGTTGCCCCAGGAAGTAGTGATGGAGCTTCCGGGATGCTATGAAGAGGGCGTAGCAAATCTTCTCCATCTCAGTGTACCGAGTCTTAACCCCCTGAAGTGCCTCGCTCATGTAGTACACGGGGTGCTGCTGCCCATCCCGCTCCTTCACTAGCACCGCACTTACAGCCATCGGGGTCGCAGCGAGGTAGAGGAGCAGAGGTTCCCCTAGAGATGGGCTCACGAGCATTGGGGGGCTCGTGAGATACTTGTTCAGGTCGTCAAAGGCTGCTGGGGCCTCGGGGGTCCACCAGAACCCCTTGAGGCCTCGAAGGATCTTGAAAAATTGGAGGCCACGTTCCCCCGACCGCAAGACGAAGCGGCTTAGCGCAGCCATGCGGCCAGTAAGCCGTTGTACGTCTTTGATGGAGCACGGTGGAGGCATGTCCAGTAGGGCCCGAATCTTTTCTGGGTTGGCTTCTATGCTCCGCTGGGACACAAGGAAGCCAAGCAGCTTCCCCCCCCGCATGTCGAAGGCGCACTTCTCTGGGTTGAGCTTCAACCCATACTCGCGGAGGTTGCAGAAGGTCTCCACCAGGTCGTCGAGGTGGCTGCCCCACGGAGACTTTTGACAACTGCGTCGTCGACGTAGACTTTGACGTTGCGGCCGATTTGGTCCTTAAGGACTAGCGACATAAGCCGCTGGAATGCTGCCCCAGCGTTCTTCAGCCCGAAGGGTATGTGGATGTAGCAGAAAGTGCCGAGGGTAGTTATGAAACTCGTCTTTTCCTCGTCCCCTTCCACCATCCGGACTTGGTGATAGCCCGAATACGCGTCCAGAAGCTCATAAGCTCGCACCCTGCGGTCGAATTAACCAGCTGGTTAATCCGCGGGAGTGGGAAGTCATCTTTTGGACAAGCCTTATTGAGGTTGGTGAAGTCAACACACATTCTCCACTTGCCGTTTGACTTCTTCACGAGGACAGGTTTTGCCAACCACTCGGGGTGCAAGACCTAACAATGGACCCTACCTCTCGGAGCTTGGCGATTTTCCCTGGATGGCCTCTTGGCACTCAAGGGAGAGCTTCTTCAGCTTCTGATTGACCAGGGGGCGGCCGGGCGTCACAGCGAGCTTATGCTCGATGACATGCTGAGCAGCACCTCGCATGTCGACGGGCTTCCACGCAAAGACGTCAGTGTTTTTGTGTAGGAAGGCCGCGAGTTGCTCTGCATGCTCTTCGGAGAGGTTCGCCCCGATGTTGACGGTCCTACCCCCATTGTCCGGGGACAGCGGGACCTTCCGGAGGTCCCCCTCCAGGTGCGGTTTGGGTGGAGACCTCCCGGAGGGGTGGCCATGGTGTCCAGCATCGGGGAAGAGTTATCCCCCCCAGGTCCTTGATCACATTGACGCTCCCGATTGCTGTGATGGAGCGATCGTAAAGAACGCGGGCCACATCTTGGTCGGCTCGGGCGGTGATCACGCCGCGAGGCCTGGGTATCTTTATGCAGAGGTAGTTCTGGTGGATCGCGGCCCCAGACGGTTGATAGTGGTCCTCCCCATGATGGCTTTGTATGAAGAGGGGAGGTCCACCACGTCAAACTGGACTAGCTCAGTTTGGTAGTTGTCCGTGGAGCCGAAGGTCATGGGGAGATCGACGTTCCCCACCAGGTGCATGGTCTTCCCGGGAACGAAGCCTTGTAAGGGCCTGGCTGCGGGTTGCAGCAGCTTTTCGTTGACCTACATTTCCCTGAATGCCTTCATGTACAGGATGTCGGCGGAACTCCCGCCATCGACGAGTATACGTGCCAGCTGGCAATTGTAGACGGTGGCGGAGATGATTAGAGCGTTGTCTTGGGGGAAGCGAACCCCGCGTGCATCTTCCGCTGTAAAGGTGAGGGGGACGTCCGACCACTTTGGTGGTCGAGACGTGTGTAGCACCCCCACAACTTTTACCTCCCGCGCATACTCCTTGCGCTTCTTGGAGTCTCGCCCTAAGGTGGATCCCCCCTAATGACATTTACACGCCTTTGGGAAGTTTGGAAGGGGAGCTCTTCGATTGAGCCCCCTTCTCGCGCTTGTCCTTGCTGCTCCCCCGAGGGGGCAAGACAAGCCGGTAAAGTCGGCTGAGGGGGCAAGGAATGCGGCGAAGTGCCCACGCTTGTCGAGGAATACGGCGAAGTGCTGAAGAAGCTGGTGGCATTCCCAGGCAGCGTGGGTATTGGAATTGTGGAAGGTGCACCACAAGCGGGTTGTGCCCTCCTTGCCTCCCATCGCGGGGCCTTCCCGGATGCGCGACGGCTGCCCCCCCCCCCCCCCCCCGCCCCGCCACGGCCTTTTGTCTTGGGGAAGGGGCAGTTGCCCTTGGGGGCATCGCGCGAGCCGCCTCCGCCCTGGAGGACAAAGGTGTGCTGAGGCTGTGGCTCGCTACGGTTGCCCCTCTTGGGACGCTTGAGAGGGTCCCTAGCCTCCCGGTCGGCGGGGGCAGGGGCCCCCTGGTTCTTCTTCCAAAGGTCGTCATCCTCCGTCCGAACATATTTCTCAAGCACGGTGAAGAGCTCGTTGGCGGAAGAGGGGCAACTCTAGGAGAGTCTCCGATGGAGCTCCTCGGGCAGGATCCCGCACTTGCAAGCCTCGATGACTGTGGAGTCGGGGACGTGAGCCACTTTGCTCTTGACCTGAGCGAAGCACTTGAAGAAGCTACGGATGGTCTCCCCGTCCTCTGCCAGACAGTGTAGAGCTGGGACGAGTCCAGGGGACGCACATAGTTTCTCTGGAAGTTTGCGTAGAATTCGCGCTTGAGCTGCGCGAAGGACTTGTTGGAACAGGCCTTCAGGTTGTAAAACCATGAGCGGGCAATTTCGGTGAGGTAGAGGGGGAAGACGTTGCACTGTACTATCTCATCCCCCCAACTGCTGAAATGGCCGTGGAGTACACCTGCACGAACACATAAGGATCGGCCTCATCGTTGTAGTGCTCGATGTGTGGTGGGCGGTAGGGTCGCGGCCAGCGGATCCATCGGAGTCGGCAGCATAGTGGTTGGTTGGCCCCCTCCACCTCCCGGGGGGAGTCCCGGTCGCTGTCCCTTTTAACTGGGGATGCGCGTTCGTTGTCGGAGTCGGGATGGGGTCCAAGCGGTCCGCCAGTGCAGCGATAGCACATCTTCTTCTCCGGGTTGGTTGAACTAACCTCCTGGACATCCGGGTACCCCCTGGAGGTAACGGTCGCTTATTTGGTGGGTCTCCTCCCCCAGTTAGAATGGGAGCATGGCTCCCCGCAGCCACAAGCTGGGGGGAGCTCCGATCGGTAGCGAGAGGGAGCCTCCCCGGATTTCGTGGTACGCATTCGCTCGACCTCCTGCGGGGTAAAGCGGACCTGATCCGCCGGGGGAGCCCTCGGGGGAATCCCTGGGGAGTGGGGGTGGGGAGGGAGCTCATGCGCGACAATCGCTGGCCCGGAGGGTACTGCCGAGGCATGGGTGGAACCCGCCGCTGGGTAGGCCCCTGGGGCGACTCCCAGAACCCGTGACGGTGATCCCTCGCGCGGGAGATTCCGCGATGGTGTCGGGCGGTCCCTGGCATAACGGGTCCCATTCGCTCTGGAACCGCCTTCGGCTCAGTCGTCTCGACTGAAGGGGCAGGACCGGCTCTCGGCGCGGGGAAAGCTCCCAACCCGAAATTTGCACCCAGTCCCGGAAAGGTTCCCGGGGCAAGGTAAACTCCCGGCATCGGGAAGGCTTCGGGTGTGGGGAAGATCCCCGGCATCGGGAAGGCTCCTGATGTGGGGAAGGCTCCCAGCGCAGGATCACTTGAGACAAAGGGCCCGCCGGGTGGACATAGCCCCCGGTGGGGTCATAGGTTCTGGGGGCGCCGGGCCTCCGGGCACCGAGGGGCTACCGGGTGCCCCATAAACGAGGGCAAGGCCCCCATGAATGGGAACTACGGCGGATAGGCAGGGGCCAGGGGCCGCGCCAAGATGCGGTGCAGCTCCTCCATGGTGCGTTGGGCACAGAGTTGGCCCTCGACAAGAGTCTCGAGCAACGTATCCCTAGGAAATGGGGCCGCAGTCGGGGGGATGCTAGTCCCCGCCGAGGCGGCCCCAGTCACCGGGCCGGGTCAGGAAGCCTGTCCACCGGATGTAACCAGAAGGGTGAGAGGTGATACCTTGGTTTGGCTGCGTCCAGTCGAAAGCGCCAAGGCAGAAGTGTCTCGAGGGGGTGGCGCCGGGTCACTAGGACCAACGTCACCGGGTAGGGTGCGAGCCCTTGTTTTTGGGGGAGCCATGGTGATTTGTCATGAGTCCCCACGGACGGCGCCACCTGTCGTGGTATTTTGAATACCCCGACAGGTTCTACAGAGGTTCCAAGCGAATGAAAAGCGACGCGAGCTGACCGCATGACCGGTCGTCTCCCATCGCACCAACACAGAGAGTGACACGAGGGTTTATATTGGTTCGGGCCTCAGTGGAGACACTAGTCCTGTCGACGTCCTCCCAACAAGGGTTGGCTAGGGGAACTCTCTCGTGGGGAGAGTGCTCCTAAGCACATCTATTCGTTTTTGTGTATTGTTGATAATGAATTGTCCTCCTTAACAAAAGTGGGCTACAAGGGCATATATAGGCCCAAAAAATGCAAATTACTAAACTACCCTGCTCGCGGCCGTCGGATCTGAGGGCACCGTTCTCATTCTACCAGCCAAGGTATTCGGATGGCTCACAAGTGTCCTCGCTGATTCCCGAGACATTTCTCGTGTACCCCGCATGTGACCCCGCGTGGGGCTCCTTCGTGGTCTTTCCCCGGACCGCCCCCGGGAATTTGACCACCGGGACGGTGGCGGCGCCCGGGACATGGTCCCTGGGGCGCGTCTCACCAGGCCAGTGGCGACGCCCGGGAGATGGGGTCCCCAGGGCACTTCTCGCCGGGCCAGTGGCGGCGCTCAAGACATGGGTTCCCCGGGGCATTTCTCACTGGGCCAGTGGCGGTGCCCGGGACATGATCCCCGGGGCGCGTCTCACTCGTCCAGTGGCGGCGCCTGGGACATGGTCAGCCGTGTGCGTCTCACTGGGCCAGTGCCGGCACCCGAGACATGGGGTCCCCAGGGCGTCTCACCGGACCATTGGCGACGCCCAGGTCATGGTCCTCGAAATGCATCTCATCGGGCCTGTGGCGGCGCCCAGGGCATGGGATCCCCGAGGAGCTTCTCATCGGGCCAATGGCGGCGCCCGGGACATGGTCCCAGGGGTGCATCTCACCGAGCCAGTGGTGGCGCTCGGGACATGGGGTCCCCGGGGTGCTTCCAACTAGGCCAGTGCCCGCGCCCAGGGCATGGTCCCAGGGGCGCATCTCATCGGGCCAGTGGCTGCGCCTGGGACATGGCCCCCTGGGGCGCTTCTCACCAGTCCAGTGGCGGCACCCGGGACATGGGGTCTCCGGGGCACTTCTCACCGGGCCAGTGGCAGTGCCCGGGACATGGTCCCAGGGGTGCGTCTCACCGGGCCAGTGGCAGTGCCCGGGACATGGTCCTCGGGGTGCGTCTCACCGGGATAGTGGCATCGCCCGGGACATGGGTTCCCCGGAGCGCTTCTCACCGGGCCAGTGGCGGCGCCCGGGACATGGTCCCCGGGGTGCGTCTCACCGGGCCTGTGGTGGCCCCCGGAACATGGGGTCCCCGGGGTGCGTCTCACCTTGCCAGTGGCAGCGCCCAGGACATGGTCCCCAGAGCGCGTATCATCGGGCCATGTCGCCTTATCATCGGGCCATTCTCCCGACAAAATTTGATATGATGGTAAATTACTCTAAGGAGCATATATATAATTGCTTGTTTTGGCACGTTAACCAACAAAGTTAGCATATTAACATCTAAATGGGGTTAGCACTAGATATCTCCCATTTTAATTTAGGTTTTTTTTATTAGCAAATTATCTTCTACTGGCTTATACTACCTTTCCCTGGCAAATAATGTTATGTAAGAACTTTTTTGTTTGGCCAAGAGTGTAACTTTATGTTGGATTCTTATTGATTTTTCTATTCAGATTCTTAATAATCCTTTGTTAAGGGTTATAAACGGGAAACAATTGTATCTTTTGAGCTAGCAATAAAGCCCTAAAATCACCTTGGTATTAGAGTCATCGCCGCTCGAGTTCCACCGCCGCAATTACTTACCTGACTTCTTCGTCCGACGCCGTCGCCGCTCGAGCACTACCACCGTGTTGCACCAGTGTGTGCTGCGAGCCTGCGCGCAGCGCCCAGCCACCCGCCGGCAGGCCTCTGTGCCCGCGCACCACCCACTCCCAGCGACGGTGGCTAGCGCTAGTTCCAGTGCCCGTCCGCCGCGACCGATCCCGAGCCCGTACACCACCCGCCGAGCCAGCACCTGCCAAGCCCACGCCCGTGAGCCGCCTACCAAGCTCGCAAACTGTGCCCGCGCCACCTGGAGCTTCTCCTCCTTTGGTGACATGACCTGTCGTTCTTTAGTTAGATAGTTATTTAGAGGACTCCAAGCCAAGATCTTCTGTGGCAAATCTGGATCACATGTATACCTGATCTTCTGTGGTGTAAAAAAAGGGATTGTGAGTGCACGAGCTAAATTATTTTTTTTGGACCTGTTGAGATGACAACCAAGGTTCCAACCATGGAGTAGTTTATGGCAAAGATGATGGAAATGATGACGATGAGGATGAATGACATTTCATCATCGAACAAAGCTGTCATGGTGGTGCCATACTCACAGACGGTGAAAAATATAGAGCTCATGCCAAATGATGTGAAGTTGGAGGGAACAAAAAACTATCTGAGTTGGTCTAGGAGGGTGATTATGATTTTGGAGGCGAAGGGGCTTGCTGACTCTGTGCAGGAGACATATGTCGAGCCCCTTAAAGATAGTTCGGAATGGCAGAACTGGAAAACCACTAATTGTCTGGTGAAAGCATGGTTGCTGAATTCGATGACCCTTCTATTGCTCAGATAGTGGAAGCCACCTCAATTGCAGCCGGGATGTGGGCTATGTTGGCTAGACTATATTTAGGAGCTGGCAATGTAATGATGATGGCCGAGGTGCATGGGAAACTTCGATGGATGACTTAGGGGGAGCGGATTGTATATGAGTACTACATTGAGCTCTAGCAACTGTGGACCAATTTAGATCACTATGATCCGTTGGACATACCTCACATTGAACATCTGACTATGTTCCAGAAGTGGGTGGATCGCAGGAGAGTACTTGACTTTCTGCAAGGCTTGAATGCTAAGTTTGAGCCTAGAAGAGCTGTAGCTCGCCACCAGCCGAATCTGCCCACCATGGAGGAGGCATTTGTTGCTATGGTGATGGAGGAGACCCGGTTGACGAGGATTATTACCCGAGCTAGTTCAGAATAAATGCATGTCTGGTTCAAGACAAATTTGAACCAGGCAACTGTCCGTTAATATGATCTCAAGCTGTCTTGAGAGGCGCGGACACATGGTTGCAAGTTCTACGCGATCAGGCCGCATATAGTGCGCGGTCAGAAGCCCATATGCAAATACGCGGATACAAGGCTGCAGATAGTGTGCGGTCAGATGATTGCAAGCAATGAGCGGTCGAAACACCCTCGACCAAGAAACGCGGGGTTGCTTAGACCTTACAAAAGGGTAAGCCAATGCATCAGATCGAGAGATCGAGATATCAGAAGATTAACAAAAGACATTAGCTTAAGTCAATTAGCTTTCATAAGCCTTTTTGGCATTGTCTTGTATAAATACACAGGAAAGATCTTCGTCTATGAAGATCCTTCTCATAGTCTTGTAATTCTTTTTCCTACACATAGTAAATCCCAACAGGACGTAGGGCTGTTACTCCCACCATCGAGGGCCCGAACCTGTCTAAATCTCTCTGTGCTTCAACCAACTTTGGTTCATCATCCCTTCCTGGAGGGACACCCCGAAAGGTCTCATAACTTACAAAATTCTACATAAGTTCGACTAAGGACCAAGTCCGAATCGTCGACAGCTGGCGCCCACCATGTGGCCTTTCTCAAGGCGTCCTAATTTTCATGCAGAGGTTTGCTGAATCATGGCTGGAGCATATGATTCCAAGAACGACTTCGATCTCGAGGATTATTCCCACATCCATATGCCTTCACTCGGTGATCCTGTTCCGATGGAGGAAACCAGAGGCGAAGACGTCCCGGAGGTTGATTCGACCACTCAGGTCATGTCTATGGACCAGGAGGTGACCAATAGAGAATCAGAACCTACTGAGGTTCTTAATGCGTTAGAGGGTGAATCCGGTCCATCGTGTGACCCTGTTGAGGGTAAGAACGATGTGGACAAGGAAATCAGCCCGGGGAGGTTTGACCCTGACAACCTCCATCGTCTCTTTGATTTCGAGTCTGACTCAGAACAAACGAAGATGTTTTCTCCATCGGTGACCTCGCTCCCTAGACAGTTCACTGCCTTATCGGAAGAGACTCCTGATCAACGGGCTGCTAGGGAAGAACAGAACGCAAACAGCGAGAAGAACAAGATCGCGAGCAACAAGACAACAACCTTCGCAGAACAGCCCTAGAGGCTCTTCAAAATGCGTAGGCTCGTTACGATGCTGCTCCTAGTTCTTCCCGACGATCACGTGGTCGTAGACGCGACCAAACACCGTCCTTACCCTAGGAGCGTTTCCCGGCAGATGAAGAGATGATAATACCGGTGCCCCTAGGAGAAGTACGCATGGCCGACTCCGATCTATCGCGGAGGTCTTGCGCAAGTTTCCTCCTACGGTCACAGATGCGCAGAAGCCGGCCTTCACCAGAATCCTGGGGGAGAGGTTGGACGAGGTCGCATCTGAGGCAACCCCAACGGCCTCTTCCCGGTCAGCGACACATACCATAACCGAGAGTACTCTCACTCTGGTTCGGGTAGACGTAATCGTCCACCACCTGTCCTGTCTCGGTATAACGACGCTAGACGGGCGGAGGGTTCTCGAGATAGGGAACGAATTCCTGTCCACTCTCGCTTAGGACCACGAGTGACCTCTCCTTTGCGTGAGGTTGCCCGTGATCAGGTCGAGAGTCGCAAGTCAATTCACGGTCCCTATGTTGGTTGTAAAGCTTTCTCGCCCGGCCTTCGTGTGGTTGTTTGGCCAGATAAGTTTAAACCAGGTGCCATAGAGAGATTTGATGGAACTCAGAACCCATCCGAGTTCCTCCAAATCTACATTACTGCCATCCAGGAAGCAGGCGGCGATGACAGGGTCATGGCCAACTATCTACCTACAGTCCTCAATGGACCAACAAGAACCAAGTTGTTCAATCAACCTGAGGGTTTGATCTATAATTGGGAAATATTGTGTGATGCCATCCTCAACAATTTCCAAAATTGTTATCAGAAGCCGGGCAAAGAGGATGACCTCCAGCAGCTACGGCAAACTTCAATCGAAACCCTTCGTCAGTTTGTTAAGAGATTTGTCAGGGTGAGAAATACCATCCCAAACATATCTGATAGCTCCGTTATCAGGGCATTTAAACATGTCGTTCGATATCAAAGATTCACCAAAGATTTGCTGATCCATCCTCCTCGATCAGTAGCCGATCTCTTTGATATGGCTGATCGATATTCCGACGCAGCCGAGGCTGTTGAATGGAATCTGATGGTGGATAAAGGCAATCTACTGCCTCAACCGAGTCTCAAGGACATTAAGAGGGCAAATTCAAGCAAGAAGCCAGAATCTTCATCAGGCAGTAGGTCGAAGAAGTCAAAAAGGAGTCAATCTGGACAATACCGAGAGGTCGCGGTCGCAGAGAAGCCTCCATTGACCAAAGGTAACAAGCCGTCGTTTAAGAATAGAACTGCTTCTGGTGGTCGTAGTGCCGACCAGCCAGAGAAGTCGACTAACCCGCAGGAAGGCAAGAAGTGGTGTCCGCTCCACAACTCCGCAAGCCATGACCTCAAGAACTGCAGGAGTTCGTTGAAGCAGCTAGATGACTTCTACCATGGGATAGGACCTATGCCAACCTTACCAACCAAGGAACAAGCTTGCGGGCTAAGAGACGCCGACGGGGACGAAGAGATGTCTTACCAGGTACCTCCCAATCATGTTAATGTCATTTTCGGAGGTTCCTCCTCTTTTGTTTCTAAGAGGCAATTTAAAGTTTTTTATCAAGAGGTTAACCAAACGGAGACTCCCCTTGGTGAACCTCAGTACCCCCATTGGTCGGATACACCTTTGATGTTTGATCACTCTGATTGTCCTGCAGGGCTTACTCGACCATTGAGGCTACCTCCGGTCATTACCCCGATCATCAGTAATGCGAGACTCGAGAGGGTTCTGATCGACGGAGGAAGCTCCTTGGACATCTTATTGGTCAAGGCGCTAGACGAGATGCATATTCCTCGTTCAAAAATCAAGCCCATATCCATCCATTTTATGGGATAATTCCTGGTCCCTCTATGATGCCTTTGGGACAGGTGGTGCTCTCGGTCACACTAGGAGAACCAGATAACTTCCGAATAGAATTAGTTACTTTTGATGTAATTGATTGTGATTCGGCTTATAACGCAATATTTGGCAGGCCAACTCTTGCTAAGTTCATGATGATTACGCACTATGCTTATCAGTGCAGCAATTTTCCTGGCCCCAAGGGTGTTATTTCGATTCGAGGTAGTCGCAATGTGGCGCTGACGTGTGATCGGCTATCCCTGGAGATGGTGGACCAACATTCCCTTCGAGACGCTCAGATCGCCACAGTGTCTACTGATACGATCAAGGCTACTCCCCGACCAGACAAAACACTCAAATTGTTTCCGTTGTACCCAGATGATCCGTCCAAGACAATTCGGGTTGGATCAGGTCTGAATGACAAATAGGAACTCGAGCTCATTGCTTTCCTCCAGGCCAACGCAGATGTGTTTGCATGGAAACCATCCGACATGCCTGGTGTCCCAAGGGAAGTAATTGAGCACAGGTTAGCTATTCGACCTGGAGAGCGACCGATAAAGCAGAAGCTCAGGCGTTTTGCTGTTGATCGGCAGGAAGCCATTCGAGAGGAGTTGGACAAACTCCTAAAAGTCGGGTTCATTCGCGAGGTCGATCACCCGGAATGGCTTGCGAATCCGGTCATGGTCCGCAAGTCAAATGGAAACTGGCGCATGTGTGTTGACTACACCAGCCTTAACAGTGCCTATCCGAAGGATGACTTTCCTCTTCCCCGCATCGATCAGCTGGTCGATTCTACTGCGGGATATCATCAAATTAGCATGGCAGAAGAAGATGAAGAGAAGACTGCCTTCATCACACCATTCGGCACCTACTGCTACGTCAAAATGCCGTTCGGTCTCAAGAACGCAGGTTTCACGTACCAGCACTTGATGCAAAAGACGTTTCTTTCCCAGATGGGGTGTAATCTGGAAGCTTACGTAGATGACTTGGTTGTAAAATGTTCGAAAAGATCGTCGCATTTAGACGATCTTGCCGAAACCTTCTGTAATCTGAACCGATATGGAATAAAATTAAACCCGAAGAAATGTTCTTTCGGGGTTTCATCAGGAAAACTTCTTGGTTTTCTTGTTTGTTCCAGAGGAATTGAGGTCAATCCTCAGAAAATCAAGGCTATCGAATAGATGAGGTCTCCCTCAACCATCAAGGATCTTCAGCGCCTAGCAGGTCGCATGGTGGCATTAAGCCGGTTCATATCGCGACTAGGCGAAAGGGGACTACCTTTCTTCAAAGCCCTGCGTAAACATCACAACTTTACATGGTCCGATGAGGCCGAAAAGGCATTTCAGGAGGTAAAGGCATATCTTTCCTGTCCGCCGGTTTTGGTTTCCCCCGAGAAGGAGGAACCATTACTTCTCTATTTGATGGCCACACCACACGCGGTCAGCACTATCCTGATCACAGATAGAGAAGGTGTGCACAGACCCGTCTACTATGTAAGCGAAGTACTTCATGGTCCTAAGGAACGATACCCTGAGGTCCAGAAGATATTTTACGCACTACTGATGTCTTCCCGTAAGCTATGACATTACTTCCAAGCGCATAAGATCACAGTTGCCTCATCTTTTCCATTGGGGGATATTGTCCGCAATCCGGAGAAGTCTGGTCAGATTGCCAAATGGGCCGTTGAACTCGGAGCGTTCGACATCCAGTTCACACCCCGCACCGCGGTCAAGTCTCAGGTCCTGGCCGACTTTGTAGTCGAATGGACTAACCCTGAGCCACCCGTGCAGGTGTCCGAAGAATTGGAATGCCCAGATCACTGGACGATTGTCGACAATTCGGACTCGGAGTCCTCAGCCGAACTTATGCAAAATTTGTAATGGTGAGATCTTTCAAGATGACCCTCCTGGAAGGTATGTAGAACAATGGTGAACAGGAGCACAGAGAGATTTATACAGGTTCGGGCCCTCGATGGTAGGAGTACTGACCCTACGTCCGGTTAGGATTTCATTATGAGTGTCAAAGGGTTACAAAATGGTAGAAAAACTCCTTCACAGGCGAAGGGTTTTTCCCTATGTAAATGTACAGAGTAAAGCCAAGGAGGCTTGTAAGAACTATCTAATTTAGGCCGTAGACTTGGCTGTTTTTAGTGGTTGAGATGCGTTATGTCTCACTTGCATCAGAAGTCTTGTTCTTCCAAATAGATCGGATGTCCCCCGTTTGATGTATTTTGCCACCCCTTTTATACTGGACGAAAGGATGCCATGTCGTAACTGCATCAAACAGTTGTTCGGATGGTTGGATGCGGTTTATTGAACCGCTCTTAACTTCCAAGTAGATCAAGCACGTGTTATTCGTGAAATAACTGCTTGTATTAACCTCCAGGTGGTTAGTCTTCTACGTGGAGGAATCTTCGGGATACTTGGAATATTCCCACTATAAGGATAACCGGTCAGATAAATCCTAAATACCTTGGTCGAGGATGTTCTGACCGCAGGATGTTGGCTGACCGCGCGACATCTTCGACATTCTGTTCACGTACAACATACGAACTTCTGACCGCGGAAAGCCTGTGGTCTAATCGCACGAGGCTTGCGATATGATCCCGCAAAGCCTGCGACCTTAAGCTGATGCTTCTCAGAATGACTTGAGTTCACACCGCTGGGCACGTGTCTGACTTGAATCTGTCTTGAGCCAACAGTGCATTTATTTGAACTGACTCGGGTGTCAATCCTCGTCAGCTAGCCCCCAAATTTAAAGAAAACGAAGGGACGTGTTCACTTTAAATTTAAAGAAATGCATTGGATTATTAACCCGACTCTTCAAATCCCCCGCTTAGTGGCGCACTAAGTAGGACGGTTGGTTCCCCAAGACATGCTCTGGGTATTATGTGACAGGTAATGATAACACTGTTGAAATGTTTTTTAACTCGAGGTAAAATTGTAAATGCTTTGTAAAAACCCGAGGCACCTCGAATGCGAACCGTCCCCTTGGCAGCTATAAATACCGGGTCCTTGGTTCTGTAAAGCTTCATAATTTCTTCCTACGGCTAAGTTCCTCCCTAGACAACCTTGATTCTTTTCTTCATATACTTCCTGATGGCAGATCATAACATCATCGAGATTGAGAGTGATGAAGAGAAAGTTGTCGAACAGGGGCCTCAGATGCATGAAGATTTGTCTCGTTCAAAGAAGAAACCCAAGGTTGACAAGGGATCTTCTAGCAGAACGAAGGTGAAGAATATAGCAAGTCTCTTTCTTCCTTCAGTTCCTATAACTCTTCCCGTTCATGCTTCTCGGCAAGTTAGGCCTTTGACTTTGGAGAGAAACCTTTCTCCATTTCATCCTAATGCCTCCAACTTTTGTTTGGGTGATCAATATTCTGGTCGGCAAGCGGTGACTATCCCTCGACCAGATGATTCCCATATTGTGTCGGCGAAGCAATCACATGGTGGGACGGTTGCATTTCCACCATCTGATGATCCTCTTCCCAGGATGGCAATATCAACATGCCATGAGCCAGGACAGGTAATAATTCTTCTCTCCTTTTGCTGATAGTTATAGTCAGTACAACTAATTTTTGCAAATGTAGGAGATTGGAGGCTCCAGCGATCAGCCTTTTGCTACTCCATCTTTTCCTTCCAGAGAGATTCTTTTGGAGGAGAAGAATGCCCTGGAGAAGAAAATCGAAGAAATGTCTTCGAAGATTCTGCATTTAGCAGAGTGTTTTGAACGATCCCGTGAAGAGGCGCGCCAGTTCCGTCGAGAGAGGGATCACGCTCAGCGCCAGCAAGAACTCTCTGACTTGATTAGGGATAATAGTGCGTCTCTTGTTAGGGATGACGTAGATAGACTTAGGTTAGTTGCTAGTTCCCTGGGGGTTGTCAGTGTAGATCCTACTAACAACAACATGTCCCTTGGGGAACTTTGTAAACTCCTTTCAGATCAAGTTGACGCTTTGGTCGACTGTATCCCTTTTGTATGTAAAGAATGCAAGAAATAAAAATTTCTTTCTTCAAATAATTACTTTTTACATCTTCTGTGTGAATATATGGCCATGAGTAATGCTTTCGCGACCATTCATACACAGGGAAATTTCAGTTCTGCGATCAGAATTACGCTTTTATAAAAGCACCGCGACCAGATCTGATACCGCGATCAGGCTTAAGGCAGCTGTTAGAACTGAGTCTCGACCAAGATTATTCACTGCGATTAGAATCGGAGCTTAATCTAAAGCATAGTTTCAACCAAACCACAACCCGATTAGAAATACATCCGTACGTCCAAAAATCGAGTTGCATGATTTTTTCGTAAAAAATGTTCAAAGCATACAACGAAAAAACGTCTTCTAAAAAGTACTGAAAATTTTTCAGTCCTTTTGCACTTTCAGTTTCCGAAACAAAGAAGTCTTTTTGTTTCATATCCGATGCCTGAACACTTTATCGGGTCCGCCAGAGACAATATCTATTATGGGAAATGAATAAAGCATTCAATGGAACGTTTGGAAAGAAACGTTACTCACATTAATGCGCCGCCTTGGGTCTATAAAAAGAGCAGATGTCTTCTCAAAGAAGCCACTCAGTCAAAAAACCCTTATCGTTCCCGCCGCACAAAACCCTCATTTTCTTCAGCCTTCGTCTTCCCAAAATCGCCAACTTTTCCTTTGATTCTCCACCAAAAATGGCGTCCTGGAGCCGATCCATTAACCACTCTGAGGAGAGCCTAGTGGCATTGGAGAAGGAGATCCTTCCTCCGCGGTTGCTCATCAACTGGCAGCCCGCGGAGAAGGACCAAGAAACCCCAACCGTCCAAGAGGGCGAGTTGGTGGTTTTTGAGGAGTACTTGCGCTGCGGGTTCCGATTCCCTGAGAGTCGGTTCCTCAAAGATGTCCTTGAGCATTATGGGTTGGAGCTGATCAACCTCCACCCAAATACTGTACTGATCCTGGCGGTGTTCCAGCATCTTTGCGAGGCGTTCGTCGGAGTGTATCCTAGCGTGGACCTCTTCCGACAATTCTATTTCTCGGCGTGGTCGAAGAGCGCCAACGCCGCCGGATGTATCTACTTCCGGCTGAGGGATAAGAAGGAGTATGCCGTTCCACCCCTGCGAGACTCAGTGCATGGGTGGCATCAGAAGTGGTTTTACTGTACCCCGCCGAAGGAGAGCGGGCTATGGTTTGAAAACTCGCGGCCAGAGAAGCCGAGCGAATTGGACACTCTCCCAGCGATGAACTCGGAGTTCATGAAACACGCTGAGGTAATTCTTCACTTGGTCGAAGAAGGATTGACGACTCGGGACATCATCCGAGACTTCGTGAAGAACCGGGTGAGCCCCCTGAGTGAAAGGGCTCATCCTGCTTGGGAGATTAGCTCCATGGCAGATGGCACCCTGGACTATAACGAAGGTATTTGTTTCTGACACCGAAAAACTTTCATGTCTTTCTTGCAATATATTCATTCTAACTTGCATTTGGTAACAGTCCTGTCCTCTGCTGAAATTGAGAGGCGGACTAATCACCTCCTCCGGGCATATAACGCTGAGGTAGAGGGTGCTAAGGGGTCACCTCGCCCCCAGAGCCTGATTCACGCCGGTGACGACCTCAGGTAAGAGCGCCGAAAGGTACATTCTCCACTTGGCCTCTGTTTTGCAGGTTTTATGTCGGTCCAGTACTAATCCCGTGTGAACAGCTTCTTGGGAGGTTCGCTGAGGCGACATTTCCCAGCGAGAACGTCGGTTCCCTGGGATAGCTGACGACCAAGAACGTGAAGAAGATTTCCTCGAGACCCCGGACGAGGAATCCCGCCCCCAAGAAAGTCAAGCTAAATCTTGGGGAAGGATCTTCACGAAGCACTCCTTCCACGGCCCGAAGAACTGCGGTAAGATATCAACTCCCACCGCTCTTTCCAGGTGCGAACTCGAATTACTTCTTCGTCGTACAGGGAGAGGGGAGCGAGGAGGAGGAGAACGATGATGTCCCTCTAGTTCACCAGAGGAGGAGGATCACGGGCTCTCCATCCGGTGATGCTCCAACCCATTCCGCAGGGATGACTGCTACTACAGAGGCAACTGTAGCAGACCCTACGACCACTGAAAGCCTTGTGGTCGTAGATAATCCTTTAGCCCCTGAAGCTCCCGAGGCTTCAGAGCCAGTTGCCTCTACCTTCCCGGTCGGAGGGACGACCGTGGTAAGATTTTCCCACAGTCCGTTTTCTTCAATTCCCCCTGTGTACTTGATGAGCTAATGCTTACGCAGGGAGAAGAGCTTCCCCCTGCGACTCCTACTAGCCCCAGGGAAGAAAATACTTCTCCTCCGCAGACAGGAGCGGAGGTGGTTGTTCAAGATCCTGTGGCGGTTACGCATGAGGTACCGGCTACAGGATCCCAGGAGACAGCGAGGTCCTTGGATGGGACGTCGCCAATGGGATCAACTGCCCAGTTAATGATCCTTCTTGTTAGCCTTTTATCTTTCCCTTGAAAAAAAATGTTCATAGGGGAAGACATACAGGGAAGGGGGCCCTTGTTTTCTAAGAGGAAGATCAGGGCGAACGATACTTGTCCCCGTACTCAAGGAGAACCTTCTCAGAAATCCCAAAAGCTAATGGGATTTCAATTAAGGTAAGAACCTTCATTCTGGTTGTATTAGAAATGATGGTCACGAATCGTTACCATTTGATTTCTCTTTTCCTCCATCAGACGGAAAGAAATAGCACCCAGTCCTCCAACCGCTTCGGGAAGGGTTGAAGTCACTACTGGTGCAGGAGCCCCCAGTGAGGAGCGCTCCACCCCCTCGGGCCAGGAAGTTGTCCGAGTCGCGGGGGGAGAAATAGATACGAGGACCCAATCGCAGTCGCCGGCGACTGGAAGCAGTACTCAGCAGACACTTCCTCCTACTGTCCCTACTGTAGGCACTTCCGGGCCTTCGGCGAATCTCCCAATTAGTCCGGAAGATGCCTCTCTGGAGAAATTCATGAAGGTATAATGAATCCCTCTCTGGGTGTCCTGAATTGTACATAGGACACTTTTAACTCTTTCTTTGCATTACAGGAACTGTCCCGGATGATGGCCCAATCGCGCGCTACGGCGGCGACCATGGTGGCCATACAAAGAGAACGAGACAGCTTGCGCAAGTAAGGATCATCATTCTTCAATTTATAGAGGTATAAATTGGTTACGACCATTCCTTCTGTTTTACTACAGGAAGGAGGCATTGCAGGACAAGGAAATGGCCACAATGAAGCTCCATTCGATCTCAGTGATTAGGAACCAAGAGATCAAAAATAACAGACTACGGTCGCAACTTGCTGGTAAGTCGCCTCCTGAGCTAGGAAGACTTGTCTTAGCAATATGCGAGTAACCTTTTCCCTTGTTGCAGCGCAAGCAGGTCAAATAAAGCAGCTCAGTGTGGATAATAAACTCCTCCAGGATTCTATCGAAGACTCCACAAAGGCGATTGGAAAGCTGAGCTGTTCAGTCTTCGAAAAACTGAAGGCGGTGGCTCATCTTCGGAAGGCTGATGTGGTCGAAACCACTCGAGACGATCTCAGCCAAGAGGACTAGGCTGCCCTAGTTATAGCTCAAGCAGAGTCACTTCTCGAGTATCTCCCTGAGGATACACAGCGAAGAGAAGAGGTGATCAGAACCAGAGTTCGGTCAGCCGCTTCCGCTATTCTAAGCCGGATTCGACTCCACTATGGCCCAGATGCAGATCTGAATCCACTGGTGGGACCGGTTGAGATCGAGAGTGAAGAGCAACTAGAGGCCGTCATGGAGGAGATTAGTCCCCTTGTAGATAAACTCCTGACTGAGCTCGGGATCGAATGATCCCTGTACCTATACAGAAACAGTTGTATATGATGCAATGCACATGAAAATTTACTTTTGAAAATGAATATATTTTTGTTTTATGTTGGTTTATATTATAGACCTATCCCCCTAGCCCTGCCTGTGATTGTAGATACTGAAGGCTTAGTATTACAAACGCAGGGGAAAAATGAATATAACGACCAGGGGTGTATGAACAAATCAACAATTATAATTATTATAACACCTAGACTTGTTTGCTAACCAGCAGCCACTCGAATAACCAAGGACTTGTCAGAAAGCCCTGTGTGCGTTAAGAAACGGCTTATTTAGGAGTGACTTATCTGAAAGTGGTTATGAGATCGGCCAGCGAATCCGACTAGGATGTTATAATGATCTAACCGCGTGCGACCAGCCCCCGAGCCAAATTCACAGTGGATGGGCATAAAGGGAAATATTCCTCATATAAACGCAAAACATTTTTAATTTTATGAAAGAATGCTAATTGAACAGGAAAAATGGGGTTGGGTACTTACACGTAGGACTTGCGAAGTTGATCGATGTTCCAAGTATTGGACAAAATTCGACCATCCCCCATGGCTAACCGCGCGGATCCTGGTCGCTGCACCGAGACCACAGTATAAGGGTCTTCCCACTTCGGGGAGAATTTGTTGCGATTAGACTGATCTTGAATTTTTCGTAAGACCAGATCGCCCACGTGAAGATTACGTGGTCGCACCCTTTTACTGTGATACTTGCGCAAAGCTTGCAAGTATGCCGCGGATTTGACCAAAGCGCGATCACGCCTTTCTTCTAAGAGGATAAGATCTTGCGACCGCTGTTCGGACTGATTAATCTGTTCGAATTGTTTTGTCCGAACAGACCCAATACTAATTTCGATAGGCAATCCAGCCTCGGCCCTATAGACCAGATGGAAGGGCGTCTCACCGGTGGCTCGACTAGAAGTAGTTTGTAGTGCCCACAGAACGGTATTAAGCTCGTTTTCCCAAGCCCCCGAGCGAGTCTTAAGGCGATCAAAAACACGTTTTTTAATGCCTTGTAGTATCTGCCCATCGGCCCGTTCTACAACGCCATTGCTTTGTGGATGCGCCACAGAAGCAAAGCACACCTTAGTTCCAATCTGGTCGCAGTAGTCTAGGAAAAGACCACTAGCGAACTGAGAACCACTATCAGTGATAAGGTGGTCTGGAACACCAAATCGAGCAACAATGTTCTTGTGAAAGAACTTTTGTGCTGCTGATGCGATAACATTGCGTACCGGTTCGGCCTCGATCCACTTTGTAAACGTGTCAATGGCTACGAACAGGAACTTGTACCCACTGACCGCTTGTGGCATAGGACCTACAATATCCATCCCCCAGACCGCGGAAGGCCATGTGAGGGGAATAGTTTGTAACGCATAGGCAGGTTGATGAACCTGTCTGGCATGGAACTGGCACTGAGGACACGTCTTGACCATACGCTTGGCAGCATCGAGTGCTGAAGGCCAGTAAAACCCTTGTTGAAAAGCTTTTCCGACCAGTGTTCGATAGGACGCGTGTGCACCACATACACCGTCATGTATTTCTTTCAAGAGGGATTTTCCTTCCTCCTGAGATACGCAACGCATGAATACTCCTTGAGTACCCTTTCTGTACAAAACCCCATCTATGAGTTTGTACAGTCGTGCTTTTCGAATTAACCGATTGCTTTCGGTTTCGTCCTCGGGTAGGGTCCCATGTTCAAGATAGACTCTCAATGGATGAGTCCAATCCTGTTCCTGACCGAGGTTGGTAACGGAGGCTATTACCGGATCATCCTCAACCGAAGTCATGATTGAAGGATGGTCCAAGTGTTCAATGAACACTCCTGCCGGAGCGGATGTGCGTGAGGACCCAATTTTGGATAATTGGTCTGCGAGAATGTTGTCCTTTTGCGGGATATATTGGACTTCGTAATGACTGAAGTGTTTTTCCAATCTCCTCACTTCCCCCAGGTAATGAGCCATTGTCTCATCGGAGGTGCTGTACTCCTTGTTTACCTGGTTTACGACCAGCTGTGAGTCTCCCCTCACCACTAATCGACGGACTCCGAGGAATTTTGCTGCCCGGAGCCCTGCAAGAAGACCTTCATACTCTGCTGCATTGTTAGTCGCAACAAAGTGTAGTTGAAGGACATACTTAAGCTGTTCACCCTGGGGTGTAACTAAGACTACTCCAGCCCCCGAGTGTTGAAAACTACGGGAGCCGTCAAAGTACATTGTCCAGTAATCGGGGCACTCCTGTTCCTCTGCCAACTGCACGGGTGGCTCAGGGTTGGTCGATTCGACCACAAAGTCGGCCAAAACCTGAGACTTAACCGCCGTGCGGGGTGTGAAATGGATCTCGAAGGCACCGAGTTCGACCGCCCATTTGGCAATTCGACCAGATTTCTCTGGGTTTCGGACAATATCCTCCAAAGGAAAAGAGGAGGGTACTGTGATCTTGTGCGCTTGAAAGTAATGTCGTAGCTTATGGGAAGCCATCAGTAGCGCGTAAAGTATCTTCTGGACCTCAGGGTAGCGCTCCTTAGGACCATGAAGTACCTCGCTCACATAGTAGACGGGTCTATGTATTCCTTCCCTTTCTGCGATCAAAACGGCGCTGACCGCGTGCGGTGTGGCCGCCAGGTAAAGAAGCAATGGTTCTCCTTTGTCGGGAGACACCAATACTGGTGGACTGGATAGATATGTTTTTACCACCTGAAATGCTTTTTCGGCCTCATCCGACCATGTAAAATTATGATGCTTCCGCAAGGCTTTGAAGAAAGGCAATCCCCTTTCGCCTAGTCGTGATATAAAACGACTTAAAGCCGCCATGCGACCAGCCAAGCGTTGAACATCCTTCATGAACTTAGCAAGAGTTGGCCTGCCAAAGATTGCATTATAAGCTGAGTCACAATTGATTACATCAAAAGTAACCAATTCTGTTCGGAAGTTGTCTGGTTCTCCCAGAGTGACCGGGAGGACCACTTGTCCCAATGGCATCATGGAGGGGCCTGGGATTATCCCATAAAACGGATGGATTATGGGCTTAATCTTCGAACGAGGAATTTGCATCTCGTCGAGTGCCTTGACCAACAAAATGTCAAGGGAGCTTCCTCCGTCGATCAGGACCCTTTCAACTCTCGCGTTACTGATGATCGGGGTAATGACCAGAGGGAGTCTCAATGGTCGTGTTAACCCCGCCGGACAATCAGCGCGATCAAATGTTAAAGGTGTATCCGACCAACGGGGGTACTGAGGTTCGCCAAGGGATGTCTCCGTTTGGTTAACCTCTCGGTAAAAGGCCTTAAACTGCCTCTTGGAAACGAAAGAAGAAGAACCTCCAAAAATAACGTTAACATGATTTTGAGGTACCTGGTAGGACATTTCCTCTTCTCCGTCGGCGTCCCTAAGTCCGCACGCCTGTTCTTTAGGTGGTAAGGTTGGCATTGGCCCAACTCCCTGGTAGAAGTCATCCAGTTGCTTCAACCAACTCCTGCAGTTCTTGAGATCGTGGCCTACGGAGTTGTGGAGTAGACACCACCTCTTGCCCTCCTGCGGATTAGTTGATTTTTCTGGCTAGTCGACATTTTGACCACCAGAGGCAGTTTTATTTTTGAATGAAGACTTATTACCTTTGGTCGAAGGTGGCTTCTCTGCGACTGTGACCTCGCGGTACTGTCCAGAGCGGTTCCTCTTCGACTTCTTTGACTTCCCACCCGATGAAGATTCCGGCTTCTTACTTGAATCTTCTTTCCTGGCGTCCTTGAAGCCTGGTTGGGGTGGTAGGTCCCCCTTGTCGACCATTCGGTTCCATTCGACCGCTTCGGCTGCATCGGAATATCGATCGGCCATGTCGAACAGATCGGCCACTGATCGAGGAGGGTGGATAAGCAAGTCTTCAGTGAATCTCCGGTATCGAACGGCATGCTTAAATGCCCTGATTACGGAGCCATCAGATATGTTCGGGATGGTACTCCTCACCCCGACAAACCTCTTGACAAACTGCCGAAGTGTTTCGGTTGAAGTTTGCCGCAGCCGATGCAGGTCGTCCTCCTTACCCGGCTTTTGGTAACAATTTTGGAAATTGCTGAGGATGGCATTGCATAGCATTTCCCAATTGTAGATGGAACCCTCGGGCTGATTAAACAGCTAGGTTCTAGCCGGTCCTGCGAGGACTGTAGGCAGGTAGTTGGCCATGACTTTGTCATCGCCTCCTGCCGCTTGGATGGCAGTAATATAAATTTGAAGGAACTCGGATGGGTTCTGAGTTCCGTCAAACCTCTCAATGGCCCCTGGTCGAAACTTATCGGGCCAAACGACTGCTCGTAGGCCAGGAGAAAAGGCTTTACAACCGACGTAAGGACCGTGAATTGCCCTGTGACTCTCGGTTGGGTCTCGGGCGACCTCACGCAATGGCGAAGTTACTCGTGGTCCCAAACGAGAGTGAACAGGAATTCGATCCCTACTACGAGAATCCTGAATTCGCCGGTATTTGCCCGGTCGGGATGGTACGGGCGGCGGGTAACTCCGTCGGCCGGAACCGGAATGAGGACAATCTCGTTCGCGAGAACGTGTTACCGAGCGGGAAGAGGCCGTTGGGGTCGCCTCAGACGCGACCTCATCCAGTCTCTCCGCCGGGATCCTAAAAAAGGCCGGTTTCTGCGCATCCGTGACCGTAGGAGGAAAGTTACGCATGACTTCTGCGATAGATCGCAGTCGATCATGGGTACTTCTCCTAGGGGCACCAGGTGTTATCGTTTCTTCGTCCACCGGGAAACGCTCCGGTGGTAAAGAAGGAGTCTGGTCACGTTTGCGACCACGCGACCGTCGAGAAGAACCCGGAGCAGCATTGTAACGAGCCTGCGCATCTTGAAGAGCCTCTAGGGCAATTCTGCGCAGTTCATTGTTTTGTTGCTCGAGATCTTGATCCTCCTTCTGTTTGCGATCTTGTTCTTCCCTGGCCGCCTGTTGATCGGGAATTTCTTCTGACAACGCAGCAAACTGCCTAGGGAGAGAGGTTGCCGATGGGGAAAACATCTCAGTTTGTTTCGAGTCAGACTCGAAATCAAAGAGACGGTGAAGGTTATCAGGGTCGAACCTTCCTGGGCTAATTTCCGGGTCATCATCATATTTTCCCTCAGCGGGGTCGAATGACAGGCCGGATTCATCGCCTAGCACATTAAGAACCTCCGTGGGTTCTGACCTTACGCTAGTTGCTCCCTGGTCGATTGACATGACCTGGAGAGACGATTCAACCTGTGGAAGATTCTGGCCTTCGACCTCCTCCATCGGGACAGGATTGCTTGGAGAAGGCATTGGGATATGGGCATAATCCTCGAGATCGAAATCGTTCTCGGAATCATATGCTCCAGCCATGTTTCAGCGAACCTCCGGATTTCAATTAGGACGCCTTGAGAAAGGCCCCACGGTGGGCGCCAGCTGTGGATGATTCGGACTCGGAGTCCTCAGCCGAACTTATGCAAAATTTGTAATGGTGAGACCTTTCAAGATGACCCTCCGGGAAGGTATGTAGAACAATGGTGAACAGGAGCACAGAGAGATTTATACAAGTTCTGTAACATCCTGAGTTTTGGGGTGAAAAGTTTCTTTCTTAAAAGTCATGCATGCATATGTCTCTACTAGATCAACCAAATCAGCCTCAGCTTTATTCTGTTCTAGCCCTAAACCTCCAAATCCATCCTGTGACCCCAAGTCAAGATCTGACTTGCCAGATTTGATCTATCAGTTATCCTAAACCTAAAAGCCTTCAGGAGCCAGATTGAATTCTAACCCTAACTCCCAGTATCTAAGTCTCTTTCTGTTTTCGAAAACAGGAAATTCAGATTTACCCTAAGTACCCCAGATTCCAGATAACTGAGTTATCATGGGTTAACCCTATCCAGACTCATGTATCTATTGGAATATGTTCTTAGGTATACCCTCAACTTACTCCAAAAAGTTGGGAACCAGATTGTTTCATCTAAACACTTTTCGCAGTTTAGTCCAAATTTTACTGCGAATAAGTCCTTTTCTGTTTACCTGGAAGCCTGAAAAGGCTAAAATTCACAAATCAACTCCAACCTCAGAATTCCTTCAGGGAACACCTCCCAAATGCTATTTGATACATATTTCCCTTCTGTCCAGACTTCAAAATCTCACCCCAATTACCAGAATTCGAGATCGACAAAATCCAGATCTGTTTTACCCTAATTTTACCCTATTTTCGAAAATAGGTGAAATCCCTCAAACCTTATCAAATTTTCCCCAAATTTGAGCTAAATGAGTATTAATAAAAATATTATACTCATCCATGAAATCAAATTCCAGATTAAACCTCTCTAAGACAGAAATTACAAATCAGTCCAGATTTCAAATAAGAATCATTGCATTTTGGTCCCTGGTTCGACCAGAGGCACTGTACACGACCAGCAGCCGTGCACGACCGCGACCACCGCGCTGCCACGCCAGGAACTTCGTCGCCGGTGAAGTCCCGTGGTCGCCACCCTTGCCACTGCGTTCCTGCCACGCGTGCGCACGCCGTTCGCCACCGTGGAGCCACCACGGCCGCACCAGCATCGCCGATTTTGCCCGCGCGCGCACGCCATTGCTGCAGCCACTGCAGAAGCTTTGCGCCACGTCGCGCGCATGCCTTGGGGGTGCATCACTTCGCCTTCACCTCCACCAGAGCAGCAGCGCAGCTGACACGACCGGTGAAGACGTCGCTTCGCCGCCTGTCATCGCCGCCGGTCACTTCCCAGTCGATTCAAGCCGGCTTCAACTCCCCGTGCGATTGTAGACGTTGGGAGCCCCCGCAGCCTCGCCTATTTAAACCCCCTGGACTAGCAACCATCTCACACACCTGCACACCAGCAATCAGTCAAACTCGCTGTGTCTTCTTCTTCCCCGGCGAGCAGCGAAGGAGGAGCACGGTGCCAAGCTTCTCCACTGCTTCATTCTCCAATCCAACACCCCCAGTGAGCTCCTCTCATCCCCCTCATGCTTCTCGAGCTTGGAATTTAGTCTAAATACCCTCAGTCGCCGGCAATTTCGGTTTTACTCCAGTAGCTCCGGCGAGCAATTAATTTCATTCCAGAATGAATTGATCTTCGAGCCAGTAATCAAATATGCTCAGTAGACCTTGCTTAACATCCCTAAGCAACCAAAATCGACAGATTTGCTAAAATGTGAAAAACCCCAAATTGGAACTTTGCTTGTGAACTGAGCTTGCTGTTCAAGCTTTTCTGGTGCATTTCTAGTTAATCTAACTTCACCAGTAGCTTACTTATGCCCCAGAGACCCTCCTCAAGCAAGGAATTAAGTTTATTTGCCCTAGATCAAAAATGCCCAAATCAGGTTTGAGTTAATCTTTTCTCCGGCCAATATTCCCTAAATCCAGCCAATCCAGCCATAGAAACCTTGCCATCTAGATGTTTTGGACCATTTTGAGCAACTTTGTCTTCTACCACGACTCCTAATTCGGCCTAGAACAGGAGTTATGGCTATGCCCTAGTTGCTGCACTGTTTGTGCTGCAGGTACTCCAGGCCAGTCAACTTCTTCGCTGGTTTTCATCATTTTCCAGCCATTTTCAGCCTTGGATCCTGTTGAATGAATTGTTCCTGTTATCAATGCCTACCTCCCAGACAAAGTGGTGCATCATTTGGAGCTCTAGATCAAAAGATATGGCAAGCCCTAGTTTCTGGCCATGTCAAGATCAATGCCAGAGCATGTCAGCCAGTGGCATTAGCTCTTTTCACCTCTTTTCAGTTGTGCAAACTGGAAATAACCTTGTCCCTTAGACTTGTGGAGTTGTGCTCTACATTTTATTCTACTGCCACAAGTTGAGATAACCCCTCTATCATCCATCGACCCTATGTCGATGCCTTGAACCGAATGTCGACCTAAAGACGTTCGCTGTTTTTGAGCGAACCAGTCGCAACCTTGATACCATTCTGATATTTTGAGACATTTGGAACCTTGTAAACCTTCAACAACTAACCTAATCATTTCAGAATCATCAAGACTTCATCTTTGCATTATTGCATATAGTATAATAATGTATTGAAAAGATTGTGATTATTGGTTATTTGTTTGATTGGAGAGCAGACCAAGAGCCCCAGTTCGAGGACTTCACTATTGACCCGACATCAGCTGCTGTATTTTACGACGCGGAAGGCAAGTCATATTCTTGGTCACCTCGAACCTATATTTTAAGAGTTGCTATAACATAACCTTGAATATAGATAATATTGCATGAGAAAGATTGGAAATGGTTGATTTATGAATTGGCAGTACTGGACTGGTTATCTGTGAAATGTGAAATAAACAAGTTTTGAGCCATGAACTATTATATATATTTATATACTTATATTCATGAAATAAAACCCCTAGCCGTGACCAGTATTTTGGTATGGAATGGTAAGAGCGCTGGAGGTGCTTGGTCGCACAGGATGTGCCAGCACTGGAAGTGCATGGATTATGGTATGAGCTGGTCACTGGCATATAAGGACTAGAACCTTGTGTTGTGCGTCTAGTGGCATGATTAACGTGCCGACCGCAAGCCTGGTATGGGACAGGCCTGAACAAGTAGTATGTGGATCACACATGAAACCCCTATATGACAAACTCACGATTAACACGGGGTGCGCTCCAACACATATCACAGGATGTGATCATGCACGCTGACCCTGAAGGGAAGACGCCAATTAGTGGGGGTTGTGAAACCCTGCCACAACTGTGGTTTGCGTGAAGAAAACCACGGGGTCTGGGGTGAATTGTGTGTGAAACATGGCAAAAGTTCTTGTTATTTCCACCTTGCCGCTCACAGTATGAAGTGAGTTAGGGGTCCAATCCTTGTGATAGGAAGGGCATGAAAGTGGATATATCTTGCGGGTAAATTGGTACCCCTCTGCAGAGTTAGAAATGTATTCGAATACTTCGTGCTCCCGAGTTTTAGGAGTCTGCTGCGGTGGATTAAATCCACGGGGTGTGACACAAGTATTATTTTCTAAATAAAATATATTAAATCAAGATTACCCAAATGACATGTGTTGTCATGATAAGGAGTGCTGCCGTGGGCGGTCATGTGTTGACGTGTCGCGGTAGTGCTATAATTTAGTGAACATGAATGACGATATTATATTATAGAAAGGTGCTGCCATGAGTTGAGCCAGGAAAGAGAAAGATTATTTTACAAATATCCATAATTCTTGACTAGTCTAGGTTCATATCATCTCTACTATATGTATCTACTCTTACCTATGACTTGCTGAGTACGAAAGTGCTCACTCTTGCAACTTACAATTCAGTAGATGGAGCGTTCTACAACCAAGACGAAAGCATGGAGTACTTCGTGGATCCAGAAGGAGGAGCGTCAGTCCCGTCGTTTCCCTGATGTGTGTTGTTCTGCCGTCCACTTCTCTTTGTGGGTGGGTCACCTACCTTCTGCTGTGTAGATGTTATTTTGCTAAACCTGTATGCCGCGAAGGCATTGTAACCTCCTTATGTAATATTAAGGCCAGCAGGCCACACTGCTTAAATATTTTGTAAGTGACTCTGTTGCAATGTGATATACTCCTATGCTTGACTTATCCTGGGAAGTCAAGGGTATGTGTATGCTATGCATATATGGGACTAGCTGCAGCGAGCTAGGTCTCTACAGGAGTAGTCGTTGTCCCAGTTTCGGGGCGCGACAAGTTCGGGCCCTCGATGGTAGGAGTAATGGCCCTACATCCTGTTAGGATTTCACTATGAGTGTCAAAGGGTTACAAAATGGCAGAAAAACTCCTTCACAGGCGAAGGGTTTTTCCCTAAGTAAATGTACAGAGTAAAGCCAAGGAGGCTTGTAAGAACTATCTAATTTAGGCCGTAGACTTGGCTGTTTTTAGTGGTTGAGATGCGTTATGTCTCACTTGCATCAGGAGTCTTGTTCTTCCAAATGGATCGGATGTCCCCCATTTGATGTATTTTGCCACCCCTTTTATACTGGACGAAAGGATGCCATGTCGTAACTGCATCAAACAGTTGTTCGGATGGTTGGATGCTGTTTATTGAACCGCTCTTAACTTCCAAGTAGATCAAGCACGTGTTATTCGTGAAATAACTGCTTGTATTAACCTCCAGGTGGTTAGTCTTCTACGTGGAGGAATCTTCGGGATACTTGGAATATTCCCACTATAAGGATAACCGGTCAGATAAATCCTAAGTACCTTGGTCGAGGATGTTCTGACCGCGGGATGTTGGCTGACCGCGCGACATCTTCGACCTTCTGTTCGCGTACAATATACGAACTTCTGACCGCGAAAAGCCTGTGGTCTAATCGCACGAGGCTTGTGATATGATCGCGCAAAGCCTGCGACCTTAAGCTGATGCTTCTCAGAATGACTTGAGTTCACACCGCTGGGCACGTGTCTGACTCGAATCTGTCTTGAGCCAACAGTGCATTTATTTGAACTGACTCGGGTGTCAATCCTCATCAACGGTGTACTTTGACGTCTCTCGCAGTTTCCAACACTCGAGGGCTGGCGTGGTCTTAGTTACGCCTCAGGGCGAATAGTTGAAGTTTGTCTTCCAACTACACTTTGTTGCGACCAACAACACAGCGGAGTATGAAGGTCTTCTTGTAGGGCTCCGGGAAGCAAAATTCCTCGGAGTTCGTCGACTAGTGGTGAGGGGAGACTCACAGCTGGTCGTAAATTAGGTAAACAAGGAGTACAGCACCTCCGATGAGACAATGGCTCATTAGCTGGGGGAAGTGAGGACATTGAAAAACACTTTAGTCATTTCGAAGTCCAATACATCCCGTGAAAGAACAACATTCTTATAGACCAATTATACAAAATTGGGTCCTCACGCACATCCACTCCGGCAGGAGTGTTCGTCGAACACTTGGAACATCCTTCGATCATGACTACGGTTGAGGATGATCCGGTAACTATATGCGTTACCAACCTTGGACAGGAACGATATTAGACTCAACCATTGAGGGTTTATCTCGAACACGGGACCCTGCCCGAGGATGAAACCGAAAGCCATCGGTTAGTTCGAAAGGTGCGTCTATACAAGCTCATAGAAGGAGTTTTGTATAGGAAAGGTACTCAAGGAGTATTTATGCACTGTGTGTCCCAAGAGGAAGGCAAATCCGTCTTGAGAGAAATTCATGGCGGTGTATGCGGTGCGCACGCATCATATCGTACACGTTTACAAAGTGGATTGAGGCTGAACCAGTATGCAACATTACTGCTACAGCTGCGCAGAAGCTCTTTCATAAGAACATTGTGGCTCGATTCGGTGTTCAAAATCGTCTCATCACTGATAACGATTCCCAGTTCGCCAGTGGTCTTTTTCTAGATTACTACAATCAGGTTGCAACCAAGGTGTGCTTTGCCTCTGTAGCTCATCCGCAGAGCAATGGTGCCGTTGAACGTGCCAACGGGCAAATATTGCAAGGCATCAAGAAACGTGTTTTCGATCGCCTTAAGAAACGCTCGGGGGCTTGGGTAGACAAGCTCTATACCGTTCTATGGGCACTACGTACTACTTCTAGTCGAGCCACCGATGAGACACCATTCCATTTGGTATATGGGGCTGAGGCCGTGTTGCCTATGGAAATCAGTATTGGCTCTGTTGGAATAGATCAATTCGAACAAGTTGATCAGAACGGCAACAGTTACGAGATCTCATCCTCTTAGAAGAAAAGTGTGATCGAGCTTTGATCAAGTTTGCGGTATACTTGCAAGCTTTGCGCAAGTACCATAACAAAAGGGTGCGACCACGTAGCCTTCACGTGGGCGATCTAGTTTTACGTAGAATACAAAACCAATCTGGTCGCAACAAGTTCTCCCCACAATGGGAAGGCCCCTACACTGTTGTTTCGATGCCGCGACCAGGATTGGCTCGGTTAGCGATGAAGGATGGTCGGATCTTGTCTAATACATGGAACATCGACCAACTACGCAAGTTTTATGTGTAAGTTCCCAATTCATTTTTCCTGTTCAATTAGCATAATTTAACAAAACAGGCCTTTTAGTTTCATGTGTGGATTTTTTCTCTTTTGCCCGTATATGTAACGAGTCTGGCTCTGGGGCTGGTCACTGATGGTTATATTGTCACAGTATCCTGATCGGATTCACTGGCCGATCTCATGACCACTTTCAGACAAGACACCCCTCAATAAGCCGTTTCTCAACGCACACGGGGCTTGCTGGCATGTCCTTGGTCATCAGAGTGGCTGGCTGTTTGCAATAAGATTGGGTATTGTGTTTATTATGATTGCTAGTCTGGTCGGGTATCCCTTGTCGTCGGTCACATATTTTTTCTCCTGTGCTTATAATTCTAAGTTTTTAGTATACATAATCACAGGCGGGGGCTAGGGGAATATGGTCGCAACATGAAACAAAGAAAAGTGTTTCCTTTTCTAAAGAAAAATGCATACATTTGCATTGTATAAATTGTGTTTGCACAGATACAAGAATTTACAGTAAGCCAAGATCGTTCAAGAGTTTTTCGACAAGAGGTTTAATTTCCTCCATGATAGACCCAAGTTGGTCTTCACTCTCGACCTCTGCCTCTTCCGCCGCTGCATTCAAATCCAGATTTGGGCCATGGCGAAGACAAAGTCGGGAGACGATGGCGGAGGTAGTTGATCGAACTCTGGAATTGATCGCCTCTTTTTGCCGCCTAGTATCTTCAGGAAGATACTCGAGGAGTGACTCTGCTTGGGTCGCGACCAGTGTGGTCCAGTCGCTAAGGCTGAGGTCGTCCACCGTGGTTTCGACCACATCAGCCCTCAGCAGATCGGCCACCATCTTCAGTTTTTTGAAGATGTCTCCTTGAGCACTACTGCAGGATGAGAGTGATGCGCTCAAATCTTTATTCTCTCTACGAACAGAGTCAAGGGTCGCCTGGAGGGTTGTCTTCTCTTGATCGAGCCGGCTTATTTGGTCATCTCGTGCTGTGACAAAAGGCCATTACAAACAATTCATACAAAGAAGTTAATTTACTCTTGATAGAGATATGCTTACAAGAGAGTTGTGATCGTAATTTCTGGAGTTCACTCTCTAGAAACGAGATGTGGGTGGCTGCCCGGAATTCTTGATTTTCCCATTCAGCGAGGCTCTTCATTAGATAAGCATTTTCTCTGTGACATAATGGATGATTATCAAGATAAGGACTTGCATTTGAATGAGTAAAGCAATATCTCCCTTACCGCTGTAGGCGACCAGTTTCTTCTTCTGTAGCCTCGACGCTATCTACCATAGCCATCGACATGGTCACCATGCGGGTCATTTCCTATGACAAGAAAGGAGATTGGTTTCAAAACATAGATGCTCTTATGCAAGCACAAAATCCATAAGGGGTGATCGACGTACCTCGGCATACTCTTGGAATGAGAGTTTTCTTGGTGCAACCGAAGGTTGAACCGCTGGGTTCACCTTATCCCCAGCAGGGATAGCGGATGTTCCTCCCCGCTGGCCTTTATTCTTGGCTAAGGCTGCAGATTCCAATATATCTGATTGGACTTCTGCAGAAACCCTATCCACCAAGGCTCGAACGACTTCTCGGACTGAAGGGATGGAGCTTTGCTCCCCGGAGACCTCGATCGCAGGGGAAGCCCCAACACTGGCCGAGGCCGCCGAAGGGCTTGGCACTGGACTTCTGTGCCTGAGCAATAGAAAGCGATATCAGTTGAGATTTCTATAAGTAACCATTGAGATCTAACCTTGGTCATACAAGGGAGATTTCTTACCTTACTCGGACTCCTTCCAATTTTTGGGATTTCGAAGAGGGCTCCCCAAGGAAAAGGGGACATTCGTCGTTTGTCCTGGTCTTCCTCTTCGTAAAGAGGATCCTGTCTTTTTCTCCCTGTATGCACAAAATCATGAACATACGCATGAGGAACGATAAAGATTGAGACTAGGATGATCCTTACCTGGGTGACCTCTTCGGTTGGTAAGGATACAGCCGTTGGGCCAGGTGTCTCCTGGACCATAGGCGTCAGGACTTCATCTGCGACTGCGGGGTTGCTGGCAGTCACAGTGTCCTGTTCTATCATCTCCGCCCCAGGCGTTAGGAGCGGAGTGCTCGCCGCCCCAGGGCTGGCCACAACCATCTCGTAGCGAATGGAGGGAATGTTTTCTTCCTCCTGCACGAACACTACTTAGTCGACGTTCACAAACGAATAACGACCATCAAAGCTGTGAAGGACCTTACCACAGTCACCCCCTCTGTCAGAGGGAGAGGTGTAGCAAGCCCTGAAGCTTCCTGAGCTTCAGGCACTGGGACTTCACCCGCAACCACAGGGTTGTCGGTGGTCGCGGGGCCCGCCGTGATTGTTTCTGGTCTCACAGGCGAAGAGAAAACTTTGCTGGATAGGGAGGTAATCGTCTTCCTCTTTCAGCGGATCAGAGGGACGTCCTCTTCTTCCTCCTCACTCCCTTCGCCCTGTACGACGAGGAAGTGATTCTGGTTTGTACCTAGAGGAATAGAGGGCGTTGAGTATCTTACCGCATTTTTCTTCGCGGTAGAGGGAGCCTTTGCAGAGGAAGCCTCTCCCAGAAGTCCCTTAGACTTCTTGGGAACATTTTCCCTTGTTCTGCACTTCGAAGAGATCTTCTTCATTCTCTTCGGAGCCAGCTTTCCCAGGAAGCCGACATCTTCGGCTGGGCTTGTTGCCTCACCGAACTTTCCCAGGAGCTATATCATTCGAGTTGTTCTCGTTAATGCCAGATCAGTGAGTAGTCTACAAATGGACCCTGGCGAGAAATTCTGTACCTTTCGGCGCTCCTGTCTAAGGTCGTCACTAGCATTCATCAGGCTCTGTGGGTGAGGTGACCCTTTAGTTCCTTCCACATCAGCACTGTACGCCTTGATGAGGTAGTTCGTCCGTTTCTCAATTTCAGACGAGCTCAGAGCTACATCACAGAAAAACAAGTTAACAAATGCAATTTTTCGGAAGAAATTTGTGTTTTTTGTTGGCTGGAAGACGTACCATTATTATAGTCCAAGGTGCTATCCGCCATGGACTGTATCTCCCAAGCTGGATGAGCCCTTTCACGCAGGGGGCTCACACGATTCTTCACAAAGTCGCAGATGATATCGCGAGTTGTTAGTCCCTCCTTGACTAAATGAAGAATTGCCTGGGCTTGTTTCTTATGCTCCGCGCTTAGAGCAGGGAGAGAGTCCAACTCGCTGGACTTCTCTGGTCGAGAGTTCTCAAACCATAACCCGCTCTCGGACGGAGGGGTGTAGTAAAACCACTTCTGGTACCACCCGTGCACGGAGTCTCGCAGGGGTGGAAAGGGATACTCCTTCTCCCTTATCCGGAAGTAAATGCATCCGGCGGCGTTGGCGCTCTTTGACCACGCCGAATAGTAGAAGCGCCGGAAGAGCTCCACGCTTGTGAACACTCTGACGAAAGCTTCGCATAAATGTTGAAAGATCGCCAGGATTAGGACAGCATTAGGGTGGAGATTCACCAACTCCAACCCGTAATGTTCCAAGATCCCCTTCAGGAATCTGCTCTCGGGGAATCGAAATCCGCATCGCAGGTATTCCTCGGAAACCACCAACTCGCCCTCTTGGACGATTGGGGTTTCTTGGTCCTTTTCCGCGTGTTGCCAGTTGATTAGTAACCGCGAAGGGAGGATCTCCTCTTTCTCCAGCGCCATCAAACTCTCCTCCGTGTAGTGGACTGATCGGCTCCAAGATGCCATTTCTTGCAAGAGATTGTTAGAAAAAGCTGGCAGCTTTAGGGGCGATGGAAGACGAAGGATGAGGGTTTTGTGCAGCGGAAGTTCTAAGGCTGGGTGCTGGTTGTGTGTGACTTCCTCAGGAAGCTATCTGCTCCTTATAGGCCCGGGGCAACGTTCCACTGAGGGCAATGTTCTATTGAATACTTTATTTATTTCCTATAATGGATGTTTTCTCTTGAAAACCCGTTATGCGTTCCCTGCACCGAATCCGAAACGAAAAGTATTCTTTGTTTCGAATTTGGGAATTAGGGTGAACATAAGGATGTGAAAATTCTACAAAGATTTTCGGAGGACATTATCCTTCACGTTTTCTATAAACTTTCACATGTTGATCACAATGTGTTCCTGTGGTCTCTTTAGAATGTACATTTTGATCATAAAGATGTTCTATGATGTAACACCCTAGTTTTGGGGGTGAAAAGTTTTGCATAAAAATCCTGCATGCATGTATCCCTGTAGTAGTAGCCAGATCAGCTGAACCCTAATCTCGCCCAAACCCTAAAAATCTCCAAATCTATTCCCTAGATCCAGATCAAGATCTGACCATCCAGATTTAACCTATCAGTTACCCTGAAGATAAAAGTCTTCAGGAGCCAGATCAAATTCTGACCCTAACTCCCAGTACCTAAGCCTCTCTCTCTGTTTTCGAAAACAGGAAAATTCAGATTTACCCTAAGTACCCCAGTTTTCAGATGATTGAATTATTCTGATTTAACCTTATCCAGACTCAAGTAACCCTTGGAATATGTTCCTAGGTTTATCCTCAACTCACTTCAAAAAGTTGGGAGCCAAATTAATCCATCTAAACACTATTCGCAGTTTAGTCCAAATTTTACTGCGAATAAGTCCTTTTCTGTTTACCTGGAAGCCTGAAAAGGCTAAAATCTGCAAATTAATTCCAACTCCAGAATTTCTTCAGGAAACACCTTCCAAATATTATTTGATACAGATCTCCTGTTTGATCAGACTTCAAAATCTCTCTCCAATCACCAGAATTCGAAATCGACAAAATCCAGACTTATTTTACCCTAATTTTACCCTATTTTCGAAAATAGGTGAAATCCCTCAAATCTTGTCAAATTTTCGCTAAATTTGAGCTGGATGAGTACTAATAGAAATGTTATACCCAGCCATGAAATCAAATCTCAAATTAACCATCTCTAAGACAGAAATTACAAATCAGTCCAGATTTCAAATAAGAATCATTGCATTTTGGTCCCTGGTTCGACCAGAGACGCTGTGCACGACCAGCGGCTGTGCACGACCGCGACCACCGCGCTGCCACGCCAGGAACTTCGTCGCCGGTGAAGTCTCGTGGTCGCCACCTCTGCCACTGCGTTCCTGCCACGTGTGCGCACGCCGTTCGCCACCGTGGAGCCACCGCGGCCGCACCAGCATCGCCAATTTTGCCCGCTCGCGCACGCCATCGCTGTAGCCACGGCAGAAGCACGATGCCACGTTGCAAGCATGCCGGAGGAGCCCGTCAGTTCGCCGTTGCATCACCTGGGACAGCACACGCCAACCTGCAAAGCCGGCACGGCCGCTGGAGCACGTCGCTTCGCTGCTGTCCCGCACGGCCAGTCAATTCGCCGTCGACTCACCGCTCCAAGTCTCCAGGCATTTTCCAGCCGTTGCAGCCTCCCCAATTCGCCTATAAATAACCCTCAAGACTTAGCCAACTTCACCACTTAACGAAGCACCAGAAATCGCCACACTCCACCGTGTCTTCGTCTTCTTCGGCGAGCTCGAGAAGAGGCTCACGGTGCCAAGCCTCTACACTGCTTCCTCCTCGATTCCAGCTACTCCAGTAAGCTCCTCTTACCTCCCTCATCGTACTCGAGCATGTAATTGACTTCAAACCTCTCTGGTCGCCGGCAATTCCCGTTTCTCTCCAGCAACTCCGGCGAGCAATTAAACTCTAACCAGAGTGAATTAGCTCTCGAGCCTGTAATCAAACATGATCAGTAGACTGATTAGAACACATCTAAGCAACCAGAATCGAAGAATTTGCTAAAATGTGAAAAACCCCAAATTGGAACCTTGCATATGAACTGAGCTTGCTGTTTAAGCTTTTCTGGTGCATCTCTAGTCAATCTAACTTCACCAGTAGCTTACTTATGCCCCAGAGACCATCCTCAAGCAAGGAATTAAGTTTGTTTGCCCAAATCAGGTTTGAGTTAATCTTTTCTCCGGCCAATATCCCCTAAATCCAGCCAATCCAGCCATAGAAACCTTGCCATCTAGATGTTTTGGGCCATTCTGAGCAACTTTGTCTTCTATCACGACTTCTAATTCGGCCTAGATTGTGAGATATAGCTATGCCCTAGTTTGCTGTACTGTTCACACTGCATGTGCTCCAGGCCAGCCAGCTTCTTCGCCGGTTTTCATCACTTTCCGGCCATCTCCTGCCCTAGGTCCTGTTGAGATATTTGTTCCTGTTACAAATGCCTAACCACCAGACAAAGTGGTGCATCATTTGGAGCCCTGAGTCAAAAGATATGGCTAACCCTAGTTTCTGGCCGTGTCAACCCTATGCCAGACTATGTCAGCCAGTGGCATTGAGCCTTTTCACCCACTTCCAGCCATGCACTTTGAAAATAACTTTGTCCCCTAGACTCCTGATGTTGTGATCTACACTTTTCTCTACTGTCACAACTTGAGTTGAGCCCTCTATCACCCATCGACCTTATGTCGATGCCTCGAACCGAATGCCAACCTAAAGACGTTCGCTGTTTTTAGGCGAACCAGTCACCACCTTGACATTACCCTGATATTTTGGAACCTTGTAAACCTTAACAGCTAACTTTAACCCTGGTCTCCATAATTAAACCCACATCGCTTCCAAACCTTGTATTACCAGAGTATTTTCCTCCTTGCATCTTTGCATGTAGCAAGTTAGTAGAATAGAATTGATTGTAATGCCTGTTTGCTTGTTTGATCTTGTTCAGAGCAAGAGTCCGGGGTTGAAGATCTTGTCGCTGAACCGTCATCGACTGCTGATACTTACGACGCGGAAGGCAAGTCATACTTTGAACATATTGAAACCCATATTTTATGAATTGCTATGCTATTCCATGAGTAGATATTTCATTAATATTGCACATGTTGAGATCAATGATATTATGGCAGTGATAGATTGAATACTTGAGAAAGTGTGAACTTGATAAGATAGCAAGCCATGAACTAATAAAAGTATAAACATGTACAATTATATTCATGAAATAGAACCCCTAGCCGTGACCAGTATTTTGGTATGGAATGGTGGTAGCACTGGAGGTGCTTGGCTGCACCGGATGTGCAGGCACTGAAGGTGCATGGTTGTGGTATGATCTGGTCATTGGCATGTAAGGACTAGAACCTTGTGTTATGCGTCTAGTGGCATGAAAAACGTACCAACCACTTACCTGGTATGGGACAGGCGCAACCTAGTAGCTTTCTTAGTATTATCAGTTCCCTGCATGGCTTGTCGATCCGGTTTCTCGCGTGGAAACTGGTGGGACGCAGTTCGTCCATGAGTGATGTGAGATCAGAAAAATTATGAGAGGATAAGGTGTAAAGAAGGAAGACGCCCTACGCCAGATTAAGTCGTGCGCGACTGTAATCAAAAGAGGTTATGTGTCCTGCGGGAACATAGACCCAGGCTAGGAAGTAAGGCAGTGGGGAGGACCCACAACGGTACTTGGGACGGTATTGTCCATTTACCGGGCAGGGATACTGTTAATACTAGATTGCAAAAACGTTGTGTGATCTCGGCCTTGTCACATGCGTATAAGTCGCATGGAGTTGGCCCGACTTGGAAGTCGAGTGAAAAAGTGGATTTAAAAAGAGGTACATCTCTGCAGAGTTTAAAAATGTATTCGAATACTTCGTGCTCCCGAGTTTTAGGAGTATGCTGCAGTGGATTAAATCCATGGGGCGTGACACAAGTATTGTTTTATAAACTAAAATTGGTTAGCTCAAGATTACCCAAGTGGCATGTGTTGTCATGATAAGGGGCGTTGCCGTGGGCTGTCATGTGTTGACGTGTCGCGGTAATACCATAATCTAGCAAACATATGATATTTAAGAGGCATGTGGTTTATGCCCTAAGTTATGAAATATTGCTAAGAATATATGATTGAAAGGCTTGAATAAGAGTAGTGTGATATGAGGATATATCGCCTTGGATATGGGATATATGTATCACCATCAATATGATTTATTTACTGCCATGGTATGATCAATAGTTGAGTAAGAATTGAGAAAGAAATGTATTTTGGGAAAAACCTTTCACTCTTTCCCCAATAGCATAGGTTCATGTCATATATATATGTATGTATCTCTACCTTCCCTATGACTTGCTGAGTACGTAAGTACTCACCCTTGCAACAACTCATCAATAGATGGAGCGTTCTACGACCTTGGAGGATACCCTGAAGATGCTGCGGACCCAGGAGATGATGAGCAGTTTCCTCCGGAGCCCTGATGTGGTGCTGTCTGCTGTCAACCTCTGTTCCCTGTGGTTTGCTTTTGGGCCTAGCTTCCGCCGACTAGATGTGTTATTTTGTTAGACCCTTGTGCCTTGTTCGGCACTGTACCTCGTTTTGTACTAAGGCCTGATGGCCATACAATTATGACTATTGTACTATTTTGCTGCTGCAATGTAATCCTGTGATTGACTCATCCTGGGAAGTCAAGTGGTTAGGGGACCAGCCGCACCGAGCTGGGCTCCTCACAGGTGATGTCACTGTCGTGGCAGACGTGACATATGATCATTGCGAATAAGTAACCGCTGGGCATACAATTGTCATTCGGTCAAGTTAGTCAAAACTGTGATTCTGATCGGACTTCTATCTTGATAGCAATAGTAGTTCTGATCGGATTTCAGTTTTGATCGCGATAACAGTCCTAATCGGATTTTAGTTCTGACCGCCGCTATAGTTCTGATCGTGGTATCAGTACAGGTCGCGGAGTGACATATTAATGCGTTTATAATCACAGTACTCAGATTTACCTGTGTATGTGTGGTCGTAAAGACATTACTTATGGCCATAATTTCACACAGAGATTATGAAGAGTTTCCATATTATGTAAGGTAAAAGAAGTCTTTATTTCTGACAATCCTTGCATACAAAAGGGATACAGGCGACTAGAGAGTCAACCTGATCCAAGGGAGTTTACAAAGTTTTCCTAAGGACATATTGGCGTTGGTAGGATCTACACTGACGGCCCCAAGGGAACTAGCAACTATTCTAAGTCTATCTACATCGTCCCTAATCAGAGACGCACTACCATCCCTGATCGAATCGGAGAGTTCTCACTGTTGCCGAGCATAGTCCCTCTCCAGGCGGAATTGGTGCGCCTCCTCGCGGGATCTATCAAAACATTCTGCTAGATGCAGAATGGCTGAAGACATTTCTTCAGTTTTCTTCTCCAAGGCCTCTTTTTCCCCTTGGAGAGTCTGTTCGAGGGGAGGAGGTTGAATCTCGGTAGGCTGGTCGCTGGGGGCTCCAACAATTTTCGTATCCTACATTTGTATATGTTAGTTTTGCAAACTATAACAACAAACAAAAGGGATGAAAATAATTACCAATCTTCGCAAGTGAGAGGTTGAAGTATTCCCCCTAGAAAGCAGATCACCCGATAAAAGCTGAGGATCATCATATGGTGGAATAGTTACCTTCCCACCAGAAGATTGTTTCCCCAACACAAGTTGAGGATTATCTGGTCGCGAAGGTACGGCTTGCCGACCAGAAAATTGATCACCCGTCAGAAGACGAGAATCATTGGGATGAAATGGAGAAAGGTGAGAAGGTCTTGAAAGATTATCATGGACCTCCAAAGGTGAAGATGAAGGTTCGACCTGCCGAAGTGCATGAATAGGGAGAACCACAGGAACCGAAGGAAGAGAGATCGGTGGTACATTTCTCGCCTTTGTACCACTAGAAGATCCCTCGTCAAACTTGGGTTTCTTCTTTGGAGGAACATGGTCTTCGGTCATCTGAGAATTTCCATTTGAGAAAATGATCGGAGCATAAGAAGGCAATTTGAACCAAGAATTCTAGAAGAGATTTACCTTCTGTGAATCTTGGTCGAATTCAGGTACCACTTCCTCTTCATCGCTCTCAATCTCAATGATGCCTTTATCTGCCATTGAGATGAAGACAGAAGAGAGGGGAGGATGGCTGTGGAAAAGACTTGGCCGGGAAAAAACTCGTGAAAGTTTTAGGCTAAAGGGATCTGGTATTTATAGCGCTGGGGTGATGGTTCATTTTTTGATTGCCTCGAGCTTTTAAAAACATTTATAGTCTTACCTCGGGTTAAAAGACAAAATTCTACGGCGCCATCATTACCTGTCAAATACCGCTCAGAGATCGTCTCAGGAAACAAACCGCCACACTTAGTGCACCACTGAGTGGAGGATTTGAAGCGTCGGGTCACTCATCCGATGTAAGTTTTAAAATTTGAAGTAAATATGTCTCTTCGTTTTCTTCAAATTTGGGGGCTAGCTGACGATGATTGTTACCCGAGCTAGTTCAGAATAAATGCATGTCTGGTTCAAGACAGATTGGAACCAGGCAACTGTCCGTTAATATGATCTCAAGCTGTCTTGAGAGGCGCGGACACATGGTCTCAAGTTCTATGTGATCAGGCCGCAGATAGTGCGCGGTCAGAAGCCCGTATGCGAATACGCGGATAGAAGGCTGCAGATAGTGCGCAGTCAGATGATTGCAAGCAATGCATGGTCAGAACACCCTCGACTAGGAAACGCGGGGTTGCTTAGACCTTACAACAGGTATATCCCGAGTATCCCGAAGATTCCTCCACGTGCAGGGACAACCGTCAAGAGGTTAATACGTGCAGTTATTCTTTAATTACACGTGTTAAGCCTGCGTGGAGATTGAGGGTAGTTACCAAAACTGCACCCGAGCAACTGTTCGAAGCCGTTATGCCTTGGCACCCTTTCGACCAGTATAAAAGGGTAAGCCAATGCATCAAATCGAGAGATCGAGAGATCAGAAGATCAACAAAAGACATTAGATTAAGTCAATTAGCTTTCATAAGCCTTTTTGGCATTGTCTTGTATAAATACACAGGAAAGATCTTCGTCTGTGAAGATCCTTCTCATAGTCTTGTAATTCTTTTTCCTACACATAGTAAATCCCAACAGGACGTAGGGCTGTTACTCCCACCATCGAAGGCCCGAACCTGTCTAAATCTCTCTGTGCTTCAACCAACTTTGGTTCATAATCCCTTTCCGGAGGGACACCCTGAAAGGTCTCACAACTTACAAAATTCTGCATAAGTTCAATTAAGGACCCCGAGTCCGAATCGTCGACACTGGTTACAAGTGATGACATCAAGCACCGTACCACCTCCTACTAGATCTGTGTTGATTGTTGCAGGTAACTACGAGTGCTTTACTTGCTGGAAGATTGGCCACATTAGCTAGAATTGACCACAATCACGTGATTTTGGGTGTGGCAAGGGTGGTGGCGGACGTGGTAGAGGCTGAGGTGGAGGACGTGGTGGTGGTAGGCGACAAGGTCCTAAAGCCAATCTTGTCATGTCTAATGAGGGATTGATTGTGCATGACAGAGAGGAGCTTTCTGAGTTGGAGGAGCTATGACAGTTCAAAGCAAGGGTTGAGAGTTCCACCAGCAAGCCCATGGCTACCCAGGAGATCCCTATGACCACTACGTTTGGTACTTTTGCCAATTATGCCCATGCGGCACAGGTATTGAGGCACAGGCTTTTGCATCCTCATATACTTCTCCTTTAGATTGGATAGTCGATTCAACTGCATCTAGACATGTCACTGGTGCTTCTAATGAGTTTGCATCATATTCTCCATATTCTTCCATGCATCGTGAAACTGTTCAAACTGCTGATAGGACTGCACAACCCATCAAGGGAATTGGCACACTTCAGTGTACACCTACCATTACACTTTCCTCTATTTTGCATGTTCCATCCTTCCCAGTTAATCTTTTTTATGTTAGTGCTTTGGTGAATCAAATTGATTGTGGTGTTTATATTGACCGAGATGTCTGTCATATTCAGGAGAGGTAGACAAGGAGGGTCTTGGGAACTAGGACTAGGCGTGATGGACTATGGTATTTGGATTGGGGGACTGTGGATGCTATGAGTGCTGCTTTGACTACTGCTGTAGGTGGAGTAGAGGCTGAAGTGATGCTTTATCACTATCATTTGGGTCATCTATCATTTGATTGACTGAGGAGTATGTATCCGGATGTTATGAGTCGAGTGCTCATGAAGAAACTTATGTGTGATGCTTGTGAGATTGGAAAGCACGCATGATCATCTTATGGTAGTATTGGGCTTGGTAGCATTGAACCATTAGTACTTATTCACTCAGATGTTTGGACCTCTCTAGTTATCTCTATTCATGGTTTGAAGTATTTTGTTACTTTCATTCACTATTATTATTTTATGAGTTGCTCTGTATGATGAAGAATAAAAATGAAGTTTTGCGTTGCTTTCAAGATTTATGTGCTCTTGTGCAAAGACAATTCAATGCTCATGTTCGTATTGTTAGAGCTGAAAATGGAACTGAGTATGTGAACAAGGAGTTTGCTACTTTTATTTCATCTTAGGGGATCTTGCATTAGACAACTTGTTTGGACACGTCGGCACAGAATGGTGTGGCCGAGCGAAAAAACATGCATCTTTTGGATACTACCACTCACTCATGTATGAGATGAATGTGCCAAAAAACCTGTGGAGTGAAGCTATTATAAGAGCGGCTTACTTAATTAATCGCATGCCCTACAGAGTGTTAGGCATGAAAACTCCCTGTGAGCTGCTCATGGGGATGAATACATTTGTTGTCCCTCCGAAGGTGTTCGGCTCTGTGTATTTTGTTTCAGATTATCGACCCTCTGCAAGAAAACTGGACTCTCTGCCTTTGAATTGTGTATATTTGTGGGATATTCCACTGGACATGAGGGCTACATGTGTTAGAGTCCTCAGGCCAAATGGATGTTTGCGAGTATGGATGTCACTTTCTGAGAGTTTGAGTCTTTCTATGGTGAGAAACTGAACTGACGCCTTTGTCTGGTGATATCTCTTCTCTCCTGCCTAATGTTGGTCAAGAGGGGGAGAATGATGAAGTGAGTAGTGGTGGCAATGATGGAGGTGGCGATGTTGTTGTGGGTATTATTCCATGTCCTGTTGTGGATGAGAGAGTGTGTGTGCAAATGGAGGTGGAGACCTTGGAGTTATGAAGACTTATGTGACGAAGCATTTTCATGGCACTAGAGTTTGGGGGAGCAGCAGCAGCCGCAGCAACAACAACCTCAACAGTAGCCCCAGTCTCTTGTAATTGAGATTGATAACCAGTCATCCACACAACTCATTGTCCTTGACCCCTCCTCAGTTGTCTCACCTTTGACCCCATTTCCCTTTGAAACAAGCGGTAATGTATCTCTTCATCTTCCTATTGCTCATCGTAGAGAGCCCCGAGTCAATGACGGTAAGCCTCCCGCTAGGTATGACTTTGAGGGTGATCTTTCTCATATTGTTTCATATTCTTCTTTGTCTCCTGCATATAAGTCTTTCATTGCATTATTACAGTTTGTCCCCATACCAAAAATTGGAAAGTGGCAATGCAAGATCCTTTGTGGCTTAGTGCTATGCAGGAGGAACTTCAGGCATTGAAGAAAAATGAGACTTGGGAGCTAGTCTCTCTTCTAGTAGGGAAGAAAGCTGTTGGATGAAAATGGGTGTATACCATAAAGAAAAATGTAGAAACCAAGATTGAGAGATACAAGGCGAGATTGGTGGCAAAGGGATATAGTCAACTTGGCCCCTACATCAGTTTGACTTGTGTGCAAAGGGATACAAGGCGAGACTGGTGGCGAGACTTGTGTGCAGTAAACTTCAATTGGCCCCTACATCAGTTTGATGTGAAGCATATCTTCTTGCATGGTGATTTATAGGAAGAGGTATATATGGAGGTCCCACTAGATTTTGGTAATAGTGGAAAGGTATGCAAGCTGAAGAAGTCTTTGTATGGGTTAAAACAATCTCTCAGGGTCTAGTTTGATAGGTTCAGACGTGCAATATGTAGTATGGGTTACAAGCAATGTAATGGGCATCACACTGTCTTTTTTAGGCACTCTGGAGCACTCATTACAATATTTTCCATCTATGTTGCTGATATTGTCATCACAGGTGATGATACTGAAGAGATTGTCCATCTGAAAAACAAACTAGGTAAAGAATTTGAAGTGAAGGATTTGGATCATCTCAAATATTTTCTTGACATAGAGATTGCGCGGTCTAAAAAGGATATAATTCTCTCACAAATGAAATATACTCTAGATTTGTTGAATAAAACTGGAATGTTAGGATGTCGTGTTGTCTCTACTCCCATTGAGCAGAACCACAAGTTAAGTACTCAAGCTGGAGACCAAACTAACAAGGAGAGTTATCAAAGACTTGTTGGGTGTCTTATTTACCTTTGTCACACAAGACCCGATATTACTTATGCGGTGAGTGTGGTAAGTAGATATATGCATGACCCAAGAGTGGAATACATGGAAGCGATATATAGGATTCTAAGATACCTGAAGGGCAGTCTAGGAAAAGGTCTCTGGTTCAGGAAAAATATGAATCTTTATGTGGTCGGCTATTGTGATGCTGACTGGGCAAGTTGTTTAGATGATAGAAGATCAACATAAGGGTATTGTGTCTTTGTGAGAGGCAACTTGGTGTCATGGTGAAGTAAGAAATAGGCTGTTGTTTCTTGATCTATAGCAGAAGCAGAGTACATTGCTATATCTTTTAGTTTGTGTTAAATGCTCTAGTTGAGAAGTTTGTTGTCAGACTTTCGAGGTGGAGCTTTGACACTGTGGTGTGACAATAAGTTAGCAATCACTATTGCTAATAATCTAGTGCAACATGACCGCACCAAACATGTTGAGATTGATCACTTCTTCATTAAAAAGCGCTTAGACGAAGGGAATTTGAAACTAGAGCATGTATCTTCTGGAGAACAACTTGTTGATTGTTTGACAAAAGAAATTCGTCACAAAGAGTGTGTGTTAATTTGTAACAAATTGAGGATGATTGATATCTATTGCCTGACTTGAGGGGAGTGTTGGATATTATTGTTTAATGGTCCTTGTTGGGGTCAATAATTAATAGCATATTAGAATTCTTATTGATTTTTCTAAGGATTCTTATTAATTTTTTATTAAAGATTTTAAAAAAAAATTATGTAGATTTTCCTGTAATTAATAGAAAATTTGAAGTAAAAGTTGGTTTTACAAGAAAAAAAAAGAAATTTGTGACAAATGATGATTAAAAAAAGAACAATCCATTAATCATAAAAAATTTCTCCTTTTGTTTCTCTTAGATTAAGTTTGAACTTGAAATTTTATAACATACTATTTAACTCCTACACAATTTTTTTTAGAACTTTTTTTATGATTGGCTGACTTAATCAGCATGATTAGTATACTAAAATCTAAATAGTAGTTTGCAATAGATATATCCCGGGCAAGTAAAGAAAAAGTATTCCTAGAAAATTGTAATGTAAATATAACACTTTTTTGAAAAAAAGAAGTTTTTACATGACATTATTTACCAAATAGAGGTAGCAATAGACACAAGATAGGCTTTACAGGTTGGTGCCACTGTTGCAACTAGCAGGTTTACAACGTTAGCCATATATGTGGGAGGATACCAACCTAGGATATGTTCTTTTCTTAAGCATTAAGACCCTAATGCCAAAGTATAAACACATGTGACATCGTTAAATTTCTCCTACCATAGGCCTGGGACTCGGAGGAGGGGAGGAGGTGGTGGGTGTGGAGAGGAGTTATACAGATTTGGGTTTAACCCATATCCGCATCCGTATCTGATATATTTTAGTGAAACCCGACTCTGCATCCGTATTCGGAATTATCAACAAAATTACACCCGCATCCGCATCCAAACCCGGGTCGGATCTGTGTTTTCACATCCATATCCAACTCCGTCCGGATCCGGAGTCGGGTTGAACCTGACCCGACCTGGCTCCGTTTCCACCCCTAAATACAGATCTATCTGAGGGAAGAAATGTCCTATACAATTTAGATCTTAATTCTTAGAGATATCTTTCTTTCAATAGATTCTTTCCATACATAGAATCTAACCAGACACATATGATTCTCTATATTGCAAGATTAGTGACACGTGATGTATGTTATGACAAAGGGTAGACAAATATTATGAAATGTAGGGATTATGCACCCTTGGAAGGAAGCTTATTATGAAAGATTTTGTAACACCCTGGGTTTGGGGTGAAAATTTTTTTGCATAAAAAGTCATGCATGCAAATGTCTCTTCAAGATCAGCAAAATTAGCCTAGACTTATTCTATCTTAAGCCCTAAAATCCCAAAATCTTCCCTGTGAACCCAAATCAAGATCTGATTCTTTAGATATGACCTACTATTTATCTTGAAAATAAAAGTCTTCAGAAGCCAGATTCAATTTCATCTCTAACTCCCAAAATTTTCAACTCCTTTCTGTTTTCGAAAACAGAATTAATTTTATTACCCTAAATACTTTGAACTCTGATTTAATCAAAGTTTGACTTAATCCAGAGCAGATTATTCTTGGATTATGATCATGAGTATGCCAATACCTTAATCCAAAAAGTTGGCAACCAAATTCCATCATCCAGACCCTTTTCGTAAATCAGTCCAAATTGTATCACATATCAGTCCTTTTTTAGATTTTCCAGAAGCCTGAAAAGGCTAAAAGTTACAAATCAACTCCAAATCTTAATCTGATTCAAGGAACATCTCCCAAATGCTATTCAATACAAAATATTATTCTATGAGGATCTCAAAATCTCATTCTAAATCCCAGAATTTCAATTTTGACAAAATAAGATTTCAAATATTGTAATTACCCTATTGTCTTTTTCATTCAAAAACTATTTAAATGTTCCAAATCTTATCTTGTATCTTTGAAAAATCATCTTTTGAATAAAGTTTGCTAGATCAGAGAAGTCAAAATTAGCCCTAATCACCTAAATTCCAGATTTTACAGATCAGTCCAAAGCCAAAGTTCAAAAATTGCATTCAGGCCCAATCCTTGTTTTCAACCAGAGCTCCCCAGCCCTTTTCGACCTGTGACCAACACCAGCTCGCCGTGCTTCTTCGCCGTGTCTCCTCGCCGCCGGCCAAGCTCCACCTACACTTGTGCCCGTGCTCAGCTGTGCTTGCATGTGCTCACGTGTCCGCGCTGGGAGCGTTGCTGTGGCAGCACCAGCGACCACCAACAACTAGCAGCAACTGCAACAGCATGTTGTCAGGACTTCGCGCCACGTCGCCTCACCAAGCAAGTTTTGTTGCCACCGCTTTGCACCGCCTAGCGCCAAGTTCCAACGAGACGACAATGTGAGTAGTAGCAGAGCCGCTGTTGCCGTCCCGTCGCTTCTGTTGTTTCTTCGCTGCTGTCACCATGTCACCGGTCGATTCAACGTCTCTCCTTGTCGTTCCAAGTCTCGAGAGCTCCCACCTTTTGCTATTTAAGCATCCCTTTGCCTGTGCTATCTTCACTTCACCAGAAAAATCGACCCAAGTCCCCAAGCTTCCTCGTTTCTTCTTCTCCAGCGAGCTGCCGAGGAGGAACACGGTGCCATCTCGATCTACTGCACCATTCTCCAAATTGATTCAGCCAGTAAGTCCCTCTTGATCACCTCATCGTGCTATAGCATTTAATTGAGCTCCAGTGGACCTTAACGCTGGTGATCACCGGAATTCCCTAATTCCCTATTTCGGCAATGCCATTCAATTTAGCCCGAATTAGCTTCCCCTCCCGTAGAGTTAAATGATCAGTAAAGTATTCCTAGCAAGCTAGTGCTTTTAGATTTCAAATTCAAGGTGGAATTCGAGTTTCCCCAATTTTCGCTGCCACCGGCGACCAGCTCACGTCGCCAGGCCACACCGTTGATTCCCCGACCAAATTGACCTTACCAGAAGTTTCCCCTCACTGTCCTAATGCTCTCACCGCAAGCAATTGATCTCCAAAGCTTTGTACCAGAATCACCCAATTCAGTGTCTTCTTCTCCGGTCGCGTCGTCGAATTTTTCGCCGGCGCCACCCTAACCCAATTCCTCTTAGTCTCACCATCTAGAACAACCTAGAAACTTAACCATGCTCCTAATTTGGAGAGTAAGCCATCCAATCGCCTTGTAGCCGACGAGACCGATCTCTTCTCTGGCGCAGCTCGTCGCTGCTCGCCATCAACCAGCCTCCAGCAAAATTCAACGCTCCAGATTGTACCAGATAGCCCCAGCTAGCTCCAGCAACTTCAATGTCCAGATGCGCAGCACCAAATCCCGATTTCGGTATTTTACCCCTTGCTACCGTGCCGCCAGCGTGTCGTTCGGTCGCCGCCGGCCACTGTCATTGACTCCACCTTGTCCAGTACCTTCACCTCAACCTCCTGAGCATATTACTCTGCTACCCCGACCTCTGGTCTTGCACAAAATCACAAGTGAAAGTCATGCCAAGAATCTGTCCAATACCTGTGTCTTGCCGTGTCGCCACCATATTTCTTCGTCGCCGTTCATCACCGTCCGGCCATCTCAGTTCCTAAAACCACCACCAATGAGTTCCTGTTATCTTCGCCTACCACCTAGACATAGTTGGCGAAGCAAAGCTCAAGCAGATCGATCAAGTACTCAAGCCCTAGGTTTTGGCAGTAACCAGACATTTAGTTCACTGTGTCCAGGGGTATTTTTGCAAAATCCTTGAACTTCTGGACTTTCCTGTGAAAACCTTGTTGTCAAACAGATGCCTTACTACATTATGCACCAAATGCTTGAATCAAACCCCTTTTTGCCCACTGGAAATCATCCAAATATGTCAATGCCAATCTCTGCCAATGTCAGCCCTTGTCAGCCATGTCAATCGATGGCATTGGGCCAGTTCAATCATTTCTGGGTGTGCAAATTGAAAACCAATTTGTCTACCAAGATTGTAGAACCATGTTCTACATTTCCTTCAACTGCCATATCTTGAGAAGAGCCTTCTTAAGCCAACCAAAGCTATGTCAGGCCATGACCCGAATGTCAATCTGTTGACATTCGTTGTTTTTGATCAAACCAGCAGTGAACCCTATGTCAATTCTGATGTCTTGAAACTCTAGTAACCTTCAACACTCAATCTTAGCCCAGATCCCTTGAAACCTAGAATCTCGACTCAGTTCAGCTCGTAGTCTCAATCATTTTCAGCATCGTTTGTTATTCTTCTTAAAGCATATCTGTATATAGATCATAAATCATTTTAATATAGTTAGTAATCATTGTGTATTTGTTTGTCACCGAGCAGATCCAGAAGATGAGTTCAAGGGCTTCACTGTTGACCCGACACCAACTACTGATTTTTACGACGCGGAAGGTAAGTCATATTCTTGAACATCTTGAACCTATATTTTAAGAGTTGCTATAATATAATCTTGAATATAATTAGTATTGCATGTGAAAGAATGATTGAAATATGAAATGGCAGTAAAAGGATGAATACCTATGAAATGTGAAGTGATCAAGTAATGAGCCATGAACTATTATATGTGTATTTATGTATATTCCTGAAATAAAACCCTAGCCGTGACAAGAATTTAGTATGGAATGGTGGTGGCACTAGATGTGCGTGGCTGTGGATGGTCTAGTCATTGGCATATAAGGACTAGAACCTTGTGTTGTGCGTTTAGTGGCATGAAAAATGTGCTAACCGCAAGCCTGGTATGGGACAGGCCTGAACAAGTAAGTATGCGAATCGCACATGAAACCTCTGCATGAGATGGAAAGTGATGCACGATTGGCACGGAGTGCGGCTCCTACACATATCACTAGATGTGATTATGCACGCTGCCCAGTAATGGGAAGATGCAGTAGGGGTGGGGGTATAGCCCGCCACAACTGTGGTTTGTCCGACCACAGGGTCAGGGGTGAATTGTGAGTGAAACATAATAAAAGTTCTTGTTATCTCCACCTTTCCACTCACATTATGCAGTGAGGAAGGATCTAATCATTTTGATAGGATGGGCAGGAAAGTGGAATATCTTGCAGGTAAATTGGTATCTCTCTGTAGAGTTAAAAATGTATTCGAATACTCCAAGCTCTCGGGTTTATAGGAGTCTGCAGGGGTGGATTAAATCCACGGGGTGTGGCACAAGTTTGTTTTCTAAATAAAATTTGATAAGTCAAGATTACCCAAATGACATGTGTTGTCATGATAAGGGGTGCTGCCGTGGGCTGTCGTATGTCGACGTGTCATGGTAGTGCTATAATTAGTGAACATGAATAACAATGTTATGCTATGAAAAATACTACCATGAGATGAGATATAAAGGAAAAGTCTATTTTACAACTATCCACACTTCTTTACTACCATAGGTTCATATTATTACTATTATACGTAAATACTCTTACCTATGACTTGCTGAGTACATAAGTACTCACCCTTGCAACCTACAATCCAATAGATGGAGTGTTCAATGATCAAGATGAAGGCATGGAGAATCTCTTGGATCCAGAAGGAGGAGAGTCAGTTCAGCCAGAGTCCTGATGTGTGTTGTTCCGTTATCAACTTCTTGCTGTGGGGGTTCACCTATCTTCCGCTGTGTAGTTGTTATTTTCCTAGACCTTGTATGCCCAAAGGCATTGTAATCTCTTATGTTGTATTAAGGCCAGTAGGCCACACTGCTTAAATATTTTGTAAGTTACTCTGCTGTGATGTAAATATACTCCTGTGCATGACTTATGCTGAGAAGTCAATGGTATGCATGTATGGGATCAGCTGCAGTGAGTTGGATCTCCATGGGAGTAGTCGTTGTTCCCAAGGCGGGGGCGCGACAGATTTGTCCTACATCTCCAGGTATACATATGGGAGGAGTCTTCTAACCCAGGATATGTATGTTCTTTCCTTAAGCATTAATTAATTAAGGCCCTAATAACAAGCATAAGTACATGCTTATGAGAATATATACTAATGTGTACATCTGAGAATACTACCCTACATTTCTCCTGTGCTGTGCAAAGTAAGTGGTAAAGCACATGCAGTTGTCTCTCTCCCCTTGTATTTGCATGCATGCGTAGGCATAGGCATAGGCATAGACATAGACATAGGCTGGAGAGTTTGGGAGACTACAGGCTTAACAATAACAGCTCAAAATTGGTGTTAAAGAGGACCACTATGCACATGGTGCTTAATGTGTTCATCTATGATTCTATTCTAGGGCTTTTCAAGATAAATTGACCTGGCTAACCAATTATCAAGTCTTTAGATTCATGTAAAGCATTTATTTTATCTCTATATTTTTAGGTCATATCAATGATACTAGGGATGTGCGAAAACCGGCCAAATCAAAACAACCGAAGTGAACTTAACTAAATTATGTAACCAAAATTTTTGGTTATATTGGTATTTGGTATTCAAATTCAGTTTTTATTTTTCAAAAACCGAATTATTAACAAAACTGAAATAACTGATATGAGAATACTAAACCTTTTGAATTACACTTTAATGTCTTTAATAGATTGTATCCTATTTTAACTATTATACTATTTGATAAATACAATATTATTGAGCAAAACGTGGATTGCAAGAGTACCAAGCGAATAATGTATTTTAATATAATCTTATTATGTGATAATTTAATTTTTGGCTATTGCATTCGGCTACACCTAAGAACGCTAATTTAGCAAATTTTTTATTTAATTTGGTATTAGTAATACTAAACCGAATTGTGATTGTTCTATCTCATTCCAAATATGATATATATGTTGTGATAGCCCGGCTTAGTTGAGATAGCCCATGTGTGGCTCCTATGTGATTTAGATGTTTAGCCTTATATTAGAAGTTTAGAGTTGATTGAATTAATATGTATATTATGTTTGGGGAGTCAACGACACTAATTTTGAATTTAACTATTTTATGTGATGTGAGGATGAAAGCAAAAATGAATTAATACATGTGCATAGCATACTCCTTGTGGGTAGATGAAAACACATTGGATCCCACAGCATTGCAAATGTGACCATATTAACTGAGAGTTAAAACTAATCGAGATCTCATACTCCGCCTGATCCGGGACGATCTCCAAGTCTTGATCGCATGCGGCTTCGCGACCAAGTCCTGATCGCATGTGGCTTCGCGACCTGGATGAGTCCGCGACCATGGATTGGTCCGCGACCAGGAAAAGGAATTCGTTCCCTGTTCGGAATTGTAATCCGATCCGAATGTGTATAACTAAGCTTATCTGTTTAGGATTAGTTATATGAGTCTAATACGTTTAGGTCTCTAAGTCTGATACGTACTCATACGATTGGACTATAAATACCTTGTAATAGGTCTAGTTTAGATCATCGAATTCAATCGAAGAGTCATATAACTTATTTGAGTTTTAGACACTTATAGTTCCTTCGACGTAGGCAAGTGTGCCTAACGTTTGACGTGTAAAGCCCTCTTTGAAATAAAGAGTTGTGCAATTACTTTGGGTTTCGGTACTTCCGAGTAAGATCCCGTTATTCCGCATATTAGAATCTGGGCGAGCCTAGTGCAAAAACCAAGACTAAGTCTCAAACGGATCAAATTGGTATCAGAGCAACTTTCCTATCCTGTGGATGGTAAAGACTCGCCAGGGTTACAAAACCTCCGGCGAAACTCCAGGCGATCAATTGACAGTTCCTACAGCCGCATCTCCAACAATGTCTGACGATACCTCCGTTCAAGCTAACCTAGCCGAACAAGTGGCTAAACTCTCCACCGACATGGAAACCGTGCTTGCTTGGATTAAGCAGCAGGCCATGATCGTACCTCCTGAAGTAGGGAAGGTTACGGGTGAGAAGACTGGTGAAGACTTGCGTAGGGCAGACGAAGATGAAGATGAAGGCGACCACAAGACCGACAACCTCGCCAACACCTCCTTAGCTGTCGGATCTTTTAAAGTCGACGCTAAGATTGATATACCCATATATGATGGGGTGATCGATGCTGAGAAGTTGGATTCTTGGATCGATCAACTTGAGACCTACTTTGACCTGAAAGGGTTCAGTAGCGCTCAAAAGGTCAAATTTGCACCTTTGAAGATGAAGGACCACGCCAAGACATGGTGGAAGGCCCTTGTCGCCAGTGGTGAAGCTGACGACCTTGCGTGGGGTCAATTCAAACGACTTCTGTGACAAGAATTCTATCCGATGTGTTACCTTGAGGAGAGATGGGAGCGTTGGCACAGATTGTACTAACGGCGCGACCAGACCGTCCAAGACTATACAACAGAGTTTCGGCGACAAGCAATGGTTATTGGCATCTCACTATCCGACCCTCAGGTATTTCAGAAGTACACATCTGGACTTCAGAAATCGATGAGTACTGAGCTAAGTCAGTTCGGCGTCCAAGACATCGCGACCACAAGCACAACTGCTATGGCGATCGAGAAGAAGAACAAATCCCGCAGCGACAAAAGCACAAAGGAAAGTGCGACCTCGACAAAGAAAAAGCAGAGTCCGAAGAAGAACGCTTCAAAATCGGGCACGGGTGCTTTTTGCGAATATTGTCAAGTCGCGGGACATACCAAGGACAAATGCTACAAGCTTCATCCTGAACTTCGACCAAAGAAAAATGGACCAGGGAAAAGAACAGCCACGGCTACTGCGACTTCACCCAACGAAGAAGTTGTCCGAGTGAACTCGGTTAATGAGGCGGATACGACCTTGTCTCTGATGGCAATGCCGAAGGAGAAGGGTACGGATCCACCAAACGACCATCACCCAATAGAGGACTTGTTCACCATCAACATCCAGGTGAAGCACGAAGTGGTCGCAGCGATATTCGATCCAGGATGTCAGAAGAATCTGGTCTCCGCTGGACTGGTTCGGTGACTTGGTTTGAAGACAACCACACACCCGCGACCATATCCACTGGGTTGGTTTACATCCGACATGAATCAACAGATTACGAGTCAGTGTGTGTTGAAGTTTGCGATCTCTGCACGATATATCGATGAGGTGCAATGCCATGTTTTCCCTGTCGATATCTGTCAGGTGATCTTTGGGAGTCCGTATCTGTATGACCGAGACGCTCACTTCCATCGGCGAGCGCAAGAGTACGACCTCACCAAAGACGGAGTTTAGTTTGTGATCAGTAGAGACATCCACGTCAACACTTCGAACTTGATTACCGCAAATCAAGCCAAACGAATTGTTAATGCATGCCACAAGTATGTGCTTGTCATGATTCGACCCATTGGACAAAGTGAGGGTACTCGACCAACATTTTCGTTGGCGTGCCGAGAGGATCCTGGTCGTTTGTCGAGACTGTTGGAGAAATACAGTGATCTGTTCGAGACTACCCAGGGTCGTCCGCCGAAACGTCCAGTCGAGCACGAAATTCAGCTTGTGTCCGATGCGACACTGCCCAATCTGAGTATGTATCGCAACTCAGTATTGGAGAATGAAGAGATCAAGAGACAACTTGGTGAGTTGCTGAACAATGGTGTCATTCAACTGAGTAGTTCACCTTATGGATCTCCTGTGGTGTTAGTACCAAAGAAAGATGGGACTTGGCGTATGTGCATCGACTATCGAGCACTGAACAAGATCACCATCAAGAACCGGTACCCCCTTCCTCGTATTGATGACCTGCTAGACCAATTGAAGCATGCTGTTGTCTTCTCCAAATTGGATCTTAAGTCAGGATATCATCAAGTCAGCATCCGAGAGGAGGATACGTGGAAGACCGCGTTCAAAACACGACAAGGTCTGTTTGAATGGCTGGTCATGCCGTTTGGTCTCTGCAACGCCCCGGCAACTTTCATGCGTCTTATGAATGACGTATTGAGACAGTTCATCGACGACTTTGTGATCGTGTACCTCGACGACATATTGGTTTATAGTCGTTCGTGGGATGAGCACCTCATTCATGTCGAACAGGTGTTCGATCAGCTTCGGCAACATCGACTTCGCCTCAACCATAAGAAGTGCGAGTTCGGCCAGCAAACTCTACTTTACCTTGGATTCCTGGTCGGCAACGGTACGTTGCAAATCGACCCAGACAAGGTCAAAGTGATTTGCGAATGGCCGCGACCGCAAACAATTACGGATGTGCGTAGTTTTGTAGGAGCATGCCAATATCTTCGGAAGTTCATCCGACACTTCTCGATTATGGCTTCTCCATTGCATGCATTAACCAGGATCGATCAGAAGTTCGAGTGGACAGGAAAACATGAGGACACATTTCTCTTGCTGAAAAGGAAGATCAGCGAGGCGCCTGTGTTAGCTTTGCCAAATCTCCAGAAACCGTTCGAGCTAGAAACCGATGCCTTAGGTTATACGATGGGCGCAGTGCTCATGCAAGAAGGTCGACCAGTCGCATATCACTCCGAGTTATTCCAGGGAGCTCAGAAGAACTACCCGACTTATGATAAGGAGTTATGCGCACTGCATCAGGCCGTGAAACATTGGCGGTGTTATCTCTTGGGGAAAGAGACGGTTGTCCACACCGACCATCAACCATTGCAATATTTGCAAACTCAGTCCAAGTTACAGCAAGCTCGGCACATGAAGTGGATGTCGTATCTGCAGCAGTTCAATCTGGTGATTAAGTACAAAAAGGGCGTACACAATAAATTGGTGGACATGTTGTCGCGACCACCAGTTACGACCCTCTGCTTATCAGCGTTCATGCAGATCGAGCCTTCATGTCATGATGACTATACCACTATGTACAGTGACGACCCTGATTTTCAAACAGTACTGACTGAGCTCGAAACAGGGAAGCCTACGGAGTTCGTTCGTTGAGAGAGACTCTTGTACAAGGGAAATTTACTTTGCATACCTCGTGGAGCACCTCGAACTCAATGGATGCGAGAAGCACACACATCGAAGGTAGCTGGTCACTTTGCGGTTACAAAGATGTTGCAAAATCTTCACCGACATTGTTTTGGCCGCGTATGCAGCAAGATGTGGCTAGGTTTGTTCGAGGCTGTGGTCTCTACAGCATCTCGAAACCGGCAAACCGAAAATTAGGTTTGTACACTCCTTTGCCAGTTCCATCGCGACTATGGGAGAGCATATCCATGAATTTCTTGGGAGGATTGCCTAAGACCCAACATGGCAACGACTATCTATTCGTGGTCGTTGATCGGTTCTCCAAAATGATTATTCTTATACCTTGTCGGAAGATTATCACGGGAGAAGAGGCAGTTCGGGTATTCTTTCAACACGTTTGGACACACTTCGGACTGCCGACTTCTATTGTGTCTGATCGCGATACCCGGTTCCTTAGTCACTTTTGGCGATCGCTCTGGACGATGATGGACACCAAGCTAAAGAGGAGTACTGCTTTTCATCCGCAAACTGATGGTCAAACCGAGGTGGTAAATCGCACAGTCGTTCATCTCTTGAGAGGATATAACTCGAAGCACCCGAAGACCTGAGATGAAAGCATACCATACCTGCAGTTTGCTTTTAATCGAGCAGTGCATGGTTCGACTGGAAAGTCCCCGTTTGAGGTTTGTTTGGGGTTTCTACCACAGAGTCCATTCGACATGGAGTTTGTGATCCCTACCTCAGCACAGAACAGCAAGAAAGCATCTGATCAGGATCGAGCCCAAAAGTTCCTGGAAGGTATTCAACGACTCCATCGTGAGGTTGAACAGAACTTGCTGGAAGCTCAACTCAAGTACAAGGCGCGACATGATCGGCACCGAGTTGATGCGCAATTTCAAGAAGGTGATATAGTATGGTTACATCTGAGTAAGGAGAGACTTAAAGGTGAAGGTAAGAAACTCAAACCCATTCGTTATGGTCCTTTTCGGATTTTGTTGAAAGTGGGTAATAATGCTTGTCAGCTTGAGTTACCTCCATACATGGATATTTACTCGGTTGTCAATGTTGAGCACCTCAAACTCTTTGAGCCTTCAATGCTGGATGATGAGCCAGATACTATAGTACCATCTGTTGAAGACTTGGTCTATCAACGAGGCGAACCTCTATGTGAAGATGTGATTCTGGAAAAGAAGGTGACTACCACCCGCAGTAGCACCAAGGAGACTTTTCGAATCGGTCGGAAAGATCAACGAGCACGTGCGGCAAAGTGGTACACCAAAGAAGATGGACAAGCCCAATTTCCACATCTCCAGTTTCATCGAGAGGTCGCAACAGGGGTTGGCTCCTTCGCAACAAGGGAGTCATGATTCGAGAGGATCTCCAAGTCTTGATCGAATGCGGCTTCGCGACCAAGTCCTGATCGCATGTGGCTTCGCGACCAAGTCCTGATCGCATAAGGATTCGCGACCTGGATGAGTCCGCGACTATGGATTGGTCCGCGACCAGGAAAGGAATTCGTTCCCTGTTCGGAATTGTAATCCGATCCGAATGTGTATAACTAAGCTTATCTGTTTAGGATTAGTTATATGAGTCTAATACGTTTAGGTCTCTAAGTCTGATACGTACTCATACGATTGGACTATAAATACCTTGTAATAGGTCTAGTTTAGATCATCGAATTCAATCGAAGAGTCATAGAGCTTATTTGAGTTTTAGACACTTATAGTTCCTTCGACGTAGGCAAGTGTGCCTAACGTTCGACGTGTAAAGCCCTCTTTGAAATAAAGAGTTGTGCAATTACTTTGGGTTTCGGTACTTCCGAATAAGATCCCGTTATTCCGCATATTAGAATCTGGGCGAGCCTAGTGCGAAAACCAAGACTAGGTCTCAAACGGATCACCACCTCCACCCATTTGACTGGTAATTAGTAATAGCCGATGGACTCTCACCAGTTTTTCGAACCCGAGCAGGAGGAGCGCCTCTTTTAGATGAGAAAATGGATAAACTACATTGCACATTATCAAGTACATTCCTCCTCCAAAGCCTCATGATTTTGGGAATTAATTTTATGCTACTGAATTTTTGTGTCGAATATAATATATTATTAATATTTCGCCTCATGACTATATGCAACTATTTTTTAAGACTGATATTATATGTCATTTTTGACCAATCATATTTAAAAAATGATCAAAATATCTCTCTCAATTGAAACCAAATCATTATTTTAAATAAATAAAAAGACTGGAACACAAAATTCTAGTTTCAAAATTTTTCTAAATTTTGTGTTATAGTTTTGAAAAATTGAAAATTTTGTGTTTTGGTCTTGCTATTTATTTAAAATTCTTATTAGGTCTCAACTGTAAGGGTATTTTGGTCATTTTTCCAAAATGACTGGTCAAAAATGACATTTAACATCACATTTCAAGAAAATAGTAGCATATAGTCCAGAGGTAAAATTTTAGTTACATATTGTATGAGACATTAAAGTTCAATGATATTGAATCAATTTTCTAGAACATTTTTGTGTAACAATTATATAAAAATTCTGCTGGATTGTTCTCATATATATATATATATATATATATATATATATATATATATATATATATATATATATATATATATATTTGCCCATCAATATGATCTGACAAGGACCTCTGTGGTCCTCTAAAGAGATTGAAGTTTGACATCATGTTTTTTCTTGAATCCCCACCGGACACTATTTGCCAGCAGGATAATCCAAGTCTATCATTTTAGAGATGATACATGAAATGTCCCTCTCTATATATTCGTCCGGCTGCCTGCCTGTCTTTCTGTCTCGAGCGAACAGAAATTAAGTTAAATTGTATGCTAGAATCTGGTGGTCAAAACTTAGTTTCTGAACGTAGATATACTACAGCGAACCATTACATGTGTTGGGCACCCATGCCTGTTTGGATTGTTAAATGCCCCCGTACTAAAATAGTTTCATCCATCATAGATTTATGGTCCTCTTAAGAGGAATGCAACAGACTTATCCAACCAAATTTGTAGAATAGCCTCATGTCATAAGATGTACTCAATTCTCTCACTTGTGAAAAGAGTTGATACTAATATGAAATCATTTCATGTGACTGATCAAGCATAACAAGATTCAAGCCTCTAGATCGGCTGATAATAGAAAGGGCTTCAAATAGTCTCTTAATATCGAAAGATCAAGCAGAATATGTAAGCAAATCTATTTTAAACACTAAGTTCTTCTAGTAAGTAAATGGAAAATTTAGGAATTAGTAATAACAACCAATAAATTCCGAAATCCGAGCTGTAACTATATTTAAAAATAGTGCGATCCATCCTTGAATATGAGCAATATTCAAATTCAATCCGAATTCATTTTTGGAAATTCGAATGGGGATCTGATAGGACTACTACTCGATCCGTGATATGACCGATTGCACTCTTAGATACAGTAATACATGAAATTAATCTGCCAGAAGCTGTAATATGGGCGAAAGATAAATCACAAATGTGGCACACAGAATCCTAAGTTGGTGCTATTGATCTGAACATTGTGGCCAAAGCTTCAAAAATTGCTACATATTGATCAACTGGATTCAATTAGCATGATTCTTACCATGTCTTGATAAAAAATAATAATTTAACATTTTTCTGCGTGCCATCATGTGTTAATTAGCATGATTTAGAAAATAGATGTGTCAAATTGCACATTTTATAGGACAGAATATATTGAAACCATATTTATCAATTCCATTCTATTACGCTGTAATACCCCAAATATTGCAAAAAGAAACAGAAAATGAAAGGGTAGAGAGAAGAATAGGAACCTGTTAAGGCCCAATCCACCTCATCTTCCTCAATATTGTAGCCTTCACCCAGCCAACCTAGATCTAAACAACCAAACCCTAGACCCCTTTTCCCAAAAACTATGGTACTTGGATGCGTATCTAGATGATAGTGTGTGCCTACACACAAGGAGAGGTCATGTTTGTAGAAAATATGGCAGTTTCTATGTAAATTTTATTCCAAATTTTATGACATTCATAGAATTAGCAATTTATACATTTAATTGCTATGCAAAATAATAAAGTCTCAGGAATACAACCCATGAAGAATAGGCATGACTCATAGGTTTATTTCAGTGTAACGGAAGTATATTTCTAGCGTAACATCTTACAGTTCACATCGGCAAAGTTTTTAGAAATATTGTTCACCTTGATCATAGTGCATGCTATGAGCAAGATTTGTGCGGTACAAAAGAAGCACAAAACAAAGATTGCAATGGATTAGAGGGAAGAAAACAGAGAATGGAAAGATGAGTCTGTTCGCTGTGTTCTCATGGGTGCCTCCCTCACCTTATAAAGACTCATGGTAAATGACGTATGTTTCATCCTTATAAATGATGCATAATTACTGGGTGTAACCGACAAATGTTTGAAACTGATACTACTATAGAAATGCAGTCTACTAACCCATATCTTCTAACGGTTATACGCAATTTGAAAGAAAACCATTAGTGTACAAGGTCCACAGTGGAGAAGCAATTTTTTACTAATGGTTAAGTCTTGCGAAACCGCTAGTGAAAATCACATCATCTATTCTAACGGTTATCATAGTATGAACCGTTAGAAGAGAGAAAATTGTACTAACGGTTTGCTTTCTGTAACAGTTAGTAAACCACATTATTTATTCTAAAGGTTATTATTGTATAAACCGTTAGAACAGATAAAATTGTACCAACGGTTTGTTTTCTGTACCCATTAGTAAAACCATATTATTTATTCTAATGGTTATTTATGTATGAACCATTAGAGAAAAGGAAAGTTTACTAACGGTTGTGTTTTTGAACCGTTAGTAAAAGTTCCGCAAATTAATTAACCACTGGACCCTTGCTTTGCATCTTCGATCTCTCTATTAAGTTTCTACTGTTCCACGCTCCATGCTAGAGTGATCTGGGCAAGCTAGCTGGAAGGAAGTTAATTCGATCCCTCTCGGTAATGTAAACTTCTCATCACCTCTCTCTCTCGATTACTCTCTCCCTCTCTCTGTCTACTCCCAATTAAACTAGCTGTAGTCCAAGATAAGAGGTTTGCTAGCTAATTATAGCTTGCTGCAGTTAAGCTAGGAATGATTTATGACTGAAGTTAATAAGCTAGCTGGCTGGCTCTTACAATTAATGCATCAAGTTAGGGTTTCATATATCCATTAATGTAAGTAGTTGTATACATATGGCCTAATTGATCATGCTTCATGCATGTATGCCCTGAGACATTAATTATTTTTTTCAATTTGTCAATTTTGTGAATTAATTGTAGATGGACCGAGAATATTGGATGTATGGAATAAAACGTACTACTCTTGAGTAGTTGGAGGGTGTGGATGGGTTTATTAAATTTTCTGAGAAAGCAAAGGTGAATAAGGGAGAGAAAGATATGCTTTATCCTTTTATAGATTGTTTGAACTTAAAGAGGTTTAGCAACTCTGATCAGATAAAGAGTCATTTGATTCGTCATGGTTTTAACGCACGATATACCCGTTGGATATGACATGGCGAAGATCTTGAGGAAACGAGCACCTCTACCAATCAGCAGGACCCAGAAGTGGATTGCAGTAATGATGATCATCAGAACCTTGATAATGTTCTTTCGGATGTGCATGTAGATGATGACAATTTAGATGAAATGCTACGTGATGTGGAAGAAGATTACAGCGAAAACGACTTTGGTGAATTTGAGAAATTGATTGTTGATTCTGAGAAGCCTTTTTTCTCTGGATGTGCAAAATTTACAAAGTTGTCTTCTGTACTAAGATTGCATAACTTGAAGGCAAGTAATGGTTGGAGCGATAAGAGTTTCACGGTGCTATTAGAGCTTTTAGCATACATGCTTCCAGAGGAAAATGAGTTGCCAAGATCAATTTACCAAGCCAAAAAACGATTGTGTCCATTGTGAATGGAAATCGAAAGAATACATGCATGCCCAAATGATTGTGCGCTATACCGTAACGAGTATGAAGATTTGCATGTTTGTCTTAGATGCGGTGCATTGCGGTATAAGTATAGGGACCGAATTTATCATAGTGAATGTGATGAGGTAAAGAAAGGACCTCTGGCCAAAACTGTGTGGTATTTGCCTGTGATTTCTAGATTGAAACGACTTGTTGCAAATCCGAAAGATGCGAAGTACTTGCGTTGACATGTTGAAGGCCGGAAACAAGACGTAAAACTAAGAGATCTAGCTGATTCTATTCAATGGAGAAACATTAACAGAACATTTGGTGAGTTTGGCGACGAATTGAGGAATATAAGGTTTGGGCAGAGTACATATGGTATGAATCCACATGGAAATATGAGCACTCAGCATAGCACTTAGCCGGTTCTTTTATACATCTACAATCTCTTTCCTTGGTTATGTATGAAGTGCAAGTACATCATGATGTCATCACTAATCTCAGGACACAGACAACCTGGGAATGATATTGATGTGTTTCTAGAGACTTTAATCGAAGACTTACAGAAATTGTGGAGCGAAGGGGTGCGAGTGTGGGATGCATATAAGTAAGAGAATTTCATATTGCGGGCTATGATATTTTGCACCATAAATGATTTCCCGGCCTATGGAAATTTGTCTGGGTATAGTACAAAAGGAGGCAAGGTTTATCCTATTTGCCTGGATGAAACTGAAAGCATGTGGTTACAAAATATAGAAAAACAGTGTACTTGGGTCATCGATTGCTGGTTTCTTCCGATGCATCACGCCTACCGTAAGAAAGGAAGTCATTTAATGGGAAGCCTGAGAAAGGATCAACCCCAATGTTTGTGACCAGTAAGGAGCTTTACTTGCGTGTGAAGGACATCAAAGTTGAGTTTGGTAAATGTTCGAAACCTCCAGGAAAAAATGTTTGGAAGAAAAGATCGATTCTTTGGGATCTGCCATACTGGGAGCACTTACAAGTTCGATATTGCATTGATGTCATGCATGTAGAGAAAAATATTTGTGACAGTTTGACTGATTTTTTGTTGAACATTCTGAGAAAGACGAAAGATGGCATCAAAGTTCGCCATGACATGCTGGAAATGGGCATAAGACTGAGCTTGCATTATTGTAGAAGGGAAAGCATACATACCTCCCCCCGACCTGCTATACTTTGTCAAAAAGGGAAAAAATAGAACTATGTCAGTGCCTGTATGGTGTCAAAGTTCCATTCAGGTATTCTGCGAACTTGAAAAAACTTGTGTCCATGAAGGACTTGAAATTGGTTGGTATGAAGTCTCATGATTGTCATGTACTAATGTCACAAATTCTTCCCCTTGCTATCAGAGACATTCTCCCAGTCAAAGTCAAAGAGACAATTACAAAGCTATGTTATTTTTCAATGCAATATCCTGCAAGGTAAGTGTGTATTCCTACTAAGTTAATTCATGGAACTTGCCAGATTTTTTGATCTAAATATTTGTTGCAACTGTGTCCTTGCAGGTAATTGATCTGGATGGACTGGATGATTTGCAACGTGATGTGAGTACAACTCTGTGTCAACTCGAGATGTATTTCCGTCCATCTTTTTTTGATGTTATGGTCCATCTAATTGTTCACCTTGTTAGAGAAATTAAGTTTTGTGGACCCGTGTTCTTGTGCTACATGTTGGAGCAAATCTCCGCGAGACTAAGTCCAGGTAAGTTGTGTCACATTCGCCCGGGGACCTGGCCTCCGGGGCCTCCCCGGGCGCCGCCATTTGGCTCCGGGGACGTGGCCTCCGGCCCCTCCCCGGGCGCCGCCTTTTGGCCCCCGGGACCTGGCCTCAGGGGCCTCCTCGGGCGCCGCCATTTGGCTCCGGGGACCTGGCCTCCGGGGCCTCCCCGGGAGCCGCCTTTTGGCCCCCGGGACCTGGCCTCCGGGGCCTCCCCGGGCGCTGCCATTTGGCTCCGGGGACCTGGCCTCCGGGGCCTCCCCGGGCGCCGCCTTTTGGCCCCCGGGACCTGGCCTCCGGCGCCGTCCCGGGCGCCGCCATTTGCTCGGGGACCTGGCCTTCGGGGCCTCCCCGGGTGCCGCCATTTGGCTCCGGGGACGTGGCCTCCGGCCCCTCCCCGAGCGCCGCCTTTTGGCCCCTGGGACCTGGCCTCCAGGGCCTCCCTGGGCGCCGCCTTTTGGCCCCCGGGACCTGGCCTCCGGTGCCTCCCCAGGCGCCGCCTTTTGGCCCCTGGGACCTGGTCTCCAGGGCCTCCCCGGGCGCTGCAATTTGGCCCCAGGGACGTGGCCTACGGCCCCTCCCCGGGCGCCGCCATTTGCCCGGGGACCTGGCCGCCGGGGCCTCCCCAGGCGCCGCCTTACGGCTCCCGGGACCTAGCCTCCGGCGCCGGTCCCGGGCGCCGCCTTTGGCCTGGGGACCTCATCTCCGGTGCGTGTCCCGGGCCTCGTCGCCCTTCTAAAGGTAAAGTCTCGAGTTGTTTATCACGTGCAGGTCACGCGAGGAGCGCCTCGGGAATCAGCGACCACCTGTCAAGCATCCAAGACGTTTGACCGGGAGAAGGACGTTATGCCCCTCAATCCGACGGTGGCTTCCGGGATAGTTTAGGTTTTTTGCTTCTTTTTGGGGCTATAAATAGCCCTTGTACCCCTCAGTTGTAAGCAAGTGATTCATTGTTATTGGAATAGCTAAACTCACAGGTGTGCTCCGGAAGCCTCTCCCCCGGAGAGAGCCTCCCCAGCCGACTCCGGTCGGGAGCGCATCGACAGGACTAGGGCCCCCACCGGGACCCGAACCTGTATAAATCCTTGTGTCCAATCTTGTGTTTGTCCGGCGGGGGAGGACCGGTCGCCCGGTCAACCCGCGCCGCGTAATCTTCGCTAGGATCGTTCACAAAACCTGCCGGGATATTCGCAATACCACAACAATTGGCGCCGTCCGTGGGGACTCGTGACAAGATGCCTTGGCTCCCCCAATAACAAGGGCTCGCACCCTTCCCGGTGACGCCGGTCTCGGAGACCCGGCGCCGCCCGTCCGGGACACTGTTGTCCCGGCGCTTCCGCCCGGAGGCGGCTTGGACCAGGTTCCGCCTCCCTCCTTTCCTCTTAACTTAGATGCTTCCACCTCCAGGTCGTTCCCGGTGACGGCGGGGACATCGGCCGGGACCAGTCTCCCCCCGACGGCTCCCCCGGCTCCCCAGGACGCCCTGCTTGAGGCTCTAGTGGAGGGCCAGCTCCGCGCCCAGCGCTCAATGGATGAGCTGCTCAGCGGGTTGGCACGCCTCCGGCCCCCAGATTTGGGTCGCACCCGTACTCGGGGACTATGCCCCGGTTTCTGGGTTACCCGGCGGCCCCTCCGGCCTCCGGGGGTCTGTCCGCCCCGCATGATCCTGCCGGGGGGTTCCCTCCCCCTGCGGGATATACATCCGGACCCTTCCCGGCACCCGGGCCCGTCCCGGTGCCGGGAGGCTACTTCCTGCCAGGGCCCTTCGTGGCACCAGGGGGGTACCCCGTCCCAGGCCTATTTCCGGGGCCGGGAGCCCACTTCATGTCGGGGGTTTTCCCTACGCCGGGAGCCAGTCCCGCCCCCCGCGTCGCGTTTACCGTACCGGGAGCGGTCGACAGAGCAGCTCCCGTGCCTCAGCGGACTTCCCCCCGCATGGGCTCCCCGGTTCCGGACGTCGCCGCGGGGGCTCCCCCCTCCCTGGTTCCGGATGTTACAGGGGCTTCCCCCTTTCTGGTTCCGGTCGTTGCCACTGGGGCCCCCTCCACTTCGGTTCCAAACGTCGCTACAGGTGCCCCCTTCCCGGTTCCGTACGTTACAGGGGCTTCCCCCTTTCCGGTCCCGGGGGTCTTCCCAGGGGGCTCCCCCCAGCCGGCCCCGGAAGCCTCCGGGCCGGCAGCTACAGTGAATAAGCTCCCTCCCTCGGCGGAACAGGTCCGTTTCGCCCGGGGGGAGGTCGAGCGAATGCATTCACCAGAACGCGGGGAAGAACTTCCCCCCGGCCACGGGCGCGGGGAGCCTCGCTCTCGCACCGGTCGGGAGAAGAGACCCGCTGAAGGGCCAACCTCTCTGGAGGAGAACCCGGACGTCCGGGAACTCAGCCCCGGTTCAGAGGAAAAGCGTCACCACCGCCACTCTGGCGGACCTCTCGGACCGCTCCCAGACTCAGACAGCGAGGGTCCCATCAAAGAAGACAGCGACCGGGGCTCTCCCCGGGAGGTGCAGGGGCTAATCAGCCCCTGTGCCGAAGACTTCGCAGCATCGGGTGGCCGCGGCCCTACCGCCCTCCGCACATCGAGCATTATAACGGTGAGGCAGACTCTTACGAATTTGTGCAGGTTTACTCCACAGCGGGAGCGGGGGACGAGACGGTACAGTGCAACGTCTTCCCCCTCTACCTCACCGGCATCGCCCGCTCCTGGTTCTACAGCCTGAAGGCCGGCTCCATCAAATCTTTTACGCAACTCAAGCGGGAGTTCTGCGCGAACTTCTAGGGGAACTATGTGCGCCCCCTGGACTCCTCACAACTCTACACTGTCCGGCAGAGGACTGGGGATACCATCAGAAGCTTCTTCAAGTGCTTTGCTCAAGTGAAGAGCAAAGTGGCCCACGTCCCCGACTCCACGGTCATCGAAGCTTGCAAAAGCGGCATCCTCCCAGGGGAGCTCCACCGAAGGCTCTCCCGGAGCTGCCCGTCTTCCGCCAACGAGCTCTTCAACGTACTCGAAAAGTACGCTCGGGCGGAGGAAGACGACATCTGGAAGAAGACCCAGGGGGCTCCCGCCCCCGCCGACCGGGGGGCCAGGGATCCCCTCAAGCGCCCTAGGCAGGGGGGGCGTAACGAGCCATGGCCTCGGGACACCTTTGTCCTCGAGGGCGGAGGCGGCTCGCGCGACCCCCCGAGGGGCAACCGCCCCTTCCCCAAGCCGAAAGGACATGGGGGAGGACAGTCTTCGCGCGGCCGGGAAGGCCCCACGGGGAGAAGGCGGGAAGGACCGTGGTGCAGCTTCCACGGGTCCAGTACCCATGCTACCCGAGACTGCAGCCAGCTATGGCAGCACTTCGCGGCGTTCCTCTACCAGCGCGGGCTGGGGGAGGGGACTCCGGCCTCCTTGCTCCCTCGGCCAGCTGTTCCGGCCCTTCCCGCTCCAGCGGGGGGTCAGCAGACGCAGGAGGGGGAGCCTTCAGAAGCTCTGCCCTTTCAAACTTCTCAGCGCCGCATCAACGTCATCATGAGAGGGTCCGCCTCTGGGCGGGACTCTAAGCGCCAGCGTAAGGAGTACGCGCGCGAGGTCAAGGTTGTGGGGGTGCTACACGCTTCCCCGCCGCCTAAGTGGTCGGATATCGCCCTCACCTTCACGGCGGAAGACACGCGAGGGGTTCGCTTCCCCCACGACGACGCGCTCATCGTCTCCGCGACAATCTACAACTGCCACTTGGCCCGCATCCTTGTGGACGGCGGGAGCTCCGCCGACGTCCTATTCTTGAAGGCCTTCAAAGATATGCAGGTGGATGAGAAGCTCCTGTAGCCCGCGGCAGGGCCCCTGCAAGGGTTCATCCCGGGGAAGGCAATCCACCCCGTAGGCAAGGTAGACCTCCCTATGACATTCGGCACCCCGGAGAACTACCGGACCGAGTTAGTCCGCTTCGACGTAGTGGACCTCCCCTCCTCCTACAACGCGATAATGGGGAGGACCACAATCAACTGGCTGGGGGCTGCCACCCATCAAAACTACCTCTGCATGAAGATCCCTGGGCCGCATGGTGCGATCAACGTCCGCGGAGACCAAGACATGGCCCGTGCTCTATACGAGCGCACTGCGGCCACAATCGGAAGCGTCAACCTCATAAAGACGTCCGGGGGGGAGGCTTCTCCCCCAGAACTAGACGCCGCTGCGCCACCGCCCGAGACCTCATAAAGACGCCCGGGGGGAGGCTTCTCCTCGGGGAGCTCCGCCCCTTAAGCCGTGTCCGGAAGGGGGTCTCCGGAAGATCCTGCTGTCCCCAGGCAACGAAGACAAAACCGTCCGGATCTGGGCGGATCTCCCCGAGGAGCATGCAGCGCAACTTGCGGCTTTTCTGCGCGAAAACTCCGATGTTTTTGAGTGGAAGCCTTCGGACATGCGGGGCGTCGCCCGGGAGGTCATTGAGCACAAGCTCGCAGTGGGCCCCGGTCACCCCCCGATCAAACAGAGGCTGTGGGAACTCTCCCTCGAGCGCCAAGAGGCAATCAAGGTGGAGATCACCCGGCTCCGAGAGGCGGGGTTCATTCGGGAGGTCTTGCACCCCGAGTGGCTCGCGAACCCCGTCCTCGTGAAGAAGTCAACCGGCAGGTGGAGGATGTGCGTGGACTTCACCGACCTTAACCGCGCCTGCCCCCAAAGATAACTTCCCGCTCCCGCGGATTGACCAGCTCATCGACTCCACCGCGGGGTGCGAGCTCATGAGCTCCCCAGACGCCTACTCGGGCTACCACCAAGTCCGGATGGCGGAAGGGGATGAGGAAAAGACGAGTTTCATAACTCCCTTCGGAACCTTCTGCTACGTCCATATGCCCTTCGGGCTCAAGAACGCGGGGGCGACCTTCCAGCGCCTCATGACGCTGGTCTTCAAAGATCAAGTCGGCCGCAACGTCGTAGTCTACGTAGACGACGCGGTCGTCAAAAGTCCCCGCGCAGCCTTCCACATCGACGACCTGGTTGAAACCGTCCGCAACCTCCGCGCGTTTGGGCTCATGCTCAACCCGGAGAAGTGCACCTTCGGGGTGCGCGGGGGGAAGCTCCTAGGTTTCCTCGTGTCCCAGCGGGGCATTGAGGCAAACCCCGAGAAGATCCGGGCATTCTTAGATTGCCCCCGCCGTGCTCCGTCAAGGATGTCCAGTGGCTCTCCGGCCGCCTAGCCGCGCTAAGCCGCTTCGTCTCCCGATCGGGGGAGCGGGGCCTCCAGTTCTTCAAGATCCTCCGAGGGCTCGAGGGGTTCTGCTGGACCCCCGAGGCCCAGGAGGCGTTCGACGATCTCAAGAAGTACCTCACGAGCCCTCCAATGCTCGTGAGTCCGTCTCCAGAAGAGCCCTTGCTCCTCTACCTCGCTGTGACCCCCGTCGCCGTCAGCGTAGTCTTGGTGAAGGAGCAAGGGGGGCAGCAACGTCCAGTGTACTACGTGAGTGAGGCCCTCCAAGGGGCCAAAACTCGGTACACGGAGATGGAGAAGTTCTGCTACGCCCTCCTGATGGCGTCCCGGAAACTTCGCCATTACTTCCTGGGGCACCCCATCACCGTCCCGTCGTCCCTCCCCCTGGGGGAGGTACTGCTGAACAAAGAAGCCACCGGCCAGAATGGGAAGTGGGGGGCCGAGCTCGCCCCCTTCTCCCTGTCCCATACCGGTAGCTCCACCATCAAGTCGTAGGTCCTTGCCGACTTCGTCGCAGAGTAGACTCCCGCCTCTGGGTCCGGGGACGAAGACCTCCCTGTGCCGCCCCGACGCAGTGATCATTAGACTCTCATGTTCGGTGGGTCACAGTGTCTCACCTGGGCTGGTGCGGGAGTAGTCCTCCGGAGCCCCGAGGGGAAGGAACTCGAGTACGCCGCGTGGCTCGAGTTCCCCGCAACTAACAATGTCGCCGAATACGAGGCTTTGCTCCTCGGGATGCGACTTGCACGCTCCCTGGGGATCCGGTGCCTCCTAGTCAAGGGAGATTCTCAGCTCGTAGTTTGCCAAATGGACAAGTCTTACCTGTGCCATGACGCAAACTTAAGTCTTTATTTGCAAGAAGTGCGGAAGATGGAGAGGCATTTCGACGGCCTCGAGGCCCGGCATATCCCGCGAAGGGACAATGACTGGGCCGACGCCTTGGCCCGGGCCGCAAGCGCCCGGGAATCGCTCCCTAAGGGGGCTTTCCTGGAAATCCTCACGAAGCCCTCGGTGGCCTCCCCGGACACGGGCGACGAGCCTCATGTCCCGGAGGTCGCCGAGATCACCCGGACTCCGTCTTGGATGGACCCCCTCATCTCCTTCATCAAGGGGGAGGGGGACCCTCCTAGTGAGACCGAGGCTAAACGCCTCCAGGCTAAAGCCCGGGCATATCTCCTGCTGGAGGGGAGGCTCTACAAGCGGGGGGCTTCCTCCCTCCTGCGCTGCCTCCCCCGACCAAAAGGACTTCAACTTCTCGAAGACATCCACGCGGGGAGCTGTGGTTCTCACCTAGCCCCGCAAGCCATCGCGGCCAAGGCCCTCCGACAGGGCTTGTACTGGCCCACGGTTATGCGCGACGCGCGAGACCTTGTCTCCGCGTGCGAGGCATGCCAGAAGATGGCCAAGGGCTCGAACCTCCCCCCTATAGCGCTACAGACAATCCCCATCACTTGGCCCTTCGTGCGCTGGGGGATGGACCTCTTAGGGCCCTTCCCCCCAGCGCCCGGAGGATACAAGTATGCGGTAGTTGCGGTCGACTATTTTACAAAGTGGGTTGAGGCGGAGCCTTTGGCCAGCATCACATCCCGGGCCGTTCAGCGGTTTTTCTGGAAAAACGTCGTATGTCCTTTTGGTGTCCCCCGGGAAATCACCGTGGACAACGGGACCCAATTCGACTCGGCTTATTTCCGGGAATTCTGCGAAGGCCTGGGGCTCGTCGTCCACTTCACCTTAGTGGCCCATCCCCGGAGCAATGGGGCGGTCGAGAGGGTCAACAGCGTGATCCTACAGGGATTGCGCCGGAGACTCGAGCAAACCGCTTCTAAGCGGGGTGCATGGGCAGAGGAGCTTCCTAGCATCCTCTGCTCCATGCGGACGACCCCGTCCCGGGCGACGGGGCGTACTCCCTTCTCCCTGGTCTACGGGGCGGAGGCAGTCGTCCCCCCGGAGATCGGCTTCCAGTCACTGCGGGTCGAGCTCCTGCAGGGAGCCACGCCCGCAGCGTACCAGGCCAATGAGGCCAACCAGCGCCTGGAAATTGACCTTGTGGGGGAGAACGCGACCGAGCGCTCCTCCGCCATGCCATCTATGAGCAAGAGATGGCGCGCGCGTACAATCAACGCGTGCGCGAGAGAGCTTTCCGCCTTGGGGACCTTGTCCTCAAGCACGTCACAGACCCCCAAGCACAGGGGAAGCTCTCCCCCAAGTGGGAGGGCCCCTACAGGATCTCCGCGGTCCTAGGCTCGGGGGCTTACAAGCTCTCCAACCTTCAAGAGCAGGAGCTGAAGCACACGTGGAACTTGCGTTTACTTCGCAAGTTCTATGTTTAGCCTTACGGGCCTGTCCCCTCCCCTGGAGCGATCACGCCGGAGGGGGAGGAGGGACACTGTATTTACTTTTCCTCCCCTTTCGCGGCTTCGCAGGGGGAGGCACTGTACTTCATTTTATTAGCAATGCATAGGTCTTGCTTTTCAACTGCCTCTTTGCAGGTTCTTCTCATTACCGCTCCTAGCGGCGATGCCCTCCCCACGAGGATGCCCTCCCCACGAGGATGCCCTCTCAGTGAGGATGCCCTCCCCGTGAGGAAGCCCTCCCCGTGAGGTTGCCCTCCCCGTGAGGAAGTGGGCCCAGACCCAGCAAGTCCCTCCTGTAGGGTGGCTTACGATCAGCCCTCGTGGACTGAGGGTGTAAGCGGCAACCCGGTCCCCAGCGGCCGCGGTAACAAGTCACTTTGGGAGACTAGTCCCCTGCCCAAACACTCAAGACCCGTCTTCGGGCACTTCCTCCTCCGAGAGTAGACGCTCTCCCCAGTGGGACGTCTAATGCCTTTCATGGATATCTCTTCCTCCTCCGGGAGTAGACGCTCTCCCCAGTGGGACGTCCAATGCCATTCTTGGATATTTGGTCTCCAGCGACCTTATTCCCGGCTCCCCGTTCTCACGGCGACCGGATGATTGCCTCCCGGAGACCTTATTCCCGGCTCCCCGTTCTCACGGCGACCAGATGATTGCCTCCCGGAGACCCTATTCCCGGCTCCCCGTCCTCACGGCGACCGGACGATTGTCTCCCGGAGAAGTTACGGATTTCTCGGACATTTCTTCCCCGGAGACCCCATTCCCGGCTCCCCGTTCTCACCGCGACCGGACGATCATCTTCTAGGAAGCTCGTCTCCGGAAATCTCATCGGGTTTTCTTGGATGTTTCTTCCACACGAGGCCTTATTCCCGGCTCCTCGTTCTCACGGCGACCGGACGATTGTCTCTCGGAAGGTCATTCCCTTGGAAACCTCGTTTTAAAATTTTCTAACTTAGAAAAATTCCTATGCTGCAGGTCACTTCCACCCCGGGGGCCTTGCTACCCCCACAGCGCGCACAGCTACCCTCCGGCCCGCTATGGGTGGGGGGGATAAGGAACCCCCGGGTGTCGACCGCACCGCCCACGAGCAAACTTAGCTCATTCTCTTGAAAAGGAGTCGTCCAGACCATCCAAGAAGAAAAAAAGACAACGAAAGAAGAAGCAAGCAAACAGCCTTATTCATCGTCAAACCCGGAGGACATCTTCCCCCTCCGGTGCGCTTCGAAAACGGTACAACCAGGTTTCTAACCCGGGGGATCCTCTACATCCTAAGGCTCCTACGCCTAATACTCCTGGAGGCTCTCCGCTAGCTCCCGGGCCAAGTCCCGGTATAATACGCGCACGCGGCGCCGAGCGTCCCGGAGCACATCTTCGGGCTTGAACTCGTATCCCGCCGGTGGAAGTATCCGGAGAGGAGGTATCATCTGGAACCCCGGACGAGTACAGGACAATTCGGCGCGATGATTGTCAAAATTGTACACGTGCCACTCCGGACGCGACCTCAACCGGATCGGCTCCCGGACAACGTCCCCGCCGCGCTCCCCGGAGATGAGGCTTAGCAATATCAAAGCCACTTGGGCGTCCCCCAGGGAGCCCCTCCCGGACCTTCGCCCGGGAGTAACCTCCCGGGAACCCTGGTAACATTGCATTTAATTTGACACTTAGAAAAATTTCTAACTCTATTGCATTCCAAAATATCTTTTTACAAGTGCCTGTGTCCGTCACCGCCCGGACGCTCGTGCCCTCGAGCTCCCGGAATGCCTCCTCCCTCGCCTTGGCCTCCTGCCGAAGGCTGCCATTGAAGGTCTCGGAGACGTGGACCTGGGCCCGGACCCGGGCCAGTTCCCGGAGGGCTTCGTCGCACTGCCCCAGGTAAGTCGCGGCCCTGTCCTCCGCATCCTTAAGCAGCTGGCCGATCCTCTACTCAAGGCCCCAGGTAACAGCCGCCGCCTACAAACTTTAGAGTTAGAGAAAACTCAAGTACAGGGCACGAAGGAAGACGTCACCGACTCGGGTTACCTGGGCATGGAGAGATTGAAGCCCCCGGAAACGATCATGGAGCGTTCCCTCCGCAACGCAGGCCTGCACCTTCCGGGTCTGCAGGCCCTCCGTATAGCGGGTGACCTCCCCCGCGGAAAGCAGGGGGGTCTCCCGCCCGGCGCCGATTCCGTCGCGGCCAGCGGAGGGTCCCCGGACCTGGGCGTCCGGCAGCGTCGTCGGCGTCTTCGTCGCCGAGGAGGTGGCCTCCGTGGAAGTAGCCGGGGAGCTCTCGGAAGAGCTCATCGCTCAGGGAGGGATCATCAACCCTTTCCCCTTCCCGAGCGGGAGGGCCCCCGGGGCCCCCACTTCCGGCGGGACCTCGTAGACCGAGGGGCTTCCCCCTTCGTCCACAGGCCACTCCATCCGTGGAGGCGAGGCCTCCGCGAACCTCACCTCCAGCTTCTCCGGCTCCAAGGGGGCCGGGGGTGTTGGCGGGGCCGCTATCGAAGGCGGCGACTGGGCGTAGTTCGCCGAGTCGGAGGCCGCCCCGTCCGCGGCCGGTTCCTTCCCCCGAGCCTCAACGGGGCTCTTAGGGGGAGGGGGTGTTGCTTCCTTCCGGGCCGGCGCCCGGGCACGCTCGGTCCCGGGGCTCTCGTCCCGGGGCTTCGCCGGCGTCGTCGACGGGCCGGGGGTTTTTTGGACTTTGGCCTTCTTAGGCTCAGAGCCTCCGGCCGCGTCCTTCCCCCGTTTGTGCGACCCGGGGGTGGGGAGGGGCTTCCTCTCCGGGAGCTTCGGCCCGTAGGCCTCAGCCACCAGGTTCCGGGGAGGACCCTCCCCCACGAGGGGCACGACGCGCTCGTGCTCGGCGGCGAAATACCTCCCGAGGAGGTTCTCCGCCTTCTCCCGCGCCGCCGGGTACGGCCGGACTACAAGAGGTAAAGAGTTAGTCAAATTTTCAAAAATTTGTAAATGCAGTAAAGCAGGTTACCGGGACTTACGTTGGGTCACCGGCTTGACTGGGGGCCGCTGCTCTGGGCCCATGCCAGTCCCCCTCCTCTGGTGCGCGAAGGGGGAGATCCTCAGGAGCATCATCTCCTCGGCGGCGTCCCGCATAGAGCGGGTCTTCCGGGAGATGATCACCTTGCCGAGGAGCTCGAGCTCCTCGTCCGTCCACACCGGAGGCTTCAGCGCGGACGACCGGCTGTAAGAGGCAGGCTCCGGGGCGTACGTCACCTCGTCGTCCCGGACCCGGAGGTAGAACCACCTCCGGATCCAGTCGCCCCAATGGTCCCGGGAAGCTGCCGCCGGGTAGTCGGCCACCCGGGACGGCAGCATCTGCACCATCACCAAGCCGAAGGGGGACTTGGGTGCCCCCTTCACCAGGTGGGAGCTCCACGCCACCGGCTCGTAGAAGTACCAGAAGACGTCTAGGGTGAGCTCCCTCCCGGTCGCCGTCTCGAATAGCTAGATGAAGATCGCCATCCGGACTATGGCATTCGGGGTGAGGTGGTTGAGCGCCACCCCGTACTCCTTCAGAAACTCCCGGAGCATGGGATGCACCGGGAGCCGGAGCCCCGCCTCCAGGAAGGCCTCGAAGGCCACGACCTCTCCGGGCCTGGGGCGGGGGGCTCCAGCTTTCTTCACAGGGACTCGAATGTCCCCGTCCTCGACGACGCCGCGTTCGACCAAGGACTCAGCGTCCTCGGCCGTGAACTCGGACGCCCAGAGGAAGTCCGGAGCAACATCCTCCAGGGGCACCTCGGTCGTCTTCGCTCGACCCTTCGGTGCCATTAGGTTTGTTTTTCCGGTGACTAACTTTTCAGGAGGCTACGTCTAAAGGTTCCGGACGCTCGCTACCGGGAGAGCTAAGCGCGCTAAGGCTGAGGTTTGGACTGAACTTCCGGGCACCCCCCAAGGCCCGATTTGTTGGGTCGAGCCATGATCTAGATGGGTGCCACGTGGCACCCCGCGGACCAATCTGGGCCGTTGAAGTTCAAACCACGCGCGGGAAACGAAGGGACTAGCGCGCGAATTGAGGCGCCAGTTCGAACCGCGAGTGCATTTATGGCAAAACGGCGCGGCCTTAAGCGCGGGGCACGGAAACCGAAGCGTCACGGCTCCGGTGGCTTGGTCCGGAGATTTTCCCGGAGACATGTGCCATACCCACCGGGGACTTGAGCGTCGTCCCCGGGGGGCATGGGGGGCTGCTGTTGGCGGAAATCTCCATGGGACTAAGTCCAGGTAAGTTGCGTCACATTCGCCCGGGGACCTGGTCTCCGGGGCCTCCCCGGGCGCCGCCATTTGTCTCCGGGGACGTGGCCTCCGGCCCCTCCCGGGGCGCCGCCTTTTGGCCCCCCAGGACCTGGCCTCCGGGGCCTCCCCGAGCGCCGCCATTTGGCTCCGGGGACCAGGCCTCCGGGGCCTCCCCGGGCGCCGCCTTTTGGCTCGCGGGACCTGGCCTCCGGGGCCTCCCCGGGCGCTGCCATTTGGCTCCGGGGATGTGGCCTCCGGCCCCTCCCCGGGCGCCGCCTTTTGGCCCCCGGGACCTGGCCTCCGCGAGCTCCCCGGGTGCCGCCATTTGGCTCCGGGGACCTGGCCTCCGAGGCCTCCTCGTGGGCCGCCTTTTGGCCCCCGGCACCAAGCCTCCATCGCCGTCCCGGGCACCGCCATTTGCCCGGGCACCTGGCCTCCAGGGCCTCCCCGGGCGCCGCCTTTTGGCCGCCGGGACCTGGCCTCCGGTGCCTCCCCGGGAGCCGCCTTTTCGCCCCTGGGACCTGGCCTGCGGGGCTTCCCCGGGCGCCGCCATTTGGCTCCGGGGACGTGGCCTCCGGCCCCTCCCCGGGCGCCACCGTTTGCCCGAGGACCTGGCCTTCGGTGCCTCGCCGGGCGCCACCTTTTGGCCCCCGAGACCTGGCCTCCGGGGCCTCCCCGGGCGCCGCCATTTAGCTCCAGGGACGTGGCCTCCGGCCCCTCCCCGGGCGCCGCCTTTTGGCCCCCGGGACCTGGCCTCCGGCACCGTCCTGGGTGCCGCCATTTGCCCGGGGACCTGGCCTCCGGTGCCTCCCCGGGCGCCGCCTTTTGGCCCCCGGGACCAGGCCTCAGGCGCCGTCCCGGGCGCCACCATTTGCCCGGGGACCTGGCCGCCGGGGCCTCCCCGGGCGCCGCCTTTGGCCCGGGGACCTCGCCTCCGGTGCGTGTCCCGGGCCTCGTCGCCCTTCTAAAGGTAAAGTCTCGAGTTGTTTATCACGTGTAGGTCACGCGAGGAGTGCCTCGGGAATCAGCGACCACCTGTCAAGCATCCAAGACGTTTCACCGGGAGAAGGACGTTCCTGCCCTCAATCCGACGGTGGCTTCCGGGGTAGTTTAGGTTTTTTGCTTCTTTTTGGGGCTATAAATAGCCCTTGTACCCCTCAGTTGTAAGCAAGTGATTCATTGTTATTTGAATAGCTAAACTCACAGGTGTGCTCCAGAAGTCTCTCCCCCAGAGAGAGCCTCCCCAGCCGACTCCGGTCGGGAGCGCATCGACAGGACTAGGGCCCCCACCGGGACCCGAACCTGTATAAATCCTTGTGTCAATTGCATGTTGTGTTTGTCCGGCGGGGGAGGACCGGTCGCCCGGTCAACCCGCGCTGCGTAATCTTCGCTAGGATCGTTCACAAAACCTGCCGGGGTATTCGCAATACCACGACACTACATGTATCCATTTGAGAGATTTATGGGTATCTTGAAGGGATATGTAAGGAATCGTCATCAACCTGAGGGCAGTATCATTGAAGGTTATGCCGCCGAGGAGGTGATTGAATTTTGCACCAACTATATGGCCGGGGTTGACCCAATTGGCGTTCAGGGCATTTGAACGATTGGATTCAAAGCAGTCGTCCCCTCCAGTGATCTGTATGCAAAAGCACATTTTTGGGTCTTACAACACATGACGGGGGTGGAGCCATACATACATGAGCACAAGGAAATGTTATGGAAACAGAATCCTTCGAAGCCAGAGATTTGGGTCACCAGAGAACATAATAGGAAGTTTGCTGGGTGGATCGAAAATAGGGTCCTGCGAGCTTCTGAGAGCTCCGTAAGTGAAGTTGTTACATATTTGGCCAGAGGGCCAATATTTACTGTAGGGACTTGGTAGGGGTACAACATCAACGGCTATTCATTTTACACAAGAACTCAGGACGAGAAGAGTACTATGCAATGTCGTGGAGTGACACTACTTGCTATTTCGGAGGATGCCAGGGCAGTAAGGGCACTCAACTCATATCACGGTGTTATTGAAGAAATATGGGAGCTCGATTCCATATTATTTACAATTCCTTTGTTTCGATGCCAATGGGTCGAAATCCCTCGAGGTGTTAAAGTCGACAATTATGGGTTTAGTCTCGTCGATCTTAGTAGAGTCACACACTAAGACGATCCATTTATACTTCCTGAGCAAGCCACACATGTATTCTACATCATTGATCCGGCCAATCGAAAGTTGTACATTGTCCTTCACAGTAAGAGATGTATTTTTGTTGTCGAAGACGTTGTGGATGAAGAAGAGTATAATCAGTTTGACGAACTGCCTCCATTTTTAGATGAAATTCTTCAATCTGTCCATACCGAACATATTGACGAAACTAGTTACCTGCGAGACGATCACGAAGAAGGATTATGGGTTGATAGGCATTCTTGACTATTTGCAATTAATGTAAGTGATCGACGTAAGTAATAATTGAAAATTTTAATATATATACTGATCATGGTGTGAAACTTGTGATTACTATGGCCATCCACTCAAGCACATGCAATAAATATTTATATATGTCTGCTCTAGCTTGTACCTATATATGCCTGTCATTTTACAAGTAATACATGGAATAACACCATTGTGCTCTATCTGTTAATACTAGCGAACTAGGAGAAGAAATTTTGTTTTACTAATGGTCCGTATTGTCAAACCGTTAGAAAAAGTGTCATCTTCTAGCAGTTACTACAATGGAATCGTTAGTAAAAACCTAAGTATTCTAATGGTTTGTTAATGTTAACCGCTAGAAGAAATTACATTTTACTAACGGTTAGCTGTGTTGAACTATTAGAGTAAGTCCTCTCTAAATAAACCCTGGAATTTTCCCTCCATTCGAACCAAACACATTTCCAATTATCTCTACTCGCGTGCGCAAAACCCTACCCTCGCCGTCGTCTACTTTTTCTCTCTCGGACCATGGTCGCCACCACGATTTCGGTTCTCCACTGCCGCCGGCCACTGCATTGCGCCATCGTTGGCCACTCCACGACCTGGAAGTGATTTTGACCACGACCTTACATGATGTTGTAAATTTTGGATTACATCGAGACTTAGCAAGCAGATCTTCGTATTGGTATTTTATGCCCTGCTCTTGTCTGAACCCTAGTTTAGTGGTGGTTTTCAGAATTCAAAACCTCTTTTAATTCATAGATTTGTCAAGTTGGGGTTCAGAACTGAGTATTGATGGGCTGATAGTTGCAGGCTGTTTTAAGTTCTTTACAGTTATAATTGAACCTTGTTACATGAGGGTTGAAATGCAAAACATTATTTGGATGGTTGCAATTCTGAATTAGTTAATTGATGCTTGAAGATCTTGTATCCTATACAGCACATGAGGAGTTAACCTGTGCCTTGGTAGGTTGATTGTAAGGTTGATACCCGATTGGGCTTTTCATTGCTTGCATATTGGAGTTGTAGCTATATTCAGATTGTGGCTTTGATTTCAAATCTGCCTAATCAGCTTAAGCCTAAAGATTCTTTACAAAATTCGTAGTTTTCCTAGAAGTCAATTGAATTAATATTCAGGTGGTTCATGCTGATTGAAATCTGTTTCATTTATGAGGTTTAATTGATTCTTTCTCGAGGTAAATTGGGAGATAACAATCCATGTATATGGGCACTGTTGTTGACTTGAGTTCTTAAGGCATGTCTGTAAGAAGTAATTGATCCTCACATTACATGAGCAAAAGGATAGATGGCTTTGAAATTGGGTGGTATAGTGATTACTTCTAGAGTCACTTCAAATTAAATCCTGAAGTCATGTGAATTGATCTTGAGATTATGTCTTGCTGCTGTTTCTTGATTATGATTAAGCCATATGTACTAGCTTGTTCAAACTTGTGGAATTCTGGATCATGTTCAGGCTTAAGTACTTGATTAGTTGTGAGAGTGGATTGCTTATTTAATTGGCAATTGGATGAAATTTTGTTGAGTTAATTAGGATACTTTGACTCTGTGCTGAGGTTATGTATGAACATTACCTATCAACAGAAGGAGAAAACATGCTTGCAAGTGTTTGGATTGGTAGAGTTTCCCCTTTGAAATAGTTAGAACGAGAGGAAAGGAGTTTAGAAATTTATTTGTACATTTGATTGTTCCACTTCTATTTGAGCTGAAACCATGTTCAGAGTAAATTGCCTCAGGAATTGTCTCATGCTATATTTTTCTGTTTTTACTGACTTTCTAATGCATTGATTACCATATGCATGGACATGCTTCAATTGATGGTTTGTTATCAACTTGATAAATAAATAAATAAATTCCATTTTAGTTATGAACTTTTTCATGTAAATCTATTTTTCATATCAAATGATGGTTTGCACATGGAATTTTAGGCACAGCCATGTTGGCATCTTCCTCATCTAATACTAATGATTCGACGAGGGGCAACATAGCTGATGCTGCTTTGTCCCAACGCAAGAAGAAGGTGCGAGGCGCGATAATGTTGTGCCATTTTGCCAAACGTACGGATCTTTCCTGTGAGTTCAACCAGTTTGGGAGACCGATCGGAAAAAATGTTGGGTAGTACGCTACCTATGTTGGTTTGTTGGCGAAGGAAAGGGTGAAGATCACCGTCCAGAGCTGGAAGGACGTGAAGGCCGACGAGAGGGATAGGCTGTGAGCGAAAGTGAAGGTAAAATTAATCAAAATCCCTGAACTGTTGATTAATCACATTCCCGTGGCTTATCTTGAAGATTAAGTAAAAAAGTGCTTATATGCACTATTTGAAAACAGACCAAGTGGAACATCCCCGACGATGGACCCAAGATGGCTTGCTTGAAGGACATGAACAACACATGGAAAACCTTCAAGAGCATCCTTGTTAAAGGCAAATCTCCATGCGAGAAGTATCCCTTCATAATGGAGGAGGTATGGGAGCAATTCACCAAGCAGAAGGGGACCTCTGAGTTCAAGGTATGTATGCTTCCTTTGCTTAGTCACATCGTTGTATGGAGTAACCAATGGTGCATTAATTATCCTGTTTCTGCTATGAAGGCCCTTAGTGAGAAGAACAAGGCAATCCAGAGGGGGAACGACCACCCACACCGGCTCGAATCTCGTGGCTATGCGGGGAAGGAGGAGCAGTGGAAGAAGGCTGAAGACGAGGAGTCGACTTAATTTCATCGACTCCCCTGACCTGCCGATCTCTGAGATTTGTGATCCGCGATGCAAGCACTGGTGGTTGGTCGGAGGGACCGTGTCATCCACGGGATCTGTGGAGTTTCCAAACCCTAAGGACGCTGAGGTCATGCAATGAATCATAAGTAGGCTAACTTCCTCATCTTTTTCTTTTCCTTCGTTAACCAAGAAACCTAAAATTCTTGCATTTATTGGTACTGCACAGATCTAAAACCTTAAGGATGCGGACCGTGGGGTTTGTTGTGTTGTGGAAGGATGGCTTCAAGGAGACCGGGCCACAGAGGAAGAAGGCCCGCAACTGGAAGGAAAAGGAATCGGAGCTGGCCGAGAAGATACGGTCAGACATGACTGCACAATTCATGGCCATGTTCGCTCAAATGAACGAGAAGTATGAACGCCTCAACAGAATTGTGTAGTCCAAGGGTATAGATCTAGCTACCGAGGTCGACACTACTAGGCCAAGCAATTGCTGCTCAAAGGTTCATGTGGATCCGGTGGACCTGCTTAAGGTACTGCAAGCCTAGCTTGAACTATATATGCACTTCAGTTGATGTCACTCCCATTCCGTTACAATTGTTTCGCTAACCTATTATAATTGTTGCAAATTTGCAGAAGCCGGAGAGCTATAGCCTATTGATCTACATAGGCGATGACCTTGTGGTGGTTGCACACGGGGTCGTATATTTGTCTTGGGAGGATGTTCAGATCCACTGCATACCTCTGAAGCCTAGGTTTATGTAATCGCTGAATTTGCTCTCAACATCAGCGTGAGGTCTAACCTCAAGACTTGCTGTGTCCACGGTCGGGGCAGCAGATGATCTTTCCTGTTGATCTCCCTCTATGGCCGGGACTGCGGTTTCTGTCCCTTGGGATCGGATTTCCGCTGCCATTCCATCCACAATGGCCCGAAGAACCTCTTCGCCCATGGGAGTCCGACTTGGCTCTCCCGCGACCTCAGCTATGGGTGTACCTTGGCTTGTCGAGGTCGCCGGGTTACTAGGTGCAGCATCCTTGCGCCAACAGACAGACAAACATATTGTAAGGCGAGATGCCTCCCGTCAGTCATATTTAGATGGCGATAGGAGAAGTTTTCACTTTATTCGAAACCCCACCCATGGTTTGGGTTCCGATGATGAGCTCCCAAGAGAAAGAAGCCTTACTGGTTGCTCTTGGGAAAGAGTCTTCTTCTGTCCTTGTTTTCCTTCTCTTAAAAAGGATAGTATCCTCTTCTCCCTGTGTGAACACAATTCAATGGGTATGTACAGAGGAACGAAAACGTGCGAGAGAATTCTTACACCAGTCGCTCCCTCTATCAATAGGGGAGGTGTTGTTAGTCCTGGGGCTTCACGAGTCTCAAGCACTAGGGTTCCACCCGAAACCGCAGGATTGTTAGTGGTCATGGGGCCCATTATAGCCATTTCTGTCCCTGCGGTCAGGGACAAAATTTCGTCGACCGGAAGGGAAGTTGACCTCTCTGGGACGCTTGTTCCCAAGAGGTCAGTTGCTTTCCTCTTGCGGCGAACTAGAGCAATGTTGTCTTCCTCATCCTCGCTCCCTTCACCCTGTACGATGAAGAAGTAATTTCCACTCATACTTGGGGTTACAGGAGGTATTGAGAATCTTACCGTAGTATTTTTCACGGTAATGGTTTTCTTCCGCGAGGAAGCCTCTTCCAGAATCTTCTTAGGTTTTTTGGGAGCAGATTCCTTCACTTCGTGCTTTGAAGGGGTCCTCCTCACCCTCTTCGCAGTCGGTCTTCCCGAAGGACAAATGTCCTCTCTTGGATGCATTGCCTCAGCAAATTTTCCCAGAAGCTGTATTATTCAACATGCTTTTGGTAATACAAGGCAAATGGATGGTTTCCAATAGAGCTTGCTTGAATAAATCATACCTTTCGGCGCTCTTGCTTAAGATCGTCGCCGGCGTTAATCAAGCTCTGGGGGCGAGGCGATCCTTTAGCTCCCTCCATAGCGGCGTTATACGCCCGAAGAAGGTAGTTTGTCCGTTTCTCAATCTCGGACAAGGATAGCGCTATGTCACAAACAAGCATGCATGTTAACAAATGCGACGTCTTTTTGCATGTTTTTGTTGACTAAAGGATATACCATTATTATAGTCCAGGGTGCTGTCCGCCATGGACACCACCTCCCAAGCTGGATGTGCCCTTTCACGCAGGGGGGCTCATCTTGTTCTCCACGAAGTCATGTATGATATCACGCGCGGTCAAGCCTTGCTGAACTAAGTGAAGAATAGCTTGATCTTGTTTCTTCTGTTCTGTGCTCAGAATGGGAAGGGAGTCTAACTCACTGGCTTTCTCCGGTCGGGTGTTCGCGAACGATAGTCTGCTCTTCGACGGAGAGGTGCAGTAGAACCACTTATGGTACCACCCATGAACAGAGTCCCGTAGAGGCGGGAATGGGTACTCCTTCTCCCCTATACGGAAGTAGATGCACCCAGCGGCATTGGCACTTTTTGATCATGCCGAAAAGTAGAAGCGTCGGAAAATCTCCACGCTTGGAAGCACTCCAACAAAGGCTTCACAGAGATGTTGGAAAATCGCCAGGATAAGGACTGTATTTGGGTGGAAATTTACTAACTCCAACCTGTAATGGTCCAAGATTCCCCTCAGGAATTTTCTTTCTGGGAATCAAAACCCGCAGCGCAAGTATTCCTCGAAGATCACCAATTCACCCTCTTGGACGATTGGGGTTTCTTGATCTTTTTTCGCTGGCCGCCAGCTGATCAGCAGCCGTGGGGAGAATCTCTTCTTTCTCTAGTGCCACCAAGCTATCTTCTGTATGGTGGACGGATCGGCTCCAGGACGCCATTTCCTATGAAGAATTGAGAAGAAAAGTGGTGACTTTGGAGATGACGAAGACGAGGAATGCAAAAGAGGGTTTTTGTGCGGCAGGAGGGTCTAAGACACGAAGGGTTTTTGGCTTCTCCAGTAAGCTACCACTTCCTTTTATATGTCCGAGACAACCCTTCGCCGAGTATTTTATTAATTTCCCATAATGGGTGTCTTTCCTCTTGGAACCCGTTATCCATACCTAGTAATGAATCCGAAATGAAATGTGTTTTTATCATTTTATTTCGCATTCGGGGGGGCCATGGTATAGATAAAAATATTGGAAATTCCTCAATCTTTATTAAGGGAATAATTCCTTATGGTTTTGGAATAAGTTTATGACCTCTATACTGATCGTAGCACAATCCTGTGATCACAACGGATATGTGTGATCATAACAGTTGTGGTCGCCGTATGGTCAAGATACTGTTCTGTGATCGTTCTGATCATAGTCTACGGTCTCAATGCTATTCTAAGACCAAAAAACTGTTTTGTGATCGTTACTCTAGTTCTGATCGTAGTCTACGGCCTTAATGCTATTCTAAGACCAAAGAACTGAGCCAGTTTCGGACAAAACTTTACTTGTGTATTTTTGGTCGCAGAAGCATTCTCATGTAACTATTTCTATCGTGGTATTGCGAATACCCCGACAGGTTTTAAGAACGATCCTAGCGAAGATTACGCGGCGCGGGTTGACCGGATGACCGGTCCTCCCCCGCCGGACAAGCACAAGAAATGACACACGGATTTATACAGGTTCGGGTCCCGGTGGGGGCCCTAGTTCTGTCGGTGCGCTCCCGACCGGAGTCGGCTGGGGAGGCTCTCTCCGAGGGAGAGGCTTCCGGAGCACACCTGTTAGTTTTTAGCTATTCCAACAAATGAATCACTTGCCTACAACTGAGGGGTACAAGGGCTATTTATAGCCCCAAAAAGAAGCAAAAAGCCTAAACTACCCCGGAAGCCACCGTCGGATTGAGGGGTAGGAACGTCCTTCTCCCGGTCAAACGTCTTGGATGCTTGACAGGTGGTCGCTGATTCCCGAGGCGCTCCTCGCGTGACCTGCACGTGATAAACAACTCGAGACTTTACCTTGAGGAGGGCGATGAGGCCCGGGACATGCGCCGAAGGCCAAGTCCCGGGGGCCGAAAAGGCGGCGCCCGGGGAGGGGCCAGAGGCCAGGTCCCCGGGCAAATGGCGGCGCCCTGGACGGGGCTGGAGGCCACGTCCCGGGAGCCAAAAGGCCGCGCCCGGGACGGCGCCGGAGGCTAGGTCCCGGGAGCCAAAAGGTGGCGCCCAGGGAGGGGCCGGAGGCCACGTCCCCGGCCGCATGGCTGCGCCCGGGACGGCGCCGGGGGCCAGGTCCCGGGAGCCAAAAGGCGGCGCCCGGGGAGGGGCCGGAGGCCACGTCCCCGGGCAAGTGGCGACGCCCGAGACGGCGCCGGAGGCCAAGTCCCCGGAGCCAAAAGGCGGCACCCGGGGAGGGGCCGGAGGCCACGTCCCCGAGCAAGTGGCGGCGCCCGGGACGGCGCCGGAGGCCAGGTCCCGGGAGCCAAAAGGCGGCGTCCGGGGAGGCCCCGGAAGCCTGGTCCCCGGGCGCATGTGGCGCAACTTACCTGGACCTAGTCCCGCGGAGATTTCCCCCAACAATTTCTCACATAATGTAAAGAACCTTAATTCGTATTATAAGTTCTACATAATCCTTTTAAGAGATCAAGTATGTAAGGAAAAGAAATTCTTTATTTCCGACAATCTTTACATACAAAAGGGACACAGGCGACCAAAGCATCAACCTGGCCTGATAACCTTTTACAAAGTTCTCCCAGGGACATGTTAACATTAGTAGGATCAACACTACCTGCCCCTAGAGAACTAGCTATGGCTCTACGTCTATCTACATCATCCCGAATCAAAGAAGCGCTATTATTCCTTATTGTATCAGAGAGTTCTCGCTGCTACCAAGCATAATCCCTCACCAAGCGGAATTGGCGAGCCTCTTCGCGGGAGTTGTCATAACATTCTGCCAGATGAAGAATGGCCGAAGACATCTCATCGGTCTTCTTCTCTAGGGCCTCTTTTTCTTTTTGGAGAGTTCGCTCGAGGGATACACTCTCACCAAAAAGAGGCTGGACTTCAGCAGGCTGATCGCTGGGGGCTCCAGAAATTTTCGTCTCCTGCACATATATGCGTTAGTTTTAAAAGATAAAATGACCAGTAGAGAGAATGAAAATAATTATCAATCCTCGCAGTAAGATTGGATGGGAGGATGATGCACTTCCCCCAGGAAGTAGATCACCCAACAAAAGCTGGGGATCACTTGGTTGCGATAGAGAAAGCTAACCAGAAGAAGAAAGGTGGGAAGGATTGTTATGAATCTCCGAAGGTGGAGATGATGCAACTGGAGGAGCTGCTGGGGCTGAAGAATAGGGTAATGTGACAGCCCAGGTCTCGGCTCCTTTTACCAATTTTGATGCAGTTCCACTGGAGGATCCTTCGTCATTCTTCGATCTCTTCTTTGGAGGAATTAGTTCTTCGCACACCTGTAAGTTTCAAAAAGCATTACTTTGGAACCGACCAGAATGTAGGAAAAAAGTTGAACTAAGACTTTCAGAAAAAGACTTACTTCCTAAGAGTCTTGATCAATTTCTAACGCCACTTCTACTTCTTCCCCATCACTCTCAATCTCTATAATGTTATTGGGATCTTAATCTGCCATCGGAACAAGAACTGAAGTTTATAGGGAGTAGCTGGAGAGGAGAAATAACACTGAAAGACTTAGTCGTGGTGGGAAACTTGTGAATTCAAAGAAATGAAGGGCTCTTCACTTTATAGAGCCCGAAGGCATCGGTTCGTTTCCACACACGTCTCGAGTTCTTAAAACTACACTTACGGTTGCCATCACGATGAGTCGCCTAGGACATCATTACTAGCCAAGAAAAACTCAGGGTTTTTCTCAGGATATGAACCGTCACACGGCGGAACAGTATCAGCTAAAGTTAAAATGTCGGGTTCATAATTCGATGCAGGATAAAAATTTGAAGTAAATATGCCCTCTCATTTTCTTCAAATTTGGGGGCTAGCTGATGAGGATTATCACCCGAGCTAGTTCAAAGTAATACATATCTGGTTTAAGACAGAATCAGATTTGATGTGTGTCCATAAGACCGTCATTTTGCTCTCAGACGGCCTAAAGGGCACGGACACAAAGATAATTCATGATCGCAGCCCTTGCACGATCATAAGGCTGCAGACAGTGCATGGTCAGAAGACTGCAGACAGTGCACGGTCAAAGGATCGTTGACTATGTGCGACCAGAATAGTTCGGGAAGGCCTAACTCTTTGAACGGGCATATCCCGAGAATCACGAAGATCTTTCCACGTATGAAGACAACTGCCAGGAGGTTAACAAGTGCGGTTATCCCTTGATTGCATGTGTTAAGCCTACATGAAAGTTAAGTGCGGTTAACGAAACTGCATCCTAACAACTGTCCAAGGCCGTTTCACATTGGCGCCCTTTTGTCCAGTATAAAAAGGTAGTCAATGCACGTTCTAAGGACGAGGAATGATTCAGTCAAGCTTACAAGCACTATCAGGCGTCCAACAAACCTGAAGACCTAGATATAGTTAGATAGACACCAACATTGAAGAGATCATCGCCTGTGATCATCTCTTCTTCCCTCTTGTAAACATCTTATTCGATATAGTGAAATCACAACAGGACGTAGGGCAGTTACTCCCACCATCGAGGGGCCGAGCCTATATAAAATCCTTTGTGCCCATACAGACATTACTCATCCTACCTTCCCAGAGGAGCACCCTGAAAGGTCCTGCAACTCACAAATTTACATAAGATCGACTAAGGATTCTGAGTCCAAATCGTCGACAGTAACTAATCTAAATCTTGAGAGTATTTAAATTGTTTGAGAGTGAAAATCAATCTAGTAAACCAAGGTTTTCAAGAATTAGAGAAAAATCTAAGGTTTCTGGAAACCCGTCACCATCAAGCTTGATTTTTTGCAAATGTAGTATATTAATGAATTAATTACCAGCATTGTATATTACTGGGTTGATGGCTAAGAAACCAAATAACGGTTCCAAAGGATCGCACCTATTTCTCTAACTTAGTTAGGTGAAAACCCCTTCCAAACCTTAGATTTATTCACTAAAACACAGTATTCGCTTGTTGCTTTAGAGTATGAGTACCGATTGAATCACGGAATATGAATGATATCTAGGTTTTAGCGTATAATAATTCAAACAATTAAACCAAGGAACTTCCAAATAAACTAGAGCCAAAATCATATCATCCAGATTAGGTCATCTCTAACTCTAGAGAGAAAACTACTCATGAAAAACCATTAAAAACACTGATATTAAAGTAAAATAAAATAAAACATACCAAATTTAATTGATGAGAGAAAAATGACTGTCCAAATCAGTTTACAACTCAACCCAAGACTCAACTAAAAAAACTGACTAAAACTAACACTAAAGTTGAGGGAGAAAACTAAACTAAATTTCTTGATGGTTAAAATACTAAAATCTTTTCTATTTATAGCCTAAGAGTTCAATATAGTTACAAAATCAATCCTTGTCAAACTCTTGTTCTAAATACTTTAAATTGACTCAAATTCTATCTCGAATGGCGTGCAAAATTGGAGTAGTGTGGACCGCTCGTTCTCGTGAAAAGCACACCTGTGCTGCGAGTCGTGGCTGGTTCTTTCAGTTTCTGTGCAACACCTGAGCCGGACACAGGCACGGGCACGACCGTGCTTGCATGGGGCCTGCCTGTGCGAACCCTGTGTTGGGTTCGTTTTCTTGGTTGCTTCAATTTTTCTTGTTGTTTCGGCTTCACATAGTCAATTTTGTTTCCTTCGTTCAGATTCATTCAAGTCTTCATGTTTTGTCCTAAAATACGTAGAAAATACTTGCTAGCAATATTTTCAATCGATTACATGAATAGAATATGAATGTTTTGCAAGTTTGAATAAATATGGATTCAAATCGGACTTGTAACTTAAGGATGCCTATATGTAAATAATGCTTGTCAAGCATTAAAAATATCTGTAAATTTGGATGATAGTGGGTAGGGCTAGACAAAAAGATCAAAACTCGTGAACTATTTGGGATCGGATCGAAACTCGGCTCAAGCTCTTAACGAGTTGAGTTCGAGCCTGAGGTAAAGCTCGAGTGAGCATTCGAGTCGAGCCCGAGTCTTCCCGAGCTCACCCGAGCTCGGCTCGTTGAAGCTCGAATTATAATTACTAATACCTTACACTTTTAATGGGCCTTACCTTACATTTTTAATGGGCTTCAACTGCAGCCACGATCCCGCGAGGCCATGTGAGTGACCTAAGATCACTTCGGCTGTTCGGCAGTTCGGCCGGCCATCAATCCCCAAATCCAATCCCCAACCCTAGCCCTCACCCCTCAGCCCCTCACTCAAATCCTCCACAAACCACTTGACTTGAGTAGTTGAGCGGCCGCACCACACACCAGGCACCAGATCTATCACGGTGGAGCAGTGCTGCAGCGGTGCAGGGGAGCTAATGCCCTAACCTTCTGTAAGCATCAATGGTATTATCAAAGTCTAATGCCACTTTAAGGCTGTAAGCATCAATGGTATTATCAAAGTCTAATGCCCTAACCTTCTGAGATGAGGATCACTTGTGCAATTTTGTATTGATCTATTGTATAAGTCTGTAAATATTATTGTTGTTATTATTGTATTGATCTATGTTTTTTTTACCTAAAAAAATTTTGTACTATCATTTAGGTCATATTTGGAAGGTAGTTTTTAACCCATTCATAAAAGATTTTTATACATTGGATTTGGAAGGAAAGTCCTCTCAACAGTAAGCAATGCAATGGAGCAGCAGCCATCGCTTGAGGTGAGTTGCAAATTCTCTTGGTTTCATGCTTTCATAGTAATCCATGGTTGATCACTTGACCCACAAATTTTAATACTGTAATCTATTGTTTTAGATATCAGAAGAACTACAGTCCCAACAATCTGTTGATCCATCAAATTTGAGAGTTGATACGGTTGATAGTGATGGGCAGGAGGGAGCGGAAGGAGCTACAGCTACTGATGCTGTGAAGGTAGAAGATGGCTCTGAAGATACAACAATCACTACTACAGAAATGCAATCCACTAACCCATATCTTCTAACAGTTACAAGCAATCTGGGAAAAATCCGATAGAGTACGACTACAGCGGTGGAGAAGAGACTTTGTACTATCGGTTATATTCTGGTGTACCGTTAGTGAAATGCAAACAATTTTTACTATCGGTCATTACTCTACCAACCGATATAATAGATGAAATAGTACTATCGGTTTGTCTTTCGTAACTGATAGTGAAATTACGGACTTTTTACTACCGGTTCATACTGTACCAACTGATATAATAGAGTAAATTTAATATCGCTTTGTCTTTGGTTACTGATAGTGAAATTATGGAATTTTTACTATCGGTTACTACTGTACCAACCGATATAATAGAGTAAATTTTACTCTCGGTTATATGAAACAAACCGATAGTAAAATGACATCCTCGATTGTGGTTTTGAACCGATAGTAAAATTGCACAACTTATCTCGACCCCTGCTCTGCATCCTCGATTCATTTCTACCGTACGTGCATCCACGCTCCAAGCTAGAGTGATCTAGAGAAGCTAGCTGGGAGGTTATAATTCGATCCCCCTCGGTATTGTCATCTTGTCATCACCTCTCTCTCTCTCGATCACTCTTTCACACTCTCCCTCTCTCTCTACTTCCAATTCATTAAACTAGATATATGTAGCTCCAAACTAGCTAGAAGGCTAGGTTGGCTAGCTAGCTATAGCTTGCTGAAGTTAGCTAGGAATGATTTATGGCTGAAGTTAACCATTTAGCTAGCTAGCGCTTCCAATTAAATGCATCAAGTTAATTAGGGTTTCATATATATCCATTTAATGTAATTAAGTAGCTGTACACACATATGGCCTAGCTAATTGATGATGTTTCATACATGCATGCCCTGAGTCATTAATTATTTATTTTAATTTGTCAATTTTGTGAAATAATTGTAGATGGACCGAGAATATTGGATGTATGGAATAAAACGTACTACTGTTGAGTATTTGGAGGGTGTGAATGGGTTTATTAAATTTGCTGAGCAAGAAAACGCGAAGAAGGGAGAGACAGATATGCATTGTCCTTGTATAGATTGTATGAACTTAAAGAGGTTCGGCAACTCTAATCAGATTAGGAGTCATTTGATTCGTCGTGGTTTTAACGCACGCTATAATCGTTGGATATGGCATGGTGAAGATCTTGAGGAAACGAGCACCACTACCACTCAGCAGCACCCGGAAGTAGATTGCAGTAATGATGATCATCAGAACATTGATAATGTTCATTCGGATGTGCATGTAGATGAAGAAAATTTAGATGAAATGTTACGTGATGTAGAAGAAGATTACAGCGAAAACGATTTTGCTAAATATGAGAAGTTAATTGTTGATTCTGAGAAACCTTTGTTCCCCGGATGTGCAAAATTTACAAAGTTGTCTTCTGTGTTGAGATTATATAACTTGAAGGCAAGAAACGGTTGGAGCGATAAGAGTTTCACGACGCTATTAGATCTGTTAGCGGACATGCTTCCAGAGGGAAATTAGTTGCCTAGATCGGTTTACCAGGCCAAAAAACTATTGTGTCCGCTGGGAATGAAAATCGAAAGAATACATGCATGCCCAAATCATTTATGTAAATTTTCATTTGAATTGAAGTTGATTTGAGCAATAATTGATTCTTTTTACAAATCAATATGAAAACTGCAAAGTTCATATTCCTCGTGGTTTTTGGCTGGTTTGTCATTTTGATATCTCCATCTTGATTGGCTATTCGAAGAAAGTTTCTATATGCATGATTCCTTATGTTCCATGATTGGTCTTTACTGTTAATTTATTTCAAAATTATTGGAAGTCATTTGCATGGGGTTTCATGTGTCTTTACAAGTGCAAAATGATGTACTGAAACCCATCTGTAATTGTTCTCAGGAAAACCGTTTAGGGTCAATAACATTGTATTTTACTATCGGTTTCAATTTCCAAACTGATATGAATTTAAGATCTAATATCGGTTTCTTGTTCCCAACCGATAGTAATACATATTGTGTTATGAGACCCTGTTCTACATTTTGGTTTGATCTTGTACAGTGGATTAATTTACTATTGGTTAATAATCATAAAACTGATAGTGAACAATGGCAATACTCCAAACCCTAACTGCCATTGTATTTACTATCAGTTTGATGATTATTAACCGATAGTAAAGATTCCTATATTAGGTTAAACCCGCACGATTTTCCCTCTAGTCCAACTGATCACATTTCCAAATACTCGCGCGCGGAAAACCCTAGCCTCCCCGACGTTCCCTTCTTCGCTCCTGCACCACCATTGCCGCTCACTATTGGGTTCTCCACCGCCTTGGACCACTGCATCGCGCCATTGTAGGCCACTCCACGAATGATTGTAAGTGTTCTTGATCAAACAGTAGTATCATTGATCTTGCCGCTCACGTCAATTTCTTAAATTTATATTGAATAGTTCATATGTGGTTCAATGTATTACAAATATAAAACTAGATGAAAAGTGCATGAATTACAAACTTGATAGATATGAGAATTACAGACTTGATGAAAATTACTAAGAATATTTCGTTACATAGTCGTCCACTATCGGTTTCTTATTTCGAACCGATAGTAAAATACCATAATCTGAATTTTCTGTTAATTATTTCCCATTTTCTAATTTTCATCTGAAATTTTGGTTCATTTAAATTTTCATCACAAAGCCATGATTCTTTATGTTCCTGCAGAGAGACTAGCATAGTTTGCACTGCTAATCTTATCTATTTTCCTGAATACAAACTTGAATACTATCGATTTTAATTGTCAAACCGATAGGAAATAGAGTATCTAATATCAGTTTCTTATTTTCAACCGATAGTACATTGCAAAAGTCTGAATTTTGTAGATTTCATATTTGATTTGTGCAAAGAATCAACTATTGCTCAAATCAAATACATTTCAAATGAAAATTTACAGAAATGATTTTCATTGCATGAAATATATTTTTCTGAAAAAATTTTCCAAATAGGATTTTACAATCAAGAGTTATGGTCAAATGATCTTTATGTTAAGCAAGAAGGTTGAAGTTCGACAACCTTTTACAAATTGAGTTCAAATATTATTTTCATGAGATTTTTGACATGAAAGGGCTTGAATCAGTTATTCATACCATTTTGAGCCGAAGGTCACGAGTAAAGACCATAGAAATAGCCAAAGCTCATGTTTTGCATGTATAAGATATTTCGAGTCAAAGCAAGTTTTCCGGTGAGATTCAAACACCCAAAATCTATTCAAATTGAAACTCTTTTGAGAAAGTTTTCAATTTCGAACTTCTTCGGGGTAATAACATCTAGGACTTTTGTAAAACAAGTTTTGGCACAATTCAAATAGATTTTGATTAGCACTCGAAACTGATTCAGCAAGGGCCAACGTAGATGACGCTGCCTTGCCCCAGCGCAAGAGGAAGGCGTGAGGTGCGACGATATTGTGCCTTTTGGCCAAACGCGCGGATCTTTCATGTGAGTTCAACCAATTCGGGAGACCGATCGGGAAGAACGCCGACCAATATGCTGCCTATGTTGGTTTGTTGGCGAAGGAAAGGGTGAAGATCACCGTCCAGAGCTGGAAGGACGTTAAGGCCGACGAGAGGGATAGGCTGTGGGTGGAAATTAAGGTCAAATTAATCAAAATCACTGAACTCTTGAGTAATCACATTCCCTTGGTTTATCCCAGAGATTAAGTAAGTCCTGCTTATATGCACTATTTGAAACAGGCCAAGTGGAACATCCCCGACGATGGTCCCAAGATAGCTTGCTTGAAGGAGATGAACAACACGTGAAAAACCTTCAAGAGCGTCATCGTCAGTATCTTCCTCGCTAAAGGCAAATCTCCATGCGAGAAGTACCCCTTCATAACGGAGGAGGTATGGGAGCAATTCACCCAACAAAAGGGGACTCTTGAGTTCAAGGTATGTATGGTTCCTTTGCTTAGTTACACCGTTGTATGCAGTAACCAGCGGTGCATTAATTTTCTTGTTTTTGGTACGAAGGCCCTTAGTGAGAAGAACAAGGCAATCCAGAGGAGAAACAACCACCCACACCGGCTCGGCTCTCGCGGCTATGCGGGGAAGGAGGAGCAGTGGAAGAAGGTTGAAGACGAGGCATCGAATTTCGTCGACTCCCCTGACCTACTGCTCTCCGAGATCCGCGATCCGCGATGCAAGCGTTGGTGGCTGGCCAGAGGGACCGTGTCGTCCACGGGGACTGTGGAGTTCCCAAACCCCAGGGACGTTGAGGTCGTGCAGCGAATCATAAGTTGGCTAACTTCCTGGTTAGAATAATAGAGTGTGGTAGAAAAAACTATGATCACTAGTGTGCGCACAAGTTTGTATATATTTTTCCCTCACAATGGAGAGCTTTGAATGTAACAGATCTCTTGCTCGAAGGAGGCGACCAAGGGATTGTTCACTCCCCATAGGGAGAACGACATCCTTACCCGAGCTCTAGGGAACAAGGAGCATCCAGGGCGGACGCGAACCGTGGGGGTTGTGGTGCGATGGAAGGAAGGTTTCTCGGAGCCCGGGCAAAAGGCGAAGAAGGCTCGCAGCTGGAAGGAAAGGGAATCGGAGCTGTCTCAAAAGATACGGTCAGATGTGACTGCACAATTCGTAGACATGTTCGCTCAAAGAAACGAGAAGTATGAATGCCTCAACCGAGTTGTGCAGTCCAAGGGTTTAGATCCAGCTGCCAAGGTCGACGTTGCCAGGCCGAGTAGTTGCGGCTCGAAGGTTCACGTGGATCCGGTGGACCTGATTGAGGTATTGCAACTCTTGAGCTATATATGCAGTTCAGTTGATGCCACTCCCGTTACGTTAGAACTGTTTCGCTAACCTGTTATAATTGTTGCAAATTGTAGAAGTCGGAGAGCTGTAGCCTATTGATCAACATAGGCGACAAACCTGTAGTGGTTGCAAATAGGGTCGTATATCAGTCTTGGGAGGATGTCCAGATCCACTGTGTACCTTTGGAGCCTGGATTCTCAAAGGTACAGGTGGACATGGCCCTCCTGGGCTACAGCTCTTTTTCGTTGCCCATCCCAACAGACGAAATGCGGACAATTGGCGAGGCATTGGGCTCGTACATACAATGGCCCAAGAAGGGTGTTAGACTACAGGAGGTAAACTCTAGCCATTCTAGCTTACAACTCAGTTAATGTACACAATTTGCAAAATCTAACTTACGCATTCGTAACTTAAAGTGGACGATGGATGCCAGCTCACTTCCTGAGGACACCACCCCCAGCACAATGCATGACCGAGCTCCTTTGGCCCCATGCCTCCTCCGACGGCCTCAAACCCTTCGCCATCAAATGAGGTCGACGGCACCGCACCCCAACCTTCAAAGGTATACACTCGCTCCCCGCGCAAAGGCAAGGGCAAGGCCAAAGGCAAGGCGAAACAAAGCCAGCCGGGTACGTTCAAGAACGGGTTCCCACTTGTGTCGGAGTACCTTCTGCGCAATATGGATCAAATAACCAGAAGTCTCCACGAGTGGTACCTGACCCGGTGTAGGCGCCACATCAACTTCTTAGTTCACTTCAGGCCAGGTCATTTTCACCGTGAGGCCGGGAGCATATCGGTAGCCCACGAGGATTTGTTCGACCTCCTCAACTGGCGGGAGCTTGATATGTCCATCATACGGACTGGAGTCCTGTGAGTTTGCTGTTGTGTGAGGTTATCACAGTTCATTTCATAAATCTAATCACTTTGTATGCACTACTTACCAATGTCTACTTTGCATCCAGGTGCATGTATAGGTTGGCGTCGATGAGGGCATGTGACAAGGTGGGTTTCCTCGACCCAGACAAAATAAGCCTCACGATGCTAGAGCACAACCAAGCACATGCAGAGGAATACATATCAAGGGCACTACTAGCGCAGCAGGACCGAGAGTTCATTCTTGCACCGTACCACCAAAGGTTAGTGCATTTCCTACTAATTTAACTCATTCTTGTATGTTACGCCTAACATATGTATGAAACGGTTCGCTTATATATGCAATGTAGGGGCCACTGGGTCCTCGCCGTCATTTTCCTATGGATGAATGAGATCTATTACCTCGATTCGATGAGCGACAGGGTGGCGCATGTTTTCACCCTCACGTGACACATAGACGCGTAAGTAACACAGCTATTTTAAATTTTTCTCTGACTAGCTAATTAATGATAACATATTAACTGGCAATGCTAAATTAAATGCAGGGCTTTCAAAAATTATGTTACTGCTGGAGGGAGGCATGACGCGTTGAAGGGCACAACAATTTCTTGGAAAGAATATGAGGTAATTAATATGGATGGAACTGCTCATGATGAGTCTTTTAATTTAAGCTTAATTAGTTCTTTCGAGTTAATGTGGGTTTATGTCTTTGCATATGCAATTATCCCAGTGCCATCAGCAGCCACAATCGTGGGAATGTGGCTTCTATGTCATGAGATTTATGTATGACCTGATCAGGACAAACTTTGCCCAATTCCCTAAGGTAACCATTTTTCCTGACTCAAAGTCGAACATTGGATGTCTCGTACGTTCCTAACTTCATACACGCATGCAGAGTGCCATGTTGAAAGACTAATATGAGTTGCCTCAATTGAAGGAGCTGCGAACAATTTGGGCTCAATATGTGATGGAAGAAGTGTCTATCAACGATTGATCGTAAATGACTTGTGTAATATATATTGAATGTGTTGATTGGTGTATGTGTGTAAATTCATTGGTGTATTTGTGAATAAACTCAATATGTGAATAAATTCAATCTGTCCAATGCATGTGTATATCTTTGTATTAGTGTATTTGTGAATAAATTAAATCTCTGAATAATTAGTGTATTTGTGAATAAATTAAATCTACTGTATTAGTGTATCACAGTATTGCTGTATCTGTTAATGATCCTTTGTAATACTATCGGTTAATATCCTACAACCGATAGAAGAAAGTTTCTAGTACTAACCGTGTCGAGTACCTAACCGATAGAAAAAACTATACATTACTATCGGTTTCCAGTGAATAACCGTTACAAGAAATAAAACATCACTATCGGTTGAGATCATTGAGCCGATAGAAGAATTGTCGTTAGCGATTACTGAAACGTTGGAAGTGTAGGTATTTTACTATCGGTTTTTAACCGATAGGGGTGTGCTATGTTTCTTCTATCGTGCCGATCACTAGCGGTAAGAGAACCGATAGTAGAGTCGATTTTAAACCGATAGTGAAAAGCATTTCTGTAGTAGTGAATCTCACGAAAGAAAACCTCTGATGTATGGCAACACTTCGAATCAGTTTTGGTGGCATCCAGAAAGGAGAGGGGAGTGATGGAACAAAAGTTCAAGTGCAAGGCATGTGGAACAAAGTTAGAAAAGAACAAAAGCGGCACTACATCAACAATGAAATGATATTTAGAAGCTTGCAATGTTCACAATGTTCAGCAAATGCAAATAAAGAAGCAGAAAGTCATGAGTTTTCCTTTGTCTGCGGAAGGATCCCCCTGTTGGTTATTCTACTAGATATGATCATGCTAAGATACATGAGTTAATTGCTACCATGGTTGTTGTTCATGAGTTGCCCTTTAGAATCGTGGAATATACTTGGTTCAATGTTTTGTTAAAAACATTGAAGCATTCTTACCAAATGGTTTCTAGAAAGACTATTAGAGCTGATTGTCTTAAACTTTTTGAATCTGAGAAGGCAAAATTAAAGAAAAGTTTTAGGCATGTTAACAAGATAAGTCTCACATGTGATCTTTGGACATCTAATTAGACTCTTTGCTATATGAGTTTAGTTGCACACTATGTTGATGCTGATTGGACATTACAGTGCCGCATCATTAATTTTGTTGAGTTAGAGCCTCCCCACAGTAAAATTGTTATCTCTCAAGCTATTTCTGAATGTCTAGCTGATTGAAAAATTGAAGACAAGATAGCTACCATTACTTTTGATAATGCCTCTAGCAATGATGTTGCTACAAAATTGTTGCATACTAATTTAAGTGCTAGGGGTGTATTGTCCTTTAATGGAAAGCTTTTTCATGTGAGATGTTGTGCACTCATTCTGAATTTGCTTGTAAATGATGTTTTGAAACCATTGGAGAGCTTGATTAGCAAGATTAGGGAGATTGTGAAGTACTTCAAGAAATTGAATACTCGCTTGTATAAGCTCACAACCATTGCCAAGTCACTCAAGCTTGAGGTAAAGAGAAAATTATGTCTAGATGTGTGCACTAGGTGGGGCTCCACTTATAAGATGCTTGATAGTGCCTTCTATTTCAAACCTGCTATTGAAATATATGCAGTTGAAGATGCCAACTGTAAGTGGTACCCACCTAAGGAGCAATGAGACTTATGTTGGGGGAAATCTCCGTGAAACTAAGTCCAGGTGAGTTGCGCCACATTTGCCCGGGGACCTGGCCTCCGGAGCCTCCCCGGGCGCCGCCATTTGGCCCCCGGGATTTGGCCTCCGGCGCCGTCCACCTGGCCTCCGGGGCCTCCCCGGGCTCCGCCATTTACCCGGGGAACTGGCCTCCGGGGCCTCCCCGGGCACCGCCATTTGGCCCCCGGGACGTGGCCTCCGGCACATGTCCCGGGCCTCATCGCCCTCCTCAAGGTAAAGTCTCGAGTTGTTTATCACGTGTAGGTCACGCGAGGATCGCCTCGGGAATCAGCGACCACCTGTCAAGCATCCAAGACGTTTGACCGGGAGAAGGACGTTCCTACCCCTCAATCCGACGGTGGCTTCCGGGGTAGTTTAGGCTTTTTTCTTCTTTTTGAGGCTATAAATAGCCCTTGTACCCCTCAGTTGTAAGCAAGTGATTCATTTGTTGGAATAGCTAAAAACTAACAGGTGTGCTCAGGAAGCCTCTCCCTCGGAGAGAGCCTCCCTAGCCGACTCCGGTCGGGAGCGCACCGACAGGACTAGGGCCCCCACCGGGACCCGAACCTGTATAAATCCGTGTGTCATTTCTTATGCTTGTCCGGCGGGGGAGGACCGGTCATCCGGTCAACCCGCGCCGCGTAATCTTCGCTAGGATCGTTCTCAAAACCTGCCGGGGTATTCGCAATACCACGACAGTTGGCGCCGACCGTGGGGACTCGTGACAAGACGCCATGGCTCCCCCAAGAACAAGGTCTCGCACCCTTCACGGTAACGCCGGTCTCGGAGACCCGGCGCCGCCCGTCCGGGACACTGCTGTCCCGGCGCTTCCGCCCGGAGGCGGCCTGGCCCAGGTACCGCCTCCCTCCTTTCCTCTTAACTTAGGTGCTTCCACCTCCATGCCGTTCCCGGTGACCGTGGGGACCTCGGCCGGGACCAGTCTCCCCCCGGCGGCTCCCCCGGCTCCCCGGGACGCCCTGCTTGAGGCCCTAGTGGAGGGCCAGCTCCGCGTCTAGCGCTCCATGGATGAGCTGCTCAGCGTGTTGGCGCGGCCTCCGGCCCCCACATTTGCGTCGCACCTGTACTCGGGGACTATGCCCCCGTTTATGGGTTACCCGGCGGCCCCTCCGGCCTCCGGGGGTCTGTCCGCCCCGTATGATCCTGCCGGGGGGTTCCCTCCCCCTGCGGGATATACATCCGGACCCTTCCCGGCACCCGGGCCCGTCCCGGTGCCAGGAGGCTACTTCATGCCAGGGCCCTTCGTGGCACCTGGGGGTACCCCGTTCCAGGCCCATTCCCAGGGCCGGGAGCCCACTTCATGCCGGGGGTTTTCCCTACGCCGGGAGCCAGTCCCGCCCCCCGTGTCGCGTTTACCACACCGGGGGCGGTCGACAGAGCAGCCCCCATGCCTCAGCGGACTTCCCCCCGCATGGGCTCCCCGGTGCCGGACGTCACCGCGGGGCCTCCCCCCTCGCCGGTGCCGGATGTTACAGGGGCTTCCCCCTTTCCGGTTCCGGTCGTTGCCACTGGGGCCCCCTCCACTTCTGTTCCAAACATCGCTATGGGCGCCCCTTCCCCGGTTCCGGATGTTACGGGGGCTTCCCCCTTTCCGGTCCCGGGGGTCTTCGCAGGGGGCTCCCCCCAGCCGGCCCCTGAAGCCTCCGGGCCGGTAGCTACAGTGCATAAGCTCCCTCCCTCGGTGGGACAGGTCCGTTTCGCCCGGGGGGAGGTCGAGCGAATGCATTCACCAGAACGCGGGGAAGAACTTCCCCTCGGCCGGCGGCGCGGGGAGCCTCGCTCTCGCACCGGTCGGGGGAAGAGACCCGCTGAAGAGCCAACCTCTCCGGAGGAGGACCCGGATGTCCGGGAACTCAGTCCCGGTCCGGAGGAGAAGCGTCGCCACCGCCACTCCGGCGGACCTCTCGGACCGCTGCAGACTCAGACAACGAGGGCGTGTCCCCTGTCAAAGAGGACAGCGACCGGGACTCTCCCCGGGAAGTGCAAGGGGCTAACCAGCCCCTGTGCCGAAGACTTCACAGCATCCGGTGGCCGTGGCCCTACCGTCCTCCGCACATCGAGCACTATAACGGTGAGGCAGACCCTTACGAATTTGTGCAGGTTTACTCCACAGCCATTTCGGTAGCCGGGGGGGACGAGACGGTACAATGCAACATCTTCCCCCTCTACCTCACCGGCATCGCCCGTTCCTGGTTCTACAACCTGAAGGCCGGCTCCATCAAGTCTTTCACGCAGCTCAAGTGGGAGTTCTGCGCGAACTTCCAGGGGAACTATGTGCGCCCCCTGGACTCCTCGCAGATGTACACTGTCCGGCAGAGGGCTGGGGAGACCATAAGAAGCTTCTTCAAGCGCTTTGCTCAGGTGAAGAGCAAGGTGGCCCACGTCCCCGACTCTACGGTAATCGAAGCCTGGAAGAGCGGCATCCTCCCGGGGGAGCTCCACCGAAGGCTCTCCCGGAGCTGCCCCTCTTCCGCTGACGAGCTCTTCAATGTGCTCGAAAAGAACGCTTGGGCGGAGGAAGACGACATCTGGAAGAAGACCCAGGGGGCTCCCGCCCCCACCGACCGGGGGGCCAGGGATCCCCTCAAGCACCCTAGGCAGGGGGGGCGTAATGAGCCACGGCCTCGGGACACCTTTGTCCTCGAGGGCGGAGGCGGCTCGCGCGACCCCCCGAGGGGCAACCGCCCCTTCCCCAAGCCGAAAGGCCATGGGGGAGGACAGTCTTCGCGCGGCCGGGAAGGCCCCGCGGGGAGAAGGCGGGAAGGACCGTGGTGCAGCTTCCACAGGTCCAGTACCCACGCTACCCGAGACTGCAGCCAGCTGCTGCAGCACTTCGCGGCATTCCTCAACCAGCGCGGGCAGGGGGGGACTCCGGCCTCCTTGCTCCCCCGGCCAGCTGTTCCGGCCCTTCCCGCTCCCGCGGGGGGTCAGCCGACGCAGGAGGGGGAGCCTTCAGAAGCTCTCCCCTTTCAAACTTCTCAGCGCCGCATCAACGTCATCGTGGGAGGGTCCGCCTCCGGGCGGGACTCTAAGCGCCAGCGTAAGGAGTACGCGCGCGAGGTCAAGCTTGTGGGGGTGCTACATGCGTCCCCGCCACCTAAGTGGTCGGATGTCCCCCTCACCTTCACGGCGGAAGACGCGTGAGGGGTTCGCTTCCCCCACGACGACGCACTCATTGTCTCCGCGACCATCTACAACTGCCACCTGGCCCGTATCCTTGTGGACGGCGGGAGCTCCGCCGACGTCCTATTCCTGAAGGCCTTCAAAGATATGCAGGTGGATGAGAAGCTCCTGCAGCCCGCTGCCGGGCCCCTGCAAGGTTTTGTCCCGGGGAAGGCGATCCACCCCGTGGGCAAGGTAGATCTTCCTATGATGTTCGGCACCCCGGAGAACTACCGGACCGAGCTGGTCCGCTTCGACATAGTGGACCTCCCTTCCTCCTACAACGCGATAATGGGGAGGACCACAATCAACCGGCAGGGGGCTGCCACCCATCAAAACTACCTCTGCATGAAGATCCCCGGGCCGCATGGTGTGATCAACGTCCGGGGAGACCAAGACATGGCCCGTGCTCTATATGAGCGCGCTGCAGCCACAATCGGAAGCGTCAATCTCATAAAGACGCCCGGGGGGGTGGCTTTCCCCCCGGAACTAGACACCGCTGCGCCACCGCCCGGGAGGCCCCTCCTCAAGCCGCGTCCGGAAGGGGGCCTCCGGAAGATCCTAGTGTCGCCGGGCGACGAAGACAAAACCGTCCGGATCGGGACGGAGCTCCCCGAGGAGCATGCAGCGCAACTTGCGGCTTTTCTGCGCGAAAACTCCGATGTTTTTGCGTGGAAGCCTTCGGACATGCGAGGTGTCGCCCGGGAGGTCATTGAGCACAAGCTCGCAGTGGCCCCCGGACACCCACCGATTAAACAGAAGCTGCGGAAACTCTCCCTCGAGCGCCAAGAAGCAATCAAGGTAGAGATCACCCAGCTCCGAGAGGTGGGGTTCATTCGGGAGGTCCTGCACCCCGAGTGGCTCGCGAACCTCGTCCTCATCAAGAAGTCAACCAGCAGGTGGCGGATGTGCGTGGACTTCACCAACCTTAACCGCGCCTGCCACAAAGACAACTTCCCGCTCCCGCGGATTGACCAACTCGTCGACTCCACTGCGGGGTGAGAGCTCATGAGCTTCCTAGACGCCTACTCGGGCTACCATCAAGTCCGGACGGCGGAAGGGGTCGAGGAAAAGATGAGTTTCATAACTCCCCTCGGAACCTTCTGCTACGTCCATATGCCCTTCGGGCACAAGAACGCGGGGGTGACCTTGCAGCGCCTCATGAAGCTGGTCTTCAAAGATCAAGTCGGCCGCAACGTCGAAGTCTACGTAGACGACGCGGTCGTCAAGAGTCCCCGTGCAGCCTCCCACATTGACGACCTGGCTAAAACCTTCCGCAACCTCCGCGCGTTCGGGCTCAAACTCAACTCGGAGAAGTGTGCCTTCGGGGTGCGCGGGGGGGAGCTCCTAGGTTTCCTCGTGTCCCAGCGGGGCATTGTGGCAAGCCCCGAGAAGATCCGGGCATTCTTAGATATGCCCCCGCCGCGCTCCGTCAAGGATGTCCAGCGGCTCTCCGGCCGCCTAGCCGCGCTTATCCGCTTCGTCTCCCGGTCAGGAGAGCGGGGCCTCAAGTTCTTCAAGATCCTCCGAGGGCTCGAGGGGTTCCGCTGGACCCCCGAGGCCCAGGAGGCGTTCGACGACCTCAAAAAGTACCTCACGAGCCCTCCAATGCTCGTGAGTCCGTCTCCAGAAGAGCCCTTGCTCCTCTACCTCACTGCGACCCCCGTCGCCGTCAGCGCAGTCTTGGTGAAGGAGCAAGGGGGGCAGCAGCGTCCCGTGTATTACGTGAGTGAGGCCCTCCAAGGGGCCAAAACTCAGTACACTGAGATGGAGAAGATCTGCTATGCCCCCCTGATGGTGTCCCGGAAGCTTTGCCATTACTTCCTGGGGCACCCCATCATCGTCCCGTCGTCCCTCCCCCTGGGGGAGGTACTGCGGAACAAAGAAGCCACCAGCCGGATTGGGAAGTAGGGGGGCCGAGCTCGCCCCCTTCTCCCTGTCCCTTACCGGCCGCTCCTCCATCAAGTCGCAGGTCCTCGTCGACTTCGTCGCAGAGTGGACTCCCGCCTCTGAGTCTGGGGACGAAGACCTCCATGTGCCGCCCCGACGCAGTGATCATTGGACTCTCATGTTCAATGGGTCACTGTGATCGCCGGGGCGGTGCGGGAGTAGTCCTCCGGAGCCCCGAGGGGAAGGAACTCGAGTACGCCGCGCGGCTCGAGTTCCCCGCAACCAACAACGTCGCCGAATACGAGGCTTTGCTCCTCGGGATGCGCCTTGTGGGCTCCCTAGGGATCCGGCGCCTCCTAGTCAAGGGAGATTCTCAGCTCGTAGTTTGCCAAATGGACAAGTCTTACCTGTGCCATGACGCAAACTTAAGGCTTTATTTGCAGGAAGTGCGGAAGATGCAGAGGCATTTCGACGGCCTCGAGGCCCGGCATATCCCGCGTAGGGACAATGACCGAGCCGACGCCTTGGCCCGGGCCGCAAGCGCCCGGGAATCACTCCCCAAGGGGGCTTTCTTGGAAATCATCACGAAGCCCTCGGTGGCCTCCCCGGACACGGGCGAGGAGCCTCATGTCCCAGAGGTCGCCGAGATCACCCGGACTCCGTCTTGGATGGACCTCCTCATCTCCTTCATCAAGGGGGAGGGGGACCCTCCTAGTGAGACAGAGGATAAACGCCTCCGGGCTAAAGCGCAGGCATATCTCCTGCTGGAGGGGAGGCTCTACAAGCGGGGGGCTTCCGCCCTCCTGCGCTGCCTCCCCCGGCCGGAAGGACTTCAACTTCTCGAAGACATCCATGCGGGGAGCTGTGGTTCTCACCTATCCCCGCGTGCCATCGCGGCCAAGGCCCTCCGGCAGGGCTTCTACTGCCCCACGGTCATGCGCAACGCGCGAGACCTTGTCTCCGCGTGCGAGGCGTGCCAGAAGATGGCCAAGGGCTCGAACCTCCCCCCTATAGCGCTGCAGACAATCCACATCACTTGGCCCTTCGTGCGCTGGGGGATGGACCTCTTAGGGCCCTTCCCCCCAGCGCCCGGAGGATACAAGTATGCGGTAGTTGCCGTCGACTATTTTACAAAGTGGGTTGAGGCGGAGCCTTTGGCCAGCATCACGTCCCGGGCCATCCAGCGGTTTTTCTGGAAAAACGTCGTATGTCCTTTTGGTGTCGCCCGGGAAATCACCGTGGACAACGGGACCAAATTCGACTCGGCTTATTTCCGGGAATTCTGCGAAGGCCTGGGGCTCGTCATCCACTTCGCCTCAGTGGCCCATCCCCGGAGCAATGGGGCTGTCGAGAGGGTCAACGGTGTGATCCTACAGGGATTGCGCCGGAGACTCGAGCAAACTGCTTCAAAGCGGGGTGCATGGGCAGAGGAGCTTCCTAACATCCTCTGCTCCATGCGCACGACCCCGTCCCGAGCGACGGGGCGTACTCCCTTCTCCCTGGTCTACGAGGCGGAGGCAGTCCTCCCCCCGGAGATCAGCGTCCGGTCACTGCGGGTCGAGCTCCTGGAGGGAGCCACGCCCGCAGCGTACCAGGCCAACGAGGCCAACCAGCGCCTGGAGATCGACCTCGTGGAGGAGGAACGCGACCGAGCGCTCCTTCGCCATGCCATCTACGGGCAAGAGATCACACGCACGTACAATCAGCACGTGCGCGAGAGAACTTTACGCCTTGGGGACCTTGTCCTCAAGCGCGTCACAGACCCCCAAGCCCAGGGGAAGCTCTCCCCCAAGTGGGAGGGCCCCTACAGGATCTCCGCGGTCCTGGGCTCGAGCGCTTACAAGCTCTCCAACCTTCAAGAGCAGGAGCTGAAGCACACGTGGAACTTGCGTTTACTTCGCAAGTTCTATGTTTAGCCTTACGGGCCTGTCCCCTCCCCTGGAGCGATCACGCCGGAGGGGGAGGAGGGACACTGTACTTACCTTTTCCTCCCCTTTCGCGGCTTCGCAAGGGAGGCACTGTACTTCATTTTATTAGCAATACATAGGTCTTGCTTTTCAACTATCTCATTGCAGGTTCTTCTCATTACCGCCCCTAGCGGCGATGCCGTCCCCGCGAGGACGCCCTCCCCGTGAGGATGCCCTACCCGCGAGGAAGCCCTGCCCGTGAGGATGCCCTCCCCGCGAGGAAGTGGGCCCAGACCCAGCAAGTCCCTCCTGTAGGGCGGCTTACGATCAGCCCTTGTAGACTGAGGGTGTAAGCGGCAACCCGGTCCCCCGCGGCCGCGGTAACGAGTCACTTTGGGAGACTAGTCCCCTGCCCAAACACTCAAGACCCGTCATCGAGCACTTCCTCCTCCGGGAGTAGACGCTCTCCCCAGTGGGACGTCTAATGGCATTCTTGGATATTTGGTTCCCGGCGACTTTATTCCCGGCTCCCCATTCTCACGGCGACCAGACGATTGTCTCCCGGAGAAGTTACGGATTTCCCGGACATTTCTACCCCGGAGACCCTATTCCCGGCTCCCCGTTCTCACGGCGACCGGATGACCATCTCGTAGGAAGCCCTTCTCCGGAAATCTCATCGGGTTTTCTTTGATGTTTCTTCCACACGAGGCCTTATTCTCGGCTCCCCGTTCTCGCGGCGACCGGACGATTGTCTCCCGGAAGGTCTTTCCCTTGGAAACCTCGTTTTAAAATTTTCTAACTTAGAAAAATTTCTATGCTACAGGTCACTTCCACCCCCGGGGCCTTGCTACCCCCACAGCGCGCGGAGCTACCCTCCGACCCGCTGTGGGCGGGGGGGATAAGGAACCCCCGGGTGTGGACCGTACCGCCCACGAGCAAACTTAGCTCATTCCTCTGAAAAGGAGTCGTCCAGACCATCCAAGAAGAAAAAATAAAAAGACAATGAAAGAAGGAAGCAACAACACAGCTTTATTCATCGTAAAACCCGGAGGACATCTTCCCCCTCCGGTGGGCTTCGGAAACGGTACAACCCGGGGGATCCTCTACATCCTAAGGCTCCTACGCCTAATACTCCCAGAGGCTCTCCGCTAGCTCCCGGGTCAAGTCCCGGTACAATGGGCGCACACGGCGCCGAGCGTCCCGGAGCACATCTTCGGGCCAGAACTCGTATCGCGCCGGTGGAAGTATCCGAACAGCAGGTATCATCCGGAACCCCGGACGCGGGGGGACAACTCGGCGCGATGATTGTCAAAATTGTCCAAGTGCCACTCCGGATGCCACCTTAACCGAACAGGCTCCCGGACGGTGTCTCGGCTGCGCTCCCCGGAGATGAGGCTTAGCAATATTAAAGCCGCTTGGGCGTCCCCCGGAGAGCCCCTCCCGGACCTTCGCCCGGGAGTAACCTCCCGGGAACCCTGGTAACATTGCATTCAATTCAAAGACTTAGAAAAAATTCTAACTCTATTGCATTCCAAAATATCTTTTTACAAGTGTCCGGGGCTTCTTCTAAGAAGCTACTGGGATCAAACTCCTAAGAAAACAAAAGGGTCCTATCTAAAGACCCGGGGGGAGGCTCATACTCTTTCATTGGCGTCCTCCCCACGGGGGGCTTCCTCCGAGGCCGGAGCTGGGGCGTCCACGGCCGGAGGTGCCGGTGCCAGGAATGTCACCCGGATGATCCAGTCGTAGAAACCCCCGGCGAGTTGCTCCACCTCCCGGCGCGCGGGCTCGAAGAACTCGGGGAAGCTCCGCGGGATGCGGCCCCCGATCGCCCAGGCGCCCACTACCCGATGCTCAACGAGCCCGGCTGCGGCCGCGACGACGGGGATCGCCCGACCTCACGCTGGGGCGTCCGCTGCCTCCGGGATCACGGAGACTTGTGCGTTAAGAAAACGCACAGCCTCTGCGAGCGTGGCCGGGGGCACCTCCGAGCCACCCCCGGAGCCTAGGCTTACGCCAAGGCTCTCAAGGGCCGAGCGGACGGAGTGGCCTGCATCCGCCACCGCCCGGATGCTCGATCCCTCGAGCTCCCGGAAGGCCTCCTCCCTCGCCTTCGCCTCCTCTCGGAGGCGGCCGTTCACCGCCTCCGAGACGTGAACTTGGGCCCGGACCCGGGCCAGCTCCTGGAGAGCTTCGTCCCGCTGGCCCAAGAAGGAGGCGGCCTTGTCCTCCGCGTCCTTGAGCAGCCGGATGACGCGCTGCTCGACGCCCCAGGTACTTGCCGTCCCCTACAAATTCCAGAGTTAGAAAAATTTTGGATGCAGGGAACCAAGAGAAAGCGACAACCGCTTCGGGTGAATACCTGGGCTTGGAGGGACCGAAGCTCCGCGAAGCGATCAGGGAGCGTCCCCCCCGCGACGAAGGCCTTCCGCGTAACGTTCGACCTCCCCTGCGGAAAGCAGGGGGGTCTCCCGCCTAGCGCTTGTCCCGCCGCGGCCGGTAATTGGCTCCCGGACCTGGGCGCCCGGTACGACCCCGGTCGGGGTGGCGGTCGTCGTCGTCTTCGTCGCCGAAGTCCCCCCGAGGAAGTGGCCGAGGAAGCTTCGAAGGGGGTCCCGCGCCGGGGGGGGGGGGGATCATCAGCCCTTTCCCCTTCCTGGGCGGAAGGGCCCCCGGGGCCCCCACTTCCGGCGGGACCTCGTAAACCGAGGGGCTCCCCCCCTCGTCCACGGGCCATTCAACCCGCGGAGGCGAGGTCTCCGCGAACCTCACCTCCAGTTTCTCTGGCTCCAAGGGTGCCGGGGGCGCCGGGAGGACTGCTACTGAGGGCGGCGACGGGGCGTAGTCCGCCGAATCGGACGCCGCCCCGCCCGCTGCCGGCTCCTTCCCCCGGGCCGCAACGGGGCTCGTCGAGGGAGGGGGTGTTGCTTCCTTCCTGGTCGGCGCCTGGGCGCGCTCAGTCCCTTCTCAGGCTCAGAGCCCCCGGCCGTGTCCTTCCCCCGCTTGTCTGACCCGGGGGTGGGGAGGGGCTTCCTCTCCGGGAGCTTCAGCCCGTAGGCCTCGGCCACCAGGTTCCGGGGAGGGCCCTCCCCCACGAGGCGCACGACGCGCTCGTGCTCGTCGGCGAAGTACCTCCCCAGGAGGTTCTCCGCCTTCTCCCGCGCCGCCGGGTACGGCCGGACTACAAGAGGTAAAGAGTTAGTCAAATTTTCAAAAATTTGTAAATGCAATGAAGCAGGTCACCGGGACTTACGTCGGGTCACCGGCTTGACCGGGGGCCGCTGCTCCAGGCCCATGCCGGTCCCCCTCCTCCCCCGCGCGAAGGGGGAGATCCTCAGGAGCATCATCTCCTCGGCGGCGTCCCGCATAGAGCGGGTCTTCCGGGAGATGATCACCTTGCCGAGGAGCTCGAGCTCCTCGTCCGTCTAGACCGGAGGCTTCGGTGCAGACGACCGGCTATAAGAGGCGGGCTCCCGGGCGTACGTCACCTCGTCGTCCCGGACCCGGAGGTAGAACCACCTCCGGATCTAGTCGCCCCAATAATCCCGGGAGGCTGCCGTCGAGTAGTCGGCCACCCGGGACGGCAGCATCTGCACCATCACCGAGCCGAAGGGGGACTTGGGCGCCCCCTTCACCAGGTGGGAGCTTCGTGCTGCCGGCTCGTAGAAGTACTGGAAGACGCGTAGGGTGGGCTCCCTCCCGGTCGCCGTCTCGAATAGCCAGATGAAGATCCCCATCCGGACTATGGCATTCGGGGTGAGGTGGTTGAGCGCCACCCCGTACTCCTTCAGGAACTCCCGGAGCATGGGATGCACCGGGAGCCAGAGCCCAACCTCCATGAAGGCCTCGAAGGCCACGACCTCTCCGGGCCTGGGGCGAGGGGCTCCGTCCTTCTTCACGGGGACTCGAATGTCCCCCTCCTCGACGACGCCTCGTTCGAACAAGGACTCGGCGTCCTCGGCCGTGAACTCGGACGCCCAGAGGAAGTCCGGGGCGACTTCCTCCGGGGGCACCTCGGCCGTCTTCACTCAACCCTTCGGTGCCATTAGGTTTGTTTTTTCGATGACTAACTTTTCAGAAGGCTAAGCCTAAAAGTCCCGGACGCTTGCTACCGGGCGCTAGCTACCGGGAAGAGCTACCGGGAGAGCTAAAATTCGTGAGTCGTGGAAGTTTGGAATGAAGTCACGGGGCCCCCAAGGCCCTATTTATAGAGGCGAGCCGTGATCTAGATGGGCGCCACGTGGCACCCCGTGGATCAATTTGGACCGTTGAAGTTCAAACCGCGCGCGGGAAACGAAGGGACTGGCACGAGAATCGAGGCATCGGTTCGAATCGCGAGCGCATTTATGGCGAAACGGCGCGGCCATAACCGTCCGGCACAGAAATCGAAGCGTCACGGCTCCGGCGACTTGGTCCGGAGATTTTCCCGGTAACATGTACCATACCCACCGGGGACTCGAGCATCGTCCCCGGGGGGCATGGGGGGCTGCTGTTGGGGGAAATCTCCGCGAAACTAAGTCCAGGTGAGTTGCGCCACATTTGCCCAGGGACCTGGTCTTCGGGGCCTCCCCGGGCGCCGCCATTTGGCCCCCGGGACTTGGCCTCCGGCGCCGTCCCGGGCGCCGCCATTTACCCAGGGACATGGCCTCCGGGGCCTCCCCGAGCGCCGCCATTTGGCCCTCGGGACTTGGCCTCCGGCGCCGTACCGGGCGCCGCCATTTGCCCGGGGACCTGGCCTCCGGGGCCCCCCGGGCACCGCCATTTGGCCCCCGGGACTTCGCCTCCGGCGCCGTCCCGGGCGCCGCCATTTGCCCAGGGACCTGGCCCCCGGGGCCTCCCCGGGTGCCGCCATTTGGCCCCCGGGATGTGGCCTCCAGCACATGTCCCGGGCCTCATCGCCCTCCTCAAGGTAAAGTCTCGAGTTGTTTATCACGTGCAGGTCACGCGAGGATCGCCTCGGGAATCAGCGACCACCTGTCAAGCATCCAAGACGTTTGACCGGGAGAAGGACGTTCCTACCCCTCAATCCGACGGTGGCTTCCGGGGTAGTTTAGGCTTTTTGCTTCTTTTGAGGCAATAAATAGCCCTTCTACCCCTCAGTTGTAAGCAAGTGATTCATTTGTTGGAATAGCTAAAAACTAACAGGTGTGCTCCGGAAGCCTCTCCCTCGGAGAGAGCCTCCCCAGCCGACTCAGGTCGGTAGCGCACCGACAGGACTAGAGCCCCCACCGGGACCCGAACCTGTATAAATCCGTGTGTCATTTCTTGTGCTTGTCCGGCGGGGGAGGACCGGCCATCCGGTCAACCCGCACCGCGTAATCTTCGCTAGGATCATTCTCAAAACCTGCCGGGGTATTCGCAATACCACGACAACTTATATGCACAAGTCAAGAATGTATTGTTTGCTCTACACTTGGCTACCAATATGTTTTCTGAGTCAACTTATCCTACAGCTAATATGGTTTTTTATGAAATTGTTAACATCAAGAACGTGCTGTTTGACTTGTCTAATTCATCAAAAGCATGCTTGGAGGAAGTGGCACATGCTATGCTTCTTCAATTTGAGAAATATTGGGGACCAGAGTGCTGAAATCTTCTTCCTATTGCCACAATTCTTGACCCAAGGTACAAGATGAGAATGATTGATTTTTCTTTTCTAGTCATGTTTTCTAATGGCGATCTTGGACAAAAACTTGCATTTGTGAAAACTACATTGGATGAGTTCTATGCCATATATGAAAGCAAGTATAAGCAAAGCATTTCACATCAAGAAGCTAGTGCTAGTACTGGTGGACCTGCATCGAATTCGAGTAGTGCTAATAGTGTGGTGTCATTTTCTTGCCAGTTTCATGAGTTCATCAAAGCTACTTCTGCTGCACAACCTTCAAAAACTAATTTGAAGATGTACTTAGAAGACACGAATGAAGTGTGTGATGCAAAATCTTTCGATGTACTCACATGGTGGAAGATGAATGCGTTGAAGTATCTTATAGTTTCTAAGCTGGCAAGATATATACTGACCATACCTGTTGGGGGAAATCTCCAACCTAAATGTCCCCGCGTCCCGGGTGCCGCCACTAGGTGACCTCGGTCCCAGATAGTGGGACCCCAGGCACAGGCGCCCCCCGCGTCCCGGGCGCAGCCACCCGGTGACCACGGTCCCAGTGAGCGGCGCCCCAGGAACAGGCGTCCCCGCGACCTCGGTCCCGGAGAGCGGAGCCCCAGGCACAAGTGTCCCCCTCGTCCCGGGCGCAGCCACCCGGTGACCATGGTCCCGATGAGCGGAGCTCCAGGGACCTTCGTCCCCTCATCCCGGGGGCCGCCACCCGGTGACCACGATCCTGGTGAGCGGTGCTCCGGGGACCTTCGTCCCGTCGTCCCGGGCGCCGCCACCTAGGGACCATGGTCCCGATGAGCGGAGCCCCGATCATAGGCCTCCCCGCACCCCGGGCGCTGCCACCCGGTAACCATGGTTCCAGTGAGTGGAGCCCCGGGGACAACGTCCCCTTCGTCCCGGGAGTCGCCACCCGGTTGCCACACTCCCGGTGATCAGGGTTCCGGGGGAAAGTTTCCCTCGGGAATTGGCGAGGACACTTGTCAAGCATCCGAACCCTTCGGCTGGTGAATTGACTTTAGTGCCCTTTCGTCCAACGGCGACAGATAGGGTAGTCTAGTAATTTGCATCTTTTGGGGTCTATATATACCCCTGTACACCCTCTTGTAAGGGGATCGACTCATTCTAGTTCAATACAAACTAAGCAATAGGCACCCCCTGGAGAGATCTCCCCATGAGAGAACATCCCCAATGGACTCACGTTCGGGGGGTGTCGACAGGACTAGGGTCCCCACTGGGGCCTGATCCTATATAAATTCTTGTATCAATCTTTGTGTTTGCCCGGCGGGAGGTGACATGTCGCGCAGTCAGCTCGCGTCGCTGTTCGCTTGCTAGGAACTTCCGCAAAACCTACCAAGCTATTCGTTATACCATGACAGTTGGCGCCATCCGTGGGCACACTCAAGGAGAGAAACTATCTTCTCCTCCTATAGTCTCTGGTAGGAGGATTCCCATCTACAACCTAGCGACCGTGGCCACTCTTGCGGGGCCTAGCGCCCCCCAACTATCTGTCCCGGTCCCCAAAGACCCCCTCCTATTGGGGGTTTTGGTCGAGGTCCAACTCCGTGCCCAGCACACTATGGAGGAGTTGCTGCGCGTCGTAGCGTGGCCCCTGGCTCTTGTTTACCCACCCCATACCCGTTTATGGGGGCACCACCTCCATTCTTTATGGGGAACCCGGCAGCCTTCCCTGCGCCAGGAATGTTTCCCGCACCCGGGGGCTTGCCCCAGCCCGGAGCTTTCCCCGCGCCGGAAATGTTTCCCTTGCCGGGAGGCCGGCCCGTGGTCGGAACCTTCCCCGCGCCGGGTGGCTATCTGGCACTGGGCCCGGAACCCCCGCAGGCGGCTGCCGTTGTGCTGGGAACCCTCCCCGCGCCGGGGCTCCCCCTCGGTTGGGAGCCTTCCCAGCAGCCGCGGCCGCCCATGTGTCCGGGGGCCTCTCCAGGTCAGTGCCTGGGTCCGCATCGGCGCCGGAGCCAAAGGTCGCTCTGGAGGCTCTCGTCACCGCCCCGGACGCCCACCAAGCGCCGGGCCCATCCCGCTTGCCGGTGGTATCCTCCAGGCCGATGACCCACACTCATAAGCTCCCTCCTCTCGGACTTCCTTTAAGGGCTCCCCCAGTGGATCAGACCCGCTTCACTCGGGAGGAGGTCAAGCGAATGCGTACTGCGAAATCTGGGGAAGCCCCCTGCCGCTACCGATCGGAACTCCCCCTTGCTTGCGGTCACGGCGAGCCACGCTCCTGGCCTGACAGGGGGAAGAGGCTGATCGAGGAGGCTACTGCCACTTCTGGAGGGTACCCGGACGCCCAAGAGGTTAATTCGACTAACCCCGAAGGGAATAGACGCTACCATCGTGCCGGCGGGCCGTTAGGACCCCTCCTCGACTCCGACAACGAGCGCATGTCCAAGTCAAAGGGGACAGTGACCGGGACTCCCCTCGGGAGGTTGAGGGGGCCAACCAACTGTTGTGCCACCGCCTCTGGTGCATTCGTTGGCCGCGACCTTACCGTCCGCCGCACATCGAACACTACAACGGTGAGGCCGACCCCTATGGATCCGTGGAGGTGTACTCCACGGCTATTTCAGCGGCTGGGGGGGGGGGGCATAAGACGGTGGAGTGCAACGTCTTCCCCCTCTATTTTACTGGAATCGCTCGCTCATGGTTTTACAACCTGAGGGCCGGTTCCATCAAGTCCTTCGCGCAACTCAAACGCGAGTTCTGCGCAAACTTCCAGGCGAACTACGTGCGCCCCCTAGACTCGTCACAGCTCTACACCGTCTGGCAAAGGACGGGGGAGACCATCTGTAGCTTCTTCAAGCGCTTCACTCAGGTCAAGAGCAAAGTGGCTCACATCCCTAACTCTACAGTCATTGAGGTGTGCAAGAGCGAGATCCTCCCCGGGGAGCTCCATCGGAGACTCTCCTGAAGCTGTCCCTCTTCCGCCAACGAGCTCTTCACCGTGCTCGAGAAGTATGCTCGTGCGGAGGAGGATGACCTCTGGAAGAAGAACTAGAGGGCACCAGCGCCCGCTGACCAGGAGGCCAGGGACCCCCCAGCAAGCGTCCCAAGAGGGGAAATCACAGCGAGCCACGGCCTCAGGACACCTTTGTCTTCGAGGACGGAGGCGGCTCGCGTGATGGCAGCCACCCCTTCCCCAAGCCGAAAGGCCACGGGGGGGGGACAGTCATCCCGCAGCCGGGAAGGCCCCGCGACGGGAGGCAAGGAGGGCACAGCCAACTTGTGGTGTGCCTTCCACAAGTCCAATACCCACGCTACTCAGGAATGGCACCAGCTTTTGCAGCACTTCGCCGCATTCCTCGACTTGTGTGGGCAGGGGGAGGGAGCCCTACCTCCTTGCTTCCTCCTCCTACTTTGCCAACTCTCCCTGCTCCTTCAGGGGAGCAACAGAGACAGGCACAGGAAAGGGGCTCAGCTGAAGAGCTCCCCTTCCAAACCTCCCAGAGGCGTGTAAACGTCATTACGGGGGATCCGCCTCGGGACGAGACTCCAAGCGCCAGTGCCAGGAGTAAGCGCGGGACGTAAAGGTTGTGGGGGTGCTACACACATCTTAGCCACCGAAGTGGTCGAACATCACCCTCACCTTCACAGTGGAAGACGCGCGCGGGGTTCGCTTCCCCCATGACGACGCGCTCATCGTCTCTACCACCGTCTACAACTGCTAGCTGGCGTGTATCCTCGTCGACGGCAGAAGCTCCGCTGACATCCTGTACCTGAAAGCATTTAGGGAAATGTAGGTCGATGAATAGCTGCTGCTGCCCATAGCCGGGCCCTTGTAAGGCTTCGTCCCGGGGAAGACCATCTACCTAGTGGGGAAGGTTGATCTCCCCATGACCTTTGGCGCCCCAGACAACTGCCGAACAGAGATGGTCCGGTTCGACGTAGTGGACCTCCCCTCTTCGTACAATGTGATTATGGGGAGGACCACGATCAACCGTCTAGGGCGGCGACCCACCAGGGCTATCTCTATGTGAAGATCGTTGGGCCTCGCTGCGTGATCACCTCCCGAGGCAACCAGGACGTGGCCCGTGCTCTCTACGAGCGCGCCACCGCAACGATCGGGAGCGTCAACCTAATCAAGACCCTGGGGGGGAGAGGGCTCCCCCTGGCCTCGGACATCCCTGTCGTCCCCTCTGGGAAGTCTCCCCCGAAACCCCACCCTGAGGGGGATCTCTGGAAAGTCCAACTGTCCCCGAGAGACGGGGGAAAAGATCATCAAAATCAGGGCGGATCTCTCCGAGGAGCACGCGGAGCAACTCGTGGCCTTCCTCCACAAAAAGTCTGATGTCTTTGCATGGAAGCCTGCGGACATGTGAGGCATTGCCCGGGATGTTATCGAGCATATGCTCCCTATAACGCCCGGCCGCCCCCCTAGTCAAGCAGAAGCTGAGGAATCTCTCCCTTGAGCGCCAAGAGGCTATCAAAGCTGAGATCGCCAAGCTCCGAGAGGCAGGTTTCGTTCGGGAGGTCTTACACCCAGAATGGCTAGCGAACCCCGTCCTCGTGAAGAAGTCGAGCGGGAAGTGGAGGATGTGCATGGACTTCATAGACCTCAACAAGGCTTGTCCAAAAGACAACTTCCCATTCCCGTGGATCGACCAGTTGGTTGATTCGACCGTGGGGTGTGTGCTTATGAGCTTCCTCAACGCGTATTCGAGCTACCACCAAGTACAGATGGCTATGGAGGACGAGGAAAAGATGAGTTTTATAACTCCCCTCGGCACCTTCTGCTATTCCATATGCCCTTCGGGCTGAAGAATGCTGGGGCAACCTTCCAGCGCCTTGTAACACCCTGGGTTTGGGGTGAAAATTCTTTTCATAAAAAGTCATGCATGCATATGTCTCTCCAAGATCAGCAAAATAAGCCTAGTCTTATTCTATCCTAAGCCCTAAAATCTCAAAATCTTTCCTATGAACCCAAATCAAGATCTGACTTTTCAGATTTGACCTACTATTTATTCGGAGAATAAAAGGCTTCAGAACCCAGATCCAATTTGATCTCTAACTCCCAGATTTGTCAATCCTTTATGTTTTTGAAAACAAAAATTAATTAAGTATCCTACTTACCCTAAATACTCTGAACTCTGATTTAATCAAATCTTGACCTAATCTAGACGAGATTATTCTTGGATTATGATCAAGGGTATGCCAATACCTTAATCCAAAAAGTTGGCAGTCAGATTCCACCATTAAGACCATTTTCACAAATCAGTCCAAGAAGTATCGTGGATTAGTCCTTTTCCTGATTTTTCAGAAGCCTGAAAAGGCTAAATGTTGTAAATCAACTCGAAATTCAAATCTGATTCAGGGAACACCTCCCAAATGCTATTCAATGCAAAATCTTCTTCTGTGAGGATCTCAAAAATCTCATCCTAAATTCCAGAATTTCAATTTTGACAAAATTCAGATTCAAATACCCTAATTACCCTATTGTCACTTTTATTCAAAAACTATTCAAATGTCTCAAATCTTGTCAAATATCTTTGCCAAATCATCTGTTGCATAAAGTTTGCCAGATTTATGAAGTTCAAACCAGCCCTAATCCTCTAAATCTCAGAATTTACAAATCAGTCCAAAGCCAAAATCTAGATTTTGCATTTTGGTCCAAATGCTTGATTCAACCAGCCCGCAGCAACGACCAGTGACCAGCGCCAACTTCGTCGTGTTTTCTCGCCGCCGGCAAAGCTTCACCTTCGCCTGTGCCCGCGCTCGGTTGTGCTTGCATGTGCACACGTGTCCACGCTAGAGCCGTTGTCGTGGCAGCACCAGCGACTAGCAGCAACTGCGTGCGCGACCACACTCCAGCAGCAGCAGCCCTTTTGTTAGGAACTTTGCACCACGTCACCACGCCGTGCCAGCATTGTCGCCTACACTTTGCACCGGCCAGCGCCAAGTCATGATGAACCGACCAATTGAGTAATTGCAGAGCCGCCTGCTCGCCATCCCGTCGTTGCCACTGTTTGCTTTGCCCAGTGCTTCGTCGCCGCTGTTTCCTCTGCGCCGGGCCAATTTCTTTTCCCAGCACAAACTTTGTAGCTGCTCCCTCATCGCAAGCCCCATCCCTGGCCTATTGAAACACCCTTCACCCTGTGCAATCTTCACTCCACTAGAAAATCGACTAAGTCCCAAATTTCTTCGTCCTCGTCTTCTTCTCCGGCGAGCCGCCGAGGAGGAGCACGGTGCCAGCTCGATCTACTACGCCATTCTTCAAATTGATTCGACTAGTGAGTACCTCCCACCTTCCTCTCTGTTCTGTAGCATTTGACCGAACTCTGGTGAACCGTAACGCCGGTGATCACTTGATTTTGGATTTGCCTAGTTCCGACAATTGAACCCTTTCCAGCTAATTTCAATACCCCTTTCAGTAGAACCAAATGATCAATAGCTTAGTCCTAGCAAGCCTCACGTCGCCGGCGAGCTCCACCCCACTTTCGACCAAACCAGCTGCACCAAAACACTCCTTGTATCCCGTAGATGGTGTAGCCGAGCCTAATTGTCCAGCACTGCTTTATAGCAGTTGCTCCCTCTTCACTGTCTTCTTCAACTCCGGTGTCAGCACCCGCGAGCCCTAAACCTCCATTGTAGCCAAATCGCTCACTCTAGCACCATCTGTGCAATCCCAGGAGCATAAGCCCTCATTCAATTTTGTGATTCTTTAACCCTAGCTCGCTATCACCATAGCTAGCCTTGTTTCTGAAAGCCGATGACTTCGATCTTGTCGTTCGCCATCGTCTCGCCGCCATTGTTCAATCCACTTTGTCCAGTAGATTCACCTTGACCTCTTGAGTTTATCTCTCCACTACATCGACCTTTGGTTCTGCACAAAATCCCAAGCTATTGCTGTGCCAAGATTGTGTCCAGTAGCTGTGCCTTGCCTTGTCGCCACTGTGGTTCTTCGCCGTCGTTCGTCACCGCTCGGCCACTCCAATGATCAAAACCACCACCATTGGATTCCTGTTGCTTTCGCCTACCTAGTCATAGTTGGCAAAGCAATCGAAGCTCTAAATCGATCAAATTCTTAAGCCCTAGTTTTTGACAGTGCACAGGAATTCAGTTCACTGTGCACAAGGGTCTTTTGCTAATTCCTTGAACTTCTGGACTTTTTTGTGAAAACCTTATTGTCAAAAAAATGCCTTGTTCAAGTATGCACCCAATGCCTTGATCCAAATCTATTTTGTCCACTGGAAATCTCCTAAAACATGTCAATGCCATTCTTGGACATTGTCAGTCCTTGTCAATCTATGTCAGCCAGTGGCATCAGCACAGTTCGACCACTTCTGGTTGTGCAAATTGAAATCCACTTTGTCTACCAAGTTTGTAGAACCATGTTCTACATTTCCTTCAACTGTCATATCTTAAGAAGAGTCTTCTAAAGCCAACCAAAGCCATGTCAGGCCATGAACCGAATGTCAATCTGTTGACATTCACTGTTTTTGATCAAACCAGCCATGAACCCTATGTCGATATTGATGTTTTGAAACTCTAGTAACCTCCAGTACTCAATCTTAGCCCAAATTCCTTGAAACCCTAGAATCTCGACTCAGTTCAGCTTGCAGTCTCAATCATCTTCACATCGTTCAGTTATTCTTTTTAAAGGCATATCTGCATATAGATCATAAAACATTTGTAATATAGTTATTAATCATTGTGTGTTTGATTTGTTGCTGAGTAGATCCAGAAGCTGAGTTCGAGGACTTCACTGTCGACCCAACACCAACTGCTGACTTATACGACGCAGGAGGCAAGTCATATTCTTGAACATCTTTGACCTATATTTTAAGAGTTGTTATAATATAACCTTGAATATAAGTTGTATTGCATGTGAAATAATGATTGAGATATGAAATGGCAGTACTAGGTTGGATGCCTGTGAAATGTGAAATGATCAAGTAATGAGCCATGAACTAATATATGTGTATTTATGTATATTCATGAAATAAAACCCTAGCTGTGACCAGGGTTTGGTATGGAATGGTGGTGGCACTAGATGTACATGGCTGTGGATGGTCTGGTCACTGGCATATAAGGACTAGAACCTTGTGTTGTGCATCTAGTGGCATGAAAAACGTACTAACCGCAAGCCTGGTATGGGACAGGCCTGAACAAGTAAGTATGTGGATCGCACATGAAACCCTTGCATGAGATGGAAAGTGCTGCACGATTGGCACGAAGTGCGGCTCCTACACATATCACTAGATGTGATGATGCATGCTGACCCAGTAATGGGGAGATGTAGTCTGGGTGGGGTTATAGCCCGCCACAACTGTGGTTTGTCCGACCACAAAGTCAGGGGTGAATTGTGAGTGAAACATAACAAAAGTTCTTGTTATCTCCACATTGCCACTCACATTGTACAATGAGGAAGGGTCTAATCATATTGATAGGATGGGCATGAAAGTGGAATATCTTGCGGGTAAATTGGTAACCCTCTGCAAAGTTAAAAACGTATTCGAATACTCTGAGCTCTCGGGTTTATAGGAGTCTGCTGCGGTGGATTAAATTCACGGGGTGTGGCACAAGTATGTTTTCTAAATAAAATTTGATAAGTCAAGATTACCCAAATGACATGTGTTGTCATGATAAGGGATGCTACCTTGGGCTGTCATGTGTTGACGTGTCACGGTAGTACTATAAATTGTGGAACATAAATAGTGATGCTATTCTATGAAAAATACTTCCATGAGATGAGACATAAAGGAAAAGACTATTTTACAACCATCCACACTTCTTTACTAGCATAGGTTCATATCATCACTACTATATGTATATACTCTTACCTATGACTTGCTAAGTACATAAGAACTCACCCTTGCAACCTATCCCCCAATAGAAAGAGCGTCCCATGGTCAAGATGAAGGCGTGGAGAACTTCTTGGATCCAGAAGGAGGAGAGCCAGTTCCGCCAGAGCCCTGATGTGTGTTGTTCTGCTATCAACTTCTTGCTGTGGGGGTTCACCTAATGTCCACTGTGTAGTTGTTATTTTGCTAGACCATGTATGCCGCGAAGGCATTGTAACTTCTTTATGTTGTATTAAGGCCAGCAGGCCACACGCTTAAATATTTTGTAAGTTACTCTGCTGTAACGTAAATATACTCCTGTGCTTGACTTATCCTGGGAAGTCAATGGTATGCATGTATGGGATCAGCTACAACGAGCTGAGTCCCCACAGGAGTAGTCGTTGTCCCCAAGGCACAGGTGCGACAAATTAAAATTTATGGTATCAGAGCAGCATGAGAACTTGACTGTAGGACAACACCTTTAGAAATTGGCTGCGCCAGAAAGGCATAATTTATCTAAAACCTATTTCTTTGAAAACCCTATTTTAGTAAAAATGAGCTTTGTTGTTTCTATAAAATTTTGATTTCAAAGTCTTATTTGGTTTTTCTAAAAATTCGGTAAGATAGCGAGAGCGTGTTCTACTTTCTCAGAGTGTCTTAGGGGTTTAGTTGGGAAATAGTGTAGATAGAGCTGGTGAATGCTCTTGATAGCTTTGTGTTTCGCTGTTGCTTTTGCAATGGTTAACTTGAGTATTATGGCTAGAAGCCTAACTATTTTATGCATTAAAATAGTTTGCATTAATTTCTTCACTGCTGTCTTAGTTGGCCCTAGTTAGTTAGATCTATCTAGATTCTCTTCAGAGCCATCATGGTCGACACAAGGAGAAGATCCCGAAGCAGCGGAGAGGACAAAGATCAGACTCCACAGGAAGAAGATCCTATAGCAAGAGGACCTTTGTTTCAGCAAGGATCCCAGAGTTCCAATCCTCCCCAGAATGAGCAACCCAATTAGCAGGAAATTCTTCTGTCAATGGAGAAGAACCGATAGGAAGCCTAGACGGCCCATACCCAATTGCCATCCCAAATAGTTCAGAAATTGCCTGCTGGAACCACAGAAGGAACTACTATAGGAGCAAGATTAACAGATTTCGAGAAAACACGTCCACCAACTTTTTCTAGTGCGACCGATCCCATGGTTGCCGACGATTGGTTAAGGGACATAGAGAGGAAACTAGACACAGTTCGATGTGGCGACAGAGAAAAGGTATTATTCGGATCTCATCAGTTAGCAGGAGTTGCAGCAGCATGGTGGATGAATTACCAAGAAGCCCACCTGGACAGAGACAACATCTCTTGGAGGGAGTTCAAGGATCAATTATGGAAGTTTCTCATACCTATCGGTGTCATGGCAGCTAAGCGTCGGGATTCTGTAATTTCATTCAAGGAAACAAGACAGCCACTGAGTATCTGCACCTTTCATGCTAGCTTCATCGATGTTACCCACCAAATAAAAGGCCTGTTCGGGTAGTAATGAATTCAACGATTCCAAAAGAATGCTAAGAGATGGATGAAATCCACCCATCTACCGCAATATGCACCCGGAGACGTCGATACCGAAGCGAAGAAGATAGAACGCTTCGCAGAAGGACTTCAACAGTACTTGTAGTACCAAATTGCTTCCCATGAGCTTCCAGAATTCCAAACACTAGTGAACAGAGCTTTAAAGATAGAGGAGAAGAGGACTATGGGATAAGAGAGCCGAAAGCTAAGGATGCTCTAACAAGTGCGGCCATAGACTAACCCGATCAAAGGAAGAGCCCCTATTGCCTCTAGTTTCCGACCATTATACCAGACTCCCAGACCAGCAATGACGATTTTCTCTAACTGCAAAGGAAACCATCTTCAGAAAGATTGTCCTCATCCCCGTGTCCAATGTTTTCATTGTGGACAATATGGACATCGTCGAGATTGCTGCCCATGGATTCAACTCCTGATCTCCATCACCAGGTCACAAGCAGGAACACAGCCAGTAGTATCCAAAGCATCACCATCATAGAATTTCAGAGGGACTCCACCAGGAAGAGGAGGAGCCATGACTAACAGAGGAAGATGAAGAGGTAGAGCACCAACTGCAGTTCAAGGAGGAAGACTAAACTACACCTCAATCCAAGAAGCAGGAAGTGCCACCGACATTCTTCTAGGTAGATTTCTGATCCAGTCTGCATATGCCTTAATATTGTTTGAAACTGGTGCTATGAATTCATTTATGTCAAAAGCATTTGCATCTGAAGTTGAAATGCATATAGAGCAAGTACCCTTAGAGTACTCCATGATTATACAAACTCCAAGGGCTAGATTATCTGTCTACTCGATCTTCCTGAATGTAACCTTCAGTATAGAAGGGGTAGAATTCGTGACAAATCTGCTAGTTCTAGAACTGTAAGGTCTAGACATTATATTGGGCATGGATTGGTTGTCCCAACATAAAGGTCTAGTAGACTGTGAAGAAAAAATCTTAAGTCTTATCAATAGCCAAGGGGAGAAAGTTTTATTCTATGCAAAGAGATCATCAGCCAAGGAACCACTAGGATCTGTTCAAACACTGCAGAAGATATTCCTGGAACAAATATCCCGATGTGTTTCCAGAAGAACTTCCAGAAATGCCACCCGAGAGGGACATAGAGTTCTCTATTGAACTTAAACCAGGAGCAGCACCTGTAGCAAAATATCCTTACCGGATGCCAGTCACTGATCTGGAAGAGCTCAAGAGTAAATTGGAAGATCTAGAAAGCAAAGGATTCATCAGACCCAATGCTTCGCCATGAGGAGCCCTAGTATTATTCGTGAGGAAGAAGGAAGGAACTCTACGGATGTGCGTGGATTATCGAGCTTTGAATGAAGTCACCATAAAGAACAAGTATCCATTGCCAAGAATTGATGACTTGTTTGATCAACTTTGAGGAGCCAAGGTATTCTCCAAAATAGACTTGAAGTCGGGATACCATCAACTGAAGATCAAGAAGGAAGATATACCGAAGACTGCCTTCACTACCCGATACGGGCTGTATGAGTTTACAGTAGTACCATTTGGCTTGACCAATGCCCCAACAGCTTTCATGAATGTCATGAATAGTACAGTTATGGATTTCCTTGACGAGTTTGTTTTAGTGTTCATAAATGACATTCTGATATATTCTAGGAGCCCCGAAGAACATGAGCAGCATTTGCACTTAGTCTTGGGAAGACTACGAGTGAGGCAGTTTTATGCCAAGTTTGATAAATGTGAATTTTGGATGTCAAGAATCGTATTTCTTGGACATGTGTTGATAGAAGAAGGAATTTCAGTGGATTCAGCTAAGATTACTGCTATAAAGGAATGGAAAAAACCCACCCCAATTCCAGAAATTAGAAGTTTATTGGGATTGGCAGGTTATTATAGGAGATTCATCGAAGGATTCTCCCAGATTGCCAAACCTCTCACAAACCTACTAAAGAAGGATGTTGCTTTTGAATGGACCACCAAGTGCGGAGAAAGTTTTCAGAAGCTGAAACAGAAATTGACAACAACACCAGTCCTTACTTTGCCAGACAGCAAGGAAGACTTCGTAGTCTACTGTGATGCTTCGAAGCAAGGAATAGGCTGTGTGTTAATGCAGCAAGGTCAAGTAGTAGCTTATGCTTCACGCCAATTGAGGCCACATGAGGAAAATTATCCTACGCATTTGGAATTAGCAGCAGTAGTCCATGCGTTGAAAATATGGCGACATTATTTGCTTGGAAATGAGTGTGAGATTTATACAGACCACAAGAGTCTCAAGTATATATTCACTTAGACGGAGCTCAACATGCGTCAACGACGATGGCTAAAATTGATCAAATATTATGACCTCAGCATCCTGTACCATCCAGGAAAGGCTAATGTAGTAGCCGATGCCCTAAGCAGGAAAGTCTATAACCTGCAAGAAGTAGTCACACTAAGGAACCCTTACCTACAACGAGAGTTGCAGAATCATCAAGTGGAAGTAGTACCACAAGGGACGGTAGCTACTCTAATAGTAAAACCCCAACTTGAAGAACAGATAAGGAATGTCCAGAAGGAAGATGAGGAGATTTGCAAGATCAAGAGCCGAAACAAATTAGGAAAGGCTCAGGGTTTTACTGAAGACGACCAAGGAATTGTGTGGTATCGAGGAAGGATCTGTGTGCCTCAAAGCGCAGACCTTAAGGATTAATTCTCCATGAAGCGCATAAAACTCCATACTCAATACACCCCGATAACACTAAGATGTATCAGGACTTGAAAAATCGATTTTGGTGGGATAATATGAAGAAAGAGATAGCAGAGTATATTGCAAACTGTGAAACATGTCAGCGAGTTAAAGCAGAGCACCAGAAGATAGCTAGAAAGTTACAACCTTTGCCAAACCACTATGAAAATGGGAAGAAATCGGTATGGATTTGATTACAGGACTACCTAAAACTCAAGGAGGATATGATTCCATATGGGTTATTGTAGACAGACTTACCAAGATAGCTCACTTCATACCAGTCAAGAAGATCTACAATGGTAGTAAATTGGCAAAGTTATACATGCAAAGAATAGTGGCATTGCATGGTATTCCCAAAAAGATTGTCTCTGATCGCGGAGCACATTTTACATCCAAGTTTTGGGACAGACTTCATGAAACTCTAGGAACTCAGTTGAACTTCAGCACTGCATATCACCCTCAAACAGGAGGACAGACAGAGAGAGTAAACCAAATTTTGGAAGATCTTCTAAGAGCTTGTATACTAGATTATGGGACATCATGGGACAAATGCTTACCATTTGCAAAGTTTACATACAATAACAGTTATCAAGCTAGTATACAGATGGCACCAATTGAAGCTCTATATGGATGAAAATGCAGAACCCCATTGCATTGGAATGAGCCAGGAGAACGAAGAGTTATAGGAACAGAGATAGTAGAAGAGGCAGAAGCTCATGTCAAACTCATCAGAGAAAGGTTGAGGACAGCACAATCTAGATAAAAGAGTTATGCAGACAATCGACGGAGAGAATATCATTTGAACCAGGAGATTTGGTTTATCTCAAGGTCACACCATTCAAGGGATTGCAGAGATTTCAAGTGAAAGGGAAGCTATGTCCAAGGTATATTGGACCATTTAAGATAATCAAGAGAAAAGGGGAAGTATCATATAAATTGGAATTACCTTTGGGATTAGCAGGAATGCATGATGTGTTTCATGTCTCTCAACTCCAGAAATGTTTAAAGGAACCTAGTGACCAGATAGAAGCACAAGAGATATCATTGCAGAAGAATCTTACTTACCTTGAGCAGCAAATCAGAATCCTAGCCACTGATGAACGTCAGCTCAGAAGAAAGAAGATCAAGTTGTGTAAGATTCAGTGGGGAAATCATTTAGAACAAGAAGCCACCTAGGAGAAGGAAGAGGATGTTCAGCAAACCTATCCTTATCTTTTCTTGCCTTTAGGTAAATCTCGATGCGAGATTTCTTTAAAGAGGGTAGATCTGTAACACCCTGTGTTTGGGGTGAAAATTCTTTTCATAAAATGTCATGCATGCATATGTCTCTCCAAGATCAGCAAAATCAGCCTAGTCTTATTCTATCCTAAGCCCTAAAATCTCAAAATCTTCCCTGTGAACCCAAATCAAAATCTGACTTTCCAGATTTGACCTACTATTTATCCAGAGAATAAAAGCCATCAGAAGCCAGATCCAATTTGATCTCTAACTCCCAGATTTGTCAATCCTTTCTGTTTTTGAAAATAGAAATTAATTATCCTAATTACCCTAAATACTCTGAACTCTGATTTAATCAAATCTGGACCTAATCCAGACCAGATTCTTCAAGGACGTGCAGCGGCTTACCGACCGCTTGGTCGCGCTAAGCCGCTTCGTCTCGCGGTCGGGGGAAGGCAGCGTCCAGTTCTTGAAAAACCTCCAGGGCCTCGAGGGGTTCAAGTGGACTCTCAAGGCCCAGGTGGCGTTCGAAGACCTGAAGAAGTACCTCACGAGCACTCCAATGCTCGTGAGCCCATCTCCAGAAGAACCCCTACTCCTTTACCTCACCGCGACCCCGGTCGCTGTAAGCGCGATGCTGGTGAAGGAGCAGGATGGGCATCAGCGCCTTGTATACTATGTGAGCGAAGCCCTCCAACGGGCTAAGATGCAGTACATGGAGATGGTAAAGATCTACTGCGCCCTCCTCATGATGTCCCGAAAGCCCCGCCACTACTTCCTGGGACACCCGATCATGGTCCCGTCATCTCTCCCCCTAGGGGAGGTGCTGTGGAACAAGGGGCCAACCGGTCGGATTGGGAAGTGGGGAGCTGAGCTCTCTCCCTTCTCCCACTCCCTCACGGGCCGTTCTACTATCAAATCACAAGTCCTCGCTGACTTCGTGGCGGAATAGACCGCCACATCCGGGGAGGAGGGGGAGACTCTTGCCGAGCTGTCCCGGCGCAATGACCATTGGACACTCATGTTCGATGGCTCCTTATGTCTCACCGGGGCCGGTGCAGGGGTAGTCCTTTGGAGCCCGGAGGAAAAAACACTGGAGTACGCGGCAAGGCTCGAGTTCTCTGCTACGAATAATGTCGCCGAGTACGAGGCCCTGCTCTTGGGGCTGCGCCTCACGCGCTCCCTGGGGATCCGCTGCCTCCTAGTCAAGGGAGACTCCCAGCTCGTGGTTTGCCAAATGGACAAGTCCTACTTGTGCCACGACGCAAACCAAAGCCTCTACCTGGGGGAGGTGCGGAAAATGGAGAAGTACTTCGAGGTCCTGGAGGTCCGGCATATCCCCCAGAGGGATAATGATTGCGCTGACGCGCTGGCCTGGGCGGCCAATGCCCGGGAACCTCTTCCCGGGGGTCACCTTCCTTGAAGTCATCGCGAAGCCCTCGGTGACCCCTCCAAACAAAGACCCAAGTCCCGTGGCCCGGAGGTCTTTGAGATTGTTCGAGCCGTGTCCTGGATGGATCACCTCATCTCCTTCATAAGGGGGGAGGGGGAACCTCTCGGCGACATCAAGGCAAAGCGCCTCCGTACCAAGGCATGGGCGTATCTCCTGCTCAAGGGGAAGCTCTACAAGTGGGGGGGCTTACACCCTGCTCCGCTGCCTCCCACGGGCAGAAGAACTCCGGCTCCTCGAGGACATCCACTCGGGGAGCTGCGGGTCTCACCTAGCCTCATGCGTGATCACGGCAAAGGTCCTCCACCAAGGCTTCTATTGGCCCACAGTGCTCCATGATACGCAAGACCTTGTCTCTGCAAGCGAGGCTTGCCAGAAAATGGCAAAGAGCACCAGACTACCCGCAACGCTATAGACCATCCCCCATCACATGGCCCTTCGCACGCTGGGGGATGGACCTCCTTAGTCCCTTCCCCCAGCGCCCGGGGGCTACAAGTATGTGGTGGTCGCAGTGGATTATTTCTCTAAGTGGGTGGAGGCTGAGCCCTAGCTAGCATCACCTCCCGCGCAGTACAAGGGTTTTTTCTGGAAGAACATTGTGTGTCGTTTTGGGGTCCCCCAAGAAATCACCGTCGACAATGGGACCCAATTCGACTCAGCGTACTTCCGGGAGTTCTGCGAAGGCTTGGGGGCTACCCTCCACTTCGCCTCTGTAGCTCATCCTTAGAGCAACGAAGCCGTCAAAAGAGTCAACAATGTGATCCCGCAGTGATTACATCGGCGACTCAAGCAAACCGCCTCTAGACGGGGCGCATGGGCAGAGGAGCTCCCGAGCATCCTCTGCTCCATGTGCACGACCCCGAGCCGAGCAACTTTCCTATCCTATGGATGGTGAAGACTCGCCAGGGTTACAAAACCTCCGGCGAAACTCCAAGCGATCAATTGACGGTTCCTACAGTCGCGTCTCAGACAATGTCTGACGATACCTCCGTTCAAGCTAACCTAGCCGAACAAGTGGCTAAGCTCTCCACCGACATGGAAACTGTGCTTGCTTAGATTAAGTAGCAGGCTATGATTGTAACTCCTAAAGTAGGGAAGGTTATGGGTGTGAAGACTGGTGAAAACTTGCGTAGGGCAGACGAAGATGGTGACAAAGGCGACCATAAGGCTGACGACCTCGCCAACACCTCCTTAGCTGTCGGATCTTTCAAGGTCGACACTAAGATTGAAATACCCATATATGATGGGGAGATCGATGCCGAGAAGTTAGATTCATGGCTCGATCAGCTTGAGACCTACTTTGACCTGAAAGGGTTTAGTAGCGCTCAAAAGGTCAAATTTGCACCTTTGAAGATGAAGGACCACGCCAAGACATGGTGGAAGGCCCTTGTCGCCAGTGGTGAAGCTGACGACCTGACATGGGGTCAATTCAAACGACTTCTGCGACAAGAATTCTATCCGATGGGTTACCTTGAGGAGAGATGGGAACGTTGGCACAGATTGTACCAACGGCGCGACCAGACCGTCCAAGACTATACTACGGAGTTCCGGAGACAAGCAATGGTCATCGACATATCACTATCTGATTCTCAGATATTTCGGAAATACACATCAGGACTTCAGAAATCAATCAGTACTGAGCTAAGTCTGTTCGGCGTCCGAGACATCGTGACCGCAAGCACAACTGCTATGGCGATCGAGAAGAAGAATAAATCCCGCAGCGACAAAGGCACGAAGGACAGTGCGACCACGACAAAAAGAAAACCGAGTCCGAAGAAAAACGCTTCGAAGCCGGGCATGGGTACATTTTGCGATCATTGTGAAGTCACGGGACAAACCAAGGACAAATGCTACAAGCTTCATCCTGAACTTCGACCAAAGAAGAACGGACCAGGGAAAAGAACAAGCACGACTACTGTGACTTCACACGACGAAGAAGTTGTCCGAGTGAATTCGGTTAATGAGGCAGATACGACATTGTCTCTGATGGCAATGCCGAAGGAGAAGGGTTCGGATCCACCGAACAACCATCACCCAACGGAGGACTTGTTCACCATCAACATCCAGGTGAAGCACGAAGTGGTTGCAACGATATTCGATCTCAGAAGTCAGAAGAATCTAGTCTCCGCTGGACTGGTTCGGTGACTTGGTTTGAAGACAACCACACACCCGCGACCATATCCGTTGGGTTGGTTTACATCCGATGTGAACCAACAGATTATGAGTCAGTGTGTGTTGAAGTTTTCAATCTCTGCACGGTATATCGATGAGGTGCAATGCGATATTGTCCCTATCGATATCTGTCAGGTGATATTTGGGAGTCCGTATCTGTATGATTGAGACGCTCATTTCCATTGGCGTGCCAAGAGTATGATCTCACCAAATACGGAGTTAAGTTCGTGATCAGTAGAGACATCCACGTCAACACTTTGAACTTTATAACCGCAAATCAAGCCAAAAGAATTGTTAATGCATGTCACAAGTATGTGCTTGTCATGATTCGACCCATTGGTCAAGGTTACGGTACTCGACCAGCATTGTCGTTGGCTTACCGAGAGGATTCTGGTCATTTGTCGAGACTGCTGGAGAAATACAATGATCTATTTGAGACTACCCAGGGTCGTCCGCAGAAACGTCCAGTCGAGCACGAAATTCAGCTTGTGTCCGATGCGATACTGCCCAATCTGAGTATGTATCGCAACTCAATATTGGAGAATGAAGAGATCAAAAGACAACTTAGTGAGTTGCTGAACGATGGTGTCCTTGAACCAAGTAGTTCATCTTGTGGATCTCCTGTGGTGTTAGTGCCAAAGAAAGATGGGACTTGGCGTATGTGCATCGGCTACCGAGCACTGAACAAGATCACCATCAAGAACCGGTACCCTCTTCCTCGTATTGATGACCTGCTAGACCAATTGAAGCATGCCATTGTCTTCTCCAAGTTGGATCTTAAGTCAGAATATCATCAAGGCAGCATTCGAGAGGAGGATACGTGGAAAACTGCATTCAAAACACGACAAGGTCTGTTCAAATGGCTGGTCATGTTGTTTGGTCTCTGCAACGCCCCAGCAACTTTCATGCGTCTTATGAATGATGTATTGAGACAGTTCATCGATGACTTTGTGATCGTTTACCTCGATGACATACTAGTTTACAGTCGTTCGTGGGATGAGCACCTCATTCATGTCGAAAAGGTGTTCGAACAGTTTTAGCAACATTGACTTCGCCTCAACTGTAAGATGTGTGAGTTCGGCCAACAAAATCTACTTTACCTAGAATTCATGGTCAGCAACGGTACGTTGCAAATCGACCCCGATAAGGTAAAAGTGATTCACGAGTGGCCGCAATCGTGAACAGTTACTGACATGCGTAGTTTTGTGGGAGCATGCCAATATCTTTGGAAGTTCATCCGACACTTCTCAACTATGGCTTCTCCATTGCATGCATTAACCAGGATCGATCAGAAGTTCGAGTGGACAGGGAAACATGAGGACACGTTTCTCTTGCTGAAAAGGAAGATCAGCGAGGAGCCTGTGTTAGCTTTGCCAAATCTCCAGAAACCATTTGAGCAAGAAACTGATGCCTCAGGTTATGCCATGGGCGCTGTGCTCATCCAAGAAGGTTGACCAGTGACATATCACTCTGAGTTATTCCAAGGAGCTCAAAAGAACTACCCAACTTATGATGAGGAGTTATGCGCACTGCATCAGGCCGTGAAACATTGGCACTGTTATCTCTTGGATAAAAAGACTATTGTCCACACCGACCATCAACCGTTGCAATATTTGCAAACACAGTCCAAGCTACAGCAAGCTCAGCACATGAAGTGGATGTCGTATCTGCAGCAGTTTAATCTGGTGATTAAGTATAAGAAGGGTGTACACAACAAATTGGCGGACATGTTGTTGCAACCACCAGTTACGACCCTCTGCTTATCAGCGTTCATGCAGATCGAGCCCTCATGTCATGATGACTATGCCAATATGTACAGTGAAGACCATGATTTTCAAACAGCACTGACTGAGCTCGAAACAAGGAAACCTACAGAGTTCGTTCATCGAGAAGGACTCTTGTACAAGGGCAATTTACTTTGCATACCTCGTGGAGCACCTCAAATTCAATGGTTGCGAGAAGCGTACACATCGAAGGTAGCTGGTCACTTTGGGGTTACAATGATGTTGCAACATCTTCACCAACATGTGTTCTGGCCGCATATGCAGCGAGATGTGGCTAGTTTTGTTCGAGGTTGTGGTCTCTGCAGCATCTCAAAACCGGCAAACCGAAAATTAGGTTTGTACACTCCTTTGCCAGTTCCATCGTGACCATGGGAGAGCATATCCATGGATTTCTTGGGAGGATTGCCTAAGACCCGACGTGGCAATGACTATCTATTCGTTGTCGTTGATCGATTCTACCAAATGATTATTTTTATACCTTGTCGAAAGACTATCATGGGAGAAGAAGTAGCTCGGGTATTCTTTCAAAATGTTTGGACACACTACGGACTGCCGACTTCTATTATGTCTGATCGCGATACCCGGTTCCTTAGTCACTTTTGGCGATCGCTCTGGACGATGATGGACACCAAGCTAAAGAGGAGTACCTCTTTTCATCCGCCAACTGATGGTCAAACTGAGGTGGTAAATCGCATAGTCGTTCATCTCTTGAGAGAATATAACTCGAAGCACCCGAAGACCTGGGATGAAAGTATACCGTACCTGCAGTTTGCTTTTAATCGAGCAGTGTATGGTTCGACTGGAAAGTCGCTGTTTGAGGTATGTTTAGGATTTCTACCACAAAGACCCTTCGACATGGAGATTGTGATCCCTACCTCAGCATAGAACAGCAAGGAAGCATCTGATCAAGATCGAGCACAAAAGTTCCTGGAAGGTATTCAACGGCTCCATCGTGAAGTTGAATAGAACTTGCAGAAAGCTCAACTCAAGTACAAAGCGCGACATGATCGGCACCGAGTTGATGCGCAATTTCAAGAAGGTGATATGGTATGGTTACATCTGAGTAAGGAGAGACTTAAAGGTGAAGGTAAGAAACTCAAACCCATTCATTATGGTCCTTTTTGGATTTTGCGGAAAGTGGGTAATAACACTAGTACAAAAAAGCTTTCTTCTATCGGTAAAAAACACCCTTCTACTATCGGTTTTTGTACCGTTAGAGATAGACACGATAGAACAAGACAGGTCATTTTTTAACGGTAAATAACCGATAGAAGAAGTGCACTATTCTAACGGCATTTTTGGTGACAACCGGTAGAAAAACCATTCTAGTCTGACGGTTGTGAAAGAGTTTACCGATAGAAAAAGGATTGTACTCTCTCGGTTGTGTATGAGTTTACTGGCAGGAAAAGTTACACTCTCCTAGCGGTTAATTACTAGTGTACCGATAGAAAAAACCTTAGTACTCTCTCGGTTGTGAAAGAGTTTACCGATAGAAAAAAGGATAGTACTCTCTCGGTTGTGTATAAGTTTACCGGCAGGAAAAGTTACACTCTTCTAACGGTTAATTACAAGTGTATCGATAGAAAAAATGATAGTACTGTCTTGGTTGTGTATGTGTTTACCGGCAGGAAAAGTTACACTCTTCTAACGGTTAATTACGAGTGTACCGATAGAAAAAATGATAGTACTCTCTCGGTTGTGAATGAGTTTACCGATAGAAAAAATGATAGTACTCCCTCGGTTGTGAATGAATTTACCGATAGAAATACATTATAGATGCTATACAGTACAGTCACATATACAGTACAGATGCAATACAGTATAGATTGGATACACAATACAGTACAGATGCAAACAAGGGTAAATTCACATTACATTGAACAGATTGACACATTAGACAGTTATTCACATTTATTCACATATATATGAACCAATAGAAATTGCAATCCAATATGGACAAATACTAACCAATAAGACTATATAAACAATCTATGCACAGAATACACGAAAAAGAGAAAATTGACAACAACTGAGCGAAAAGCTTGTCATGGCGGTTGGTTGGGCGCAACTTCCTCTATAACATATTGAGCCCAGATTTGTCGAAGATCTCTAATCTTTGCATTTTCATATTAGTCTTTGGACATGGCGATCTGCAAGCATGTGTGAATACTGAGTAACTAACTTCCTAATTTTGAACGTGACACCCAATTTTCAAATTTGAGTTAGCTATCGATGCTTACCTGGGGGAATTACGCAAAGTTTGTCCGCACTAGGTCGTACATGTAGCGCAGCACATAAAACCCGCATTCCCATGATTGCGGCTGCTGATGGCACTGAGATAATTGCATATGTGAAGACATGTTAGCTATTGTTTCCATAAACTAATTAAGCATAAAAAAAAGTCCCGTGAGTACCTCATATTCTTTCCAAGCTAGTAGGGAGCCCTGCGGTGCGGCATGCCTCCCTCCAGCGGACACATATTTCTCAAAAGCCCTGCATTTCAGTTAGCATTGCTGGTTAATGTATTATCATTAGCTAGTGACGTCAAAATTTAAATCAAACATATATCTTACTTACGCCTCCATATTCCCCTTGACCACATATTCATTCGATAATCTGTCACGCATCGAATCGAGGTAGTACACCTCGTTCCTCGACGGACAGATCACGATGAGGATCCAGTGGCCCCTACATTGTACATAAAAGACGACCGCTAGCTCGAAGTATATCTGAGGTATAGCATACAAGATTGAGTTAAATTAGTACGAGATGCACTAACCTTTGGTGGTACGGCACCAGAATGAACTCCTTGTCCAACTGTGCCATCAACGCCTTGGATATGTAGTGCTCAGCGTGCGCGGCATCGTGCTCTAGCATCGTAAGGCTTATTTTCTTTGGGTCGAGGAAACCCATCTTGTCACACGCAGCCTCCGATGCTAGCCTGTACATGCACCTGCATGCAAAGGACGATATTAGTATTGCACAGAAAGTTACTACATTTCAAATGAACTACAACAATGCAGAGTTAACAAACAGAGTTAGAAAACAGCAATACATAGGATCAGCAAACTCACAGGACTCCAGTCCGTATGATGGACATATCGAGCTTCCTCCAGTTGTAGAGGTCGAATAGATCCTCGTGTGCCACGGATATACTCCCGGGCTCACAGTGGAACTGCCCAGGCCTGTAGGGAACTAAGAAGTTCAGGTTGCGCCGAGCTCGGTGTAGGTACCACTCGTGGAGGTCTCTGGTTGATCGATCCAATTTGCGCAAAGCTGCCTCCGACACGAGTGGAAACCCGTTCCTAAACCTCTCCGGCTGTCCCTTTCGCCCTTTGCCCTTGCCTTTTGCCGGGGACTGAGCGCGTACCTTCAAAGGCAAGGGCGAGGTGATGGCGGCTTTCTTCCGAGGTGAAGGCGCGGATGCGCTGGCTGGAGTCGAAGCCGTCTTTGCTGTGTTCAGGTTTGCACGAGATCCGGCCTCATGCCCCTAGCTAGGGGCGCAGTCCCCTGGTAGCACGCCGGCAGGCCACTTCAATTAATGAGCACGTATGTTAGATTTTGCAAGTTGAGTGTACTGAGTAGGATGTAATCTAAAATGTGTAGGATTTACCTGTTGTATTAGAACACACTTCTTGGGCCACAGTACGTAGGAGCCCACTGCCTCAACAAGTGTCTGCATTTCCTCTATTGGGACTGGCAATGGAGAATCGTTGTAGCCCGGCATGGCCATGTCCACCTGTACCTTTGCGAACCCCAACCGCAGAGGTACGCAGTGGATCCGGACATCCTCCCCAAATGGATATACGAAGCCGTGTGCAACCACTTCTTGCCCGTCGCCCAGGTGAGTCAGTAGGATGCAGCTCTCCGGCTTCTGCCAATTTGTAACAATTAAAACAGGTTAGTGAAACAACTCTAACAAAATGGGAGTGGCATCAACTTAAGTGCACAGATGAAGGCTTGCAATACCTCAAGTAGATCCACTGGATCCGCGAGGACCTTCGAAGAGCAACTGCTTATCCGACCCCGCGGGGTACCGTCATCCTGGGGATCCGCATCTGCACTCTTGGCCAACAATGCTTCTCTCAACTATGCAAACTCTTCCCTCATTTGTGCGACCTCAGACTGCACCTCAGACTGCACCTTAGCACGTATCTCCGCCCATACCTCAGCCCGTATCTTATCGGAGAGCTCCGCTTCCTTTTCCTTCCAGGAGTTGGCCTTCTTCCTCGGTGGAGCCGGATCTGCGAAACCGGCCTTCCACGACACAATGGCTCCCACGGTCCATGTCCGCCCGGGATGCTCCTTATTTCCTAGAGCCCGTGTGAGGATGTCGTTCTCCCCCTGTGGGGTAAACAATCCCTCCATTGCCTCCTTCTCAAAAGAGATCTGCTACATTTAAAGGTACCTTGTGAGACAAATTCATATATACACTTGTGCGCACACAGTTTACGATGTTAGCCAACTTACCATTCGCTTCACAGCGTCGGTGTCCCCAGGGTTTGCGAAGTGCACAGACCCCGTGGACGACACGGACTCTCTCCCCCTCCACCATCTCTTGCACCTCGCATCCCGGATCTCCGAGAGCGGCAACTCAGGGGAGTCGATGACAGAATTTTGCTCGTCTTCCTTCTTCCACTGCTCCTCCTTCCCCGCATAGCCCTGGGATCCGAGTCGAAGCGGGTGGTCGTTCCTCTTCTAGATCGCCTTATTCTTCTCGCTAAGGGGCTGGAACTCCTCGGTCCCCTTCTGCTTGGTGAATTCCTCCCATACCTCCTCCGATATGAAGGGGTACTTCTCGCAAGGAGATTTCCCCGCAGCGAGGAAGTTACTGATGATCCAGCTCTTAAAGATTTTTCATGTTCCGTTCATGTCCTTCAAGCAGGCCGTCCTAGGTTTATCGTCGGGAATGTTCCACTTAGCCTATTTTCAAACAATGCATACAATTAATCACGAGTTAGTTAAACTTTAGTATAAGCCAAGAGAACGTGATTACGAAAGAGTTCAGCGATTTCAGTTAATTTAACCTTCACTTCCGCCCACAACCTATCCCTCTCGTCCGCCGTCACGTCCTTCCAGCTCTGGACGGTGATCTTCACCCTTTCTTTCACCAACAACCCAACGTAGGCCGCGTACTTCCCAGCATTCACTACTACAGAAATACTTTTTACTATCGGTTAAAAATCCACTCTACTATCGGTTCTCTTACCGATAGTGGTCGGCACGATAGTAGAGGGGCAGCACACTTCTATCGGTTCAAAAACTGTTAGTAAAACATCTACATTCCCAACGTTCACTAATCGCTATCGACTCTTTCTTCTATCGGCTCGGATTTAAACCAATAGTATTGTATACTTTTTTTTATCGGCTCATATATAAACCGATAGTATTGTGTAGGTTTTTTCTATCGGCTAGGATCTAAACCGATAGTAATATAAATATTTTTTTCTATCGGCTCTTACATAAACCGATAGTATTGTGTGGACACAGTTAGTACTGGAAACTTTATTCTATCGGTTGTTATATATAAACCGATAGTATTGTGTGCACACAGTTAGTACTGGAAACTTTATTCTATCGGTTGTTATATATGAACCGATAGTAATGAGGTGTTTATTCTATCGGTTATATTATATAACCGATAGTATTTTGTAGACACGTTTAGTACTGGAAACTTTATTCTATCGGTTTCAGCATATGAACCGATAGTACTGTAATATTTTTTCTATCGGTTGTAGAATATAACCGATAGTAATATTAGTTTTTCCTATCGGTTATGTAGTGGCACAGTTAGTACTGGAATCATGCACATATACATACAGCAATATAGAGATACATTGGATCATTCACAAATACACCAATATTTACAAATATTCACCAATATTCACATATTGAATTTGTTCACAAATACACTAATACAGTAATATACACATGCATTGGACAGATTGAATTTATGCACATATTGATCGAGTTTATTCACAAATACATCAATGAATCTATTCACATATGGAGTTTATTCACAAATACAGCAATCAACACATTCAATATATATTCACAAATACAGCAATCAACACAAGTCAGTTACTATCGATCGTTGATAGCCACTTCTTCCATGACATATTGAGCCCAAATTGTTCGCAGCTCCTTCAATTGAGGCAACTCATATTGCTCTTCCAACATGGCGCTCTGCATATATGCGTGTATGAAATTAGGATCGTACGTCACATCCAATTAAAGTTCGACTTTGAGTCAGGAAAAATGGTTACCTTAGGGAATTGGGCAAAGTTTCTCCTGATCAGGTCATACATGAATCCCATGACATAGAAGCCACATTCCCACGATTGTGGCTACTGATGGCACTTGAAAAATTGCATATGCAAAGACATAAACCCACATTAACTCGAAAGAACTAATTAAGCTTAAATTAAAAGATTCATCATGAGTACTTCCATCCGTATTAATTACCTCATATTCTTTCCAAGAAATTGTTGTGCCCTTTGACACGTCATGCCTCCCTCCAGCACTAGCATAATTTTTGAAAGCTCTGTATTTAATTTAGCATTGCCGGTTAATATGTTATCATTAATTAGCTAGTCAGAGAAAATTTTAAAACAACTATGTTACTTACGCGTCTATGTGCCATGTGAGGGTGAAAACATGCGCCACCTTGTCGCTCATCGAATCGAGGTAATAGACCTCATTCATCCATGGGCAAATGACAGCGAGGACCCAGTGGCCCCTACATTGCATATATAAGCGAACCGTTTCATACATATGTTAGGCGTAACATACAAGAATGAGTTAAATTAGTAGGAAATGCACTAACCTTTGGTGGTACGGCGCAAGGATGAACTCTCGGTCCTGCTGTGCTAGTAGTGCCCTTGATATGTATTCCTCCGCATGTGCTTGGTCGTGCTCTAGCATCGTGAGGCTTATTTTCTCTGGGTTGAGGAAACCCACCTTGTCACATGCCCTCATCGACGCCAGCCTATACATGCACCTGGATGCAAAGTAGACATTAGTAAGTAGTGCATACAAAGTGATTAGATTTATGAAACAAACTCTGATAACTTCAGACAACAGCAAACTCACAGGACTCCAGTCCGTATGATGGACATATCAAGCTCTCGCCAGTTGAGGAGGTCGAACAAATCCTCGTGGGCCACCGATATGCTCCCGGGCTCACGGTGAAAATGAGCTGGCCTGAAGTGAACCAAGAAGTTGATGTGGCGCCTAGACCGGGTCAGGTACCACTCGTGGGGACTTCTGGTTATTTGATCCATATTGCGCAGAAGGTACTTCGACACGAGTGGGGACCCGTTCTTGAACGTACCTGGCTGGCTTTGTTTGGCCTTGCCTTTGGCCTTGCCCTTGCCTTTGGGCAGGGAGCGAGTGTATACCTTCGAAGGTTGGGGTGTGGTGCCGCCGGCCTCATTTGATGGCGAAGGGTTTGAGGCCGTCGGAGGAGGCATGGGGGCCGAAGGAGTTTGCTCATGCGTTGTGGCGGGGGTGGTGTCCTCAGGAAGTGAGCTGGTACCCATCGTCTACTTTAAGTACAAACGCATAAGTTAAATTTTGCAAATTGAGTATATTAACTGAGTTGTAAGCTAGAATGGCTAGGGTTTACCTCCTGTAGTCTAACACCCTTCTTGGGCCACTGTATGTACGAGCCCAATGCCTCGCCAATTGTCCGCATTTCGTCCGTTGGGATGGGCAACGGAAAAGAGCTGTAGCCCGGGAGGGCCATGTCCACCTGTACCTTTGCGAATCCAGGCTCCAGAGGTACGCAGTGGATCCGGACATCCTCCCAAGACTAGTATACGACCCCGTTTGCAACCGCAACAGGTTTGTCGCCTATGTTGATCAATAGGCTACAGCTCTCCGGCTTCTGCAATTTGCAACAATTATAACAGGTTAGCGAAACAATTCTAACGTAACGGGAGTGGCATCAGCCGAACTACATATATAGCTCAAGAGTTGCAATACCTCGATCAGGTCCACCAGATCCACGTGAACCTTCGAGCCGACACTACTCGGCCTGGCAGCGTTGACCTCGGCAGCTGGATCTAAACCCTTGGACTGCACAACTCGGATGAGGCGTTCATACTTCTCGTTCATTTGAGCGAACATGTCCGCGAATTGTGCAGTCACATCTGCCCGTATCTTCTGAGATAGCTCCACTTCCCTTTCCTTCCAGCTGCCAGCCTTCTTCGCCTTTTGCCCGGGCTCCGAGAAGCCTTCCTTCCATGGCACCACAGCCCCCATGGTTCGCGTCCGCCCTGGATGATCCTTGTTCCCTAGAGCCCGGGTAAGGATGTCGTTCTCCCTATGGGGAGTGAACAATCCCTCAGTCGCCTCCTTCGAGCAAGAGATCTGTTACATTGAGAGCTCTCCATTGTGAGGAAGAAATATATACAAACTTGTGCGCACACTAGTGATCATAGTTAGCCAACTTACGAGTCGCTGCACGACCTCGACGTCCCTGGGGTTTGGGAACGCCACAGTCCCCGTGGCCGACATGGTCCCTCTGGCCAGCCACCAGCGCTTGCATCGCTGATCGCGGATCTCGGAGAGTGGTAGGTCAGGGGAGTCGACGAAATTCGACGCCTCGTCTTCACCCTTCTTCCACTGCTCCTCCTTCCCCGCATAGCCGCGAGAGCCGAGCCGGTGTGGGTGGTCGTTCCTCCTCTGGATTGCCTTGTTCTTCTCGCTGAGGGCCTTCGTACCAGAAACAAGAAAATTAATGCACCGCTGCTTACTGCATACAATGGTGTAACCAAGCAAAGGAACCATACATACCTTGAACTCATGAGTCCCCTTCTGTTGGGCGAATTGCTCCCATACCTCCTCCATTATGAAGGGGTACTTCTCGCATGGAGATTCGCCTTTAGTGAGGAAGGTACTGACGAGGATGCTCTTGAAGATTTTCCACGTGTTGTTCATGTCCTTCAAGCAAGCTATCTTGGGACCATCGTCGAGGATGTTCCACTTGGCCTGTTTCAAATGGTGCATATAAGTAGGACTTACCTAATCTCTGGGATAAACCAAGGGAATGTGATTAATTACTCAAGAGTTCAGTGATTTTGATTAATTTTACCTTCACTTCCGCCCACAGCCTATCCCTCTCGTCGGCCTTGACGTCCTTCCAGCTCTGGACGGTGATCTTCACCCTTTCCTTCGCCAACAAGCCAACATAGGCAGCATAGTGGCCGGCGTTCTTCTCGATCAGTCTCCCGAACTGGTTGAACTCACATGAAAGATCCGCGCGTTTGGCCAAATGACCCAACATCGTCGGGCCTCGTGCCTTCCTCTTGCGCTGGGACGAGGCAGCGCCATCTACGTTCGCCCTCGCCGAATCACTACTATCAGTCGAGGAAGATGCCGACATGGCTTTACCTAAAATTCCATGAACAAACCATCAATTGATATGAAGAAAGGTACATGACAAAGTTCATAACTAAAATTGTTGTGCCCTACGCTAGTCTCTTTGCATGAACATAAAGTCTGTTGAAATTTAAATGAACCAAAATTTCAGATGAACATTAGAAAATGGGAAGTAATTAACAGAAAATTCAGATTAGCAGTGCAAACTAAGACATACTCTATTTCCTATCGGTTTTGAAAGAAAAACCGATAGTACTAAGGTTTGTATTCAGGAAAAATTTAAAAGATTAACAGTGCAAACTATGCTAATCTCTCTGCTAGAAAATAAAGTCTGTTAAAATTTAAATAAACCTAAATTTCAGATGAACATTAGAAAATGGGAAGTAATTCACAGAAAATTCAAATTAGCAGTGCAAACTATGATATACTCTATTTCCTATCAGTTTTCTAAGTCAAACCGATAATAATCAAGTTTGTATTCAGTAAAATCTATAAGATTAGCAGTGCAAACTATGCTAGTCTCTCAGCAGGAACATAAAGTATGTTAAAATGTAAATGAACCAAAATTTCAGATGAAAATTAGAAAATGGGAAATAATTAACAGAAAATTCAGTTTAAGGTATTTACTATCAGTTCTAAATAAGAAAACGATAGTGGACTACACTGTACGACAAATTGCTAGTGGTTTTCATCAATTCTGTCATTCTCATAGCTATCAAGTTTGTAGTACATGAATTTTACTCTAGGTTTATATTTGTAATCCATTGAACGGGATATGAACCATTGCATACAAACTTAAGCAATACACGCGCGCGATTTGGTCAAGAACACTTATAGTCGATCGTGGAGTGGCCGGAGGCGGTGGCGCAATGCAGTGCCGGAGGCGATGGAGAACCAAATTCTGATCGGCAATGGTGGCGCAGAGGAGCGAAGAAGCGATCGTCGGGGAATCTAGGGTTTTCCGCGCGAATATTTGGAAATTGGAATGTGACCAGTTGCACTGGAGGGAAAATCGTGCAAGGTTATAACCTAATGTATGAATATTTACTATCGGTTCATAACCACCGAACCGATAGTACAAACATGTAAGTTAGGGTTTTCCGTATGGGCACTTTTCACTATCGGTTTTATTACACAAAACCGATAGTAAACTAAGAACAGGGGCTCATAACACAGTACAAATCACTATCGGTTATAAACAATAAACCGATAGTAAAAACATGTAAGTTAGGGTTTTCAGTGTTGGCACTGTTCACTATCGGTTTTATTATACCAAACCGATAGTAAACTAAGAACAGGGGCTCGTAACACAGTATAAATCACTATCGGTTATGAACTATAAACCGATAGTATAGTGAAATTTCATGTCGGTTTCACAGTTAAAACTGATAGTAAAATACAATGTTATTGACCCTAAAGGATTTCCCTTAGAAGAATTACAGATGATCTCAGTACGTCATTTTGCATTGTATTTTACTATCGGTTTATGAAAATAAACCGATAGTATATGTTAATTTCATATCGGTTTGGAAGTTGAAACCGATAGTAGAATACTGTTAAATTGATCTAAAGGTATTTCCTGAGAACAATTACAGATGGGTCTCAGTACATCATTTTGCACTTGTAAAGACACCTGAAACCCCATGCAAATGACTTCCAATAATTTTGAAATAAATTAACAGTAAAGACCAATCATGGAATGAAAATTTGCAGTTTTCATATTGATTTGTGAAAAGAATCAATTATTGCTCAAATCAAGTATATACTCCAATTGAAATGAAAATTTGCATAAATGATTCTCAATGCATCACGTATGTTTTCCCAAAGAATTTTTGAAAAATGATTTGAAGAATTCTTCGATTAAAGATCCAAGTAATATACGTCACTCATATATTGCAAATTAGTCAAGAATGGTTGTCCACCCATAATCCTTCTTCGTGGTCGTCTCGCAGGTAACTTGTTTCGTCAATATCTTCGGGAGGGACAGATTGAAGGATTCCATCTAAAAATGGAGGTAGTTCGTCGAACTGATCGTACTCTTCTTCATCCACAACGTCTTCGACCCCAACAATACGTCTCTTACTGTGAAGGACAACGTGCAACTTTGGGTTGGCCGGGTCAACGATGTAGAACACCTGTGTGGCTTGCTCAGCAAGTATAAATGGATCATCTTTGTGTGCGACTCTACTGAGATCGACGAGAGTAAACCCATAATTGTCGACTTTAACACCTCGAGGGATTTCGACCCATTGGCATCGAAACAGAGGAATCTTAAGTAATACATAATCGAGCTCCCATATTTCCTCAATAACACCGTAATATGAGTCTAGTGCCCTTACTGCCCTGGCATCCTCCGAAATAGCAAGTAGTGTCACTCCACTACATTGCATAGTACTCTTCTCGTCCTGAGTTCTTGTGTAAAATGAATAGCCGTTGATGTCATACCCCTGCCAAGTCCCTACAGTAAATCTAGGCCTCTGGCCAACCATGTAACATCTTCATCTACGTCGCCCTCAGAAGCTTGCAGGACTCTATTTTCGATCCACCCAGCAAACTTCCTATTATGTTCTCTGGTGACCCAAATCTCTGGCTTCGAGGGATTCTGTTTCCGTAACATTTCCTTGTGCTCGTGTATGTATGGCTCCACCCCCGTCATGTGCTGTAAGACCCAAAAATGGGCTTTTGCATACAGATCACTAGAGTGGACGACTGCTTTAAATCCAATCGTTCCAATGCCCTGAAGCCTGCCCTCATGCCAGGACGTAGGAACGCCAATTGGGTCAACCCCGGCCATATAGTTGGTGCAAAATTCGATCACCTCCTCGGCGGCATAACCTTCAATGATACTGCCCTCAGGCCGATGTCGATTCCTTACATATCCCTTCAAGATACCCATAAATCTCTCAAATGGATACATGTAGCGCAGGAACACGGGTCCACAAAACATAATTTCTCTGACAAGGTGAACAATTAGATGGACCATAACATCAAAAAAGGATGGAGGGAAATACATTTCCAGCTGACAAAGAGTGGTAGTCACATCGCGTTGCAAATCGTCCAGTCCATCCATATCAATTACCTGCAAAGACACAGTTGCAGTAAATATTCAGATCCAAAAAATCTGACAAGTTCCACGAATGGAGCTAATTAACTTGCTAGGAGTACACGCTTACGTACCTTGCCAGATATTGTGTTGAAGAAATAACATAGCTTTGTAATTGTCTCTCTGACTTTGACTGGGAGAATGCCTCTGATAGCAATGGGAAGCATATGTGACATCAGTACATGACAATCATGGGACTTCATACCAACCAGTTTCAAGTCTTTCATGGACACAAGTTTTTTCAAGTTCGCAGAATACCCGCATGGAACTTTGACACCATGTAGGCACTGATAGAGTTCTGTTTTTTCTCTTTTTGACAAAGTATAGCAGGCCGGGGGGAGGTATGTCCGCTTTCCCTTCTCCAACGGTGCAAGCTCAGTCCTTATGCCCATGTCGAGCATGTCACGGCGAACGTTGATGCCATCTTTGGTCTTTCCTGGAATGTTCAACAACAAACCAGTCAAACTGTCACAAACATTTTTCTCTACGTGCATGACATCAATGCAATGTCGAACTTGTAAGTGCTCCCAATATGGCAGATCTCAAAGAATCGATCTCTTCTTCCAAACATTTTTTCCTGGAGGTTTAGAACATTTACCAAACTCAACTTTGATGTCCTTCACGCGCAAGTAAAGCTCCTTACCTGTCACAAACACTGGGGCTGATCCTTTCTCAGGCTTCCCATTGAATGACTTCATCTTCTTACAGTAGACGTGATGCATCGGAAGGAATCTGCGGTGACCCATGTACACTGTTTTTCTGCAGTTCGATAACCACATGCTTTCAGTTTCATCCAGGCAAATAGGACAAGCCTTGCCTCCTTTCGTACTATACCCCAACAAATTTCCATAGGCCGGGAAATCATTTATGGTGCAAAATATCATGGCCCGCAACATGAAATTCTCTTGCTTATGTGCATCCCACACCCGCACCCCTTCGCTCCACAATTTATGTAAGTCCTCGACTAACGGTGATAGAAACACGTCAATATCATTCCCGAGTTGTCTGGGTCCTGAAATTAGTAACGACATCATGATGTACTTGCACTTCATACATAACCAAGGAGGAAGATAGTAGATGCATAAAAGAACCGGCCAAGTGCTATATCGACTGCTCATATTTCTGTGTGGATTCATACCATCCGTACTCAGCCCAAATCTTATATTCCTCACTTCGCCGCCAAACTCACCGAATGTTCTGTTAATGTTTCTCCATTGAATGGAATCAGCTGGATGTCTTAGTTTTCCGTCTTGTTTCCAACCTTCAACATGCCAACGCAAGTACTTCGCATCTTTCGGATTTGCAAACAGCCGTTTCAATCTGGGAATCACAGGCAAATACCACACAGTTTTGGCCGGAGGCCCTTTCTTTACCTCATCACATCCATTGTGATAAATTCTGTCCCCATGCTTATACCATGATGCACCGAATCTGGGACAAACATGCAAATCCTCGTACTCGTTACGGTACAGAACACAATCATTTCGGCATGCATATATCTTTCGATTTCCATTCCCAACGGACACAATAGTTTTTTGGCCTAGTAAACCGATCTTGGCAACTCATTTCCCTCTGGAAGCATGTCCACTAATAGATCCAATAGCGCCGTGAAACTCTTATCGCTCCAACCGTTGCTTGCCTTCAAGTTATATAATCTCAACACATAAGACAACTTTGTAAATGTTGCACATCCGGGGAACAAAGGCTTCTCAGAATCAACAATTAATTTCTCAAATTTAGCTAAATCGTTTTCGCTGTAGTCTTCTTCTACATCACGTAACATTTCATCTAAATTGTCGTCATCTACATGGACTTCCGAATGAACATTACCAATGTTCTGATCATGATCATCATTGCTGCAATCCACTTCCGGCTGCTGCTGAGTGGTAGCGGTGCTCGTTTCCTCAAGATCTTCACCACGCCATATCCAACGGGTATAGCGTGCATTAAAACCACGACAAATGAAATGACTCCTAATCTGATCAGATTTGCCGAACCTTTTTAAGTTCATACAATCTATACAAGGACAATGCATATCTTTCTCTCCCTTCTTCGCCTTTTCTTGCTCAGCAAATTTAATAAACCCATTCACACCCTCCAAATACTCAACAGTAGTACGTTTTATTCCATACATCCAATATTCTCGGTCCATCTACAATTATTTCACAAAATTGACAAATTCAAATAAATAATTAATGACTCAGGGCATGCATATATGCATGAAACATAATTAGCTAGGCCATATGTGTGTACATGAGCTGCTTAATGACATTAAATGGATTTGTATAAATGAAACCCAAATTAACTTGATGCATGCATTAATTGGAAGAGCCAACTAGCTAGCTGCTTAAATTCAGCAAGCTATAGCTAGCTAGCCAACCTAGCCTTCTAGCTAGTTTGGAGGTACATGTATCTAGTTTATTGAATTGCAAGTAGAGAGAGAGAGGGAGAGTGCATGTGAAAGAGTGATCGAGAGAGAGAGAGAGAGGTGATGAGAAGATGATAATACCGAGGGGGATGGAAATATAATCAACCTCTCAGCTAGCTTCTCCAGATCACTCTAGCTTGGAGTCGTGCGCGGTTGAAATGATTCCAACATGTAGAGCACAGAGCAGGGGTCGACCTAATTAAGTTGTCCAATTTTACTATCGGTTCAAAAAAATAAACCGATAGTAAAATAAGGTCCCCACTGTCATAACCATTAGTGTATATGAAGTCATTTTACTATCGGTTTGTTTTATATAACCGATAGTACTATTTAATATATTGTATCGGTTAGTACAGTAATAACCGATAGTATAAAGTCAGTAATTTTACTATCAGTTACGCGAGAAAAACCGATAGTACTATGTAATATATTATATCGGTTGGTACAGTAAGAACTGATAGTATAAAGTGAGTACTTTTACTATCTGTTATGAACGAAAAACCGATAGTACTGTTTTAATATATTGTCGCGCCCCGAGACTGGGACTACGACTACTCCTGTAGAGACCTAGCTCGCTGCAGCTAGTCCCATTCTCACAAACCTTTGACTTCCCAGGATGAGTCAAGCACAGGAGTATATTACATTGCAACAGAGTACACACAAAATATTAAGCAGTGTGGCCTGCTGGCCTTAATATTACATAAAGAGGATTACAATGCCTACAAGGCATTCAGGGTTTAGCAAAATATTTAACTACACAGTAGAAGATAGGTGACCCTCCCACAAAAGAAGTTGACGGCAGAACAACACACTTCAGGGTTCTGGCGGAACTGATTCTCCTCCTTCTGGATCCAAGAAGTACTCCGTGCCATCATCTTGATCAAGGTAGGCTCCATCTATTGAGTTGAATGTTGCAAGGGTGAGCACTTACGTACTCAGCAAGTCATAGGTAAGAGTAGATACATATAGTAGTGATGATATGAACCTAGACTAGTCAAGAATTATGGATATTTGTAAAATAATCTTTTCCTTTCTCATCTCATCTTATTTCAGCTCATGGCAGCACTTTTCATAATATAACATCATCATTCATGTTCACTAACTTATAGTACTACCGCGACACGTCGACACACGACAGCCCACGGCAGCACTCCTTATCATGACAACACATGTCATTTGGGTAATCTTGATTAAACATATTTTATTTAGAAAATAATACTTGTGTCACACCCCGTGGATTTAATCCACCGCAGCAGACTCCTATAAACCCGGGAGCTCGGAGTATTCAAATACGCTTTTAACTCTGCAGAGAGGTACCAATTTACCCGCAAGATATTCCACTTTCAAGCCCATCCTATCAAAATGATTAGACCCCTCCTCACAACCATGTGTGAGTGGCAAGGTGAAGATAACAAGAACTTTTGTTATGCATCACTTACAATTCACCCCCGACCCTGTGGCTCTCAGCGAGACACAGTTGTGGCAGGTTGTATCCAAACCTCCACCCCTTTGCTTATTCCCATTACTGGGTCAGCGTGCTTGATCACCTTCAGTGATATGTGTGGGAGCCGCGCTCCGTGTTTATCATGCATCACTACACATCTCATGCAGGGGTTTCATGTGCGATCCACATAATTACTTGTTCAGGCCTGTCCCATACCAGGCTTGCGGTTAGCACGTTGTTCATGCCACTAGACCCACAACACAAGGTTCTAGTCCTTATATGCCAGTGACCAGACCATCCACAACCCTGCACCTTCAATGCCTGCATATCCTTTGCAGTCTAGCACCTCCAGTGCTACAGCCATTCATACCATTTTTCTGGTCACGGCTAGGGGTTTTATTTCATGAATATAAGTATATAGATACATATAGTAGTTCATGGCTCAAAACTTGTTTATTTCACATTTCACAGATAACCAGTCTAGTACTGCCAATTCATAAATCAACCATTCTCAATCTTTCACATGCAATATTGCCTATATTCAAGGTTATATTATAGCAACATTTAAATTATAGGTTCAAGATGACCAAGGATATGACTTGCCTTCCGCGTCGTAAGATACAGCAGTTGATGACGGGTCAACAGCAAAATCTTCAAAGTTAGCTTCTGAATCAGCTCGACGACAAACAAACACACAATGATTACTTATAATATTAAAATGGTTTATGACTTATATGCAGAAATGCTCAACAAGCATGATTGAACTATACTGGAGATAATTTGAACTGCAAACTGAACTGAGATTCTAGGGTTTCAAGGAATTTGGGCTAAGGATGGTGATTAGATAATCTTAGGGTTTCAGGATTACAATAGGGATAACAATTTTGTGGCTGGTTTAATCAAAACAGCGAATGTCAACAGATCGACATTCGGATCAAAGCTTGGACATAGCTTTAAGAAAAGCTAGGGTGCTTATCTCAAGTTGAGGTAGTAGAAGAAAATGTAGATCACAACTCTACAAATTCAGTGGACAAAGTGGATTTCAAATTCCACAAACAGAAGTGGGTAAACAAGGTCAATGCCATTGGCTGACAAGCTCTGGCATAGAGCTGACAATGCCAAAAACTAGGGCTTAGCATAACTTTTGATCAGGAGCTCCAAATGATGCACCACTTTGTCTGGGAGGTAGGCATTGATAACAGGAACAATTAAGTCAACAAGATCTAGGGCAAGAAATGGCTGGAAAGCAAGAAATTTGATGATGAACAGAGATGAACTGGCTGCACTGGATCATTTCTAGACACAAACTTGGCAAAGCTATAACTTTTGATCTAGGCTGATTTAGGTGTCGGGCTAGAAGACAAAAATGCTCAGGAGGCTAAGGCACATCTAAAAGACAAGGTGATTTGGGCTGAAACGGCTGGGAACACTTTTCCGGTGAAGAAACACTGCTAATTGGGGGTTTCTGCTACAGGCCAAAAGAACTTAATTCCTTGCTTGGAGAGCATCTAGGAGGTATAAGAAAGCTTCTGGTATAATTAGATTGGCCGGAGGATCACTAGAGAAGCCTGGCGACGATCGCCGGTTTCTGGTGAAGCTCGGTTTAGGGAAAAGCTTCGATTCTTGCTTAATTTCGAAATCTAACTTCACAGGCTTGCTTGATTTGGCTTACTGATCAATTTTGTTTACAGAATCGAAGGCTAATTTGTACTGGATTGAGCCACATTACAGAAACAGGGCAAATGACAATTCCGGTGATCGCCGGCGTTAGGGGTCACCGGTGAGCAATTAAATAGTACTACACAGAGAGAATGAGTAGATGAACTCACTGATGGCTTTAATTTGGCAGGAGATGATGTGGATGAAGCTGGCACCGTGAGCCTCCTCGACGGCTCGCCGGAGAAGAAAACGAAACAGCAAAGATTTGGAATTTGGCTGGTTTATGGTGAAGTGTGGAGAAGCTGCTGCACACAGTGGGGTTTAAATAGACCAGGCGAAGATTGCGAAGAGGGGACAATGAAGTAATTGGCAGCCGGTGACTTGACTGGTTGCGTGCAGGAGCAATAGCGGCGAAGAAACAGCAAGAGCGGTGATGCGACGGCGACAAGCTTTCAGCTGATCACAATGTCGCCTCATCGGGACCTGGCAAAGCTTGTAGCAAGCGGTGGCGACAACACTGGCGCGGCAAGGCGACGTGGAGAGGGGTTGCTGACAAAAAGCCGTTGATCGCGCGCGGGAGCAGGCACTGGTCGTCGACGTAGCAGCGACCTTGCCACGGCACCAGCTGGAGCGAGGACACGTGCGCACCGGCATGCACGGTCACAAGTGCGGCGAAGCTTCACCGGCGATGAGCAACCACGGCGCACAGGCACGGCGGTTTCTGGTCGTATGCTTGCTGCTGTCCTAGTCGAAATGGGCTGAGTTGCAATTTCAATTCTTTTAATTTTGGATTGAAATGTAAATCTGGAATTCTGGGAGGTTTAAACTGAATTTGCTTTCACTAATCTGGCAGATATATTCAACAGGATATTTGGCAAAGGTAGTTGATAATATTTGACACATTTGAATAGTTTTCGATACAAACTGAAAATAGGGTAATTTAGGGTAAAGTAAGATTTGAGTTTTGTCGATTTCGAATTCTGGCATTTAGGGTTTGATTTTGATATCTGCACAGAAGAGAAACTTGTGGCAAATAGCATTTTGAGAAGATTTGCTGAAGAAATTCTGAATTTGGAGGTAATCTGGAGATTTTAGCCTTTTTGGGTTTTCAGATCTCAGATAAGGACTAATTTCCGATAACTCTGGGACTGATTTGTGAAAAGAGTCTAGATGGTGAAATCTGGCTTCAACTTTTTAGATTAAGGTATTGACATACCCATGATCATATTCCACGAATAATCTGGTCTGAACTTGGTCAAGATTTTGATTAAATCTGGATTTCTGAAACTTAGGGTATTTAGGTAATATAGGATATTTCTGTTTTCGAAAACAGAATGGAGTTGATAATTCTGGAAGTTAGAGATAGAATTGGATCTGGGTTCTGAAGACTTTTAGATTCAGAATAACTAATAGATCACATCTGAACGATCTGATCTTGATTTGAGTTCACAGGATAGATTTTGGAGATTTTAGGGCTTAGGATAGATACTGATCTGGCTATTACTGCAGATACATGCATGCATGCTATTGATGAAAAAGTAAATTTTCACCCCTAACTCAGGGTGTTACAGATCTACCCTCCTTAAAGAAATCTCGCCCCGAGATTTACCTAAGACAGGAAAAGATAAGGATAGGTTTGCTTAAGATCTTCTTCCTTCTCCCAAGTAGCCTCTTGATCTGAATGATTTTTCCATTGAACTTTACACAATCTGATTTTCTTCCTTCTGAGCTGACGTTCATCAGTGGCTAGGATTCTGATTGGGTGCTCAAGATAAGTGAGATTCTTCTGTAATGGCACATCTTGTACATCTATCTGATCAGTAGGTTCCTTCAAACATTTCCGGAGCTGAGAGACATGAAACACATCATGCACTCCTGCTAATCCCACAGGTAATTCCAATTTATATGATACTTCTCCATTTCTCTTGATTATCTTAAATGGTCCAATGTATCTTGGAGATAACTTTCCTTTCACTTGGAATCTTTGTAATCCCTTGAATGGTGCGACCTTGAGATACACAAAATCTCCTGGTTCAAATGATAATTCTCTCCGTCGTTTATCTGCATAACTCTTTTGTCGTGATTGTGCTGTTTTCAACCTTTCTCTGATGAGTCTGACATGAGCTTCTGCTTCTTCTACTATTTCTGGTCCTATGACCTTTCGTTCTCCTGGCTCATTCCAATGCAATGGAGTTCTGCATTTACGTCCATATAAAGCTTCAAATGGTGCCATCTGTATACTAGCTTGATAACTGTTATTATATGTAAACTCTGCAAATGGTAAACATTTGTCCCATGATGTTCCATAATCTAGTATACAAGCTCTTAGAAGATCTTCTAGGATTTGATTGACTCTTTCTGTCTGTCCTCCCGTCTGCGGATGATATGCAGTACTGAAATCCAACTGGGTTCCTAGGGTTTCATGCAATCTATTCCAAAATTTGGAGGTAAACTGTGTTCCACGATCTGAGACTATCTTCTTAGGTATACCATGCAATGCCACTATTCTTTGCATGTATAACTCTGCTAGTTTACTGCCATCAAAAATCTTTTTGACCGGTATGGAATGAGCTACTTTAGTAAGTCTGTCCACAATAACCCATATGGAATCATATCCTCCTTGAGTTTTAGGTAATCCTGTAATGAAATCCATACCAATTTCTTCCCATTTCCATAATGGTATTGGTAGAGGTTGTAGCTTTCCTGCTATTTTCTGGTGTTCTGCTTTAACTCGTCGACATTTATGACAGTTTGCAATGTATTCTGCAATCTCCCTCTTCATATTATCCCACCAGAATCTGGTCTTCAAATCTTGATACATCTTTGTGTTACCAGGGTGTATTGAGTATGGAGTTTTATGTGCTTCATGGAGAATTATTTTCTTAAGATCTGCGTTTTGAGGTACACAGATTCTTCCTCGATACCATACAATCCCTTGGTTATCTTCAGTAAAGCCTTGAGCCTTTCCTAACTTGATTCGACTCTTCATCTTACAAATTTCTTCATCTTTCTTCTGGGCATTTCCTATCTGTTCTTCAAGTTGAGGTTTTACTGTTAAAGTAGCTACCGTTCCCTGCGGTACTATTTCCACTTGATGATTCTACAACTCTTGTTGTAGGTAAGGGTTCTTCAACATAACCATTCCTTGTAGGTTGTAAACTTTTCTGCTTAAGGCATCGGCCACTACATTAGCTTTCCCTGGATGGTACTGAATACTAAGATCATAATCTTTGATCAATTCCAGCCATCGTCGTTGACGCATGTTGAGTTCTGTCTGTGTGAAAATATACTTGAGGCTTTTATGATTTATAAAGATCTCACACTTATGTCCAATGAGATAATGCCGCCATATCTTTAAAGCATGTACTACTGCTGCTAACTCCAAATCATGGGTCAGATAATTTTCCTCATGTGGTCTCCATTGACGTGAAGAATAAGCCACTACTCGACCTTGCTGCATTAACACACAGCCTATTCCTTGCTTTGAAGCATCACAGTAAACTACAAAATCTTCTTTGCTGTCTGGTAAGGTGAGGACTGGTGTTGTTGTCAATTTTTGCTTCAGCTTCTGAAAACTCTCCTCACACTTTGTGGTCCATTCAAATGCAACATCCTTCTTTAGCAGGTTCGTAAGAGGTTTGGCAATTTGGGAAAATCCTTCAATGAATCTCCTATAATAACCTGCTAATCCCAAGAAACTTCTAATCTCTGAAACTGAGGTAGGTTGCTTCCACTCCTTGATTGCAGAGATTTTAGCTGAATCCACTGAAATTCCTTCTGCTGTCAACACATGTCCAAGAAATGAAATTCTTGACATCCAAAATTCACATTTGTCAAACTTGGCATAAAATTGCCTCTCTCGTAGCCTTTCCAAGACTAGGTGTAAATGTTGCTCATGTTCTTCCGTACTCTTAGAATATATCAGTATGTCATCTATGAATACTATGACAAACTTGTCAAGAAAATCCATAAATGTACTGTTCATGACATTCATGAAAGCTGCCGGAGCATTGGTCAAGCCAAAAGGTACTACTGTAAATTCATATAAACCATATCTGGTAGTGAAAGCAGTCTTCGGTATATCTTCCTTCTTGATCTTCAGCTGATGATATCCAGATTTCAAATCTATCTTGGAAAATACTTTGGCTCCTCGAAGTTGATCGAACAAGTCATCAATTCTTGGTAATGGGTACTTGTTCTTAATAGTGACTTCATTCAAAGCTCGGTAATCTACACACATTCGTAAAGTTCCGTCTTTCTTTCTCACAAACAAAACTGGGGCTCCCCATGGCGAAGCACTGGGTTTGATAAATCCTTTGTTTTCCAAGTCTTCGAGTTGATTCCACTACTACAGAATTGCTTTTCACTATCGGTTTAAAATCGTCTCTACTATCGGTTCTCTTACCGCTAGTGATTGGCACGATAGAAAAAACGTAGCACAACTATCGGTTGCAAACCGATAGTAAATTACCTATATTCCAACATTCACTAATCGTGAATGATAATTTCTTCTATCGGCTCAGTGAACTCAACCGATAGTGATGTTAGATTTCTTGTAACGGTTCTACACTGGAAACCGATAGCACTGTTAGTTTTCCTATCGGTTAGTTACTCGACACGGTTAGTACTGGAAACTTTCTTCTATCGGTTGTAGGATATGAACCGATAATATTACAAAGGATTATTAGCAGGTACAACAATACAGAGAGACACACATTGGACAGATTGAATCTAATTATTCAGAGATTGAATTTATTCACAAATACACTAATACAAAGATATACACATGCATTGGACAGATTGGATCTAATTATTCACATATTAGGTTTATTCACAAATACACCAATACAAGTACACACATACACCAATTAACACATTCAATGTATATTACACAAGTCATTTAAGATCGATCGTTGATAGCCACTTCATCCATCATATATTGAGCCCAAATTTGTCGCATCTGCTCCAATTGAGGCAACTCGTATTGGTCTTTCAACATGGCGCTCTACATGCTTGTATGAAGTTAGGAAACTGATTTCATTTCAATTACTCTTTCCTAAAGACTACCTGGTTCTAATCGCGTTCAGTATCAATTTAAGAAACTGACACGAGCGGCAAGAACAATTTTAATCGGGTTGGTCAAGAACACTTACAGTTCGTGGAGTGGCCTACGATGGCGCGATGCAGTGACCGGCGGCGGTGGAGAACCCAAATGCGAGCGGCAATGGTGGTGCAGGAGCGAAAAAGGGGACGTCGGGGAGGCTAGGGTTTTCCGCGTGCGAGTAGAGACTTATTTGGAAATGTGTTTGGTTGGACTGGAGGGAAAACTCCCGCGCGTTTAACCCATTATAAGGGTCTTGTACTATTTTACTATCGGTTCAAAAACACAACCGTTAGTAAACTTTCCTCTCTTCTAAAGGTCCCCACTGTCATAATCATTATTATATATGACGGCCTTTTACTATCGGTTGAATAAACAAACCGATAGTAAAAGTTTATCTTTACTATCGGTTCGTACACTAATAACCGATAGTAAAAATGTAATTTTACTATCGGTTCAAAAACACAACCGTTAGTGAACTTTCCTCTCTTCTAAAGGTCCCCATTGTTTCTTTTACTATCTTTACTATCGGTTCATACATTAATAACCGATAGTAAAAATGTAATTTTACTATCGGTTCAAAAACACAACCGTTAGTGAACTTTCCTCTCTTCTAAAGGTCCCCATTGTTTCTTTTGCTATCGGTTGAATAAACAAACCGATAGTAAAAGTTCATCTTTACTATCGGTTCGTACACTAATAACCGATAGTAAAAATGTAATTTTACTATCGGTTCAAAAACACAACCGTTAGTGAACTTTCCTCTCTTCTAAAGGCCCCCATTGTTTCTTTTACTATCGGTTGAATAAACAAACCGATAGTAAAAGTTAATCTTTACTATCGGCTCGTACACTAATAATCGATAGTAAAAGTTTATCTTTTATATCGGTTGGTACAGTACGAACCGATAGTATAAAGTGAGTAATTTTACTATCTATTACGAATGAAAAACCGATAGTACTATTTTAATATGTTATATCGGTTGGTACAGTAATAACCGATAGTATAAAGTGCGTAATTTTACTATCAGTTAAAAATGAAAAACCGATAGTACTATTTAATATATTATATCGGTTTGTACAGTCATAACCGATAGTATAAAGTGCGTAATTTTACTATCAGTTAAAAATGGAAAACCGATAGTACTATTTAATATATTATATCGGTTTGTACAGTAATGACCGATAGTAAAAAGTTTTTGCATTTCACTAACGTTGGACTAGTGTGTAACCGATAGTAAAATGCCTCTTTTCCGCCGCTGTCGTCCTATTCTATCGGATTTTTCCCAGATTGCTTATAACCGTTAGAAAATATGGGTTAGTGGAATGCACTTCTATAGTAGTGTTCTTGAGCTCCTCCAAATCTGTAACTGGCATCCTATAGGGACGTTTTGCTATAGGTGCTGCTCCTGGTTTAAGCTCAATACTGAATTCTATTTCTCTGTCAGGTGGTATTCCTGGAAGTTCTTCTGGAAACACATCAGAATATTGTTGCACTACAGGCACTTGTTCTAGGCATAACTTTTGCAATGCTTGAACAGATCTTAGCGGTTTCTTGACTGATGATCTTTCTGCATAGAATAGAACTCTCTCCCCTTGGCTACTGACAAGACTAAGAGTCTTCTCTTCACAGTCTACTAGACCTTTATGTTGGGACAACCAATCCATTCCCAAAATAATGTCTAGTCCTTGCAGTTCTAGAACTAGTAGATTTGCCTCAAATTCTACCCCTTCTATATTGAAGGTTACATTTGGGCAGATCGAGTAGACAGATAACCTAGCCCCTGGAGTTTGTATAACCATAGAGTACTCTAGTGGTACTTGCTCTATATGCATTTCAACTTCAGATGCAAATGCTTTTGACATGAATGAATTTGTAGCACCAGGATCAAACAATATTAAGGCAGATGCAGATTGAATCAGAAATCTACCTAGAAGAATGTCGGTGGCGTTGCCTGCTTCTTGAATTGAAGTATAGTTTAACCTTCCTCCTTGGGTTGTAGCTGGTGCTCTACCTCTTCCTCTTCCTCGGTTAGCCATGTTTCCTCCTCTTCCTGCTGAATTTCCTCTAAAATTCTGTGATGGTGATGCTCTGGTTACTACTGGCTGTGTTCCTGCCTGAGATCTGGCAATGGACATCGGAAGTTGTATCCAAGGACAAAATTCTTTCCGATGCCCACGCTGTCCACAATGATAACACTTAACACGAGGATGAGGGCAATCCTTCTGTAGATGATTCCCTCTGCAGTTGGGGCACAATGTCGTTGCTGGTCTGGGATTCTGGTAAGATGGTCGGAAATTGGGAGTGATAGGAACTCTTCCTCTGATTGGATTTGGCTGTGGTCGTGTTTGCTGGAACATCCTCCTCTTTCGGCTTTCTTCCCCCATATTCTTCTTTTCTTCCACCTTTAAAGCTCTGTTTACTAGGGTTTGAAATTCCGTAAGTTCATGAGAAGCAATTTGATACTGTAAATAGTGTTGAAGTCCTTCTGTGAAGCGCTCTATCTTCTTCTCTTCAGTATCCACATCTCCAGGTGCGTATCGAGCCAAATGAGTGAATTGGTGTAGATACTCAGTGACTGACTTACTTCCTTGAGTTAAATTCCGAAATTCCCGACGCTTAGCTGCCATAACACCAATAGGTATATGAAATTTCCGAAATTGATCCTTAAATTCCCTCCAAGAAATATTATCTTTATCAAGGTGGGCTTCCTGGTAGTTCATCCACCATGCAGCTGCAGCTCCTGATACCTGATGAGATCCAAACAAAACTTTCTCTCGTTCGCTGCATCGGACCGTGTCCAGTTTCCTCTCGATATCCCGTAACCAATCATCGGCAACCATGGGATCGGTCGCACTAGAGAATGTTGGTGGACGGGTCTTTTGGAAATCTGTTAATCTTGCTCCTACAGCAGAAGTAGTTCCTTCTGTTGTTCCAGTAGGCAGTTTCAGAACTATTTGGGCTAACAACTAGGTATGAGCTATCTGGGCTTCCTGTCGACTTTTCTCCATTGACAACAAAATTTCCTGAAGACTGGGTTGTTCATTCTGAGGTGGATTGGAACTCTGAGATCCTTGCTGAAACAAAGGGTCTCTTGTCATAGTTTCTTCTTCCTGCGGAGTCTGACCCATATCTTCTCTTCCACTTCGAGATCTCCTTCTTGTGTCAACCATGGTGGCTCTGAAAAAGGTTTAGACTGATCTAACTAACTAAGGCCAACTAAGACAGCAATACAGAAATTAATGCAACTACTTTAATGCATAAAATTACTTAGGCTATTAGCCATAATACACAAATTAACCATTGCAAAAGCAACAGCGAATCACAAAGCTATCAAGAGCATCCACTAGCTCTGTCTACACCAACCCCTAAGACACTCTGAAACAACAAAATGCACTCTCACAATCTTACCGAATTTTAGAAAATTCAAATAAAATTTTGAAATGAAGGTTTTCAAGAGATACAAAGCTCATTATTTTTATCAAAATACAATTTTCAACAATTAGTTTTCTGAAGAAATTACGTCTTCCTGGCACGGCCAATCCCTAAAGGTGTCGTCCTACAGTCAAGTTCTTATGTTGCTCTGATACCAACTTTTCTGTCGCGCCCCGAGACTAGGACTACGACTACTCCTGTAGAGACCTAGCTCGCTGCAGCTAGTCCCATTCTCACAAACCTTTGACTTCCCAGGATGAGTCAAGCACAGGAGTATATTACATTGCAACAGAGTACTCACAAAATATTAAGCAGTGTGGCCTGCTGGCCTTAATATTACATAAAGAGGATTACAATGCCTACAAGGCATTCAGGGTTTAGCAAAATATTTAACTACACAGCAGAAGATAGGTGACCCTCCCACAAAAGAAGTTGACGGCAGAACAACACACTTCAGGGTTCTGGCGGAACTGATTCTCCTCCTTCTGGATCCAAGAAGTACTCCGTGCCATCATCTTGATCAAGGTAGGCTCCATCTATTGAGTTGAATGTTGCAAGGGTGAGCACTTACATACTCAGCAAGTCATAGGTAAGAGTAGATACATATAGTAGTGATGATATGAACCTAGACTAGTCAAAAATTATGGATATTTGTAAAATAATCTTTTCCTTTCTCATCTCATCTTATTTCAGCTCATGGCAGCACTTTTCATAATATAACATCATCATTTATGTTCACTAACTTATAGTACTACCGCGACACGTCGACACACGACAGCCCACGGCAGCACTCCTTATCATGACAACACATGTCATTTGGGTAATCTTGATTAAACATATTTTATTTAGAAAATAATACTTGTGTCACACCCCGTGGATTTAATCCACCGCAGCAGACTACTATAAACCCGGGAGCTCGGAGTATTCGAATACGTTTTTAACTTTGCAGAGAGGTACCAATTTACCCGCAAGATATTCCACTTTCAAGCCCATCCTATCAAAATGATTAGACCCCTCCTCACAACCATGTGTGAGTGGCAAGGTGGAGATAACAAGAACTTTTGTTATGCATCACATACAATTCACCCCCGACCCTGTGGCTCTCAGCGAGACACAGTTGTGGCAGGTTGTATCCAAACCTCCACCCCTTTGCTTATTCCCATTACTGGGTCAGCGTGCTTGATCACCTTCAGTGATATGTGTGGGAGCCGCGCTCCGTGTTTATCGTGCATCACTACACATCTCATACAGGGGTTTCATGTGCGATCCACATAATTACTTGTTCAGGCCTGTCCCATACCAGGCTTGCGGTTAGCACGTTGTTCATGCCACTAGACGCACAACACAAGGTTCTAGTCCTTATATGCCATTGACCAGACCATCCACAACCCTGCACCTTCAGTGCCTGCATATCCTTTGCAGTCTAGCACCTCCAGTGCTACAGCCATTCATACCATTTTTCTGGTCACGGCTAGGGGTTTTATTTCATGAATATAAGTATATAGATACATATAGTAGTTGATGGCTCAAAACTTGTTTATTTCACATTTCACAGATAACCAGTCTAGTACTGCCAATTCATAAATCAACCATTCTCAATCTTTCACATGCAATATTGCCTATATTCAAGGTTATATTATAGCAACATTTAAATTATAGGTTCAAGATGACCAAGGATATGACTTGCCTTCCGCGTCGTAAGATACAGCAGTTGATGACGGGTCAACAGCAAAATCTTCAAAGTCAGCTTCTGAATCAGCTCGACGACAAACAAACACACAATGATTACTTATAATATTAAAATGGTTTATGACTTATATGCAGAAATGCTCAACAAGCATGATTGAACTATACTGGAGATAATTTGAACTGCAAACTGAACTGAGATTCTAGGGTTTCAAGGTATTTGGGCTAAGGATGGTGATTAGATAATCTTAGGGTTTCAGGATTACAATAGGGATAACAATTTTGTGGCTGGTTTAATCAAAACAGCGAATGTCAACAGATCGACATTCAGATCAAAGCTTGGATATAGCTTTAAGAAAAGCTAGGGTGCTTATCTCAAGTTGTGGTAGTAGAAGAAAATGTAGATCACAACTCTACAAATTCAGTGGACAAAGTGGATTTCAAATTACACAACCAGAAGTGGGTAAACAAGGTCAATGCCATTGGCTGACAAGCTCTGGCATAGAGCTGACAATGCCAAATACTAGGGCTTAGCATAACTTTTGATCTGGAGCTCCAAATGATGCACCACTTTGTCTGGGAGGTAGGCATTGATAACAGGAACAATTAAGTCAACAGGATCTAGGGCAAGAAATGGCTGGAAAGCAAGAAATTTGATGATGAACAGAGATGAACTGGCTGCACTGGATCATTTCTGGACACAAACTTGGCAAAGCTATAACTTTTGATCTAGGCTGATTTAGGTGTCGGGCTAGAAGACAAAAATGCTCAGGAGGCTAAGGCACATCTAAAAGACAAGGTGATTTGGGCTGAAACGGCTGGGAACACTTTTCCGGTGATCGGCGCCGAAGAAGAAACACTGCTAATTGGGGGTTTCTGCTACGGGCCAAAAGAACTTAATTCCTTGCTTGGAGAGCATCTAGGAGGTATAAGAAAGCTTCTGGTATAATTAGATTGGCCGGAGGATCACTAGAGAAGCCTGGCGACGATCGCCGGTTTCTGGTGAAGCTCGGTTTAGGGAAAAGCTTCGATTCTTGCTTAATTTCGAAATCTAACTTCACAGGCTTGCTTGATTTGGCTTACTGATCAATTTTGTTTACAGAATCGAAGGCTAATTTGTACTGGATTGAGCCACATTACAGAAACAGGGCAAATGACAATTCCGGTGATCGCCGGCGTTAGGGGTCACCGGTGAGCAATTAAATAGTACTACACAGAGAGAATGAGTAGATGAACTCACTGATGGCTTTAATTTGGCAGGAGATGATGTGGATGAAGCTGGCACCGTGAGCCTCCTAGACGGCTCGCCGGAGAAGAAAACGAAACAGCAAAGATTTGGAATTTGGCTGGTTTATGGTGAAGTGTGGAGAAGCTGCTGCACACAGTGGGGTTTAAATAGACCAGGCGAAGATTGCGAAGAGGGGACAATGAAGTAATTGGCAGCCGGTGACTTGACTGGTTGCGTGCAGGAGCAATAGCGGCGAAGAAACAGCAAGAGCGGTGATGCGACGGCGACAAGCTTTCAGCTGATCACAATGTCGCCTCATCGGGACCTGGCAAAGCTTGTAGCAAGCGGTGGCGACAACACTGGCGCGGCAAGGCGACGTGGAGAGGGGTTGCTGACAAAAAGCCGTTGATCGCACGCGGGAGCAGGCACTGGTCGTCGACGTAGCAGCGACCTTGCCACGGCACCAGCTGGAGCGAGGACACGTGCGCACCGGCATGCACGGTCACAAGTGCGGCGAAGCTTCACCGGCGATGAGCAACCACGGCGCACAGGCACGGCGGTTTCTGGTCGTATGCTTGCTGCTATCCTGGTCGAAATGGGCTGAGTTGCAATTTCAATTCTTTTAATTTTGGACTGAAATGTAAATCTGGAATTCTGGGAGGTTTAAACTGAATTTGCTTTCACTAATCTGGCAGATATATTCAACAGGATATTTGGCAAAGGTAGTTGATAATATTTGACACATTTGAATAGTTTTCGATACAAACTGAAAATAGGGTAATTTAGGGTAAAGTAAGATTTGAGTTTTGTCGATTTCGAATTCTGGCATTTAGGGTTTGATTTTCGTATCTGCACAGAAGAGAAACTTGTGGCAAATAGCATTTTGAGAAGATTTGCCGAAGAAATTCTGAATTTGGAGGTAATCTGGAGATTTTAGCCTTTTTGGGTTTTCAGATCTCAGATAAGGACTAATTTGCGATAACTCTGGGACTGATTTGTGAAAAGAGTCTAGATGGTGAAATCTGGCTGTCAACTTTTTAGATTAAGGTATTGACATACCCATGATCATATTCCACGAATAATCTGGTCTGAACTTGGTCAAGATTTTGATTAAATCTGGATTTCTGAAACTTAGGGTATTTAGGTAATATAGGATATTTCTGTTTTCGAAAACAGAATGGAGTTGATAATTCTGGAAGTTAGAGATAGAATTGGATCTGGGTTCTGAAGACTTTTAGATTTAGAATAACTAATAGATCAGATCTGAACGATCTGATCTTGATTTGAGGTCATAGGATAGATTTTGGAGATTTTAGGGCTTAGGATAGATACTGATCTGGCTATTACTACAGATACATGCATGCATGCTATTGATGAAAAAGGAAATTTTCACCCCTAACTCAGGGTGTTACATATATTATATCGGTTGGTACAGTAATAACCGATAGTATAAAGTGCGTAATTTTACTATCAGTTAAAAGTGGAAAACCGATAGTACTATTTAATATATTATATCGGTTTGTACAGTAATGACTGATAGTAAAAAGTATTTGCATTTCACTAACGTTGGACTTGTGTGTAACCGATAGTAAATTGCCTCTTTTCTGCCGCTGTCGTCCTATTCTATCAGATTTTTCCCAGATTGCTTATAACCGTTAGAAAATATGGGTTAGTGGAATGCACTTCTGTAGTAGTGATTCTTTCCGATCGGCCTCTCAAATTGGTTGAACTCACAAGAAAGATCCGTGCATTTGGCCAAAGGGCCCAACGTCGTCGCGCCTCACCCCACCCTCTTGCGCTAGGATGAACCAGCTGCATCTTCAGTTACGTTGGGGTTGGCCCTAGTCGAACCACTAGTACCATCCGATGAAGACGACGACATGTCTTTCCCTACAAAACCATCAACAAACCATCAAAAATTTAATGAAAACACAAACCAAATCATTTTACAAAGCAAAAGGACCTATTTTAAATATTTTTTCTATTGGTAAACACAGAAACTACCAATAGAAGATAAGATTCTATTTCTGAGCATTTTCATCTACACATTTTCATATAGGAAGCAGGCAACATATGACAATTAATTCTTCTTGGAGTTCCATAACTCAGTTCAGAATTGGAGACTAATTAGGGCTGCTAAAGGGATGTCCGAAGAAAATAGTACTAAAAGACATGCAAAAATTAATTGCTGAAGTGTTCAGCAATGTTTTCCATCGGTAAACCCATGAGATACCGATAGACCATAACAATGTTTTCTATCGGCAAAGATACGAGATACCGATAGAACATAACAATGTTCTCTATGTTATGGAATATTGTTGATAAGCCGCCATTCACTGGCATCACATAATCTTGGTTTAAGTCAACATTCTCCATGATTTGCTATACTAATATTCATGGGCCAGCATTATTATTTCACACATGACAATCTTTTCTATCGGTAAACACATGAGCTGCCGATAGAACATAACAATTTTTTCTATCGGCAAATACATGAGATACCGATAGAAGATGTGTAAGAACACCTCCAACATATAAAGTGCATTGCATGGCAGTTGGATACAATTGATCACACATACAGTAGTATAGATAAGTTAAAATCTCAAAATAGGTTCATTATAGCACTGCAACATATTATGTCAACCTTAATTTAAATCTACATTGCCTGCGAAATTTACATAATCCAACACAATAGGGAACCCTAGTTTAATTCCAAAACTTGAAGAATTAGTACGTACAAAACACTAAGATCAAATAAGAAAGATGCTGGAAAAAGAACGACGAATTAGGGTATTTTACGGCGATTAGTTGTGGTGATGGAGAGGCGGTGTAGAATGCAGCGGCGGCCGATGAAGGACGAAAATATGGACCGGTGGCAGTGGAGAACCAGTATCCAGGCGGCGATTGTCGTGTGGGAGTGAGGAAGTAAGTGGTCACTGAGGAGGTTGTGGTTTTCGCGCTCGAAGAGACGCAATGCTATAAGTTGGAACGCTCCGACTGGAAAGAAACTCAAGGGCCATGTTTAATAAAGTAGTGGATGCCCTTTTCTATCGGTACAAACAACAAATTGCCGTCAGACCAATGGATTTATTCTAACGGTACAAAAAAATAATACGGATAGAACAAGTAAATTTTTCCCAGAGTAATATTTGAAGTAGTGGATGCCCTTTTCTATCGGTACAAACAACAAAATACCGTCAGACTAATTCGGATGATCATTGATCTTATTGCAATCCACATCCGAGTCCTGCTGATTGGTAGTAGTGGTGCTTGTTTCCTCAAGATCTTCTCCATGCCATATCCAACGGGTGTATCGCGTGTTAAAACCACGACGAATCAAATGACTCTTAATTTGATCAGAGTTGCTAAATCTCTTCAAGTTCATACAATCTGTACAAGGACAAAGCATATCTTTCTCTCCGTTCCTCGCCTTTTGTTGCTCAGGAAATTTAATAAACTCATTCACACCATCCAAATATTCAAGAGTAGTACATTTTATTCCATACATCCAATATTTCCTATCCATCTACAATTATCAAAATTTAACGAGTCAGCCATGCATGAAACCTGCCCGATTAAGTTATGTATATGTAAATTGACAGCCTCTTACAACTGATGTGTTAAACCCTAGCCTGATGAAATTAACACTAATTAACCTAGCTAACTACACAATACAAGCTAGTGAGCTCCTAAAACATGAGGCATTTCCAGCTAGCTAGCTCCCAAACTTGGAGTTACAAGTTTGGAACTACACAATACAGTTAGCTTGCAAATAGAAGGGAGGGAGATCTAGAGGGAGAGAGAGATAAGTGATGACAACTAAGCTTACCTTAAAGAGAGGGGTGCAATCAACTTCCTTCCAGCTTGTCCTGATCACCCTAACAGTGTAGCTGCGAGCGTGGAACTCTCATCACAAACAGAGAGACACAGAGTGCAACAGAACAAAATAGCAGCTCAGCAATGATCGAGTGGGATTTTACTTATACTAGACCTATTTCTAACGGTAAATACATGAAATGCCTGTTAGACTAAGTGTAATTATAATTGTAATGGGTATTAGAATTTATTGAAGGTGTGTAATGAATTAAAAGTACATCCAATTTGAGTATAATCAAATTTCTATCAAATTGTATTTTAAATACGAGTATTATAATTACAGAATGATCTATCAAACATCTAAAAATGTATTTCCTTAAGAATAATGAGATTATGATGCAAAATCCCCCTGAACCAAATGCCTTCTCAGTGTAATAGAATCATAACTTGATATATAGTATGCACAATCTCAGACGATGAATCCACCTAAACATCAGTCTTCCCAGTTCAATGTCGGTAGAGACACATGATAGCTCAACTAAACTAAAAAGTAAACATTAACAAACAACTTAAGCAAGCTGTTACGTCGTTAATTAGATCGCAGCATCAACGAATTTACAAATTAATTCTCTCTCCATGCATGACTAGCCACCTTGCTAGTAGTTACACGCCAAATGATATAGTAAAATCCATTAATTGGATACTAACATTTTAAGCATATCAATTAAGCCAATAAATCATCACAAACAATCTAAAAAAAATTAGGTAGATAACCCTATAATTCATATACCACCAAATAAAATTTTTACTCCAAATTCAATCAGTGCGATTAGTAACAAAAAAAAGAGAATTTTTAACAAATAGAAATAAAATAGAAAAGAATAAAACAAAAGTTATTATTCATAGAAAATTTCTCTTTTTTTCTCTCAACTTCAACTAAGTTTGGACTTGAAATTTTATAGGATTTTAGATTAGTTAAAGTGCTATTTACATAAAGTTTTTGATAATTTTTTATGATTATTAAGTGGCCTAACATGCATAATTAGCATATTAACACTAGATATCTCCCCAATAAGTATATGATAACATCCATGCACCTTGCATTTCAAGTCAAAATATATAAAAGATGCATCACACATGAGTGAAGAAAATTGCGCTGAAAGTCAATTAACCACTTGAGAAAGGTGTAAGAGCTTCCGTTGGTATACTTAAGAAATTCTTATCAGACATTTGGATCTTTCACTTGTCTTAATTTCAATCATTCGAATCTCGATCCAATAATTTATGTCCTCGGAAAAATACACCGATCCTTTTTAATTGAAAAAAATAGGGGATCTAAATCGGTACCACTGTGATACACCTAACTTGCTATTGTTAAACATCAACTGGTCGCAATATGAATTAATATATATGATGGCATTACCTTCCAAATATGGATTTGAATCCCCTACCTCTATGACTTTCAAGTACGAAAACATAAAATACACAATAGGAAAAGTCGTTCGACCACTAATCAAGCACTGCATTTGCAAGTACCTTTGATATAGCCTTAGGCTCTCTCCAACGACGACGGCAGCGGCAGCGGCAGCTCGCGTCGACGTTGGCGGATGGCTGCCCCCCCGTTGGAGGAGACGAAGACGCGAACGGACGCGCTTCGCAGGCCCCACTGAGACGACGAACGGCGAAACCTACACGCGTTAATAAGGATCTGACATGTGGGACCAACGAATAAAAGGCCCCACATATCATTCATTGGGTGCACTGTTTGAATGTCGCAGCGGATATCTAGCGTGGGCCCCACCCCCACGTTTATCGTGCCGATGTTAGTTCCCGCATGCGCCGCGCAAAACTCTCAAAATGTCACTGACATATGGGCCCCATGAGACGTGTCCCCACACGTCATACGTGGGTAGGAATGTAAAGCAGCGTCGCACGCGGTTTACAGCCACGTGGGGCCCGCCACCCGGGAGTGCGCGTTGGTGACGTCGGCGACGCTCGGGCGTGTCAGCTCCAGCCGCTGATCCGTGGGGCCAGGAAAAATGATGGCCCACCAGTCATTGAATGATGTATATTAATTGGCCGTACAATTAATAACCGCATATATTTTAAATGAAATATTTATATGCATATTTAATTGTAGGCGTAGAGGTTTACAGGTGGGGTCGGTTTTTGGATGGCCCACCTGTCAGCGAGGGGACTCCAAAAATAGCTGTTAAAGAGAAAAAAGTGCGGGTCCCACCTGTCATCCTCTGAAAAAATAGCCGTTTTAATCCAGCCGTTAGATCAATTTTTAATTCATTTTCCAACTCTCCCCTATATAAAGACATGCTGATTCACTATTTTCACCCACATTTCTTCATCCATCCACACCCAAAACCACTCCAAAATTGGTCTGCAGCTTATGTTGATCCTCCCAGCAAAAGAAGTAGATTGTCCGAGTCAAGCACATATACGTCATCGTCCAACAACGATGACATGCCACCAGCAGAGACACGGCCAAAAGGACGAGACGCTGCTAAGGCGAGGCGCAAAGGTAAGGGAAAGGTTGATGGTTCGCAAGATTCTACGGTGGCAATGAGAGCAGATCTCGATGCCTTCATCCAAAATCAACCTGACCAGGCCGACAAAAGGAAGGACGTAGTCCGTATGTCTGATAACTTGCGTGACGTCGCGAAGGTGAAGGAAAAGTCCACCTTGTATAAGGCGTACTAGAAAATGATGGGTCTCGACAAATCCATCTTCGACGATGCACAAAAAGCGGAATACGATGCAGGGATGAAGATTCTAAGAGAGAAACTTAATGCTGCCGATGATTAGTTATTTTGTTGTTGAATTATCTCTTGTAGCCAACCATGTATCCTTCGTTATTAATCTATATATGATTCTCTATTTAATTTTTCTTTGAAATATAACCATTGGAATATAGCCGTTGCAAAGTAGCCATTAGAATAGTCGTTGGAATATAGCCGTTGCAAAGTAGCCGTTGAAAAATAGCCATTGGAATATAGCCGTTGGAATACAGACGTTCCAAAATAGCCGTTGGACTCTTCGTCTATATATTCACCCTCTCCACAAAGTTTCTCTTCACAATCCAACTATCTTCTCAAACGTTGCAGCTCCTGAGAAACTCAGTTTCAGTAGCCACTCACAAAATGTCATCTAGCTCTAGTTCGAGCATACATAGCTCCGAGGAGGATGCCATGAACCAAATTGAGGATTTCTTGGTGGAATTCATAGAGGATGAGGCAGAGGAAGACCGTATTATCGCCGATCTTTACGCTCGACTTGATGCTTCGTCATCCCGCAGACGCCGCCGAAGAAGCAATAGGAGATATGTTGAGAGAGCCCGCGAAGAGGGGCATCAACGACTCGTCGCGGACTACTTCTCCGACTATTTCGTCTACCCTGGCAGTATCTTCCGCCGGCATTTTCGAATGGGGAGACCCCTCTTTCTCTGCATTGTCGAAGCTCTAGGTGGGTGGTCCCCCTACTTCACCGAAAGAAGGGATGCCACTAATCGCCGTGGACTCTCCCCTTTATAGAAGTATACCGCAGTCCCACCATCGAGGATATCCACCACCTACTACAACAAGGAGAGTCCTGTGGCTTTCCGGGTATGCTGGGAAGCATTGATTGCATGCACTGGGAATGGAGAAATTGCCCCGTAGCATGGAAGGGTCAATTCACTTGTGGAGACTATGGAGTCTCAACGATTATACTTGAAGTAGTAGCTTCATATGATCTCTGGATATGGCATGTTTTTTTGGTGTTGCCGACTCCAACAATGACATTAATATGCTAAACCAATCGCCCTTATTCACCGATGTGTTGAAAGGGCGCGCTCCTCGTGTTCAGTACTCTGTCAACGACCGACAGTACAACATGGGGTATTGTCTCGCCGATGGTATATACCCGGAGTGGCTTGTCTTTGTGAAGATGATACCGCTCCCACAGACGGTGAAAGATCGGTTGTTTGCGCAACACCAAGAAGGAGCGAGAAAAGATGTTGAGCGGGCTTTCGGAGTTCTACAGTCTCAGTTTACCATCGTACATAGTGCGGCACGATTTTGGCAACAGTTAACCCTCGCGAAGATCATGCTGGCTTGCGTCATCTTGCACAATATGATCATAGAGAACGAACGCGACGACAATGCCAAGAACATGACTACAACAATCATCTGGGCACATCCACGGTAGTATCGCCTGTGATCCACACTAGAGGTACGCCTTTATCCGAAGATGTACTTCGAAGAAATGCTGTCATCCGTGCTCAACCTACGCACACGCAACTCAAAAGAGACTTGATTGAGCACATTTGACAACGTTTCGGAGGAAACGCCTACGAGTAGTATCTTACCGAATTTCATAGTAGGCATTTGTTTGTAAATTTAATTTTAGTGTATTTCGCAATTATATCATGTACCACTATTTGAATTTTAATATCTATTATTTTTTTGTCAAGTGCAATTTTTAAAGCCAAAGTGTCGAATTTATTTTTTTTTGTCGCAAATGTCGAATTTAATTTCGTAAATAATATTTTAATATATTGCTAATATTGAAATTCATGAATTAATACAAATTCGTTGAATATATAATTGTCAAATCGTATAGAGCCAAGCAAAACCCAAACTATTGGAGTGGTTGGCTCTTGCTTGGTGTTTGCTTGGTGGTTAGGAGTGTGGGGCCCACGTTAAGAGCCAAACAAGAGCCAAACTGTTGTAGACTTGGTGCTTTAAGATGGTGCTCGCACACGTGATATGGAATACTCTGTTTAAGAGTCAAGCAAGAGTCAAACCTGTTGGAGATAGCCTTATATCCTTGTCGATGTTAATACCATCCATGCAATTTAATTTGTTCTTGATGGTATATATGCAAGCGGCTCCATTCATTATGAGACCGTTGCTTTTAATTAGTCTCTTAACAAACTGTTTTATAATTGACAATATTTTTTTTGTAACCCCAACTCCACACACAAAGACACGTAACCCCATCCAACCTAAAAACACACACACGCCCTACCAATCCAAAAAATACACACATCAGCACAAGCGCTAAAAACAAATGAAACTAGTAGGGTGTCCGCGCATTGTCACGGGTATTAGGAAATAAATTTATAGATGATAAGATATTGTATTCAGAACTGAATGATTATGTTTAGGTCATGCGTTGGTCTAATCAGTTTTGAAGTAGACGATCATGACTAAGTTTTGTCGTGACTCGACCAGTTTTGCATTGAACGACCATTAACACAACTTGTATATTTTTGAACTGGACGAGCATGACCAGAGTTTGGGCTGATATGACTAGTTTTGAAATGGACGACCACGACCAGACTTGTTTGGATACGACCATTTTTTTGAACAGGGTGACCACTACCAGGGCTTATACTTACACGACCAATTTTGAATTGAACGACCATGACCAATTCTTGTACTGACAGTAAAAATCTTGGTTGTGACAATAAATGAATAGAATGAAATATTGAAACAAATAGTTGGACGTGACACTAAACAAATTGGTCGCGCTAGAGTGGTCATATCATTACAAGCGTTAATAGTAATTTTTCTTTTTGTGTTGCAGTATTTTTCTGGCTTGATCTTCAAGATCTATTGGTCGTTTTATGTGTCTGGTTGAATTAGCAAATTTGTCTTTGGGATGGACGTTCTTTCTATTGGTCGATGCTCGTATTTTGTGTTTGGTCGCCTAGCAAATTTGTTTGTGTTTGGTGAGTCTAGTCCTGTGCAAATGGAGAGATTTGTAAATTTCTGGCTTGATTCTTGAGATCCACTAGTCATTTTTTTGTGGCAGGTCAAATCAGCTATTCTATTTTTTTTTTATGGTCACATCTTTTTGTTTTTAGTCGATTCAGCAAACTTGGTTTTGAGCGAACGTGGGAAACAGTTATTGGCTAGTCAAATTTTGGTTGTTGGTCGAAGCAGAAATCTTAGTTTTCGTCGAATGTGGGAAATATAACAACTGGATAGTAGGGAAACAGTGTGATTGGTCGAATTTTGGTGCCTAGTTGAATTTGTGTTGCTGGTCGAATTGGTTTTTGTCAAATGTGGGAAACAACTGTCTATTGAGGAGCACGTTCGACCTACCAGATGAAGCGAAAGCAGCGATCGAACGATCATGGACCAATCAAGGGACGACGTGACTCAATCTGAGCCACGAACAAAGGGAAAACAGGATCGTGCAGTTCACCCACCACCACGCACGGATGAATCTCGGACACCAAAGAAAATGATCGAACAGCTGAGAAAAGAATGGTGATGTGGCGCAGTTAGGATGAAGATATAATGAATAGTGCCGAGTTAGTGGGGATCAAATTTCTATCTAATATAGATAGAAGGGAGGGCCGCAAGACAGACTAGGCAGGGACCTAGCACCCTCACGCTAGGTGCACATGCTCTTTTCACACATATTTTTATCATATAAAATGTATAAAAATTTTTAATTGACCGCTTAGTAATTCATTGCTTATAGGTTGGCCCCTCAAACTAATTTTCTGATTTAGCTCCTGCATAAGCACACACGCACTAACCGTCAATGTACTACATGTATATATACACACACAAACTATTTTTATTTTTCGAAAAAATTGAGCTAGACAACTATATACTGGCTTAGAAAATTGGGCACGATCATTGACGGAGTACAATTGGGGCAGAATTGAGTCATAAATTCTCAACCCAAGCACGTGGACTAGGGCTTAGCCAACTAGGCTAAGCCAAGACGAACTTGCTCAAGTCTAAGAGTGCGTTTGAGGATTATAGAGAATCTTGTAATAGTTTGAAAGAATTCTTATGTTTGTTTAAATTATCATATAATCTAAAACTGTAATATGAGATTAACTTGTAATAAAAATTATGATAGTTTGTTGGAAAAAAAAACTGTAGACCCAAGAGGTATATATCTTATATTATGGCCTCTCAGTAATCTTAATATGTGACTATTATCAATTCCAGTTTTTTGTTTTGCTCCAAATATCTCTAATATATGATGTAACAAACTTTGCCAATGAGACCCATGTTATATTCTAATACATGACTTGTATGAGCTAAATTATGTAGATGTTAATTGGCAAGTAGTGATTATGAGGAATCTTATTATATCACACCAAATATGATCCATGAGGATCTTCAGGTCAAGTCGCACACAGCTTCTCGACCATAACCGAGTTCGGAAAGGTTTCACGACCATGGGTTGGTTCGCGACCTTGAAAAGAAATTCGTTCTCTGTTCGGAATTGTACTAAAATCCGAATAGATATAAATAAACATATCTATTTAGGGTTAGTTAGTTATATGAGTCTAATACGTTTAGGTTATTGAATCTGATACATACTCATACGATTGGACAATAAATACCTTGTAATAGGTCTAGTTTAGATCATCGAATATTATTACAGTCTTAAATCATATATTTAGCTTATAGTTCTTTCGACGTAGGCAAGTGTGTCTAACGTTTGATGGGTAAAACCCTCTTTGAAATAAAGAGTTGTGCAATTACTTTGAGCTGTATTTCGATCATCCTTTGGGTTTCAATACTTCCGAGTAAGATCCTGTTATTTCGTATATTAGTATCTGGGTGAGCCTAGTGCGAAAAGTAAGGCTAGGTCTCAAACGGATCAAGTTGGTATCAGAGTAACTTTCCTATCTTGTGGATGGTGAAGACTCGCCAGGGTTACAAAACTTCAGGCGAAACTTCAGGCAATCAATTGATGGTTCCTACAGCCGCGTCTCCGACAATATCTAACGATACCCCTGTTCAAACTAACTTAGCCGAACAAGTGGCTAAGCTCACCACCGATATGGAAACCATGCTGGTTTGAATTAAGCAGCAGGCCATGATTGTACTTCCTGAAGTAAGGAAGGTTATGGGTTTAAAGACTGCTGAAAACTTGCGCAAGGCAGACGAATATGAAGACGAAGGCGACCATAAAACCGACGACCTCGCCAACACCTCCTTAGCTGTCGGATATTTCAAGGTTGATGCTAAGATTGAAATACCCATATATGATGGGGTGATCGATGCTGAGAAACTGGATTCTTGGATTGACCAACTTGAGACCTACTTTGACCTGAAAGGGTTCAGTAGCACTCAAAAGGTGAAGTTCGCACCTTTGAAGATGAAGGACCACACTAAGACTTGGTGGAAGGCCCTTGTCGCCAGTGGTGGAGCTGAAGACCTTGTGTGGGGTCAATTCAAGTGACTCCTACGACAAGAATTCTATCCGATGGGTTACCTTGAGAAGAGATGGGAACATTGGCACAAATTATACCAATGGCTCGACCAGACCATCCAAGACTATACTACGGAGTTCCGGAGACAAGCAATGGTCATCGGCATATCTCTATCCGATCCTCAGGTAATTCGGAAATACACATCTGGACTTCAGAAATCAATCAGTACTGAGCTAAGTCTATTCAGTGTGCAAGACATCGCGACCGCGAGCACAACTGCTATGGCAATCGAAAAAAAGAACAATCCCGCGGCGACAAAGGCACGAAGGACAGTGTGACCTGGACAAAAGGAAAACTGAGTATGAAGAAAACCGCTTTGAAGCCCGGCACGGGTACATTTTGCGACCATTGTCAAATCGCGGGACACACCAAAAATAAATGCTACAAGCTTCATCCTGAACTTCGACCAAAGAAAAACGGACCAGGAAAAAGAACAGCCACGGCTACTGCGACTTCACCCGACGAAGAGGTTGTCCGAGTAAATTTGGTTGATGAGGCGGACACAACCTTGTCTCTGATGGCAAAGCCGAAGGAGAAGGGTTCGGATCCACCGAACGACCATCACCCAACGGAGGACTTGTTCACCATCAACATCTAGGTGAAGCATGAAGTCAACGCAGCGATATTCAATCCCGGAAGTCAGAAGAATCTAATCTCCACTGGATTGGTTCGGCGACTTGGTTTGAAAACAACCACACACCCGCGACCATATTCGCTGGGTTGGTTTACATCCGACGTGAACCAACAGATTACGAGTCAGTGTGTGTTGAAGTTTGCAATCTCTGCACGGTATATCGATGAGGTGCAATGCGATGTTGTCCCTATCGATATCTGTTAGGTGATCTTTGGGAGTCCGTATCTGTATGGTCGAGACGTTCACTTCCATAGGTGTGCACAAGAGTATGACCTCACAAAAGACGGAGTTAAATTCATGATCAGTAGAGACATCCACATCAACACTTCAAACTTGATAACCGCAAATCAAGCCAAAAGAATTGTTAATGCATGTCACAAGTATGTGCTAGTCATGATTCGACCAATTGGTCAAGGTGAGGGTACTCGACCAGCATTGTCGTTGGCGTGCCGAGAGGATTCTGGTCGTTTATCGGGACTACTGGAGAAATACAGTGATCTATTCGAGACTACACAGGTTCGTCCGCCGAAACGTCCAGTCAAGCACAAAATTCAACTTGTGTCCGATGCGACACTGCCCAATCTGAGCATGTATCGCAACTCGGTATTGGAGAATGAAGAGATCAAGAGACAACTTAGTGAGTTGCTGAACGATGGTGTCATTCAACCAAGTAGTTCACCTTGTAGATCTCCTGTGGTATTAGTGCCAAAGAAAGATGGGACTTGGCGTATGTGCATCGACTACCGAGCACTAAAGAAGATCACCATCAAGAACTGGTACCCCCTTCCTCGTATTGACGACCTGCTAGACCAATTAAAGCATGCTGCTGTCTTCTCAAAATTGGATCTTAAGTCAGGATATCATCAAGTCAGCATCCGAGAGGAGGATACGTGGAAGACCGCGTTCAAGATGCGACAAGATCTATTCGAATGGCTGGTCATGCCGTTTGGTCTCTGCAACGCTCTGGCAACTTTTATTCGTCTTATGAATGACGTATTGCGACAGTTCATCGACAACTTTGTGATCGTTTACCTCGACGACATACTGGTTTATAGTCGCTCGTGGGATGAGCACCTCATTCATGTCGAAATGGTGTTCGAATAGCCTCGGTGAAATCGACTTCACCTCAACCGTAAGAAGTGCGAATTCGGCCAGAAAAATCTACTTTACCTGGGATTCATAGTCGGCAAAGGTACGTTGCAAATCAAACAGGATAAGGTAAAAGTGATTCGCGAGTGACTGCGACCATGAACAGTTACGGACGTGCGTAGTTTTCTAGGAGCATGCCAATACCTTCAGAAGTTCATACGATACTTCTCGATTGTGGCTTCTCCGTTGCATGCATTAACCAGGATCGATCAAAAGTTCGAGTGAACAGGGAAACATGAGCACATATTTCTCTTGCTGAAGAGGAAGATCAGCGAGGCGCCTGTGTTAGCTTTGCTGAATCTCTAGAAACCATTCGAGCTAGAAACTGATACCTCAGATTATGCCATGGGCGCTGTGCTCATGCAAGAAGGTCGACCAGTGGCATATCGCTCCGAGTTATTCCAACGAGCTCAGAAAAACTACCCGACTTATGACAAAGAGTTATCTGCACTGCACCAAGCCGTAAAGCATTGGCGGTGTTATCTCTTGGCTAAAGAGACTGTTGTCCACACCGACCATCAACTGTTGCAATATTTGCAAACTCAGTCCAAGCTACAGCAAGCTCGGCACATGAAGTGGATGTCGTATCTGCAACAGTTTAATCTGATGATTAAGCACAAGAAAGACATACACAACAAATTGGCGGACATGTTGTCGCGACCACCAATTATGACCCTCTGTTTATCAGCGGTCATGCAGATTGAGCCCTCATGTCATGATGACTATGCCACTATGTACAGTGAAGACCCTAATTTTCAAACAACACTGACTGAGCTCGAAACAGGGAAATCTACGGAGTTCGTTCACTGAGAAGGACTGGTTCGTCATGCCTCTAGACACCAGCTCCACACTCTTCCAGACCTCAAGCATCAGGAGGTGGCCATGCTCTACTCTGGCCCCTTTCAGCTCGGTCACATCACTGGCCTGCGCCGTGATGTCGATTTGGCCCTGAGGATCCTTCGTCTCACTTTGGTCCCTATGACTGGAGATAGGGCCAAGGTCACCTATCTAACCCTCCATGTCTTGATCTCTATCTTTTAGGAGGAGCCTTTCGACGTTGCTGATCTCAGCATCAGTGAGATTCAGCACGTCCTTCTTGCCCCACGTCGCCAGCTGGTGTATGTTTCATACATCATGGTGATGCTTCTTCATATCAGGGCCGTCGATACTAAGCTTCCTCGGCCCCATCACCCTCTTCTGTTCTACCCTCCGGGATAGGCCGATCGACATCTTGGTGCCCGCCCTGCAGCTGTACCTGGGCCTGCCTCTCCTGCATCTAATGATGATGCTGCGGGGGAGTCAGGGGACGAGGTTCCATTTTAGGAGCCTGATCAGGCACAGACTACAAACACTGGCACCGGATCTTCCTCCGTCTCTCAGCTCGATCAGGTGATCCAAACGCAACAGCAAATACTGCGCACTCAGGAGGAGCATCATCAGATTCTACTTCGTCTGCTTGCCCAACAGGAGGAGATTCTGAGTCGCTTGCCTGCTTCAGCCACTCCCGTCCCTCGCAAGAGGGCCCGCCCAGCTCCATCCTCACCAGGATCAGCTTCAGGTCCTATTGCTCCGACCCCTGCTGCACCGGCCTCCGCAGCCTCAGCGTCCACTCCTCCAGCTTCACCAGGCATCGACCCGACTGGATCTCTAGCAGGCTCTGGAGATACAACCGTTCTAGGTCTCTCCAGTGAGAAGGATTAGGCCGTAGTGTCTGCTCCCACCTTTCTGTGCTTGATGCCAAACGGGGAGAATTTTGTTGACATTGATGTTTTCTTATATATGGATGGATATTTTTGTATGAAATGGATATTTTTCTTATATTATATATGGATGATGTGTTCTTGTTATTATGGATATAATGTGGATGGTTTATTGTTTATATATATGTTATGTGGACGATATATGTGTTGCTTAATTTTCATGATTTTGACTTTTGACGACATGACTTATGATTAGGGGGAGATTTTGATTTAAGACCTCATTCATACACTCAAGGGGAGTTATTCATTTTTTATTATCAAACACTTGTTGTCATCAATCATCAAAAAGGGGGAGATTGTTGCATCTAGGCCATTATGCCTGATTTTGATGATTAATGAAAACAAGCGTGTCAGACTAATTGTGTTTTTGAGATATTTGATACAAAGCGTTGTTGGGAAGACATGCAAGATAATCAAGATGAACCCAACGTGAAAAAGATAAAACACAAGTCGCAAGGAACAAAGACAAGACGCAAATCGTAGAAATGAAGTTGCAAAGGACCTGAGGTAAAATCTTTTTATTTTTACCAATCTCGGTGTTTGGAGTTTGATCGGTTTAGGAATTTGTTTTTAGTTTTTAACCGTACTATAAAGAGGGGTTGCAAGTCCTCTCTACATTTCCAGCATAAACCGAAAAACTTATAGGTCATTGCATTCATTCTTTTTGGTTGGATTAGTGTTGAAAAGATTTGGTTTTTTAGTTGAGTTTTTGACAGCAGAAGAGTTTTGTATTTGCTAGAAAGATCTAGGCAGATCTGACTTTTTCTTCTGTTGAAAACAATATAGCCCTTTAAATTATATTTCAAACGAGCTATCAAACACTTAAATCCAATCTCTGGACTGAAAGTTATAACTCTTTTTATCTATACTGACTGTTAGTGTGCTATGCTGACTGTCAATCTGAATGTTAGTCTGTTTAAACTGACAATTGTCCAGTCAGCATGTTTTTTTGAGCTGAAATTTTTTGACCTATGCTGACTGTTGCTGACTATCAGTATGCATTTCGACCTCGAATTGTTTTGTTTTGAGAATGTGTTTTAACTGGTCGTTTTTGTGGTCGATACTGACTGTCAGCATGCCATGCTGACTGTCAGTATGAGGTGTTAGTTTCCATATACGACCACAAACTGCTAGCAAAGTTTTATCCGTATTTTTTGTCAGCCGTGGAGGTAGATGCTGACTGACAGCATGTGATACTGACTGTTAGTATGTGCTATTTTCTTTCCATATACGACCTCAAATGGCTAGCTGAGTTTTCTCCGGATTTTACTTCTTTCTAGTCGTGACCCATGTTGACTTCAGCATGCACTGTTTCTTTTGTTTGCGAGCTCCAACGGCTAATTTGATTCTTGGGGCTATAAATAGAGGCTTTGAGCATATATGTTTTTTAACCAAGCAGTCTCATTCTCATACATACACTTGAGCATTTGTTTTAGAAATAAAAATCTTGATCTTTTGATTAAGTCGTGAGTTTTGTGATCCACCGAGTTTTTTGTTCGCATCATTTTGCATACTTAGAGTTTCTTGGTGCATGTTGGAGGTCTAGATAAGACCTTGCAACTTATTATTCTTGGTGAACACTCTCACCTAGACGGTTTGGTGGCATGGCCGTTGATCTCTCCAGTTCAGAGATTGTTGGAGAGACTCGGCGTAATCGTTAAAGGCATCGGTGCTTGCCTTTCCGGAGTGGACAAGGAGCAACCACTAGTGAGAAATATCCTTCGTGGATATTGAAGCAAGACTCATTTATTTGAGTGCTTCAACGAGGAGTAGGGGAGACCGGGCGAGTCTCTGAGACCTTGGGAAAAATCCTTGTGTTTGTTCTCTTCTCTCTTCCTTTTAATTGTGCTATATTGATTTTGTTCTTAATCTTTGCAAAAGTTGTTTTATTTGAAAAGTTTTAAAGCCTCCTATTCACTCCCCTCTAATCGGTATTCTCGATCCAACAGCGCACACATCGAAGGTAGCTGGTCACTTTGGGGTTACAAAGACGTTGCAAAATCTTCACCCACATGTGTTCTAGCCGCATATGCAGCAGGATGTGGCTAATTTTGTTCGAGGCTGTGGTCTCTGCAGCATCTTAAAACCGGCAAACCAAAAATTAGGTTTGCACACTCCTTTGCTAGTACCATCGCGACCATGGGAGAGCATATCCATGGATTTCTTGGGAGGATTGCCTAAGACTCGATGTGGCAACGACTATCTCTTTGTGGTTGTTGATCGGTTCTCCAAAATGATTGTTTTATGCTCTGTTGAAAGACTACCACGGGAGAAGAAGCAGCTCAGGTATTCTTTCAGCACATTTGGACATATTTCGGACTACTGACTTATATTGTGTCTGACCACGATATCCGGTTCCTTAGTCACTTTTGGCGATCGCTCTGGACGATGATAGACACAATGCTAAAAAGGAGTACTGCTTTTCATCCTCAAACTGATGGTCAAACTGAGGTGGTAAATCGCACAGTTGTTCATCTCTTGAGGGGCTTTAACTCTAAGCATTCGAAGACCTGAGATGAAAGCATACCGTACCTGCAATTTGCTTTTGATCGAGCAGTGCATGGTTCGACTAGAAGTCGTCGTTTGAGGTTTGTTTGGGATTTTTACCGCAGAGTCCATTCAACATGGAGTTTGTGATTCCTACCTCAGCACAGAACATCAAGGAAGCATCTGATCAGGATCGAGCACAAAAGTTCCTTGAAGGTATTCAATAGTTCCATCGTGAGGTTGAACAAAACTTGCTCCGAGCTCAACTCAAGTACAAGGCGCGACATGATCGGCACCGAGTTGATGCTCAATTCGAAGAAGGTCACTCCCACCCGCAGTGGCACAAAGGAGACTTTGTGAATCGATCAGAAAGGTCAACGAGTACGTGCGGTAAAGTGGTACACCAGAGAAGATGGACAAGCCCAATTTCCACATCTCTAGTTTGATCAAGAGGTCGTAACAGAGTTTGGCTCCTTCTCAACAAAGGAGTCATGATCCGGGAGGATCTTCAGGTCGAGTCGCATATGGCTTCGCGACCATAACCGAGTTCAGAAAGGTTTCGCGACCATGAATTGGTTCACGACCTTGAAAAGGAATTCGTTCTCTGTTTCGATCCGAATAGATATAACTAAGCTTATTTATTTATGGTTAGTTAGTTATATGAGTCTAATACGTTTAGGTTATTGAGTCTGATACGTACTCATACGATTGGACTATAAATACCTTGTAATAGGTCTAGTTTAGATCATCAAATATTATTACAATCTTAGATCATATATCCAGTTTATAGTTCTTTTGACGTAGACAAGTATGTCTAACGTTCGACGAGTAAAACCCTCTTTGAAATAAAGAGTTGTGCAATTACTTTGAGCTGTGTTTCGATCATCTTTTCGGTTTTGGTACTTCCGAGTAAAACCCTGTTATTCCGTATATTAGTATCTGGGTGAGTCTAGTGTGAAAACTAAGGTAAGATCTCAAACGGATCAAAATATGGCAATATAACATTTTCAATAATGTTTCTAATAAGATCGTCAATTTTACCAAATATAGTAATCCTAAATTATATGTTATCTTTTTCTAAAAAAAGAATATGAAGAATTTTAAGATTACAGATATTCAAAGATACCATCTACCAAACACACCTCAAGAAAACAACTAACCCAGCAGCTCAATGGTTAGGTTTTTGAGCACTCAAACATAGGTTTCTTGTATAACAAAAAGCTAAGGATCATAGCCGTTGGGCAGTCACATAGTCCTCAATTACAAGAAGGATTTATACCGGAATTTAGTAATGCGTCATAATTCAACAAAATTAAAAAGTCAATCATTTCAAATTAAGCAAGTTGTTGCGTCGTTAATTAGATCGATGCATGAATTTTACAAATTCTCTCTGCATGGATGACTAGCCACCTTTTTGGTTGTTACACGTCAATTGATCGCCATATGAATTAATATATGATAACATTTGCACCTTGCACTTTTGGGTCTGGTCCAAATACACGAAAGATACATTAGAAAAGTTGTTCTATGGCGAATTAACAACTTGGATGAAGAAATTAATGCGAGAATTTGAGGCATTGGAATCTTTCTATCTCAATCTCAATTATTTAAATCAACTCGATCTAATGGTCTATATGTTTCAAATTACACATCATACCTTTAAACTTGATAAGAAGATAAATCCAAATTCCTTGCAATTATGGATTCGAATTACCGTGTTTTTTAAGTCAAAATTAATAGAAGACACAGTTGAAAAAATCGCTTGATCACAAATCAATAGTTTTGATGATGGTGTGTGAGATATAAAGGCTTTTGGAATTTTTTGTGAGATATTAATTTGGATCTCTCTCCACCGTAATTTGAGTCTTGAAAATTGTTTATTGAACGGCCCTCGTGCTCAAAATTAAAAAATACAGTCACCTCTGCATTTTAACTTGAAGAAGAGGGATGCAAGAATTATATAATGAAAGTTTACCTACTAAAATTAATTAATGCGTCACCTCTGCATCTGCATTAATTAATCCCGTCAATGCAACTTAATTTGTTGCTGATGACATATTTAACCGACTCGATTAAAGCGAGAAGAGACCTTTTTTTTTAGTAGGAATCTGGCTGTTTTGTTTAACTTGATAGACCGGCATTACAGTTCTTAGACATAAGAAATACCGGAGCAACATCAAACCAAGTTTCGTAGAGTTTTTCTTTACAGCCAACCCTCGCAGGACGATACGCCGCTTCATTTGCCGTACGCTTGACGGTCTCAATCCTGACTGCCTCAAAGTGTCGTAGTTTGTCCTTGATCTCAATCCGGACATTGCACCTTTGAGTTTGGTGACTGATAACTCGAACTCAAGACCTCTCACACAATAAAGAACGGTCTTAATTGTTGTCCTTGATTTATACAAACAATCTATACATATTAAGATTTTGGGGTTATTTGATTGTATCTATAGAACTGTATATTTCACCATATTTCATACTTACTGAAACGCTTTTTTTGCCCCATTTGAATTTAGGATCCCATAAGAATTTTGGAGAAAAGAACATCTACCCTTATTAGATATAGAATTTTCTCAAAAATTTTTGTTATATTTTTGTGTTTCAAATAGGTTCTAAAAATTTTGGGTTGATATCTGAGATGAGGTGGTACAGATTTCCAAAATATTTTTCCATCCCATATTGTGTTTGCGTGAAAATAATTTGACTGCACCACGACATGTAGTAGTGCATGTTGATAGTTTCAATTCGTAGTAAATCAATTGTTTGATAAAAGGCTGCAAAATTTCAAGGTAGTTGAAGTTTCCAATAATATATCTAGATTTCTACACTATGTCAATCTCAACATCAACTTTGACTGCTTGAATCGTTTGTCTTTAAAGACACACTGTACATTAGGACTTGAAAGACCGGCTCCAAACCAGTGCCTCCTTTCATTTAGCCTTGTCCACGTCAATTAATCATCTCCATGCAACTTAATTTGCTGTTGATTAACCGGCTCAAATCGACATGAAACCTTTTTTTTTTTTTGCTTTTACTTAGTTTAAAATGCGCAATAAAAAATGTTGTGCGTGCATGAAGTAGCTAGTGTGCATATATGTATATGGAAATGAATATTGCACCTTAATATGAGTTTGGTAAGCAGTCAATAACAGATTGGTTGGGGTTATCCGCCATCCCATGCACGTTAGGAAGTTGATCATCTGTATTAAGGTAGAAAATACATGTGTATTATTCTCCTCGAGAACTATTAGATGAAAATGAATGTTCCATATTGCATGGAATGAGAAACTATCAATTCCGCATGAGAAATTGATTGATGATCCCGTCTGATTGCAATCTTGAGCGTTATTTTTTATTAGTTATGCAACTCTCGCAGAAGTGAAATGTATTCATTATATTTTATATAATAATGCCCATCCTGCATGCCGACCGGTCAGTTTGAAAAGTTATGCATGATTATAAGCAAACAATTTCTTTGGTGAAATTTGAGTTAGACAATTCGCACTGACTATTTCTGTAGAATCTCTAAAATCAATTGACACTAACGAGGTTCGAGAGGATTTGAGTTCATAATCTCTCACACAAAAATAAATAATTTACAACCGACTCTCTACATAACTAACTAGTAGTGTTCGAAATGGTGGCTAACATGTTGGTATCGGCCTCAAACTACCACATTGTGTTATGTGAGTTTTGCCCGCCAAACTGCCACGCCACACTGTTGGTTAACAAACCATCTTAATTGTTATTGGGCTTGGTTATACAAATAATATATATATATATATATATATATATATATATATATATATTCTACACCCACTCCTAAAATAGCTATTCTATGTCCACCTTCTGTATCATTGGATCATGCATCGAGATATTGATGGTACTAAATACCATAAACGGCTCCATTATCCCTAAATAATAGGAATTCACATCACGATTTGTTATAACTGCACACTATCCCTAAAAATCAGTAAATTTACTAATCGCGTAATATAAATTTATTGATCGTATACTACAGATTTACTAGACGGACTAGTAAATATATAGTATATGACCAATAAATTTACTGGTCACATAATATAAATATACTATAGATTTTTGTCAGTAAATTTACTGGTCGCGTAATATAAATGTATTAGTCGTATACTACAGATTTACTAGACGGACCAATAAATGTATAATATATGACTAGTAAACTTACTAGTCCCATATTATAGATTATACTATAGATTTTTGTCAGCAAATTTACTGATCGTGTAGTATAAATTTACTGGTCATATACTATAGACATTACTATATATTTTGTCAATAAATTTACTGGTCATATAATATAAATTTACTGGATGTGAACAAGACGTGGGAGCGCAGTGAAGAACATGAACAGGCGGTTGGTGCGGATATCGATCAGTAACAATAAAATATTTCAAATATTTAACGACGTTAAATTCTTTTAAACAAAGGATAACCGCTATCTCTATCCAACGGTTGTACTTTATTCTAGTAAGTTAGATCAGACGGTTTGTAGACTGGATATAGAATAACTATTCTACACCCACCCGTAGAATAGTTATTCTATACCCACCTAGAAACCGTTCGATCTAACTTACTGGACCAAATTAGAACCGTTGGATAGAGATAGCAGTTACTGTGTTAAATTGGATTTAACGCCGTTTGTAAAGGTGGATAACAGTAGTAAGTTTTTAAAATATTTTATTGTTACCAATATCACCGCTAACTGTTTCTTCATCTTCTCCGGTATGCCTTCTCTACTACTCTCCCACGAACTATTCATCTTTTCCACTAAGCTTTGTTAAAAATTCTCGCCGTCGCTCCCTCAACGCAACCGGTTCGTCGATTTTTTGTCGCCGGATTTCCCGTGTTTCCAACCGGCGCTTTCGGAACTCCTTGACTCGACCGCAAGCGCCATTCCCGTCTCCCCAATCCGGATTTCAATATTGAAATAGGTAAGAATTATATTTTTGTTGGTAAATTTACTGATTTGTGTAAATGTAGTTATTCGGACAGTAAATTATATGTGCATTACCTTCTTTGTTTATGAGATCAATGTACATTACCTTCTTGAAATAGGTAATGTAATTAGATGTTCATCAGTAAATTTACAATTAGAGTGGGCAGTAAATTTACAGCATATTGTCAGTAAATTGTAGTGTTTCATACAGTAAATTCAACCTACATTACTAAAGAGTGGGCAATAAATTGATGTTTTTGGATATATCTTCTTTTACAATTAGAGATCAGTAAATTATATTTGTTTGTATAGTAAATTTTATCAATTTTAGTAGTAAATCGAAAGTAAATTGTTGAACTGTTCTATTACGATAAGAGAGTACATTTTACTCAGTAAATTTGTGGTATTATGACTGGATCGTGATATTGTAATAGATTAGAATTTGATTTACTACCAGTGAATTTTATTTTTTCGTTATTACATTGTAGTTATCAGGTCAGTACAATTTTGATACATTACTAGTAAATCATCAATAAATGGATAGCCATTATAGTATGAGAAGAGATAGTACATTTAGATAGTAAATTTGTTATTTTTTCAGTATTATTTTGCAAACAATGTCGACTTGGAAGGGTACTGTAAAGGCTGCTGGCAAGGTTCGTAAGAAGCTTAGGAAGGTAGTTATGTCGGATAGCCAAAACGCCTTGGTTATCTCATTTGATCCGACACAAGAAAGCCCTGCAAAATCTACTAGGGTATGTTTATTTTTGCATCCTTTAAACAGAATTGTAATGTTATTTGATTATATAAATATGTTTTTGTATCGTAGTTGCAATTTGATTCAAGAGAAAAGAGAGACAGGGAAGCGGCATTTAGTGATGAGGAGCAAGAAAAGCATCTCGCTGAAGATCTCGATTATAATGAGGTTTTGTTTTGCTATACCTTAGCTATTTTGTAATTGTTTTTTTTTTCTATTAGTATATTTGAGTTTTTAAGTTTTGTATTGCCATTATTTACAGGAAAATGAGGACAATAGATACGCAATTATTCAACCAGATGATGTGGATACGCTGAATGATGACGACGATTTTGTTCAGCGGTTTCACGTAGAAAAAACCCAAGGTAAATTAGCTGAATACATGAATACATTTAGTTAATATGCATGTATGCCATAGTTAAATATATTCTATCTCATTGTTTAATATTATAGTTTGTTTTTTTTTGCAGATTTGCATCAATATTAGGTGTGAGCCAAAAAGGATATACGATCTAGTAAGGTTGTTGAATGAGGCACAAAAGAATAAGTTAAGGGAGATTGGATTTCGATGCTTGATCGATTTCAACGTAGACAGGATTGGCTCTAGGGATTTGATTGAGTGGATTTTGGACAGAATCAATCCAGAATTGATGGAGATTTTGGTAACAAACGACAAAAGACTTGCCATCACGTCTCATGCTGTCCACTGTGTGCTTGGTCTTCCAAAAGGAACAATGGATGCACCTATTGCAGACAGGGAAGCCGACATATCATCATTTATGGACCGTTTAGGTGTTGGCATGAATAAAAATTTCCATGTTGACAAATTGATCGCATGCATTAGGCGTGGAAGTGCTGACAAGTTCTTTTTGCAATGTTTCATGCTCGTCTTGATGAATAAGTTTTTATTGTGCACTAGTTGCTTTTATTTAAACTCAAAACTTGCTAGCCTTGTGAGGGATGTAGAAAGTTTTGGTAGAATGGACTGGTGCCAGGATGTTGTGAACAACCTAAGAGCCGCTTCACGGCATTGGCATGGAAACCGTAAAAGGAATACCATCCAGGGGTGTAGTGTTTTTTTAATGGTAAATATCTAAAGTTGTTACCTGGACAAGTTATCTTGTTGGTAAACATGTATTCATATATTTTAATTCATGTTTTTACCGGTTTATTACCTGTACAATTTATATTGTCGGCATTCCATTGGTATCAAGCAAACACCTCGTGTCAATTTTTTCAGTGGTGAATTGATAATCAAACTGGAGGCAGCTGACGTTTCATGCAAGGATGCACAGAATAGGAGGCACTATGGAAAGCTTGATGTGAGTATTTTTCATACTAAACCTGAAAGTGTATGATTTATGTAATGTTTAGGCACTATGCGTGTACAAAGTCAATTTGTTTAGCAGTATATTTGTTATATTAAGTACCAAACTTTACTATCATATCAGAAAGAGTTTAATGTTACAACAATAAAGTAATTATGGTCGATTTTAGCAGTAAATTTACTCTAAGAAGAATCACACTTTACTGTTTTATAAGTACGAATTTATTGACTGAATTAGTAAAGTGGTTATAATCTGATAATAAGTAAATTTACTATTAGAAGAATGTCACTTTACTGTTTTTTAAGTATGAATTTACTGACTGAGGCAGTAAAGTGGTTATAATTAGACAGTAAATTTAGTTCTATGCCATATTAATTCTGGACAGTGAATTAAAGTAATATGTCAGTATTGATCATGATTTATTGACATGAATTTAACATTACGTTTCATGTTTCATGTTTCATGTTTATGCACGTATAAGTCAATTTGCCGAGCAATAAATTCAATGTATTATGAACCGGGTAACAGTAAATTTACTATAAGAAGAATCACACTTTACTGCTTTTTAAGTATGAATTTACTGACTGAGGCAGTAAAGTAGTTATAATTAGACAGTAAATTTAGTGTTATGCCATATTAACACTGCACAGTGAATTAATGTAATATGTCGGTATTGATCAAGATTTATTGACATGAATTTAATATTACGTTTCATGTTTCATGTTTATGCACGCATGAGTCAATTTGTCGAGCAGTAAATTCAATGTATTATGAATCGGGTAGAAGTAAATTTACTATAAGAAGAATCACACTTTACTGTTTTTTAAGTATGAATTTACTGACTGAATCAGTAAAGTAGTTATAATTAGACAGTAAATTTAGTTTTACGCCATATTAACACTGGACAGTGAATTAATGTAATATGTCAATATTGATCATGATTTATTGACATGAATTTAATATTATGATTTTCAGTTTAGAAATGCCAAAGACAGTTGCTATGCAAAGAAGAAAATCAAAAGTAAATTTGCCGGTGTTTATGTTGAGAGCCATGATATTCCATCTTCGTTTCCAAGCATGGATAGCCATCTAGGTGATTTGCTGTCTTCTGTTGATGGTGTGGAGAAGGGTAAAGTAATGGAAGCTGTAAAGTCGTATGATAAGGATGTTGAAAATTGTCAAGCCGAATTGCTTTTGAAGATCAAGGAATTCGACAATAAGCTTGAAAATGCCAGAGGTGAATTAGTCTTGAAGATCAAAAATATAATTGGGAAAGGCAAGATTGGATCGAATACTCCATGCAAACCAGTGAACAAACAAGGGAGTGGTACTAAATCTGTGAATAAATCTAGTGAAGAGAGAAATATTGCTGAGAACGATGGCGATGATGTCCCTCTTGCATTGGTTGCGCGAAATATTCGAATTTCTCTCAATAAAGCAACGACGCCAACAATTATTGGTTAGTGTCATCACATATAATTGGGAAGTGGTTGCAAAATTTGGGATTATTTGAGAAAACAGAAAATTATATTGATGTGACATATCTTTTAAGTTACTATGACATTAAATTTGAATGTGTAGATGATGGCGGCGAGAAGAATGTTGTGGAGACATCTAGAATTGAACAACAGGACAAATCTGAGAAGACAGACGTGGAGAAAGGTTAGTTACGTGAGAAATCATATTTGTAAATTATTGTTGTAGTAAAGCTCTAAAATGTACACTACCACAGAAACAGACATCCTGGACGGCACATCACAGACGGGTATGAACTGTTCAATGGAAAACCGTCTGCGAAGGCCTGTCGGGAAAATATGTTCAGATATCACAGACGGTTCTGATGTCAAAAACAACTGTGACAGTAAACCAGACGGTTCTGAACACAAAACCGTCTGTGATAGTCTACTTATCACAGACGGCTCTAACTTAAAAACCGACTGTGATAGATACAATCGGTTCCCAGCTGAGAACCGTCTGTAATAGTCTACTTATCACAGACGGTTCTAACCTAAAACCCGACTGTGATATATACAATCAGTTCCCAGCTGAAAACCGTCTGTGATAAGTAGACTATCACAGACAGTTCGGAACTCAGAACCGACTGTGATTTATACAGTCGGTTGTGAACTACGAAGCGTCTGTGATAGTCTACTTATCACAGATGGTTCTGATGTCTGAACCGACTGGAAAAGTACTGGCGCTTCGAATTCTCAACTGTGATCATTTCTGTCTCCGATCTTCGCGCGCGGCGCCTAGGAGAACACGAAGCATCGCTTTGGAAGTTCTATAAATTGACAGTGAAAAAATTGTTATTTACTTTACAAGTTTTTATAGTTCTCAGACTGTTTGACTCCTTAGCTTCTCTGCACCAATGGCATCCTCGATGGCATCGTCAGCCTCGCCCTCCCTGGTAAGAACTCTCAATCTTTTGGACTTACCCCTGTATTGTTAATCCTTGTTCAATACATTCTTGACCTGTTGATTTGCACAGGGAAGGGGAGCCATGGAAGACACTGGCAAAGTCAAGGCCGAGCTGAGGGCCCTCCAGGAGGAGCACAAGCTCCTCACGGAGAAGCACATTCGGCTACGGCTTGACCTTGACGATCTCTTCCAGCGCATTCAGCGCATGAAGACGGATGGTGACAATGCTAGGGCGAGGACGAAGCGTCTTCGCGAGGAGAAGAAAGCCGCGGATATGACCATCGCTGGCTGCGGTTTGACAATGAAGGATACCATCGCAAAGCTGAGGGAGGTCGCAGGCCTTCTCGACGCTGTAGTAGTTGATCCTGAGAAGGACAACTTGTCGCTGGAGGAGTCCTGCGTCCTGGCTGCAAGTCAAACTGACTTTATTCTAGATGCAGTCAGGGCTAAGACCACTCCTTGACCTAGCATTCTGTATTTTTACTTTTTTTGTAAGTGATGAAAAAAATTATTGAAAACTTTGTTCTTATGTCAACTTTCCAATTTTCCAGCACATTCTTGGACTGCATGCAATCTTCCCTCTTTCTTTATCTTTCTTTAGCTTTTGTCGAACATTCGACCATACAAAGGTATGTACACTGTGTGCGATCAAGGAACGACTATCGCGATCTTTGGCTTGTGAGGGCAGTCCATCGGAGCTCTTCAAATAATATATAAACAATATAGAAGTCGCAGGTCCCATGCAAATAATATAAAAAGAATATAGAAGTTATATATCAACGTGCTTTGAATATCACAAACGGCTCTGAGGTAAAAAAACGTCTGTGATAGTCACATTAGAGACAGTTTTTATGTAAGGCCCGACTGTGATAGTCCCAACAGTGTCCGCCGCCTCGAATTCTCAACTTCTATCAATATCACAGACGGTTTTTAACTCCAAACCGTCTGTGATAGTAATATTACAGACGGATTTTATGTAAGGACCGACTGTGATTGTCAAACAGTTATCGACGCTTCAAATTCTCAACTTCTTTCAAATTCTCAGCGGTTCAACTGGAAGCAAAACTCCAGGGAGGGAACAAGTATTTGTAGAAGTCGAACAGTTCAATATTCAACAGACATATTAAAGACGGTTCGGACATCAAAACCGTCTGTAATATTAACGCAGACGGTTTTGATCTCCCAACTGTCGCGCCCCGCACAGGGTACCACGACTACTCCCGTGGAGACCTAGCTCGCTGCAGCTGGCCTCATACATACATACCACTGACTTCCCAGGATAAGTCAAGCACAGGAGTTCATTGCAGCAGAGTAACTTACAAAATATCATTGATGAACAGTATGGCCTGCTGGCCTGATACAACAAGAGTAATACAGTGCCTTCTCGGCACAAATGGTCTAATTAAAACAAAAGACAACTACTCGGCGGAAGCTAGGCGAAACCCCCACAGTCGTAAGAAGTTGACAGCAGAACAGCACACTTCAGGGTTCTGGTAGATCTGGCTCTCTTCCTTCTGGATCCACGAAATCTTCCAAGCCTTCGTCTTGGTATTGTAGCACTCCATCTATTGTTGATAAGTTGCAAGGGTGAGCACTTACGTACTCAGCAAGTCATAGGTAAGAGTAGAGATATGTATAGTAGAGATGTCATGATCCTACGCTATTGAGGGAAAGAGGTGAGAGGGTTTTTCCATAATTACTTTTCTTCCAAGCTTTTCAAATCTCATGCTCATGGCAGCATTTCATATACTTAGGGAACAATCCACATGCCTCTTAGATATCACATGATCACTAAATTATGGTACTACCGCGACACGTCAACACATGACAGCCCACGGCAGCACCCCTTATCATGACAACACATGTCACTTGGGTAATCTTGAACTAACAAATTTTAATTTATAAAACAATACTTGTGTCACACCCCGTGGATTCAATCCACCGCGGCATACTCCTAAAACTCGGGAGCACGAAGTATTCGAATACATTTTTAACTCTGCAGAGGGGTACCAATTTACCCGCAAGATATATCCACTTTCATGCCCTTCCTATCACAAGGATTGGACCCCTGACTCACTTCATACTGTGAGTGGCAAGGTGGAGATAACAAGAACTTTTGCCATGTTTCACACACAATTCACCCCAGACCCCGTGGTTTTCTTCACGCAAACCACAGTTGTGGCAGGGTTTCACAACCCCCACTAATTGGCGTCTTCCCCTCAGGGTCAGCGTGCATGATCACATCCTGTGATATGTGTTGGAGCGCACCCCGTGTTAATCGTGAGTTTGTCATATAGGGGTTTCATGTGTGATCCACATACTACTTGTTCAGGCCTGTCCCATATCAGGCTTGCGGTCGGCACGTTAATCATGCCACTAGACGCACAACACAAGGTTCTAGGTCCTTATACGCCAGTGACCAGATCATACCACAATCCATGCACCTTCAGTGCCTGCACAACCAGTGCAGCCAAGCACCTCCAGTGCTACCACCATTCCATACCAAAATACTGGTCACGGCTAGGGGTTTTATTTCATGAATATACATAATATATTAGTTCATGGCTCATTATTTGATCAATTCACATTTCACAGGCATCAGCCTAATGCTGCCATTTCATAATTCAACTATTCTCAATCTTTCTCATGCAATATTATTATTTTATAATCAAGGCGTATTCTAGCAATTCATAAAATATAGGTTCAAGATGTCCAAGAATATGACTTGCCTTCGGCGTCGTAAGAAACAACAGTTGATGTCAGGTCCGCGACGAAGTCTTCGAACTCGGACTCTTGCTCTGAACAAGGATCAAACAAGCAAACAGGCATTACAATCAATCCTACTCTTACTATTCCACTATATGCGATAATGCAAGGAGAAACACTTAGGCGATACAAGATTTGGAAGCGATTAGGGTTAAACTATGGAAACCAAGGTTAAGATTAGTTGTCAAAGGTTTACAAGGTTCCAAGGGTTCCAAAATATCAAAATGATATCAAGGCTGCGGCTGGTTCGCTCAAAAACAGCGAACGCCTTTAGGTCGACATTCGGTTCAAGGCATCGACATAGGGTCGATGGATGATAGAGGGCTCAACTCAAGTTGTGACAGTAGAATAAAATGTAGATCACAACATCAGGAGTCTAAGGGACAAAGTTATGTTCAGTTTGCATACCCAGAAGGGGTCAAAATGGCCTAATGCCATTGGCTGACATAGGCTGACAATGCCCAAGAATGGCATTGACATGGTTTGAACAGTTTCTAGTAGCCAAAATGTGTTTTTATTCAAGCATATGGTGCACAAGGTAGTGAGGCAACTATTTGACAAAGTATTTTCTATTTTTCATGACCAGAGGTGGGTGAACAGGGCTAATGCCACTGACTGGCATAGTTTGACATAGAGTTGACATGGCCAGAAACTAGGGTTTGCCATAACTTTTGATCTAGGGCTCAAAATGATGCACCACTTTGTCTGGTAGTTAGACATTTGTAACAGGAACAAATGTCTCAACAGGATCTAGGGCTGGAGATGGCCGGAAAGTGATGAAAACCGGCAAAGAAGTTGACTGGCCTGGAACACATGCAACATAAACAGTGTAGTAACTAGGGCATAGCTATATCTCACAATCTAGGCCGAATTAGAAGTCGTGATAGAAGACAAAGTTGCTCAGAATGGTCCAAAACATCTAAATGGCAAAGTGGCTAGGGCTGGATTGGCCGGAATCGACGGCCGGCGACTGGAGCAGAAGGAGATGACATGAAAATTGGGGGTTTTCGATTTAGGGCAAATGAACTCAATTCCTTGCTTGTACATGATCTCTAGGGCACTAGAAACATACTGGTGAAGTTGGATTGGCTAGAGATGCACTAGAAAAGCTTAAACAGTAAGCTCAGTTCACAAGCAAAGTTCCAATTTGGGGTTTTCCAGATTTTAGCAAAATTGACGATTCTGGTTGCTTAGGGATGATAAGAATGATCTATTGAGCATGTTTGATCACTGGTTCGAGAGCTAAATCGGTTTAGGTGAGGGTTAATTGCTCACCGGAGTTCTAGGTGAAACATGGCGATTGCCGGTGACAGAAAGCATTTAAACTAAATTCCCAGCTTGAGAAGCATGAGGGGGATGAGAGAAGCTCACTGGGGGTGTTGGATCGAAGGAGGAAGCAGTGGTTGAAGCTAGCACCGTGCTCCCTCTTTGCTGCTCACCAGGGAAGAAGAAGGCACAGTGAACTGCTGGTTTTCTGGTGATTTTGCTGTGTGGTGGAGTTGGCTAAGTCCCAGGGGGTTTAAATAGGTAAGCTGGAGGTGCTTCAACGGTTGGAAAAGCTCGGGGAGTTGTAGCCGGCAAGGAAGTGACAGAATCGCGACTTCACGGCGAGCTGGTGATGGAGGTGACTGGTTGAGCGGCCGTGAGAGCTTTTGCAGCTGGAGCTGCTGTGAAGTGAAGGCGACACGATGGATGGCCGCGGCAAGAACTCCACATGGCTAAGCTTTCCTGCTGTAGCCGTTGCCGGTGGCGTGCAAACGGGAGAAACCAGCTAGTCGCGATCCTCGCTGGAGAAGATCCACAGTGGCAAATGTCGAGCACACACGCGGCGGCAGGCGAAGCAACCAGCAGTGGCGCGCTCGAGGTCGAAGCTCCCGTGCTCGTGCGCTGTCCCAGGTCGTGGTCGAAATCCCAGGCGCTGGTCGAAGACACCTTCTGGTCGTTGCGCTGGTTGGTCGTGAACTGAGGGGCTGGTCGAACCAGGGGCATAAGTGTAATGATTTCGGTTGAAAAGTGGACTGATTTGTAATTCTGGTCTTAGAGAGGTTTAATCTGGAAATTGATTTCATGGATGAGTATGATATTTCTATTAATACTCATTTAGCTCAAATTTGGAGAAAATTTGATAAGGTTTGAGGGATTTCACCTATTTTCGAAAATAGGGTAAAATTAGGGTAAAATAGATCTGGATTTTGTCGATCTCGAATTCTGGTAATTGGGGAGAGATTTTGAAGTTTAAACAGAAGGGAAATATGTATCAAATAGCATTTGGGAGGTGTTCCCTGAAGAAATTCTGAGGTTGGAGTTGATTTGTGAATTTTAGCCTTTTCAGGCTTCCAGGCAAACAGAAAAGGACTTATTCGCAGTAAAATTTGGACTAAACTGCGAAAAGTGTTTAGATGAAACAATCTGGTTCCCAACTTTTTGGAGTAAGTTGAGGGTATACCTAGGAACATATTCCAAAAGATACATGAGTCTGGATAGGGTTAAACCATGATAACTCAGTTATCTGGGATCTGGGGTACTTAGGGTAAATCTGAATTTCCTGTTTTCGAAAACAGAAAGAGACTTAGATACTGGGAGTTAGGGTTAGAATTCAATCTGGCTCCTGAAGACTTTTATCTTCAAAATAACTGGTAGGTTAAATCTGGATGGTCTGATCTTGATCTGGATCTAGAGAATAGATTTGGAGATTTTTAGGGTTTGGGAGAGATTAGGGTTCAGCTGATCTGGCTACTGCTACAGGGATACATGCATGCAGGATTTTATGCAAAAACTTTTCACCCCCAAAACCAGGGTGTTACACCAACCGTCTGTGATAGTGCCAACAGTGCAATTCTCTACATGCAATTGTTGATAACCGCACATAATAACAGCGCAGATGAAGAGACTTATTTATTTACTTCAAATTTAATTTGCATCGAATTATGTAATCTGACGCTTCAACTTCCAAAGTGGGCACTACTGTTTTGCCGTGTTCCAGTTTATCTCTTGAGAATATTTATCATGACGGTATTAATCTTGAAAAGAAAGTAGTGCGCTCCACTTCAAACTCTCAACAGTGTGTTGTGTCTTTTCCATTTTTGATGTTTGCGCGGCGCACTAACCTGGGGACACGAAGCGTCGACTTGGAAATTATTTTTCATTAATGTTGAAAAAATGAACTAAAAATTTGTTCTTATGTAAATTTTGTAATTTTCCCTCATTTCTTGGAGAAAGAGAAGTGGAGCGGTTCGAATGGAAGCAAAATACTCCACGGAGGGAACAAGTATTTGAAGAAGTCGAACAGTCCAATATTCCAGGCATAGTAAAGACGGTTCGGACATCAGAACCATTTGTAATAGTCATATTACAGACGGTTTGGACATGAGAACCGTCTGTAATATTAAAGCAGACGGTTTGATATCCCAACCGTCTGTGATAGTCCCAACAGTGCCCACCCTTCGAATTATCTACATGCAATTGTTGATAACTGCACATAATAATTGAGCAGATGAAGAGACTTAATTATTTACTTCAAATTTAATTTGCATCGAATTATCTAATCTGACTCTTCAACTTCCTTTTCCGTGTTGCAGTTTATCTCCCGAGAAGTTATCATGAATTTATTGACATTGAAAACCAGTAGTGCGCTTTTTAAAACTCGAGGCACCCGCGCATATGAACCGTCACCTTCTGTTTCTATAAATAGCGAGGCTCCTAAATCCCTGTCTTTATTCCCTCCTCAACTCCCACCTTGATGGCGAGCCGAGATTCCAATGAGGTTATTGAAATTGAGAGTGATGAGGAAGAGATAAGGAATGAACTCGATTAGGATCTTCAGAAAGTAAGTCCTCTCTGAAACTCTAATGCAGATCTTTCTTTTATGACTTGATTACCTCGAAACAAATGCATTTCAAAATCTACAGGTGCCTGAGGAAATACTCCCTCCAAAGAAGAGACTTAGAAATGATGAAAGATCCTCCAGTGGAGCTGCAGCGAAGACTCTAGAGGGTGCTGAGGCCTGTGTTGCCACATTGCCCCTTGCAACCCCTCCAGTTGCATCGACTCCACTTTTGGAGATCCACAACAATCCTTCCAATATCCCCTCTTTAACACCTTTGTATCATCAGCTTTTCTTGGATGATCAACTTTCCGGGGTAAGGCTCACACTTCCACGTCCAAATCCACTCTGAAGCTTGGCAATCATCTTCACCCTCCCAGCATACGTCCCTAGGAGAAGTTGGAGAAGCATATGTGCAGGAGGAGAAAGCTGCCTTGTGCAGAACTCTCCAAAAACAAAAAAGAGGCGCTGGAGAAGCATTCTGAGGGGATGTCTTTTGCCATTCTGCACTTGGTAGAGTGCTTTGAGTTGCAGCTTCATCTCCACCTTTGTTGTATCAACTTTAATTTCTTGGATGATCCTATTGATGCCAAATCCACTCCTTTGCTGAGAGACGATGTTGATAATCTTAGAGCCATTGGTAGTTCTCCTGGGGCGGCCAGTGTAGATCCTACTGATGCCAATACGTCCCTAGGAGAACTTTGTAAGTTACTTTCGGAACAGGTCGACGCTAATTAATTGGTCGCTTGATTGTATCTCTTATGTATGCAAAGATTGTAAGAAATAAGAAATTTCTTTTCCTTATATATCTGGCTTTTCGATTGATTATGTAACTGATAATCACCAAATGATGTTCTGTGCGAAAACGTTAACAAGAAAATACTGCTGCGAACAAGACGGTTTTTAACTCAAAACCGTCTCTGATTGTAAGATTACAGACGGTTTTAATTTCAGGACCGACTGTAATAGTCTCAAAATTCTTTGAAGATCCACAGACATATATACAACAAATATGAAAAACAAGATAAAACCAAATAGTCTGAATGTTCATTTTTTTAAATACTAACATTGAAATAAGATAGAACCAAATATGAAAAATAAGTGGAACAACTGATGACCAGTAGTCGAATGTAAACAAACAATCCGGGATATTATAGACAGTTCAGACCTTAAAACCGTCTGTGATAATCTTGCAGATTGTTGATTTTATAATTAACACAGACGGTTCTGAGGTAAAAACCGACTGTGATAATCACGTACGGTTCTGATGTAAAATTCGACAGTGATAATCACAGACGGTTCTATAGTAAAAACCGACTGTGATAGTAAAGCGGACGGTTTTGACCGAGGAACCGTCTGTGATATTGTAATTATCACGGACGGTTTGGAGTTCATAACCGTCTGTGATATTTCTGTCATAGTTACACAAAATGCGCCGATATTACCGACGGTTAATAGAGTGAAACCCATCAGTGATATTCTGTTCTTCAAAAATGCACCGATATTACTGACGGTATTATATAGAACCATCTGTATTGAACCTGGTATAAAAGGTCTTTTGGCGGATGTTTTGAGCTAGTTGTTCGCTCTTGCTCGACCTACACTGTCCAGTTCGAAGAGATTTGGGGCAAGGAAGAGCGAAATCTCGAAAGGCCGGGGGAGCATTTGGGGGCAAAAATTTGAGGATCGAACCAAGGTTGGTACTTGCTCCCAAGGCATACACATTACTTGATTTCATCATCAATATCGATCTCCATTGATTTACTAATTAGCATGTGTATGAATTTGATTAATTGCAGATGGTCCGAGACTGGATGTATAATGACAACCGAGTGGGTGAGGAATACATGAAAGGTGTTTTTGATTTCCAAAAGGTTGCTGAGCAAGACATGGCGAAGAAGGGTTTACCATATATGTACTGTCCTTGTGTAGACTGCCAGAATATTAAGATGTTTACCAACTCATCTCAAATTGTCGCCCACTTGATCCGACGTGGTTTCAAAAAGGGGTACACGTGTTGGGTCCACCATGGAGAAGAGCCAACTGCAGAAACAAGTGCCACTCAGGTTGAGGAATAGGACATGTCGAATCCGAACAACGACTTCAACGAGGATATGCCAGAGGATGACCATTTAGATGACATGTTGCGTGATGTGGAAGGAAATTACAGTGAAAAGGAGTTTGGCAAATTCAAGCGCTTGATTGAGGACTCAGAAAAGCCGTTGTTCCCTGGTTGCAAGTCGAAGTACACAAAGTTGGTCTCTGTGCTTGAACTGTTAAAATTGAAGGCAAGCAACAGCTGGACCGACAAGAGTTTCACAGCACTGTTAGATCTTTCGGCGGACATGCTCCCGGAAGGAAACGAGTTGCCAAAAAACACCTACCAAGTGAAAAAGCTGTTGTGTCCTTTGGGAATGGAAGTAGAAACAATACACGCATGCCCTATTGATTGCATCCTTTACCGTAACGACTACAAGGAAATGCATGTTTGTCCGGTGTGTGGCACATCCCGCTATAAGCGTACTAAGGACCGAACAGACGACGGCGACTATGCTGAGATAAAGCAAGGACCTCCTGCTAAGGTGTTGTGGTATTTGCCAGTCATTCCCCGCTTGCAGCGTTTGTTTGCAAACCATAAAGAGGCAAAATTACTGCGTTGGCACTCGGAAGACCGGAAGAAGGATGGAAAGCTGAGACACCCCACTGATTCTTCGCAGTGGAGAAACATCGACAGGGAATTTGTTAACTTCGGAGCAGAATTGAGGAATATAAGGTTCGGGTTGAGTACCGATGGAATTAATCCTTTTGGTAACATGAGCAGTCGGCATAGCACTTGGCCGGTTCTTTTGTGTATCTACAACCTTCCTCCTTGGTTGTGTATGAAGCGCAAGTACATCATGATGTCTCTACTTATCTCAGGACCAAAACAACCCGGAAACGATATTGATGTGTACCTAGCACCATTGATAGAGGATCTCCTAACAATGTGGAATGAAGGGGTGCAGGTATGGGACGCATACAAATGAGAGAACTTCATCCTACGTGCTATGATATTCTGCACCATCAACCATTTCCCTGCCCTTGGAAATTTGTCGGGCCGTACTACGAAAGGAGCCAAAGCCTGCCCCCACTGCGAAGATGAGACTGAGAGCGTGTGGCTGAAGAATTGCAGGAAAATAGTGTACATGCGTCACCGTAGGTTTCTTCCGAAGAATGACGCGTATCGTAAGAGGAAGAGGGAATTTGATGGCCACAAGGAAGATGGTTCAGCCCCGAAGCCTACGCGCGGGAAAGATGTTTACTCACGGGTGAAGGACATAGACGTTGTGTTTGGAAAGGGTGGTACATTGAAACCCCGCACGAAGAACACTTGGAAGAAGAGATCGATATTTTGGGACTTACCGTATTGGGAGCATTTAGAGGTTCGTCATTGCATTGATGTCATGCATGTAGAGAAGAATGTTTGTGACAGTTTAATCGGCCTATTGCTGAACATTCCAGGGAAGACAAAGGATGGCGTCAATGTGCGGCGTGACATGATCAAAATGAGAATCAGGCCCGAGCTAGCACCGAGAGAGGACGATAAAGGCCGTATATACCTCCCCCCTGCATGCTACACTTTGTGCAAGGCTGAGAGGACAGAACTCTGTAAGTGTCTCTGTGGTGTTAAAGTTCCATCGGGTTACTCCGCAAATATGAAAAAGCTTGTGTCCATGGGCGATTTGAAATTGCTGGGTATGAAGTCTCATGATTGTCACTTGTTGATGACACAAATGCTTCCTGTTGCCATCCGGAGTATTCTGCCGCATAAGGTCAGAGAGACGATCATGAGGCTATGTTTTTTCTTCAATGCAATTTCTTTCTAGGTCATTGATCCCGATGGACTGGATTCTCTGCAAGACTGGATTCTCTGCAGAGCGAGGTGGTTCGAACTCTCTGTCAGCTTGAGATGTATTTTCCTCCATCGTTTTTTGATATCATGGTTCATCTCATCGTCCACCTTGTCAAAGAAATCAAGATATGTGGACCCGTGTTCCTACGTTATATGTATCCATTCGAGAGGTACATGGGTGTACTTAAGGCCTACGTGAGGAATCGGTCTCGGCCCGAGGGTAGCATTGTCGAAGGTTATGCAGCGGAAGAGGTTGTTGAGTTCTGCGTCGATTACATGGCCGAGGTAGAAGCGATAGGAGTTCCTGTGTCTTGTCATGAGGGGAGGCTTGATGGTGTTGGCACTATTGGACGGAGAGCCATCACTCCTGATTTCGATATGTACTCGAAAGCTCATTTTTGGGTCTTGCAACACATGACGGAGGTGTCTCCGTACATCGACCAGCACAAGGAGATGCTACGACAAGACAATCCTCGCCGATCCGAGGTTTGGATCACGGGACAACATAACAGTCGATTCAACGCGTGGATGAAGGTGCGAATCACCAGCGAGTCTGCAAGTGAGAACCTTAAATGGTTGGCAAAAGGGCCCACGTTTACTATACAGACATGGCAGGGATACGACATCAATGGGTACACATTTTACACGAAAGCTCAAGATCGAAAGAGCACTGTGCAAAATAGTGGAGTGAGCGTAGAAGCTTTCCATGAGGGGTTCACCAAGACAGGCCCAACAAGGGTAGTACGTGGATTGAACTCGTACTACGGGTTCATTGAAGAAATTTGGGAGCTCGATTACGTTCTGTTCAAGATTCCCCTGTTTCGATGCCGATGGGTCCAAATCCCACAGGGTGTGAAGGTTGACAGTTACGGTTTCACTTCTGTGGATCTCGATCGCGTTGCTTATAAAGATGAGCCATTCATACTTGCAAATCAAGCCATTCAGGTCATTTATGTCACTGACCCGGCCAATAAGAAGTGGCACGTTGTCCTTCATGGCAAGAGAAGGATTGTTGGAGTTGAAAATGTCGTAGACGAGGAGGAATACAATCAATTTGATGAGATTCCTCCATTTGGAGATGGTGTACAGGTCGATAATGAAGACACCGACGAAACCAGTTATGTGCGTATGGATCACCAGGAAGGGTTATACTTTAAAGGTAATCAACTGTACGTCCTTATCTCTCTGTTTCCATCGGTATAGCTTATATCTCCTGTAATTCTCGTCTTTGCAGGGCCGGGGTAAGTGTAAAGTTGAGGATAACATGGCTGTATACGTGGAAATTGTCGGTGAAAGTTCCCATTTGTGTGTAACATTAACTTGAGCATGCTCCACGTACATTGTATGTTAAATTTATTTGAGCATGCTCCACATTGTAACCAATTATCGGATCTACGTACACTGTAACCAATTTACAGAGCATTTGGACGACATTTGAAATATCTGAGTGTTCATTTAAAACAAGTTTTCGAGCATTCAGAGTTGAAAGCTACAGATCAGTTTCAAGTTGTAAAACTAACGTTCAATAGAGAGATTATCACGGACGGTTTTGACCTATCACAGACGGGTATGAACATAGAACCGACTGTGATATTCCCAACAGTGTCTCCGACTCTTCAAGTGTACACTTGCACGGTCGGTTCTCAAGTCGCAACCGTCTGTGATAATCTCAGTCACAGTTGGTTCTCAACTCACAACCGTCTGTGATAATCTCTCACTATGTAGATTACCACAGACGGTTTTTATTTGAGAACCGACTGTGATAATATTATCACAGACGGTTATATATATAGAACCGACTGTGATATTTTCAACAGTGTCCGACTCTTCGAGTTTTTGACGTGCACCGTCGGTTCTCAATTCCAAACCGTCTGTGATAATCAGAGTCATAGTCGGCTCTCAACTCAAAACCGTCTATGATAATGTGAGACCCCCCCATTTGAGGATCACCTTGGTAACCGCCCAGGTAGGTTACACACAGCAGGATGACACATGAGCTCCAAACCAGACAAGCATAATAATAACATTAAACAGGTAGCAGGCCAGCTTGGCCAATATTACATACCCAAAGCACCGAAAATGGCACTAAGTAGAGTTGCTAAGAAAATAACAAGTTTGTCAGAACCAGAGTCGGTATCTAAGTACCGAACACACAGCATAAAGCACAAAGCAACGACAAAAAGCTTGATTTCCATCCGCAGCGGGGTTGAAGTGGCTCCTCCCACATCTGACTTGACTTGGTGCGCAATCCTTCTAGAACGTGGGCTCGTCCGGGGCGCTTCCATCTTCTGCCGGGAACTCATAACTGAAGGACTCGGGATCCTCGAATCCCTCTTCTACAGTTGGATGCAAATTGCAAGGGTGAGCACTTGGTGCTCAGCAATACTCATTCCGGGGATTATAGTAATTGTACTTATATGAGGGTGAAACATATGATTCAGGGGTTTTAGTTTCATATAGATAGAGATATATAGATTTCCAAGTTATTTGTTCAGTAAACAGTACTTTGTCATGAAAATAGCACTTTAAACATGTTACATGTTTTCAATAAAACATTAGATGTAGTGGCCTCCCATGAGTCACTACTTTGTTAGCCGTATTATGAAAATATTCCAAAACATTACTTGTGCTATAACCCATGGATAACATCCACTACGAAAAGACTCCTGGACCTGGGAGTACAGAGTATCCGATACTTCTTTTACACTTTGCAAAGGTGTACCTCTTTTTAAATCCACTGGTTCACTCGGCTTTCAAGTCGGATCAGCTCCATGTGACTTATACACATGTGACAAGGCCGAGATCACACAACGCTTTACAGTTCAGTATTAACAGTATCCCTGCCCGGTAAATAGACAATTAAGTCTCAAGTACCGTTGTGGGTCTTCCCCACTGCCTTACTTCCTAGCCTCTCTTGTCTATGTTCCCTCAGGACACATAGCCTTGGTCTATGTCCACGCGAGACATACGACCATTTAAGATTACAGCCGCTCACGGCTTAATCAGGTCTAGGGCGCCTTCCTTCATTAACGCCTTTTTCTCTCATCATTTTTCTGACTCACATCACTCATGGCCGAACCTTGGCCTTCCAGTTTCCACGCGAGAAACCAGATCGTCAAACCATGCAGGGAACTGCTAATACCAAAAGTTACTAAGTTGTGCCTGTCCCATACCAGGCAAGTGGTTGGTACGTTTACAATTCGTATAGAGACACAGCACAAGGTTCTTGTCCTTATGAATCAATAGTGAGGAACATTCACATTCCCTGGTGCGCACCGCACCCTCTCCATACAATCCAATCCTCACTACTGATCCCTTTTATCGGTTTTCTTGTCAAAACGGTTTTCATTATAACTTCTCATGTAATTGACCATTTCAAGTTTAATGTGCATATTCAATATATGAGTCCTAGGGTGACAAAAGCACATATATGAAGGTTCAATAACAAGAGGGGTTTCATGATTCATTAGGGAATATCTACTCATGTCATTCAAACATAACTTGTATTTCAATTAAGCATGCATAATAAGAAACAGTGAATATACTTCATATGAAAATATTGGGTGAGACATGATCAAAGGAATGAGGCTTGCCTTGCAATGTTGGGTCTAAAAACTCAGACGGCTCTTCAAAGACTTCTTCCGTTCCTTCCGCTTCTGACTCTGCGGCAAACAATTAACACACAAACACATACCACATAAGCATACTGAAAATAGTTTCTATAAGAAGTATTAAGTAAATAAGTCATGTATGCAGGGGAAAAGGTTAGGGTAAGGTCGCAAGGGCTCGGGTCGAAGAAATGGCTAAAAAGGATTGAACGTCGAAGGGTCGACATTCAGTTCATGGCTTTGACATAACTGGAAACTAGTCTTAGGATGGTTTTCTGGAGAAGTGACAGTAGAGAAAGTTGTAGAACACAACTCCAGGAATCTAGGGGACAAGGTGGCATTTCAATTGCTCAACCAGAAGGGGTCAAACAGGGCTAATGCCAGTGGCTGACATGCACTGACATGGTGCTGGACATGGCCAGAAACTAGGGCATGGCTTAAATTTTGATCTAGGGCTCCAAATGATGCACCACTTTGTCTGGGAGGTAGGCATTACTAATAGGAACAATATACTCAACAGGCACAAGGGCTGAAAGTGGCCGGAGGGTGGCCAAATCCGGCGATGAACCACGGTGGCCTGGACATGAACTGAGTTACTGGACAGTGATCTTGGCATAGGCATAACTCACAATCTAGGCAGATCCAGGTGTCGAGCTAGTGGACAATATTGCTCAGGGTACTGGAATCTATCTAAGGGACAAGGTTTCAGGTGCTGGATCGGCCGGGAATAAATTCCGGCGACCGGCGCTGGAGAAGACGACACTGGACAAAGGGGGTTTTCGATTCGGGGCGAATGAGCTCAATTCCAAGCTTGGGAATGATCTCTAGGGTACAACAAAGCTACTGGGGAGGTTAATTTGGCCGGAGGATCGCCGGCGTGGCCTGGCGACGAGAGCCAGTTCACTGGTGGCGCGCGATTTGGGGAGAGCTATGATCTTAGCTCGATTTTGAAAACCAGGTTGGTAGGCTTGCTACAAGGAGTATGCTGATCAATTTCTTCTACTGGTACTACGGCTAATTTGGTTTAAATCAGGTAGCATTGCAGGAATAGGGGTTTTAAGCTTTTCCGGTGATCACCGGCGTTAGGGTTCGCCGGGGTGCAATTGGGTGCTATGACACGAACAGGTGGAAGAGGGGAACTCACTGGTGGCTTTGGTTTGAAGAATGGTGCAGTAGATTAGGCTGGCACCGTGAGCTCCAGAGGTTGCTCGCCGGAGAAGAAAGCAAACTCGACGGCGGTGAGAAATTAACTGGGAATTTGGCTAAGTCCTGAGCTTGTGCTTCTTCACAGCGTTGAGGGGGTTTAAATAGGCACGGGGACGGAGCTTGCGAGGGTGAACGCGACAACGGTTGCTTGCGCCGGGGAGAAGTTTGTCGGGCGCAGGCGCAACGATGGCGACGGCGACGTGATCGCGCTTCAGGCGGTGCTGCAGCTTTGCCAGTTGCCTTGGGACTTCGTCCGGGACGGCGCAGATGTGGAGGCGACAGCGTAGCTCCGGCGACGACACGTACACACATGCAATTGCCACGGCAACGGGAGCGCGCGCGAAAACGAGGCTCGGGAGCGCGGCCGTTTATCCGCTGGGCGAGGCGATGCACTGCTGGCACGTGCGCACGGGGTGGCACAGCAACTCACGGGCACAGGTGACAGAAACGGTGGCCGGCGGCGAGCAAGCACGGCGAGAAATCCACGGCGCTGCAACGGGCTCGTGCACTGGTCGTGGCAACGACCAGGGCTGGTCGAAAGGGCCTGAAAAGAATGTTTGGGCCGATTTGAAATTTCTAAAACTTGTTCCAGGGGCTGTTCTGTGAGGATAATTTGAATAGGACTTGGGCCTGTTTGCAAATTTGGAGATCTGAGGGTCCGATCTGAAATCTGATTTCGCAGCTAAGTCGCAAAAGATTATTAGAACTTATCTGACCAAAGTTTGGTAAGATCGGGCAAGATCTGAAGGGTTTCGACAAAATTGGGGAAAACAGTTTAGGGTAAATAGGGTAATTAGGGTTTTTAAAAATAGCAAGGCTTGAAACTCAGCTTTGGGGTGAGATTTTGGAGATGGTCCCGAAGGGAAAAATGTTCTGAACAACATTTAGAAGGGAATGGCTGAAGCAGATTAGGTTTTGGGGTCCGGATGTGGATTTTGGCTATTTTAGGGTTTAGTAAAAACAGGGGTGTTACAGATAATCTCTCTGGTGACTATCACTATGTCGATTATAACAGACGGTTCTGATGCGAGAACCGACTGTGATAATATTATCACAGACGGTTGTGAGCCTTGGACCGACTGTGATAATATCTTCGCGGTTAATAGTTCAAGGCGGGGTTTTTCCCGCTCATTCCAGTCTTCGCAACTGTTTGCCCTAGCTCTCTCTGCCCTCGCACCGTCCGTCGCGATCACCTCCATCGCCTCCCACCTTCTCCTCCTCTCCGTCCATCGCGATCACCTGCATCGCCTTTCCACCGTTAGGCGCGATCACCTCCATCGCCCTCCCGCCTCCGACGTGATCACCTCCATCGCCTCCCCACCGTTTCTATCATTCTTGGTTAATTATAAGTATATGGGTTTTGTTATAGAATTATTAGTTGCAGATTTACTTAAACTGTTCTCTCTTTCACTTATGTTAGGAACTATGTCTGGTGACGAAATGCACCACTCGGGGAGTCAGGGTGACCTCGCTGGCGATGAGACGCCTGGGCCGGAGGTCGCCTCGTCCGCCGTGACCCCGCAGAAGAAGAGAAAGGGGCGAGGCCGGACGACATGCGCGCGTCTGGACAAGCGGGAAAAGCAGCACGTCCAGTTCGACGACAATGGTGTGCCGGAAGCTCCGGAAAAACTTGTCGGTCAGTACCGCTCACTATGCGGCAAAGTAGCAAGGGAGCGGGTGCCCATCACCACCTCCGACTGGGGTCAAGTGCCCCCAGAGTGCAAGGATGCGCTGTGGGACGAAATGCAGGCGGCGTTTCACATTCCCGAGGATCTCCACTTCACCATCCGCCGGAGGACACTGATGTCAATAAACAAGGCGTGGAGGAACTTCAAGAGCCACCTTGTCAGGCTCTATGTGAAGGAGTCGAAGACCCCCTTTGATGACTTCCCTTTCGTGACTCCCAAGGCATGGCAGCAGTTCATCGAGATGAAGGCCAAGCCAGAGTTCCAGGAGCTTAGTGCGAAGGGCCAGGCTAACCAGGCCAAGAATACCCACCCACATAGACTAGGCAGTGGTGGGTATGTGGGGAAGAAGGCGTTGCGGAGGAAGCAGGACGAGGAGGCTTCCCAGTCTTCGGCCGGCAGTCCTTATGCGGGCATAACGGACGTGCGCGCCCGCAATTGGTGCCGAGCAAGATTGACGATGAACTCCTCCGGAAGCGTCCCTGTGAGTAACCCTGCGGACAGGGAAGTGATCGACCGACTGGTAAGATTGTCCGATCACGTAATATCCTCGTAACACGCATGCAATGGGCTGTATTGCTAAGTTCTCCTGTTGCAGGTGACGCTGAGTGCGCAGGCGGCATCCGGAGAGTTCAACCCGAGGAGGGACAGGGATATCCTCACAGCGGCACTAGGAAACAAGGAGCATCCAGGCCGCGTGTGCGGCCTCGGTGCCACTGTGCCTTGGAGGCATGGTTTCCCTGATGATGAGGAGGCGGCTAAGAGGAGAAAGAGATCCCACCAAGCCCACGATGAACGGCTCAAGGAGGAGATGCGATCGGAGTTCGCTGTTCGGGACAAAGCACTCCTGCAGCAGTTGTCGGAGATGCGGTCCATGTATGAAGAGCTAAGAAAGGCGACCCAAGGCACCCCCCTTCTAGCAGCGGAAGTACCGACCCCCATTCTTGGCCACCGTAGTAGTTGCGCGTCTGCACTGGGGTCTTCGCAGATGGAGCCCTCTCCAAAGTATCCGGTGGACTTTCTGCAGGTAATGACCGTTTGTCTATGTTAATTCATTCGAAAGTGAAAAGCGGTGAAATTCAACATGTTAATGCGCACTGTTTGTAGGAACTCGCCTCCTGCAAGCTTATGGTGCTGGCCGGTCTCTTCCCGATCGAGGCTGCCCGTGGGATGGCGCAACCATGCACGGCGGGGGCCACAATCCATGGTGCCCCTCTATGTGAGGGTTTTACACGGGTCCAGGTGGACAGTGTCTTTTGACCATTGCAAGGGTTTTCTGTTGGAGAAGCCGCCGAACGACGAGATTACCACTCTCGGGGATGCGGTGCACATGTTCGTGCAATGGCCCAAGAAAGACATCGTCCTGTATGAGGTAATTCCCCCACCAGTTTCATAATTCATACTATAATAATAGCCCTCAGAGTTAGTGTCCTAATACGTAGGTTCTTACATCACAGACATCACAGACCGACACACGGCCTACTAGCCAGCATACCTCTCCGATGACGAAGCTGACTCCGACTAAGAGGCAACAATTCAAGAAGCTGGCTAGTAGGGGAAAAGCAAAAAAGAGCCCGGCGAAGGAGAGAGAGAAGAGTGCGCCAGCTCTCATACCGTTCGCTCTGGGGATGCCCGTGGCCTCCGATACCGCAATTTTGACCATGGGGTTAGCATGCCAGAGCTTGCATGCATGGTACATGAAGAGGACAAACCAGACCAGGACGCAGCGTCCGACGCACATCATGGTCAAGTACACCGTGGTAGAGTTCTATAACGACATTGGGACCTACTCGGTGACCTTCGAAGACTTGCACAATTTACTGAACAAAGATGCGCTCGACTTGTCAATCCTACGGTCTCGAGTGCTGTAAGTATCCTACTATCCGTGCATATACGGATATATGTCATTTATTAATTGGTTACTTCCGTGCAGCTGCATGACCACTATGCCAAATCTAAGGGCATACCTGTTGGTTTCTTGGACCCCCAGATGGTCGCCGAGGTGATGTTTAGGACCGACGCAGACTTCGTTGTCGACTACATCAAAAGAGGGTTGCTTGCTCAGGTCGACAAGGAGTACATACTTGTACCCTACAACCAGAGGTGAGTGCTTTCATCAGTACTTCACCGGTAGATTAGTGTCTCCATGTGCACACCCCCAAATTTAGATTAAATTTTTAATTCTTTACGTGTAATATGTAGCTACCACTGGATCCTGCTGCTACTTATTCCGAAAAGCAACAAGGTATTCTACCTTGACTCATTGCAGAGGAAAGGGCACTCGTATTGCGGCGCACGAGATGTATTCGAAAGGTGATGTGGACCTGTCTTGCATGCATCTAGATTTACTGTCCTCAAATTGTCAATTTCGGCTATCCTCAAACTGTCAATTTTGACTATCTACAGGGCTTTCACGAAGTACTTTGCCGAGGTAGGGAGACAACACAAGCGACGAGCCGATAAGTTTCAGTGGTTACAATTTTCGGTACAAATTTCAACTGGCATCTGTTTTACTTTATTACTTGTCTCCACCTAACTCTCGGTCTGTAAATTGGCAGTGCCATCAGCAGCCGGACGACAATACATGTGGGTTCTATGTGATGCGCCACATGTATGACCTGATCATCACCCCTCACCGCCCAGATTTCCCCGAGGTATACAACTGCTCCCCTTTGTATCGATTTGACAGAATTTACAACTGCAGCTAATTTTTTATGTACCAACTCTTGCTGCAGGGGGTCGACTTCCCTTCAGAAAGCCTTGACCCTCGGCAGATTGGTATTGTCCGAGGGATGCTCGCTGAGTTTTTCCTTTCGGAGGTCATATCAACCAAGGGGAAGTTTAGGGACCCGCAAGGTTCGTATTAGTGCGGCCTTACATTTATTTGTACATCTAACACACTGACTTTAATTGTCGATTACATTTATTTGTTCAATTGTACATATTTCTGAGTTCTGTGCTGTATATATGAAATGCTATACAGAGGGGTACAAATATATTTGAGTACTGTGCTTATGAAACTGTATATATTTGAGTACTGTACAAATATATTTCTGAGTTCAATTGTACAAATATATATGAGACTGTATATATTTGAGTACTGTGCATGTATGAAATTCATGAACTGTATATATGAAATGCAATTTGTACAGAGGGCATCTCAGACGGTTTGTAAGATCAAAACCGTCTGTGCATATTATGCACAGACGATTTTGATCTTACAACCGTCTGAGATTATAACAGTCACCGATAATGACACTATCACAGATGGTTTTGACCTCAGAGCCGTCTGTGATATCACACTATCACAGACGGTTCTGAGATTATAACACTATCACAGACGGTTCTAACCTAAAAACCGTCTGTGATATTCAAGATTATCACACTATCGCAGATGGTTTTGACCTCAAAGCCGTCTGTGATACTCTAAATACACAGACGGTTCTGAGGTCCTAACCGTCTCTGATACTCCAAATACACAGACGGTTATGACATCAGAACCGTTTGCGATACTCATATTATTACTGACGGTTCTGAGATCAAAACCGTCTATGTTAGTATGAGTATCTCAGACGGCTTTGATGTCATAACAGTCTGTGTATTTTGAGTACCACAGACGGTTCTGATATCAAAACCGTCTCTGGTAATCTGAGTATCACAGTCTGTTATGACATGAAAGCTGTCTGAGATACTCATACTAACACAGACGGTTTTGATCTCAGAACCGTCAGTAAAATATGAGTATCGCAGACGGTTCTGATTTCAAAACCGTCTGTGTATACTCAAATTATCAGAGGTCAAAACCTGAGTATCACAGACGGTTCTGTTCTCAGACCCGTCACTGATAATGTGAGGATCCCAGGTGGTTTTGACATCAGAACCGTCTGCGAAACTCAAATTATCAGAGACGGTTCTGAGATTAAAACCGTCTGTGGTAGTATGAGTATCACAAACGGTTCTGATGTTAGAACAGTCTGTGAAGTATGAGTATCACAGACGGTTCTGATGTTATAACAGTCTGTGTAGTATGAGTATCACAGACGGTTCTGATCTTATAACAGTCTGTGAAGTATGAGTATCACAAACGGTTCTGTCTTATAACAGTCTGTGAATGGAGAAATCACTGACGGTTGAAAACATCAAAAACCGTCTATGATAGTACATGATTATCACTGACTCGAATATCACTGACGGGTAAGAACCGTCTGTGATGACTGTTTTGACCCGACTGTGATGATGAATTCTGTAGTAGTGGTAGTGGTACCTTATTTTATTTATAGACGGACGATGTGTGCAATCGATTGTTGAACCGATGCTTGCTCATATCCATATTCATGGCACAACTGCGACAACACGAACTGATTACCATGACCCATGTATGTTGAATCAGTTGTCAATTGAAACATCATATCTTATGTTTATATTATGAAGAATCAGTAAATTATAGTGGTAAGTACAATAAATTTAATCTACAATACCGAAAATTGAGTAGAAAATTTGTTGTATGAACAACCATATTAGGACATGTATGTAACATGACCGCAAATGGATATTCCCAATACAGTAAATAGTTATTCAAATGACTGTAAAAGTAGTAAATTTAAGTCGTATAATCTGATATGTTGGTAACAGTTAAACTAAATTTTTATTTTGGAGCAGTCGATGCAATAATGAAAGATGTCGATGATATTATTAAGATGAAAAAGTTGGAGAGGGCAAATGATGTCATCGACAAAATAATCAATGATCCAAAGCCACATACTGCAGCAGTCGTCACAACTCCACAGCAAGCACCTAAAACAAAACTTGGCAGAGGATTGCGCAAGACAAAGGCAACTGTTAAGTACATATTGCCATTTAAGTGCAATTCTAGGGCACCCAAAAGGCAAACTGGGTTTAGATGCTTTCAAATATACGATGAGTTGTGCAAAAAGGGTGAGCCTTATTATAGGTGAGTTGTAGTACTTTTTTTATTGAAAGTTATTAATTTAATTTTATATATTGAATAAAGATTTGTTAATTTTGGATGTTTTTTCAGGACAACTATAATATTAGCAGAAGATGGTATTGCGTTAAATGGAAGAGATGTTAAAAGCTCATTCAATGAAGGCTGTGAGTTGGAAAATTTGTTCATAAAAATATTCTGTCAGTCCATGCAATATGATGATAAGAAATATAGGATTGAATCAGTAGGATATAGGGCATTTATTCAACCCGAATGCTCTGTAAGTTTTATCAAGCTACTGTATCTGTTATGTTGGAAAATATGTGTTGGTTTTGATATGATACGGTGTTCATATTTAACACTACGTATATGTTTAATAGGAGATATTACTTTGCGAGGAGCACCATGGGACGCAATTTTCTGTAGATTTTGGATTAAGCACTGTGATGGAGAACACAGTTAGATTTAGCTTGTTTAATGCGAAATTGGTAATATTTAAATCAATAAAAATAGTTTGTTAGTATTGTAAAGTTGTTTTAGGTAGTAAATCTAAACTATGAAAGTAGCAATTTGAAGTTAGTATGACAGTAACAAAATTTAATGCTATGAAATTATTAACCTTTTGACATGTTGTAACAAGATTAGATATTCGTCCCAGTGCTACACTCTAGACATTGGACGGTATATTGCTTCAACTTGATAAACAAAACTATTGATATATTGGATTCAATGGATAGTGGAAAATTTGGTGACCCGGATGATCACCACAACCCTATTTTTGATCAAATTGTAAGTTGTTAATTGTTATTTAACTCAATACAGTAATAGTACTTAATATATGATTGTCCGAATGTGAACATTTTTATGTGGTAGGTCATAAGGTTTGGCCAATTGCTTGAGAAAGCATATGGAAAGAGAAAATTTCCAAAGTTTGAACGATTTTATAAGATTTATGCGAAAATGCCGAAGCAAAAGTTGGCAAATGATTGTGGTTTTTTTGTGATGAAGTATATGGACTCATGGGACGGGAATGAATTGACTGAAAATATCGATCCTGTAAGTGGCATTTTATAGTTATGTTTGATTCATAATAATTTTGATATATATGTTACTAATGTTACAGTATTGATATAAATTTTATGTAGGAGAAGTGCACCGAGTATAGGGCGGAGTATCTGTATTAATTTATATTCCACGCACTCAATTTGTAGAAGGATCTACCAACTTTTATACTAGCAAACAAACCCGAGTGAAAGTAAATTTTTTGTACAAATACACTTGCAGTTTCTGTACAAAAACAGAATTTTTGTATTGTAATTAACAGTTATGAATGTGTGACTGTTAATCTTGAGGTGCCACTTGCAAGTTTTTGTTTATAATCTTGAAGTGCCACTTGCAAGTTTTTGTTTATAACAAGTGTGTCAATCAACAACATTTTTAATCTTGAAATGACATAAAAGATCTATCGATTTACTGTAAAGTGTTGTTGTTATAACAGTAAATGTAATTTATTGTAACAGTAAATTATTAGTTGACAACATGAACTTATGTATTGATGGTTCAGTAAATCAAAAGATTGTGCAAAATTTTGGATATATTCTGTATATTGTTTGAGCCTTAGATTGACTGGCGAGAACATCAAATTTGGTATCATAAGACCAGTAAAGTCATATTAATAATTCAGTAAATTACTACAACACGAACAGTAAAGTCAATATATTTTAAATTATTATGATAGTTATATTCACAATTTACTGCTCGATCATTTTATGATGAATACAAACAGTAAAGTAAATTAACATATCAGTAAATATATCATTACGATCAGTAAATCAAAGTTAATGTCGATATTTGGGGTTTATATCGATACGACTAGTAAATTGGTTGTATGCAATCATTAAAGTCTAAAGGACCAGTAAATCAAATTTGGAATCACACGACCAGTAAAGTCATAATAATAATTCAGTAAATTAGTATAATACTAACAGGTAAAGTCAAGATATTTTAGATGATTATGATAGTTATATTCACATTTTACTGCTCGATCATTTTGTGATGAATACAAACAGTAAAGTAAATTAACATGTCAGTAAATGTATCAATACAATCAGTAAATCGAAGTTAGTGTCGATAATTGAGGTTTATATCGATACGATCAGTAAATTGGTTGTATGCAATCAGTAAAGTCTAAAGGATATGACAATAAATTTGCCAACAGTACTTGTATTGAGGCCAATACGATCTGCAAAATAGGATACTTAAATTGATAGTGCAACTTCAGTAAATGTATCAATATGATCAGTAAATCGAAGTTAATATCGATATGACCAGTAAATGATTCGACATTAATCTAATTTCATTTTCACATAAACACCCCTACAATTCATCTATTCCCACTACCTTCCCTTCTCGTCGACGAAACCCTAGCCCTCGCCTCTGCCTTCTAGCGATGTAACTTCGATAAGATCCCCGCCGGAAGGAAGCGCTCCGTCATGGACCGCCTGGGAGCGTCCGGCGGTGGTGGCGGTTCTCTCTTGCGGCCGGTCGCCACAAAAAGGTGCGGCATCGAGCTCACTCGGTTGCTTCTTTTGCCATTTTGGTGTTGCTTGATGTTACAGATTGCAAAATTCGATTTCAGTTGCTAATCGAATCAAGATGGTTGGGGAACCATGCTTTAGGACCTAGGAATTAGTGAGTTCATGATGTTAGTAGATATGGTGATTCGTGTAAGCCAGTACGGTAAGTAAATTTTGCAATATGATCATAAAATGTATCAACACGATCAGTAAATCGAATTTACATCGATATGACCAGTAAATCATTGGGATTGAAGATACGACCAGTAAATTGGTCTCACACAATCAGTAAAGTCTAATAATAAAACCAGTAAATTTACCAGTAAAAAGACAAGAGTGAACATACGAGTAGGTTTAGTAAACCAATGAGAATTTGATGGACATATAGCAACATACAAGGGTTATTAAAAAGGTTTTGAATATAGCTTGTGGGTTAATTGTATTTATAGGTAAGCAAACTGGAGACACTGAAAATGGTACAAAATAAGCAACTAGCAGAACATTTAGTAAAAGGTGTTGCCCTTATAGTAATTTGATATTTACACTGTAAATTGATATTAATTTGTATTCAAGAATTACGGTTGCCAGTGTACATTCTTGAATTGTGACCATATCATCCACATTTACCGTACATTCTTTGCTTTCTATTTGATGGTGCAAGTTCTATTGGGGCCTTGTATCTTTGTTGTCTTTTCCTTCCTTTGTTTGAAGATAATGGCGGCTCTTTATAGGAAATAAGATTGTCACATTCATCATATAAAGTATCATCTTCTTCATCTTCAGTTTCGTCTTGGAGTTCTTGTAATTGTGATCCCAAGTTTTGCAATGTTTCCACTGCAATATCAAAGGATTCAACGCTCTTTGATGCCCTCCTTATTAGTGACATTGATTGTTTTAGGAGCACTGTGTGATGGTACAATTTCGATGTTGTGTTGAGGCCAAAAGATCTAACATCTTGACTGTCAAACTCTGTCCCATCTTTTGCAGATCTTGTGTATCTTTTGAGAATGTATATTTGCGGTATCGTTTCAACTTGCAAATGTGTCATTGCACGTAGTATGTGAGAGCAGAATAATCCTGAAAAACAAAACATTAAAAGTTAATATATAGATTACTAATATAATGATGTAAATTTACTGTATTGTAAATATATTTTTAAATATCAGACTTGTGTGTTCCCATGATTTGCATTCATAATTGTAGTTTCCAGCACACACATCTACATGAACAATAAAATGATCTTGGTTCCAAGGAGCTCTTGATTTTCTTGACCTATGAGTCACCGTGTATGTTTTATCTTCTGTTGAAATTTGCTTTATAACTAGTGCGGTGCTATCAAAAAGTGCTTGTTTGAATAATTTGAATACTGCTCTGGTGTACAATTTACTGAGTTGGTCTCCAAATGGATACAATGTTAATCTAATCGGCTCAGTCTGGATAGCAACATTATATTGTAAAACATCAGTGTATTCACATTAAGCTTTAAATACTAAATGTAGAGTATTACCTCTGCATCGTATGTCCCTTGGTTCTCTGATTTTTTCCTCATTTGAATGCACCTGTTCATTTCCAACGCGAATTTATGTAGTGACTGCATGTGATTGACGAAATCTTTCTTCACCAGATTATTCATGCTTTCACTTCTCTGAGTCGACGTCATCATAGCAAAAAATAATTCCTTAAAGTATGCAAGTATCCATCGCTCTCTTTCATTCCACATTGAGTTGAACACCAGAATATCTTCTAATTTATTGTTGGCAACCATACATTGCCACGCATGCTTGAATTTAGCTGGAGTAATGGTATGATTTACAACTTCATAAAATTCGTCCTTCAGATTTTCTTGAGATGCATATATTTTTGCAAGTGATTCCTTGTATTTCCTCATAATATGCCACTTGCACAATCTATGTTTTGTGTTTGGAAACACTCACCTTATGGCAACTTCCATGCTCGGATCTTGGTCTGCGACGAAGGAAAGAATTAGTCCGCAGACGATTTATAACTATTTTTTGGTATATTATGTTGTGTAATATAAAGAGTAAGAGTTTTCGCACCAGTCAATATGCCAATCGGTTGTTTGCCACCCATGCAGTTGAGAAATGTTTGAAACAACCATTCAAACGACTCTATCCTCTCATCCCTAAAGAGTGACACACCGAAAAAGGTAGTCTGGAGATGGTGGTTTACTCCAAGGAATGGCGCCAACGGCATATTGAATCGGTTGGTCTTGTATGTCGTGTCGAAAGTTATGCAGTCTCCAAAATGCTGGTAAGCAGAACGACATCTTGCGTTGCTCCAAAATAAGTTACGTATCGCATCATTCTCGTCTACATCGATGTCGTAGTAGAAATTTTCATTTTTTGTCTTCATCTCTCTGAAAAACATAATCAGATTGTGGACGTCGTTTGCATTTTCAACCCTTTTGTTTTCTGCTTTCCTGTTTTGACTATTTAATATTACATGATGGTAATAGTAAATAGTAATTTTCATGATAAAAAAAAGTCACTTCACATACCTATTCAACACATCCCTTGATGAGAAAGGGACATTGTATTGACCTCCATAGAGGTTTGTAAGCACTGACATAATTGCACCATGAGTTACACCACATGACTGTAGTTGTCTTACGAAACTCAATGTTGATTCGTCAAAATTCTTGTGTGATCTATGAAAAACAACTTTCGAGGGTGACACATCAAAAGGGTGATTGTGGTTTACCATCAATCTTGCTGCTGTCCATATTCCAGTGTTTATATCTTTCTTTATTTTCATCATTGCCTTGCAATTATTTCTCCTAGTTGTCTTATTTCGTTGACGATAATCCCCTGTTGTCGAGCAATGCTTTCCTTGTCTTGTGCAATAATATTCATGAGTGGTATTGCTAGAATTTTTTCCCCTTTCGAATACCAAATCCAGCATAATATGAGTATCTATTGTAATGATTGTAAGCTTCTTCTTCAGTTTAAAAAGTAATTCCCACATGTGGTATAATATCTGAAGGAATATCCGTTGACTGTAATAAGAAGTGATTTTTTTCATTTATCTATTGTAATGATTGTAAGATCAGTTCATTTCATTCATGGGAGTGAACATACGACTAGTAAACGAACTGGAGTGAAGATATTTGAATCTTTGTATCAATCAGTGCAGATCATAGACATTAATTTGTTATTATACGACCAGTAAAGTAGTTCAATACGAACAGTAAATCTAGTATATTCTAACTGACTATCATACGACCAATAAAGTCATGTTCATAGGTCAATAAAGTAGTTCAATACAAACAGTAAATTCATTATATTCCAACTAACTATCATACGATCAGTAAAGTCTTATTCATATGTCAGTCAAGTAGTTCAATACGAACAGTAAATTCATTATATTAAACAGGTAAATTCATTATATTAAACAATAAAGTCATTGCATACTTGCTGATTATTTTAGTAATCTTCCCAATTTACCTATTAGAAATTATACGACCAGTAAAGTCATGTTCATAGGTCAATAAAGTAGTTCAATACAAATAGTAAATTCAATATATTCCAGCTGACTATCATACGACTAGTAAAGTTTTATTCATATGTCAGTCAAGTAGTTCAATATGAACAGTAAATTCATTATATTGAACAGGTAAATTCATTATATTGAATAATAAAGTCATTGCATACTTTAATGACCTATGAACTTGACTTTTATTGAATAATAAAGTCATTGCATACTTGCTGATTATTTTAGTAATCTACCCAATTTACCTGTTAGAAATCATACGACCAGTAAAGTCAAGTTCATAGGTCATTAAAGTAGTTCAATACAAACAGTAAATTCAATATATTCCAACTGACTATCGTACGACCAGTAAAGTCTTATTCATATGTCAGTCAAGTAGTTCAATACGAACAGTAAATTCATTATATTGAACAGGTATATTCATTATATTGAACAATAAAGTCATTGCATACTTACTGATTATTTTAGTAATCTACCCAATTTACTTGTCGATCATCTTGGGTTGAATACGAATGGTAAAGTCATTATATTCAATACGAACAGTAAAGTCAATATATTCTAGCTGATCATCATTCGACCAGTAAAGTCATATTTATATGACAGTAAAGTAGTTCAATATGAACATTAAAGTCATTGCATACTAGCTGATTATGTTAGTAATCTACCCAATTTACTTTCGATCATCTTGGGTTGAATACGAATAGGAAAGTCATATTCATAATTCAGTAAAGTAGTTCAATACGAACAGTAAATTCATTAGTAAAGTCATATTCATAGGTCAGTAAAGTAGTTCAATACGACCAGTAAAATTATTATATTCTAGCTGATCATCATTCGACCAGTAAAGTCATATTTATACGACAGTTAAGTAGTTCAATACTATCAATAAAGTCATTGCATTTTCCCAATATTTACTTGATCATATTGGGTTGAATACAAATAGTAAAGTAAATTACATATATCAGTAAATATATCATTACGATCAGTACTTTGAATAGAGAGAATATAGTATTGACCAGTGCAGTTTGTAAATCAGTAAATTGATAGAATTGATTATACATACATGTGTATGGACATGAGATGAGGAATCATCTTGGGTTGAATATGTTGATCTTTCATTTGACGAAATATCACAAGGACCAAACAAAACTCTACATAGTCCTTGTTGTTCTCTTGGTGGCGATGATGTATCCATAACACTGTAGTAAATCACAATCGTGTAATGTAGTAAACAGTGATTAATATGTCAGTAAAATGAATTAGACTATACAGTAAATTAGATGATTATGTTAGAAATACTTACAATTCACTACCACAGAAACAGACATCCAGGACGGCACATCACAGACGGTTATGAACTGTTCAATGGAAAACCGTCTGCGAAGGCCTGTCGGGAGAATATGTTCAGTTATCACAGTCGGTTCTGATGTCAAAAACAACTGTGATAGTAAACTAGACGGTTCTGAACACAAAACCGTCTGTAATAGTCTACTTATCACAGACGGCTCTAACCTAAAACCCGACTGTGATAAATACAATCGGTTCCCAGCTAAGAACCGTCTGTAATAGCCTACTTATCACATACGGTTCTAACCTAAAACCCGACTGTGATAGATACAATCGGTTCCCAGCTGAGAACCGTCTGTGATAACTAAAATATCACAAACGGTTCAGAACTCAGAACTGACTGTGATATATACAGTCGGTTGTGAACTAATAAGCGACTGTGATAGTGTAGTTATCACAAATGGTTCTTAGGTCTGAACCGACTGAAAAAGTGCCGGCGCTTCGAATTCTCAACTGTGATCATTTATGTCTCCGATCTTCGCGCGCGGCGCCTAGGAGAACACGAAGCATCGCTTTGGAAGTTCTATAAATTGATAGTGGAAAAATTGTCATTTACTTTACAAGATTTTATAATTCTCAGACTGTTTGACTCCTTAGCTTCTCTGCGCCAATGGCATCCTCGATGGCATCGTCAGCCTCGCCCTCCCCGGTAAGAACTCTCAATCTTTTGGACTTACCCCTATATTGTTAATCCTTGTTCAATACATTCTTGATCTGTTGATTTGCACAGGGAAGGGGAGCCGTGGAAGACACTGGCAAAGTCAAGGCCGAGCTAAGGGCCCTCCAGGAGGAGCACAAGCTCCTCACAGAGAATGATCCGGGAGGATCTCCAAGTCCTGACCGCATGCGGCTTCGCGACCAAGTCCTAATCGCATACGGCTTCGCGACCAAGTCCTAATCGCATACGGCTCCGCGACCATGGATTGGTCCGCGACCAGGAAAAGGAATTCGTTCCCTGTTCGGAATTGTAATCCGATCCGAATGTGTATAACTAAGCCTATCTGTTTAGGATTAGTTATATGAGTCTAATACGTTTAGGTCTCTAAGTCTGATACGTACTCATACGATTGGACTATAAATACCTTGTAATAGGTCTAGTTTAGATCATCGAATTCAATCGAAGAGTCATAGAACTTATTTGAGTTTTAGACACTTATAGTTCCTTCGACGTAGGCAAGTGTGCCTAACGTTCGACGTGTAAAGCCCTCTTTGAAATAAAGAGTTGTGCAATTACTTTGGGTTTCGGTATTTCTGAGTAAGATCCCGTTATTCCGCATATTAGAATCTGGGCGAGCCTAGTACGAAAACCAAGGCTAGGTCTCAAACGGATCAAGTTGGTATCAGAGCAACTTTCCTATCCTGTGGATGGTGAAAACTCGCCAGGGTTACAAAACTTCCGGCGAAATTCCAGGCGATCAATTGACGGTTCCTACAGCCGCGTCTCCGACAATGTCTGACGATACCCCTGTTCAAGCTAACCTAGCCGAAAAAGTGGCTAAGCTCTCCACCGACATGGAAACCGTGCTTGCTTGGATTAAGCAGCAGGCCATGATTGTACCTCCTGAAGTAGGGAAGGTTATGGGTGAGAAGACTGGTGAAGACTTGCACAGGGCAGACGAAGATGAAGACGAAGGCGACCACAAGACCGACGACCTCGCCAATACCTCCTTAGCTGTCGGATCTTTTAAAGTCGACGCTAAGATTGATATACCCATATATGATGGGGTGATCGATGCCGAGAAGCTGGATTCTTGGATCGACCAACTTGAGACCTACTTTGACCTTAAAAGGTTTAGTAGCGCTCAAAAGGTCAAATTTGCACCTTTGAAGATGAAGGACCACGCCAAGACATGGTGGAAGGCCCTTGTCGCCAGTGGTGAAGCTGACGACCTTACGTGGGGTCAATTCAAACGACTTCTGTGACAAGAATTCTATCCGATGGGTTACCTTGAGGAGAGATGGGAGCGTTGGCACAGATTGTATCAACGGCGCGACCAGACCGTCCAAGACTATACGACAGAGTTTCGGCGACAAGCAATGGTCATTGGCATATCACTATCCGACCCTCAGGTATTTCGGAAGTACACATCTGGACTTCAGAAATCGATCAGTACTGAGCTAAGTCTGTTCGGTGTCCAAGACATTGCGACCGCGAGCACAACTGCTATGGCGATCGAGAAGAAGAACAAATCCCGCAGCGACAAAAGCACGAAGGAAAGTGCGACCTCAACAAAGAAAAAGCCGAGTCCGAAGAAGAACGCTTCACAATTGGGCACGGGTGCCTTTTGCGAACATTGTCAAGTCGAGGGGCATACCAAGGACAAATGTTACAAGCTTCATCCTGAACTTCGACCAAAGAAAAACGGACCAGGGAAAAGAACAGCCACGGCTACTGCGACTTCACCTGACGAAGAAGTTGTCCGAGTGAATTCGATTAATGAGGCGGATACGACCTTGTCTCTGATGGCAATGCCGAAGGAGAAGGGTTCCGATCCACCGAACGATCATCACCCAACGGAGGACTTGTTCACCATCAACATCCAGGTGAAGCACGAAGTGGTCGCAGCGATATTCGATCCAGGAAGTCAAAAGAATCTAGTCTCCGCTGGACTGGTTCGGCGACTTGGTTTGAAGACAACCACACACCCGCGACCATACCCACTGGGTTGGTTTACATCCGACGTGAACCAACAGATTACGAGTCAGTGTGTGTTGAAGTTTGCGATCTCTGCACGATATATCGATGAGGTGCAATGCGATGTTGTCCCTATCGATATCTGTCAGGTAATCTTTGGGAGTCCGTATCTGTATGACCGAGACGCTCACTTCCATCGGCGAGCGCAAGAATACGACCTCACCAAAGATGGAGTTAAGTTCGTGATCAGTAGAGACATCCACGTCAACACTTCGAACTTGATTACCGCAAATCAAGCCAAACGAATTGTTAATGCATGTCACAAGTATGTGCTTGTCATGATTCGACCCATTGATCAAGGTGAGGGTACTCGACCAGCATTGTCGCTGGCGTGCCGAGAGGATTCTGGTCGTTTGTCGGGACTGCTGGAGAAATACAGTGATCTGTTCGAGACTACCCAGGGTCGTCCGCCGAAACGTCCAGTCGAGCACGAAATTCAGCTTGTGTCCGATGCGACACTGCCCAATCTGAGTATGTATCGCAACTCAGTATTGGAGAATGAAGAGATCAAGTGACAACTTGGTGAGTTGCTGAACAATGGTGTCATTCAACCGAGTAGTTCACCTTGTGGATCTCCTGTGGTGTTAGTACCAAAGAAAGATGGGACTTGGCGTATGTGCATCGACTATCGAGCACTGAACAAGATCACCATCAAGAACCGGTACCCCCTTCCTCGTATTGATGACCTGCTAGACCAATTGAAGCATGCTGTTGTCTTCTCCAAATTGGATCTTAAGGCAGGATATCATCAAGTCAGCATCCGAGAGGAGGATACATGGAAGACCGCGTTCAAAACACGGCAAGGTTTGTTCGAATGGCTGGTCATGCCGTTTGGTCTCTGCAACGCCCCGGTAACTTTTATGCGTCTTATGAATGACGTATTGAGACCGTTCATCGACGACTTTGTGATCGTGTATCTCGACGACATATTGGTTTATAGTCGTTCGTGGGATGAGCACCTCATTCATGTCGAAAAGGTGTTCGAACAGCTTTGGCAACATCGACTTCGCCTCAACCGTAAGAAGTGCGAGTTCGGCCAGAAAACTCTACTTTACCTCGGATTCATAATCGGCAACGGTACGCTGCAAATCGACCCGGACAAGGTCAAAGTGATTCGCGAATGGCCGTGACCGCGAACAGTTATGGATGTGCTTAGTTTTGTGGGAGCATGCCAATACCTTCGGAAGTTCATCCGACACTTCTCGATTATGGCTTCTCCGTTGCATGCATTAACCAGGATCGATCAGAAGTTCGAGTGGACAGGGAAACATGAGGACACGTTTCTCTTGCTGAAAAGGAAGATCAGCGAGGCGCCTGTGTTAGCTTTGCCGAATCTCCAGAAACCGTTCGAGCTAGAAACCGATGCCTCAAGTAATGCGATGGGCGCAGTGCTCATGCAAGAAGGTCGACCAGTGGCATATCACTCCGAGTTATTCCAGGGAGCTCAGAAGAACTACCTGACTTATGATAAGGAGTTATGCGCACTGCATCAGGCCGTGAAACATTGGCGGTGTTATCTCTTGGGGAAAGAGACGGTTGTCCACACCGACCATCAACCATTGCAATATTTGCAAACTCAGTCCAAGCTACAGCAAGCTCGGCACATGAAGTGGATGTCGTATCTGCAGCAGTTTAATCTGGTGATTAAGTACAAGAAGGGCGTACACAACAAATTGGCGGATATGTTGTCGCGACCACCAGTTACAACCCTCTGTTTATCAGCGTTCATGCAGATCGAGCCATCATGTTATGATGACTATATCACTATGTACAGTGAAGACCCTGATTTTCAAACAGCACTGACTGAGGTCGAAACAGGGAACCCTACAGAGTTCGTTCGTCGAGAAGGACTCTTGTACAAGGGCAATTTACTTTGCATACCTCGTGGAGCACCTCGAACTCAATGGATGCGAGAAGCGCACACATCGAAGGTAGCTGGTCACTTTGGGGTTACAAAGACGTTGCACAATCTTCACCGACATGTGTTCTGGCCGCGTATGCAGCAAGATGTGGCTAGGTTTGTTCGAGGCTGTGGTCTCTGCAGCATCTCGAAACTGGCAAACCGAAAATTAGGTTTGTACACTCCTTTGCCAGTTCCATCACGACCATGGGAGAGCATATCCATGGATTTCTTGGGAGGATTGCCTAAGACCCGACGTGGCAACGACTATTTATTCGTGGTCGTTGATCGGTTCTCCAAAATGATTGTTCTTATACCTTGTCGAAAGACTATCACGGGAGAAGAAGCAGCTCGGGTATTCTTTCAACACATTTGGACACACTTCGGACTGCCGACTTCTATTGTGTCTGATCACGATACCCGGTTCCTTAGTCACTTTTGGCGATCGCTCTGGACGATGATGGACACCAAGCTAAAGAGGAGTACTGCTTTTCATCCGCAAACTGATGGTCAAACCGAAGTGGTTAATCGCACAGTCGTTCATCTCTTGAGAGGATATAACTCGAAGCACCCGAAGAGCTGGGATGAAAGCATACCGTACCTACAGTTTGCTTTTAATTGAGCAGTGCATGGTTCGACTGGAAAGTCACCGTTTGAGGTCTGTTTAGGATTTCTACCACAGAGTCCATTCGATATGGAGTTTGTGATCCCTACCTCAGCACAGAACAGCAAGGAAGCATCTGATCAGGATCGAGCACAAAAGTTCCTGGAAGGTATTCAACGACTCCATCGTGAGGTTGAACATAACTTGCTGAAAGCTCAACTCAAGTACAAGGCGCGACATGATCGGCACCGAGTTGAGGCGCAATTTCAAGAAGGTGATATGGTATGGTTACATCTGAGTAAGGAGAGACTTAAAGGTGAAGGTAAGAAGCTCAAACCCATTCGTTATGGTCCTTTTCGGATTTTGCGGAAAATGGGTAATAATGCTTGTCAGCTCGAGTTACCTCCATACATGGATATTTACTCGGTTGTTAATGTTGAGCACCTCAAACTGTTTGAGCCTTCAATGCTGGATGATGAGCCAGATACCATAGTACCATCTGTTGAAGATTTGTTCTATCAACGAGACGAACCTCTACGTGAAGATGTGATTCTGGAGAAGAAGGTGACTACCACCCGCAGTGGCACCAAGGAGAATTTTCGAATCGGTCGGAAAGATCAACGAGCACGTGCGGCAAAGTGGTACACCAAAGAAGATGGACAAGCCCAATTTCCACATCTCCGGTTCGATCGAGAGGTCGCAACAGGGGTTGGCTCCTTCTCAACAAGGGAGTCATGATCCGGGAGGATCTCCAAGTCCTGACCGCATGCGGCTTCGCGACCAAGTCCTAATCGCATACGGCTCCGCGACCATGGATTGGTCCGCGACCAGGAAAAGGAATTCGTTCCCTGTTCGGAATTGTAATCCGATCCGAATGTGTATAACTAAGCCTATCTGTTTAGGATTAGTTATATGAGTCTAATACGTTTAGGTCTCTAAGTCTGATACGTACTTATACGATTGGACTATAAATACCTTGTAATAGGTCTAGTTTAGATCATCGAATTCAATCGAAGAGTCATAGAACTTATTTGAGTTTTAGACACTTATAGTTCCTTCGACGTAGGCAAGTGTGCCTAACGTTCGACGTGTAAAGCCCTCTTTGAAATAAAGAGTTGTGCAATTACTTTGGGTTTCGGTATTTCCGAGTAAGATCCCGTTATTCCGCATATTAGAATATGGGCGAGCCTAGTGCGAAAACCAAGGCTAGGTCTCAAACGGATCAGAGAAGCACACTCGGCTACGGCTTGACCTTGACGATCTCTTCCAGCGCATTCAGCGCATGAAGACGGATGGTGACAATGCTAGGGCGAGGACGAGGCATCTTCGCGAGGAGAAGAAAGCCGCGGAGATGACCATCGCTGGCTGCGGTTTGACTATGAAGGATACCATCGTGAAGCTGAGGGAGGTCGCAGGCCTTCTTGACATGGTAGAAGTTGATCCTAAGAAGGACAACTTGTCGCTGGAGGAGTCCTGCGTCCTGGCTGCAAGTCAAACTGACTTTATTCTAGATGCAGCCAGGGCTAAGACCACTCCTTGACCTAGCATTCTGTATTTTTACTTTTTTTTGTAAGTGATGAAAAAAAATTATTGAAAACTTTGTTCTTATGTCAACTTTCCAATTTTCCAGAACATTCTTGGACTACATGCTATCTTCCCTCTTTCTTTATCTTTCTTTAGCTTTTGTCGAACATTCGACCATACAAAGGTATGTGCACTGTGTGTGATCAAGGAACGACTATCGCGATCTTTGGCTTGTGAGGGCAACCCATTGGTGCCCTTCAAATAATATAGAAACAATATAGAAGTCGCAGGTCCCATGCAAATAATATAAAAAATATATAGAAGTTGGGCTTATTTGGCTGGATGGCATTGTGGCATGCCAAACGCCTCGAGTTATATATCAACGTGCTTTGAATATCACAAATGGTTCTGAGGTAAAAAAACGTCTGTGATAGTCACATTACAGACGATTTTTATGTAAGGCCCGACTGTGATAGTCCCAACAGTGTCCGCCGCCTCGAATTCTCAACTTCTTTCAATATCACAGACGGTTTTTAACTCCAAACCGTCTGTGATAGTAATATTACAGACGGTTTTTATGTAAGGACCGACTGTGATAGTCTCAACAGTGATCGATGCTTCAAATTCTCAACTTCTTTCAAATTCTCAACGGTTCAACTGGAAGCAAAACTTCAGGGAGGGAACAAGTATTTGTAGAAGTCGAACAGTTCAATATTCCACAGGCATATTAAAGATGGTTCAGACATCAGAACCATATGTAATATTAAAGCATACGGTTTTGATCTCCCAACCGTCTGTGATAATCCCAACAGTGCAATTCTCTACATGCAATTGCATGTTGATAACCGCACATAATAACTGCACAGATGAAGAGCCTTATTTATTTACTTCAAATTTAATTTGCATCGAATTATGTAATCTGACGCTTCAACTTCCTAAGTGGGCACTACTGTTTTGCCGTGTTCCAGTTTATCTCCCGAGAATTTATCATGACGGTATTGACCTTGAAAACAAGTAGTGCGCTCCACTTCAAATTCTCAACAGTGTGTTGTGTCTTTTCCATTTCTGATGTTTGCGTGGCACACTAGCCTGGGAACACGAAGCGTCGACTTGGAAATTGTTTTTCATTAATGATGAAAAAATTAACTAAAAATTTGTTCTTATGTAAATTTTACAATTTTTCGCACGTTCTTGGAGAAAGAGAAGTGGAGCGGTTCGACTGGAAGCAAAACTCCAAGGAGGGAACAAGTATTTGTAGAAGTCGAGCAGTTCAATATTCCAGGCATAGTAAAGACGGTTCGGACATCAGAACCGTCTGTAATAGTCATATTATAGACGGTTTGGGCATGAGAACCATTTGTAATATTAAAGAAGACGGTTTGATATCCCAACCGTCTGTGATAGTCCCAACAGTGCCCACGCATCGAATTCTCTACATGCAATTGTTGATAACCGCACATAATAACTGCGCAGATGAAGAGACTTAATTATTTACTTCAAATTTAATTTGCATCGAATTATGTAATCTGACTCTTCAACTTCCTTTGCCATGTTGCAGTTTATCTCCCGAGAAGTTATCATGAATTTATTGACCTTGACAACCAGTAGTACGTTTTTTAAAACTCGAGGCACCCGCGCATATGAACCGTCACCTTCTGGTTCTATAAATAGCGAAGCTCCTAAATCCCTGTCTTTATTCCCTCCTCAACTCCCACCTTGATGGCGAGCAGAGATTCCAATGAGGTTATTGAAATTGAGAGTGATGAGGAAGAGATAAGGAATGAACTCGATCAGGATCTTCAAAAAGTAAGTCCTCTCTAAAACTCTAATGCAGATCTTTCTTTTATGACTTGATTACCTCGAAACAAATACATTTCAAAATCCACAGGTGCCTGAGGAAATGCTCCCTCCAAAGAAGGGACTTAGAAATGATGAAAGATCCTCCAGTGGAGCTGCAGCGAAGACTCTAGAGGGTGCTGAGGCCTGTATTGCCACATTGCCCCTTGCAACCCCTCCAGTTGCATCGACTCCACCTTTGGAGATCCACAACAATCCTTCCAATATCCCCTCTTCAACACCTTTGTATCATCAGTTTTTCTTGGATGATCAACTTTCTGGGGTAAGGCGCACACTTCCGCGTCCAAATCTACTCTGAAGCTTGCAATCATCTCTACCCTCTCTGCTGGTTATGTCTTTCAAAACTAACCCATGCATATGTGCAGGAGGAGAAAGCTGCCTTGTGCAAAACTCTCCAAAAAAAAAGAGGTGCTAGAGAAGCGTTCTGAGGGGATGTCTTCTGCCATTCTGCATTTGGTAGAGTGCTTTGAGTTGCAGCTTCATATCCACCTTTGGAGATCCACAACAATCCTTTAAATATCACCTCTTCAACACCTTTGTTGTATCAGCTTTAATTTCTTGGATGATCCTACTGATGCCAAATCCACTCCTTTGCTGAGAGATGATGTAGATAGTCTTATAACCATTGGTAGTTCTCCTGGGGCGGCCAGTGTAGATCCTATTGATGCCAACCCTAGGAGAACTTTGTAAATTACTTTCGGAACAGGTCGACTCTAATTAATTGGTCGCTTGTATCCCTTATGTATGCAAAGATTGTAAGAAATAAGAAATTTCTTTTCTTTATATATCTGGATTTTCGATTGATTATGTAACTGATAATCACCAAATGATGTTCCGTGTGAAATCTTAACAAGAAAATACTGCTGCAATCAAGACTGTTTTTAACTCAAAACCGTCTCAGATAGTAACATTACAGACGGTTTTAATTTCAGGACCGACTGTAATAGTCTCAAATTTTTTTGAACATCCACAGACATATATATACAACAAATATGAAAAACAAGATAAAACCAAATAGTCTCAACGTTCATTTTTTTAAATACTAACATTGAAATAAGATAGAACCAAATATGAAAAACAAGTGGAATAACTGACCACTAGTCGAACGGTTCGACTGCAAACAATCCAGGATATTATAGACGGTTCGGACCTTATCACCGTCTGTGATAGTAGAGCAGAGTGTTGATTTTATAATTATCACAGACGGTTCTGAGATAAAAACCGACTCTGATAATCACAGACGGTTCAGAAGTAAAACCGACAATGATAATCACAGACGGTTCTGAAGTAAAAACCGACTGTGATAGTAAAGAGGACGGTTTTGAGCTCGGAACCGTCTGTGATATTGTAATTATCACAGACGGTTCTTAATTAAAAATCGACTGTGATATTAAAGCGGACAGTTTTGAGCTCATAACCGTCTGTGATATTTCTATCATAATTCTACACAAAATGCACCGATATTACCGACGGTTTAATAAAGTGAATCACGTCAGTGATATTCTGTTCTTAAAAAATGCACCGATATTACCGACGGTATTATATAGAATCGTCTGTATTGAACCTGGTATAAAAGGTCTTTTGGCGGATGTTTTGAGCTAGTCGTACACTCTTGCTCGACATACACTGTCCAGTTCGAAGAGATTTGGGGCAAGGAATTAAGAACGAAATCTCGAAATGCCGGGGGAGCATTTGGGGGCAAAAATTTGAGGATCCAAGGTTGGTACTTGCTCCCAAGGCATACACATTACTTGATTTCATCATCAATATCGATCTCCATTGATTGATCAAATTAGAGTGAGAGGGAGGGGAAGCTACAGTAGCAAATCCTGGTTGTAACTCATTTTCGACCTGTACTGTAGCTATTTAATTGCTTTATGATGTGTGTTATCCACGCCCCCAACTAATTGCTTGCAGTTCAAGTAGTAGTTAACTATTTATACCGCAAACTCTGCATCAAATACTAGCTAGCTAGATTTATATAATTTATTGTGTGTCGACCGTACATAGAGTAGTATTACTAATTAGCATGTGTATGAATTTGATTAATTGCAGATGGTCCAAGACTAGATGTATAATGACAACCGACTGGGTGAGGAATACATGAAAGGTGTTTTTGATTTCCAAAAGGTTGCTGAGCAAGACATGGCAGAGAAGGGCTTACCATATATGTACTGTACATGTGTAGACTGCCAGAATCTTAAGATGTTCACCAACTCATCTCAAATTGTCGCCCACTTGATCTGACGTGGTTTCAAAAAGGGGTACACGTGTTGGGTCCACCATGGAGAGGAGCCAACTGCAGAAACAAGTGCCACTCAGGTTGAGGAACAGGACATGTCGGATCCGAACAATGACTTCGACGAGGATATGCCAGAGGATGAAAATTTAGATGACATGTTACGTGATGTGGAAGGAAATTACAGTGAAAGGGAGTTTAGCAAATTCAAGCGCTTGATTGAGGACTCAGAAAAGCTGTTGTTCCCTGGTTGCAAGTCTACACAAAGTTGGCCTCTGTGCTTGAACTGTTAAAATTGAAGGCAAGTAATAGCTGGACCGACAAGAGTTTCATGGCACTATTAGATCTTTTGGCGGACATGCTCCCGGAAGGAAACGAGTTGCGAAAAAGCACCTACTAAGCGAAAAAGCTGTTGTGTCCTTTGGGAATGGAAGTAGAAAGGATACACTCATGCCCTAATGATTGCATCCTTTACCGTAACGACTACAAGGATATGCATGTTTGTCCGGTGTACGGCGCATCCCGCTATAAGCGTAAGGACCGAACCGACGACGGCGACTATGCTGAGATAAAGCAAGGACCTCCTGCTAAGGTGTTGTGGTATTTTTCCAGTCATCCCCCGCTTGCAGTGTTTGTTTGCAAACCATAAAGAGGCAAAATTACAGTGTTGGCACTCGGAAGACCGGAAGAAGGATGGAAAGCTGAGACACCCCGCTGATTCTTCGCAGTGGAGAAACATCGACAGGGAATTTGTTAACTTCGGAGCAGAATTGAGGAATATAAGGTTCGGGTTGAGTACCGATGGAATTAATCCTTTTGGTAACATGAGCAGTCAGCATAGCACTTGGCCGGTTCTTTTGTGTATCTACAACCTTCCTCCTTGGTTGTGTATGAAGCGCAAGTACATCATGATGTCTCTACTTATCTCAGGACCAAAACAACCCGGAAACGATATTGATGTGTACCTAGCACCATTGATAGAGGATCTCCAAACAATGTGGAACGAAGGGGTGCAGGTATGGGACGCATACAAACGAGAGAACTTCATCCTACGTGCTATGATATTCTGCACCATCAACGATTTCCCTGCCCTTGGAAATTTGTCGGGCCGTAGTACGAAAGGAGCCAAAGCCTGCCCCCACTGCGAAGATGAGACTGAGAGCGTGTGGATGAAGAATTGCAGGAAAACAGTGTACATGCGTCACCGTAGGTTTGTTCCAAGAATGACGCGTATCGTAAGAGGAAGAGGGAATTTGACGGCCACAAGGAAGATGGTTCAGTCCTGAAGCCTACGCGCGGGAAAGATGTTTACTCATGGGTGAAGGACATAGACGTTGTGTTTGGAAAGGGTTATAAATTGAAACCCCGCACGAAGAACTCTTGGAAGAAGAGATCGATATTTTGGGACTTACCGTATTGGGAGCATTTAGAGGTTCGTCATTGCATTGATGTCATGCATGTAGAGAAGAATGTTTGCGACAGTTTAATCGGCCTATTGCTGAACATTCCGGGGAAGACAAAGGATGGCATCAATGTGCGGCGTGACATGATTGAAATGAGAATCAGGCCCGAGCTAGCACCGAGAGAGCACGATAAAGGCTGTATATACCTCCCCCCTGCATGCTACACTTTGTGCAAGGCTGAGAGGACAGAACTCTGTAAGTGTCTCTATGGTGTTAAAGTTCCATCGGGTTACTCCGCAAATATGAAAAAGCTTGTGTCCATGGGCGATTTGAAATTGCTGGGTATGAAGTCTCATGATTGTCACGTGTTGATGACACAAATGCTTCCTGTTGCCATCTGGAGTATTCTGCCGGATAAGGTCAGAGAGACGATCACGAGGCTGTGTTTTTTCTTCAATGCAATTTCTTGCAAGGTCATTGATCCCGATGGACTGGATTCTCTGCAGAGCGAGGTGGTTCGAACTCTCTATCAGCTTGAGATGTATTTTCCTCCATCGTTTTTTGATATCATGGTCCATCTCACCGTCCACCTTGTCAGAGAAATCAAGATATGTGGACCCGTGTTCCTACGTTATATGTATCCATTCGAGAGGTACATGGGTGTACTTAAGGCCTACGTGAGGAATCGGTCCCGGCCCGAGGGTAGCATTGTCGAAGGTTATGCAGCGGAAGAGGTTGTTGAGTTCTGCGTCGATTACATGGTCGAGGTAGAAACAATAGGAGTTCCTGTGTCTCGTCATGAGGGGAGGCTTGATGGTGTTGGCACTATTGGACGGAGAGCACTCCTGATTTCGATATGTACTCGAAAGCTCATTTTTGGGTCTTGCAACACATGACGGAGGTGTCTCCGTACATCGACGAGCACAAGGAGATGCTACGACAAAACAATCCTCGCCGATTCGAGGTTTGGATCACGGGACAACATAACAGTCAATTCAACGCGTGGATGAAAGTGCGAATCACCGAAGAGTCCGCAAGTGAGAATCTTAAATGGTTGGCAAAAGGGCCCACGTTTACTGTACAGACATGGCAGGGATACGACATCAATGGGTACACATTTTACACGAAAGCTTAAGATCGAAAGAGCACTGTGCAAAATAGTGGAGTGAGCGTAGAAGCTTTCCATGAGGAGTTCACCGAGACAGGCCCAACAAAGGTAGTACGTGGATTGAACTCGTACTACGGGTTCATTGAAGAAATTTGGGAGCTCGATTACGTACTATTCAAGATTCCCCTGTTTCGATGCCAATAGGTCCAAATCCCACAGGGTGTGAAGTTGACAGTTACGGTTTCACTTCTGTGGATCTCGATCGAGTTGCTTATAAAGATGAGCCATTCATACTTGCAAATCAAGCCACTCAGGTCATTTATGTCACTGACCTGAATTCTCCCATATATCTCCCGTAATTCTCGTCTTTGCAGGACCGCGGCAAGTGGAAAGTTGAGGATAACATGGCTGTGTACGTGGAAATTGTTGGTCAAAGTCCCCATTTGTATGTAACATTACTTGAGCATGCTCCACATTGTATGTTAAATTTATTTGAGCATGCTCCACATTGTAACCAATTTTCAGATCTACGTACACTGTAACCAATTTACAAAGCATTTGGACTACATTTGAAATATCTGAGTGTTCATTTAAAACAAGTTTTCGAGCATTCAGAGTTGAAAGCTACACATCAGTTTCAAGTTGTAAAACTTACGTTCAATAGAGAGATTATCACAGACGGGTATGAATATAGAACCGACTGTGATATTCCCAACAGCGTCTCCGACGCTTCAAGTCTTCACGTGCACGGTCGGTTCTCAAGTCAAAACCATCTGTGATAATCTCAGTCACAGTTGGTTCTCAACTCACAACTGTCTGTGATAATCTCTCACTATGTAGATTATCACAGACGGTTTTTATTTTAGAACCGACTGTGATAATATTATCACAGACGGTTATGAATATAGAACCGACTGTGATATTCCCAACAGTGTCTGACGCTTCGAGTTCTTAACGTGCACCATCGGTTCTCAAGTCCAAACCGTCTGTGATAATCTCAGTCACAGTCAGTTCTCAACTCAAAACCGTCTGTGATAACCTCTCTGGAGATTATCACTATGGAGATTATCACAGACGGTTCTGATGTGAGAACCGACTGTGATAATATTATCACAGACGATTGTGAATGTTGGATCGACTGTGATAATCTCTTTGCCGTACATAGTTCAAGGCGGGCTTTGTCCCGCTCATTTCCAGACTTCGCAACTGTTTGCCCTAACTCTCTCCGCCCTCACACCGTCCGTCGCGATCACCTCCATCGCCTCCCACCATCTCCTCCTCTCCGTCCGTTGCGATCACCTGCATCGCCTTTCCACCGTCAGGCGCGATCACCTCCATCGCCTCCCCACCGTTTCTGTCATTCTTGGTTAATTATAAGTATATGGGTTTTGTTATAGAATTATTAGTTGCAGATTTACTTAAACTGTTCTCTCTTTCACTTATGTTAGGAACTGATATGTCTGGTGACGAAAAGCACCACTCGGGGAGTCAGAGTGACCTCGCTGGCAATGAGACGCCTGGGCCGGAGGTCGCCGCGTCCACTGTGACCCAGCCGTAGAAGAGAACGGGACAAGGCCGGACGACATGCGCGCGTCTGGACAAGCAGGAAAAGCAGCACGTCTAGTTCGACGACAATGGTGTGCCGGAAGCTCCGGACAAACTTGTCGGTCAATACCGCTCACTATGCGGCAAAGTGGCAAGGGAGCGGGTGCCCATCACCACCTCCGACTGGTGTCAAGTGCCCCCAGAGTGCAAGGATGCGCTGTGGGAAGAAATGCAGGCGGCGTTTCAAATTCCTGAGGATCGCCACTTCACCATCTGCCGGAGGACACTGATGTCAATAAACAAGGCGAGGAGGAACTTCAAGAGCCACCATGTCAGGCTCTATGTGAAGGAGTCGAAGACCCCTTTCGATGACTTCCCTTTCGTGACTCCCGAGGCATGTGAAAGGGATCTAGGATGTCGACTAGAGGGGGTTGAATAGGCGATTTTGACAATTTAACAACTAATCAAACAAATAACAACAAAAGAGAGCAAATTGCTAAAACAAGATGAACAATAATCAAATTAACCCAAGGATATATCCCGTGGTCTCGGTGATTTGCCGATCACCCCTAATCCACGTTGAGGCAAACTCAAATCTCCAACCGCTCCTCTATCTAGTCAACCTTCTCTCAAGAAGTGACCTAGATCTCGAGTCAGATTAGTGTGATGAGTTATCCAACCCTCGATTTCACTAATGATGCACTTTACCGCTCCGGCAAGGCGTGCTCGACCCTTTCACAAGGTGTTTTGAGGCTTCTTCACAATCTTCCTTGAAGAGCTCTCCAAAACCTTCCTCCTAGCAGTCTAGGAGCCGGCAAACTCCAAGAGTAACAAGCCGGTGATGATCACTTAACCTTCTTCTAGTGCCAAAAGATTGATTTAGCAATCTAAATGTAATGCACTAGAAGATCTCAAATGCACACTCTCTCAAATTAAAGAATTAGAACCCTAGAGTATATGAAACTTGCTTTGACTCTCAAGGATGATGACAATGTTCACAAAAATGCCAAAAGTTATGAACAGGGCTGTGCATGGGAGTATATATACCCCCCACAATAAATATAGCCGTTACCAGCCATTGGGAGAAAAAGATCACTTGGCGGTCAGACCGCAGGTATAAGCCCGGTCAGACCGCCGTAATTACAACGGCATTAAACAGGCGCAATTAATGCTCACCTGCCCTTGTCAGGCACACTCACAGTCAGACCGGAGCCCAATGCGGTCAGACCGTGAAACCGTCCAGAGACGACATGATTTTTGGACACGTTATACGGTCAGGACGATAATTACGGATAGACCGGCCACACGGTCAGATCGTAGTTCAAAAACTCGGTTAGACCGTCAAAACACATCACGATGCAGAAAGTTAAGTCATGAAGTTCCAGGAGACTGACCTAGGTTTTAACTACAGACAGACCGACCTTTTTAAGAAATAAAACACACTTTGACATAACATCGGTCAGTCCGAAACAACATTCGGCCAGACCGTCTATTCGGTCAGACCGGCCAACAATCGGTCGGACCGACTGAGACTGAATATGTCTGAAATGAATGGAAAACTGCATTTTCAAAGTATATGACCTTCTAGTATGCAATGCAAGTTGTTTTTATGATTTGTGGCACATATATGAAATATTTCGTGATACACCAGATGCTCCTCTTAATAGGACGGCGTCTATCCTAAAATCCGGTCAAAATTCTTCTCTAATCACCTTAGACCGGTAAAATGGAAAAAGACCCTATTCCGTACCTTTGCCTCTTTGCTTCTTACTGTCTTTTCTTCATCATGTAGCTCTTTCTTTGCCTTTCATTATCCTGTCTTTTGAGTTTGATCTTGACACAACTTAACAGGTAACGTTAGTTCAACATTTGAAATTGTCATTAATTACCAAAACACTTTTTAGGGGCCTAGAAGCTACAGCATGGCAGCAGTTCGTCGAGATGAAGGCCAAGCCAGAGTTCCAGGAGCTTAGTGCGAAGGGCCAGGCTAACCAGGCCAAGAATACCCACCCACACAGACTAGGCAGTGGTGGGTATGTGGGGAAGAAGACGTTGTGGAGGAAGCAGGACGAGGAGGCTTCCCAGTCTTCGGCCGCAGTCCTTATGCGGGCATAACAGACTTGCACACCCGCAATTGGTGCCAAGCAAGATCGACGATGTAACATCCTAAGTTTTGGGGTGAAAAGTTTCTTTCTTAAAAGTCATGCATGCATATGTCTCTTCTAGATCAGCCAAATCAGCTTCAGCTTTATTCTGTTCTAGCCCTAAAATCTACAAAATCTATTCTGTGACCCCAAGTCAAGATCTGACTTGCCAGATTTGATCTATCAATTATCCTAAACCTAAAAGCCTTCAGAACCCAGATTCAATTATATCTCTAACTTCCAGATTTATCAACTCCTTTCTGTTTTCGAAAACAGAATATCTGTTATTACCTAAATACCTTAAGTTTCAGAAATCCAGATTTAATTCAAATCTTGACCAAGTTCAGACCAAATTATACCTGGAATATGATCAAGGGTATGCCAATACCTTAATCCAAAAAGTTGGCAGCCAGATTTCACCATTTAGACTCTTTTCACAAATCAGTCCAAAAGTTATTACGAATTAGTCCTTATCTAATATCTGAAAACCCAAAAAGGCTAAAATCTCCAGATTAAATCCAAATTCAGAATTTCTTCGGCAAATCTTCTCAAAATGCTATTTGCCACAAGTCTCTCTTCTGTGCAGATATCAAAATCAAACCCTAAATTCCAGAATTCGAGATCAATAAGTTTCAGACTTATTTTACCCTAATCTACTCTGTTTTCAGTTCATATCAAAAGTCATCCAAATGTCTCAAACTTTATCTTCTAGCTGTGCCAAATCATCTATTGAATTAAGTATACCAAAACAGCAGAATCAATTCCAGATCAAATCATCCAAATCTTCAGATTTACATTTCAGTCCAAATCAAGAAATCAAATATTGCAAATCAGCCCAATTTCTACCAGGGCAGTAACCAGTGCACGACCAGTACTCGTCGTGTTTTGCTTCCTTGCGCCGTGCACGTTCGCCGCCGGCCAAGCTTCGCCTGCAACTTGATCGTGCATGCTGTTGCGCACGTGTCCTCGCCTCAGCTGTCACCGTGGCAGCGCCGCTGCAACGTCGACGACCAGCGCCTGCTCCCCCGCGCGACCAGCAGTGACTATTGTCAGCATCTTCTTGCCACGTCGCTTGCCTTGCCAGCCGTTGTTGCCACCGCTTTGCACCGCCCGACATGATTGAGTCCCAATGTAGCAACAGTTTTGCCTCGCCAGTGCGCCGTCGCGTCACCGTTCGCCGTTGTTACATCTGCGCCCGGCAACTCATATCAGCTGACATCAAATTCAATGCTATTACCTCCTTGCAAGCTACGCCCACTGCTCTATTTAAACCACCAGTGCTTTGTATCATCTCCTCATCACCAGAACTTAGCCAGATTTACAAATCTCCTCGCCGTCGTCTTCTTCTCCGGCGAGTCCAGCAGGAGGCTTCACAGTGGCAGCCTCAACCGCAGCCTCAACCACCAAATTGACAGCACTAGTGAGTTTCCCTCACCTCCCTCATCGTGCTGTACCAACTAATTTAACTCTCTTGCACCCTATCGCCGGTGATAGCCGGAAATGGCTGAAATTCGAAGAATGTCCTGTTCCGGCAATGCAGGCCAAATTACTTCGATTTAGCTTTCAATTATGTGGGATAAAATGATCAGTGCGCCATTTCCAGCAAGCCTGTGCATCAAGATCTCCCGATTGAGCTTCAATCGAAGCTTTCCCCAATTTTGAGCTTCTCCAGAAACCGGCGATCGTCGCCAGGCTTCTCCGGCCATCCTCCGGCCAAATTGATCGTGCAGGTAGCTTCCTCTTACCTCTCTTTCACTCTCCAAGCTTGGAATTGAGTTCATTTGGCCTAAATCGAAAACCCCCAAATGGCAGTGTTTCTTCTCCGGCGTCGATCACCGGAAAACCTATTCCTGGCCGTTTCAGCTTCATCTACCTTGCCATTCAGGTGTGCCTCAACCTCCTGAACATATTTGTCTTCTAGCTCGATCTTTGAAACTGCCCAGAATTCAAGTTATAGCCATGCCAAGATTTCTGTCCAGTGGCTTCACTGTGCCGTGTCGCCACCACACTTCTCCCTTGAATTTCATCACCTTCCAGCCATCTTCTGCCCTAGATCCTGTTGAATGATTTGTTCCTGTTATCATTGCCTACCTCCCAGACAAAGTGGTGCATCATTTGGAGCTCTAGATCAAAAGTTATGCCAAGCCCTAGTTTCTGGCCATGTCAAGATCAATGCCAGACTATGTCAGTCAGTGGCATTAGCCCTTTTCACTTCCTTCCAGATGTACATTTTGGGCATAACTTTGTCCCTTAGATTCCTGAGGTTGTGATCAACATTTTCTTCTTCTATCACAACTTGATTTGATCCCTTGAATTATATTTGCCGCTAAACCCTAAATTTTGACACTGTCCCAGTGCATGCCAGCCAATGGCATTGGTCTTGTTTACCCACTTCTGATTGTGCATTTTGAAAGCCACTTTGTCCACTGAAATTGTAGAGTTATGATCTACACTTTCTTCTACTGTCATAACTTGAGATAAGCTCTCTAGTTTCCCTTGAAGTTATGTCAGATTCTTGATCCAAATGTCAATCTGCTGACATTCACTGTTTTTGATCAAACCAGCCACAAAACTGATGTTCTTATTGTAACCTTGAGATCCTAAGAGCATCTAACACCTATCCTTAGCCAATTCCTTGAAACCCTAGATCTCAACTCAGTTCAGCTTACAATCTCAATTATCTCCAGTATCGTTCAGTTATCCTTGTTAAGCATATCTGCATATAGATCCTAAATCATTCTAATATATAAGTAATATTTGTGTGTATTGTTTGGTTTGTCGTCGAGTAGATTCAGAAGCTGAATTTGAGGACTTCGCTGTTGACCCGTCATCAACTGCTGTTTCTTACGACGCGGAAGGCAAGTCATATCCTTGGTCATCTTGAACCTATATTTTAAATGTTGCTAAAACATAACCTTGAATATAGGCAATATTGCATGTGAAAGATTGAGAATGGTTGATTTATGAATTGGCAGTACTAGACTGGTTATTTGTGAAATGTGAAATAAACAAGTTTTGAGCCATGAACTATTATATGTATGTATATACTTATATTCATGAAATAAAACCCCTAGCCGTGACCAGAAAATGGTATGGATGGCTGTAGCACTGGAGGTGCTAGACTGCAAAGGAATGCAGGCACTGAAGGTGCAGGGTTGTGGATGGTCTGGTCACTGGCATATAAGGACTAGAACCTTGTGTTGTGCATCTAGTGGCATGAACAACGTGCTAACCGCAAGTCTGGTATGGGACAGGCCTGAACAAGTACTTATGTGGATCGCACATGAAACCCCTGCATGAGATGTGTTGTGATGATTGATATGGAGGCTGACTCCCACTATCACTGAAGGTGATCTGACATTAGACCCAGCAATGGGGAAATGAGTAAGGGTGGGGGTATAGCCCGCCACAACTGTGTTTCGCGAGAGATCCACAGGGTCGGGGGTGAATTGTGAGTGAGACATAACAAAAGTTCTTGTTATCTCCACCTTGCCACTCACACATGGTTGTGAGGAGGGGTCTAATCATTTTGATAGGATGGGCTTGAAAGTGGAATATCTTGCGGGTAAATTGGTACCTCTCTGCAGAGTTAAAAATGTATTCGAATACTCCGAGCTCCCGGGTTTTGTAGGAGTCTGCTGCGGTAGATTAAATCCACGGGGTGTGACACAAGTACTATTTTCTAAATAAAATATATTTAATCAAGATTACCCAAATGACATGTGTTGTCATGATAAGGAGTGCTGCCGTGGGCTGTCGTGTGTCGACGTGTCGCGGTAGTGCTATAATCTAGTGAACATGATTGATGATGTTATATTATGAAAAGTGCTGCCATGAGCTGAAATAAGATGAGATGAGAAAGAAAAAGATTATTTTACAAATATCCATAATTCTTGACTAGTCTAGGTTCATATCATCACTACTATATGTATCTACTCTTACCTATGACTTGCTGAGTACGTAAGTGCTCACCCTTGCAACATTCAACTCAATAGATGGAACCTACCTTGATCAAGATGAGCGCATGGAGTATTTTGTGGATCCAGAAGGAGGAGCGTCAGTCCCGTCATTTCCCTGATGTGTGTTGTTCTGCCGTCCACTTCTCTTTGTGGGTGGGTCACCTACCTTCTGCTGTGTAGATGTTATTTTGCTAAACCATGAATGCCGTGAAGGCATTGTAATCTTCTTATGTAATATCAAGGCCAGCAGGCCACACTGCTTAACTATTTTGTAAGTTACTCTGTTGCAATGTGATATACTCCTGTGCTTGACTTATCCTGGGACGTCAAGGGTATGTGTATGCTATGCATATATGGGACTAGCTGCAGCGAGCTAGGTCTCTACAGGAGTAGTCGTAGTCCCAGTTTCGGGGCGCGACAGACGATGACCTCCTCCGGAAGCGTCTCTGTGAATAACCCTGCGGACAGGGAAGTGATCGACCGGCTGGTAAGATTGTCCGATCACGTATTATCCTCGTAACACGCATGCAATGGGTTGTATTGCTAAGTTCTCCTGTTGTAGGTGACGCTGAGTGCACAGGTGGCATCCGGAGAGTTCAACCCGAGGAGGGACAGGGATATCCTCACAGCGGCGCTAGGAAACAAGGAGCATCCAGGCCGCGTGCGCGGCCTCGGTGTCACTGTGCCTTGGAGGCATGGTTTCCCTGATGATGAGGAGGCGGCTAAGAGGAGAAAGAGATCCCACCAAGCCCGCGATGAACGGCTCAAGGAGGAGATGCGATCGGAGTTCGCTGTTCGGGACAAAGCACTCCTGCAGCAGTTGTCGGAGATGCGGTCCATGTATGAAGAGCTAAGAAAGGCGACCCAGGGCACCCCCCCTCTAGCAGCGGAAGTACCAACCCCCATTCTTGGCCACCGTAGTAGCTGCGCGTCTGCGCCGGGGTCTTCGCAGACGGAGCCCTCTCCAAAGTATCCGGTGGACTTTCTGCAGGTAATGACCGTTTGTCTATGCTAATTCATTCGAAAGTGTAAAGCGGTGAAATTCAACATGTTAATGCGCACTGTTTGTAGGAACCCGCCTCCTGCAAGCTTATGGTGCAGGCCGGTCTCTTCCCGATCGAGGCTGGCCGTGGGATGGCCCAACCATGCACAGCGGGGGCCACAATCCACGGTGCCCCTCTATGTGAGGGTTTTGCACGGGTCCAGGTGGACAGTGTCTTTGACCATTGCAAGGGTTTTCCGTTGGAGAAGCCGCCGAACGACGAGATTACCACTCTCGGGGATGCGATGCACACGTTCGTGCAATGGCCCAAGAAAGACATCGTCCTGGATGAGGTAATTCCCCCACCAGTTTCATAATTCGTACTGTAATAATAGCCCTCAGAGTTAGTGTCCTAATATGTAGGTTCTTACATCACAGACATCACAGACCGACACACGGCCTACTAGCCAGCCGACCCCTCCGATGACGAAGCTGACTCCGACTAGGAGGCAACCATTCAAAAAGCTGGCTAGTAGGGGAAAAGCAAAGAAGAGCCCGGCGAAGGAGAGCGAGAAGAGTGCACCAGCTCTCATGCCATTCGCTCTGGGGATGCCCATGGCCTCCGATACCGCAATTTCGAGCATGGGGTTAGCATGCCAGAGCCTGCATGCATGGTACATGAGAAGGACAAACCAGACCAGGACGCAGCGTCCGACGCACATCATGGTCAAGTACACGGTGGTAGAGTTTCATAACGACGTTGGGACCTACCCGGTGACCTTTGAAGACCTGCACAATTTACTGAACAAAAATGCGCTCGACTTGTCAATCCTACGGTCTTGGGTGCTGTAAGTATCCTACTATCCTACGCCTGTTCGTGCATATACGGATATATGTCATTTATTAATTGGTTACTTCTGTGTAGCTGCATGACCAGCTATGCCAAATCTAAGGGCATACCTGTTGTTTTCTTGGACCCCCAGATGGTCGCCGAGGTGATGTTTAGGACCGACGCAGACTGCATTGTCGACTACATCAAAAGAGGGTTGCTTGCTTAGGTCGACAAGGAGTACATACTTGTACCCTACAACCAGAGGTGAGTGCTTTCATCAGTACTTCACCCGTAGATTAGTGTCTCCATGTGCATACCCCCAAACTTAGATTAAATTTTTAATGCTTTACGTGTAACATGTAGCTACCACTGCATCCTGCTGCTACTTATTCCGAAAAGGAACAAGGTGTTCTACTTTGATTCATTGCAGAGGAAAGGGTACTCGTATTGCGGCGCACGAGATGTATTCGAAAGGTGATGATATTCATGTGAACATGTCTTGCATGCATATAGATTTACTGTCCTCAAATTGTCAATTTCGACTATCCTCAAACTGTCAATTTTGACTATCTACAGGGCTTTCACGAACTACTTTGCCGAGGGAGGGCGACAACATGAGCGGCGAGCCGATAAGTTTCAGTGGTTACAATTTTCGGTACAAATTTCAACTGGCATCTCTTTTACTTTATAACGTGTCCCCAGCTAACTCTCGGTCTGTAAATTGGCAGTGCCATCAGCAGCCGGACGACAATACATGTGGGTTCTACGTGATGCGCCACATGTATGACCTGATCATCACCCCTCACCGCCCAGATTTCCCCGAGGTATACAACTGCTCCCTTTGTATCGATTTGGCAGAATTTACAACTGTATTGAGCTAATTTTTTCTGTACCAACGTACTCTTACTGTAGGGGGTCGACTTCCCTTCGGAAAGCTTTGACCCTCGGGAGATTGGTATTGTCCGAGGGATGCTCGCCGAGTTTATCCTTGCGGAGGTCATATCAACTAAGGGGAAGTTTAGAGACCCGCAAGGTTCATATTAGTGTGGCCTTACATTTATTTGTACATCTAACACACTGACTTTAATTGTCGATTACATTTATTGGTTCAATCTCAATTGTACATATTTCTGAGTTCTGTGCTGTATATATGAAATGCTATTTATTGTACATGTTTCTAAGTTGTGTGCATGTATATATGAGACTGTATATATTTGAGTACTGTGCATGTATGAAATTCATGAACTGTATATATGAAATGCTATTTGTACAGAGGACATCGATGACTGTTATAATCTCAGACGGTTTGTAAGATCAAAACTGTCTGTGCATAATTTCATATATACAGTTATGCACAGACGGTTTTGATCTTACAAATCGTCTGAGATTATAACAGTCACTGATAATGACACTATCACAGATGGTTTTGACCTAAAAATCATCTGTGATATCACATTATCACTATCACAGATGGTTTTGACCTCAGAACCGTCAGTGATATCACACTATCATAGACGGTTCTAAGATTATAACACTATCAACAGATGGCTTTGACCTAAAAACCATCTGTGATATCTTACAGGCGGTTCTGAGAGTATAAACCGTCAGTGATAAGGAAACAATCACAGACGGTTCCAAGATTATCACCGTCGCTGATAATGACAATATCGCAAATGGTTTTGACCTCAAAGCCGTCTGTGATACTCTAAATACACAGACGGTTCTGAAACAATAGTCTGTGATAAGGACGCTATCGCAGACGGTTCTGAGGTCATAACCGTCTCTGATAATTTGAGTATCACAGACGGTTTTGATCTCAGAACCGTCAGTAATAATGTGAGAATCCCAGATGGTTTTGACATCAGAACCGTCTGCGATACTCATATTATTACTGACGGTTCTGAGATCAAAACCGTCGGTGGTAGTATGAGTATCTCAGACGGTTTTGATGTTATAACAGTTTGTGTATTAGGAGTACCACAGACGGTTCTGAAGTTATAACTGTCTCTGATAATATGAGTATCACAGACAGTTCTGAGGTTATAACCGTCTCTGATAATGTGATTATCGCAGACGGTCATGATCTCAGAACTGTCCGTCAGTAATAATGTGAGAATCCCAGATGGTTTTGACATCAGAACCGTCTGCGATACTCATATTATTACTGACTGTTCTGAAATCAAAACCGTCTGTGGTAGTATGAGTATCTCAGATGGCTTTGATGTTATAACAGTCTGTGTATTAGGAATACCACAGACGGTTATGAGATTATAACAGTCTGTGTAGTATGAGTATCACAGACGGTTCTGATGTTATAACAGTCTGTGTAGTATGAGTATTACAGACAGTTTTGATCTTATAACAGCCTGTGAAAGGAAAGATCACAGACTGTTCAAAACCGTCTGTGATAGTACATGATTATCACTGACTTGAATATCACTGATGGGTAAGAACCGTCTGTGATGACTGTTTTGACCCGACTGTGATAATGAATTCTGTAGTAGTGATTTACTGGTCAATCAATTCGAGGATTACTGCTGTATTGTGACGACGATCTCCATGATGATTTTGTTTTGATGGTTTGTGGTATTTGATAATGTGTAGAAAGTGATTTGCTTTTTTTTTACTGGTCGATATATGATTTCGGTTCCTATTTTTGAGACGGTTTCTATTTTGTAGGGATATTACGGTTTTAGTTGTAACAAACTAATCATGGGTTTTTTCGAAACGGCTAACGGTTCGATCAGTTTTACTGGAATTTACGGACGTCTAATTTACGGCTACCGTTAGCAAAATTGTAAGCTCGATGCATGATCAGACGACATAGAAGGTAGGTATAGAATAGTTATTTTAGGAGTGGGTGTAGAATAGTGTCATATATATATATATATATATATATATATATAGAGAGAGAGAGAGAGAGGGGGGGGGGGAAAGAGGTTGTTTGGTTGTATTTATGGAACTATTTCACAAAAACATTTTTCATTCTTAGTTTTGGGTTGATATTTGTAATTAATGAGGGAATACAAGTTGTCAAGATAATTATGTGTATATAATGTAACTTGACCTATTAATTAATTAAGTGTCACCACTGCATCTGCATGTACCTATGATATAGCCATAATAGCCTTGTCCACATTAATCACATCTAATTAGTTGTTGATGGAATATATGTAACCGGAATTGGAATCGACATGAGACCTTTTTCTTGCTGCTTTTAATTTGTTTAACATTAACATGCTCAAGAAAATGTTGTACGTGCATGAAGTAGTGTGCACACAGATGTATATATCGAAATGAACATTTCACCTTAATATGAGTTTGGTAACCGGTAGATAACAGATTGGTTGAGGTTAGCAGCCATCCCATGCAGGTCAGGGACCTTATCCTCAATATTACGTTAGAAAATACATTTATATTGTTCCTATTGAGGGTTATTTGATCAAACACAAATATTTCAAAACATGTTTAAATGACATATCATACTTAATTGTAAATTTCTCTCGAGCAATCAAAACATCGATTTCTCATGATCCCACGATTGAATGGAATCTTGAGCTTTATACTTTCTCATCAGAGGACTCTTGAAGAGGTGAAATGCACTTCGTATATTTTCTATAATAATACAGAGAATCCGCATCCCATATCTCAAATAGTTGGAAAAGTAACGATTACCTGCAAACAATTTCTTTAGAGAAATTTGAGTTGGATGACTCACATGAACTATTTTTAGAAAATCTCTAATTGAAGGCAACACATGTTGGTAAGACTTGTGAGGACTTGAATATGTGACCTCTCACTCAACAATAAGTAAATTTGCAACCTGTTCTCTATATGGCCAATCAATAATGTTCCAAATGCATATCATCCCGAAACTACCATATAGTGTTTTGTGTGAAAATTTATTTTGCAAATGTTAGATACAGTGGGCAATATAGAGGCTACCATGTCAAGATGCAAGAATGGCAGTCAATATGTTGCTTACGAAGCTATACATATTGGAGTGGAAATCTACATGTTATATTTGGTATGTCAACAAAAAATTTCATATTTTACATGAATACCAAAAGATTGCTTTAAAAAACATGAGCACGTCTTATTAAAATTATATCACCCATCATTTGATATGAAATCACTTGACCACTACGTGCCCGGTTTACATTTGCTTGAACATGACTTGATACCTTTCTTGTTTGTACATGTCAATTAATGGATAGCCACATATGATTTTAAACTTTAATTAGATAGCATACGCCTTCTTCTTGTTACACGTCACCTAATGGGCTGCATCTAATATTCATGTACCTATGATATAGCCTTGTCCACATTAATTAATCCTATCCATGCGACTTAATTTGTTATTAATGGCATATGTAACCGGCACGTTTCTACATGATTCCTTATGTTGTGCTGTTTTTAATTAGATTTTTAGAAAATTATTTTACAAATGATAGTATATATCAATTTGATTGATAACACACTTCTCAATTTATGCCACAGGCACTCACACACCACCGCAAAACCACAACCAACCAAATGCATGAAAAAAAATAGGAGATTAAGTATTGAATCTACAATCTCTCTTTTATATGGATACACGTTCTAACCGTTAAAATACATATGTAATTGCATATTTTTAATTAGTTCAATAAGTCCATAATTAATCATTGTATCTGTTTCACAATATAAGCTTGCTTTCTTATATGGGAATATTAAGGTGACATATGATGACAAGAAAATAAAATATAATAGACTACAATACTCTTGTTAATGAAAATTTAGAAAATACTCCATCAGGGAAAAAAAAAAGAGCATTAATGGAGGGTGCTGTAGGATATTATACAGGGTAAAATTGAAATTGTTAGTAGATTTATATTCTTTGTCACTAAAAGAATGATGTTTAATATATGTAGTTTAATTTTTAATTTTTAATTTTTTCAATTTTCATCTCTAATATATAAAAACATCAACATTGGCACCTAATAGGAATACACCAGGGTTTCAGTGTCCCACAGTTTCCTAATTTTTTCATGTTGTTAAGGAAAAATTTCCAATATATACAATGTCAATTACGTACTAGACGTTTGGCCAATATGATAGACCTAATTTTATATCTATATTCAGTGTATCACATCTCTTGGATGTTTTTGTGTATTTTATTTCAAAAAATTATATAAATAGTCATGAAAAATTTTACAAAAATTAGAGAAGGTGTATATTGGATTGTCTAAATAGCATACAAAATTTCAACTCTAAACTTGAAGTATAATAGGATAAAAAAATAACAAATTTTAGTGAATAGTGAATTTTATCATTTTTTATCTTTCTATTTCGAATTTATTTTTTTAGCTGAATTTGTCTTTTTTGTTCTCCTTGTGTAGATTAAAATTGGATTTGAAATTTTGTGAGATAGTAGATTGATTTTGTATCTACAATCTCAAATTTTTATAGAATTTTTCATAGTTATTTATATAAAGTTTTGAGGAGAGATACACGAAAACATTAGAAGAGTTAGACGTTGCACCTTTGAGTTTGGTGACCAGTAAATAACAGATTTGTTGGGATTAGTAGCCGTCCTATGCAGGTTAGTTGGGAAAGTTATGGTTATATGCAAACTAATTTTCTTTTGTGAGAAATTTTTATCTATACAACATGACAACTATCACTAGAATATCTCTAAACTTAACCTAGACAGGTGGGTGGGATTCTATTTTAGAAGAACAATAGGGGAGAGTCGTATTGAAATGCCATTAAAATAAAAATAACTGTACGTAGAAAGGCAAACAAAAATTAGAAAGAAGAAAACAAAAAAAAATTGCTCTGCAGGAGCTCTCGTTCTAGGTTTAATTAGAAATAAGTCATCAGTAACCTCTATAAACCACCTAGACTTATTCAGGGAATATTGTTGAAAATTTTCTTGTTTCTCTACATCCATCCGGATATGCCAACAACCAACAATCAAGTCTCCCCCCAAAAAAAAAAAATCATCTTAAGCTAACAATCATTCCGACTAGCATAGGGTCTCATTTCTGAGAGATCTAATTGTACATATGTATTTGTTGGATACAATAAGTTATCACATATTGGTTTAGCCAAATTTACCAGACCTATGGCACCACCACTCTCTACAACAAGTAAGATTTTGTTTGGCATGTACCTATGACGTTTAAGATAAAGTATGGTAGTGTGCCTAACAAGGTGGTACTCAATGAGTGTTAGACTTGTAGAAATAAAAAATACCAAGGATATCAAAAATTGTCTAAAAAGTTTGACAATATGATAGTGAACCAAATAGTAGCATAACTATGTGAAATATGTTTAACTTAAAGTGTGATAATTTATAATCATGAGCCAAATAGGTCCTAAAGTTCTCCATGTTTGAGCATAATTCTTCGTAGGTAAGTATTTCAATATTTTCAAAACATGAATTGCACAATTTTTAAGATTAATTGAGGGTCTGATTTGTAAGTATCCAGTACTCCACTACTAATTTCATTATTTGTAGACTTATGCAATTCAGTTTTTGTAAAGCATTCAGGCATTACTCAATTTGGATATTTTATATTTGTTATTGGATATCTTGCTGGTATATGGGTCTCATCTAATCTTCTCAATCTCACAAACAATAATTCCATAATTTTTGTAATAACATGAAAAAAAATTTCCCCATAAACGGAACCCCAGGCTGCTGAAGACCCAAACCGGGATGGTTTAGGGAATTAATTCGTAGTCTTTCTGATGTTAGTCTCAGGATGAAATCTCTCGTGGAGCGAGTGTTGTTTCTTGGCTTTCTTCTCTGTAATTTTTCATTGTAATTTTCCTTTTGTTTTTCAGATATTTTTACAGTTTCTTTTGGTTTTAATTTAACCTCTTCAGTAGGGCTCACCCTTATTGTCTTTCCTCAAAAAGACTCGAACACAGCGACTTCTCGTATAACTAACTGCAAATGGTTGAGATGCTAGATGGACCTCGATTATTTTGCAAGTCAGTCAAGAATAAAGATTGAGAGACAGCGATGTGAGTCGTGGCATGCCGGAAAATTAAATGGAAAGGAATTTGCTCGACATGAGACTGCCCAACCGAATGAGTGATCTGGACGATTCACAAGTAAAGTATAAAGTGTAACTTTCATGTTTTTCATCGTATGTTGTTTGTGTTCCTCTCAATAATGTGGATTAGATTACTTGTGAGCTAGATTATTTGTGTAGATCACGGAACTTATAAATTGTGGAGAAAAAAATATGGAAGAGCACACAAAAAGAACAAATGTAAGCCAAAATTATATGGGTGGACAAAAAACGTCATAGCTCATAGATAGCTCTATTATATCAGCTTGCAATTTAGCTTAGATCAGCTAGACTTGATTGTAACAGAAAATGAGCTAAGCTGAGGTCAGCCTTTAAGATATAAAATCAAAATTAAAAAAATCTTATGCAAACCATCAGTTTGGTAAAATGATGTAAACTATATCATTTAAGGTATCAAATCAATATAAAAATTTTCTCAAAAATTGAGAATGTAATACCCACCAACCTTTTTTCAAATTTCAAGTTCAAATTTCATCAGTGGTGAGGGGAAAAAAATTAACTCCATACCACTCAAAAATATCACTTTAGTGAAATATCATTCAAATGTCTCGGATCAGTAAAATATCACTCAAAGTTTTCGCCGTTAATTATTTTATTACTTCCATCAACTCCAATTAAGATTTTTATTTTCAAAAAATTGTAAATTTTGAAAGATCCAACTTTTCTATAGCTTTCTTCTTCCTCCTTACTCTATTGCTGTTTAATTCCACAACTGCCACTTGCGGCCTTCTTCCTTCTGTACCGCCAGCCCCCTCCTTCGTTGTCACTATGAGCACCTTGCGCAAGCTTTGCCACATCCTCCTCCACCACCATCGTGAGATCTGTGGTCAATCTCCTCCATTGCCACCACCGACCTCCTTCATCCCTCAGTCGTTGCCTCTAGTCTCCTCCTCTGCTGCTGCCAGTACTACCATGAGCTCCTCGTTCGTCACCACCATGAGATCCACACCGGTCGTGGCCTACTTTTCACCACGAACTTTTACCAAGTGTGCGTCCGAGCTCCTCGCCGATCGCGTGTTTGCCCACTCTGCAACACTATTGGCCACGCCACACCGACCACTCTACAGCAGTGTAGAGTAAGAAAAAGAGGGATAAAATTATTCAAACTAACTTCTGTAACCCCAAAATGATAAACACACTAACAATGTAAATTTTGAGTGATATTTTAATAAGCCTGGACATTAAAGAAATTTTCATTTGATTGATACCTAAACAAATGTGGTTTGAGTTTGAATTGACTACTACAGAAAAATAGATGATAATATTTTTTTATTTAGATCATATCTTAGTCTAAATGGCGATAGGAATCAAGGTGAAAACATATTAGATATTGGTCAAATCATGTCCGCATACATATTTCTAAGTCTGATTCGGATTTGAATTTGGATATGCTCGGATTCAAATTGGAAATAAAATGGATACAAATTTAGTTCGATTATTTTTAATTTGGATCAGATTTTATATTCTATCGGATACTACGTATATTCTTTTGATTTCATTATTTTCTTTGTAGAAAATTAAAATTAACTAATTTTAAATCAAGAAATGACATATTTGAATGAATTTGTATAATAATTATATTATTCATCTAATAATTTGATCATAAAGTTATTATGCAGCAAATTTAGATATGTATTTATATAGAAATAGAATTCAAATTTGAATTAATATATACAAGTATTTGTCGGATTTAGATATCGATCTGAATAGAGAAAAGAATGTTATTTGAGTGCAAATTTTCTTATCATATCCACGTATTATTAGATTTTGCAATTGAATAATTTGTATCCATAATTCATCCTAGATAGGAATAGCTCATAGTTTTGTTGCTATCGTCGATGAAACTTCTGTGTGCCTAGCACAGATCGTCAAAGTTTGTGACGATGATTATCATCTGAGCTAGTTATTTATTTAATATATCATGTTCAAGTTAAGTTCGGATATGATATGAGACCCTATGCCCTAGTAGCCACTATGGTCACAGAGGATAGCTTTCTGTATACCAGAAGGTCGCGGGTACAGAATCAATATATGGTCGCAGTACTTGCGTGATCATAAGGTCGCAGGCTATGCGCGACCAAGATAACCTGAGTGTGTTCGAGCTTTATAGGACACGTTCTCAGGACAAAGATAACTTCCTCTCCCACGGGTGAAGACAACCGTCAAGGAGTTAGATGTGCAATTATCCATAAACTGCACGTGTTAACTGTTGCATCTAGGCACTTTTTGGATTGATTTTGATTATTGATGACATTAAGTGTCTTGGACTAATCGTGTCTTTGAGCTATTTGTATGCAGTGTTATTTCTGTAAAGTTTGCAAGTGATCCGGGAAGGTCTGCAAGTCGCAAGCACAAGGTCAACCGCAAGGTCGCAGTGTCGCCCGAGGTCGCAATCCGAGGACGTGAGCCAAAGCCGCAAGTGCAATGTCGCTAAGAAGGAAGCTGCAAAGACCTAAGGTAAGTGTTTGTTTATTGTACTGGTCTCGGAGTTTGGAGTTTGACCGGGTTTTATAAAAAATTCTTTTTTAGTTTAACTGTACTATTAAGAGGGGTTGCAAAATCTCTTTTAGTTTCGGCAAAAACTAAGAAACTCTTAGGTCATTTGTTACATTCGCATTCATTCATATTCTTGGTCAAAATATGAGAAATATATAGATTTTAAAGAGGAGCTGAAACCGTTTTTTTAGTATTGTTCATTTTACCAGATACTGTTTATACGACCAGAGGTCACTCTAGTAGTACTGTTCATATGATCAATTACTGTTCATACGACCAGTAACACTGTTTATTCGACCAGAGGTTCTAATGGCTATTTACTAGTCGTTAGAGGTCGAAACTGGCTGTTAGCTGGCCTGATTTCTTTCCTTTTCGACCACAACGGCTAGCTAAGATGTTGGGCTATAAATACAGGTGTTTTGAGCAGTATTTACACATATCTCAAGCTACAATCTCATACACATTTTTTAGCAGTCTCTGTACACACCTTTGAGCATCTTTTCAATACATTTTGAGCAGTTTTTAGAAGAAGTTTTGAGCAGATTTTCTATACTGTTTTTGAGTAGTTTAAAACACTTTTGAGCAAATTTTCTGTACTGTTTTTGAGCTGTTTTAAAACATTTTTTAACAGTTTTTGATCAAATTTTTGAGCAGTTTCTATTCACATTTTCAAGCAGTTTTTAAACAGTTTTTGAGCAGATTTCTGTACTGTTTTTTGATCAGTTTTACCAACACTTTTGAGCAGATCTTTGAGCAGTGTTTGAGAAGATTTTTGAGAAGTTTCTGTTCACATTTTTTATTAGTTTTATAAACATTTTTCGAGAAAATTTTGATCAGTGTTTATAAATATTGTTTTGAGCAGTTTTTATAAAGAACCAAGAGATATATTTTTTGATATATACTTGAGCCCAAGTGCCAAAATCTTGATTTTTGATCAAGTATCATTCATTGTGAGTGAGAGAGATCTTCTGAGAGTATTCATTTGCATCATTTGCATCCTTAAAAGTTTCTCAGTATTTGTTGGGGTCAAGAGAAGATCTTGCAACTTGTTACTCTTGATGAACGCCCTCACCTAGATGGTTTGGAGGCATGGCTGTTGACCTCTCCATTAACAGAGATTGTCGGAGAGGCTCGATATATTTTGTGAAAGACATTGGTGCTCGCCTATCCAGAGTGAAAAGACAAAATCGAATTGCATGGAGAGGGAGAGATGCATGTGTCTCAGGTGTGTGAGGTAGGAGAGAAATGAGGAGAACAGAGGGGAAAGGTGCAGGGGCCAGAGTCTTGTCGAGTGCCCATAATTCGACAAGCCAATTTCCACGCAATAGGTCGTTTGTCGAGTATTCAGAACTTGACACACTGACGTGGCGGGTTATTTTTGTAAAATACGGTAACTATGAGTCATTTTTGTAATTAATTTTTTTTTGGGTTATTTATAAAAAAATTCCGAGAATGGTCGTGCAAATATGAGTACACCTTGTTTAGTTTTGGTTGTCAAACTACATTAACTTAATTGAAGTTCTAAGACTCGAAAGCAACAACCACAGGGTAGAAGTACCACAAATAAGGAATTTTAATGCATGTCCATTTAATATGCCCAAAGTGGCAAACACATAAATTTGCTTAAATTTTTTTCAGATATTCCTCAATTCATAATGTAATAGAGTATACATATGAGATTTAGTTTAAATTTGATTATGCTGCAGATGATACCAGCATCTTTGTCCATGACGTAGAATATTGCAAAAAATTTTTGCATGACTACAAGAACAGTTTCTGTCCATAAAACATTTTGCACGTCAAAATCATTTACAAGTTGGAATTGAGTTGAGAAATTATTTTCGCAAATGAAAGAAAAGAAGTTATATATATTAGTTTTTTGGGCCTGGACTAGTTGTGTGGCCTCGTGTGAACCGGGCCTTCAGCTTTAGAATTTTACATTTCATCAGTCTAGAGCTCATTAATGAACTATAAGATTGAGTCTAAAAAAAACTATGAGATTTGCTTGTTTCACAATCAATATAGATATTTTTAAAGGTGAATCACGTACAAAGTTACATACATGATCACATACCGTATAAGTACTTTGTAGGAAAACCGCTGGTCGCATACTTTTCTTCATATGTTGTTCTCGCATAAGTTATAGTCCAATTAGTCAAGCACCTTCTAGCGTAACGAAAGTGCAAATCTCATAGCCAGCTGGTTGGCTTTATCTTTAGGGGAATTTTTTTTTATGTAACTATAAAATATTAATATTTTGTATTGTTTATTGAATGATTCACTGACATGTAAGTCTAACCTCATTTTATTAATCTTATTAAATCATAATTTCAGGATTTTTTTTCAATAATATCAAACTAATTATTCCATTTTGTTCTCATATTATTCCAGTCTCTCGTAGCATGAGAGGACATTCCACGGATCCAACGCCTCTAAAGGGCCTATTTGGGTAGTACAAAATTGTCAATAAGAAATGGGTCCCATCCGTATTTTATATTAAATCAATATCAGTACCCAAACTTACTTGACCCACAAAAATCCTACAGAAGTAACGTAAAAACTACCCTTTCAAACGTAAATAGTTTAGTTTCATGAGAGTAGAAAATTTTACACTAGAAATAGAACGTTTCAAGCCAAGCCCAAATCATTCTTCAGTTGATGGGTTGGCCCATAGACAATTCGAAGATGCAACATCGAAGATAAGATTAGAGAGTAGTACTTTTGGGCTTGCAAATCAGCCTACTTGCTCAAACTCAGCCCACTTCACATCCATAGGCCAGGCATAACCGAATAGATGTATTATTACAAAGAAGAGCTCGACAACCTACAACACGAGTAACATATGGGCTGTTTTGTTTGAAACCATCCCATACTAGAACAGATTCATTCATCTTTAGATGGAATAAGATCATTCTACAAAATTAGTTATATAAACCATTTCATAATTTGTATTCAATTTCACCTCTTGTTGATTGGGTTGGTGCTAGAATAAGATGATTTTCTTCAACTAATTAACAAAAACAAACATTAAGATTGGATGATTATAGAATGAGAGCATTCTTCAAACCAAACACATCCATAGTTCATATTTCATGGGCAATGTTGAACGATCATCTCAACGAACATTGCCAAAAGAAGTCGGGCTTCATCCCAAATTTTTAGTTATATCTGTTATAGAATTCTAATACAAATATCAATAATCTACACCATAATAATCTAGACCTACAAAATATATACATGGTATAGATTTCTTTTCCTTTTTCTAATGATTAATTTGAGAGTTTCTACATCTAGAGTCAATAATGAGAACATCCCTAATACTAATAGCACTAGTGTGCAACCAGAAGAATATACAGGACCAATCACTTGAGCAAATACTAAACAATTACAACAAGTTAATTTGTTCCTTAATAAATTAAACTATGTTATAAATGAGAATATACTGCTACCTAATAATTTTTGTTTAATATTGATTAGATATGAAGATGGAGAGCATAACGAAAAGGACTTAGCCGCGTATGAGAAAGAGGACGAAGAGACTTAGATGTGTACGAGCACTGAGTCTTGACTGAGTTACCACCGATTTTGAATTCGAGAGGGATTCCTTTGGATTAGTTTTAGAGTTTTTTAGTTGTGAAGGAGCGAGCCCCTCTCTATATATTGCTAGCCGCCGGCCTTGTAAAACTTAAGTCCACGAATAAACATATTTTTGAGATTGAAATACATAAACCCTAGTTGATAGTTTTGAGAGTTGAAACTTTGCCGCCTTTGTTCACTACTACAGAAGTGCATTCCACTAACCCATATTTTCTAACGGTTATAAGCAATCTGGGAAAAATCCGATAGAATAAGACGACAGGGGCAGAAAAGAGGCATTTTACTATCGGTTACACACTAGTCTAACGTTAGTGAAATGCAAATAATTTTTACTATCGGTCATTACTGTACAAACCGATATAATATATTAAATAGTACTATCGGTTTTCCACTTTTAGCTGATAGTAAAATTGCGCACTTTATACTATCGGGTATTACTGTACCAACCGATATAATATATTAAAACAGTACTATCGGTTTTTCGTTCGTAATAGATAGTAAATTTACTCACTTTATACTATCGGTTAGTACTGTATCAACCGATATAATATATCACATAGTACTATCGGTTTTTCTCGCGTAACTGATAGTGAAATTACTGATTTTTTACTATCAGTTCTTCCTGTACTAACCGATACAATATGTTAAATAGTACTATCGGTTATATAAAACAAACCGATAGCAAAATGACTTCATATAAACTAATGGTTATGACAGTGGGGACCTTATTTTACTATCGGTTTGTGTTGTTGAACCGATAGTAAAATTGGACAACTTAATTAGGTTGACCCTTGCTCTGCGCTCTGCATGTTGGAATCATTTCAGCCTCGCACGACTCCAAGCTAGAGTGATCTGGAGAAGCTAGCTGAGAGGTTGATCATATTTCCATCCCCCTCGGTATTGTCATCTTCTCATCACCTCTCACTCTCTTGATCACTCTTTCGCATGCACTCTCCCTCTCTCTCTCTACTTGCAATTAATTAAACTAGATACATGTATCTCCAAACTAGCTAGAAGGCTAGGTTGGCTAGCTTGCTGAATTTAAGCAGCTAGCTAGCTGGCTCTTCCAATTAATGCATGCATCAAGTTAATTAGGGTTTCATATATACAAATCCATTTAATGTAATTAAGCAGCTCATGTACACACATATGGCCTAGCTAATTATGTTTCATGCATATATGCATGCCCAGAGTCATTAATTATTTATTTGAATTTGTCAATTTTGTGAAATAATTGTAGATGGACCGAGAATATTGGATGTATGGAATAAAACGTACTACTGTTGAGTATTTGGAGGGTGTGAATGAGTTTATTAAATTTGCTGAGCAAGAAAAGGCGAAGAAGGGAGAGAAAGATATGCATTGTCCTTGTATAGATTATATGACCTTAAAAAGGTTCGGCAACTCTGATCAGATTAGGAGTCATTTGATTCGTCGTGGTTTTAACGCACGCTATACCCGTTGGATATGGCATGGTGAAGATCTTGAGGAAACGAGCACCGCTACCACTCAGCAGCACCCGGAAGTGGATTGCAGTAATGATGATCATGATCAGAACATTGGTAATGTTCATTCGGAAGTCCATGTAGATGACGACAATTTAGATGAAATGTTACGTGATGTAGAAGAAGACTACAGCGAAAACGATTTAGTTAAATTTGAGAAATTAATTGTTGATTCTGAGAAGCCTTTGTTCCCCGGATGTGCAAAATTTACAAAGTTGTCTGCTGTGTTGAGATTATATAACTTGAAGGCAAGCAACGGTTGGAGCGATAAGAGTTTCACGGCGCTATTGGATTTGTTAGCGGACATGCTTCTAGAGGGAAATGAGTTGTCAAGATCAGTTTACCAGGCCAAAAAACTATTGTGTCCGTTGGGAATGGAAATCGAAAGAATACATGCATGCCCAAATGATTGTGTTCTGTACCGTAACGAGTACGAGGATTTGCATGTTTGTCCAAGATGCGGTGCATCGCGGTATAAGCATGGGGACAGAATTTATCACAATGGATGTGATGAGGTAAAGAAAGGGACTCCGGCCAAAACTGTGTGGTATTTGCCTGTGATTCCCAGATTGAAACGGCTGTTTGCAAATCCGAAAGATGCGAAGTACTTGCGTTGGCATGTTGAAGGTCGGAAACAAGACGGAAAACTAAGATATCCAGCTGATTCCATTCAATGGAGAAACATTAACAGAACATTCGGTGAGTTTGGCGGCGAAGTGAGGAATATAAGGTTTGGGCTAAGTACGGATGGTATGAATCCACACGGAAATATGAGCAGTCGACATAGCACTTGGCCGGTTCTTTTATGCATCTACAATCTTCCTCCTTAGTTATGTATGAAGCGCAAGTACATCATGATGTCGTTACTAATTTCAGGACCCAGACAACCCGGGAATGATATTGCCGTGTTTCTATCACCGTTAGTCGAGGACTTACATAAATTGTGGAGCGAAGGGGTGCGGGTGTGGGATGCACATAAGCGAGAGAATTTCATGTTGCGGGCCATGATATTTTGCACCATAAATGATTTCCCGGCCTATGAAAATTTGTCGGGGTATAGTACGAAAGGAGGCAAGGCTTGTCCTATTTGCCTGGATGAAACTGAAAGCATGTGGTTATCGAACTGCAGAAAAACAGTGTACATGGGTCACCGCAGATTCCTTCCGATGCATCACGCCTACCGTAAGAAGAGGAAGTCATTCAATGGGAAGCCTGAGAAAGGATCAGCCCCAGTGTTTGTGACTGGTAAGGAGCTTTACTTGCGCGTGAAGGACATTAAATTTGAGTTCGGTAAATGTTCTAAACCTCCAGGAAAAAATGTTTGGAAGAAGAGATCGATTCTTTGGGATCTGCCATATTGGGAGCACTTACAAGTTCGACATTGCATTGATGTCATGCACGTAGAGAAAAATGTTTGTGACAGTTTGATTGGTTTGTTGTTGAACATTCCAGGAAAGACGAAAGATAGCATCAACGTTCGCCGTGACATGCTCGATATGGGCATAAGGACTGAGCTTGCACCGTTGGAGAAGGGAAAGCGGACATACCTCCCCCCAGCCTGCTATACTTTGTCAAAAAGAGAAAAAACAGAACTCTGTCAGTGCCTACATGGTGTCAAAGTTCCATGCGGGTATTCTGCGAACTTGAAAAAACTTGTGTCCATGAAAGACTTGAAACTGGTTGGTATGAAGTCCCATGATTGTCATGTACTGATGTCACAAATGCTTCCCATTGCTATCAGAGGCATTCTCCCAGTCAAAGTCAGAGAGACAATTACAAAGCTATGTTATTTCTTCAACACAATATCTGGCAAGGTACGTAAGCGTGTACTCCTAGCAAGTTAATTAGCTCCATTCGTGGAACTTGTCAGATTTTTTGGATCTGAATATTTGCTGCAACTGTGTCCTTGCAGGTAATTGATATGGATGGACTGGACGATTTGCAACGCGATGTGACTACCACTCTTTGTCAGCTGGAGATGTATTTTTCTCCATCCTTTTTTGATGTTATGGTCCATCTAATTGTTCACCTTGTCAGATTAAGTTTTGTGGATCCGTGTTCCTGCGCTACATGTATCCATTTGAGAGATTTATGGGTATCTTGAAGGGATATGTAAGGAATCGACATCGGCCTGAGGGCAGTATCATTGAAGGTTATGCTGCCGAGGAGGTGATCGAATTTCGCACCAACTATATGGCCGGGGTTGACCCAATTGGCGTTCCTACGTCCCGGCATGAGGGCAGGCTTCAGGGCATTGGAACGATTGGATTTAAAGCAGTCGTCCCCTCTAGTGATCTGTATGCAAAAGCCCATTTTTGGGTCTTACAGCACATGACGGGGGTGGAGCCATACATACACGAGCACAAGGAAATGTTACGGAAACAGAATCCCTCGAAGCCAGAGATTTGGGTCACCAGATAACATAATAGGAAGTTTGCTGGGTGGATCAAAAATAGAGTCCTGCAAGCTTCTGAGGGCGATGTAGATGAAGATGTTACATGGTTGGCCAGAGGGCCTAGATTTACTGTAGGGACTTGGCAGGGGTATGACATCAACGGCTATTCATTTTACACAAGAACTCAGGACGAGAAGAGTACTATGCAATGTAGTGGAGTGACACTACTTGCTATTTCGGAGGATGCCAGGGCAGTAAGGGCAATCGACTCATATTACGGTGTTATTGAGGAAATATGGGAGCTTGATTATGTATTACTTAAGATTCCTCTGTTTCGATGCCAATGGGTCGAAATCCCTCGAGGTGTTAAAGTCGACAATTATGAGTTTACTCTCGTCGATCTTAGTAGAGTCGCACACAAAGATGATCCATTTATACTTGCTGAGCAAGCCACACAGGTGTTCTACATCATTGACCCGGCCAACCCAAAGTTGCACGTTGTCCTTCACAGTAAGAGACGTATTGTTGAGGTCGAAGACGTTGTGGATGAAGAAGAGTACGATCAGTTCGACGAACTACCTCCATTTTTAGATGGAATCCTTCAATCTGTCCCTACCGAAGATATTGACAAAACAAGTTAGTTACCTGCGAGACGACCATGAAGAAGGATTATGGGTGGACAACCATTCTTGACTAATTTGCAATATGTAAGTGACGTATATTACTTGGATCTTTAATCGAAGAATTCTTCAAATCAATTTTCAAAAATTCTTTGGGAAAACATATGTGATGCATTGAGAATCATTTCTTTAAATTTTCATTTCAATTGGAGTATATACTTGATTTGAGCAATAATTGATTCTTTTCACAAATATATATGAAAACTGCAAATTTTCATTCCATGATTGGTCTTTACTGTTAATTTATTTCAAAATTATTGGAAGTCATTTGCATGGGGTTTCAGGTGTCTTTACAAGTGCAAAATGATGTACTGAGACCCATCTGTAATTGTTCTCAGGAAATACCTTTAGATCAATTTAACAGTATTCTACTATCGGTTTCAACCTCCAAACCGATATGAAATTAACATATACTATCGGTTTATTGTCATAAAACCGATAGTAAAATACAATGCAAAATGAAGTACTGAGATCCTCTGTAATTCTTCTAAGGGAAATCCTTCAGGATCAATAACATTGTATTTTACTATCGGTTGTAACTGTGAAACCGATATGAAATTAAACTATACTATCGGTTTATTGTTCATAACCGATAGTGATTTATACTGTGTTATGAGCCTTTGTTCTTAGTTTACTATCGGTTTAGTGTTTACAACCGATAGTGATTATACTGTGTTATGAGCCCCTATTTCTTAGTTTACTATCGGTTTGGTATAATAAAACCGATAGTGAAAAGTTCCCATACTGAAAACCCTAACTTACATGTTTGTACTATCGGTTTTGTGGTTATGAACCGATAGTAAATATTCATTTATTAGGTTATAACCTTGCACGATTTTCCCTCCAGTGCAACTGATCACATTCCAATTTCCAAATACTCGCGCGGAAAACCCTAGATTCGTCGACGTTCGCTTCTTCGCTCCTCTGCGCCACCATTGCCGATCAGAATCTGGTTCTCCACCGCCTCCGGCACTGCATTGCGCCACCGCCTCCGGCCACTCCACGATCGACTGTAAGTGTTCTTGACCAAATCGCTCGCGTGTATTGCTTAATTTTGTATGCAATGGTTCATATCCCGTTCAATGGATTACAAATATAAACCTAGAGTAAAATTCATGAACTACAAACTTGATAGCTATGAGAATGACAGAATTGATGAAAATCACTAGCAATTTGTCATACAGTGTAGTCCACTATCGGTTTCTTATTCAGAACCGATAGTAAATACTTTAAGCTTAATTTTCTCTTAATTATTTCCCATTTTCTAATTTTCATCTGTTATTTTGGTTCATTTACATTTTAACATACTTTATGTTCCTGCTGAGAGACTAGCATAGTTTGCACTGCTAATCTTATAGATTTTACTGAATACAAACTTGATTACTATCAGTTTGACTTGGAAAACCGATAGGAAATAGTAGTGCCGTCATAGTTTGCACTGCTAATTTGAATTTTCTGTGAATTACTTCCCATTTTCTAATATTCATCTCAAATTTAGGTTCATTTAAATTTTAACAGACTTTATTTTCCTGCAGAGAGATTAGCATAGTTTGCACTGCTAATCTTTTAAATTTTCCTGAATACAAACCTTAGTACTATCGGTTTTCCTTTCAAAACCGATAGGAAATAGATTATGTCTTAGTTTGCACTGCTAATCTGAATTTTCTATGAATTACTTCCCATTTTCTAATGTTCATCTCAAATTTAGGTTCATTTAAATTTTAACAGACTTTATTTTCCTGCAGAAAGATTAGCATAGTTTGCACTGCTAATCTTTTAAATTTTCCTGAATACATATGTGGGACCCTCATTTGAGGAATCCCGTGGCAACCGCCCAGGTGGATTGCACACAGGTTGGACCATTACAAAACTCACCACAAGCGGAAAGCAGTTATTGCATAAAACATAATTAAACAGGTACGAGGTCACAAGGACCAATATTACATTAACATAGCGCCCAGAATGACGCTACTTAGAGTTGCTACGAAAATAACAGGTTTATCCATACAAGAGTCGGCATCAAGATACCGAACACACAAAACAAGGCAGACAGCAACAACAAAGATCTTCACTTCTGGCAGCAACGGTTCTGGTAGGGCTTCCTCCACATCGGACTCAACTCGGCGCGAGACCCTCCTAGAACTCCGAATCATCTGGGGCGTTCCCATCCTCTGCTTCATCTTCACAACCAAACGAATCGGGATCGGCGAATCCCTCTTCTGATTTGTTTGAAAAGGCAAGGGTGAGCATGATTTGACACAATGCTCAGCAAGTCGTTTATTTACAAATGCAATTATATAGATGAGGAGTGATCAAGAAAAGGGGTTAAGTCTTATAATCATAAATAGTATAGATTTCAATCCTTTGATCTTTCAAATAAGGGTTTTGTTTTCAACAGCGGGGTTTTTGAAAACCTTATAATAGACTTTAAGAAAACATTGTGAATGGCGATTCTCCGTGATCCACCATTTGAATTAACCATATTATGAAAACATTCCAAATAGTTACTTGTGTTGAACCACATGGATAATTCCACCGCGAACATACTCCATGACCTGGGAGTACAGAGTATCCGATACTTTTTTTACGCTTTGGAAAGGTGTACCTCTTTTTAAATCCACTTCTTCACTCGACTTTCAAGTCGGGCCAACTCCATGTGACTTATACACATGTGACAAGGCCGAGATCACACAACGCTTTTGCAGTCTAGTATTAACAGTATCCCCGCCCGGTAAATAGACAATTAAGTCTCAAGTACCGTTGTGGGTCCTACCCACTGCCTTACTTCCTAGCCTTTGGCCTATGCTCCCGCAGGACACATAGCCTTGGTCTGTCCACGCGAGACATTTGACCGTCACGATTACAACCGCGCACGGCTTAATCGGAGGCATAGGGCGTCTTCCTTCTTTCCACCTTTTCCTCTCATGCTTTTTCTGAACTCACATCACTCACGGACGAACTGCGCCCAACCAGTTTCTCCACGCGAGAAACCAGACCGACAAACCATGCAGGGAACTGCTAATACCAAAAAGCTACTAAGTCGTGCCTGTCCCATACCAGGCAAGTGGTTGGTACATTTTTCATGCCGCATAGAGGCACAACACAAGGTTCTAGTCCTTATGAATTAATAGTGAGGAGCCATCCACATTCGCTGGTGCGCACCGCACCCTCTCCATACAAACCAATCCTCACTATCAATACTAATTTGACATTTCATTTCACAAAAGGGGTTTCAAATCCATTTCTCACATATTAGCCATTTCACATCCAACATGTATACTTAAATAAGATTAAAGCCTAAGCATGGTATCCTAGGGTGACAAGGTTGCATGATGATTCGATATCAAAAAGGGGTTTCCACATGAAAGTTGGGTCATATCTATTCACATGTTTCTAAACATAGTTCTATCAAACATTCAGCATGCATATATCTTTAAAACAGTGAATCTACTTTATTTCAAAATACTGGGTGAGACATGATCAAGGGTGACGACTTGCCTTGCCAAGTTGGGTCTAAGAAATCTGCTGGATCTTCAAACGTTCCTTCCAAATCTTCCGCTCCTTGCTCTGCATTCGCACGAGAGCACACACAACACATACAATACATAAGCATCCAGAAAATAGGCTTTATACAAAACATAAGTAAAATATACACATGAATGCAGATGAGGGAGATTGGGCAGAAACAGAACAGCGGAGAAAAGGATTCTAGGGTTAGGTTCACTGGACAAGACTCGATTGCGACGAAAGCCAAGGGTTGGCATTCGGTTCGCGAACAGACAATGTCTGAGAAGGACACAAGAATGATTTGGGGCTTCTAGATGATCAAAACTGGTGCAAGAGGTGGCATCGTGTGCCAAATGCTGTGAGGGACCTAAATGACAAAGTGAACTTTTCAGAAAAGCCCTTGAATTAACAGAAATTCACAGCAAAGCTCAGGACACAGGAAATCGAATGCCACTGTACAGCAGCGAACTAGGGCACATGTGTCTGGACGAATCACGCATGCATTGCTTCGCCAAACATGTCAGGGAGGTAGGCGGGATCAAGACAAGGTTACTGGTGGAAGGAATTTGGCTGGGGTCGCTTGCCGGCGACGAACGGCGAGGTTGAAATCTTCGGCCGCCTGAGACAAGAACGAGCCACGGTGACAGAGAACTGGGGTTAGCTAAACTTGAAATTGACCGAGGGGAAACACTCCTGGGGTGGTGTGGATTGTTCTGGAGGGAGGAATTGGGCAGTGGTTGAGCGTGCGAGCTCGTCGTCGTTGTCACCGGAGTTGGAGAAGACGGTGAACGACGAACTGGCTCCACACAGCAATGCAGGTTATAAGCTTTGGGCTACACCATCTAGGGGTTACAGGGAAGGTGTAGGTGGCTTCATTTTGGGGAGAGCAGCAGCGAGGCACGCCGGCGACGTGAGACGTCCACGGCGGCGCGCGAAAATTGGGAAAACGCACGACACTGCTTCAATTTGAAAACTGGATGAATAGGCTTGCTAAGAAAGGGCTAAGGATCATTTGATTCTACTGGAGTGAGTGGTGGAAAGCACTGGAACGAGTTTAATTTCTGGAACAGGGAGTTTCTGGTTTTCCGGCGATCACCGGCGATGAAGAGCACTAGGATGCAATTGCTTGCTTGGACACGGGAAGATGGGTGTGGGGATCTTACTGGTGAGCTTGGATCGAAGAGAGGGGCTGTGGTTTGCTCTGGCGACGATGGCCTCAAAATCGGCTCGTCGGGGAAGAAAGGGAAACAGTGAAAATCTGGGAAAATGGCTAAGTTCTGGAGTTGTGCTTCTTCACAGCACTGAGGGGGTTTAAATAGGCGCTGAGGCGGAGCTTGCGAGGGGAAACGGCGAGAGAACTTGTGCCGGGGATGAGACCGGCCGGGTGCAGCTGCGACAGCGGTGACCGGCGATGTGATTGTGCACTGGCGGTGTAGCAGCTCTACAGGCTTTGTCGGTTGCATTGGAACTTCACTAGTGATGGCGCAGATGCGGAGGCAACAGCAAAGCTCCGGCAACGACACGTATGTGCATGCAATTGCCAAGGCAACGGTTGCGTGCGCGAAGACAGCGCTGGAGCGCGGGCGTTTAACCGCTGGACATGGTGAGGTACTGGCTGTTGGCACGTGCGCGCGGGGTGGCTCATTTGCTCACAAGCGCAAGTGACAAGAGGCGGTGGCTGGCGGCGAGCAACTGCAGCGAGAAAACGCGGCGCGGCTCCGGCGATGCAGCACCTGGTCGAGGGCACGACCAGTCGCTGGTCGAAAACAGCAGAAAAAGAATAGGAGGGCTGATTTGCAATTACTGATTCTTGATTCCAGGGACCAATCTGTAAATCTGGCATTTGGCTAAATTAGAAAGAGTTTTGACTTTGCTAAATTAATCCACAAAGTCCAAGATATTGATCAGCAGCTAGGGATGACAAAATTTTGGAGATTTAGGCAAGTTTTGAGATGAACTGAAAACAGGGTAATTAGGGTAATCGGGATTTCAGAAATTTGACAAGGCTGGAACTAGGGTTTCGGGAGAGATTTGGTAATTCTTCCAGAAGGGAAAAATGTCCAGAATAGTGAAGGGAAGATGTTCACTGAATCAAATCAGGATTTGGAAATGATCTGTGACTTTTAGCCTTTTTGGGGTTCCTCAGATATCTGAAAAGGACTAATTTGTGAATCTTTTGGACTGATCTGCGAAAATGACTTGAATGAAGGAGTTTGGCTGCCAACTTTTTAGAGTAACACTCTGGCATTACCAAGATCTCATCCTGATATGCAGATAGTCAAGGCAGGCTAGGGTTGGGAAAAACAGGGGTGTTACAACATACCTTAGTACTATCGGTTTTCCTTTTAAAACCGATAGGAAATAGAGTATGTCTTAGTTTGCACTGCTAATCTGAATTTTCTGTTAATTACTTCCCATTTTCTAATGTTCATCTAAAATTTTGGTTCATTTAAATTTCAATAGACTTTATGTTCATGCAGAGAGACTAGCGTAGGGCACAACAATTTTAGTTATGAACTTTGTCATGTACCTTTCTTCATATCAATTGAAGGTTTGTTCATGGAATTTTAGGTAAAGCCATGTCGGCATCTTCCTCGGCTGATAGTAGTGATTCGGCGAGGGCGAACGTAGATGGCGCTGCCTCGTCCCAGCGCAAGAGGAAGGCGCGAGGCCCGACGATGTTGGGTCGTTTGGCCAAACGCGCGGATCTTTCATGTGAGTTCAACCAGTTCGGGAGACCGATCGGGAAGAACGCCGGGCACTATGCTGCCTATGTTGGCTTGTTGGCGAAGGAAAGGGTGAAGATCACCGTCCAAAGCTGGAAGAACGTCAAGGCCGACGAGAGGGATAGGCTGTGGGCGGAAGTGAAGGTAAAATTAATCAAAATCACTGAACTCTTGAGTAATCACATTCCCTTGGTTTATCCCAGAGATTAGGTAAGTCCTACTTATATGCACCATTTGAAACAGGCCAAGTGGAACATCCCGGACGATGGTCCCAAGATAGTTTGCTTGAAGGACATGAACAACACGTGGAAAACCTTCAAGAGCGTCCTCGTCAGTACCTTCCTCGCTAAAGGCGAATCTCCATGCGAGAAGTACCCCTTCATAACGGAGGAGGTATGGGAGCAATTCGCCCAACAGAAGGGGACTCCTGAGTTCAAGGTATGTATGGTTCCTTTGCTTGGTTACACCATTGTATGCAGTAAGCAGTGGTGCATTAATTTTCTTATTTCTGGTACGAAGGCCCTCAGTGAGAAGAACAGGGCAATCCAGAGGAGGAACGACCACCCACACCGGCTCGGCTCTCGCGGCTATGCGGGGAAGGAGGAGCAGTGGAAGAAGGCTGAAGACGAGGCGTCGAATTTTGTCGACTCCCCTGACCTACCACTCTCCGGGATCCGCGATCAGCGATGCAAGCGCTGGTGGCTGGCCAGAGGGACCGTGTCGGCCACGGGAACTGTGGCGTTCCCAAACCCCAGGGACGTCGAGGTCGTGCAGTGACTCGTAAGTTGGCTAACTATGATCACTAGTGTGCGCACAAGTTTGTATATATTTCTTCCTCACAATGGAGAGCTTTCAATGTAACAGATCTCTTGCTCGAAGGAGGCGACCGAGGGATTGTTCAGTCCCCATAGGGAGAACGACATCCTTACCCGGGCTCTAGGGAATAAGGAGCATCCAGGGCGGACGCGAACCATGGGGGCTGTGGTGCCATGGAAGGAAGGCTTCTTGGAGCCCGGGCAAAAGGCGAAGAAGGCTGGCAGCTGGAAGGAAAGGGAAGTGGAGCTATCTCAGAAGATACGGGCAGATGTGACTGCACAATTCGCGGACATGTTCGCTCAAATGGACGAGAAGTATGAATGCCTCAGCCGAGTTGTGCAGTCCAAGGGTTTAGATCCAGCTGCCAAGGTCGACGCTGCCAGGCCGAGTAGTGTTGGCTCGAAGGTTCACGTGGATCCGGTGGACCTGATCGAGGTATTGCAACTCTTGAGCTATATATGCAGTTCGGCTGATGCCACTCCCGTTACGTTAGAATTGTTTCGCTAACCTGTTATAATTGTTGCAAATATGCAGAAGCCGGAGAGCTGTAGCCTATTGATCAACATAGGCGACAAACCTGTTGCGGTTGCAAACGGGGTCGTATACCAGTCTTGGGAGGATGTTCGGATCCACTGCGTACCTCTGGAGCCTGGATTCGCAAAGGTACAAGTGGACATGGCCCTCCCGGGCTACAGCTCTTTTCCGTTGCCCGTCCCAACGGACGAAATGCAGACAATTGGCGAGGCATTGGGCTCGTACATACAGTGGCCCAAGAAGGGTGTTAGACTATAGGAGGTAAACCCTAGCCATTCTAGCTTACAACTCAGTTAATATACTCAATTTGTAAAATCTAATTTATGCGTTTGTACTTAAAGTGGACGATGGATACCAGCTCACTTCCTGAGGACACCACCCCCGCCACAACGCATGAGCGAACTCCTTCGGCCCCCATGCCTCCTCCGATGGCCTCAAACCCTTCGCCATCAAATGAGGCCGGCGGCACCACACCCCAACCTTCGAAGGTATACACTCGCTCCCCGCCCAAAGGCAAGGGCAAGGCCAAACAAAGCCAGCCGGGTACGTTCAAGAACGGGTCCCCACTCGTGTCGGAGTACCTTCTGCGCAATATGGATCAAATAACTAGAAGTTTCCACGAGTGGTACCTGACCCGGTCTAGGCGCCACATCAACTTCTTGGTTCACTTCAGGCCAGCCCATTTTCACCGTGAGCCCGGGAGCATATCGGTGGCCCACGAGGATTTGTTCGACCTCCTCAACTGGCGGGAGCTTGATATGTCCATCATACGGACTGGAGTCCTGTGAGTTTGCTGTTGTCTGAAGTTATCACAGTTCGTTTCATAAATCTAATCACTTTGTATGCACTACTTACTAATGTCTACTTTGCATCCAGGTGCATGTATAGGTTGGCGTCGATGAGGGCATGTGACAAGGTGGGTTTCCTCGACCCAGAGAAAATAAGCCTCACGATGCTAGAGCACGACCAAGCACATGCGGAGGAATACATATCAAGGGCACTACTAGCGCAGCAGGACCGAGAGTTCATCCTTGCGCCGTACCACCAAAGGTTAGTGCATTTCCTACTAATTTAACTCATTCTTGTATGTTACGCCTAACATATGTATGAAACGGTTTGCTTATATATGCAATGTAGGGGCCACTGGGTCCTCGCCGTCATTTGCCCATGGATGAATGAGGTCTATTACCTCGATTCGATGAGCGACAAGGTGGCGCATGTTTTCACCCTCACATGGCACATAGACGCGTAAGTAACATAGTTGTCTTAAATTTTTCTCTGACTAGCTAATTAATGATAACATATTAACCGGAAATGCTAAATTAAATACAAGGCTTTCAAAAATTATGCTAGTGCTGGAGGGAGGCATGACGCGTCGAAGGGCACAACAATTTCTTGGAAAGAATATGAGGTAATTAATACAGATGGAAGTACTCATGATGAGTCTTTTAATTTAAGCTTAATTAGTTCTTTCGAGTTAATGTGGGTTTATGTCTTTGCATATGCAATTTTTCCAGTGCCATCAGCAGCCACAATCGTGGGAATGTGGCTTCTGTGTCATGAGATTCATGTATGACCTGATCAGGAGAAACTTTGCCCAATTCCCTAAGGTAACCATTTTTCCTGACTCAAAGTCGAACTTTAATTGGATGTGACGTACGATCCTAACTTCATACACGCATATATGCAGAGCGCCATGTTGAAAGAGCAATATGAGTTGCCTCAATTGAAGGAGCTGCGAACAATTTGGGCTCAATATGTCATGGAAGAAGTGGCTATCAACGATCGATAGTAACTGACTTGTGTTGATTGCTATATTTGTGAATATATATTGAATGTGTTGATTGCTGTATTTGTGAATAAACTCAATATATGAATAGATTCATTGATGTATTTGTGAATAAACTCGATCAGTATGTGCATAAATTCAATCTGTCCAATGCATGTGTATATTACTGTATTAGTGTATTTGTGAACAAATTCAATATGTGACTATTGGTGAATATTTGTAAATATTGGTGTATTTGTGAATGATCAAATGTATCTCTGTATAGCTGTATGTATATGTGCATGATTCCAGTACTAACCGTGCCAGTACATAACCGATAGGAGAAACTAATATTACTATCGGTTATATACTACAACAGATAGAATAAATATTACATTACTATCGGTTCATATGCAGCAACCGATAGAATAAAGTTTTTAGTACTAAATGTGTATACAAAATACTATCGGTTATATAATATAACCGATAGAATAAATATCTCAGTACTATCGGTTCATATACAACAACCGATAGAATAAAGTTTCCAGTACTAACTGTGTCTACAAAATACTATCGGTTTATATAAAACAACCGATAGAATAAAGTTTCCAGTACTAACAGTGTCTACACAATACTATCGGTTTATATAAGAGCCGATAGAAAAAAACATTAATATTACTATCGGTTTAGATCCTAGCCAATAGAAAAATCCTAAACAATACTATCGGTTTATATACGAGCCGATAGAAAAAACGTATATAATACTATCGGTTTAAAATCGAGCCGATAGAAGAAATAGTCGATAGCGATTAGTGAACGTTGGGAATGTAGATGTTTTACCAACGGTTTTTGAACCGATAGAAGTGTGCTGCACTTCTACTATCGTGCCGACCACTATCGGTAAGAGAACCGATAGTAGAGTGGATTTTTAACAGATAGTGAAAAGCATTTCTGTAGTAGTGGTTGTTGCGGTTTCCTTCGGAATTGCTTGGACGGATCTTCATGATCAACCTATCCGTACGCCAACTCAGTGTGTGGCCATGTGGATAGGTATCTTCAGAGTGTGGTTGGGCGAATTCATTTATTATAGGTCCTTGCTCTCTTTGTGGTTAGCAATCTCTGCTTGTTAGGTCATACTAGTTATACAGGTTCTACGTTGGGAGATCGGGCAACCCTTCATGGGCACGTCTTCATCAGGCGCGTTCATATCATCTGGTATCAGAGTGATGGTTTCCATGGTAGAATCTTCCACTTTTACCCCAAGTTAGTAGAGTAGTAGATTAGTAGATTAGTTTTTTATTTTTTAGTTCTAGAGTTCAAAGTCCAAAAAATTGCCAAAAAGGAAATATACCTAGCCTTGTGTTTTAATCTGTTAACTTAGTTTGCTTTATTGAGTTTTAAGCCGTGATTTAGTGTCTTTTGTTGCTGGTCTAGTTTCCACAAAGTTTCAATCTAATAGGGCATGATGATTTTTCAATCAGTGCGACCTTCAATAAAATGGGCATAATTTTTGCATCCGAACTCCATTTTTGATGCGCCATGCGCTCACGCAAAGTTAACTTCGAGCTCAATGCAAAAAATTTCGCTTGCATTAGTGTTAGCATTTGCTTGGACCCTAAAATCCATCATTTTCATGTTGTTTTGGGCTTGGCAAGTTTCAGGGACTGCAATTTCAATATACTGATCAATACTGTTTCAATTTTTTTGCATTTTCCTTAGTTCCAAATTTTGTGTTTCAAGTTCTGAGCTTTGATTTAGTGTTTGGAGAGTTTAAAAGAAGAAGAAGAAAGGATAACGTGAAGTGAACTTACTGTCTTACTCTTTCATGGTGCAATTGTTGGTTTTCATCCTTTGGCATATCATATCTCTTGTGATCAGCAACTTAGGACTGCTATACCATTGGATCATTATTCGATTTTGCATTACTAAGTTTCAGATTGTGCCTTTTGTTTCCTAACTAAGCTCCACAGATAAAAACCACTGGTTAGTGTAAGAGCTCTTTGTGAATCCGCCAAACCAGCACCTGTTGTTCCACCACTGGTCATTTCTGGATTGCACTTTTGCATTCCCCAAGAAGCATAAGAGTTTTGGATTGATAAGAGTAGGTAAGGTTGTGTGATGTGATTCAACATATATTTCCTTTTCCACATATATTGTTTTCGCTTTGCTGCACTAACCAATGGTAGGAGACGGGTCATCCCCTTCGTCAATCAATCCAGAAGATTGTGTCACTCTTGCTGAACATGCGTGTTCAGGGGTCAAGTAGCCGCATTGTCTGCTATCCTTGAAGGGGAGAGTGGCATCTATGGAGGGATGACTGGTGACCATAGAGGATAGCCTGAAGCGAATCCATGATGTGGTAGTAACCCCGTAGAGTGGCTATTGCTAATGTTGCAACTACTTCGGTTGCTCCACCTTAGCAGCAAAACGTGAATGCTGCACAGCAAGAAGAGCCTCTAGAATGTGCACGTTCAATAGAGGGCGAAAATCGTCACGGTGATGATCCTGGCACCGTGTGAGCTGGTGGTCCTGCTCACAACATTGCGCTGCAAACTGACCAAGACAAGAGAATGGCTAAAGAAATGTGTCAACTGATAAGTGCTAAATTGGTAGTGTTTTTATCCTAGGTTTTGCCAGTGAAAATGTGTTGAAAACTCTTTTGATACGACATTTTATGTAATTTTTTGTATTATTTTTACAATCCTCTTTCACGGTTGTGTTCTTTATATTCCAGGGATCATGCCTACAAAATTTGGGAGAGTTTCGAATTCATTTGGACCAATTTTGATGAAAGACACGAAAATCAAACGAAAAAGGACCATGGACCGATCCCAACATGACCATGGGAACGACACATGCCCGACTCGGTTTCAGTCGCTTGGATTGGTACGACCACGGGCATAACCAAACTCGGTTTCGGTCATTTTGCTCAGCACAATCAAGCTCGCTACAAGCATAGGTACAACCATTCAAGGTCGCTTTTGCTCGGCACGACCAGGCTCAGTCGCGGTCATTTTTCTCGACACGACCATGGGCACAACCCGTGCTCGGTGTAGGGTATGACCCATGCCACTGGTCGTGCCCGGCTCGGTTTCCAGCTAATTTTTGGTCGTTTTGGCCTGATTTATCTATTTCACATGCCATTTGAAACCAGATTTCGTCGCATGCACATCAAGAGTTATATTTAGACACGTTGATCTATTGTATTATAAACTGAGAAGTTTTTGGCTCAATTAAACATGCTTTTATGCTTTAGATACTTTTCTAGTTTAGTTTTAGGTTAGATGGGGCCCCCTTCTCTATTTTTATTCTAGTTTATGCGTTTGTAAGCTGACAAGGATGGCAAACCTAATTCTTTGATGCAATCAACTAAGTTTTCATTTATTTCTTATTATTGTGTATTTTTATGGCTTTTTATGAGTAATTCACTTCTAGGGTTAGTGATGACCTAATCCGAAAGGCATAATTTCTCCTCAGTCCCGATCTTAAATTTTGAAGTTAGCTTCTAATGTTTTCTTCCTCTAAACCCTAAATTCTCATTTTGGCAATAGACGTAACAGTTGAGCCTTGGCAAGAATTTAGGAGAGTTTTGGAGTCCTTTGCACCTTGACGCGAGACCCTGAACAGGAGATAGGCTCTCGTCAGACTTAACCATGGAAGCGATCCTCTCACCGTTGTACTAGCGACCATACTGGCAACTTAATCTGGCTTAGGAAACACTTAAAACTGATTTGCAATTCTTAGACCTTAGATAGAATTATGCCTGATGGTTATGGAATTACTGAAACCCTAGGTTTTTCTTTCTGTTTTAAAACCCTAGATTTCATACTTGTTCTTTACTGCTTTAAACCCTAAATTGATAATTTAGTAGTAGATTTAATAGTAGAAAAACAACTCCCTCAAATCGTTCAGACTTAATCGGTAATCCGTTAACCTAAAAGACGACTACACTTGTTCCTCGTAGAATTCGATCCTCAAATGCTCAACATTCAACTGTTGCTTGCAGTTATTACGGCGCCTCTCGGGGTGCGATCAAGTTTTTGGTGCTGTTGCCGGAGAACAATGGTAATTCATCTTTTAGATTAATTATAGCTGATATAAGTCAACCTCACTTCTCAATCTTGCTTCTATTTTTGTTTTTCTTCTTTTTGTGCACCACTAACCTTTAAGGGAGGTAGGGAAATCTGGATAGCTCTGACAAAGCTATCAAAACCGCCCGCCGACTTCGGTATGAGGAAGGCAGGTAAGATCGGAGAAAAATTCGTGACAAACCATTGAAGAGAACAAAGAACAACCAATAATGGAAGACCAAAAGAGACTAAAGGATATGCAATCCCGCTCAGTATGGGTTTGCAATCAAGTATTTTTAGACCAGCAACCGAATCAAACAATTTTGAAATAAAACCTGCACTCTTGAACTTGGTACAACAATATCAACTCAATGGTCTTCCCGCTAAAGATCCAACTATGCATTTACATATATTTCTTGAGCACTGTGATACTTTCAAGATTCATGGAGTAACACAGGACGCGCTTTGCTTGAGGCTCTTTCCTTTCTTGCTGTTCAAGAAGGCGAGGGCATGGCTGTACACTCTTTCTCCTATGTCGATCACCACATGGGACGAACTTGTTGCATCTAGGCCTTTATGCCTGTTTTTGATGATTAATGAAAACAAGCGTTTCAGACTAATTGTGTTTTTGAGGTACTTGATACAAAATTTTGTTGGGAACATATGCAAGAAGATCAAGATGAACCCAACGTGAAAAAGATAAAGCACAAGTTGCAAGATACAAAGACGAAACACAAATCGCAGAATTAAAGTTGCAAAGGACCTGAGGTAAAATCTGCTTTTATTTTTACCGATCTCGGTGTTTAGAGTTTGATCGGTTTAGAAATTTATTTTTACTTTTAATTGTACTATAAAGAGGGGGTTGCAAGTCCTCTCTATATTTCCAACATAAACCGAGAAACTATTAGGTCACTGTATTACATTCTTTTCGGTTGGATTTGTTTTGAAAAGATTTGGTTTTTCAGTTGAGTTTTTGATAGCAGAAGATTTTTGCATTTTTTAGAAAGATATATGAAAATCTGGCTTTTTCTTCTGTTGATAAAAATATAGCCCTTTAAATTATCTTTCAAACGAGCTATCAAACACTTAAATCGGATCTCTGGATCAAAAATTATAACTATTTTTATCTATACTAACTGTCAGTGTGCTATGCTGACTGTCAGTCTGAATGTCAGTCTGTTTAAACTGACAATTGTTCAGAGAGCATGTTTTTTGAGCTGAAATTTTTTGACCTATGCTGACTATCAACATGCCATGCTTACTTTCATATGCATTTCGACCTCGAGCTATTTGTTTTGAGTTTATGTTTTATCTGGTCATTTTGTGGTCGATACTGACTGTCAGCATGTGATGCTGACTGTCAGTATGAGATGACAATTTCCATATGTGATCACAAACGGCTAACTAAGTTTTATCCGTGATTTTTGTCGAGCTGAGGTTATGGACACTGACTATCAGCATGTGATGTTGACTGTCAGTATGAGCTGTTTTGTTTCCATATATGACCTTAAACAGCTAGCTGAGTTTTCTCTGGATTTTACTTCTTTCTGGTCATGACCCATGCTGACTGTCAGCATGCTATAATGACTGTCAGTCTACACTGTCACTTTTATAGCTCGTGCACAACAGCTCTTTTGTTGTTTTGGACTGTAAATAGAGACTTTGAGAAGTTGTTTTTTACACCAAGCAGCCTCATTCTCTCCTATACACATGAGTTTCATTTCTTAGCATAAAAATCTTGATCTTTTGATCAAGTCGTGGAGTTTAGTGATCCACCGAGTTTTTTTTTTTGCATCATTTTTGCATATCTAGAGTTTCTCGGTGATTGTTGGAGGTCTAAGAGAGACCTTGCAATCTATTACTCTTGGTGAACGCCCTCACCTAGACGGTTTGGTGGCGTGGCCATTGATCTCTCCTGTTCGAAGATTGTTGGAGAGGCTCGGTGTGATTGTAAAAGGCATCTGTGTTCGCCTTTCCGGAGTGGACAAGGAGCAACCACTAGTGAGAAATATCCTTCGTGGATATTGAAGCAAGACTCATTTATTTGAGTGCTTCAATGAGGAGTAGGGGAGACTGGGCGAGTCTCCGAGACCTCGGGAAAATCCTTGTGTTTGTTTTCTTTCTCTTTCTCTTTTAATTGTGCAATATATATTCATTTGTTCTTTCTTTGCAAAAGTTGTTTTAATTTGAAGTTTTTAAAGCCTCCTATTCATCCTCCCCTCTAGTCGGCATCCTCGATACTACAGAACTCTCACGCACCTTTCTTAGTAAGTTTTTCCCTCCTGCTAAAACTGTTCATATTCACAACCAGATTGCATCTTTTTCTCAACAGCCAGGAGAATCACTTTACGATGCTTGGGAACGATACAAAGACTTGTTGATAAAATGTCTGCACCACAGACTAGAAAAGTGGCTTGTGGTTCAGATGTTCTATAGCAGGCTGAACTACAACACGTGGATGGCTATAGACACCACAGCTAGCAGCGCACTGATGAACAAAAGTGTAGATGAAGCATATGAACTCATCGAAGGTATAACTCAAAACTACACACAATGGGGAACCGAACGAGTTGCTCAACAGACTCCAACCAACAATGTGGATGTAAGTGTAGTGGGTCAATTAGACGAGCAAGTAGCTCTTCTCACTGATAAATTAGTTATTCTTGGATCACCTTCTAATTCTTCTATTAATACCATTGCACCTGTATGTGAACTATGCGGCATACAAGGCCATTATGGCCATGAATGCCAATTTAACCCATCCATGGAGCAGATAAACGCTTTTCAGGGTGCGCAACAAAGGCAAGGTAATGCCTTTCCTAACTCTTACAACTCTAGATGGTGCAACAACCAAAATTTCACGTGGTCAGGACAAAATCAATAACCTCAACATCAATAACAAAGTTTTGAACAATAGCAACTACACCAACAAAACCCCCCATATCAAGCACAAAGGCCATTGTACCAACCATAAAATCAACAACCATACCAACCGCCGCACCAATGACAACCCGAGCAGTCGAACATGAAGTGCATGCTAGAGAACTTTCTAGCAAATCAAGAGAAGAAAAAAACTTCCACGAACCAAAAGGTGGACTCCATATCTACTCATGTCCACATGCTCGAGATACAAATCGCACAATTGGCGAATCCTGCACCAAGAAACGATAATTCTCTTCCTTCTCAACCAGTTCACTAGTACAGAAAAGTTTTCTTCTAATGATAAAAAACACACTTCTACTAACAATTTTTGTACTGTTAGAGATAGACACGATATAACAAGACAAGACATTTTCTAATGGTAAATAACCGTTAAAAAAAGTAGCCTATTCTAACGGCATTTTCCGAGATAACCGGTAGAAAAACCGTTCTAATCTAACGATTAACTAGCATTACCCGTTAGAACATTTCAATATTTTCTAACAGTAACGTGTACTAAATTGTTGGAGAAAAAATAGTATTCTCGCGGTTGTGTATGAGTTTACCGTCAGAAAAAATTACACTCTTCTAACGGTTAAGGAAGTGTATACCATTAGAAAAAAATAGTATTCTCATGGGTGTGTACTAGTTTATTGTCAGAAAAACATACATTCCTCTAACGGTTAATGAAGTGTATACTGTTAGAAAAAAAAAGTATTCTCACGGGTGTGTAGTAGTTTACTGTCAGAAAAACTTACACTCTTCTAATGGTTAATGAAGTGTATACCGTTAGAAAAAATGTAGTATTATCACGGTTGTATAGCGGTTTACCGTCAGAAAAACTTGCACTCTTCTAACGGTTAATTCGAAGTATACCGTTAGAAAATGTTGTTGTTTTCTAACTTTGTTTGCTATTTAGCCATTAGATACACAATACAATATAGATGCAAAAAAGGGTACATTCACATATATATACATTGAACAGATTGACATATTAGACAGTTATTCACATTTATTCACATTCAATTTATTCACATATATACGAACCAATACAAGTACTAACCAATGGACAATTATTCACAGTTATTGCATACAAATACTAACCAATAAGAGTATAAACAATCTATGCACACCATGTAACCACTCGAGCAATTTTGCAACTATGGCTACTTGGTTCTAGAGAACATATGCAAATCGACAAGAAGCTCATGGAGCTACTAAGTTAGGTGTATAGTGACGCACACACTAGCACAAAAAAGTTATTCAGAGTTATTCACATTTGAGTTCATTCTAGTGACGTACCCCAATTCATAGAGAGTACACAAAAAAGAGAAAAGTTACAACAAGTGAGCCAAGTTTGTCATGGCGGTTGGTTGCGTGCAACTTCGTCCATAACATATTGAGCCTAGATTTGTCACAGCTCTCTAAACTTTGCATTTTCGTATTTGTCTTTGGACATGGCGGTCTGCAAGCATGTGTGAATACTCAATAATTAACTTTCTAGTTTTGAACGTGACATCCAATTTTCAAATTTGAGTTAGCTAAGATGCTTACCAGGGGGAATTGGGCAAAGTTTGTCCTGACTAGTTCATACATGTACCGTAGCACATAAAACCCACATTCCCACGAGTCTGACTGCTGATGGCACTAAGATAATTGCATATGCGAAGACATGTTAGCTATTCTTTCCATAAACTAATTAAGCATAAACTAAAAGACTCGTGAGTACCTCATATTCTTTCTAAGAAATTCGGGAGCCCTGCGGTGCGGCATGCCTCCCTCCAGTGGACACATAATTTTTGAAAGCCCTGCATTTCAATTAGCATTGCCAGTTAATGTGTTGTCATTAGGTAATGAGGTCAAAATTTAAATCAAACATGTTACTTACGCGTCCATATTCCCCTTGACCACGTATTCGTTCGGTAACCTGTCGCGCATCGAATCGAGGTAGTACACCTCATTCCTCCATGGACAGATCACAAGGAGGACCCAGTGGCCCCTACATTGTACGTAAAAGAGAACCGTTAGCTCAAAGTATATCTTAGGTGTAACATACAAGATTGAGTTAAATTAGTACGAAATGCACTAACCTTTGGTGGTACGGCACTAGAATAAACTCCCTGACCTACTGCGCCATCAGCGCCCTGGATATGTACTACTCAGCGTGTGTTGCGTCTTGCTCTAGCATCATGAGGCTTATTTTCTCTGGGTTGAGCAAACCCACCTTGTCACACACAACCTCCGATGCTAGCCTATATGTGCACCTGCCCTCGTGTGGACAACATTAGTATTGCACAGAAAGTTACTACATTTTAAATGAACTACAGCAATATATAGGATTAGCAAACCCACATGACTCCAATTCGTATGATGGACATATCGAGCTCCCACCAGTTGAAGAGGTCGAACAGATCCTCGTATGCCACGGATATGCTCTTGGGCTCACAGTGGAACTGCCCAGGCCGGAAGGGAACTAAGAAGTTCAAGTTTCGCCGGGCCCGGTGTATGTACCACTTGTGGAAGTCTCTGGTTGATCGATCCAATATGCTCAAAGCTACCTCCGCCGAGAGTGGGAACCCATTTCTGAACCTCTCCGGCTGTCTCTTTCGCCCTTTGCCCTTGCCTTTTGCCTGGGATTGAGCGCGTACCTTCGAAGGCAAGGGCAGGGTGCTGGCGGCTTTCTTCAGAGGTGAAGGGGCTTTGCTGGGAGGCGTGGATCCTCTAGCTGGGCTCGAGGCCATCTTTGCAGTGTTGAGGTCCATAGGAGATCCCTCATGCCCTATGCTGGGGGCGCAGTCCCCTGGTAGTACGCCGATAGGCCACTTCAATTAATGAACACGTATGTTAGATTTTGCAAGTTGAGTGTACTGAGTAGAATGTAATCTAACATGTGTAGGATTTACCTGCTGTATTACAACACACTTATTGGGCCACTGTACATAGGAGCCCACTGCCTCAGCAAGTGTATGCATTTCCTCCATTGGGACTGGCAACGGAAAAGCGCTGTAGCCCGGCATGGCCATGTCCACCTGTACCTTTGTGAACCCCAACCACAGAGATACGTAGTGGATCCAGACATCCTCCCCAGACGGATATACGAACCCATGGGAAACCACTGCTTACCGGTCACCTAGGTGAGTCAGTAGGCTGCGGCTCTCTGGCTTCTGCAAATTTGTAACAATTAAAACAGGTTAGCGCAACAACTCTAACAAAACGGGAGTGGCATCAACTTAAGTGCACAGCTGAAGGCTTGCAATACCTCAAGCAGATCCACTGGATCCGCGAGGACCTTCGAAGAGCAACTGCTCACCCGACCCCACGAGGTACCGTCGCCTTGGGGATCTGGATCTGCACTCTTGGCCATCAATGCATGTTTCAGCTGTGCAAACTCTTCCCTCATATGTGCGAACGTGGACTCGACCTCAGCCTGCACCTCAGCCCGTATCTCTACCCGTACCTCAGCCTGTATCTTCTCGGAGAGCTCCGCTTCCTTCTCCTTCCAGGAGTGGGCCTTCTTCCTCAGTGGAGCCGGATCTGCGAAACCGGCCTTACATGACACGATGACTACCACAGTTCGTGTCCGCCCGGGATGCTCCTTATTTCCTAGAGCCCGGGTGAGGATGTCGTGCTCCCTCTGCGGGGTAAACAATCCCTGCATTGCCTCCTTCTCAAAAGAGATATGTTACATTTAAAGCTACATTGTGAGACAAATACATATATACACTTGTGTGCACACAATTTACGAGGTTCGCCAACTTACCATTCGCTTCACAATCTCGGCGTCCCTATGGTTTGGGAACTCCGCAGACCCTCTCCCCCTCCACCACCGCTTGCACCTCGCATCCCGGATCTCGGAGAGCGGCAACTCAGGGGAGTCGACGAGAGAATTTTGCTCATCTTCCTTCCTCCACTGCTCCTCCTTCCCCGCATAGCCCTGGGATCCGAGCTGATGCAGGTGGTCGTTCCTCTTCTGGATCACCTTATTCTTCTCGCTAAGGGCCTTGAACTCGTTGGTCCCCTTCTGCTTGGTGAATTCCTCCCATACCTCCTCCGATATGAAGAGGTACTTCTTATAAGTAGATTTTCCCGCAGTGAGGAAGGTACTGACAAGCCAGCTCTTAAAGGTTTTCCATGTTTTGTTCATGTTCTTCAAGCAGGCCGTCTTAGGTCCATCGTCGGGGATGTTCCACTTAGCCTGTTTTCAAACAATGCATACAAGCACATGTTAGTTAAACTTTAGGATAAGCCAAGGGAATGTGATTACAAAAGAGTTCAGCGATTTCGATTAATTTTACCTTCACTTCCGCTCACAACCTATCCCTCTCGTCCGCCGTCACGTCCTTCCAGCTCTGGACGGTGATCTTCACCCTTTCTTTCACCAACAGCCCAACGTAGGGCGCGTACTCCCCAACATTCTTTCTGATCGGCCTCCCAAATTGGTTGAAATCACAAGACATGGCTTTCCCTAAAATTTCCTCAACAAACCATCAAAAATTTAATGGAAACAAAAGTAAAAAAGGCATGCACCAATTTTGTCTCTCAAGTTTAGGATTGACTATACTTTAGATCCTGAAATTTTCGAGAGCAACATTTTGGTCTTTTAATTTTAGAGTTGAGAACAGAAGGAAATGTGTACTTTTGATCCAGACATTGTCATAGGCATAAGACAACATATATGGGAATTAATTCTTCAGGGAGGAGTTGTATAACTTAATTAGTTGAGGATTAGTTCTAATTAGGATTGCTGAAAAGGTTGTCAAAAGCAAATAGTATTACAAAGCAAAAGGACCTATTTTCATCATTTGTTCTATCGGTAAACACATCAACTACCGATAGAAGATAAACTTTCTTCTAACGGTACAAACATGGACTACTGTTAGAACATATTTCTGAGCATTTTCATCTTTTAGACATTTTCATAGTAAGAAGGCAACATATGGTAATTAATTCTTCTTGGAGTTTTATAACTCATTTGAGGATTGGAGACTAATTAGGGTTGCTAAAGAGATGTCAAAAGAAAATAGTACTAAAAGGCCAAAAATTGTTGAAGGATTCAGCAATTTTTTCTATCGGTAAACTCATGAGCTACCGACAGAAGATTACCTTTCCTCTATCGGTATATACATGGACTACCGTTAGAATATTTTTTTTAGCACAACCAACAAATAAAGTAAAGTATATGGCAATTTGATACAAATGATCACACATACTGTCTCAAAAAATTTGTTCTATCGTAAACACATGAGCTACTGATAGAAGATAACCTTTTTTCTATCAGTAAAGACATGAGATACCGATAGAAGATGTTTATGAACACCTCCAACATATAAAGTACAGTATATGGAAATTCAATACAAATGATCACACATACTACTGTATAGACCAAATTCAATTCAAATCTCAAAATAGGTTCATTACAACACTAAAATATATTATGTAAACCCTAGTTTAAATCAATAATGCCTGCGGAGTTTACTAAATCCTACACAATAGTGAACCCTAGTTTAAATCCAAAAGATGAACGGAGAAAAATAGTGAACCATAGTGTAAAAAACACAAAGATCAAATAAGGAAGATGCTGGAAAAAGAACAACGAACTAGGGTGTTTTACGGCGATCAATTGTGGCGGTGGAGAGGCGGTGTAGAACGGAGCGGCGGCCAGCGGTGGACGAAAATAAGGACCGGCGGCAATGGTGAACCATAATCTAGGCGGTGATCATGGTGCGGCAGTGAGGAAGTGGTCATCGACGAGGGTAGGGGCTTTCGCGCTCGAAGAGACATAGAGATATAAGTTGGAACGGTTCAACTGGAGGCAAACTCTTGGGCGAAGTTTACTAAAGTAGTGAGGCCTTTTCTAACGGTACAAACAAGAAATACCGTCAGACTAATTGTTTTTTTCTAACGCTAGAACCCAATAATACCGTCAGACCATGTATGTGCACTTTTCGAACGGTCGTTTGAGAAAATTCCATCAAACTTGCGCACTTTTTCTAACGGTACGACCACAAAATACCGTTAGAAAAAGTCAATTTTTTCCAGAGCTTCATTTTGAAGTGGGCAGGGCATTGGAAAATGATGTTTTAGGCTTGTTAAAGAAGCAAAAGGCTGCAATGGGATTTTGGCAAGAAAATTTGAAGGGAAGAATTAATAAGTTCTTAGAATATAAGTATACTGTACATGTTAGAACTCATGCTGTGGACAAAAATTGAGATATATTAATGCTGTGAACTAGCTTATCATTAAGTTCTAAACAAAAATGTATAGCCTGATGTATTAATGATAAGTTCCTCACCTTGATGCACAACTTGTGGGCTGTTTGCCTGACATTTTTCCTCCAATTAGAAAATAGTCATGAATGGTTGTCAACCCATAACCCTTCTTCGTGATCATCTCGCAAGTAAGTTGTTTCGTCAATATCTTCGGTAGGGATAGATTGAATGTCCTCTAAAAACGGAGGTATTGAACTGGTTATACTCCTCTTCGTCGACAACGTCTTCGACCCCAACAATACGTTTCTTGCTGTGGAGGATAACGTGCAACTTTGGATTGGCCGGGTCAACGATGTAGAATACTTGTGTGGCTTGCTTTGCAACTATGAATGGATCGTCTTGGTGTCCGACTCTATCGAGATCGACGAGAGTAAATGCATAATTGTCAACTTTAACACCTCGAGGGATTTCAACCCATTGGCATCGAAACAAGGGAATCTTAAATAATTCTTAATCGAGCTCCCATATTTCGTCAATAACACCATAATATGAGTTCAGCGCCCTTACTGCCCTGGCATCCTCGAAAATAGCAAACAGTGTCACTCCACTACATTGCGTACTGCTCTTGTCGTCTTGAGCTCTTGTGTAAAATGAATACCCGTTGATGTCGTACCCCTGCCAAGTCCCTACATTAAATCTTGGGCCTCTAGCCAACCATGTCACAGTTTCACTTATGGAGCCCTCGGTAGCTCGCATGATCTGGGAGGATCTTCAAGTCCTGATAGCATACGGCTTCGCGACCAAGTCCTGATCGCATACGCTTCACGACCTTAACCGTGTTCAGATTGGTTCGCGACCATGAAAAGAAATTCGTTCCCTGTTTGGAAGTATAATCCTATCTGAATATATATAACTAAGCTTATCCATTTAGGATTAGTTAGTTATATGAGTCTAAGTCATTTAGGTTATTGAGTCTGATATGTACTTATACGATTGGACTATAAATACCTTGTAATAGGTCTAGTTTAGATTATCGAATACAATCAAGAGTCATATAGCTTATTTAAGTCTTAGACACTTATAGTTCATCGATGTAGACAAGTCTGTCTAACGTTCTACGTGTAAAGCTTTCTTTGAAATAAAGAGTTGTGCAATTACTTGAACTGTATTTTTCGATCAACCTTTGGGCTTCGGTATTTCCAAGTAAGATCCCGTTATTCCGCATATTAGAATCTGGGTGAGCCTAGTGCAAAAACCAAAGCTAGGTCTCAAACGGATCAAGTTGGTATCAGAGCAACTTTTCTATCCTATGGATGGTGAAGACTCGCCAAGGTTACAAAACTTTCGGTGAGACTCTAGGCGATCAATCGACAGTTCCTATAGCCGCGTCTCTGACAATGTCTGACGATACCTCCGTTCAAGCTAACCTAGCCGAACAAGTGGCTAAGCTCTCCACCGACATGGAAACCGTGCTTGCTTGGATTAAGCAGCAGGCCATGATTGTATCTCCTGAAGTAGGGAAGGTTATGGGTGTGAAGACTGGTGAAGACTTGCGCAGGGCAGACGAAGATGAAGACAAAGGCGACCACAAGACCGACGACCTCGCCAACACCTCCTTAGCTGTCAGATCTTTTAAGGTCGATACTAAGATTGATATACCCATATATGATGGGGAGATCGATGCCGTGAAGTTAGATTCATGGCTCAATCAGCTTGAGACCTATTTTGATCTGAAAGGGTTTAGTAGCGCTCAAAAGGTCAAATTTGCACCTTTGAAGATGAAGGACCACGCCAAGACATGGTGGAAGGCCCTTGTCGCCAGTGGTGAAGCTGACGACCTTGTGTAGGGTCAATTCAAACCACTTCTGCGATAAGAATTTTATCTGATAGGTAACCTTGAGGAGAGATGGGAGCGTTGGCACAGGTTGTACCAACGGCGCGACCAAACAGTCCAAGACTATACTACGGAATTCCGTAGACAAGCAATGGTCGTTGGCATCTCACTGTCTGATCCTCAGGTATTTCAGAAATACACATCTGGACTTCAAAAAATGATCAATACTGAGATAAGTCTGTTCGGCGTCCAAGACATTGCGACCGCAAGCACAACTGCTATGGCGATTGAGAAGAAGAACAAATCCCGTAGCGACAAAGGCACGAAGGACAGTGCGACCTCGACAAAAAGAAAACCGAGTCTGAAGAAAAACGCTTCGAAGCCGGGCATGGGTACTTTTTGTGATCATTGTCAAGTCGCGGGACATCCCAAGGACAAATGCTACAAGCTTCATCCTGAACTTAGACCAAAGAAAAATGGACCAGGGAAAAGAACAGCCACGGCTACTGCGACTTCACCCAATGAAGAAGTTGTCCGAGTGAATTCGGTTAATGAGGCAGATACGACCTTGTCTTTGATGGCAATGCCGAAGGAGAAGGGTTCGGATCCACCGAACGACCATCACCCAATGGAGGACTTGTTCACCATCAACATCCAGGTGAAGCACGAAGTAGTAGCAGCGATATTCGATCCTGGAAGTCAGAAGAATCTGGTCTCCGCTGGATTGGTTCGGCGACTTGGTTTGAAGACAACCACACACCCGCGACCATATCCGCTGGGTTGGTTTACATGCGACGTGAACCAACAGATTATGAGTCAGTGTGTGTTGAAGTTTGCGATCTCTGTACGATATATTGATGAGGTGCAATGCGATATTGTCCCTATCGATATCTGTCAGGTGATCTTTGGGAGTCTGTATCTGTATGATCGAGACACTCACTTCCATCGGCGAGCGCAAGAGTATGACCTCACCAAAGACGGAGTTAAGTTCGTGATCAGTAGAGACATCCACGTCAACACTTCAAATTTGATTACCGCAAATCAAGCCAAACGAATTGTTAATGCATGTCACAAGTATGTGCTTGTCATGATTCGACCCATTGGTCAAGGTGAGGGTACTCGACCAGCATTGTCGTTGGTGTGCCGAGAAGATTCTGGTCGTTTGTCGGGACTGCTGGAGAAATACAATGATCTATTCGAGACTACCCGGGGTCGTCCGCCGAAACGTCCAGTCGAGCACGAAATTCAACTTGTGTCCGATGCGACATTGCCCAATCTGAGTATGTATTGTAACTCAGTATTGGAGAAGGCTAATTCTGATTGAATCGAGTTGCAAAGCTGGAACAGGGGTTTTGGCATTTCCCGGCGATCACCGGCGATGAGATGCATAAGAACTCAATTCAAAGCTACAGTACGATAAGGGAGATGGGAGAACCTTACTGGTGCTGTTAATTTGGATGAAGAGGCTGCGGTTGAAGCTGTCACCGTGAGCCTCCTTCTGTGCTCGCCAGAGAAGACGACAGCAGAGAAGAAATATGGTTTAATTGCTTGAGGGGCTTTGGAGAGCAATGCTAAAGATGAAAAAGCTGCTCTGGGTTTGCTATTTATAGGCAAAGCAAAGCGAAGCAAAGCTCACTGCTTGCTTGCGCCGGTGAAGACTTCGGGTTGAAGCAACGGCGAGCAGGTGAAGTTGTGCAAGCTGATGGTGAACTGGACAAGACTGCCACGGCGATGACTGAGGTGCGCACAAGTATGCACATGCAAACACGGTTGCAAGAAGCACGGGCTAGAGCGGCGCTCGATCGGCGGCGAAAACACGGCAACAAGTGCTCCTAGTCGCTGTCACACGACGATTATCGAAGCCATGCAGGTTGTGGTCGAGGTCAATGACGAGTACTGTGCACCGCTGGCCGAGGTCGAAGATGCTGATTTTGCTGAGCCCTGGTCGCGAACTGCTGCTGCTTCGGTCGTGAACAGTGGCTGTGGTCGAGCCAGGGACCTAATTGCAAGAATCTTTGTTTGCAACTTGGACTGATTTGTAATTTCTGATCTAGAGGTAGTTAATTTGCAATCTGATTTCACAGATGAGTATAAACTTAATCTTTGTACTCATCTAGCAAGAGATTTGGTAAAATTTGGCATGATTTGATGATTTTCGATATAAACCGAAAATAGGGTACTTTAGGGTAAATTAAGATCTGAGTTTTGATCGATTTTGAATTCTGGCATCTAGAATGAGATTTTGAAATCTGGACAGAAGGGAAAATTGTATCAAATAGAATTTGAAAGAGATTTGCTGAAGAAATTCTGAATTTGAAGTCAATCTGAAGATTTTAGCCTTTTTAGGTTTCCAGATATCAGATAAAGGACTAATTTGCAATATAATTTGGACTGATATGTGAAACAGGCTTAAATGATGAAATCTGAGTGCCAACTTTCTAGATTAAGGTATTGGTATACCCATGATCATAATCCAAGAATAATTGGTCTGGATTAGGTCAAGATTTGGCTAAATCTGAGTTCAGAGTATTTAGGGTAATTAGAATATTAAGTAAAATCCTGTTTTCGAAAACATAAAATGATTGATAGATCTGGGAGTTAGAGATGGAATTGAATCTGGCTTCTGAAGGCTTTTATGTTTAGAGTAACTGACAGATCACATCTGGGAAATCTGATCTTAATTTGGGTTCACAAGAAAGATTTTGAGATTTTAGGGCTTAAGATAAATTAGGGTTGAACTGATCTTGCTACTACTACAGATTCATGCATGCATGATGTTCATGAAAAAGGAAGTTTTTACCCCTAAACTCAGGGTGTTACAGAAATCATTTATGGTGCAAAATATCAAGGCCAGCAAGATGAAATTCTCTTTCTTGTATGCATCCCACACCTGCACCCCCTGGCTCCACAATTTCTGTAAGTCCTCGATTAAAGGCGCTAGAAACACGTCGATATCATTTCCAGGTTATCTGGGTCCTGAGATTAGTAACGACATCATGATGTACTTGCGCTTCATACATAACCAAGAAGGAAGATTGTAGATGCATAAAAGAACCGGCCAAGTGCTATGCCAACTGCTCATATTACCATGTGGGTTCATACCATCTGTACTCAGCCCAAACCTTATATTCCTAACTTCGCCACCGAACTCATCAAATGTTATGTTGATGTTTCTCCATTGAATAGAATCAGCTGGGTGTCTCAGTTTTCCGTCTTGTTTTCGGCCTTCAGCATGCCAACGCAAGTACTTCGTGACTTTCAGATTTGCAAACAGTCGTTTCAATCTAGAGATCACAGGCAAGTACCACACAGTTTTGGCCGGAGGTCCTTTCTTTACCTCGTGACGTTCATTGTCAATCCGGTCCCTACACGTATACCTCGATGCGTCACATCTTGGACAAACATGTAAATTGGAGTATTCGTTACGGTACAACACACAATCATTTGGGCATGCGTGTATTCTTTTGATTTCCATTCCCAACGGACAAAATAGTTTTTTGGTTTGGTAAGTAGATTTTGGCAACTCATTTCCCTCTGGAACCATGTCCGCTAGAATATCTAATAGTGCCATGAAACTCTTATCGCTCCAACTGTTGCTTGCCTTCAAGTTATATAATCTCAGCACATAAGACATCTTTGTAAATTTTGCACATCCAAGGAACAGAAACTTCTCAAAGTCACCAATCAGTTTCTCAAATTCACAGAAGTCGTTTTCGTTGTAATCTTCTTCTACATCACGTAACATCTCATCTAGATTGTCATCATCATCTACGTGCACATCGGAATGAACATTATCAAAATTCAGATGATCATCGATATTATTGCAATCCACATCAGGGTCCTGCTGATTGGTAGCGATGCTTGTTTCCTCATGATCTTCACCATGCCATATCCAATGGGTGTATCATGCATTAAAACCACGATGAATCAAATGATTCTTTATTTGATCAGAGTTGCTAAACCTCTTCAAGTTCATACAATCTATACAAGGACAAAGTATATCTTTCTCCCCCTTCCTCGCCTTTTGCTGCTCAGCAAATTTAATAAACCCATTCACACCATCCAAATATTCAAGAGTAGTACGTTTTATTCCATATATCCAATATTTCCTGTCCATCTACAATTAACAAAATTTAACGAGTCAAGCATGCATGAAATGTGCCCAATTAAGCTATGTATATGTACACAACCTCTTACAACTAATATGTGAAACCCTAGCCTGATGAAATTAACACTAATTAACCTAACTACACAATACAAGCTAGTGAGCTCCTAAAACATGAGACATTTCCAGCTAGCGAGCTAGCTCCCAAGCTTGGAGCTACAAGCTTGGAACTACACAATACATCTAGCTTGCAAGTAGAGAGAGAGGGAGATATAGAGGGAGAGAGAGATAAGTGATGACAAGCTTACATTAAAGAGAGGGGTCCAATCAACTTCGTTCCAGTTTGCCCTTATCACTCTAGCAGTGTAGTTTCGAGCGTGGAACTCTCATCACAAATAGAGGGAGACAGAGTGCAACAGAACAAAACAGTAGCTCAGCAATGGTCGAGTGGGTTTTTATTTATACTGGACCAATTTTTAACGGTAAATACGTAAATCACTGTTAGAATATGTGCGTGTAATTTCGTATGTGCCTCTTCTATCGGTAAATACACATATATACCGTTAGAACAGGTATAGGTACATGGCCAAAACAAAAGCAAGCTGGTTCATGCATGAGATAGCAATCTAAGAACATACATGCACACCAGTTCAAAAATTGAAGTGGATGCCTGAAGCACATATGCAAATACATATGTTTCTTCTAACGGTAATTATGTGTATGTACCGTTAGAAAAGGTACAGGTACATGTCATAAAAAAAAGCAAGATATTTCATGCATGACACAGGAATATAATTACAAACATACACACTAGTTCACAAATTGAAGTGCATGCCTGAGCACATGTGCAATTACAAGGGTTTCTTCTAACGGTAATTATGTGGATGTACCGTTAGAAAAGGTACAAGTACATGGCTTAAACAAAAGCAAGCTGATTCATGCATGGCACAGCAATTTAAGTACACACATACACACCAGTTCACACATTCAAGTGCATGGCTGAAACACATATGAAAATATAAGTGTTTCTTCTAACGGTAAATATGTGGATTTACCATTAAAACAGGTACAGGTACAGGTACATGGCTGAAACAAAAGCAAGCTGATTCATGCATGACACAGCAATTTAATTACAAACATACACACCAGTTCACACATTCAAGTGCATGCCTGAAGCACATATGCAAATATATGTATTTCTTCTAACGGTAAATATGTGGATTTATCGTTAGAAAAGGTACAAGTACATGGCTGAAACAAAAGCAAACAGGTTCATGCATGACACATCAATTTAAGCTCACACATGCACAACAGTTCACAAATTGAAGTGCATGCCTGAAGCACATATGCAATTACAAGTGTTTCTTCTAACGGCAAATATGTGGATGTACCATTAGAACAGGTACAAATACATGGCTAAAACAAAATATTTGTCTTAACAATCAAATAATCATATCTAAATGTAACACCAAACAGATCTTAACTAGAAGATAAAGAAATATTTCAAGAGATGTAATTTGTAGATTAACTAAGAGACACAAAAATACTTTTCTTAGGTACTTGGTACTTCATCTTGCCAAAGAAATTTAAAATCTCTACTTACATAAGATCTTGGTTTGCCTCAATTCCTTCAAGAAAATGGAAGAGGAAACATAAAAAATGAGTACTATTTAAACTCATTCTAGAATGGCTGAAACAAAAGCAAGCTGATTCATGCATGACACAGCAATTTAGGTACAGACATACACATGCCAGTTCACAAATTCAAGTGCATGTCTGAAACAGCAATATAAATACACACCTACCCACCAATACAATTAAATACACAAATACACCCATGTACACATTCAAGTTCGTGTCCCAAATAGCAATACAAATACACAAATATACAACAATATCAATGTTCGTTATCATCATCCGATTCCTCAGTTAGATGATATGCTTGTCAAATTGAGTGGTTCTACCATCTTTTCTAAAGTCAATTTGCGTAGTGGATACCACCAAATTAGAATGAAACTGGGTGACGAATGAAAAACTGCTTTTAAGACTAAATTTGGATTATATGAATGGTTGGTCATGCTATTTGGTCTTACTAATGCACCTAGTATGTTTATGCGCTTAATGTACGAAGTGTTGCGAGCTTTTATCGGACACTTTGCGGTGGTTTACTTTGATGACATCTTAGTCTACAGCAAGACTTTCGATGATCATTTGGGGCATTTACATCAAGTTTTTGCTGTCTTGAGAGAGGCACATTTGTTTGCTAACCTTGAGAAGTGCGCCTTCTGCACGAATCGAATCGTGTTTCTTGGTTTTGTTGTGATTGCACAGGGCATTGAGGTGGATGAACAAAAGGTGCAAGCAATTCGAGCATGGCCTACACCTACAACAGTCACACAAGTGCGGAGTTTTCACGGACTTGTTAGTTTCTACCGCCGGTTCATACAAGATTTCAGTACGATTGCTGCCCCACTCAATATGCTGACCAAGAAGAACATGCCTTTCAAGTGGGAACAGGCGCAAGAGGACGCTTTCAACACATTGAAATATAAGTTGACCAATGCACCACTTCTACAACTTCCTGATTTTAATAAAACTTTTGAAATCGAATGTGATGCTCATGGTATTGGAATTGGATGTGTTCTCATGCAAGATAGAAAACCCATTGCTTATTTTAGTGAGAGGCTTAGTGGTCCAAATTTAAATTACTCAACTTACGACAAGGAATTGTATGCATTGGTTAGAGTATTAGAAACATGGCAACATTACCTCAAGCTGACAGAATTTGTAATACATTCAGATCATGAAGCATTGAAGCACATTCGTAGCCAAAGTAAGTTGAATCGTAGACATATGCTAAGTGAATTGAATTTATTGAATCCTTTCCGCATGTTGTCAAATATAAGAAAGGTAAAGATAATTTGGTTGCTGATGCCTTGTCTAGACGTTACATCTTGTTGTCCCAACTCGATTGCAAAATTCTTGGGTTAGAGAGTTTGAAAGAATTATATTCAACTGATTTGGATTTTAAAGCATTTACATTAATTGTAAAGAAGGAAGATGTTGGGCTCAATATGTACTAAATGATGGTTATTTGTTTAGAGCTAACAAGCTGTGTGTTCCTGCGAGTTCTGTTCATCTTTTGTTGTTACAGGAGGCTCATGGTGGAGGATTGATGGGACATTTCAGGATACGCAAAACCGAAGATGTTTTGGCCACCCACTTCTACTGGCCGAAGATGAGGCGATATGTCGAACGCTACGTAAGGCGATGCACTACTTGTCAAATAGCTAAGTCTTGCTTAAACCCACATGGATTATATATGCCTCTTCCTATTCCGAAAGTACCTTGGGAGGATATTTCTGTGGATTTTGTGTTGGGATTACCAAGGACTAAGAAGGGGAGGGATATTATCTTTGTTTTCGTTGATAGGTTTTCTAAAATGGCTCATTTTATACCTTGTCATAAGAGCGATGATGCTACCCACATTGTTGATTTGTTTTTCAGCGAGGTTGTTCGTCTCCATGGAGTGCCGAAGACAATTGTTTCTGATCGTGAGTCACTTTTGGAGGACGCTTTGGGGGAAGCTTGGAACGAAGCTGTTGTTTTCAACGACTTGTCATCCCCAGACTGATGGCCAGACCGAGGTCGTCAACCAAACACTTGGCTCTATGCTACGGGCAGTTCTCAAGCAAAATCTGAAGCTTTGGGAGGAGTGTTTGCCACACATTGAATTCGCATACAACCATGTTGTGCACTCTACTACCAAGTTTTGTCCAGTCGAGGTCGTCTATGGATTTAAACCTATTGCGCCAATTGATTTATTACCTCTACCACTTTCCGAAAGAGGTAAGCTTGATGCCAAACAGCGCGCTGCAATGATTCATAAGATACATTTGATGACCAAAGAAAATATTGAGAAGATGCAACTTCAATATAAGAAGCATGCGGATAAAGGCAGAAAGGAAGTTGTGTTCAAAGAAGGAGATTTAGTTTGGTTGCATTTGCGTCATGATCATTTTCCAGAATAGCGTAAGTCCAAACTAATATCGCTCGCTGATGGTCCATTCAAGATTCATGCCAAGATCAATGCTAATGCTTACCAATTGGAGCTACCTGAGGACTATGGAGTAAGTGACACATTCAATGTTGTTGATTTATCTCCATACTTGGGTGAGAACGATGGGCAAGAGTCGAGGACGACTCTCTTTCAAGAAGGGGAGTATGATGAGGACATCACGACCACACACTCACAAGTATTAACAAGAGTGCATGCGCGTCGCCTTGAACATCAGGTGAATTCGTTTCTTGGGTAAATTAATTATTTAATTACAGAACAAATGATATTACCTAATGATTGTTCTTTGCTTGTTGATACATCTGAGGGAGTTCTCGATGAAGTTGTTGATCCAGCAACTTCGACCAACAATCCTTTCGACTTCATTGATTAGAATAACTCTGTATTCATTCAGAAAGGCTCAAGGTCGCAGTCCATGATCGGGAGCACATGGTCGCAGGCCAAGGACATAAGGTCGCAGCCCATGATCGGCATATGGCCGTAGCCGACCATACCTGAGGACCCATGGTCGCAACTTGAGGACCATCCAGTCGGCCGATCAAGCTTGATTATCCAGCGACTTCAACCAAGCGGCAATTTCAGCATAGATATCCAAGATAGTTGTGCAAATAGTTGTTGGAAAGATATTCAAAAGATTTTTCCAATGCATCAAGAATCATTGAATTCTGACATCATATGCAACCAGGAGATCCGAAACAATGTCAAGTGCACGAGGGGGAAGAGTCCTGTTCAGATCCGTGAAAATTAGCTCTGAATTTTCTTTCTATAGTTTATTAGGATTCTATTCTGTTTCGAATTAGTTTAGAATTCTGGTTTTAAATCTTTTATCTTTGTAGACACCATCCTCTATAAAAGAGAAGGCATGGTCTTAGTTTTATGGAGACTTCGTTGATATACAGATTGTATGCTCGTGCCTTTGCTGACTTGTACAATTCGGAGTCTCAATGTTCAACTCATAATTCAGATTATGGAGTATTATCCTTCTGCTATTGCTCTTGCTTTTCTTTATTGATTTGCTTGAGTTGTTCTTCGTGAACAGGTCAACCAAGTTTTACTCAGTTGATTACCAATTGAGGAGTGATTTAGCAATTGTGAGGTTTCTGGTTGCATGTTTGATCGTGGTTAGCCGTCCCTTCATCAAGGTCACAACTCACATTTATCCATGGATTTCTCCTACGACGGAAGATCGGGACCAAACTACATGCACGCATCTTAAGGCGAGGCATGTGCATATCAGCGAGTCTCCGAGACCTCAGGATAAATCACTGTGTTTGTTTTTCTTACTCTTTCTTAGTGCAAAATATTATTAAATTGTTTCAGTTTATTTGCTCTTTGTCTTTTCCTTGCAAAAATTGTTGTTAGTCGAAAAGTTTTAAAGCCTCCTATTCACCCCCCTCTAGTCGGCATCCTCGATCCTACAACAGGTTGGTACCAGATTGAAATAATTTCGAAGGATGTGAATTCTAATCGGAGAAATTGAAAATAGAATTTATATGAGAACCATCCTATTTATATACAAAGAATGATATGGGTGGATCTTCAGGTTGAATAAGGAAGTCGAGTTCCAAAAGGATACGCGACTCCGTCAAGGCTCTGCGACCTTGGAAAGGGTTTGTGACCTCGGAAGGATACGCGACCTCGATTCGATCTCTGGTCAGAATTGTAGTCTGATCCGAATATATATAACCAAGTCTTATCTGTTAGGTTTGGTTAGTGTCCGAGCCTAATACGTTTAGGTTATTGAGTCTGATACGTATTCATACGATTGGACTATAAATACTTTGTAATAGTTCTGGTTTAGATCATCAAGTCTAGGTTGAACTTATTTAAGTCTTAGACACATAGTTCCTCAACGTAGGCGAATGCATCCTAACGTTCGATGTGTAAAATCCTCTTTAAAATAAAGAGTTGTGCAATTACTTTGAGTTGTGTTTTTCAATTAACCTTTGGGTTTTGGTAATTTTGAGTAAGATCCCATTATTCCGCATATTAGCATCTAGTCGAATATAGTCCAAACTCGTCTATATTTCAATCAGCATCAGATCTAGTTGGTATCAGAGCAACTATCCTGTCCTATGGATGGTCAAGACTCGCCAGGGTTACAAAACCTCCGGTGAAACTCTTGGCGATAATTCGACAGTTCCTATAGTCGCATCTCCAAAGATGTCTGATGATACCCCCGATCAAGCTAACCTAGCCGAACAAGTGGCTAAGCTCTCCACGGATATGGATACCGTGCTTGCTTGGATTAAGCAGCAGGCCATGGCTGTACCTTCTGAAGTTGATACTTCAAAAGGCAAGATTAAGGGTGTGAAGATTAGTGAAGACTTGCACAGGGCAGGCGAAGATGAAGACGAAGACGACCATAAGGCCGACGACCTCACCAACACCTCCTTAGATGTTGGATATTTTAAGGTTGACGCTAAGATCAATATACCCATATTACGATGGGGTGATCGATGCTGAGAAATTGGATTCTTGGATCGATCAACTTGAGAGTTACTTTGACCTGAAAGGGCTCAGTACCGCTCAAAAGGTGAAGTTCGCACCTTTGAAGATGCAGGATCATGCCAAGACTTGGTGGAAGGCCCTTGTCATCAGTGGTGAAGCTGACGACCTTGCATGGGGTCAATTCAAATGACTCCTGCGACAAGAATTCTACCCGATGGGTTACCTTGAGGAGAGATGGGATCGTTAGCACTGATTATACCAATGGCATGACCAATCTGTCCAGGACTATACTACGGAGTTCCGGAGACAAGCAATGGTCATTGGCATCTCGCTGTCTGACCCTCAGGTATTTCAAAAGTACACATCTGGACTTCAGAAATCGAGCAGTGCTGAGTTAAGTCTGTTCGGCATCCAAGACATCGCGACCGTGAGCACAACTGCTATGGAGATCGAAAAGAATAATAAATCCTGCAGCGACAAAGGCACGAAGGAGAGTGCGACCTCGACAAAAAGAAAGCCGAGTCCGAAGAAGAAAACTTCAAAAACAGGCACAAGTACTTTCTACTAGAATTGTCAAGTCACGGGACATACCAAGGATAAATGCTACAAGCTTCATCCTGAGCTTCGACCAAAGAGGAACGGACCAGGGAAAAGAACAGCTATAGCTACTACGGCTCCACCCGAAGGAGTTGTCCGAGTAACTTCAGCCAATAAGGCGGATATGACTTTGTGTCTGATGGCAATGCCAAAGAAGAAAGGGTCGGATTCACCTGACGACTATCACTCAACGGAGGACTTGTTCACTATCAACATCCAGGTGAAGCACGAAGTGGTCGCAGTGATATTCGATCCCGGAAGTCAGAAGAATTTTGTTTCTGCTGGATTGGTTTGATGACTTGGTTTGAAGATGACCACACACCCGCGACCGTATCCGCTGGGTTGGTTTACATCTGACGTGAACCAAAAAATTACGAGTCAGTGTGTGTTGAATTTTGTGGTCTCTGCTCGATATATCGATGAGGTGCAATGCGACATTGTTCCTATCGATATTTGTCAGGTGATCTTTGGGAGTCCATATCTGTATGATCGTGACGCTCACTTCCATCGGCGAGCGCAAGAGTACGAGCTCTCTAAAGATGAAGTTAAGTTCGTGATCAGTAGACGTCCACGTCAACACTTCGTACTTGATTACCGCAAATCTGGCCAAACAAATCGTTAATGCATTTCATAAATACATGCTTGTTATGATTCGACCAGTTGGTCAAAGTAACAGTACTCGAGCAGTGTTGTCGTTGGCGTGCCGAGAAGATTTTGGTCGTTTGTCAGGACTGCTGGAGAAATATAGTGATCTGTTCGAGAGTACCCAGGGTCATCCGCCGAAATGTCCAGTCGAGCACGAAATTCAGCTCGTGTCTGATGCGATACTCCCCAATCTGAGTATGTATCGCAACTCAGTATTGGAGAATGAAGAGATCAAAAGACAACTTGGTGAATTATTAAGAGATGGTGTAATCCAACCAAGTAGTTTACCTTGTGGATCTCCTATGGTGTTAGTGCCAAAGAAATATGGGACTTAGCGTATGTGCATCGACTACCAAGCACTAAACAAGATCACCATCAAGAATCGGTACCCCCTTCCTCGTATTGACGAACTACTAGACCAATTGAAGCATGCTGCTGTCTTTTCGAAATTGGATCTAAAGTCAGGGTATCATGAAGTCAATATCCAAGAGGAGGATACTTGGAAAACCACGTTCCAAACGTGACATGGTCTGTTCAAATAGTTGGTCATGTCGTTTGGTCTCTACAACACCCTAGCAACTTTCATGCATCTTATAAATGACGTATTGCGACAGTTCATCGACGACTTTGTGATCGTTTACCTCGACAACATACTCATCTATAGTCGTTCATGGGACGAGCACCTCATTCATGTCTAAAAGGTGTTCGAACAGTTTCGGCAACATCAACTTCACCTCAACCGTAAAAATGCGAGTTCGGCCAGCAAACTCTACTTTACCTGGGATTCATGGTCGGCAAGGGTACATTGCAAATCGACCCGGATAAGGTAAAAGTAATTCGAGAGTAGCCTCGACCGCGAACAGTTACAGAAGTGCATAGTTTTGTGGGAGCATGCCAATACCTTCGAAAGTTCATACGACACTTTTCGATTATGGTTTCTCCGTTGCATGCATTAACCAGGATCGATCAGAAGTTCGAATGGACAAGGAAACATGATGACATGTTTCTCTTGCTGAAGAGGAAGATCAATGAAGCTCCTGTTCTAGCTTTGCCGAATCTACAGAAACCATTCGAGCTAAAAACCAATGCCTCAGGTTATGCAATGGGTGCAGTGCTCATGCAAGAAGGTCGATCAGTGGCATATCACTCCGAGTTATTTCAGGGAGCTTAGAAGAATTACCCGACCTATGACAAGGAGTTGTGTGCACTGCATCAGACCGTAAAACATTGGTGGTGCTACCTTTTGGGTAAAAAGACTGTTGTCCACACCGACCATCAGCCTTTGCAATATTTGCAAACGCAATCGAAGATACAACAAGGTCAACATATGAAGTGGATGTCGTATTTGCAGTAGTTTACTCTGGTGATTAAGTACAAGAAGGGTGTACACAATAAACTGGCTGACATGTTGTCGCGACCACCAATTACGACCCTCTGCTTATCAGCATTCATGCAGATCGAGGCCTCATGTCATGATGACTATGCCACAATGTACAGTGAAGATACTAATTTTCGATTAGCACTGGCTAAGCTCAAAACAGGAAAACTTACAAAGTTCGTTTGGTGAGAAGGACTCTTGTACAAAGGTAATTTGCTTTGTAAACCTCGTGAAGCACCTCGAATTCAATGGCTGCGAGAAGCGCACACATCGAAAGTCGTTGGACACTTTGGGGTTACAAAGACTTTGCAAAATCTTCACCGGCATTTGTTCTGGCTACATATATAGCAAGATGTGGCTAGTTTTATTCGAGGTTGTGGTCTTTGCAGCATCTCGAAACCAGCAAACCAGAAATTAGGTTTTACACTCCTTTGCCCGTTCCATCACGACCATAAGAAAGCATATCCATGGATTTCTTGGGAGGATTGTCTAAGACCCGACGTGGCAACAACTATCTCTTTATGGTCGTTGATCGGTTCTCCAAAATGATTATTCCCATACCTTGTCGAAAGACTATCACCGGAGAAGAAGTAGCTCGGGTATTCTTTCAGCACATTTGGACACATTTTAGACTGCCGACTTCTATTGTGTATGATCGTGATACACAGTTCCTTAGTCACTTTTGACGATCACTCTGGAACATGATGGACACAAAGTTAAAGATGAGTACTGCTTTTCATCCTCAAACCTACGGTCAAACTGAGGTGGTAAATCAAACAGTCATTCATCTCTTAAGAGGATACAACTCTAAGCATCCGAAGACCTAGGATGAAAGCATACTGTACCTGCAGTTTGTTTTTAACCGAACAATGCATGCTTCGACTGGAAAGTCACCTTTTGAGGTATGTTTGGGACTTCTTCCACAGAGTCCATTCGACATGGAGTTTGTGATCCCTACCTCCGTGTCGAACAACAACGAAGTTTCTGATCAGGATCGAGCACAAAAGTTCCTGGAAGGTATTCAACTACTCTATGGTGAGGTTGAACAGAACTTGCTGAAAAGCTCAACTCAAGTACAAGGCGCAACATGATCAGCATCGAGTTGATGCTCAATTTCAAGAAGGTGATATGGTCTAGTTACATCTGAGTAAGGAAAGACTTAAAGGTGAAAATAAAAAGCTCAAACCCATCCATTATGGTCCTTTTCGGATTTTGCAGAAAGTTGATAATAATGCTTGTCAGCTCGAGTTATCTCCGTACATGAAAATTTACTCGGTTGTCAATGTTGAGCACCTCAAACTCTTCGAGCCTTCAATGCTAGATAATGAGCCAGATACCATAGTACCATCTGTTGAAGACTTGATCTATCAACGAGACGAACCACTATACGAAGATGTGATTTTGAAGAAGAAGGTGACTACCACCCGCAGTGGCACAAAAGAGACTTTTCGAATCGGTCGGAAAGATCAAAGTGTACGTACGGCAAAGTGGTATACCAGAGACAAAGGTCAATATCAATTTCCACATCTTCAATTTGATCAAAAGGTCGTAAAGAGAGTTGGCTCCTTCTCAACAGGGGAGTCATGATCCGAGTAGATCTTCAGGTCAAATAAGGAAGTCGAGTTCGGAAAGGATACACGACTCCATCAAGGCTCCGTGACCTCGAAAGGATCTGCGACCTCGATTCGATCTCTGGTCGGAATTATAGTCCGATCCGAATATATATAAATAAGTCTTTTTTATTAGGTTTGGTGAGTGTCCGAGCCTAATACGTTTAGGTTATTGAGTCTAATACTTATTCATACGATTAGACTATAAATACTTTATAATAGTTTTGGTGTAGATCATCGAGTCTAGGTTGAACTTATTTAAGTCTTAGACACGTAGTTCCTCAACATAGGCAAGTGCATCCTAACGTTCGATGTGTAAAATCCTCTTTGAAATATAGAGTTGTGTAATTACTTTGAGCTGTGTTTTTCGATCAATCTTTAGGTTTTGATAGTTCCGAGTAAGATCTCATTATTCCGCATATTAGCATCTAATTGAATATAGTTGAAACCCATCTATATTTCAATCAGAGTAATCAACATCAGAGTGGATCTTGTTGAAGCCCAAGAATAGGTCTCAATCTGATCAAAGAATCTGCATTGAAAAATACCCTAATTACATATAGTGCCTATGACCATGTGTTTTGCTTGTCCACAATTTGATGTAAGCAAGCACTACCAAGTTCCAAAGACCCAAATTCCACAACCATTGTAGTCTTGTATTGGTCACCTTCAAAGTCAACAAACACAACACGTAGTGGCCAAACTTCGTTGAACATTCCACAAGAATATTATTGTTTACAGACACCGTATGTAAAACGTCATGGAATGCAACTTCTTCACGTGCATGTCATTTCAGTCAGTGGAGCACAACACTTCTCCATATAAAAAATCTAGACCCTCTTCGGTCCGGTGAGAGCTTCCAGCTTCTCAGACTAGTAGAGCTTGAGCTCGAGCGTGAGCATGGATGAAGTCGGAGATGGTGAGATCAAATAACTAGTTTAAATAATTTACCTCAAAATTGCATTACAAAAATTTCATATTTCAGATTCAAATTTCCTGCATATAAATATAAAACATGAATTTCAAATATGGAGATGGAGCTCTCAGCCAAACATTTCCACAACTCCAAATTAATTTTTTTGGCTCCGACTACTCATTTGATACCAAGGGTGCATCACTCTAGCTTCTACATATAAGAGGCTTTGACTTTTACAATAGAAAAACTAGCATCAGAATCAAATCTCAACCAAACAAATACATCCAATAATCTCTCATTGACAATTATCACTGAAACATAAGTTTCAGTCACTCCAAACAAGATGACTAGAACAATTGCCATATTATAAATTTCATTATACTCTCTATTTGAAAACAGAGGTTTCTTCAGGACAATTCGTCCCTATTTGTTTTTTTGGCCATTAAGTTTCTAGATGATAATATGCTATAATTTGTACGGAGTTTTCAGATGAACAATACTAAAACTCTTAAGCTAACATAAAGAGGATCATAAGAGGCAACCAAGAATTCAAATATCACACACAACCAACCCAGCAGATAATAGATGAAAATCAGGCAAATGCTATTGTCATTACCATAAACAGCAGATAATAAAAACCATACAGGTGGTCCATGTCAATGCTAGTGTCAGTGGATCAGAATAGTCTCTTCATAGAAACCTAAATGATCATTCATTGAAATGTAACACCGTTTAGGGTTCCAGTCAAAACTCCTACACGGTGTCGAAAATTCTTAACGCGACCTGGGAAAAGGGAAAGAAAAAAGAACATAACAAGATGACTAGAACGATTCCAATCTTATGAATTCCATTACACATGCCATAGAACAAGTCATCTCGATTGTTTTTCAACTCAAGATGCTACAATTTGCATCTGAGTTTACTGCAGATAGATCATGGTAAAGCTGTCAAGGTATCATATGAAGAATCAAAAGAAAAGGCAACCAAGCAATAGAATCCAAAATTAAAAAATGTACAAGTATTAACACAAAATTCCATAAATTTATTTGATATATATAACCAAGAGAGGAGAGATCTGGGATGGCAATATATTTCTCTAATGGGGTGGGGATGGATGCAGTATTATTATCAATAGTTACACGAGGATAGTAATTAGACTTTTTATTGTATTTCGTTGTTAGGAAATTAATATAAAAACTGCAAAATAAGCTAAACACCAAAGAAAATTATCATTCCCATGGAATCCAGTTCTTGGCAAACCTAGGGATTGCTCCCTCACCATCAGATGAATTTCACATTTCAAATATTTCAGGGTGTCTACTCACAAAATTATCTTTATACATCATATTCCAAAAATAGTTATTCAAATTTCGGGTTTTTTTTTTTTGTGCAAACACTTCTATCGACAAATTTCATTGAAGTGCTAGTTTTTCATGTCATACTTTTCAATTTAAAAATTGCTTATAAGAATTATATTGTACAATTGCATGAATCACCACTACTTCAAAGAACAAAAAAAAAAAACAAGTATCTCTGTTCCAACTGCCCGATGGCAGCATCTGAATTTTTCTATCAGCAACCAAAAAGAACAGTAATGTACCATTCAGAAACATAGCAACAGCGACAAGAGGCAGATGAACAACAACATCATCAATTAATTTAAAATACAGACATAAAAGATTTAAAGCGCTAAAGGAGCAACCATGCCACCAAATGCTCATGACTCGCGGGGCGTATAGCAGCTCCTGCGCGACTGCCACCTGAACATAGACACAGACAAGCTCCTCGGCATCAAAGCACCTACCCGTGCTTTCCAACGTGACGACCTACCACTGCTCCCGCATGAGAGGTCAGGGGCCACCACCACCATCTGGTCGTCGAGCTCCTCTGGCACCACCTCACTGCCGGCATTCTCTAATGCACCACTCTCATCCACACTCCTAGCATCCTGCAACTCATTGGCACCACCCTGAGTGTCGAAATTCACAGAAAGGGCCCCGTGTCGGCTAGCACGAAGCCGCTCAGCACACTCAAGTGTCACTCCCCGACACTTCTTCACCTTTACCTTGACAAGCCGTGGGCAGCCATCAGCCAGCTTATCCATCCCTACATCTGACACAGGGCAAGCTTTGATGCAAAGCTTCCGCAGGGCAGCACACTTTGTTGCAACGCACGAGATCTCTGTATCACCAAACGTGTCTGATCCGCACAGCGCGAGACGCTCAAGGGTGGGACAGTTGGCCGCAATCAATTCAAGACTAGCTGAGGTCAAGTTCACACCAATGAGAACCAATTCTTGCAAAGTAGAGCACTTCTGTGCAACCGCCATGAGCCCGCGATCGCCAATCCGATTGGCCTTCCATCCATCCAGATGGAGCTTGCGGAGGTGCGGTGACTTGGCGGAAAGAGCAGCCAGCCCGATATCGGTAACTTCCGGTGCCTTTGCAAGGTAAAGAACCTCGAGGCCATAGAGAGCAGAAACGCCACGGTCACTGACCTGCAACTTCTCAAGATGGAGCTCGGCAAGCGAGGCCTCTGGCGGGACCGCCTGGAGAACTGGGTCCCAGTCACCGGAGCACCGGATAATCTTGAGTGTTTTCAGGTTGGACGACTGGGTGATCAAACAGGAGAAGCACTGGCCATTGTAGAGTTCTTTGATGGACAGAGAATGGAGGCTTTGGCAGGAGACATCGATGGGCTCGGAGTCGGCGAGGCCGCGGAGGCGCTTGACGGAGAGCTCCTCGAGGAGGGCGCAGGAGCGGAGAACGGCCTCAAGACCCTTGACGCCGAACGAGCAGGAGCCGACAGAGAGCTTTCGGAGGTTGGGGGATGCTGCAGCGAGCGCGGCGACGCCCTGGTCGGTGACGGCGCGGAGGGACCGGAGCTTAAGGCGGCGGAGGCCTTGGCCGAGGCGAGCGGCGACGAGAGCCAGCGCGGGGTCGCCCACGCTCTCGGCGCGGCGGTCGCACTTGAGCGCGAGCTTGGATACCGCGGAGAAGCGCGCGAGGAGAGCCTGCGCCGCGGCCAGCAGCGGCGCGCGCGCGTCGAGCGCGAGGCGGAGGCGAGTGGACGCCTCAACGGCGAGCCACCGGCGACAGACCAGGGAACAGCGCTTGCGGTCGCCGGACCCCAGCAGCGCGAACACCGCCGCCAGTAGCTCATCGGGGAGCTCCGCCGTGTAGTCGTCGTCGGCGGCGACGGGAGATGCAGATGCATGTTGATCCTTGAAAACCTGTCGTTCTTGTTGCGGCCGGGAGTTGCTTGTCTTGGGGGACCGGGGTGGGCTGCTCCTCGTTCTTGGAGGGTGGCGGGAGGAGGAGGAGCACTGGCCCATGGCCGGCGGCGGTGGATCTTGGAAGGAGTCCGGGAGAGGAGAGGGATCGGTGTGAGATTGGGGAAGAGGAGCTTGCGGTTGCAGCGGACTTGAAAGAACGGTATTAAATCTGGTTGATTGAAAGGGGGAGGTGACTGGTTAGTGGACTAGTGGAATTTGCATGTTGCAGCTAGACCTGTGTAAAATACGGGCTCCGCGCGTGTGGTCGGAAAGCCCAGCCCTATTTGGAGGAGGTGTGGTTGGACAGTGTATTTTGTAAAAGAAGATATGTGTTATTAGAATTAGATATATGAAAATAATGGATTGGGTTTTGAGGGGCTCAAATTAGACTTGAAAGAATTAGATCTATTCATTGCAAATAAGTTCTATTCAAACCCGATTTTATGGGCAATCAAATCAAACCTCCTTGACTGAGCCAAGATACCACAATCTGTTGCATTTTTCACTAAAAATATAATTAGATCAGATTTGAGTCCGATCAAATCAAGTCCAGAGTTTGATTCAACCTTAAGGGCAACAAGTTCGGTCTGAAATGAGGTAGAGCCTAAGTGGGGTCTAGGTCGAATTTGCAATGTTTTTTTTGTTTTGGGTTATTTTTTCTTTTGAGAAATATTGTTACAGCCAAATTATAAATGAAGTGAGGGAAACAAAGGTTGTAAGAGAGCTAAAGATGAATTTATAAATGAATATACCTAGCTTACAATAGAAAATATATAAGAAAAACAATCAACTAGAAATAACAGATGCATGAGCTAAATTACACCAAGACTTGTGGAAATATGGTGTATGAAATTATATCTATAAAATAAATAAAATAAAATCATTTTTATGAAAAAAGTGATAGAAAATAGAAAAAGTGAAAAATATAGAAATCTTGTCATATAGGATCCACATGCAATAGAAACCACAACATACCCTAGTTTTTTTATAAATAATATAGATTAAAAACTTAATTACAAAAATGACCCACAGTTTCAAATTTTACAAAAGTAGACCGCCACGTCAATCTGTTGAGTCCTTGAGACTCGACAAGCTCTCTGACTCCTCGGACGTAGTTGTATCTATTCAAAACTGATCGTATAAGTTATAGACATGGTCATACTCGTAACTGATCAGGACATCACTTCTTCGGATACACGCACTCCTCTGCTTGTTACACAAGGACCAATAACACGCAGCAAAACCCGATTGTTGCATTGCCAGGTGAACTCGTTCCAAAGTTTATATATATATGGTTTTGATAATGGTTTATTATCTAATAGTGATAATATTGTGCTTAGGAACTATGGAGAGGACCAGCAAGGACACAAGGACCAACAAGGAGCCCAAGTTGAGTTGGAGTCCGGGATGGATTCGAATTGGAGTCTGGTTCGGTCATCCAGGAGCAGCCTGCCTTCAAACGATCATAACTCCCTCATACAAAATCCGATTGGGACGTTCTTATAGTCCACGGAGAAGCCTACGATGAGATCTTTCCAATGGATCTAGCCCCACATCCAAATTTTTTCTGGATCACTGACAATTTACAAAACAAGTTTCGACTAGATTCTGATTGGACCGAGTCGGTGCTGCGTCACCTTTTTGGTTGGGCTAAGTCCCGTGTATTGAGTTCAAGTCCGAGTAGGGAAAGAGTCCATGTCGGTTCAGGTTTCCTTACCTGGCCACCGATCTCTTTTACCTCCTCTATATAATCACACTGAACCATTAGGGTTCTACGGGTTTTGTTTAGTCATAGTCTTTCCTTCGTAAAGCTATTGAGATATTCTTCTTGGTCGGCTAGATCAACATCAATATCTGTATTCGGAACCCCAACTCTTTTTCATGATTCAATCTATATTTGCAATTTCAGATTGCTTGTTTATCTTGTTCTTCGATTGCTTGCAGGAATAGATCTTTGTGATCAGGTCGATCGTGCTTCTAGTTCGGTCGATAATAATCCGAAGTTGGTTCAGCGATTGCCAGGGCGTATCAGTCGTGTACGGTTGGTAGCCGGATCGTGAGAGTCGTCTTCACAAATCAATAGTTCTTGTTCTCATCGAAAGATCGGACCACCCGCGTCGCATCATTTGGTATCAGAGCACGGTTGATCGATGAGAATATCCTTTTTTTTTTCTTGAGTGCTGTCTTATACCGAAAAGTCTACAAAAAAATTTTAGGGTTAGATCATCTTTGTCCAAACCAATTTGCACCTGCAATATCTTTTTGGTTTTTGCTCGGTTGAATCTTTGCTGCATCATCGTGTCGAGTTGCTGGTCTTAGCGCATAACCTTTAGAGTTTCGAGTTGAGATCACACCTCTATTCAGGCCGCTACCACACCTGCCTACCGTTGCATCCATCTACCTTGCATCTGTGTGTGCCAGTAAAGAAAGGGGAATCCGACTCCCAGTGGTTTCGGATTGGTAAAAGGAAGGTAGTCCATCTCGTATCGGTCTCGGAAAACCAGTCACCGTTTTCTTGTCGGATTCAAAAAAAAAAAAAGAAGGTTGTTGACTCGGAAAAAAAGAAAAAAATCTATATATATATATATATATATATAAAGAAAAGAATCAAAATAAAAAAAATCTGAGAAGGATCAAATTTTGCAATTGTGACCGACGTGTTGAGAGAGAGAGATATATATATACTTTTAATTACCGATTTATCCCTGCAATTTTCCACTTTTTCTACCATTGTGCCATATCATCGCCACAGCCTCCCCACAGCCATTCGTGAACTTTGCTAACTTGCTGTTGCCAACGTCAAAAAAAAACTGAGCTTTTTACCTTTGTGCCCTCACTCGTGTCTCTAGCTTGGTTTAGCGTAGGCCAGCATACTAGTGACTAGTACTTTGAGCAACTTTTCAACTTTGCATTCTCTGAACTGATCATTGCTAATCTTTGCTACATACTTGAGCCTGTCCAAGATACACTTTCTACCGACGTACAGGTACCGATCGCTTGTAATCGCTTTAACCAATCTTTAGAGCGTTTGAGACTATCACTAGCAACCGATCACCACCTGCTGCTTGGTAAGAATCGGTAAGAGCTTGATAAGAAGTTTGACTGTGAGAGAGTTTGAGCCACCTACACCTAGTAGTTGATAGGAATATATCACTGTGATTTTGTTCCTTGTTTGCTACTAACCATGTCAGGTTCGGGTAATCAAAGCGAGGAGAACGACGGCCCACTTACACCTCGTACTAAGGGCATCGTACAACACTTCAACCACTTGCTGAATACGCACACTGAGTGTATCGAAGGAATTCTAGACCGCAATAACGAAGCGCTTGCTGCACTCACCACTCGAGTGGAGCAATTGGAGAAGAAAGGAGCACCGGTTGCCCCGGTTGCCAATGATGTGCATCGACGCCAAGCGTGGGCTAATGAGGTCGAAGATGATTTCAATGCCGAAGGAAATCAATATGCTGCTGATACGGAGTCCGATGGAGGATTCAATATCAAAAATGATCGTGACCATTAGCGTCTTCGTTTCAATCGCAATGGTATGAGAAGGATTCCACCACACGAGGTACGTGGTCATGATGACTCATTTGGTAAGCTTAAATTGACCATACCTTCATTTACTGGAAAGTATGACCCTGATGCCTATCTCACTTGAGAACTAGCTATAGAACAAAAATTTGCTTGCTTTGAAGTTTCTGAAGATAAGAAATTAGGGCTGCTACTAGCGAGTTTACTGAATTTGCATCTGTTTGGTGGAGTGAATATTGTCGCAATAACCAGAACATACCTAGAACTTGGAATGCTTTGAAGAGAGTCATGAGACATAGATTTGTGCCTTCATTTTATGCTCGTGATTTGCTGAATAAATTGCAACGTCTGAACCAAGGTAGTAATTCTGTAGAGGATTATTATCAAGAGCTGCAAACTGGTATGTTATGTTGTGGTTTAGAAGAAACCGATGAAGCTAAAATGGCTAGATTTTTGGGAGGTTTAAATCGAGACATTCAGGACATTCTTGACTATAGAGAATACAACTCTATCACTCGTCTGTTTCATCTTGCTTGTAAGGCAGAGAGAGAAGTACAGGGACGAAAGTTGAGGCCGAGAGGGAGTTTCAGAGGTGCCCAACCGAAAGCTTCATACAACACATCGAGCCGAGCACCTGCACCGAGTTTCTCCAGCAACAACCGACGTCCTAGTGCTTTCACAATACCCTCACGAGTCACCGAGACGAGTAAGAGTACAGTCCAAGCTCCCGCGCAAAGTTCATCATCAGTTGCCTCTACCGGAAGAGCACGAGAAACACAATGCCACTGTTGTAAGGGATTCGGTCATATCATGCGTGACTGTCCTAGCCAGCGAGCCCTACTCATAAAGGATGATGGTGAGTACACTTCAGCTAGTGATATTGAAAAGGAATATACTATGCTTGCAATTGACCATGCAGGTGAAGGGCAACAAGCTGAACATGAACAATATGGTGCTGAAATTAATGATCGATATTTGAGCATCATTGTGAAGCGTGTGCTTAGTGTACAAATGAAGTATGCTGAACAGAATCAACGTCACAACTTGTTCCAAACAAAGTTCATTATCAAGGACCGATCATGCCGTATGATCATCGATGGAGGAAGTTGCAACAACTTAGCCAGCACGGACATGGTCGAGAAGCTTGGCTTGGCCACGAATCAGCACCCTCGCCCTTACTACATTCAATGGTTCAACAACTGTGGTAAGCTGAAGGTAACTCGCATTGTGAGAGTATGCTTTTCTATTGGTTCCTATCATGATTATGCTGATTGCGATGTCGTACCTATGCAAGCATGTTCCTTATTGTTAGGTAGACCGTGGCAATATGATAGAGATGTTTTGCATCATGGTAGAACTAATCAATATACTCTCATGTTTAAACAAAAAAAGATCACTTTGCTACCCATGTCTCCTGAAGCAATTTTAAAGGATGAATTGGAGAGAGCTAATAGAGAAAAGGAGAATAACAAAGGTGAGAATCAGATCGTCGCTAAACCACTTGCTCAATCGAAAAAGAACGAACCTAGTTCTAACCATACTGAAATTAAGTTGAAAGGTTATGTTTTGCTTGCTACCAAATCTGAAATAACTGAGATAGACCCTAATGCATCTGATTGCTATGCTTTAGTTTGCAAAGAAGTTTTGTTTTCACTTGAGGACATGCCTTCTTCTTTGCCTCCTGCTGTTGCTAACGTTTTGTAGGAGTTTGCTGATGTATTTCCGAAGGACGTACCACCGGGGTTGCCTCCAATTCGAGGGATTGAGCACCAAATTGATCTAATTCCAGGAGCCTCGTTGCTCAACCGTGCGCCGTATCGAACCAATCCACAAGAGACTGGAGAGATTCAGCGTCAAGTGCAAGACTTACTTGACAAAGGGTATGTACGTGAAAGCCTTAGTCCATGTGCTGTTCCTGTTCTTTTGGTTCCAAAGAAAGATGGATCATGGCATATGTGTGTTGATTGTAGAGCTATCAATAACATAACAATTCGATATCGTTATCATATTCCTAGGTTAGATGATATGCTTGATGAATTGAGTGACTCTGTTGTGTTCTCTAAAATCGATTTGCGTAGTGGATATCACCAAATTCGCATGAAATTAGGAGATGAATGGAAAACAGCGTTTAAAACTAAATTCGGATTATATGAGTGCTTAGTGATGCCTTTCGATTTAACTAATGCACCAAGCACTTTCATGATATTAATGAATGAGGTTTTACGTCCTTTCATCAACAAATTTTTGGTGGTATACTTTGATGACATTTTGATCTATAGCAAGTCTTTGGATGAACATCTTGAACATTTGCATGCTGTTTTTAAGGTTTTACGTGATGCACATTTGTTCGGTAACTTTGAGAAGTGCACCTTTTGCACCGATCGAGTTTCGTTTCTTGGTTATGTTGTTACTTCACAGGGCCTTGAAGTTGATGAAGCCAAGATAGAAGCTATTCAAAGTTGGCCAATTCCAACAACGATCACCCAAGTGCGAAGCTTTCTTGGACTTGCTGGGTTCTATAGACGCTTTGTCAAGGATTTTAGTACTATTGCTGCACCGTTGCATGAGCTCACAAAGAAAGGAGTTCCGTTTGTTTGGGGTCATGCACAAGAACAATCATTCAACATTTTGAAAGAGAAGCTTACGAACGTACCATTGCTCCAACTTCCTGATTTTGGTAAGACTTTTGAACTTGAATGTGATGCCAGTGGAATTGGACTTGGAGGTGTGTTAATTCAAGAAGGTAAACCTGTTGCTTATTTCAGTGAAAAGTTAAGTGGACCTAGTCTGAATTATTCAACTTATGATAAAGAATTATATGCTTTAGTTCGGACTTTGGAGACATGGCAACATTACCGGCCGAAAGAGTTTGTTATCCATTCTGATCATGAATCTTTGAAGCATATTAGAAGCCAAAGCAAATTGATTCGTAGGCATGCAAAATGGCTAGAATTCATTGAATCTTTTCCTTATGTTATTAAACACAAGAAAGGGAAGGAGAATGTTATTGCTGATGCTTTGTCTAGACGTCACACTATGTTATCTCAACTTGACTTCAAGATTTTCGGATTAGAAACCATCAAACAGCAATATGCGCATGATGCTGATTTTAAAGATGTATTGCTGAATTGTAAAGAAGGAAGAAGCTGGAATAAATTTGTGATAAATGATGGCTTTGTTTATCGAGCTAACAAGCTATGCATTCCTGCTAGCTCTGTTAGTATTTTGTTGTTACAGGAGGCGCATGGAGGAGGTCTAATGGGACCCTTTGGTGTTAAGAAGACGGAAGACATCTTGGCCTTTCACTTCTATTGGCCGAAGATGAGGCGTGACGTTGAGCACTACATTGCACGCTGCATTACATGTCAAAAAGCTAAGTCACGACTTAATCCACATGGTTTATATATGCCTCTACCTGTTCCTAGCACACATTGGGAGGACATTTCTATGGACTTTGTTTTAGGACTGCATAGAACAAAGAAGGGGAGGGATAGTATCTTTGTTGTTGTGGATAGATTTTCTAAAATGGCACATTTTATACCTTGTCAAAAGAGCGATGATGCTACAAATGTTGCTGATTTGTTTTTCAAGGAAATCATTCGACTACATGGAGTGCCGAATACGATTGTTTCAGATCATGACGCGAAGTTCTTAAGTCATTTTTGGAGATCTCTATGGATGAAATTGGGGACCAAGTTGCTGTTTTCTACTACATGTCATCCCTAAACCGATGGCCAAACCGAAGTTGTCAACCGCACATTATCCACCATGTTGCGGGCTGTTTTGAAGAAGAACTTGAAGATGTGGGAAGAATGCTTGCCTCACGTGGAATTTGCTTACAACCGATCGCTGCATTCAACTACAAAGATGTGTCCCTTTCAGGTAGTATATGGGTTTGTTCCTCGCGCTCCTATTGATCTATTATCTTTACCATTTTCGGAAAGGGTAAACATTGATGCTAAACGACGTGCTGAATTGATTCTTAAACTGCATGAAATAACTAAGGAGAATATAGAACGTATGAATGAAAAGTACAAGATTGCTGCTAATCAGGGTAGAAAAGAAATAATTTTTGAACCGGGCGATCTTGTTTGGTTACACTTGCGAAAAGAAAGGTTTCCAAACTTAAGAAAATCAAAGTTGCTGCCTAGAGTTGATGGACCTTTTCGAGTGTTAGAGAGGATTAACAATAATGCCTACAAGCTTGACTTGCCTGCAGATTTCGGGGTTAGTCTCACCTTTAACATTGCAGATTTGAAGCCATATTTGGGTGAGGAATATGAGCTTGAGTCGAGGACGACTCAAATGCAAGCAGGGGAGGATGATGAGGACATCACTTCTTCGGATACACGCACTCCTTCGCTTGTTACACAAGAACCAATAACGCGCAGCAAAGCCCGATTGTTGCATTGCCAGGTGAACTCATTCCTAAGTTTATATATATATGGTTTTGAGAATGGTTTACTATCTAATGGTGATAATATTGTGCTTAGAAACCATGGAGAGGACCAGCAAGGACACAAGGACCAGCAAGGAGCCCAAGTCGAGTTGGAGTTCGGGATGGATTCGAGTTGGAGTCCGGTACAGCCATCCAGGAGCAGCCTGCCTTCAAACGACCATAACTCCCTCATACGAAGTCCGATTGGGACGTTCTTATAGTCCACAGAGAAGCCCATGACGAGATCTTTCCAATGGATCTAGCTCCACATCCAAATTCCTTCTGGATGGCTGGAAATTGACAAAACAAGTTTTGACCAGATTCTGATTGGACCGAGTCGGTGCTGCGTCACCTTTTTGGTTGGGTCAAGTCCCGTATATTGAGTTCAAGTCCGAGTAGGGAAAGAGTCCATGTCGGTTTCAGGTTTCCTTACCTGGCCACCGATCTCTTTTACCTCCTCTATATAATCATACTGAACCATTAGGGTTCTACGGGTTTTATTTAGTCATAGTCTTTCCTTCGTGAAGTTATTGAGATATTCTTCTTGGTCGGCTAGATAAACATCAATATCTGTATTCGGAACCCCAACTCTTTTTCATTATTCAATCTATATTTGCAATTTCAGATTGCTTGTTTATCTTGTTCTTCGATTGCTTGCAGGAATAGATCTTCGTGATCAGGTCGATCGTGCTTCTATTTCGGTCGATAACAATCCGAAGTTGGTTCAGCGATTGCCAGGGCGTATCAGTCGTGTATGGTTGGTAGCCGGATCGTGAGGGTCGTCTTTACAAATCGATAGTTCTTGTTCTCATCGAAAGATCGGACCGCCCACGTCGCATCAGTAACAGTATTAGAACTGGTCGTAGTCGTATCTAATGCACAAAATAATCTTATCAGTGTTGAATCTAGTCGTAGTAGTACAAGTTTAAAACTAGTCGTACCAAGACCGAGCCGTTACAAGAGCCAGAGGACACTCGATAAGCCCTTGTTGAGTGTCCAGAACTCGACAAGTTGTTGTCAAATGTTCAGGACGCGACAGACTAACGTGGTGGTCTATTTTTATAAAATTTTGAAATTGTGGGTCATTTTTTAATTAATTTTTTAATCTAGGTTATTTATAAAAAAAAACTTCAATATACCCATATGTCACTGGTTCGCTAATTGTTGTGCAGCATAAAGGATATGCAACAACAGCTAAAATATATCTAAACTTTTAACTGATGCAGTTTTCTCACTTACAGCCGACCCAAAACAACATGTTTACTATCCGCTAAATCTTTACAACCAACTAATTAACAACACGTTTGTTATTTGCTAGTTACAACTAAATTACAAAGACTTGCAGAAACATGAATTTTTTTATAAATAATCCACAAAAAATAGTTAATTTCAAAAATGGCTCACAATTTCTGTATTTTGCAAAAATAGTCCGTTACGTCAACCTGTCGAGTCCTGAAGACTCGACAAGTGACCTTTCGCGTGGAAATCGACTTGTTGAGCACTGAGCACTCAACAAACTCTTGCCTCACGCCTCACGTCAAAGCCTCGTCCGTCCTCCCCACCCCCCTTATTTCACTCTCCCTCACACACACACACCCGAGACACACATCTCTCCCTCATTTCGATTTTGTCTCTTAGATCTAGCAAATTGTAGCCGTTAAATTGATTTAGTGTAGAAGAGAAATTTGTAGAGGATTTCAAGCTCTTCGAAAGGAGGTAATTTTTTTGAAATGCAATTACGATTTTGTTTAGTGTGTTGGTAATCACGTAATTAGCAATAATATAGAAGAATTATGGTTTATGTGGATGTAATGTGTAGGTATTATGGTTTTATACATGTGTATGTGTGTGTATAAGTTTAGAAATTAGGATTTTGTTCATGTGTATATGTACGTTTTTATTAATTAGGTGTATATGTATGTTTTTAGAAATTATGTGCATGTGCATGTGCATGTGTATGTTTAGGAATTATGTGCATGTTCTATGTTTAGAAATTATGTTCTTTTTCATGTATATGTATATGTTTCTAGGAATTATGTGCATGTGTATGCGTATATTTAGGAATTATGTGAATGTTCTATATTTAGAAATTAGGTTTTTCTTAATGTATATGTGTAGGTCGGAAGAAACTGCAAGGTATTCCAACAAAATTTTGGACAGATGTAGTACAGATGTAATGCATCATTTGTTGCAGTAAAAATAATATGTACTTAAAAATAATCTGTAACGAAATTAATAAAACTAAATAATTTAGTTGTAAATATGGGGTAATTAGGTTAATTGAAATAATTTAGGAAACTCTGTTTTTGAAAACGGAACCGTGTTCAGTTTGAGGGTTATAGGAGATGAATTTGATCTGCTTTCGGAAGGCAAATTTGTATAATATACATAATAATGCACATATGTGCATTCTGAACGCAAATCTGAACTATTAGGAAGGAGTGGGAAGTTTTTGGGATAGAAAAGAATGTATTAGTAAATTATGAAAATACATGGATGCATGGTTGCCGAACTTGAAAAACATTTTGGTCCATAGAGTTCGGGTTGTTAAACATAATGGTGTCATGTTATTTATGTGTGGGATAAATGTGTGTAGGGAATGGAAACTCCGGAAAAATTTTGCATATTTTACGGTGACGGCTTAGTTCGCGAGGGGCCAAACGAAGTTGATATGAGTCATTGCCAGTATGTAATGGGTGAGCTGAGCTTTTATAACATCTCATTCGTGGATGTGATCCTGAATCTGTTCAGGAAGAGCCCTCACAACAAAATAGTTCTAATTGAAGGGTTGATCGTAAGGGAGACAAATAACGGGCCATACTGGATGCTGCGTGAAATAAAAGGGGACAAATCTTAGAGCTCTAATGTTCGAAGAGTGAAAGACCCCCATGGCGGACTGCTCGGCTAGTTCGATATATATGTGCAGTTCTGCAACATAGAACCAATCGAATGTGAACTCAAGGGTGAGACATGCAAAGTGTCCGGTCCGACAGTATTCAGGGCTAGCGAGTGGTCATATGTATTCTGCCACACTCATGTGGATGTGTGCGAGGTATTGGATTGCCTTCCATTAGTGTCAGACGAAGATGATTTGACGGACTCAGAGGCATCTGATGGCTTTGATGAGGATAATCCTGGTCCCTCGCAGGAGTGGCTCGATCATTCTGCATATGGTCAAGCTGTGCTACCAACGGATCAGGATTCTAGGTGGTCTTTCAATCGGTGTGCCATACAACTAGAGGAAGAGTTTATGAGCAAAGAAGATCTGAAGAATGTCGTGGCGAGTTGATCTCTTGAAATTAACTGGAAATATAAGGTTGTGAAGTCAAACCCCAACCTATATGTTGTAGCCTACGTAACACTGGGCTGCCCATGGAAGGTTCGTGCCATATAGCCGAAGGATGACATTGGTTTTGTAGTGACAAGAGTTACCGCGCACACATGCATGCTTACGGAGGCACTGGACAAGCACAAGGACATGATGTCCTCGTACATCAGTAACATCATCCAACCGGCCATGCAAGAGAACATCTCCATAATGCCAAGAGAAATTATGAAGCAAAAGGCTGATAGGTGTGGATACACTATACGGTATGCAAAGGCGTGGAGAGGAAAACAGAAGGCCATTGAGGGCATGTTCGGCACATTCGACCATGCCTACAACAATGTAATGCGGTTGCTCCATAACATCACTCAGACCAACCCAGACATGTTTGTGGATGTCTTCGATCAGCCAGCTGTACGTCGAGACTGTAGCCCCATAGAGAACACTCGAGTGCTCTGTCGATTGTTCTGGTCGTACCGCCAGTGCATCGAGGCTTTGCTTATTGTCATTCGGTCATATGTGTGGATGGTACATTCTTGACCAGGAAGTACAAGGGCATGCTTCTCATTACTGTTACTGCAGACGGTAATTGTAACACCCTGAGTTTAGGGGTGAAAACTTCCTTTTTCATAAATAGCATGCATGCATGTATCTGTAGTAGTAGCCAGATCAGTATCTATCTCAAGCCCTAAAATCTCCAAATCTTTCCTATGAACCCAAATCAAGATCAGATTGTTCAGATGTGATCTATCAGTTACCCTGAATTTAAAAGTCTTCAGAAGCCAGATTCAATTCCATCTCTAAATCCCAGATTTGTTAAAACTTCTGTTTTCGAAAACAGAAATTAAGTTAATTACCCTAAATACTCTAAACTTATATTTAGCCAAATCTTGACCTAATTCAGTCCAGATTATTCTTGAATTATGATCATGGGTATGCCAATACCTTAAACCAAAAAGTTGGCAGCCAGATTTTATCATCTAGACTCTTTTTACAAATCAGTCCAAGAGATATCGCAAATCAGTCCTTTATCTGATATCTGGAAACCTAAAAAGGCTAAAATCTTCAGATTAACTCCAAATTCAGAATTTCTTTAGCAAATCTCTTCTTAATGCTATTTGACACAATTTTCTCTTCTGTTCAGATTTCAAAATCTTATTCTAAATGCCAAAATTCGAAATCAATTGAAACTGAGATTTCAATTATCCTAAAATACCCTATTTTCAGTTTATGTCAAAAACTATTCAAATGTGCCAGATTTTATCAATTATCTTTGCCAAATATCTTGTTGAATATACTCTGCCAGATCAGTGCAATCAATTTTAGTTTAAACCTTCCAAATCTCCAGATTTACAGATTAGTCCAAACTCAAAAATCTGAAATAGCAATCCAGTCCAAATTCGACCAGAGCACTTAGCTGATTTCGACCAGAGCCTCGCCGTGCGTGTGCGCCGTGGTTGCTCGCTGCCAGTGAAGCTTTGCCCGCACTCGTGATCGTGCATGCTTGTGTGTACGTGTCATCGCCTCAGCCATCGTCGTGGCAACGCCGTTGGAACATCGACAACCAAAACCTGCTCCTGTGCGCGACCAGCAGCAGCAACAGCGACCGTTGTCAGCAACTCCATGCCACGTTGCCTTGCTTTGCCAGCCATTGTCGTCACCGCTTTGTATCGCCCGACATCGTTGAGTCTCGATGGAACGACAATGTGATCAGCTGCAGAACTGTTGTCGCCGTCGCATCACCGTTCTTCGCTGTATCTTCGCCGTTGTTGCTTCTGTACGCAACCAGTCTCGTCACTGGTGCCAATCCCTTCGCTGTCCCCTCTTCGCAAGCTTCGCCTGGCCTATTTAAACGCTCCTGTACCCAGCAGCTTACTCACACTTCACTGAAAATCAGCTAAGTCTCGGATTTCTTTTGTTTTCGTTTTCTTCTCCAGCGATCCGTCGAGAAGGCTCACGGTGCCAGCATGCCCTGCTGCACCAATCTTCAAATTGAAGCCACCAGTGAGTTCCTCTTATCATTCTCTCTGTGTGGTATCATCTAATTGCTCACCGGTGACCTCTAACGCCGGCGATCACCGGAATTCCCGATTTGCCCTGTTCCTGCAATGTAGCTTGAATTGCTCCAAATTAGCCTTCGATCCTGTAATGTAAATTGATCAGTGAGTTATTTTAAGCAAGCTTGTGCATCCAGATTTCAGAATTGAACCTCAATCGAAGTTTTCCCCAAATTTGAATTCCACCAGAAACCGGCGATCATCGCCAGGCCACACCGGCGATCTTCCGATCAAATTGATGCTACCAGTAGCTTACTTATACCTCTCTATCACTCCTCGAGCAAGGAATTGAGTTCAATTAGCCTGTATCAAAAATGCCCAATTTCAGAGCCTTCTTCTCCGGCGCCGATCACCGGAAAGCTTTTCTCAGCCGTTTCAGCCCTAACCACTTTGTCCAGTATGTGTGCGTTGAACTCCTGAGTATTTTTGTCTTCTAGCCCGACACCTAGATCGGCCTAGATTGAAAGATATAGCTTTGCCAAGATTTGTGTCCAGAACTGTTCCAGTGCAGTGAGTTCACCGCAGTTCATCACCGGATTTCTTGCTGTCCGTTCATCTTCAGCCGAGGAACCTATTATGACTTTTGTTCCTGTTACTTAATCCTACCTCCTGGACAAAGTTAGCACACCAGTTGAGCCCTTGAACAGCATTTTATGCTAAGCCCTAGTTTTTGGCATTGTCAACCTTATGTCAGAGCTTGTCAGCCAGTGGCATTGGCCTTGTTTACCCACTTCTGGTTGTGAAATTTGAGAACCACTTTGTCCACTGAATTTGTAGAGTTGTGATCTACATTTTCTTCTACTGCCACAAGTTGAGATAATCCTTCTATCATCCATCGACCCTATGTCGATGCCTTGAACTGAATGTCGACCTAAAGACGTTTGCTGTTTTTGAGCGAACCAGTCACAATCTTGATATCATTCTGATATTTTGAGACATTTGGAACCTTGTAAACCTTTGACAATTAATCTTAACCCTGGTTTCCATAACTTAACCCTAATCAGCTTCTAAATCCAATTATTTCAGAATTATCGAGATATTCATCTTTGCATTATTGCATATAGTATAATAATGTATTGAAAAGATTGTGATTATTGGTTGCTTGTTTGATTGGAGAGCAGATCAAGAGCCCGAGTTCGAGGACTTCACTGCTGATCCAACATCAACTGCTGTATTTTACGACGCGGAAGGCAAATCATATCCTTGGTCATCTTGAACCTATATTTTAAGAGTTATTATAACATATCCTTGAATATAGATAATATTGCATGTGAAAGATTGAGAATGGTTGATTTATGAATTAGCAATACTAGACTGGTTATCTGTGAAATGTGAAATAAACAAGTTTTGAGCCATGAACTAATATATATTTATGTATTTATATATATATTCATGAAATAAAACCCCTAGCCGTGACCAAAAAAATGGTATGGAATGGTGGTAGCACTGGAGGTGCTAAACTACAAAGGATAGCAGGCACTGAAGGTGCAGGGTTGTGGATGGTCTGGTCACTGGCATATAAGGACTAGAACCTTGTGTTGTGCGTCTAGTGGCATGAACAAACATACTATCCGCAAGCCTAGTATGGGACAGGCCTGAGCAAGTACTTATGTGGATCGCACATGAAACCCTGCATGAGATGGAAAACAATACACTAAACTCACGGGGTTCAACTCCTCCACGTATTATAATCAAGCACGTTGACCAAGTAATGGGAAGAGGCATTTGGGGTGTGGGGGTATATCCCGCCACAACTGCGGTTTGTGTGAAGAAAACTGCAGGGTTAGGGGTGAATTGTAAGTGAAACATAACAAAAGTTCTTGTTATATCCACCTTGCCGCTCACAATATGAAGTGAGTCAGGGGTCCAATCATTTTGATAGGAAGGGCTTGAAAGTGGAATATCTTGCGGGTAAATTGGTACCTCTCTGCAGAGTTAAAAATGTATTCGAATACTTTGTGCTCCCAAGTTTTAGGAGTCTGCTGCGGTGGATTAAATCTACGGGGTGTGACACAAGTATATGTTCTAAATAAATTATTTGTTAAATCAAGATTACCTAAATGACATGTGTTGTCATGATAAGGAGTGCTACCGTGGGCTGTCGTGTGTCGACGTGTCGTGGTAGTGCTATAATCTATTGAACATGAATAGCAATGTTATGTTATGAAAAGTGCTGCCATGAGATAAGATGAGATGAGATAAGAAAGAAAAATGTTATTTTACAAACACCCATAATTCTTGACTAGTCTAGGTTCATATCATCACTACTATATGTATCTACTCTTACCTATGACTTGCTGAGTACGTAAGTGCTCACTCTTACAATCTACAAATCAGTAGATGGAGCGTTCAATAATCAAGATTAAGGCATGGAGAACTTCTTGGATCCAGAAGGAGGAGTGTCAGTTCCGCCAGAGCCCTAATGTGTGTTGTTCTACCTTCCACTTCTCTTTGTGGGAGGGTCACCTATCTTCTGCTGTGTAGATGTTATTTTGCTAAACCATGTATGCCGCGAAGGCATTGTAATCTTTTTATGTAATATTAAGGTCAGCAGGCCACACTGCTTAAATATTTTGTAAGTTACTCTGTTGCAATGTGAATATACTCCTGTGCTTCACTTATCCTGGGAAGTCAAGGGTATGTGTATGCTATGCATATATGGGACTAGTTGCAGCGAGCTAGGTCTCTATAGGAGTAGTCGTAGTCCCAGTTTCGGGGCGTGACAGTAATGACCAATTGCTTCGATTGGCTTACACAATCATTGAGATAGAAAGCACAGAAAGCTAGTTGTGGTTTCTGGTCAATGTGAAGTGAGCGGTTCTTGGTGATCGAGAGAAGGTCTACATCATATCGGACCAACACTGAGGGTTACTCACCGCCATTGAGGTAATGCGCGGGGCCCCAGATGCTCCCTAAAAGTAGGAGGATGTGCGCAATCATTGGTGCATGTGGCACATTGCAGCAAACCTTTTCACACAATTCCAGAGTAAACAGATCATGGATCTTTTCAAGAGGCTATGTTCGCAAAACCAACCCAGCAAGTTTCAGGCCGTGTTTGACAAACTGGAAGCATTGATAGTGAAGTACTTCATGAGGAGGGCCACCAATGTGGCTGATGATACGAACTTAAGCAAATTCTCTCAGTGGACTCAGGACAAGGACATCAAGAAGTGGTCCTTGTTGCACGACGAAGACGACACGAGGTATGGGATAATGACGACCAACCTATCAGAGGTGTGCCATTATGTATTGAAGGAAGTCAGATATTTGCCGGTGACTGTTGTAGTGGAGATGACATGGTACCGCACAGCCGAGTACTTCAACAATAGAAGCGTTGCGGCTAAAATGCTAGTTGATGATCCCATGAGAACTTTGCCCGATGTTGTACAGTCGTACTTGACTGCTCATGTAGACAAGGCCCAGAGGCACGAGATGATCGTAATAAACAGGCTACATCGAATAACTCAAGTCTGCCTTCGGCAGAAGAATATGAGCGGCTACACAAGCCCTGCTCACATGTCCTTGCTTCATGTGCGCGCGCTTGGTGTGAGCCCAGTGCCTTACCGTTCGGAGTACTTCGGTCTTGAAAACCTAACCAAGACATGGAGTGGTGTGTGGAGAGTTTTCATCACGCTTGGGGATTACAGAGTTATCCCTACGGTTGAGGTAACATGGATCCCAGATGTAAATCTTAGGCAAAAAGGTCCTGGGCGACGAAAGACACACCGAATACATAACGACATGGATGAGTTGCAGAGGGGTAGCTCATGAGCTAGGAAATGCTCGATTGTAGACAACCTAGACATAGTAGGAAGGATTGTTTGAATGCACCCGGACCATTGACTTAGCTATGTTGTATGTGTTTGATGAAATTTTGTAATGAAATTTTTGTAATAAAATCGAGTAGACTTGACTTATCTTCATGTTGTATTGCACTGGTTGAATTTCCATTGGTCAAATTGCACTGGCTGAGCCAGATTAAATTCGAGTTGGTCGGGTTAGATTGAGTCTGGTCGAAATTGATCAAGTTGTATTTTCGGTCGAAATCAATCAAGTTGTGCCAATTCGACTTGATTAGAGGCCAAGGCTACACTTTGACCAAGCAGCGCCTATTTGACTCGATCAGAGGTCATGGTGCACTTCGATCAAGTTGCACTTTGATTCAACCAGGACTCTTCAAGTTGCATTTCTACTAGCTATCAGAAGTTCCTCCAACCAGAAGTTTTCGAGTTGCATCTTGATTTGACCAGCAGTCTTCAACTTGCATTTCGACTAGCAATCAAAAGTCCCTCCAGCCAGAAGTCTTTGAGTTGCACTTTTATTCGACCAGCAGTCTTCAAATTGCATTTCGACCAGCGATCAGAAGTCCCTCTGGCTAGAAGTCTTCTAGTTGCACTTTATTCGACCAGCAGTCTTCAACTTTGGTTCGACCAGCAGTCTTCCTGTTGTATGTTATTTTATTTGCTTTGTTGTGTGTTATCTTCATGTTGTATGTTATTTTAGTGTTGAGATGTTAATGGTTGATTCTTTCACTAGTGGATCAGAGTTTTCACTGATATGGTCAGTGAGGACATATATCTTCTAGAGCTGTTCACCGGCATATATGATCGTGGACATTGCGGCTGTATGTTGTCCGAGGGCTGGGACCTAGAGCCGCTTGTAGTGCGTGGTCTCGTGACTACTGGCCTCTCCATCAGGGCTACATCCCCATCCTTAGGGATGCAGGTTTACTACCATTCGCCCGTATGTTACAGATAGCTCATCACATCATGCCGGATAAGTCGTTGATTGCCGCACTGGTAGATCGATGGCGTCCAGAGACCCACACTTTCCATTTTCGTTGGGGGGAGATGATGATCACACTAGAGGATGTGACCATACTGCTTGGTTTACCTACTATGAGACATCCCATCATCCCCCCACCTACGTGTGCAGATTGGCTCACGCAGATTGTTTATCGTGAGTGCCCACCTGATGCCCTGGGTGATGTAGTTCGACGGCATCTTTTTGCCTACTTGTTTGTCACACTGCAGTACATTCTATTCCCTTCGACGCACAGTGACACTGTATACACGTGGTTATTCCCCTGGTGGAGAGTATCATTGATGTGGACCCAGGGGCCATGCCACATTACAACTGGGTGATGGTAATATTGTGTGCAACATACAGGGGGCTATGCGAGGCATGTTCCAAGACCAAGGCCAGGTCACTGTTGTCTGCATGCCCTGTATTGCTGCAGCTGTGTGTAGGATCAAGGATGCCGACTAGAGGGGGGTGAATAGGAGGCTTTTAAAAACTTCAAATTAAAAGAACTTTTGCAAAGAAGGAACAAAAGAATATATATATATACTGCAAAATAAAAGAGAATAGAAGACAAACACAGGATTTTTTCCGAGGTCTCGAAGACTCACCCAGTCTCCCCTAATCCTCGTTGAAGTACTCAAATGATTGAGTCTTGCTTCAATATCCACGAATGATATTACGCACTAGTGGTTGCTCTTTGTCCACTATGGAAAGGCGAGCACCGATGCCTTTTACAAACACGTCGAGCCTTTTCGACAATCTCCGAACGGAAGAGGTCAACGGCCACGCCACCGAACCGTCTAGGTGAGGGCGTTCACCAAGAATAATAAGCAGAAAGGTCTCTTCTAGACCTCCAACAATCACCGAGAAACTAAAAGTATGCAGATGATGCGAACAGAGAACTCGGTGAATCTAAAAAGCTCACGACTTGATCAACAGATCAAGATTTTAACTCCAAAATGAATACTCAAGTGTATAAGAGAGAAGAGGGCTGCTTAGTGTCTAAAACAAAAGCTCAAAGCCTCTATATATAGCCTCAAGAAACAAAAGAGCCGTTGTGCATGAGCTGCAAAATCAACAGTGTAAACTGACAGTCAGTTTGTGAAACTGACAGTCAGTTTAGGTCACGACCAAAAAGAAGTAAAATCCGGAGAAAACTCAGCTAGCCGTTTGAGGTCGTATATGGAAATAAAATAGTGCAAACTGACAGTCAGTTTGGGATACTGACAGTCAGTTTCAAACTCAACGGTTGGCAAAATTTACGGATAAAACTTTGCTGGTCGTATATGGAAACTGATATCTCATACTGACAGTCAGTATCACAAACTGACAGTCAGTACGGACCACAAAATCGACCAGTTAAAACAGAAACTCAAACAAATCAGTTTGTGGTCGAAATGCAAACTGACAGTCAGTATAGGTCAAAAAATTTTTGGCACAGAAAACACACTCTCTGGACAATTGTCAGTATAAACAAATTGACATTCAGACTGACAGTCAGCACAGCAAATTGACAGTCAATATGAATAAAAATAGTCATACTTTTAATCCAGAAATCCGATTTAAGAGTTTAATTGCTCATTTCAAAGATAATTTTAAGAGCTATCTTTTTGTCAATAGAAGAAAAAGCCAGATATACCTAGATCTTTCTAGAAAATACAAAAACTCTTCTGCTGTAAAAAAACACAACTGAAAAACCAAATCTTTCAAAACCAAATCCAACCGAGATGAATGCAATGCAGTGACCTAATAGTTTCTCAGTTTATGCTGGAAATGTAGAGAGGATCTGCAACCCCTCTTTATAGTACGGTTAAAACTAAAAACAAATTCCTAAACCGATCAAACTCCAAACACCGAGATCGGTAAAAATAAAATCAGATTACCTCAGGTCCTTTGCATCTTGCGACTTGCGTCTTGTCTTTGTTCATTTGCAACTTGTGCTTTTATCTCTTTTGCTTTGGATTCATCTTGTTCATCTCGCATATCTTCCCGACAAAACTCTTTATCAAATATCTCAACAGCACAATTAGTCTGAAACACTTGTTTTCATTAATCATCAAAATTAGGTATAACAGCCTAGATGCAACAATCTCCCCCTTTTTGATGATTGAGGACAACAAGTGTTTGATAAAAATAATAAAAAAAATAACTCCCCCTGAGTGTATGCATGATATCTCATATGACATGAATAATCACAAATATAAGTCCAGAGCATACAGTAAAAGCCAAAATATCATATACATATATATCATATCACATCATACTCATAAACCAATCATAAACCAACACATCATATAGCCAAAACAAGATATGCATAAATATATCCATAATAAAAACATATCCAAAATCATCCATAACACATAAGAGTCATACAACCATAACTTAGATAACCATAACTCAGAGATAAAAGACATATAAAGTCATACAAAATTTCTCCCCCTTTGGCATCAAGCAAAAAAAGGTGGGAGTAGAGACTACAGCCTAAGCCTCATCATCTGAGGAGAAACCTAAGACGGCGGTATCTCCAGAGCCTGCAGGAGATCTAGTCGGATCGACGGCTGGTGAGGCTGGAGGAGTCGAAGCTGGAGCTGTAGAGGCCGATGCAGCAAGGGGCGGAGCAACAGGGCCAGAAGCTGATCCTGGCGAGGAAGAAGCTGGGAGGGCCTTCTTGCGAGGGATGGGAGTGGTCACAGCAGGTAAGAGACTAAGAATCTCCTCCTGTTGGGCAAGCAGACGAAGAAGAATCTGATGATGCTCCTCCTGGGTGCGCAGTATCTGCTGTTGTGTCTGGATCACCTGCTAGAGCTGAGAGAGGGAGGAGGATCCGGGGCTCCTATCTCCAGTCGGTGTAGAGTCTGGTGCCTAATCTGCAGTCTTATCGCCTGACTCATCCGCAGCATCGTCATCAGATGCAGAGGAGGCGGGACCTGCTTCAGCTGCAGGGTGAGCACCAAGACGTCTATCTGCCTGCCCCGGAGGGTAGAACTGAAGAGGATGGTGGGGCCGAGGGAGCTTAGAGTCGACGGCCCGAATATGTAGAAGCATCGCCATGATGTATGGAGCATACAACAGCTAGTGACGCGAAGAAAGCATGATGTGCTGAATTTCACTGATGATGAGATCAGCAACGTCGAAGGGCTCATCCTAAAAGATAGAAATCAGGATGTGGAGGCCAAGATAAGTGACTCTGGCCTTGTCTCCGGTCATGGGGACCAAGGTGAGATGGAGGATCCTAGAGCCAGATCAACATTTCGGCGCAGGCCGGCGATGTGAGGGAGCTGGAAGGGGCCAGAATACAGCATGGCCACCTCCCGATGCTCAAGGTCGGGAAGAATGTGGAGCTAGTGCCCAGAAGCGGGGCAAACCAGTTCGAGAGCGGCCTTAAGCTGCTCCTTCGTGATAGTGTGGACCTGGAGGCCTGTCATGAAGGTCAGCGAGTCGCGTTGGGGAGAGATAAAGATGGTGGCATAGAACTGCCAGATGGGCTCATCAGCCCAGTGAAGGGAAGAATCAGAGACAAGGTCTCTGATCCCAATGGAGGTAAAGGAGTCTGCCAGGTAGACGATGCCTGTGCGAGAGGCAATCGTCTGCCAAGACAGAGAGCGGTGAGCGAATATGGGGACACGGCTGTAAACACTGGTGAACAGGTCAAGCTGCAGGTTCGTGTAGGAGAGAACCTGACAAGCGTCGCGACCAGTAGGACGCGGGGAAAGATAGGGGTTTGTGGAGCGAAGGGAGCGGAGGTGACTCGCGTGCCACCGGGAGTAATCCACGAGGACGCGCTCAGGCGGCGCGAGGATCGGGTCTCAGATAGTTGACTTGTTGAACGACTGCTGTTTGCAGTGTTCTTTCGTTGGGCAACGCGACGAGAAGACGAGGGCTGGTCAGACATGGCGAAAAAGAAATAGAGAGGGAAGGAACAGAGACCTGAACAGAGAGATGAAACAGAGGATGGCCGAAGATGTGTCGAAGTGATGACTGCGGCAAAGCACAACTCGGAGAAGAAAAGGCACGAAGAGGTGAGGCACGGCACAAGGAGAGGCAACACCGGCGAGTAGTGGCGACGAAGTGCTGCGGCGGCGCACGGAGAGATGAAGTCACGGCGACCGTGGATGCGAGGCACAGCACGGCGGCGGCGCGGCACGGCGAGACAACGGCGCAGAAGGTGGTGGCGCATGGCAGCGGCCTAGCGCGGTGAGGTGCGGTGGTGCGGCGAGGGAGCACCGGCGAGATGTGACGATGAGAAGGAGAAGCCGAAGAGACAAAAACAGAAACGGGGGTTTTAGGGGTTTTGGGGCCCCAACTGACAGTCAGTTTAATATACTGATAGTCAGTTCAAAAGCCAGCAGCATGGAACTGACAATCAGTGTATAAAACTGGCAGTCAGTTCACAGAACTGAGTTTTGAAACTGACAGTTAGTGTGAGGTGTTGCATCTAGGCCTTCATGCCTAACCCTAATTTTGATGATTAATGAAAACAAAGTGTTTCGGACTAATCGTGCTTTTGAGATTGATTGATACAGGGATCAGTTGGGAAGAAATGCAAGATGATCAAGAAGAACCCGACTTGAAGTGAAGCACGAGATGCAGGAGAGCAAAAGACAAGACGCAAATCTTGAAGTTGCGAAAGACCTAAGGTATTGTGAGTTTTTACTTTTACCGATCTCGGCGTTTGGAGATGATTGGTTAGGGAAATTATTTTCTAGTTTTAACCGTACTATAAATAGGGGTGGCGAAAGTCCTCTCTTTATCTCCAACACAAACCGAGAAACCTAGGTCAATGCATTGCATCTTTTTGATTGGATTTGGTTTTGAACTTATTTGAAAAATCTGGTTTTTCAGTTCAGTTTTTGACAGCAGAAGAGTTTTTCAATTTTCTAGAAAGATCTAGGAAGATCTGGCTTTTGCATCTGTTGACAAAATTCTAGCCCTTGAAATTATCTTTCCAACGAGCTATTAAACACCTCTTTTGGACTTCTAGATTTAAGGTTATCTCTATTTTTGTTCATGCTGACTGTCAGTTTGCTAAACTGACTGTCAGTTTGAATGTCAGTTCGTGTTAACTGACATTTGTCCAGAGAGGGTGTATTTTGGGCTCAAAATTTTTGTACTAAACTGACTGTCAGTTTTCCATACTGACTGTCAGTTGGGGTTTTGACCACAGAGGTTTTAACTAAGTTTGTATTTGATTTTGGTCGAGTTAGTGGTCGAACTGACTGTCAGTTTTCATAACTGACTGTTAGTTGTGGGTTTCAGCTTTCCTTTTACGACCACGAATGGCTAGCAAAGTTTATTCCGTAAATTTTGTCGGCCGTTGTGTATGTAACTGACTGTCAGTTTGCATAACTGACTGTCAGTTTGAGTTGCTGATTTTCAGCCCTAGCTCCAACAGTTCATTTGATTCTTGAGGCTATAAATAGGGGCTTTGGGCATGTGTTTTACACAACAAGCAGCAGCATTTCATATACACTCTTGAGCTTTAGTTTTCTATTTTGAATCTTGATCTTTTGATCAAGTTGAGTGTTTTCTGATCCACCGAGCATTTTAGTTCTTTGCATTTTGCATTCACTTAGCTTCTCAGTGCGTGTTTGGAGGTCTAGAGAAGACCTCGCTGCCTTTTACTCTTGGTGAGCGCCCTCACCTAGATGGTTCGGAGGCGTGGCCGTTGATCTCTCCGTTCGGAGATTGTCGGAGAGGCTCGGCAAGTGTGTACAAGGCATCGGTGCTCGCCTTTCCGCAGTGGACAAGGAGCAACTACTAGTGATAATATCCTTTGTGGATATTGAGGCAAGACTCAAGTGATTTGAGTGCTTCAACGAGGATTAGTGGATACTGGGCGAGTCTCCGATACCTCGGTAAAAATCATTGTGTTCTCTCTTTTCCTTGCTTTTAGTTTTAAAGATTTTAAAAGCCTCCTATTCACCCCCCCTCTAGTCGGCATCCTTGATCCAACACGTGGTATCAGAGCAAGGTCTCTCGATTCATTAGGCTTTACCGCCTAGAGAGAGGATGTCGTCAAGTGGAGATTTTCTTCTCGGTCATACTGGTCGTGTGCCTATCTTTGATGGGACAAACTATCCGTATTGGAAAGTGCGCATGTCGGTATTCCTAGAAGCTATGGGGCTTGATGTATGGGATATCGTTAAACTCGGTTTTACTCCTCCGGATGATCCGGCAAGTCAGTCTGAGGACGATAGGAGAAAACTGCATTTAAACGCCCGTGCGAAAAATGCACTCTTTGCCGGTTTATCCTTGAATGAGTTCAACCGTGTGAGCAATCTCACGACTGCTCATAAGGTTTGGACCACCCTCGAAGAGATTTACGAGGGAACAACAAAGGTTAAAGAGGCAAAGTTGCTAATGGTGAGGCAAAAATATGAGACATTCACCATGTCATCAACTGAGTCCGTGGATTCCATGTTTACTCGGTTGAATAACATTGTGAATGAACTCAAGGGTCTTGGTGTTGTTTTTACTGACATTGAAATTGTGAGAAAGATGCTTAGGGCTTTACCTGAAAGCTTCGACACTCTTGTGACGGTTCTCACAAACTCCGATTTATCGACCACAACACCGACCGATCTTTATGGGAACCTCATCACCCATGAGATGCACAAGAAGGAGAAGAAGGAAGCCGCCGAACCCTCGGAGACGAAGAAGAAAGCTTTGGCCTTCAAAGCAAACGCAAGGAACGATTCAAGCAATGGCTCCTCCGATGAAGACCTCGCGCTCATGGTAAAAAATACTCAAAAACTCCTTCGCAGGTTGCATAAGAAAGGTGTCAACCTTGACACACGACCAAAGGGACCAAAGCAAAACAACTTCAAAGACATCATTTGCTATGGATGCCATGAGAAGGGACACATAGCATCAAGATGTCCAAACAAGAACAAGGCGTGGAACAAGAAGAAGAAGTTCTTCAACAAGAAGAATGAAGAAATCAAAGAAGCCTGTTTTGGAGAGTGGATGTCCAGCGGAGAAAGCTCCGACTCCGACTCCGACAACGAAAGAAGTTGCTCCAAGAAGATGGCCGGATTAGCTCTCGGCAACAGCAACGCCTCAACTAGTTCATCCATTTGCCTTATGGCCAAAGGCGATGAAAAGGTACACTCTAACGATCCATCATATGATGACTTAGTTGAAATGATAACCGAATTAAATGAAGTCTTTGGAAAAACTAAAAGGAAGTATAAGGCGCTTAAGGAAGAACATTCTTCCCTACGCGCTCAATACTCTGAGCTAAAAGATTCTTACGAAAGCATGCTCATAAAAGATGTTACAAATGCTTCATCTAAGGTAGATGTTTCCACTTCATGTAACTTGGATGATTCTCCTTCCAATAGTCATCATACTCCATGTGTTTCTAATGATAACATCTTAAATGAAAATAATGAACTTAAGGCACAAGTTGAAAAACTTGGAAAAGGCTTAGAAAACTGTTACAAAGGTAAAATATCTCTTGATCTAATCCTTAGTAAAGAAAAATGTTCTTTTAGAAAAGAAGGATTAGGATATTTTCAAAAGAAAGGAAGGAAACAAAACTCTAAAACTATATTTGTTAAAACATGCAACACATTTTGTCATAAATGCCATGAAACTGGTCATTCGCATGAAGCATGTCCCTTAATGACTCCTAATTATTTTAATACTTGCTACATGCTTCAAAAGTCGAGAAAAGGTTATGCTATAGCAAAGTATGTTGGTGCACCCATGTTAAATAAAATAAAAAAATCTATTTGGGTGCCCAAAGCTTTGATTGCTAACATTGAAGGACCCAAAAATGTTTGGGTACCTAAAAGAACTTAATTCTTTGTATGTAGGTAAACTACAAGACCGGTGGGAGGCATTGGGTGCTCGATAGTAGATGCTCCGAACACATGACCGGTAACAAGAAGTTGTTCACCTCACTCAAAGACAACTCAAGCGAGAACCAAAAGATTACCTTTGGCGACAATCGTCAAGGAAATGTGGTAGGCTTGGGTAAAATCGCAATCTCTAATGATCTTTCTATTTCGAATGTTTTGTTGGTCGAATCTCTGAATTTCAATTTGCTTTCCGTTGCACAAATTTGCGATTTTGGTTTTAGTTGCACATTTCTCCCAAAAGAAGTTTTGGTTGAAAGTTTAAAAGATAAATCCTTGATCTTTAAAGGCTTTCGTTTTGAAAATCTTTATTTGGTTGATTTTCATTCAAAAGATGCATCTCTTTCAACATGTCTTGTCTCTCAAACCTCAAAAGGTTGGCTATGGCATAGACGACTTGCACATGTTGGTATGCATCAATTGAGAAAACTTTTAAAACGTGATTTGGTTGTTGGCTTAAAGGATGTGAGTTTTGAAAAGGACAAACCTTGTAGCGCTTGTCAAGCTGGCAAGCAAGTAGCTACTTCACATCCAACTAAGCGCATTCTTTCTACTTGCAAACCTTTGGAACTTCTTCATATGGATTTATTTGGACCTTCCGAGTTCCAAAGTATCGGGGGTAGCAACTATGGTTTTGTAATTGTTGACGATTTTACTCGCTATACTTGGGTTTTCTTTATTTCCCAAAAATCTGAAACCCCCGATGTTTTCAAAAGTTTTGCAAAACATGTTTCTACTGAATTCGAATTATCCATCAAGAAAATCCGTAGTGATCATGGTGGAGAGTTCGTTAATTCAACTCTTTTTTATTTTTGTGACTCTCTTAGAATCAAACACGAATTTTCTACATCCTACACTCCACAGCAAAATGGAGTCGTTGAAAGGAAAAATCGAACACTTATAGAAATGGCAAGGACTATGCTAAGTGAGTATGATACTCCTACTCGCTTCTGGGCTGAAGCTGTGCATACCGCTTGCTATTCTATAAACCGACTTTATTTGCATCCTCTTCTGAATTTGACTCCTTATGAGCTTCTTATTGGGCGTAAGCCAAATATTTCTTATTTTCGAGTGTTTGGATGCAAATATTATATCCTTAAGAAAAGGAATTTTGGTGGTAAATTTCAAAGAAGAGTAGATGAAGGCTTTCTAGTCGGATACTCTACCACTAGCAAAGTTTATCGTGTTTTCAATAAAAATACAAGTTGCATTGAAGAATCTGGTGATGTCGAATTTGATGAAACTAACGGCTCGCAAAAGGAGCAAGTCTCTCATGAAGTTTCAGGTGAAGATCTTCAAGAAGCCATGAAGAACATAACCATTGGAGACATCAAGCCAAGAGATGAAGAAGATGATGTCAACATTGAGAATGTTGATCAAAATGTATCATCATCTCATGTTGATCCTCCAGAACAAGATCAAGATGAAGCTGTACAAGATGAAGCACCAAGACAGCATCAAACGATCACCAAGAATCACCCTCTAGACCAAATATTGGGTGACGTCAGTAAGGGTGTTCAAACTCGATCTCGTATTGCTGCATTTTGTGAACATCATTCTTTTGTATCTTCTTTAGAACCCAAACATGTTAATGAAGCTTTAAATGATCCTGATTGGGTTAATGCCATGCATGAGGAACTTAATAACTTTTCTAGAAATGAAGTTTGGACTTTAGTAGAAAGACCCAAGGATCATAATGTTATTGGAACAAAATGAGTTTTCAGAAATAAGCAAGATGAAAATGGTGTTGTAATTAGGAACAAAGCTCGTCTTGTTGCTCAAGGCTTCACTCAAGTCGAAGGTTTATACTTTGGTGAGACTTTTGCACCTGTAGCAAGACTTGAAGCAATTCGCATACTTCTTGCTTATGCATCATGTTTCAATATCAAACTTTTTCAAATGGATGTAAAAAGTGCTTTCCTAAATGGTGAAATTTCTGAACTTGTGTTTGTTGAACAACCTCCTGGTTTCGAAGATTCAAAATTTCCTAACCATGTGTTTAAATTGTCCAAAACTCTCTATGGTCTCAAACAAGCTCCTCGAGCTTGGTATGAGCGTCTTATAGACTTTCTATTATCAAAAGGTTTTAAAATTGGGAAGGTTGATACAACTCTCTTTACAAAGAAAATTGAAAAGGACTTGTTCATTTGTCAGATATATGTTGATGATATTATCTTTGGATCTACTAATGAACATTTCTGCCATGAGTTTGGAGAGATGATGTCTAGGGAGTTTGAGGTGTCCATGATTGGTGAGCTGAGCTTCTTCCTCGGTCTGCAAATCAAGCAACTCAAGAACGGTACGTTCGTGAGTCAAACAAAGTACGTGAAGGACCTGCTCAAGCGCTTTGGGATGGAAGATGCTAAGACAATCAAAACTCCCATGGCGACCAATGGACATCTGGACATGGACAAAAGCGGCAAATCAGTCGATTCTAAACTTTATAGGTCTATGATTGGTAGTCTTTTATATCTTACTGCATCTAGGCCTGATATCATGTTTAGTGTGTGCTTGTGTGCTAGATTCCAGTCTGATCCTAAGGAATGTCATTTAATTGCTCTTAAAAGAATCCTTAGGTATCTAAAATGCTATCCCAGTTTAGGCCTTTCGTATCCTAAAGATGCAAATTTTGAATTAATTGGTTATTCTGATTCTGATTATGCTGGGTGCAAAATTGATCGGAAAAGCACATCTGGTAGCTGTCAGCTGTTGGGGAGATCCTTAGTATCATGGTCATCTAGGAAACAAAATTCAGTAGCTCTCTCCACAGCTGAAGCTGAATATGTGTCTGCAGGCAGTTGTTGTGCTCAATTATTGTGGATGAAGCAGACATTTTTGGATTATGGGATTATATTTGATAAAGTGCCACTCTTATGTGATAATGAAAGTGCCATTAAAATTGCAAATAATCCTGTTCAACATTCTAGAACTAAGCATATTGAAATAAGGCACCACTTTATTAGAGATCATGTGGCAAAAGGAGATATTGATGTGAATTATGTTAGAACTGATATGCAACTAGCTGATATCTTCACCAAACCCCTAGATGAATCAAGATTTTACTTTTTAAGGGGTGAACTGAACATAATTGATATATCAAATGCTAGTTGATGTGCTAAATGTGTTGTTTGTATAAAATATTATTATTTTATTCCCTCTCTGGTCTTAAACTGCTTTTGGTCGAAATTGACCAAACTGACAGTCAGTTCCTCTAACTGACAGTCAGTTTAGTGCTTAGGAGCCTGGTCTTAGTCTCTGGTCGAAGTCATTGTCATAACTGACAGTTAGTTTCACAAACTGACAGTCAGTTACGTGCATTTGATTTTGGTCGTAGCTCCTGGTCGTGTTCGAGTCTCAAACTGACTGTCAGTCTCATACACTAACTGTCAGTTTCAAAACTCAGTTCTGTGAACTGACTGTCAGTGTGGTACACTGATTGTCAGTTCCATGTTTCTGAGTTTGGAACTGACTGTCAGTTTGGGTCTCCGGAACCCTTAAAACCCTCGATCCGTTTTTCTTTTTCTTGCCTCTTCTTCTTCTCCTCGCCGCCACTGTTTCCCGTGCGCCTCCTCGCCGTTTCCCTGTGCCCTTTTTGCCTCCTCTCCTCGCCGCCGGTGAGACTTCGCCGTGCGTCGCCTCCTCCCTCTTCTCTTCTCTTGTCGTCGCCGTCTCCTCCTCGTCTTCGACCACCGGCCGCAGTTCCTCTGTTCGTCGTTTTTGCTCCTCGGCGCCGCACCTCCACATCGTGGGACATCTTCCTCGTTGTCCGGTGCCTCTTTCCTTCGGTCGTCTTGGGAGTTGTTGCAGATCTCCGGCCGACGACCTCTTCTGCTCTGTTCGGCTGATCTGTTCGTCTCCCTGTTCAGGTCGTTTCGCCTCCTTCTCTGTTTGTTTCTTAGACATGTCTGATAAGCCCGGTCCTTCTTGTCGTGTGGCCCGACGAAAGAACGCGACAAACAGCCATCGTTCATCGGAGAACCGGCCTTCGCCCTCGCCTGAGCGTGTCCCCGTGGATTATTCCCGGTGGCACGCTAGCCGCCTTCGCACGCTCCGCTCCACAAACCCGTATCTGTTGCCGCGTCCCACTGGTCGCGACGCGCGCGCGGTCCTCACCTGCTTCACAAACCTCCATTTAGACCTGTTTACCAGTGTCTACAGCCGCGCACCCATCTTTGCCCACCGCTCTCTGTCGTGGGGTACGATCGCCTCTCGCACAGGCATAGCCACCCTCGCAGACTTGTTCGACACTGTAGGGATCCGCGACCTAGTCGCTGATTCCTCTCTGTACTGGGCTGAGGGGCCCATTCGCCAGTTTTATTCTACCGTCTTTGTTTCCCCTCAGCGCGACTTCATGACCTTCATGACGGGCCTCCAGGTCTACACCGTCACGAAGGATCAGCTTGAGTCCGCGCTTGGACTGGCGCGCCCTCCTTCTGGCCGCCAGCTCCATACCCTTCCAGACCTCGAGCGTCGGGAGGTGGCCATGCTCTATTCCGGCCCCTTCCAGCTCCGTCACATTGCGGGTCTGCGCCACGATGTTGATCTGGCTCTGCGGATCCTCCGTCTCACATTGGTCCCCATGAGCGGAGACAGAGCTAGGGTCACTTATCTGGGTCTTCACGTGCTCATCTCCATCTTTCAGGAGGAGCCGTTTGACGTCACTGATCTCATCATCAGTGAGATTCAGCACGTCCTTCTTTCACCGCGCCGTCAGCTGATATACGCTCCGTATATCATGGCGGTGCTTCTTCACATCCATGCTGTGGATTCTGAGCTGCCGCGGCCTCATCATCCTTTGCTCTTCTATCCTCCGGGCCAGGCTGATCGCCGGCTCGGTGCTCGCCCTGCTGCAGCTGCTGGCCCTGATTCTTCCGCATCAGATGATGATGCTGCGGGGGAGTCAGCGGATGAGGCTCCAGTTCAGGAGTCTGACCCGGCACCTCCTGCAGACCCCGGCACCGGATCATCTTCAGCTTCTCTCTCTCAGGTGTTACAGACTCAGCAGGAGATCCTGCGCACCCAGGCAGAGCATCACAGGATCCTGCTTCGCCTTCTCGCCCAGCAGGAGCAGATTTTTGCTCGGCTGCCTGCATCAGGATCTCCGGCCCCTCGCAAGAGGGCCCGACCAGCTGCGTCTTCTTTGCCGAGCTCTGCCTCCCGACCAGCTGCTCCAGGACCGTCTGCTCCAGCCCCTGCGGCTCCTGCACCGGTTTCTCCAGTTGCAGCTGCCACTCGTCAGGCCTCTCCAGTTGTCGACCCGACTGCATCTCCAGCTGGCTCCGGAGATACAGTCGTCCTAGGGTTTTCCTCAGATGATGAGCATTAGGCTCCATCTCTTGTATTGCCTCCCTTTTTGTGTTTGATGCCAAAGGGGGAGAAGTATTTTGGTTTATGATATATGTTTTGGACAGATGTTTACTTTCTTTATATCATGGTTCTTTATATCATGGAGATATTTTGGTGATTTTGGATATGATGTGTTTATCGTGATATGATGACTTGGTTTCTTGAGCTCTGATACCTTGATATATATGATATCTTGTTTTTGAGATTTGTATGCTCTGATATGACTTGATGATATATGTATATCTGTGAGTGTATGTATGAGATTCTCTGATGTATGTGTGATGATTTATGCTCTGATATGATGAGATGCACATACTCAGGGGGAGTTATTTCTTTGTTAAACACTTGTTGTCATCAATCATCAAAAAGGGGGAGATTGTTGCATCTAGGCCTTCATGCCTAACCCTAATTTTGATGATTAATGAAAACAAAGTGTTCCGGACTAATCGTGCTTTTGAGATTGATTGATACAGGGATCAGTTGGGAAGAAATGCAAGATGATCAAGAAGAACCCGACTTGAAGTGAAGCACGAGATGCAGGAGAGCAAAAGACAAGACGCAAATCTTGAAGTTGCGAAAGACCTAAGGTATTGTGAGTTTTTACTTTTACCGATCTCGGCGTTTGGAGATGATTGGTTAGGGAAATTATTTTCTAGTTTTAACCGTACTATAAATAGGAGTGGCGAAAGTCCTCTCTTTATCTCCAACACAAACCGAGAAACCTAGGTCAATGCATTGCATCTTTTTGATTGGATTTGGTTTTGAACTTATTTGAAAAATCTGGTTTTTCAGTTCAGTTTTTGACAACAGAAGAATTTTTCAATTTTCTAGAAAGATCTAGGAAGATCTGGCTTTTGCTTCTGTTGACAAAATTGTAGCCCTTGAAATTATCTTTCCAACGAGCTATTAAACACCTCTTTCTAGATTTAAAGTTATCTCTATTTTTGTTCATGCTGACTATCAGTTTGCTAAACTGACTGTCAGTTTGAATGTCAGTTCGTGTTAACTGACATTTGTCCAGAGAGGGTGTATTTTGGGCTCAAAATTTTTGTACTAAACTGACTGTCAGTTTTTCCATACTGACTGTCAGTTGGGGTTTCGATCACAGAGGTTTTAACTGAGTTTCTATTTGATTTTGGTCGAGTTAGTGGTCGAACTGACTGTCAGTTTTCATAACTGACTGTTAGCTGTGGGTTTCAGCTTTCCTTTTACGACCACGAACGGCTAGCAAAGTTTATTCCGTAAATTTTGTCGGCCGTTGTGTATGTAACTGACTGTCAGTTTGAGTTGCTGATTTTCAGCCCTAGCTCCAACGGTTCATTTGATTCTTGAGGCTATAAATAGGGGCTTTGGGCATGTGTTTTACACAACAAGCAGCAGCATTTCATATACACTCTTGAGCTTTAGTTTTCTATTTTGAATCTTGATCTTTTGATCAAGTTGAGTGTTTTCTGATCCACCGAGCATTTCAGTTCTTTGCATTTTGCATTCACTTAGCTTCTCGGTGCGTGTTTGGAGGTCTAGAGAAGACCTCGCTGCCTTTTACTCTTGGTGAGCGCCCTCACCTAGACGGTTCGGAGGCGTGACCGTTGATCTCTCCGTTCGGAGATTGTCGGAGAGGCTCGGCAAGTGTGTACAAGGCATCGGTGCTTGCCTTTCTGGAGTGGATAAGGAGCAACCACTAGTGATAATATCTTTTGTGGATATTGAGGCAAGACTCAAGTGATTTGAGTGCTTCAACGAGGATTAGTGGAGACTGGGCGAGTCTCCGATACCTCGGTAAAAATCATTGTGTTCGTTCTCTCTTTTCCTTGCTTATATTATTTGTTCTTGATTTGCATTTATTTGCTTTTAGTTTTAAAGTTTTTAAAAGCCTCCTATTCACCCCCCCTCTAGTCGGCATCCTTGATCCAACATGAGGCACTAACTGAGACTAGAGGAAACGACCAAAGTTGAGGTACATAACTGACAGTCACTTTGTGAAATTGACTGTCAGCATGGTCAACGACTTCGACCAGAGGCTACAACACTACTACAGAATTCATTATCACAGTCGGGTCAAAACAGTCATCACAGACGGTTCTTACCCTTCAGTGATATTCGAGTCAGTGATAATCATGTACTATCACTGACGGTTTTGAACCGTCTGTGATCTTTCCCTTCACAGACTGTTATAAGATCAAAACCATCTGTGATACTCATACTACACAGACTGTTATAACATCAAAGCCGTCTGAGATAGTTATACTACCACAGACGGTTTTGATCTCAGAATCGTCAGTAATAATATGAGTATCGCAGACGGTTCTGATGTCAAAACCATCTGGGATACTCACATTATCACAGACGGTTATGAAATCATAACCGTCTGCGATAATCACATTATCAGGGACGGTTATAACCTCAAAACCGTCTGTGATACTCAAATTATCACAGACGGTTATAACCTTAGAACCGTCTGCGATACTCACATTATTACTGACGGTTCTGAGATCAAAACCGTCTGTGATACTCATATTATCAGAGACGGTTATGACCTAGGAGCTGTCTGTGATAGCGTCCTTATCACAGACGGTTGTTTCAGAACCGTCTGTGTATTTAGAGTATCACAGACGTCTTTGAGGTCAAAACCATCTGTGATATTGTCATTATCAGTGACGGTGGTAATCTTGGAACCGTCTGTGATTGTTTCCTTATCACAGACGGTTTACAATCTCAGAACCGTCTGTAATAGTGAGATATCACAGACGGTTTTTAGGTCAAAACCATCTGTGATAGTGTTATAATCTCAGAACTGTCTGTGATAGATAGTGTGATATCACAGACGGTTCTGAGGTCAAAACCATCTGTGATAGTGATAGTTTGATATCACAGACGGTTTTTGGGTCAAAACCATCTGTGATACTGTCATTATCAGTGACGGTTATTGTGGGACCCTCATTTGAGGATTCCAATGGCAACCGCCCAGGTGGATTGCACACAGAAAGGTACATCACAAGCTCACAACAACAGGATTCACTTTAATCAATAAGTCAAATAGATAGAATGAGTACAAGGTCACGAGGACCACTATTACATTATCATAAAGCCAAGAATGGCATTAATTAAAGTTGATACAAAGTAGAGGGTTTTTCATAAATCAAGAATCAAAAACAATAACATGAAAGCAGTAACAGAGGTCTTCATTTCCTTCTGTAGCGGTTCGGCTCGGGCCTTTACCACATCGAACTCAACTTGGCGCATGACCCTCCTAGAAACTCAAATCGTCTGGACAGGTTCCTTCCTCTTCTCGGTGCTCAAGGCTAAAGGGATCGGGATCCTTGAATCTTTTCTTCTGAATTTGTTTGTAAAGGCAAGGGTGAGCATATTTTCCACAATGCTCAGCAAGTCCCGTTATGAGAATGCAGATACATAGATGAGGGGTTTTCAAGAAAAGGGGTCTTGGTTTTATATATATAGTAATAGAGTAGATTTTCACTCTCATTTTGAAGAAAAGACCTTTGTTTTCAAAAGCAGGGCTTTTAAAATCCTAAGCTAGATTTTCTGAAATGTTGCGTGTGGCGGTCTTTCATGAGTCACCACTTTACTCAAATTTTGTGAAAAACTTTCCAAAAGCTACTTGTGCTGCATCGACGTGAATAGAATCCACAGCGCGCAGACTCCATGACCTGGGAGCTCAGAGTATCCGATACTTTTTAAACTTTGCAAAGGTGTACCACCTTAATCCACCAATCACTCAGCTTTCAAGTCAGGCCAACTCCATGCGAATTTTACGCATGTGACAAGGCTGAAGTGACACAACAGTTTACAGTCCTAGTATTAACTATTTCCCTACCCGGTAAATAGACAGTCAAGTCTCAAGTACCGTTGTGGGTCCTCCCCACTGCCTTACTTCCTAGCCTGGGTCTATGTTCTCGCAAGACACATAACCTCTCTTGATTACAGTCGCGCACGACTTAATCTGGCATAGGGCGTCTTCCTTCTTTCCACCTTTTCCTCTCATGATTTTTCTGATCTCACATCACTCATGGCCTTCTGCGGCCCACCAGTTCTTGCAAGAAACTGGACCGACAACCATTGCAGGGAAAAGCTAACACTAAAGAGAACTACTAAGTTGCGCCCGTCCCATAAACAGGCAAGTGGTTGGTACGTTTTTCATGCCGCATAGAAGCACAACACAAGGTTCTAGTCCTTATGAATCTCTAGTGAGGAGTCTTTCACATTCCCAGTGCGCACACAGCACCATCCAATCAAACCATCCTCACTATCGATTCCAATCACATTTTCTTTCACAAAGAGGGGTTTTGAACATGCTTTTCTCATATGTGACCATTCAACATTTATCATATAATCATCGAGCATAGCATAGCCTAAGCATGATAATCTAGGGTAACAAGGGTGCAGGGATATTCAATGTCAAAAGGGCTTTACAATCATTTAGGTCATATCTAGTCATCTTTATTGAAACATAATTCTTATTTGAATCCAAGGCATGCATATACTTGAAAACTGTTAACATACTTCATTCCAAAATAATAGGTGAGACATGATCAAGGGTTTGAGACTTGCCTTGCAATGTTGGGTCTAGTTACTTGGGTAATTCTTTGAAGATTTCTTCCGCTCCTTCAATGTCTGGTTCCACGGCGGATACAGATAATACACACATACACTACATAAGCATACAAAAGATAGTCTTTATGGGAAATGATACATAAAATATATCATGCATGCAGGGGAAAGACTTGGACAAAGTCACTTGATATTGATCGAAGAGATGGGCTCAAAAGGACTTGAATGTCGAAAGGCTGACATTCGGTCCACGGATTGACATAGCTATAAGTTGGTCTTAGGTATGTTTTCTGGAAAAGTGGCAGTACAGAAAGTTGTAGAAAACAACTCCAGGAATCTAATGGACAAGGTGGCATTTCAATTGCTCAAGTGTAACAGGTATAAACCATCTAATGCCACTGCTGGACATGCACTGACATAGTGCTGGACATGGCTGGGAGGTAGGGCATGGCATAACTTTTGATCCAGGGCTTCAATTGATGAACCACTTTGTCTGGGGGTTAGGCCTTAGCAACAGGAACAAAACTCTCAATAGGCTTAAGGGCAGAAACTGGCCGGAGGGTGGCCAAATCAAGCGAGTAAACACGGTGGCCTGAGTTACTGGACAGTGATCTTGGCATTGAAATAACTTCTGATTCAGGTTGATTCAGGGATCGAGCTAGTAGACAATATTGCTCAGGGTACTAGAGGCTATCTAAGGGACAATGTGTGCGGGGCTAGATCGGCCGGGGAGAAATTCCGGCGACCGGCGCTGGAGAAGACGACACTTGAGATTGGGGGTTTTCTATTTAAATACTTTGAGCTCGATTCTTTGCTCAGGGAGTTAGAGGGTGAGGTGTGAAGGCTACTGGTGGGGTTAAATCCACCGGAGGATGGCCGGAGAAGCTTGGCAGCGTGAGTCGGTTTGCTGGTGGCGCGCAATCTATGGGAAAGCTACAATCTCAGCTCAATTTCAAAATCCAAGTTCGTAGGCTCGCTCAAAGGGTTGCACTGAACATCTTTCACCACTGGCACGAGGTTTAATTCGGATCGAATCGAGCAGTATTAAAGAAACAGGGGATTTGGGATATTCCGGCGATCGCCGGCGTTAGGGTTCGCCGGGGGCCAATTAAACGCTATGATACGGAGAGGGGAACGAGAGGAACTCACTGGTAGTCTTAGATTGAAGAGAGGAGCTTCGGGCGAAGCTGGCATCGTGAGCTCCTGAGGTGGCTCACCGGGGAAGAAACCGTTCACGGCGGCGCTGAGGAAGCTGCTACTCTCTGGTGCTATGGCTGAAGCAATGAAGCTACGGGGTGGTGCGAAGTGATTCTGGGCAAGGGAGGGAGCTTATATAGGCGATGCGCTGAGCTTGGGAGTTGAAGCATATCGGGCGGGATTTGTGGCTGACACCGGAGAAACGATCGAGACGACGTCGGGACGCGGCAAAGACTGTGCCAGGGAAGAAGAATCACACGAAATCGGGCTGGAGCAGGGCGACGAGATCACTGGCTTCGGCATGGCTGCAACGTGGCGTTGCTTTGCTGCTGCTGGAGCACGCGTGCGCTGGAGAATCACGGCAAGGCGCGCTAAGGTTGCTCCACGGTGGCGGCACGGTTGCGCACAGGTGGCTCTACGTGGCGATGACGGTGGCTGCGGGCGAGACTTCGTCGGCGGCGAGTCCTGCGGCGAGGCGAGGTGGCAAGGCTCTGGTCGTGCAACCTGGTCGAGGACGAAAATGGCACAAGGGCCTGGTTGTAATGCTTGGACTGAACTGCAAGGGATTTGGACTAATCTGCAAGGTTTTCTTTCGGGATCTTGGGCCTATTTGCAAATATGGAGATCTAAGGGGCTGATCTGAGTTCTGGTTTTGCAGGTGAGTGCTACTAATTCATTTGGACTCATCCAGCAGGAAAAATGGTGAAATCCAACAAGATCTGGTGATTTTGACAAAAATCGAAAACAGGGTAATTAGGGTAAACAGGGTAATTAGGGTTTGAAACTTTGGCGAGGCTGAAACTAGGGCTTCGGTTCAGTTTTTGGAATTCTTCCTGAAGAGAAAAATGTCTAGAATAGTGAATGGGAGATATTCACTGAATCGGATCAAAGTTTGGAGATGGTCTGAGACTTTTGGTCTTTTTGAGCTTCTGACAAATCTAAAAAGGACTAATCCGCAATGCTTTTGGACTAAAAAGCGAAAATGGTCTGAAAGGCGGAGTTTGGTTGCCAACTTTTTAAATTAAGGTGGTGGCACACCTGAGATCATAATTCTGAGATAAAGATCAAAATGGGGTTGAGACATCCAAGAATCCAATGAACATATACCGGCTGACAAGCTAAAGAGATGGCAAAATTTGGGATGTTACAGTTATAATCTCAGACGGTTTGTAAGATCAAAATCGTCTGTACAAATAGCATTTCATATATACAGTTCATGAATTTCATACATGCACAGTACTCAAATGTATACAGTTCATTTCATACTTGCACAGTACTCAAATATATACAGTCTCATATATACATGCACACAACTTAGAAACATGTACAATAGCATTTCATATATACAGTACAGAACTCAGAAATATGTACAATTGAGATTGAACAAATAAATGTAATCGACAATTAAAGTCAGTGTGTTAGATGTACAAATAAATGTAAGGCCGCACTAATATGAACCTTGCGGGTCCCTAAACTTCTCCTTGGTTGATATGATCTCCGCAAGGAAAAACTCAGCGAGCATCCCTCGGACAATACCAATCTCTCGAGGGTCAAAGCTTTCTGAAGGGAAGTCGACCCCCTACAGCAAGAGTTGGTACAGAAAAAATTAGCTCAATGCAGTTGTAAATTCTGCCAAATCGATACAAAGGGGAGCAGTTGTATACCTCGGGGAAATCTGGGCGGTGAGGGGTGATGATCAGGTCATACATGTGGCGCATCACATAGAACCCACATGTATTGTCATCCGGCTGCTGATGGCACTGCCAATTTACAGACCGAGAGTTAGCTGGGGACACGTTATAAGGTAAAACAGATGCCAGTTGAAATTTGTACCGAAAATTGTAACCACTGAAACTTATCGGCTCACCGCTCGTTTTGTCGCCCTCCCTCGGCAAAGTAGTTCATGAAAGCCCTGTAGATAGTCAAAATTGACAGTTTGAGGATAGTCGAAATTGACAATTTGAGGACAGTAAATCTAGATGCATGCAAGACAGGTCCACATGAATATCATCACCTTTCGAATACATCTCATGCGCGCAATACGAGTACCCTTTCCTCTACAATGAATCAAGGTAGAACACCTTGTTCCTTTTCAGAATAAGTAGCAGCAGGATCCACTGGTAGCTACATGTTACACGTAAAGAATTAAAAATTTAATCTAAGTTTGGGGGTGTGCACATGGAGACACTAATCTACGAGTGAAGTACTGATGAAAGCACTCACCTCTGGTTGTAGAGTACAAGTTTGTACTCCTTGTCGACCTGAGCAAGCAACCCTCTTTTGATGTAGTCGACAACGAAGTCTGCGTCGGTCCTAAACATCACCTCGGCGACCATCTGAGGGTCCAAGAAACCAACAGGTATGCCCTTAGATTTGGCATAGCTGGTCATGCAGCTGCACGGAAGTAACCAATTAATAAATGACATATATCCGTATATGCACGAACAGGCGTAGGATAGTAGGATACTTACAGCACCCAAGACCGTAGGATTGACAAGTTGAGCGCATCTTTGTTCAGTAAATTGTGCAAGTCTTCGAAGGCCACCTGGTAGGTCCCAACGTCGTTATGGAACTCTGCCACTGTGTACTTGACCATGATGTGCGTCCGACGCTGCGTCCTGGTCTGGTTTGTCCTCCTTATGTACCATGCATGCGGGCTCTGGCATGCTAACCCCATGCTCGAAATTGCGGTATCGGAGGCCATGGGCATCCCCAGAGCGAATGGTATGAGAGCTGGTGCACTCTTCTCGCTCTCCTTCGCCGGGCTCTTCTTTGCTTTTCCCCTACTACCCAGCTTCTTGAATGGTTGCCTCCTAGTCGGAGTCAGCTTTGTCATCGGACCCGTTGGTTGGCATCTCGGAGGGGTCGGCTGGATAGTAGGCCGTGTGTCGGTCTGTGATGTCTGTGATGTAAGAATCTACGTATTAGGACACTAACTCTGAGGGCTATTATTACAGTACGAATTATGAAACTGGTGGGGGAATTACCTCATCCAGGACGATGTCTTTCTTGGGCCATTGCACGAATGTGTGCACCGCATCCCCGAGAATTTAATAGAATTTGTAAACTTGAAACGGCTCATGACAATTGGAGAAATCTTATGGATATTCATGAAGGAACCTCGATGGTCAAGGATGCTAAATTATTTATCCATAAGGGTCAATTTGAAAAGTTTGCTATGTTGCCCAATGAAGATGTCTCGGAGATGTTCAACCGATTAAATAACATAGTAAATGAATTAAAAGGGCTTGGTATGGATGTCACGAATGTGGAATTTTGCCATAAATTTCTCAGAGCTTTACCTTCAAAATATGATACAATTGTAACCTTACTTGTGCGCTCGAACTTGAAGAGTGTGACTCCGTTGGAAGTCTTGAGTGAGATTCTCACTCATGACATATTCAAGAAATCTCAAGAAGTGAAAGATGAGGCTTCCGACTCCAAGAAGAAGAACATAGCACTCAAAGTTCAAGCCTCCAAAAGGGAAGACAATGAAGAAGAAAGCGATGAGAGAGACACCGATGAGGAAATGGCTCTCTTTGTGAGAAGGTTCAGGCGGTTCATGAAGAAGAGATATCAAGGAAAGTCCTTCAAGAAAGGACAATCATCCAAGAAGAACCCATTTGAAGAAAGAAGATGCTTTGATTGCAGTAAAGGGTCACATCTCCGCACAATGCAAAAACAAGGAAGAAGAAAAATCGGTGAAGAAAAAGAAGTACGGAAAGGAAGGAGAAAGCAAGAAGAAGGTTTTGAAGAAATATTACAAGAAGAAGAAGGATGGACAAGCTTGCTTCATTGAATGGGATTCGGATGCTTCAAGTTCCGATTCCGAAGATGAAGATGAAGCATCACCCAAAGGGCTCGCCGGAGTAGCTATCAAGGAAGCTCCATCTCTATTCTCCACTCCTCATTGCCGCATGGATAAAGGAGAATCTAAGGTATCATGTGACGAAGATGAATATACTTATGATGACCTAGTTGAGATGATCACCGGTTTTGATGACTATATGAGTAAAGAAAAAGAGAAATTGAAGGAATTGAAAAAGAGATACAAAACTCTTCAAAAGTCCTATGAGGAGCTAAACACATCTCATGAGAGTCTCAAAGAAACTCATGAGATGCTTAAGGAAGCTCATGACTCACTAATTACTCATAAAGCAAACAAAACGGGTAATGACATAGGCATCACTTGCAATATTTTGAATGACTTGCCCATGACGTCTATTTCTAACATATCTACATCTTGTGAAGATTTAATTGAATTCCCATCTAGACCTAAAATTGATGATCATGTACTTAGTCTTGAAAACAATGAACTTAAGGACAAAATTGAAAAACTAACAAATGATCTAGCTAAATGCTATGTAGGAGAATCAAAATTAAGACATCTCCTAGATAGTCAAAGGTTCTCCTTAAGAAAAGAAGGACTAGGCTATATTCCTAAAAGGGGAAAACATGCATTTGTTCCATCTAAAACTGTATTTGTAAAAGAAAAGGGATATCGCAACAAATGTAAAAGTTTAGGTCACATTGAGAAAAATTGCCATGCTAGCAAAAGTAATTCATCTCTTATATTCAGCTCTTGCTATGTGTTAAAGAAAATGAACAATGGCGATATTAAAGCCAAATTTGTTGGAACCCCGATCATTGGTGCCAAAAGAAAGCCATTTGGGTCCCAAAATCCTTGGTAACTAACCTCCAAGGACCCAAAAAGATTTGGGTACCTAAAAGGATCTAACCTTGTTTTGTAGGTAAATTACAAGGCCGGAGGACAACATTGGGTGCTAGATAGTGGATGCACTCAACATATGACCGGTAATCATAATATGTTCTCCTCTTTAAATAACAAAGGTGCGGAATATGACAAGATCACGTTCGGAGACAATAGCAAAGGAAAGGTAAAAGGTTTAGGTAAAATTGCCATCTCAAACGACCTCTCCATCTCTAATGTATTACTTGTCGAATCTCTTAACTTCAATCTCCTATCCGTAACTCAACTTTGTGATCTTGGATTTATATGTGCATTTTATCCAAAAGAAGTGATTATCACTAGTATTGATGATAATAGGTTGATTTTCAAAGGTTTTAGACATGGCAACCTCTATTTAGTTGATTTCAATTCAAATGATGCAAATCTTGGTACATGCTTGTTCACTAAATTATCTAAAGGTTGGCTATGGCATAGAAGGCTTGGACATGTTGGAATGAAACAACTAAATAGACTAGTTAAACATGATTTAGTTGTTGGGTTAAAAGATGTAAAGTTTGAAAAAGATAAATTATGTAGTGCTTGCCAAGCCGGAAAACAAGTTGCAAACTCACATCCAACTAAAAGCACAATGTCAACATCTAGTCCACTTGAATTATTGCATATGGATTTATTTGGACCAACTACTTTTGTGAGTATTGGTGGCAATAGTTATTGTCTTGTCATTGTAGATGATTTTTCTAGATATACATGGATATTCTTTTTACATGATAAGTCAATTGTGTTTAACACTTTCAAAAGCTTTGCTCAAAGGGCCGAAAATGAATTTAGTTTCAAGATCAAGAAAGTGAGAAGTGACAATGGCTCCTAATTCAAGAATACCAAGGTTGAAAATTGGTGTGATGATAAGGGCATCAAACATGAGTTTTCGGCCAAGTATACACCGGAGCAAAATGGAGTAGTCGAACGAAAGAACCGAACATTGATAGACATGGCAAGATCTATGCTTTCGGAGTACAATGTTTCGGACACTTTTTGGGCCGAAGCAATCAACACCGCATGCCATGCATCAAATCGTCTTTATTGTCATCGACTACTAAAGAAAACTCCTTATGAGCTTCTCATTGGAAGGAAGCCAAACATTTCCTACTTCCGAGTGTTTGGATGTAAGTGCTATATCTTGCGAAAAGGTACACGCTTATCTAAATTTCAAAGTAAATGTGATGTAGGATTTTGTTAGGATACTCATCAAATAGCAAAGCATACCGTGTCTATAACCAAAACTCTGGTTTGGTTGAAGAGACACATGACGTTGAATTTGATGAGACTAACGGCTCTCAAGAGGAGCAAGACAACTTGGATGATGTAGGAAATGAAGGGTTGAGAGTGGCGATGAAGAACATGATCATTGGGGATATCAAGCCAAAAGAAGATAGTGATCAAGATGAAGAACCATCCACTCAAGTTATTCCCACCTCATCAACACCTCAACATGGAGATCAAATAGTTGAAGTGGTCAATGTGGAAGACTCCTCGCAACAACAACCGGAAGTACCTTCTACCTCTACTTCACAAAACCCGATTGATCATCCAAGAATTCATCACTCAATTTCCAAAGATCACCCTGTCGATTAAACTGTTGGTGACTTGCGTAAGGGTGTCCAAACTCATTCTCGTCTTGCTTCATTTTGTGAGAATTACTCGTTTGTTTCCTCTTTTGAGCCCACACTTGTAGATAAAGCTTTAAATGATCCGGATTGGGTGAATGCTATGCATGAAGAATTAAACAACTTCACCCGCAACAATGTTTGGGAATTGGTAGAAGAACCAAATCCGGATAAGCACAATGTCATTGGAACAAAATGGATTTTCAAAAATAAACAAGATGCAAACGGAGTGGTAGTAAGAAACAAAGCAAGATTGGTGGCTCAAGGATACACTCAAGTTGAAGGTTTGGACTTCGGTGAAACCTTTGCTCCCGTAGCTAGACTTGAGGCTATTAGAATCTTGCTTGATTTTGCTTCATCTCATAATATTAGACTTTATCAAATGGATGTCAAAAGTGCATTTTTAAATGGAAAAATTAATGAGTTAGTATTTGTTAAACAACCTCCCGGATTTGAAGATCCTACAAAGCCAAATCATGTGTATAAACTCTCCAAGGCTCTTTATGGTCTTAAACAAGCACCTCGTGCTTGGTATGAAAGACTTAGAGACTTCTTAATTTCAAAAGGATTTAAAATTGGGAAAGTTGATACTACTTTATTTACTAAGAAAATTGGAAATGATTTCTTTGTATGTCAAATTTATGTTGATGACATCATATTTGGATCTACTAACCAAGATTTTTGTGAGGAGTTTGGTAATATGATGTTCAGGGAATTTGAGATGTCCTTGATAGGTGAACTAAGCTTCTTCCTCGGACTACAAGTTAAACAACTCAAGGAAGGAACTTTCGTCTGCCAAAGCAAATATGTGAAGGACCTACTCAAGAAATTCGGACTTGGAGAAGCAAGGCCAATCAAGACACCAATGGCCACAAACGATCACCTTGTCTCTGACGAAGGAGGTAAACCGGTAGACTCAAAGCTTTATAGATCTATGATTGGTAGTTTAATATATTTTACTGCTTCTAGGCCCGATATTATGTTTAGTGTTTGTATGTGTGCAAGATTTCAAGCCTCTCCTAAAGAAAGTCATTTAATGGTCGTTAAGCGCATTTTGAGGTATCTAAAATATTCATCTAGTATAGGGTTGTGGTATCCAAAAGGTGCTAAATTTGAATTAATTGGATATTCTGATTCCGATTATGCGGGATGTAAAGTGGATAGAAAAAGCACCTCTGGCAGTTGTCAACTTTTAGGAAGATCTTTATTTTCTTGGTCCTCTAAGAAACAAAACTCTGTAGCTTTATCAACCGCCGAAGCGGAATATGTTTCCGCGGGTAGTTGTTGTGCACAATTGCTTTGGATGAGGCAAACCTTGTTGGCTTATGGAATAAAATTTGAAAAAGTGCCTCTTTTGTGTGATAATGAGAGTGCAGTAAAAATAGCCACAAATCCAGTTCAACACTCTCGGACCAAGCATATAGATATCTGACACCACTTCCTTAGAGATCATGTTAGTAAAGGTGATGTGGTGGTGGATAATGTGAGAACCGAAGATCAATTAGCGGATATATTCACTAAGCCCTTAGATGAAAGTCGTTTTTGTAAACTCCGAAATGAGCTTAACGTCATTGATATGTCAAATGTGGCTTGAAATATTGAACTCATATTGGTTGTGCTTAAAGTGTTACTTGATTGCATGAACTTCCTCTTTTAGAGCATTTTAGGCTCCTTTATCGGCAATTGAGTAAAATGAACCAAAAATATGTCAAGTTGTAAGATAAATACTTCCCCTTTGGTGATATTGTCTATATCTTACTTATAATTATATTATGTATATATTTTACCCTATCCAAATCACTTATGAGCATCAAATCAAACAAGTTCCTTTCAATACCTAAAATTGATTATTCACTACTACAGAAGTGCATTCCACTAACCCATATTTTCTAACGGTTATAAGCAATCTGGGAAAAATCCGATAGAATAGGACGATAGCGGCGGAAAAGTGGCAATTTACTATCGGTTACACACTAGTCCAACGTTAGTGAAATGCAAATACTTTTTACTATCGGTCATTACTGTACAAACCGATATAATATATTAAATAGTACTATCGGTTTTCCACTTTTAACTGATAGTAAAATTGCGCACTTTATACTATCGGTTATTACTGTACCAACCGATATAATATATTAAAACAGTACTATTGGTTTTTCGTTCATAACAGATAGTAAAATTACTCACTTTATACTATCGGTTCGTACTGTACCAACCGATATAATATATTATATAGTACTATCGGCTTTTCTCGCGTAACTGATAGTGAAATTACTGACTTTTTACTATCGGTTATTACTGTACTAACCAATACAATATATGAAATAGTACTATTGGTTATATAAAACAAACCGATAGTAAAATGACTTCATATACACTAATGGTTATGACAGTGGGGACCTTATTTTACTATCGGTTTGTGTTTTTGAACCGATAGTAAAATTGGACAACTTAATGAGGTCGACCCCTGCTCTGCGCTCTACATGTTGGAATCATTTCAGCCGCGCACGACTCCAAGCTAGAGTGATCTGGAGAAGCTAGCTGAGAGGTTGATCATATTTCCATCCCCCTCGGTATTGTCATCTTCTCATCACCTCTCTCTCTCTCTCTCTCTCGATCACTCTTTCACATGCACTCTCCCTCTCTCTCTCTACTTGCAATTCAGTAAACTAGATACATGTATCTCCAAACTAGCTAGAAGGCTAGGTTGGCTAGCTAGCTATAGCTTGCTGAATTTAAGCAGCTAGCTAGCTGGCTCTTCCAATTAATGCATGCATCAAGTTAATTAGGGTTTCATTTATACAAATCCATTTAATGTAATTAAGCAGCTCATGTACACACATATGGCCTAGCTAATTATGTTTCATGCATATATGCATGCCCTGAGTCATTAATTATTTATTTGAATTTGTCAATTTTGTGAAATAATTGTAGATGGACCGAGAATATTTGATGTATGGAATAAAATGTACTACTATTGAGTATTTGGAGGGTGTGAATGGGTTTATTAAATTTGCTGAGCAAGAAAAGGCGAAGAAGGGAGAGAAAGATATGCATTGTCCTTGTATAGATTGTATGAACTTAAAAAGATTCGGCAACTCTGATCAGATTAGGAGTCATTTGATTCGTCGTGGTTTTAACGCACGCTATACCTGTTAGATTATTCATATTATGGTCAACATGAATTTTTGGTTCATTCCTTCGCTTCCATATGTCATGCTTGGTAGTGGGTCCTCGTCCCTTCCTTTTATTTTTTTGACCTGGATGAGTTTGCTCTACACAAATATGCAATTGAAAATAATAACCAATGATATAAAAAAGAGAGCAAAATAATGCAAAACTATACTTAAATATACCTATATTCAATGTTTCATCTTCATTATCACCAAGTTGTTGTTCTTCCATAGAAATGTCGTCAGGATCTTCATTTTCAATACGTTCATTGCTAGTGATATGCCTTTGACGTTGTGATGGCTCTTGATGGGGAACTACAGGCTGATCATTGGTGTGCTATGACATAATCAACATGCATCATATTGGGAGATAATTACAAAATAGTTTTTAAAAACAGAAATTAGCAACACATCAAGTAAAACAAATAACCTTTTTAGTTCTTGTAGATGGTCTCAAGACATTTTCCCTCATTTCATTTCCAGGAAGTCGTATAGGCAAGCGCAATGCTCTCAATACCTCATTGTTTCTTTCAATGTTTGCTTGCCGTAACTCTTCATACTCATTCCACATAACTCCATTATTTCTTCCTCTTGTGTTTTGCATCTTTATGGCTACAATAAAATTTTATAATATTAGACGAAAAAATAAAAGAACATAGACATAAACAACACATTCAATGAATAGCATCTTACTTCCCCATTTGAGGTGGAGATTTCTCAACAAGTATACCTTCAATGTTTGTTCTAACACAATTATTGTTGCCATCTGGAAGATTTATTTCAGCACCAACATTCAACTCAGAGATTTCACTAACTTTGTCAATTACCATTGTATTTTAAATTTCTTCCTCCGCAGACATGTCATAGAGGTCTCTTGGCCTTGACTCAATGACAGCTTTCCAATCTTTATCGATAGGATCCTCAACATAATAGACTTGAGTAGCTTGTGATGCTAAAATATATGGCTCATATGATAATTTTTCCCCCGTATTAATTAAATGCTTGAAGTTCATTGTCGTAATCCCAAATTTATCCTTCTTAACCCATTTGTCCTTTCTGAGAACATCAACCCAATCACATTTGAAGAGAACAAAATTACCCTTTCGACAATAATCTAACTCAAGTATCTCAGTTATGACACCATAGTATGTTATATCTGCTATTTGTGGATTTTGATCCTTTGAACTAGAAAAACTACAAGTTTTTGCAACAATAGCTACCCACTACTCTGAACTGATCTGCCCTCATCATAAGATATTGTATGAAAATTGTATCCATTTATTGAATAACTGTTATATTTTGTTGCACCATAAAAGGCTCACTTGCTAGTATCTGAATCTCTTCTCCTACATCTTCCCCAGTTGATAGTAACTCATTCACCTAGAAAAATTTATTTATACGATTAATACAAAAACATTGAAATATGTATTTAACTAAAATAATTGTTTATGAACTTACATGCAATCTAAACCACTCATGAAATGTTGCATGATGTATACGCTCTCTCTCATGAATCCTTTGATGACCAATAGATGAAAGATACCCCAAATGTTTTCTGCAAATATTTTTTGAATGTAAGATATTATAAAATATATATTTGAACTAATTTAATAACATTTAATAAAAAATTAGCTAGAGAACATACATCAAATATGGCTCAATATGCTCATAATTAAATAAGACATATCTGTGAGCTTGAATCTATGTTTTATGGTTCAACGTAATAGTGCACTTGCCAGTCAAACCGCGACCTATGTTGTTCAAGTATGTGGTACCAGTTGACAAGGTATTGAATTGTGCATCATCATTTCGACTCGGCCGATTAAATCTAGTCTCACAACCATGCAAATAATGAGAGCAAAATGTCATACTCTCATCAAATATATAACCTTCCGCAATTGATCCTTCTGGGTGACTTCTAGTTCGAACATAACTCTTCAACCTCATCAAAAATCTATAAAAGTTTTGAAATAATTAATTAATGAAAATATTGATAACAGTCTAATGAAATTGAGCCTTCTACTATGGAATTAATATACCTTTCTATGGGATACATATTGCGGTACTGGACAGTGCCAGCAATCCTTGCCTCAGGAGGAAGATGGACCATTAAATGCACCATAACATCAAAAAATGATGCCGGAAATATTTTTTCAAGAAGGCACAAGGTTTCAGAAATTTCAGACTCTAATCTCTCCATATCAGTTACATTGATTACAGGAGAAAATATTTTCTTGAAGAAGTTGCTTACACGAATCAATGCAATACTAACATTTTCTGGTAGTATCCTTCTAACAGCCAATGGAAGCAAGTGTTCTAAAAGAATATGACTGTCATGGCTTTTTAACCCAATTATCTTCTTATCATGAACATTTACATGACTTCGTATATCAGCTGCATATCCATCTGGAATTTTAACTCCTTTTAATACTTCACAAAACATTCTTTTCTCTGCAGAACTCAATGAGTAAGATGCAGGAGGTAAATAGAACTTGTCCCCTACTGAGATAGGATGCAGATCCTTCTTGATACCTAACAGTTGGAGGTCCAAGCGAGTGTTCAAATTGTCTTTTGATTTGCCATCAATATCCAAAAGTGTGTTAATTATATTGTCACAAACATTTTTCTCGATATGCATCACATCAAGATTATGCCGCAACAAAATATCCTTCCAATAGGGCAATTGCACCCATATTGGTTTTTTTTTCCAAATAGTTTTTGGTTCACCATCCTTACCCTTACACTTTCGGGATGGTCTTTTCCCTGTTGGGTCCTTCCCAAAATCATTTTTTACATCTTTTGTTTGTTCTATAACATCATATCCAGAAAGAGAAACTGGGGCTTCCCTATACTCTTTGGTACCATCAAATGACTCACTATCATTTCTAAATTCATGACAAGAATGCAAGAATCGACGATGTCCCATGAAGCAATGTTTTTTACCATTTTTAAGACGAAGTGAGCAAGTATTTGCATGGCAAACAACACATCCAACCTCACCAGAAGTAACTTGTCCAGATACATATCCATATCCTGGATAATCAGTAATAGTCCAGAACAAGGCGGCACGCAATTGAAACCATTGACCAGATGATGCATCCCGAGTTTTGACACCATGCCACATCTCTAACAAATCATCGATCAAAGGTTGAAGGTAGACGTCAATATCATTTCCAGGAGCTTTAGGACCAGGAATAAGCAGAGAGAGGATAAAATTTGGTTGCTTCATACACATCCATGGTGGAAGGTTGTAGGGAATCAAGACAACAGGCCATATGCTATGTAATGAACTTAGTCTTCGGAAAGGATTAAAACCATCTGTTGCCAAACACAGCCTAATATTGCGACAGTTAGAACTGAAGTCTGGGTACCTGTGGTCGAAATCGTTCCAAGCAGGAGAATCAGCTGGATGGCGTATCAACCCATCTCTAGTGCGCCCTTCACTATGTCATCTCATATCAGCTGCTATCTTTGATGACATATACAGTCTCTGGAGCCTCTTTTTAAGTGGAAAATATCGAAGAACCTTTCTAGGAATTTTGTGTATCCACTTCCCATCAGGGCTCTTCTTTTCTATCTTCCATCTGGAAGTTCCACATTTTGGGCATGAGTCTATATTTGCATGCTCTTTCCAAAATAGTATACAGTCATGTTCACATGCATCAATATTCTCATAACCCAACCCGAGACTTCTCACCATCTTCCTTGCATCATGGAAGTTTTTTGGCATTGTGGCATTCTTTGGAAATGATTCCTTCAGTAAGTCTAATAACAAATCAAAGCTACTGTTACTCCATCCACCTAGGAATTTTATGTGAAGGAGCCTCACAATAAATTGTAGCTTTGTGAGTTTGCACCTAGGGTAGAGCTCTTGACTAGCATCACTTGCTAACCTATAGAATGTCTCAACATCTACATCTTGATCCTTTGAATCGGAACCATCACCACCTATATCACCAACTTCTTGGTATCCATATCCTATGTCATGGATCATTTCAGTGATCTCATCTAGCTGCGGCTCACTATCCATATTAGGAACATTTTCTATATTAGATTTCTTGTTTGTCCTGTGCAATGATGTTTGTTCACCAAGAAATATCCACTTGGTGTATCCTTCTAAAAACCCATCACAAATCAAGTGTTCATAAATGATCCATTTGAGACCTAGCCTTGGTTTCGCACTAGGCTCACCCAGATTCTAATATGCGGAATAACGGGATCTTACTCGGAAAATACCGAAACCCAAAGGTTGATCAAAAAACACAGCTCAAAGTAATTGCACAACTCTTTATTTCAAAGAGGGCTTTACACGTCGAACATTAGACACACTTGTCTACGTCGAAGGAACTATAAGTGTCTGAAACTCAAATAAGTTCTATGACTCTTTGATTGTATTCGATGATCTAAACTAGGCCTATTACAAGGTATTTATAGTCCAATCATATGAATACGTATCAGACTCAATAACCTAAACGTATTAGACTCATATAACTAATCTTAAACAGATAAGCTTAGTTATACACATTCGGATCGGATTACAATTCCGAACAGGGAACGAATTCCTTTTCCTGGTCGTGGACCAATCCATGGTCGCGGACCCATCCATGTTCGCGAATCCTTTCCGAACACGGTTAAGGTCGCGCAACCGTATGCGATCAGGACTTGGTCGCGAAGCCGCCTGCTATCAAGACTTGGTCGTGAAGCCACATGCGATCAGGACTTGAAGATCCTCCCGGATCATGACTTCCTTGTTGAGAAGGAGCCAACCCCTGTTGCGACCTCTCGATCAAACTGGAGATGTGGAAATTGGGTTTGTCCATGTTCTTTGGTGTACCACTTTGCTGCACGTGCTCGTTGATCTTTCTGACCGATTCGAAAAGTCTCCTTGGTGTCATTGCGGGTGGTAGTCACCTTCTTCTCCAGAATCACATCTTTACGTAGAGGTTCGTCTCGTTGATAGACCAAGTCTTCAACAGATGGTACTATAGTGTCTGGCTCATCATCCAGCATTGAAGGCTCAAAGTGTTTGAGGTGCTCAACATTAACAACCGAGTAGATATCCATGTATGGAGCTAACTCGAGCTGACAAGCATTATTACCCACTTTCCGAAAAATCCGACAAGGACCATAACGAATGGGTTTGAGCTTCTTACCTTCACCTTTAAGTCTCTCCTTACTCAGATGTAACCATACCATATCACCTTCTTGAAATTGCGCGTCGACTCGGTGCCGATCATGTCGTGCCTTGTACTTGAGTTGAGCTTTCAGCAAGTTCTGTTCAACCTCACGATGAAGTCGTTGAATACCTTCCAGGAACTTTTGTGCTCGATCCTGATCAGATGCTTCCTTGCTGTTCTGTGCTGAGGTAGGGATCACAAACTCCATGTCGAATGGACTCTGTGGTAGAAACCCTAAACAAACCTCAAATGGCGACTTTCCAGTTGAACCATGCACTGCTCGATTAAAAGCAAACTGCAGGTACGGTATGCTTTCATCCCAAGTCTTCGGGTGCTTCGAGTTATATCCTCTCAAGAGATGAACGACTATACGATTTACCACCTCGGTTTGACCATCAGTTTGCGGATGAAAAGCAGTACTCCTCTTCAGCTTGGTGTCCATCATCATCCAGAGCGATCGCCAAAAATGACTAAGGAACCGGGTATCGCGATCAGACACAATAGAAGTCGGCAGTCCGAAGTGTGTCCAAACATGTTGAAAGAATACCCGAGCTGCTTCTTCTCCCGTGATAGTCTTTCGACAAGGTATAAGAACAATCATTTTGAAGAACCGATCAACGACCACGAATAGATAGTCATTGCCACGTCGGGTCTTAGGCAATCCTCCCAAGAAATCCATGGATATGCTCTCCCATGGTCGCGATGGAACTGGCCAAGGAGTGTACAAACCTAATTTTCGGTTTGCCGGTTTTGAGATGCTGCAGAGACCACAGCCTCAAACAAAACTAGCCACATCTTGCTGCATACGCGGCCAGAACACATGTTGGTGAAGATTTTGCAACGTCTTTGTAACCCCAAAGTGACCAGCTACCTTCGATGTGTGCGCTTCTCGCATCCATTGAATTCGAGGTGCTCCACGAGGTATGCAAAGTAAATTGCCCTTGTACAAGAGTCCTTCTTGACGAACGAACTCTGTAGGGTTCCCTGTTTCGACCTCAATCAGTGCTGTTTGAAAATCAGGGTCTTCACTGTACATAGTGACATAGTCATCATGACATGAGGGCTCGATCTGCATGAACGCTGATAAACAGAGGGTCGTAACTGGTGGTCGCGACAACATGTCCGCCAATTTGTTGTGTACGCCCTTCTTGTACTTAATCACCAGATTAAACTGCTGCAGATACGACATCCACTTCATGTGCCGAGCTTGCTGTAGCTTGGACTGAGTTTGCAAATATTGCAATGGTTGATGGTCGGTGTGGACAACCGTCTCTTTCCCCAAGAGATAACACAGCCAATGTTTCACGGCTTGATGCAGTGCGCATAACTCCTTATCATAAGTCGGGTAGTTCTTTTGAGCTCCCTGGAATAACTCGGAGTGATATGCCACTGGTCGACCTTCTTGCATGAGCACTGCACCCATCGCATAACCTGAGGCATCGGTTTCTAGCTCGAACGGTTTCTAGAGATTCGGCAAAGCTAACACAGGTGCCTCGCTGATCTTCCTTTTCAACAAGAGAAACGTGTCCTCATGTTTCCCTGTCCACTCGAACTTCTGATCGATCCTGGTTAATGCATGCAATGGAGAAGCCACAATCTAGAAGTGTCGGATGAACTTCTGAAGATATTGGCATGCTCCCACAAAACTACGCACATCCGTAACTGTTCACGGTCGCGGCCATTCGCGAATCACTTTTACCTTGTCTGGGTCGATTTGCAACGTACCGTTGCCGACCAGGAATCCAAGGTAAAGTATAGTTTGCTGGCCGAACTCGCACTTCTTACGGTTGAGGTGAAGTCGATGTTGCCGAAGCTGATTGAACACCTTTTCGACATGAATGAGGTGCTCATCCCACGAACGACTACAAACCAATATGTCGTCGAGGTACACGATCACAAAGTCGTCAATGAACTGTCTCAATACGTCATTCATAAGACGCATGAAAGTTGCCGGGGCATTGCAGAGACCAAACGGCATGACCAGCCATTCGAACAGACCTTGTCGTGTTTTGAACGCGATCTTCCACGTATCCTCCTCTCGGATGCTGACTTGATGATATCCTGACTTAAGATCCAACTTGGAGAAGACAACAGCATGCTTCAATTGGTCTAGCAGGTCATCAATACGAGGAAGGGGGTACCGGTTCTTGATGGTGATCTTGTTCAGTGCTCGATAGTCGATGCACATATGCCAAGTCCCATCTTTCTTTGGTACTAACACCACAGGAGATCCACAAGGTGAACTACTTGGTTGAATAACACCATCGTTCAGCAACTCACCAAGTTATCTCTTGATCTCTTCATTCTCCAATACTGAGTTGCGATACATACTCAGATTGGACAGTGTCGCATTGGACACAAGCTGAATTTCGTGCTCGACTGGTCGTTTCGGCGGACGACTCTGGGTAGTCTCGAACAGTTCACTGTATTTCTCCAGTAGTCTGGACAAACGACCAGAATCCTCTTGGCACGCCAACGATAATGCTGGTCAAGTACCCTCACCTTGACCAATGGGTCGAATTATGACAAGCACATACGTGTGACATGCATTAACAATTCGTTTGGCTTGATTGGCGGTAATCAAGTCCGAAGTGTTGACGTGGATGTCTCTACTGATCACGAACTTAACTCCCACTACTACAGAAGTGCATTCCACTAACCCATATTTTCTAATGGTTATAAGCAATCTGGGAAAAATCCGATAGAATAGGACGACAGTGGCGGAAAAGAGGCAATTTACTATCGGTTACACACTAGTCCAACGTTAGTGAAATGCAAATACTTTTTACTATCGATCATTACTGTACAAAGCGATATAATATATTAAATAGTACTATTGGTTTTCCACTTTTAACTGATAGTAAAATTGTGCACTTTATACTATCAGTTATTACTGTACCAACCGATATAATATATTAAAACAGTACTATCGGTTTTTCGTTCATAACAGATAGTAAAATTACTCACTTTATACTATCGTTTCGTACTGTACCAACCGATATAATATATTACATAGTACTATCGGTTTTTCTCGCGTAACTGATAGTGAAATTACTGACTTTTTACTATCAGTTATTACTGTACTAACCGATACAATATATGAAATAGTACTATCGGTTATATAAAACAAACCGATAGTAAAATGACTTCATATACACTAATGGTTATGACAGAGGGGACCTTATTTTACTATCGGTTTGTGTTTTTGAACCGATAGTAAAATTGGACAACTTAATTAGGTTGACCCCTGCTCTGCGCTCTACATGTTGGAATCATTTCAGCCGCGCACGACTCCAAGCTAGAGTGATCTGGAGAAGCTAGCTGAGAGATTGATCATATTTCCATCCCCCTCGGTATTGTCATCTTCTCTTCACCTCTCTCTCTCTCTCGATCACTCTTTCACATGCACTCTCCCTCTCTCTCTCTACTTGCAATTCAGTAAACTAGATACATGTATCTCCAAACTAGCTAGAAGGCTAGGTTGGCTAGCTAGCTATAGCTTGCTGAATTTAAGCAGCTAGCTAGCTGGCTCTTCCAATTAATGCATGCATCAAGTTAATTAGGGTTTCATTTATACAAATCCATTTAATGTAATTAAGCAGCTCATGTACACACATATGGCCTAGCTAATTATGTTTCATGCATATATGCATGCCCTGAGTCATTAATTATTTATTTGAATTTGTCAATTTTGTGAAATAATTGTAGATGGACCGAGAATATTGGATGTATGGAATAAAACGTACTACTATTGAGTATTTGGAGGGTGTGAATGGGTTTATTAAATTTGCTGAGCAAGAAAAGGCGAAGAAGGGAGAGAAAGATATGCATTGTCCTTGTATAGATTGTATGAACTTAAAAAGATTCGGCAACTCTGATCAGATTAGGAGTCATTTGATTCGTCGTGGTTTTAACGCACGCTATACCCGTTGGATATGGCATGGTGAAGATCTTGAGGAAACGAGCACCGCTACCACTCAGCAGCTCCCGGAAGTGGATTGCAGTAATGATGATCATGATCAGAACATTGGTAATGTTCATTCGGAAGTCCATGTAGATGACGACAATTTAGATGAAATGTTACGTGATGTAGAAGAAGACTACAGCGAAAACGATTTAGCTAAATTTGAGAAATTAATTGTTGATTCTGAGAAGCCTTTGTTCCCCGGATGTGCAAAATTTACAAAGTTGTCTTCTGTGTTGAGATTATATAACTTGAAGGCAAGCAACAGTTGGAGCGATAAGAGTTTTGCGGCGCTATTGGATCTGTTAGCGGACATGCTTCCAGAGGGAAATGAGTTGCCAAGATCGGTTTACCAGGCCAAAAAACTATTGTGTCCGTTGGGAATGGAAATCGAAAGAATACATGCATGCCCAAATGATTGTGTTCTGTACCGTAACGAGTACGAGGATTTGCATGTTTGTCCAAGATGCGGTGCATCGCGGTATAAGCATGGGGACAGAATTTATCACAATGGATGTGATGAGGTAAAGAAAGGGCCTCCGGCCAAAACTGTGTGGTATTTGCCTATGATTCCCAGATTGAAACGGCTGTTTGCAAATCCGAAAGATGCGAAGTACTTGCGTTGGCATGTTGAAGGTCGGAAACAAGACGGAAAACTAAGACATCCAGCTGATTCCATTCAATGGAGAAACATTAACAGAACATTCGGTGAGTTTGGCAGCGAAGTGAGGAATATAAGGTTTGGGCTGAGTACGGATGGTATGAATCCACACGGAAATATGAGCAGTCGACATAGCACTTGGCTGGTTCTTTTATGCATCTACAATCTTCCTCCTTGGTTATGTATGAAGCGCAAGTACATTATGATGTCGTTACTAATTTCAGGACCCAGACAACCCGGGAATGATATTGACGTGTTTCTATCACCGTTAGTCGAGGACTTACATAAATTGTGGAGCGAAGGGGTGCGGGTGTGGGATGCACATAAGCGAGAGAATTTAATGTTGCGGGCCATGATATTTTGCACCATAAATGATTTCCCGGCCTATGGAAATTTGTCGGGGTATAGTACGAAAGGAGGCAAGGCTTGTCCTATTTGCCTGGATGAAACTGAAAGCATGTGGTTATCGAACTGCAGAAAAATAGTGTACATGGGTCACCGCAGATTCCTTCCGATGCACACGTCTACCGTAAGAAGAGGAAGTCATTCAATGGGAAGCCTGAGAAAGGATCAGCCCCAGTGTTTGTGACTGGTAAGGAGCTTTACTTGCCCGTGAAGGACATCAAAGTTGAGTTCGGTAAATGTTCTAAACCTCCAGGAAAAAATGTTTGCAAGAAGAGATCGATTCTTTGGGATCTGCCATATTGGGAGCACTTACAAGTTCGACATTGTATTGATGTCATGCATGTAGAGAAAAATGTTTGTGACAGTTTGACTGGTTTGTTGTTGAACATTCCAGGAAAGATGAAAGATGGCATCAACGTTCGCCGTGACATGCTCGACATGGGCATAAGGACTGAGCTTGCACCGTTGGAGAAGGGAAAGCGGACATACCTCCCCCCGGCCTGCTATAATTTGTCAAAAAGAGAAAAAACAGAACTCTGTTAGTGCCTACATGGTGTCAAAGCTCCATGCGGGTATTCTGCGAACTTGAAAAAACTTGTGTCCATGAAAGACTTGAAACTGGTTGGTATGAAGTCCCATGATTGTCATGTACTGATGTCACAAATGCTTCCCATTGCTATCAGAGGCATTCTCCCAGTCAAAGTCAGAGAGACAATTACAAAGCTATGTTATTTCTTCAACACAATATCTGGCAAGGTACGTAAGCGTGTACTCCTAGCAAGTTAATTAGCTCCATTCGTGGAACTTGTCAGATTTTTTGGATCTGAATATTTGCTACAACTGTGTCCTTGCAGGTAATTGATATGGATCGACTGGACGATTTGCAACGCGATGTGACTACCACTCTTTGTCAGCTGGAGATGTATTTCCCTCCATCCTTTTCTGATGTTATGGTCCATCTAATTGTTCACCTTGTCAGATTAAGTTTTGTGGACCCGTGTTCCTGCGCTACATGTATCCATTTGAGAGATTTATGGGTATCTTGAAGGGATATGTAAGGAATCGACATCGGCCTGAGGGCAGTATCATTGAAGGTTATGCCGCCGAGGAGGTGATCGAATTTTGCACCAACTATATGGCCGGGGTTGACCCAATTGGCGTTCCTACGTCCCGGCATGAGGGCAGGCTTCAGGGCATTGGAACGATTGGATTTAAAGCAATCGTCCCCTCTAGTGATCTGTATGCAAAAGCCCATTTTTGGGTCTTACAGCACATGACGGGGGTGGAGCCATACATACACGAGCACAAGGAAATGTTATGGAAACAGAATCCCTCGAAGCCAGAGATTTGGGTCACCAGAGAACATAATAGGAAGTTTGCTGGGTGGATCGAAAATAGAGTCCTGCAAGCTTCTGAGGGCGACGTAGATGAAGATGTTACATGGTTGGCCAGAGGGCCTAGATTTACTGTAGGGACTTGGCAGGGGTATGACATCAACGGCTATTCATTTTATACCAGAACTCAGGACGAGAAGAGTACTATGCAATGTAGTGGAGTGACACTACTTGCTATTTCGGAGGATGCCAGGGCAGTAAGGGCACTCGACTCATATTACGGTGTTATTGAGGAAATATGGGAGCTCAATTATGTATTACTTAAGATTCCTCTGTTTCGATGCCAATGGGTCGAAATCCCTCGAGGTGTTAAAGTCGACAATTATGGGTTTACTCTCGTCGATCTCAGTAGAGTCGCACACAAAGATGATCCATTTATACTTGCTGAGCAAGCCACACAGGTGTTCTACATCGTTGACCCGGCTAACCCAAAGTTGCACGTTGTCCTTCATAGTAAGAGACGTATTGTTGGGGTGGAAGACGTTGTGGATGAAGAAGAGTACGATCAGTTCGACGAACTACCTCCATTTTTAGATGGAATCCTTCAATCTGTCCCTCCCGAAGATATTGATGAAACAAGTTACCTGCGAGACGACCACGAAGAAGGATTATGGGTGGACAACCATTCTTGACAAATTTGCAATATGTAAGTGACGTATATTACTTGGATCTTTAATCGAAGAATTCTTCAAATCATTTTTCAAAAATTCTTTGGGAAAACATACGTGATGCATTGAGAATCATTTATGCAAATTTTCATTTCAATTGGAGTATATACTTGATTTGAGCAATAATTGATTCTTTTTACAAATCAATATGAAAACTGTAAATTTTCATTCCATGATTGGTCTTTACTGTTAATTTATTTCAAAATTATTGGAAGTCATTTGCATGGGGTTTCAGGTGTCTTTACAAGTGCAAAATGATGTACTGAGACCCATCTCTAATTGTTCTCAGGAAATACCTTTAGATCAATTTAACAGTATTCTACTATCGGTTTCAACTTCCAAACCGATATGAAATTAACATATACTATCGGTTTATTTTCATAAAACCGATAGTAAAATACAATGGAAAATGATGTACTGAGATCATCTGTAATTCTTCTAAGGGAAATCCTTTAGGGTCAATAACATTGTATTTTACTATCGGTTTTAACTGTGAAACCGATATGAAATTAAACTATACTATCGGTTTATCGTTCATAACCGATAGTGATTTATACTATGTTATGAGCCCCTGTTCTTAGTTTACTATCGGTTTTGTATAATAAAACCGATAGTGAACAGTGCCAACACTGAAAACCCTAACTTACATGTTTTTACTATTGGTTTATTGTTTATAACCGATAGTGATTTGTACTGTGTTATGAGCCCCTGTTCTTAGTTTACTATCGGTTTGGTGTAATAAAACCGATAGTGAAAAGTGCCCATACGGAAAACCCTAACTTACATGTTTGTACTATCGGTTTGGTGGTTATGAACCGATAGTAAATATTCATACATTAGGTTATAACCTTGCACGATTTTCCCTCCAGTACAACTGATCACATTCCAATTTCCAAATACTCGCACGGAAAACCCTAGACTCCCCGACGATTGCTTCTTCGCTCCTCTGCGCCACCATTGCCGATCAGAATCTGGTTCTCCACCGCCTCCGGCACTGCATTGCGCCACCGCCTCCGGCCACTCCACGATCGACTGTAAGTGTTCTTGACCAAATCGCTCGTGTGTATTGCTTAAGTTTGTATGCAATGGTTCATATCCCGTTCAATAGATTACAAATATAAACCTAGAGTAAAATTCATGAACTACAAACTTGATAGCTATGAGAATGACATAATTGATGAAAACCACTAGCAATTTGTCGTACAGTGTAGTCCACTATCGGTTTCTTATTTAGAACCGATAGTAAATACCTTAAACTGAATTTTCTGTTAATTATTTCCCATTTTCTAATTTTCATCTGAAATTTTGGTTCATTTACATTTTAACATACTTTATGTTCCTGCTGAGAGACTAGCATAGTATGCATTGCTAATCTTATAGATTTTACTGAATACAAACTTGATTACTATCGGTTTGATTTGGAAAACCGATAGGAAATAGAGTATATCATAGTTTGCACTGCTAATTTGAATTTTCTGTGAATTACTTCCCATTTTCTAATGTTCATCTGAAATTTAGGTTCATTTAAATTTTAACAGACTTTATTTTCCTGCAGAGAGATTAGCATAGTTTGCACTGCTAATCTTTTAAATTTTCCTGAATACAAACCTTAGTACTATTGGTTTTCCTTTCAAAACCGATAGGAAATAGAGTATGTCTTAGTTTGCACTGCTAATCTGAATTTTCTGTTAATTACTTCCCATTTTCTAATGTTCATCTGAAATTTTGGTTCATTTAAATTTCAACAGACTTTATGTTCATGCAGGGAAACTAGCGTAGGGCACAACAATTTTAGTTATGAACTTTGTCATGTACCTTTCTTCATATCAATTGATGGTTTGTTCATGGAATTTTAGGTAAAGCTATGTTGGCATCTTCCTCGGCTGATAGTAGTGATTCGGCGTGGGCGAACGTAGATGGCGCTGCCTCGTCCCAGCTCAAGAGGAAGGCGCGAGGCCCGACGATGTTGGGTCGTTTGGCCAAACGCGCAGATCTTTCATGTGAGTTCAACCAGTTCGGGAGACTGATCGGGAAGAACGCCGGCCACTATGCTGCCTATGTTGGCTTGTTGGCGAAGGAAAGGGTGAAGATCACCGTCCAGAGCTGGAAGGACGTCAAGTCCGACGAGAGGGATAGGCTGTGGGCGGAAGTGAAGGTAAAATTAATCAAAATCACTGAACTCTTGAGTAATTAATCACATTCCCTTGGTTTATCCCAGAGATTAGGTAAGTCCTACTTATATGCACCATTTGAAACAGGCCAAGTGGAACATCCCCGACGATGGTCCCAAGATAGCTTGCTTGAAGGACATGAACAACATGTGGAAAACCTTCAAGAGCGTCCTCGTCAGTACCTTCCTCTCTAAAGGCGAATCTCCATGCGAGAAGTACCCCTTCATAACGAAGGAGGTATGGGAGCAATTCGCCCAACAGAAGGGGACTCCTGAGTTCAAGGTATGTATGGTTCCTTTGCTTGGTTACACCATTTTATGCAGTAAACAGCGGTGCATTAATTTTCTTGTTTCTGGTACGAAGGCCCTCAGCGAGAAGAACAAGGCAATCCAGAGGAGGAACGACCACCCACACCGGCTCGGCTCTCGTGGCATGCGGGGAAGGAGGAGCAGTGGAAGAAGGGTGAAGACGAGGCGTCGAATTTCGTCGACTCCCCTGACCTACCACTCTTCGAGATCCACGATCAGCGATGCAAGCGCTGGTGGCTGGCCAGAGGGACCGTGTCGGCCACGGGGACTGTGGCGTTCCCAAACCCCAGGGACATCGAGGTCGTGCAGCAACTCGTAAGTTGGCTAACTATGATCACTAGTGTGCGCACAAGTTTGTATATATTTCTTCCTCACAATGGAGAGCTTTCAATGTAACAGATCTCTTGCTCGAAGGAGGCGACCGAGGGGTTGTTCAGTCCCCATAGGGAGAACGACATCCTTACCCGGGCTCTAGGGAACAAGGAGCATCCAGGGCAGACGCGAACTGTGGGGGCTGTGGTGCCATGGAAGGAAGGCTTCTCGGAGCCAGGGCAAAAGGCGAAGAAGGCTGGCAGCTGGAAGGAAAGGGAAGTGGAGCTATCTCAGAAGATACGGGCAGATGTGACTGCACAATTCGCGGACATGTTCGCTCAAATGAACGAGAAGTATGAACGCCTCAGCCGAGTTGTGCAGTCCAAGGGTTTAGATCCAGCTGCCGAGGTCGACACTGCCAGGCCGAGTAGTGTCGGCTCGAAGGTTCACGTGGATCCTGTGGACCTGATCGAGGTATTGCAACTCTTGAGCTATATATGCTGTACGGCTGATGCCACTCCCGTTACGTTAGAATTGTTTCGCTAACCTGTTATAATTGTTGCAAATTGCAGAAGCCGGAGAGCTGTAGCCTATTGATCAACATAGGCGACAAACCTGTTGTGGTTGCAAACGGGGTCGTATACCAGTCTTGGGAGGATGTCCGGATCCAGTGTGTATCTCTGGAGCCTAGATTCGTAAAGGTACAGGTGGACATGGCCCTCCTGGGCTACAGCTCTTTTCCGTTGCCCGTCCCAACGGACGAAATGCAGACAATTGGTGAGGCATTGGGCTCGTACATACAATGGCCCAAGAAGGGTGTCAGACTACAGGAGGTAAACCCTAGCCATTCTAGCTTACAACGCAGTTAATATACTCAATTTGCAAAATCTAACTTATGCGTTTGTACTTAAAGTGGACGATGGGTACCAGCTCACTTCCTGAGGACACCACCCCCGCCACAACGCATGAGCGAACTCCTTCGGCCCCCATGCCTCCTCCGACGGCCTCAAACCCTTCGCCATCAAATGAGGCCGGCGGCACCACACCCCAACCTTCGAAGGTATACACTCACTCCCCGCCCAAAGGCAAGGGCAAGGCCAAAGGCAAAGCCAAACAAAGCCAGCCGGGTACGTTCAAGAACGGGTCCCCACTCGTGTCGGAGTACCTTCTGCGCAATATGGATCAAATAACCAGAAGTCTCACGAGTGGTACCTGACCCGGTCTAGGAGCCACATCAACTTCTTGGTTCACTTCAGGCCAGCCCATTTTCACCGTGAGCCCGGGAGCATATCGGTGGCCCACGAGGATTTGTTCGACCTCCTCAACTAGCGGGAGCTTGATATGTCCATCATATGGACTGGAGTCTTGTGAGTTTGCTGTTGTCTGAAGTTATCAGAGTTCGTTTCATAAATCTAATCACTTTGTATGCACTACTTATTAATGTCTACTTTGCATCCAGGTGCATGTATAGGCTGGCGTCGATGAGGGCATGTGACAAGGTGGGTTTCCTCGACCCAGAGAAAGTAAGCCTCACGATGCTAGAGCACGACCAAGCACATGCGGAGGAATACATATCAAGGGCACTACTAGCGCAGCAGGACCGAGAGTTCATCCTTGCGCCGTACCACCAAAGGTTAGTGCATTTCCTACTAATTTAACTCATTCTTGTATGTTACGCCTAACGTATGTATGAAACGGTTCGCTTATATATGCAATGTAGGGCCACTGGGTCCTCGCCGTCATTTGCCCATGGATGAATGAGGTCTATTACCTCGATTCGATGAGCGACAAGGTGGCGCATGTTTTCACCCTCACATGGCACATAGACGCGTAAGTAACATAGTTGTTTTAAATTTTTCTCTGACTAGCTAATAAATGAAAACATATTAACCGGCAATGCTAAATTAAATACAGGGCTTTCAAAAATTATGCTAGTGTTGGAGGGAGGCATGACGCGTCGAAGGGCACAACAATTTCTTGGAAAGAATATGAGGTAATTAATACGGATTGAAGTACTCATGATGAGTTTTTTAATTTAAGCTTAATTAGTTCTTTCGAGTTAATGTGGGTTTATGTCTTTGCATATGCAATTTTTCCAGTGCCATCAGCAGCCACAATCGTGGGAATGTGGCTTCTATGTCATGAGATTCATGTATGACCTGATCAGGAGAAACTTTGCCCAATTCCCTAAGGTAACCATTTTTTCTGACTCAAAGTCGAACTTTAATTGGATGTGACGTACGATCCTTACTTCATACACGCATATATGCAAAGCGCCAAGTTGAAAGAGCAATATGAGTTGCCTCAATTGAAGGAGCTGCGAACAATTTGGGCTCAATATGTCATGGAAGAAGTGGCTATCAACGATCGATAGTAACTAACTTGTGTTGATTGCTGTATTTGTGAATATATATTGAATGTGTTGATTGCTGTATTTGTGAATAAACTCAATATGTGAATAGATTCATTGATGTATTTGTGAATAAACTCGATCAATATGTGCATAAATTCAATCTGTCCAATGCATGTGTATATTACTGTATTAGTGTATTTGTGAACAAATTCAATATGTGAATATTGGTGAATATTTGTAAATATTGGTGTATTTGTGAATGATCCAATGTATCTCTGTATTGCTGTATGTATATGTGCATGATTCCAGTACTAACTGTGCCACTAAATAACCGATAGGAAAAACTAATATTACTATCGGTTATATACTACAACCGATAGAACAAATATTACAGTACTATCGGTTCATATGCTGAAACCGATAGAATAAACTTTCCAGTACTAAACGTGTCTACAAAATACTATCGGTTATATAATATAACCGATAGAATAAACACTTAAGTACTATCGGTTCATATATAACAACCGATAGAATAAAGTTTCCAGTACTAACTGTATCTGCACAATACTATCGGTTTATATATAACAACCGATAGAATAAAGTTTCCAGTACTAACTGTGTCCACACAATACTATCGGTTTATATAAGAGCCGATAGAAAAGAACATTTATATTACTATCGGTTTAGATCCTAGCCGATAGAAAAAACCTACACAATACTATCGGTTTATATACGAGCCGATAAAAAAAACGTATACAATACTATCGGTTTAAATCCGAGCCGATAGAAGAAATAGTCGATAGCGATTAGTGAACGTTGGGAATGTAGATGTTTTACTAATGGTTTTTGAACCGATAGAAGTGTGCTGCCCCTCTACTATCGTGCCGACCACTATCGGTAAGAGAACCGATAGTAGAGTGGATTTTTAACCGATAGTAAAAAGCATTTCTGTAGTAGTGTCCGTCTTTGGTGAGGTCGTACTCTTGCGCTTGTCGATGGAAGTGAGCGTCTTGATCATACAGATACGGACTCCCAAAGATCACATGACAGATATCGATAGGGACAACATCGTATTGCACCTCATCGATATATCGTGCAGAGATCGCAAACTTCAACACACACTGACTCGTAATCTGTTGGTTCACGTCGGATGTAAACCAACCCAGCGGATATGGTCGCGGGTGTGTGGTTGTATTCAAACCAAGTCGCCGAACCAGTCCAGCGGAGACCAGATTCTTTTGACTTCCTGGATCGAATATCGCTGCGACCACTTCGTGCTTCACCTGGACGTTGATGGTGAACAAGTCCTCTGTTGGGTGATGGTCGTTTGGTGGATCGGAACCCTTCTCCTTCGGCATTGCCATTAGGGACAAAGTCGTGTCCACCTCATTAACCGAATTCACTCGGACAACTTCTTCATCTGGTGAAGTCGCAGTAGCCGTGGCTGTTCTTTTCCCTGGTCCGTTTTTCTTTGGTCGAAGTTCAGGATGAAGCTTGTAGCATTTGTCCTTGGTATGTCCCGCGACTTGACAATGTTCGCAAAAAGCACCCGTGCCCGATTTTCAAGCGTTCTTCTTCGGACTCTGCTTTTTCTTTGTCGAGGTCGCACTTTCCTTCGTGCTTTTGTCGCTACGGGATTTGTTCTTCTTCTCGATCGCCATAGCAGTTATGCTTGTGGTCGCGATGTCTTAGACGCCGAACAGACTTAGCTCAGTATTGATCGATTTCTGAAGTCCAGATGTGTATTTCCGAAATACCTGAGGGTCGGATAGTGAGATGCCAATGACCATTGCTTGTCGCCGAAACTCTGTCGTATAGTCTTGGACGGTCTGGTCGCGCCGTTGGTACAATCTGTGCCAACGCTCCCATCTCTCCTCAAGGTAACTCATCGGATAAAATTCTTGTCGCAGAAGTCATTTGAATTGACCCCACGCAAGGTCGTCAGCTTCACCACTGGCGACAAGGGCCTTCCACCATGTCTTGGCGTGGTCCTTCATCTTTAAAGGTGCGAACTTCACCTTTTGTGCGCTACTGAACCCTTTTAGGTCAAAGTAGGTCTCTAGTTGATCGATCCAAGAATCTAGCTTCTCGGCATCGATAACCCCATCATATATGGGTATATCAATCTTAGCGTCGACCTTAAAGGATCCGACAGCTAAGGAGGTGTTGGCGAGGTCGTCGGTCTTGTGGTCGCCTTCGTCTTCATCTTCGTCTGCCCTGCGCAAGTCTTCACTAGTCTTCGCACCCATCCCCTTCCCTACTTCAGGAGGTACAATCATGGCCTACTGCTTAATCCAAGCAAGCACGGTTTCCATGTCGGTGGAGAGCTTAGCCACTTGTTCGGCTAGGTTAGGTTGAACGGAGGTATCGTCAGACATTGTCGGAGACGCGGCTGTAGGAACCGTCAATTGATCGCCTGGAGTTTCGCCGGAAGTTTTGTAACCCTGGCGAGTCTTCACCATCCACAGGATAGGAAAGTTGATCTGATACCAACTTGATCCGTTTGAGACCTAGCCTTGGTTTTCGCTGTAGGCTCGCCCAGATTCTAATATGCGGAATAACGGGATCTTACTCGGAAAATACCGAAACCCAAAGGTTGATCGAAAAACACAGCTCAAAGTAATTGCACAACTCTTTATTTCAAAGAGGGCTTTACACGTCGAACGTTAGACACACTTGTCTACGTCGAAGGAACTATAAGTGTCTGAAACTCAAATAAGTTCTATGACTCTTTGATTGTATTCGATGATTTAAACTAGGCCTATTACAAGGTATTTATAGTCCAATCGTATGAGTACGTATCAGACTCAATAACCTAAACGTATTAGACTCATATAACTAATCCTAAACAGATAAGCTTAGTTATACACATTCGGATCGGATTACAATTCCGAACAGGGAACGAATTCCTTTTCCTGGTCGCGGACCAATCCATGGTCACGGACCCATCCATGTTCGCGAATCCTTTCCGAACACGGTTAAGGTCGTGAAACCGTATGCGATTAGGACTTGGTCGCGAAGCCGCCTGTGATCAGGACTTGGTCGCGAAGCCACATGCGATCAGGACTTGAAGATCCTTCCAGATCAATAAACAACTTCAGCTTCTCTCCAAACACAGTTCACACATTTTCTACAAGGGTAGAGAATTTCATTTGCTTTTGCAGAATTTGCAAAAGCAAACTCTATGAAGTCCTTTATGCCTTGGTTATATTCAGTTGAGTACCTACATTTAATTATCATTAGTTTCAATCAAAAGAATCACATAATGTAGCATTGTATTTGATTTAGTGACTGAGTGTTTGATTTCTACCTAGCCGCACTCATCCAACGCTTGTCCATAATAAATGCCAAAGACCTTAAAATCCTCGTAGTCTTTCCTTATTATATGGCTTACTGTAAGAATCAGCTAGTATATCTGAAATAAAATCAGCTAGTATCATTACTAGTTTAATATGGATTTTAGTCTGAAATGAGTTTATAAACAAGAACACAAATAGACGGGGGAGGGAGGGTTAACAAATACTTCCTATTTAGAAAGAAGTAATAGCTTACTACAAAAATATCTCTCCAAAGTGATTTGAAATTACTAGGTTAATTTTAATAATAATCTCAGCTAACTACAAAAATTGGATAGCAAAATACAATTTGATAAGGTAAGTATTGGCCCATCACACCATGTTATTGTTCATGTAAGCAAGCAATAACATCATTCTATATAGTCATTCATTCATTGTTGAAATACTTCTTTTGATTCATAATATAAGTTTACTTCTTATTCACATGCGAATTAAGAGTATTGAATGAGAGAAAATAATCATAATAAATTAATGATGCCTCTACTATATAAAGTTTGGATGTGTGAGGAAAAAATGTAAATGGAGGCGTGAGAGGATACCATAGAGGATAAAGAAGTCAAACATGTACTAAATAATATATCTGAATTATAGTAAGGTTTATATTGTGAAATATAGAAAAATAAAAATATTCTTAAATTGTGAAAAGGAAAGTTTATGACACAAAGGCATAATTACAACCTGCAAACAAATATAAGTACTTAAATGGAAAAAATATAGATCTACCAGGAAACTTGAAAAATATGGGATTAGGGGTAAAAATTACTTTTCCAAAAACCATAAAAAATTCAAATTAAGGCACACAATTGGTGAGACTTTCTTCCTACTTGTCCAATTTTTCTCACCAAAGTGAAAATAGAAACCCATTTGATATTTAACTTCTCCAATTAAGAGTCTAAAGACTTATATGATTAACATTGTATGCCAAAAAAAATATACTATTGGTCCCTCTAAATCATTGATTTCCAAGTTAAATAATATTTCAAAAAAATTAAATGCTAGTTTTAAAGAATTGATATTCAAGACTTAGTTTGGTCAAGTTTTGGATTCAACTTCTATCATTGAGAAACTAAAGTCATATATGATATAACTCTACTGTGACATATACTAAAAACTAGAGTTCTGATAGTGTTTGACAAAAGACTATTATTTTGTTGTTTTAAATAAAATTTACATCTTATAATAGAAGGTAATTGTAGTTGTAATCAATCACATAGCCATATAAATAATTCTAACTTTATGAGCATTTGTAAACTTGAAGTTAGAGCTGTTAAAGTACATCAAATTCTTTAGTGTAAAAGTGGTTTCAGCTTCATGCAGAAGCACCAACACCACAATGGATCTAACCTGCGGATTCTGTAGGAGCATATATATGGACAAACACAATCACATAACTAGGAGTATTTCCATACATTTCACATCTATGCACCAAAATTATAAAAAATTCACTAATGTCTATCTAAAGAGATAGATACAAAACTGTTAAATAGTTATGACTATATAACATAAGACTACTATTTTTTCTGTTTAGTGGATACATTGTGTAACACCTATAAATTAAAGGGCATGCATGCCTTTTAGAATACAATGATTAACTTTGTCCAGCCTTCCTAACATATAGAACTTTTTAAGGGTGATTAGTGATGAAAACTACTCAAAATATAGCATTATTAGTGTGCACATTATCCATACTCAAAACTCTTGTTCTTTAGGACCATGTGCACCAACTATTATAGAATCCACTTTGTTGCTGATCACTGATCACTTGAGTCCTTGCACTTTATTATTTTGGTCAAAATAGTCCTGAACATTCATCCACCTATGCAACATGGGAATAGAAGAGCCTATTAACAAGAATTTGATCAATATAAGACTAGAAAGTACAGAAATTTGGTGTTACAATTTGAATTTATAAATATCATATCTAAATCACTAACTTTTGTTGATACTATATTACTCCAAATAAACTAAAATCTTTATACAATAGCCAGTTACAAAAATTTGGAGTTACAATTTGAATCTCTAAATATCATATCTAAATCACTAGCTCATACCAATGCTATATTACTCCAAATGAACTAAAATATTTGCACAATAACCACTAGTTAGCTCCTCTCTTTGACATACTTCTCAAAGAATCTATAGCAAACAAACTCCTTGTCCATATACAAATAGCACAAACAAGAATCATATAGCAGCAAAAATAATAATAATATTACCTGATTGCAACTAATTTTTCCAAAGATAAAACCTAACAGGAACAATCTCCAAGTTGGAAGTCCAATCTATGAAATCTGAAATTATGTAAACAGAAAGTAGATTGAAAAAACAACTTTCAAGGCAAAAAAATACAAATGCAACATAGATCATTAGAAATCCACACAACATAAGGATTGGCACTCTTTCGGAAAGAACATAGAATAGTAGAGGATCCCACATGCAGGACACGGCGATCATTAGAAATTCACGAATTAGAAATGCAGTAATATACTCTTTACCAAAACTTCTCATACCAGACCAACCCACTGAAATGCAAATAGGGATCAGAAATGTGGTCAATATCACAAAGAATAATGAAAAACTGTCTATACCCATATACAAATGGATGTTTTCATAAGGAATCCATCGAAGGCTTTCCACAAATTGAGATTTGGCTATAGAAGGATCGAATTGTATCTGAGGAACAGGGAGATACAAAAAAGTAATAAGAGAAACACACAGGCCAATCAATCATATCGGTCTTATTGAAGAATTTGGAATGAAAAGAGGAGTAATGCTTCCTAGCAGGGGACAGAGAATAGGACAGTGCTGTAATTGTTAATTGTTAGGGCCAAGAATGATGTATGCGAGCCAGGAGGCGCTTTTGAGGATGAAGCTGGAGGAGCAGCAGCAAGTGGCCAAGTTGCAGCAGGCTATAGAGCTCCAAGGCCGCCGTTTCATGGGGCTGCAACTTCTTGACATTAAGAACATAGGTCACCACCATCTCAACTCCCCAGTGAGTTCACCTGTGGCTTTAGGACCTCCTGATGGCATGCGCAGTGACAATGAGAATGGACATGCGATTCATTTGGAGGATGCCACAAGCCAATGTACAGTTTTTGGTACTGAGCAATCCCTGTTTCTTGCATTAGTGAGGTCTTTTAATTCAAAGGTGGTGATTTCATGGTTTCTTGAAGTAGATAAGAAGCTGAACTATGGTGTGGCTGTGGGTACAGCTGCTTCTACTGCTATATCTGCCATTGCTGCAGAAGGCAAGCAGCAACAGGAGCAGGAGCAGCAAGAGTCTCAGGGCTCCCCTAAGCATCCAGTCAACTCTGGGGAAGAGGGGAAGAAGGAATCTGGTCCTGAAGCATCAGCACCCAATGTTATTTGTGAACTCCAAGAAAGGTAATATTTGTAATGTAATATAGGACCACTTAGATCAAAATAGCATTCACAGAAATGTTCTAACATAGAGTAGAATCGAACATTGAAAAGATTAGTTGACAACACTCAATCAACAGATGGGGCACCAAATTACTAAACAATAGGGGTCTTTCTGTGTAAGTCAGCTGAACACCGTAATTGATGAGTGAGTAGGTGGGTTAGGTGCACCTCTCACCCAGTGGGAAGTCATGAGGCTACACCCCCTGAATGAAGAAGTAGTGGGGCCCCCTGCCCACCCACGTGATCAGAATTAGATTTCAAACCTAATGATTAGTTGCATATAACATTGGGAAAAAAATTAGGATGACATTTATCAAAGAATTCAAAAGTCACTAATATATTGTTGGCATTGAAATTTATGATATAGAATCAATTTTTCAATTTTAGATTCTTTAATTGTTTAAAGGGCCCCTGATATTGTCTGAATGAGGTGGAATTATGTCTAAAACTAAGAATTTGAGCAAAAGAAATAGGCGAACTATTTGACCAAAGCAATGTGATGACTTTTTAGTTGAAATTATCACTATAGCTCACAAAAAATGCTTATTGGTTTCAGATGTTTTGCACAAGGGTTTGATTAACATATGCACATACATCATGTAAGCACAATGAATTTTGGAGGCTATTTGTCTGTTTGGTTTACATCATCGTACAAAATTATCTCCAAGACTCTAAAAGAAGTTCAAACAACATTTCAAAGCATCTTTTTCGCAATCCACAATCTGCTTTGTGCTGCCTTTGCTTGCACCATGCTAATTTCTTACTTTTGAAGATTTTGTCAAATTCTCAAATAATTAATTGACTAATCTAAACAGCAATACTTGAAGAAAATTACAAGAGAAATTTACTAATCTAGAGTCTACTGACCTCATATGAAATCAATAAACAACAATAATAAGATCTATTACCGTTACCAGTTTAGCACTGGCTTAAATTGCAAACATGTACAAATCACAGGAAATTTAACATCATTTTATATGAAACAAGAAACAATCATATTTGATACGAAACAAGAAACAATCATATCAGTAAGCTGATGACAACTTCAATAGAAACCCATAGGATTACCAAAAATCAGTGAGCTTATGAAGATACAACTGTATAAAAACTGGCCTAGCTACCTTGTGAACATATCAACACAAAACCCTCAAAAGACATATAAGATTTGATTCTAATGGCAAATCACTGAGACATGGCTGTAGAACAGATCATGTAGTTGTTGAATCAGGAAAATTAGATCCATAATTGCCTGCTCAGGCCAATCAGAACTACAACCATCGAAACTTCAGCCTGCACTCTAGATATCAGAACATTGCAATCATGCCCCATAATAATTTCATGATGCCCACTTATGCTAATGTGTAGAAGGTAACTCATGCTAATGTAGAAAAATGCATATGCAAACTGGAAGGCAACAAAACAAATTTGCTGAACATCAAGTCGTCAACTAATGATGAAAGTTGATGAAAAGATTGATGACCTAAGCAACAGGCGCATCCAAGAGTGAAATTTGTAAAAGAGATTTGATAAGAATACCACTCTTACCTATGGATTTTTATTCCAATCTATTCGCATCAACTAGAGGTGGCTCCGAATTCAGGGGGGCTACACCACCGGAGCTCTATCACGCCGGGCGCCGGCACTTGCCTCTCTGCCGCGTCGGGTCGCCGACCTCAACCCCTGACCTCACCCTTTGCTTCACTCTCGTGCAGGGCTTGCTGATCTCATGCTATGCCCGCCTCGCGCCTCACCTCCCTGTTGCGCACTTTCTTCGCCGCTGTCGCTCCACCTCTGCCATTCACCGCACACCCTACCGATAGCGTTTCTAGGGCCACACCGCGAGACACCTCACGCACGGTGGGAGACCAGATCGAAGATTGGGGAGGTTTCTCGGCGAATTGGGAGTGGTTTCTCGGTGGAGGAGGTTGGATCAGGGAGGTTTCTCGGCGGAGTGCTGGAGATGGAGAGGATTGGGGGTGGTTTCTTGGTGGAGGAGGTTGGATTGGGGAGGTTTATCGGCAGAGAGCTAGAGATGGAGAGGATTGGGGGACGTTTGTCGGTGGAGGAGGTTTGATTGGGGGAGTTTTCTCAGCAGCCGAAGAGCTGGAGATGGAGAGGGGAGGTTTGTCGGTGGAGGAGGTTTGATTGGGGGTTTTCTCGGCGGCCGGAGAGAGGTTTAATTCTCGGTGGAGGTTGGATTGGGGGAACCGATCGAGGGAAGCAGGGAATTAAGGTAACTAATAAATTTGCAGAGGAAGATTTTATATTTGGCGCAAAACCAACAAATCAGTAGAAAATATTTTTTCATGAAAATTTCCCTCCCAAAATAATAAATATGTTATTATTCTGCTGAAAATTTTTAGTTTTACGTCAAAAATATATAAATTACTTATTCCTAGCGGTAGATCTACTAAAAATAATAATTTTTCCCAACTGGCATATCGGTGAAAAATAAAAATTATATTTTCAACTATAGAACTGCTGGTAAAAAAAAAATTTTCCCAGCAGAAAAAATATTCTCAGTTGTAGATCTGCTAAAAAAAATCTTTTCCCAAACTGTTCTACAGCTTGCTATATATTATTTATTCCTAGCGGTAGATCTGCTAAAAATAATAACTTTTCCTAGCTGATACATCGGTGAAAAATCGAAATTATATTTTCATCAGCAGGATTGCTGGGAAAAAAAGTTTTTCCCAGTAGTTTTACAGCTTGCGCTGGCCTACCGTGTTGTAGTGAGCTAAAGTGCTGGGAATACTACCTTTTGCCAGCTACTTTACTGTTAGCATTGAAGTGCTATCTTATCTTATAGTGACAATCGCTAAACCACTCCTCAATTGGTTATCAACCGAGCAAAATTTGGTTGACCTGTTCACGAAGAACAACTCAAGCAAATCAATAAAGAAAATCAAGAACAACAGCGGAAGGATAACACTCAATAATCTGAATTATGAGTTGAACATTGAGACTTCGAATTGTACAAGTCGGCAAAGACACGAGCATACAATCTGTATATCAACGAAGTCAGCCTAAAACTAAGACCATACCTTCTCTTTTATAGAGGATGGTGTCTACAAAGATAGAAGGTTTTAAAACCAGAATTCTAAATGAATTTGAAACAGAATTGAATCCTAACAAACTATAAAAAGAAAATCCCGAGCTACTGTTCACGGATCTGAACAGGACTCGTCCCCCTCGTGCACTTGCCATTGTTTTGGGTCTCCTGGTTGAATACGATGTCGGATTTGATGATTCTTGATGCGTTGGAAAGCTCTTTTGAATATCTTTCCAACAAGTACTCTGTTGGGGGAAATCTCCGCGCCGCTAAGTCCAGGTAAGTCGTGTCACATTGGCCCGGGGACTTGGCCCCCGCGGCCTCCCCGGGCGCCGCCATTTGGCTCCCCGGACCTGGCCTCCGGCGCCGCCCTGGGCGTCGCCATTTGCCCCAGGACGTGGCCTCCGGCGCCGCCCCGGGCGTCGCCATTTGCCCCAGTACGTGGCCTCCGGCCTGTCCCCGGGCGCCGCCTTTTGGCTCTCGGGATCTGGCCTCCGGCGCCGTCCCGGGCGCCGCCATTTGGCTCCCGGGACTTGGCCTCCGGCGCCGCCCCGGGCGCCGCCATTTGCCTGGGGACGTGGCCTCCGGCCTCTCCCCGGGCGCCACCATTTGGCTCTCGGGACCTGGCCTCCGGCGCCGTCCCGGGCGCCGCCATTTGCCCGGGGACGTGGCCTCCGGCCTCTCCCCGGGCGCCGCCTTTTGGCTCCCGGGACCAGGCCTCCGGCGCCGTCCCGGGCGCCGCCATTTGCCCGGGGATGTGGCCTCCGGCCTCTCCCCGGGCGCCGCCTTTGGACCGGAGACCTGGCCTCCGGTTCACGTCCCGGGCCTCATCGCCCTTCTAAAGGTAAAGTCTCGAGTTGATTTGTCACGTGCAGGTCACGCGAGGAGCGCCTCGGGAATCAGCGACCACCTGTCAAGCATCCAAGACGTTTGACTGGGAGAAGGACGTTCCTACCCTTCAATCTGACGGTGGCTTCCGGGGTAGTTTAGGCTTTTTGCTTCTTTTTGGGGCTATAAATAGCCCTTGTACCCCTCAGTTGTAAGCAAGTGATTCATTTGTTGGAATAGCTAAAAACTAACAGGTGTGCTCCGGAAGCCTCTCCCCCGGAGAGAGCCTCCCCAGCTGACTCCGGTCGGGAGCGCACCGACAGGACTAGGGCCCCCACCGGGACCCGAACCTGTATAAATCCGTGTGTCATTTCTTGTGCTTGTCCGGCGGGGGAGGACCGGTCATCTGGTCAACCCGCACCGCGTAATCTTCGCTAGGATCGTTCTCAAAACCTGCCGGGGTATTCGCAATACCACAACAGTTGGTGCCGACCGTGGGGACTCGTGACAAGACGCCATGGCTCCCCGAAGAACAAGGGCTCGCACCCTTCCCGGTGACCCGGGTTTCGGAGACTTGGCGCCGCCCGTCCGGGACATTGCTGTCCCGGCGCTTCCGCCCGGAGGCAGCCTGGCCCAGGCACCGCCTCCCCCCTTTCCTCTTAACTTAGGTGCTTCCACCTCCAGGTCGTTCCCGGTGACCGCGGGGACCTCGGCCGGGACCAGTCTCCCCCCGACGGCTCCCCCGGCTCCCCGGGACGCCCTGCTTGAGGCTCTAGTGGAGGGCCAGCTCCGCACCCAGTGCTCTATGGATGAGCTGCTTAGCGTTTTGGCGCGGCCTCCGGCCCCCACATTTGCATCGCACCCCTATCCGGGGACTATGCCCCTATTTATGGGTTACCCGGCGGCCCCTCCGGCCTCCGGAAGTTTGTCCGCCCCGTATGATCCTGCCGGGGGGTTCCCTCCCCCTGCGGGATATACGTCCGGACCCTTCCCGGCACCCGAGCCCGTCCCGGTGCCGGGAGGCTACTTCATGCCTGGGCCCTTCGTGGCACCAGGGGGTACCTCGTCCCAGGCCTATTCCCGGGGCCGGGAGCCCACTTTATGCCGGGGGTTTTCCCTACGCCGGGAGCCAGTCCCGCCCCTCGCGTCGCGTTTACCGCACCGGGGGCGGTCGACAGAGCAGCTCCCGCGCCTCAGCGGACTTCCCCCCGCATGGGCTCCCCGGTCCCGGACGTCGCCGCGGGCGCTCCCCCCTCGCCGGTCCCGGATGTTACAGGGGCTTCCCCCTTTTCGGTCCCGGGGGTCTTCGCACGGGGCTCCCCCCAACCGGCCCCGGAAGCCTTCGGGCCGGTAGCTACAGTGCATGAGCTCCCTCCCTCGGCGGGACAGGTCCGTTTCGCCCAGGGGGAGGTCGAGCGAATGCATTCACCAGAGCGCGGGGAAGAACTTCTCCCCGGCCGCGGGCGCGGGGAGCCTCGCTCTCGCGCCGGTCGGGGGAAGAGACCCGCTGAAGAGCCAACCTCTCCGGAGGAGAACCCGGACGTCCGGGAACTTAGTCCCGGTCCGGAGGAAAAGCGTCGCCACCGCCACTTTGGCAGACCTCTCGGACCGCTGCCAGACTCAGACAACGAAGGTCCCGTGAAAGAAGACAGCGACCGGGACTCTCCCTGGGAGGTGCAGGGGGCTAACCAGCCCCTGTGCCGAAGACTTCGTAGCATCCGGTGGCCGCGGCCCTACCGCCCTCCGAACATCGAGCACTATAACGGTGAGGCGGATCCTTACGAATTCGTGCAGGTCAACTCCACAGCTATATCCGCGGCCGGGGGGGATGAGACGGTACAGTGCAACGTCTTCCCCCTCTACCTCTCCGGCATCGCCCGCTCCTGGTTCTACAACCTGAAGGCCGGCTCCATCAAGTCTTTCACGCAGCTCAAGCGGGAGTTCTGCGCGAACTTCCAGGGGAACTATGTGCGCCCCCTGGACTCCTCGCAGCTGTACACTATCCGGCAGAGGACTGGGGAAACCATCAGAAGCTTCTTCAAGCGCTTTGCTCAGGTGAAGAGCAAAGTCGCCCACGTCCCCGACTCTACGGTCATCGAAGCCTGCAAAAGCGGCATCCTCCCGGGGGAGCTCCACCGAAGGCTCTCCCGGAGCTGCCCTTCTTCCGCCGACGAGCTCTTCAACGTACTCGAAAAGTACGCTTGGGCGGAGGAAGACGACATATGGAAGAAGACCCAGGGGGCTCCCGCCCCCGCCGACCGGGGGGCCAGGGATCCCCTCAAGCGCCCTAGGCAGGGGGGGCGTAACGAGCCACGGCCTCGGGAAACCTTTGTCCTCGAGGGCGGAGGCGGCTCGCGCGACCCCCCGAGGGGCAACCGCCCCTTCCCCAAACCGAAGGGCCATGGGGGAGGATAGTCCTCGCGCGGCCGGGAGGGCCCCGCGGGGAGAAGGCGGGAAGGACCATAGTGCAGCTTCCACAGGTCCAGTACCCACGCTACCCGAGACTGTAGCCTGCTGCTGCAGCACTTCGCGGACTTCCTCGACCAGCGCGGGCAGGGGGGGGGACTCTGGCCTCCTTGCTCCCTCGGCCAGCTGTTCCGGCCCTTCCCGCTCCCGCGGGGGGTCATCAGATGCAGGAGGGGGAGCCTTCAGAAGCTCTCCCCTTTCAAACTTCGCAGCGGCACATCAACGTCATCGTGGGAGGGTCCGCCTCCGGGCAGGACTCTGTAACATCCTGAGTTTTGGGGTGAAAAGTTCTTTCTTAAAAGTCATGCATGCATATGTCTCTTCCAGATCAACCAAATCAGCCTCAGCTTTATTCTGTTTTAGCCCTTAAATCTCCAAAATCTATCATGTGACCCCAAGTCAAGATCTGACTTTCCAGATTTGATCTATCAGTTATCCTAAATCTAAAAGCCTTCAGAACCCAGATCCAATTCTATCTCTAACTTCCAGATTTATCAACTCTTTTCTGTTTTCGAAAACAGAAATATCTTATATTACCTAAATACCCTAAGTTTCAGAAATTCAGATTTAATCAAAATCTTAGCCAAGTTCAGACCAGATTATTCTTGGATTATGATCAAGGGTATGCCAATACCTTAATCCCAAAAGTTGGTAGCCAGATTTCACCATCTAAACCCTTTTCGCAAATCAGTCCAAGAGTTATTACAAATTAGTCCTTATCTGATATCTGAAAACTCAAAAAGGCTAAAATCTCCAGATTAACTCCAAATTCAGAATTTCTTCGGCAAATCTTTTCTAGATGCTATTTGAAACAAGTTCTTCTTCTGTGCAGATTTCAAGATCTCATCCTAATTACCATAATTCAAAATCAATTGAAACTCAGATTCAATTACCCTAAAAATACCCTATTTTCAGTCTGTATCAAAGACTACTCAAATGTGCCAAATTTTATCAACTGTTCTTGCCAAATATTCTGTTGAATATATCTGCCAGATTAGTGAAATCAATTTCAGTCTAAACCTTCCAGAATTCTAGATTTACAATTCAGTCCAAAACCCAAAGATTTGAAATTGCAACTCAGCCCTATTTTGACCAGAGCAGCAGCAACTGTACACACGACCAGTACTCGCCGTGTTTTGCTTCCTTGCGTCGTGCACGTTCGCCGCCGGCCAAGCTTCGCCTGCAAGTTGATTGTGCATGCTGTTGCGCACGTGTCCTCACTGCAGCTGTGCCGTGGCAAGGTCGCTGCAACGTTGACGACCAGCGCCTGCTCCCGCGCGCGACCAGCAGCCTTTTGTCAGCAACTCCTCGCCACGTCGCTTTGCCGTGCCAGTAGTTGTCTCCACCGCTTGCTACAGCATTGCCAAGTCCCGATGGAACGACACTGTGATCAGCTACAGACTTGTCGCCGTCGCAATCACCACTCCTTGCTGTTTCTTCGCCGCTATTGCTCCTGCACGCAACCAGTCAAGTCACCGGCTGCCAATCTCTTCATTGTTCCCTCTTCGCAAGCTTCGCCTGCCTATTTAAGCATCCCTGTGCTCAGCAGCTCCCTCAAACCCCACTGGAAATCATTCAAGTCTCAGATTTTCTGCCTTAGTCTTCTTCTTCGGCGAGACCAGCTCGAGGCTTCACGGTGACAGCCTCAACCGCAGCCTCAACCACCAAATTGACAGCACTAGTAAGTTTCCCTCGCCACTCTCATCGTGCTGTACCATCTAATTGGATTACCTTGCACCTTATCGCCGGTGATCGCCGGAAATGGCTGAAATTCGAAGAATGCCCTGTTCCGGCAATGCAGGCCAAATTACTTCGAATTAGCTTTCGATTCTGTGGAAGAAAATGATCAGTGAGCCATTTCCAGCAAGCCTGTGCATCAAGATCTCCAGATTGAGCTTCAATTGAAGCTTTCCCCAATTTTGAGCTTCTCCAGAAACCGGCGATCGTCGCCAGGCTTCTCCAGCCATCCTCTAACAAAATTGATCATCCTAGTAGCTCCCTTATACTCCACGGATACTCCTGAGCTTGGAATTAAGTTCAAACCCCCTACAGCAAAAACCCCCAAATCCTATGTCTTCTTCTCCGGCACAGTTCACCGGAAAAGTTTTCCCGGCCGTTTCAGCTCAAATCACTTTGTCCACCGTGTGTGCCTTAACCCCCTGAGTATTTTTGTCTTCTAGCCCGACACCTAAATCAGCCTAGATCAAAAGATATAGCCATGCCAAGATCTTGTCCAGAACTGCTCTAGTGCAACCAGTTCACCTCAGTTCATCACTGAATTTCATCACTTTCCAGCCATTTCTTGCCCTAGATTCTGTTGACTTAATTGTTCCTGTTATCCTTGCCTACCTCCCAGACAAAGTGGTGCATTATTTGGAGCTCTAGATCAAAATTTATGCTAAGCCCTAGTTTCTGGCCATGTCAAGATCAATGCCAGACTATGTCAATCAGTGGCATTAGCCCTTTTCACTTCCTTCCAGATGTGCATTTTGGGCATGACATTGTCCCTTAGATTCCTAAGGTTGTGATCAACATTTTCTTCTTCTATCACAACTTGATTTGAGCCCTTGAATTATATTTGCCGCTAAACCCTAATTTTTGACACTGTCTCAGTGCATGCCAACCAATGGCATTGGCCTTGTTTACCCACTTCTGATTGTGCATTTTGAAAGCCACTTTGTCCACTGAATTTGTAGAGTTATGATCTACACTTTCTTCTACTGTCATAACTTGAGATAAGCTCTCTAGCTTTCCTTGAAGTTATGTCAGAGCTTTGATCCGAATGTCAATCTGCTGACATTCGCTGTTTTGATTAAACCAGCCACAAAATTGTTATCCCTATTGTAATCCTGAAACCCTAAGATTATCTAATCACCATCCTTAGCCCAAATTCCTTGAAACCCTAGAATCTCGACTCAGTTCAGCTTGCAATCTCAATTATCTCCAGTATTGTTCAGTCACTCTTGTAAAGCATATCTGCATATATATCATAAATCATTTTAATATATATAAGTAATATTTGTGTGTATTGTTTGGTTTGTCGTCGAGCAGATTCAGAAGCTGAATTTGAGGACTTCGCTGTTGACCCGTCATCAACTGCTGTTTCTTACAACGCAGAAGGCAAGTCATATCCTTGGTCATCTTGAACCTATATTTTAAATGTTGCTAAAACATAACCTTGAATATAGATAATATTGCATGAGAAAGATTGAGAATGGTTGATTTATGAATTGGCAGTACTAGACTGGTTATCTGTGAAATGTGAAATAAACAAGTTTTGAGCCATGAACTATTATATGTATTTATATATTTATATTCATGAAATAAAACCCCTAGCCGTGACCAGAAAATGGTATGGAATGGCGGTAGCACTGGAGGTGCTAGACTGCAAAGGAATGCAGGCACTGAAGGTGCAGGGTTGTGGATGGTCTGGTCACTGGCATATAAGGACTAGAACCTTGTGTTGTGCGTCTAGTGGCATGAACAACGTGCTAACCGCAAGCCTGGTATGGGACAGGCCTGAAAAAGTACTTATGTGGATCGCACATGAAACCCCTGCATGAGATGTGTTGTGATGATTGATATGGAGGCTGACTCCCACTATCACTGAAGGTGATCTGACATTAGACCCAGCAATGGGGAAATGAGTAAGGGTGGGGGTATAGCCCGCCACAACTGTGTTTCGCGAGAGATCCACAGGGTCAGGGGTGAATTGTGAGTAAAACATAACAAAAGTTCTTGTTATTTCCACCTTGCCGCTCACAATATGAAGTGAGTCAGGGGTCCAATCATTTTGTTATGATAGGAAAGGTTTGCAAGTGGAATATCTTGCGGGTAAATTGGTACCTGTCTGCAGAGTTAAAAACGTATTCGAATACTCTGAGCTCCCGGGTTTATAGGAGTCTGCTGCGGTGGATTAAATCCACGGGGTGTGACACAAGTACTATTTTCTAAATAAAATGTGTTAAATCAAGATTACCCAAATGACATGTGTTGTCATGATAAGGAGTGCTACCGTGGGCTGTTGTGTGTCGACGTGTCGCGGTAGGGCTATAATTTAGTGAACATGAATGATGATGTTATATTATGAAAAGTGCTGCCATGAGCTGAAATAAGATGAGAGGAGAAAGAAAAAGATTATTTTACAAATATCCATAATTCTTGACTAGTCTAGGTTCATATCATCACTACTATATGTATCTACTCTTATCTATGACTTGCTGAGTATGTAAGTGCTCACCCTTGCAACCTACAAATCAGTAGATGGAGTGTTCTACGACCAAGACGAAGGCATGGAGTACTTCGTGGATCCAGAAGGAGGAGCGTCAGTCCCGTCATTGCCCTGATGTGTTGTTCTGCCGTCCACTTCTCTTTGTGGGTGGGTCACCTATCTTCTGCTGTGTAGATGTTATTTTGCTAAACCATGTATGCCGCGAAGGCATTGTAATCTTCTTATGTAATATCAAGGCCAGCAGGCCACACTGCTTAACTATTTTGTAAGTTACTCTGTTGCAATGTGAATATACTCCTGTGTTTGACTTATCCTGGGAAGTCAAGGGTATGTGTATGCTATGCATATATGGGACTAGCTGCAGCGAGCTAGGTCTCTACAGGAGTAGTCGTAGTCCCAGTTTCGGGGCGCGACAGACTCTAAGCGCCAGCGTAAGGAGTACGCGCGTGAGGTCAAGGTTGTGGGGGTGCTACACGCGTCCTCACCACCTAAGTGGTCGGACGTCCCCCTCACCTTCACGGCAGAAGACGCGCGAGGGGTTCGCTTCCCCCACGACGACGCGCTCATTGTCTCCGCAACCATCTACAACTGCCATCTGGCCCGTATCCTCGTGAACGGCGGGAGCTCCGCCGACGTCCTATTCTTAAAGGCCTTCAAAGAGATGCAGGTGGACGAGAAGCTCCTGCAGCCCGCTGCTGGGCCCCTGCAAGGTTTTGTCCCGGAGAAGACGATCCACCCCGTGGGCAAGGTAGATCTTCCTATGACATTCGGCACCCCGGAGAACTACTGGACTGTGCTGGTCCGCTTCGACGTAGCGGACCTCCCCTCCTCCTACAACGCGATAATGGGGAGGACCACAATCAACCGGCTGGGGGCTGCCACCCATCAAAACTACCTCTGCATGAAGATCCCCGGGCCTCATGGTGTGATCAACGTCCGGGGAGACCAAGACATGGCCCGTTCTCTATACGAGCGCACTGCGGCCACAATCGGAAGCGTCAACCTCATAAAGACGCCCGGGGGGGAGGCTCCTTCCCTGGAACTAGACGCCGCTGCGCCACCGCCCGGGAGGCCCCTCCTCAAGCCGCGTCTGGAAGGGGGCCTCCAGAAGGTCCTGCTGTTCCTGGGCGATGAAGACAAAACCTTCCGGGTCGGGGCGGAGCTCCCCGAGGAGCATGCAGCGCAACTTACGGCCTTTCTGCGCGAAAACTCTGACGTTTTTGCATGGAAGCCTTCGGCATGCGGGGCGTCGCCCGGGAGGTCATTGAGCACAAGCTCGCAGTGGCCCCCGGTCACCCCCCGATCAAGCAGAAGCTGCGGAAACTCTCCCTCGAGCGCCAAGAAGCAATCAAGGTGGAGATCACCCGGCTCAGAGAGGCGGGGTTCATTCGGGAGGTCCTGCACCCTGAGTGGCTCGCGAACCACGTCCTCGTCAAGAAATCAACCGGCAGGTGGCGGATGTGCATGGACTTCACCGACCTTAACCGCGCCTGCCCCAAAGACAACTTCCCGCTCCCGCGGATTGATCAGCTCGTCGACTCCACTGCGGGGTGCGAGCTCATGAGCTTCCTAGACGCCTACTCGGGCTACCATCAAGTCCGGATGGCGGAAGGGGACGAGGAAAAGACGAGTTTCATAACTCCCCTCGGAACCTTCTGCTACGTCCATATGCCCTTTGGGCTCAAGAACGCTAGGGCGACCTTCCAGCGCCTCATGACACTGGTTTTCAAAGACCAAGTGGGCCGTAGCGTCGAAGTCTACGTAGACGACACGGTCGTCAAGTGTCCCCGCGCAGCCTCCCACATCGACGACCTGGCCGAAACCTTCCGCAACCTCCTCGCGTTCGGGCTCAAACTCAACCCGGAGAAGTGCGCCTTCGGGGTGCGCGGGGGGAAGCACCTAGGTTTCCTCGTGTCCCAGCGGGGCATTGAGGCAAACCCCGAGAAGATCCGGGCTTTCCTAGATATGCCCCCGCCGCGCTCCGTCAAGCATGTCCAGCAGCTCTCCGGCCGCCTAGCCGCGCTAAGCCACTTCGTCTCCCGGTCGGGGGAGCGGGGCCTCCAATTCTTCAAGATCCTCCGAGGGCTCGAGGGGTTCCGCTGGACCCCCGAGGCCCAGGAAGCCTTCAACGACCTCAAGAAGTACCTCACGAGCCCTCCAATGCTCGTGAGTCCGTCTCCATAAGAGCCCTTTCTCCTCTACCTCGCCGCGACCCCCGTCGCCGTCAGCGCGGTCTCGGTGAAGGAGCAAGGGGGGCAGCAGCGTCCCGTGTACTACGTGAGTGAGGCCCTCCAAGGGGCCAAAACTCGGTACACGGAGATGGAGAAAATCTGCTACGCCCTCCTCATGGCGTCCTGGAAGCTTCGGCATTACTTCCTGGGGCACCCCATCACCGTCCCGTCGTCCCTCCCCCTCAGGGAGGTACTGCGGAACAAAGAAGCCACCGGCCGGATCGGGAAGTGGGGGGCCGAGCTCGCCCCCTTCTCCCTGTCCCTTACCGGTCGCTCCGCCATCAAGTCGCAGGTCCTCGCCGACTTCGTCGCAGAATGGACTCCCGCCTCTGGGTCCGGGGATGAAGATCTCCCCGTGCCGCCCCGATGCAGTGATCATTGTACTCTCATGTTTGATGGGTCACTGTGTCTCCCCGGGGCTGGTGCGGGAGTAGTCCTCCGGAGCCCCGAGGGGAAGGAACTGGAGTACGCCGCGCGGCTCGAGTTCCCCGCAACCAACAACGTCGCCGAATACGAGGCTTTGCTCCTCGGGATGCGCCTTGCACGCTCCCTGGGGATCCGATGCCTCCTAGTCAAGGGAGATTCTCAGCTCGTAGTTTGCCAAATGGACAAGTCTTACCTGTGCCATGATGCAAACTTAAGTCTTTATTTGCAGGAAGTGCGAAAGATGGAGAGGCATTTCGACGGCCTCGAGGCCCGGCATATCCCGCGGAGGGACAATGACCGGGCCGACGCCTTGGCCCGGGCGGCAAGCGCCCGGGAATCGCTCCCCAAGGGGGCTTTTCTGGAAATCATCACGAAGCCCTCGGTGGCCTCCCCGGACACAGGCAACGAGCCTCCTGTCCCGGAGGTCGCCGAGATCACTCGGACTCCATCTTGGATGGACCCCCTCATCTCCTTCATCAAGGGGGAGGGGGACCCTCCTAGCGAGACCAGGGCTAAACGCCTCGGGGCTAAAGCCCGGGCATATCTCCTGCTGGGGGGGAGGCTCTACAAGCGGGGGGCTTCCGCCCTCCTGCGCTGCCTCCCCCGGCCGGAAGGACTTCAACTTCTCGAAGACATCCACGCGGGAAGCTGTGGTTCTCACCTAGCCCTGCGTGCCATCGCGGCCAAGGCCCTCCGGCAGGGTTTCTAGTGGCCCACGGTCATACGCGACGCGGGAGACCTTGTCTCCGCATGCGAAGCATGCCAGAAGATGGCCAAAGGCTCGAACCTCCCCCCTATAGCGCTGCAGACAATCCCCATCACTTGGCCCTTCGTGCGCTGGGGGATGGACCTCTTAGGACCCTTCCCCCCCGCGCCCGGAGGATACAAGTATGCGGTAGTGGCGGTCGACTATTTGACAAAGTGGGTTGAGGCGGAGCCTTTGGCCAGCATCACGTCCTGGGCCGTTCAGCGGTTTTTATGGAAAAATGTCGTATGTCGTTTTGGTGTCCCCCGGGAAATCACCGTGGACAACGGGACCCAATTCGACTCGGCTTATTTCCGGGAATTCTGCGAAGGCCTGGGGCTCGTCATCCACTTCGCCTCAGTGGCCCATCCCCGGAGCAACGGAGCTGTTGAGAGGGTCAACGGCGTAATCCTACAGGGGTTGCGCCGGAGACTCGAGCAAACCGCTTCTAAGCGGGGTGCATGGGCAGAGGAGCTCCCCAGCATCCTCTGCTCCATGCGCACGACCCCGTCCCGGGCGACGGGGCGTACTCCCTTTTCCCTGGTCTATGGGGCGGAGGCAGTCCTCCCCCCGGAGATTGGCTTCCGGTCGCTGCGGGTTAAGCTCCTGGAGGGAGCCACGCCCGCAGCGTACCAGGCCAACGAGGCCAACCAGCGCCTGGAGATCGACCTCGTGGAGGAGGAACACGACCGAGCTTTTCTCCGCCACGCCATCTACGAGCAAGAGATGGCACGCGCTTACAATCAGCGCGTGCGCGAGAGGGCTTTCCGCCTCGGGGACCTTGTCCTCAAGCGCGTGACGGACCCCTAGGCCCAGGGTAAGCTCTCCCCCAAGTGGGAGGGCCAGTCCCTTCTGTAGGGTGGCTTACGATCAGCCCTCGTGGACTGAGGGTGTAAGCGGCAACCCGGTCACAGTGGCCGCGGTAACGTGTGACTTTGGGAGACTAGTCCCCTGCCCAAACACTCAAGACCCGTCTTCGGGCACTTCCTCCTCCGGGAGTAGACGCTCTCCCCAGTGGGACGTCTAATGGCCTTCTTGGATCTATCTTCCTCCTACAGGAGTCGACGTTCGACGCTCTCCCCAGTGGGACGTCTAATGGCATTCTTGGATATTTGGTCCCTGGCGACCTTATTCCTGGCTCCCCGTTCTCACGGCGACCGGACGATTGGTCCCCGGCGACCTTATTCCCGGCTCCCCGTTCTCACGGCGACCGGATGAATGCCTCCCGGAGACCCTATTCCCGGCCCCCTGTTCTCACGGCGACCGGACGACTGTCTCCTGGAGAAGTTATGGATTTCTCGGACATTTCCTCCCCGGAGACCCTATTCTTGGCTCCCTGTTCTCACGGCGACCGGATGATCATTTCCTAGGAAGCTCATCTCCGGAAATCTCATCGGGTTTTCTTGGACGTTTCTTCCACACGAGAACTTATTCCCGACTCCCCGTTCTCATGGTGACCGGACGATTGTCTCTCGGAAGGTCCTTCCCTAAGAAACCTCGTTTTAAAATTTTCTAACTTAGAAAAATTCCTATGCTACAGGTTGTCTTCACCCCGGGGGCCTTGTTACCCCCACAGCGCGCGGAGCTACCCTCCGGCCCGCTGTGGGCGGGGGGGATAAGGAACCCCCGGGTGTCGACCGCACCGCCCACGAGTAAACTTAGCTCATTCTTGTGAAAAGGAGTCGTCCGGACCATCCAAGAAGAAAAAGTGAAAAGACAACAAGAGAAGTAAACAAATGGCTTTATTGATTATCAAACCCGGAGGACATCTTCCCCCTCCGGTGGGCTTCGGAAACGATACAACCCGGGTTCTAACCCAGGGGATTCTCTACGTCCTAAGGCTCCTACGCCTAATACTCTCGGAGGCTTTCCGCTAGCTCCCGGGTCAAGTCCCGGTACAATGCTCGCACGCGGCGCCGAGCGTCCCGGAGCACATCTTCGGGCCAGAACTCGTATCCCGCCGGTGGAAGTATCCGGAGGGGAGGTATCATCCGGAACCCCGGTCGCGGAGGGGACAATTCGGCGCGATGATTGCCAAAGTTGTCCAAGTGCCACTCCGGACGCCACCTCAACCGGATCGGCTCCCGGACGCTGTCCCCGCTGCGCTTCCCACAGACAAGGCTTAGCAAGATTAGAGCCACTTGGGCGTCCCCCGGGGAGCCCCTCCCGGACCTTCGCCCGGGAGCAACCTCTCGGGAACCCTGGTAACAATGCATTCAATTCAAAGACTTAAAAAAAATTCTAACTCCATTGTATTCAAAATGTCTTTTTTTCAAGTGTTCGGGGCTTCTTCTAAGAAACTACTGGGATCAAAAGTCCTAAGAAAGTAAAGGGTCCTATCTAAAGACTCGTGGGGAGGCTCATACTTTTTCACTGGTGTCCTCCCCCCGGGGGGCATCCTCCAAGGCCGGGGCTGGGGCGTCCCCCGCCGGAAGCGCCGGAGCCGGGAATCTCGCCCGGATGATCCGGTCGTAGAATCCTCCGGTGAGCTGCTCGACCTCCCAGCGCGAGGGCTCGAAGGAGTCCGGGAAGCTTCGGGGGATGCGGCCCCCGATCGCCCGGGCACCGACCCCCCGGAACTCGACGAGCCCCTGCAGCGGCCGCGACGATGGGGATCGCCCGGCCCCGCGCTCGAGCATCGGCAGCCTCCGGAATGGCGGAGACCTGTCCGTTGAGAAAACGCACAGCCTCCCCGAGGGTCGGCGGTGGCACCTCCGAGCTGCTCCCGGAGCCTAAGCTTACGCCAAGGCTCTCGAGGGCCAAACGAATGGAGCAGCCCGCGTCCGCCACCGCCCGGACGCTCGAGCCCTCGAGCTCCCGGAGCGCCTCCTCCCTCGCCTTGGCCTCCTCCCGGAGGCGGCCGTTGACGGCCTCAGAAATATGAACCTGGGCCCAGACCCGGGACAGTTCCGCGAGGGCTTCATCGCGTTCCCGGAGGGCCTCCTCACGCTGCCCTACAGAGGTCACGGCCCAGTCCTCCGCTTCCTTAAGTAGCCGGGCGATGCGCTGCTCAAGGCCCCAAGTAACAGTTGCAAACTACAAAATATAGAGTTCGAAAAAACTCAAATGCAGGGAACGAGTGAAGACATCACCAACTCGGGTTACCTGGGCCCCGAGGGATTGAAGCCCCGGGAAGCGCTCATGGAGCGTTCCCTCCGCGACGAAGGCCTGCACCTTCCGGGTGTGCAGGCCCTCCGCATAGCCAGCGACCTCCCCCGCGGGGAAGCAGAGGGGCCTCCCGCCCGGCGCCGGCGTCGCGGCTGATGTAGGGTCCCCGGAACTGAAAGTCCGGTAACGCGGCCGGCGTCACCGGCGTCTTCGTCGCCGAGGAGGTGTCCTCCGAAGACGTGGCCGAGGAGCTTTGGGCGGGGGTCCCTGCCGGGGGGGCGGGGGGGGAGATCATCGGACCTTTCCCCGCCCCGGGCCGGAAGGTCCTCGGGACCTCCTCCTCCGGGGGGACCTTGTAGACCGAGGGGCTCCCCCCTCGTCCACCGGCCAAACCCGCAGAGGCGAGGCCTCCGCGAATCTCACGTCCAGCCTCTCCGGCTCCAAAGATGCCGAGAGGGCTGGGAGGACCGCCACCGAGAGTGGCGATGGGGCGTAGTCCGCCGAATCGGACGCCGCCCAGCTAACGGCCTGATCCTTCCCCCGGGCCTCGACGGGGCTCTTCGGGGGAGGAGGTGTCACATCTTCCCGGGCCGGCGCCCGGGCGCGCCCGGGGGTCATGTCCCGGGCCTTCGCTTGCGTCGAAGCCGGCGTCGTCGACGGGCCGGGGGTCTTTTGGACTCTAGCCTTCTTAGGCTCAGAGCCCCCGGCCGCGTCCTTCCCCCGCTTATGCGACCCGGGGGTGGGGAGGGGCTTCCTCTCTGGGAGCTTCAGCCCGTAGGCCTCAGCCACCACGTTCCGGGGAGGGCCCTCCCCCACGAGGCGCACGACGCGCTCGTGCTCGTTGACGAAGTACCTCCCGAGGAGGTTCTCCGCCTTCTCCCGCGCCGCCGGGTACGGCCAGACTACAAGAGGTAAAGAGTTAGTCAAATTTTCAAGAATACGTAAATATAATGCAGCAGGTTCCCGGAGCTTACGCCGGGTCACCGGCTTGACCGGGGGTCGTTGCTCGGGGCTCATGCCGATCCCCCTCTTCCCGCCTGAGAAGGGGGAGATCCGAAGGAGCATCATCTCCTCGGCGGCGTCCCGCATAGAGCGGGCCTTCCGGGAGATGATCACCTTGCCGAGGAGCTCGAGCTCCTCGTCCGTCCACACCGGAGGCTTCGGCGTGGACGACCGGCTGTAAGAGGCGGGCTCCGGGGCGTACGTCACCCCGTCGTCCCGGACCCGGAGGTAGAACCACCTCCGGACCCAATCGCCCCAATGGTCCCGGGACGCTGCCGCCGGGTAGTCGGCCACCTGGGACGGCAGCATCTGCACCATCATCGAGCCAAAGGGGGACTTGGGTCCCCCCTTCACCAGGTGAGAGCTCCGCGCCGCCGGCTCGTAAAAATACCGGAAGACGCGTAGCATGGGCTCCCTCCCGGTCGCCATCTCGAAGATCCAGATGAAAATGCCCATCCGGACGAGGGCGTTCAGCGTGAGATGGTTGAGCGCCAGCCCGTACTCCTTCAGAAACTCCCGGAGCATGGGATGCACCGGGAGCCGGAGCCCCGCCTCCAGGAAGGCCTCGAAGGCCACGACCTCTCCGGGCCTGGGGCGGGGGGCTCCGTCTTTCTTCACGGGGACTCGGATGTCCCCGTCCGCGACGACGCCGGGATCGACCATGGACTCGGCGTCCTCGGCCGTAAACTCGGAGGCGCAGAGAAAGTCCAGAGCGACTTCCTCCGGGGGCACCTCGGTCGTCTTTGCTCGACCCTTGGGTGCCATCAGGTTTGGTTTTCTTTTTTCTGGTGGCTAACATTTCAGGAGGCTACGACTAAAAGTTCCAGACACCTGCTACCAGGAGCTAACTGCCGGAAAGAGCTACCGGGAGAGAGCTACCGGGAGAGCAAAAATCGCTAAGGCTGAAAGTTTGGAATGAACTTCCGGGCCCCCTAAGGCCCTATTTATAGGGACGAAACGTGGTCTAGATGGGCGCCACGTGGCACCCCGCGGAGCAATCTGGACCGTTGAAGTTCAAACCGTGCGCGGGAAACGAAGTGACGGGCGCGCGAATCGAGACACCGGTTCGAACCGAGAGCGCATTTATGACGAAACGGCGCGGCCATAAGCGTCCGGCACGGAAACCGAAGCGTTACGGCTCCGGTGACTTGGTCCGGAGATTTTCCCGGTGACATGTACCATACCCACAGGGGACTCGAGCATCGTCCCCGGGGGGCATGGGGGGCTGCTGTTGGGGGAAATCTCCGCGGCGCTAAGTCCAGGTAAGTCGTGTCACATTGGCCCGGGGACTTAGCCCCCGCGGCCTCCCCGGGCGCCGCCATTTGGCTCCCGGGACCTGGCCTCCGGCGCCGTCCCGGGCGCCGCAATTTGGCTCCCGGGACGTGGCCTCCGGCCTCTCCCCGGGCGCCGCCTTTTGGCTCCCGGGACCTGGCCTCCGGCGCCGTCCCGGGAGCCGCAATTTGGCTCCCGGGACGTGGCCTCCGGCCTCTCCCCGGGCGCCGCCATTTGTCTCCCGGGACGTGGCCTCGGGCCTCTCCCTGGGCGCCGCCTTTTGGCTCCCTGGACCAGGCCTCCATTTGCCCGGGGACGTGGCGTCCGGCCTCTCCCCAGGCGCCACCTTTTGGCTCCCGGGACCAGGCGTCCGGCGCCGTCCCGGGCGCCGCCATTTGCCCGGGGACGTGGCCTCCGGCCTCTCCCCGGGCACCGCCTTTGGACCGGAGACTTGGCCTCCGGCGCACGTCCCGGGCCTCATCGCCCTTCTAAAGGTAAAGTCTCGAGTTGATTTGTCACGTGCAGGTCACGCGAGGAGCGCCTTGGGAATCAGCGACCACCTGTCAAGCATCCAAGACGTTTGACCGGGAGAAGGACGTTCCTACCCTTCAATCCGACGGTGGCTTCCGGGGTAGTTTAGGCTTTTTGCTTCTTTTTGGGGCTATAAATAGCCCTTGTACCCCTCAGTTGTAAGCAAGTGATTCATTTGTTGGAATAGCTAAAAACTAACAGGTGTGCTCCGGAAGCCTCTCCCCCGGAGAGAGCCTCCCCAGCCGACTCCGATCGGGAGCGCACCGACAGGACTAGGGCCCCCACCGGGACCCGAACCTGTATAAATCCGTGTGTCATTTCTTGTGCTTGTCCGGCGGGGGAGGACCGGTCATCCGGTCAACCCGCGCCGCGTAATCTTCGCTAGGATCGTTCTCAAAACCTGCCAGGGTATTCGCAATACCATGACATACTCGTACAACTATCTTGGACATCTATGAGGAAATTGGTGCTTCATTGAAGTTTCTGAACAGTCAAGCTTGATCGGCAGACTGGATGGTCCTCAGGTTGCGACCATGGGTCCTCAAGTCTGGTCGGCTGCGACCATGTGCCGATCAAGGGCTGCGACCTTGTGTCCTCGGCCTGCGACCATGTGCTCCCAATCATGGGCTGCGACTTTGAGCCTTTCTGACCAAACACAGAGTTGTTCTGATCAATGAAGTGGAAGGAATCGTTGGTCGAAGTTGCTAGGAAAGTGTTCATTCTTTCTTGGCTAAGAATTGGATCAACAACTTCGTCCAGAACTCCTTCGCATGTAACAACAAGCAAAGGGCAATCATTAGGCAATATCATTTGTTCTGTAATTAAATAATTAATTTGCCCAAGAAATGAATTTACTTGTTATCCAAGGCGACGCGCATGTGCTCGAGTTAAAACATGTGGATGTGTGGTCGCGATGTCCTCATCAGCTTCCCTCAAGCCACTATTGCCTACATCATCAAAATCCTCATGCTCTCCTTGAGAGACGTTAGATTCATCAAATTCTACATTGCATGATTCTTCAATGCATTCTGTTGTAGTGTTGAAAACCCGATGAGCTTTACTAGTGGATGAATAGCCAACTAGAAAACCCTCGTCAACACGTCTTTGAAATTTTCCAAGATGCATGCGCTTTTTAAGAATATAACATTTGCAACCAAAGACTCGAAAATATGAATGTTTGGTTTTCTCCCTATAATCAGTTCATAAGGAGTTTTGTTCAAAATTGGATGGGTATAAAGACGATTGATGGCATAACATGTTGTGTAAACTGTCTCTGCCCAAAACTGGGTAGGTCTCTTGTACTCATCGAGCATTTTTCTAGCCATTTCAATCAATGTCCAATTCTTCTATTCTACAACACCATTTTGTTGAGGTGTGTAGGGCACAGAGAATTCATGTTTGATTCTGGACTCATCACAAAAATCAATAAAATCAGAATTTTGAAATTCTCCACCATGATCACTACGAATGGAGAGTTCAAATTCCTTTTCAGCTCTTTTTGCAAATCTTTTAAAACAAGAGGAAGTTTCAGATTTGTGAGCTAAGAAAAACACCCAAGTAAATCTGGAGAAATCATCAACAATAACATAGCAAAAACTATTTCCTCCAATTCTTTGATGTTCAACAGGGCCAAAAAAATCCATATGCAAAAGTTCCAATGGTTTGCAAGTTGAAAGAATGCGCTTGGTTGGATGTGAAGTAGCTACTTGCTTGCCGGCTTGACAAGCGCTACAAGTTTTGTCCTTTTCAAAATTCACATCCTTCAAGCCAACTACCAAATCACGTTTCAAAAGCTTTTTAAGTTGATGCATTCCAACATGTGCAAGTTTCCTATGCCAAAGCCAACCCTTCGAAGTTTGAGAAACGAGACATGTTGAAAGAGATGCATCTTTTGAGTTGAAATCAACAAGATAGAGATTTCCAAAACAAAAACCTTTGAAGATCAAAGAGTTGTCTTTTAAATTTTCAACTAAAACATTTTTAGGAGAAAATATGCAACAAAATCCAAGATCACAAATTGGTGCAACGAATAACAAATTAAAATTCAATGATTCAACAAGCAAAACATTTGAAATTGAAAGATCATGAGATATAGCAATTTACCCAAGCCTATCACATTTCCTTGACGATTGTCGCCAAAGTTGATCTTTTGGTTTTCACTTGAGTTATCTTCCAATGAGGTGAACAACTTTTTGTTACCGGTCATGTGTTCGGAGCATCCACTATCTAGCACCCAATGTTTTCCACCGGTCTTGTAGTTCACCTACAAAAACAAAAGAATCAAGTCATTTTAGGTACCCAAACCCTTTTGGGTCCTTCAATGTTAGCAATTAAAGTTTTGGGCAATCAAATATATTTCTTCTTTCTACTTAGCATGGGTGCTCCAACAAACTTTTCTATCACATATTCTTTCTTTGACCTCTTAAGCATGTAGCATGCATCAAAATGAGTTGAAGTCATTAAAGGACAAGCATCATATGAATGATCAATTTCATGACATCTATAACAAAATTTGTTGCATGCTTTTACAAAAATAGTTTTTGTGTTTGGTTTATTTTCTTTCTTTGGAAGTATCCAAGTCCTTCTTTTCTAAATGAGCATTTTTTCTCACTAAGAAGAAAATCAAGAGATGCTTTCCCTTTGTAACAATTTTCTAAACCTTTATTAACTTTCTTGATTTCAGCCTTTAGTTCATGTTTTCATTTAAGATTATTTCATGGCATTGCAAATCTTTATTAGTAGAGCTAGATGAGTATGGCATATTGATTAAATCATTGCAACTAGTTGACATATCAATTTTAGAGACTACATTTGGTATATCATCAACTAAGTCACAAGAAACAGTTGGTGTGTTAGTGAGATCCTTGATGAGAAGACCTTCATAAGATTCTTTTAAATCAGAGTAAAGAGCAAGTAAAGAAGAGTGCTCTTCTTTAAGTGCTCTATATTTCTTCTTTGTGATTCCAAAAGCATCATTTAATTCACTAATCATTTCAACTAAATCATCATATGAAGGGTCAAGAGAATGTACCTTCTCATCACCTTTAGCCATAAGGCAAAATGATGAACTTGTCGATGTGTTGTTGTTGCCAAGAGCTAATCCGGCTAGCTTCTTGGAACAACCCTCTTCATCATTGGAGTCAAAATCGGAGCTCTCTTCTCCGGACATCCATTCTCCAAAGCATGCTTCTTGGTTTCCGCCATTGTTTTTGAAGAATTCTTCTTCTTAGGATCTTTCTTCTTCTTATCCCAAGGCTTGTTCTTATTTGGGCATCTTGAAGCTATATGTCCCTTTTCATGACATTCATAGTATATGATGCCCTTGAAGTTTGCTTGCTTTGACCCCTTTGGTCTTATGTCGATGTTGACTCATTGGAGGAGCCATCGTTTGAATCACCTTTGAAGTTGGCTTTGAATGCCAAGTTCTTCTTTTTCGTCTCTAATGATTCGGCCGCCTCCTTCTTCTCCTTCCGATGCATCTCATGGGTTATGAGGTTCCCATAGAGATCGGTAGGTGTGGTGGATGATAAGTCAGAGTTGGTGAGGACCGTCACAAGAGTGTCAAAACTCTCCGAAAGAGCCATAAGCATTTTTCTTACAATCTAAATGTTAGTAAAAACAACTCTGAGTCCTTTGAGCTCATCACAATGTTGTTCAACCAAGTGAACATTGAATCCACGGACTCAGTTGGTGAATGGTGAATGTCTCATATCTTTGCCTAACTATTAGCAATTTTGCCTCCTTGACCCTAGTGGTGCCCTCATATATCTCCTCGAGGGTGGTCCAAACTTTGTGAGCGGTGGTAAGGTTGCTCACGCGGTTGAACTCATTTAGGGACAAGCCGACAAAGAGAGCATTTTTGGCACGGGCATTCAAGTGGAGTTTTCTCCTATCATCATCGAAGTGATTTTCTGGATCAACCGGAGGAGTAAACTCAATCTTAACAATGTCCCAAACATCAAGCCCCATGGCCTCTAGAAAAACCGTGATGCGCACTTTCAATAGGGATATTTAGTCCCATCGAAGATAGGCGCACGCCCAATGTGACCAAGATGAAAACCCTCATTTGAAGCCATCCTCTCTCTAGGCGGTGAAGTCTACTCAAAAGAGAGACCATGCTCTGATACCACGTGTAGGATCGAGGATGCCGACTAGAGGGGGTGAATAGGAGGCTTTAAAACTTTTTGATTAAAAACAATTTAATAATATTTTGCAGTGAGAAAGAGTAATAAAGACAAATATAGTGATTTATCCCGAGGTCTCGGAGACTCGCCCGGTCTCCCTTACTCCTCGTTGAAGCACTCAAATGAATGAGTCTTGCTTCAATATCCACGAAAGATATTTTTCACTAAGGTTGCTCCTTCTTCACTCCGGATAGGCGAGCACCGATGCCTTTCACAAAATATGCCGAGCCTCTCCGACAACCTCCGTAAATGGAGAGGTCAATGGCCACTCCTCCAAATCGTCTTGGTGAGGGCGTTCACCAAGACTAACAAGTTGCAAGATCTTCTCTTGACCCCCAACAAATACCGAGAAACTTCTAAGGATGCAAATGATGCAAATGAATGCTCTCGAAGGATCTCTCTCAATCACAAAGAATGATACTTGATCAAAAGATCAAGATTTTAGCACTTGGAAACTTTGGCTCAAGTGTATACTCAGAGATATGTAGGAAAAAATGCTCAAGGATGTTCAGAAAAACTGCTCGAAAATATTTAGAAAAACAGCTCAAAAGATGTATAAAAATCTGCTCAAATGGTGTTTAGAAATCTGCTCAAAACTGTTTATAAAAACTGCTCAAAACAGTGGAGAGATCTGCTTAAAAGTGTTTATGAAAACTGATCAAAACAATAGCAAAAATCTGCTTAAAAGTATTTTAAAAACTGATCAAAAACAGTAGCGAAAATCTGCTCAAAAGTATTTTAAAAACTGCTCAAAACGAATAGATTAGATGCTCAAAGGTGTACAGAGATTGCTCAAAAATGTGTATGAGAATGTAGCTCGAGATGTGTGAAAATAGTACTCAAAATACCTGTATTTATAGCCCAACCTCTCAGTTAGCCGTTGTGGTCGAAAAGGAATGAAATCAGGCCAGCTAACAGCCAGCTTTGACCTCTAACGGCTAGTAAATAGCCGTTGGAACCTCTGGTCGAATGAACAGTATTACTGGTTGAATGAACAGTAACTAATCAAATGAACAATGCATGAACAATGTCTGGTTGAATGAACAGTACTCATGTGACCACTGTTCGAATGAACAGTACCTAATAAAAAAAATAGCACTCGGATGACCAGTTTTAGTTCCTCTTTGGGATTCTTGACCAAGATTGTGAATGAATACGAATGCATATTATGACCTAAGAGTTTCTCATTTTTTGCTAGAACTAAAAGAGATTTTGCAACCCCTCTTAATAGTACGGTTTAAACTAAAAAAAGAATTTCTTATAAAACCGGTCAAACTCCAAACTCCAAGACCGGTACAATAAACAAGCACTTACCTTAGGTCTTTGCTGCTTCCTTCTTGGTGACCTGGTGCTTGCGACCTTGGTTCGCGATCTCGGGCGACCTTGGGCGACACCGCGACCTTGCGCCTTGCGACCTTGGCTCGCGACCTTGGGCGACACCGTGACCTTGCATCTCCCATTTGACATTTCTTCTTTTCACCTAATCTTATTGATTATACTTAAGGAAAATAGATTAGTCTAAGACACTTGTCATTTATCATCAAAATCAAGATTAAGGGCCTAGAAACAACAAATGCATGTATGGGCATACGCATTGCATTCATTCATCAAAGGGCAAGGTTACTTTGAAGCTTGAAGACAACGACCATTAGCAGAGCTTAATCTGTTGGGGGAAATCTCCGGGGGATCAAGTCCAAGTGAGAGGCAAGACTCTCGGGCGCCGCCATCTTCCTGAGGACAAGGCCCCCCGGTGGCTTGTCCCGGGCGCCGCCATCTGCCCAGGGACAAGGCCCCCCCGGTGGCTTTTCCCGGGCACCGCCATCTGCCCGGGGACAAGGCCCTCTGGTGGCTTGTCCCGGCAAGGGTCCCCGGTCCCGGGTCATGTGAGGATCACATGAGAAGCGCCTCGGGAAGTGGCGGACACATGTCAAGCATCCAAGGTTCCTGACTGGAAGAAGGACGCTAGTACCCCTCGATCCAACGGTGGCAAGCGGGGTAGTTTAGTCTTTTTGCATCTTTTGGGCCTATATAAGCCCTTGTAACCTCTCATGTAAGGGGGACAATCCATTTTTACTCTAATAGACAATCAAACAGGCGTGCTTTGGAGCCATCTTTCCCCCGAGAGAGCTCCCCTAGCCAACTCCAGTTGGGAGCACGTCGACAGGACTAGGGCCTCCACTGAGGCCTGAACCTGTATAAACCTTCATGTCATTTGCTATGTTTGCCCGACGGGAGAGGACTGGTCACGCGGTCAGCTCGCGTCGTCTTTTCTTCGCTAGGGACTTCAACAAAACCTGCCGGGGTATTCGCAATACAACGACAGTTGGCGCCGACCGTGGGGACTCGTGACAAATCGCCATGGCTCCCAGTGACCCAGCGCCACCCCTCCGAAGCACGGCCGTCCCGGTGCTGCCGCCCGGACACGGCCAAACCCAGGTACCACCTCTAACCCTCCCGGTAATTTCCGGCGGATAGGGCTCTGGGTCCAACCCGGCGACCTCGGACGCTCCCGGGGGGACTGGCTTTCCCCTGGTTGCTTCGCCGGCTTCCCGGGACGCACTGCTCAAAGCTCTTGTGGAGGGCCAGCTCTGCGCCCAGCGCTCGATGGATGGGCTCCTCCGCGTTCTGGCACGGCTGCCGGCCCCCATCTACCCACAGTTCCCGTTCATGGGGGCAATGCCCCCCTTTATGGGACATCCGGTGGCCCCTCCGACCCTCGGAGGTCAGGTCGCTCCTGGGGCTTGTGGCTCCAACGGGGCTACACTCTAGCGAGCCCATCCTCTGAAGCCTTCCCGGCCTCGGGGGCGTTCCCGGTGCCGGGGACTTACCCCGTCCCCGGGGCCTTCCCCATGCGAGTGATTCACTCTGCGCCGGGGGTCTTCCCGAGACCGGACGCCGGCCTCTTTCCGCCAGTTATGCCCGTCGCCCCGGAGGTGGCCCAACGGAGGACTTCCGCGCCGTCGCCGGACCTTCCCTGTCCGGGTCTCCACTCTCCGGTTCTGGACGTACTCCCGGGGACCGCCCGGTAATGGATTCCACCCATGCCTCGGTGGCGCCTCCTACACCCGCAGTCGACGCACATGAGCTCCCTCCTCCCCCGGGGCCACCCCCGAGGGCTCCCCCAGCGGATCAAGTCCGCTTCACCCGGGAGGAGGTCGAGAAAATGCGTACCACCAAGTCTGGGGAGGAGCCTCCCCCGGGTCGTGGACGCGGGGAGCCCGCTCTCGCCCTGGTCGGGGCAAGAGACCCGTCGAAGAACCAACCGCCCCTGGGGGGTCCCCGGACATCCTGGAGGTCAGCTCGACCAACCCGGAGGAAAAGCGGCGCTACCGCCGTGACGGCGGACCTCTTGGGCCCCTCCCTGACTCCGACAACGAACGCACGTCCCCCGTCAAAGGGGACAGCGACCGGGACTCCCCCTGAGAGGTGGAAGGGGCTAACCAGCCGCTGTGCCGCAGACTCCGGTGCATCCGATGGCTGCGGCCTTACCGTCCGCCTCACATCGAGCACTAGAACGGTGAGGCCGACCCCTACGAATTTTTGCAGGTGTACTCCACAACCATTTCGGCGGCTGGGGGGGACGAGACAGTTCAGTGTAATGTCTTTCCCCTCTACCTGACTGGGATCGCCCGCTCGTGGTTCTACAACCTGAAGGCCGGTTCCATCAAGTCCTTCCGGCAGCTCAAACGTGAGTTCTGCGCAAACTTCTAGGGGAACTATGTGCGCCCCCTGGATTCCTCACAGCTGTACACCGTCCGACAGAGGATGGGGGAGACCATCCACAGCTTCTTCAAGCGCTTTTCTCAAGTCAAGAGCAAAGTAGCTCACGTCCCTGACTTCACAGTCATTGAGGCATGTAAGAGTGGGATCCTCCTTAGGGAGCTCCACTGGAGACTCTCCTGAAGCTGCCCCTCCTCCGCCGATGAGCTCTTCAACGTACTCGAGAAGTACTCTCGAGCAGTGGAGGATGACCTCTGGAAGAAGAACCAGGGGGCCCCCACCCCCGTCGACTGGGGGGCCAGGGACCCCCTCAAATGCCCCAAGGGGGGCAATCGTAGCGAGCCACAACCTCGGGACACCTTTGTCCTTGAGGGCGGAGGCGGCTCGCGCGATGCCTCCAAGGGCAACCGCCCCTTCCCCAAGCCGAAGGGTCGTGGGGGAGCGCAGTCGTCCCGCGGTCGCGAAAGCCCCGCGGCAGGAGGCAGGGAAGGTCTGTGGTGCACCTTCCACAAGTCCAATACCCACGCCACCCGGGAATGCCACCAACTACTCCAACATTTCACCGCATTCCTCGACCAGCATGGGCAGGGGGGGACTCCTGCCTCCTTGCCCCCTCAGCCGACCTTACCGACCCTTCTTGCCCCTGCGGGGGGTCAGCAAGGAGGAGCGCGGGAAGGGGATCTGTCAAAGACGCTCCCCTTCCAAACTTCCCAAAGGCGTGTCAGCGTCATGGGAGGGTCCGCCTCCGGGCTGGACTTCAAGTGCCAGCGCAAAGAGTACGCGCGCGAAGTAAAGGTGGTGGGGGTGCTGCATACGTCTCGGCCACCAAAGTGGTCGGATATCCCCCTCACTTTTACGGCAGAAGACGCACGTGGGGTTTGCTTCCCCATGATGACGCGCTCATCATCTCCGCTATCGTCTACAATTGCCACCTGGCCCGCATCCTCGTGGACGGCGGAAGCTCCGCCAACGTCCTGTACCTAAAGGCGTTTAGGGAGATGCAGTTGGACGAGAAGCTACTATAGCCCACAGCAGGGCCCTTGCAGGGATTCGTCCCGGGGAAGACGATCCACCCCGTGGGGAAGGTGGATCTCCCCATGACCTTCGGCACCCCGGACAACTACCGGACAGAGATGGTCTGGTTCGATGTGGTGGACCTCCCCTCTTCATACAACGCGATCATGGGGAGGACCACGATCAACCGCTTGGGGGCCACAATCCACTAGAGCTACCTCTGTGTGAAGATCCCCGGGCCTCACGGCGTGATCACCGCCAGGGAAGACCTAGACGTGGCCCGCGCTTTATACGAGCGCGCCGCCGCAATGATCGGGAGCGTCAATATGATCAAGACCTCTGGGGGGGGAGACCTCTTCTCCAGGGCCAGACGCCGCCGTGATACCTTCCGGGAGGTCCCTCCCCAAGCAGCGTCCAGAAGGGGACCTTCGGAAGGTCTCGCTGTCCCCAGACGACGGGGACAAGACCATCAGGATCGGGGCGGATCTCCACGAGGAGCACGCGGAGCAACTCACGGCTTTCCTGCGCAAGAGCTCCGACGTTTTTGCCTAGAAGCCTTCCGACATGCGAGGCGTCACCCGGGACGTCATCGAGTACAAGCTCGTGGTGACCCCCGGCCACCCCCCGGTCAAGCAGAAGCTGAGGAAACTCTCCCTTGAACGCCAAGAGGCGATCAAGGTCGAGATCGCCAGGCTCCGAGAGGTGGGGTTTATTCAGGAGGTCTTGCACCCCTAGTGGCTTGCGAACCTTGTCCTCGTGAAGAAGTCGAACTGTAAGTGGCGAATGTGTGTGGACTTCACCGACCTCAACCGCGCTTGCCCCAAAGACAACTTCCTGCACCCGCGAATTGACCAGCTGGTCAACTCAGCCATGGGGTGCGAGTTGAGCTTCCTGGACACGTATTTGGGCTATCACTAAGTCCAGATGACAGAAGGGGACGAGGAAAAGGCGAGTTTTATAACTCCCCTTGAGACCTTCTGCTACGTCCACATGCCCTTCGGGCTAAAGAATGCTGGAGCGACCTTCCAGCGACTCATGACACTGGTCGTCATGGACCAGATCGGTCGCAACGTCAAAGTCTACGTCGATGACGCAGTCGTGAAAAGTCCTCGTGCGACTGCTCACATCGACGACTTAGCGGAGACCTTCTGCAACCTCCGCGCATACGGGTTGAAGCTCAACCCAAAAAAATGCTCCTTTGGCGTACGTGGGGGAAGCTCCTGGGCTTCCTCGTGTCCCAGCGGGGCATAGAGGCCAACCTTGAAAAGATCCGGGCACTCCTGGACATGCCTCCGCCGCGCTCGGTCAAAGACGTTCAACGACTCACCGGCTGTTTGGCCGCGCTGAGTCGCTTCGTCTCGCGGTCGGGGGAACGCGGCCTCCAATTTTTCAAAATCCTCCAGGGGCTCGAAGGGTTCCAGTGGACCCCCGAGGCCCAGGTGGCCTTCGACGATTTGAAGAAGTACCTCACAAGCCCCCCGATGGTCGTGAGCCCGTCTCCGGAAGAGCCTTTGCTCCTTTATCTCGCCGCGACCCCGGTCGCCGTAAGTGCGGTATTGGTGAAGGAACAAGATGGGCAACAGCGTCCCGTGTACTACGTGAGTGAGGCCCTCCAAGGGGCCAAAACTCGGTACACGGCGATGGAGAAGATATACTATGCCCTTCTAATGGCGTCCCAGAAGCTTCGTCACTATTTCCTGGGGCACCCGATCACTGTCCCGTCGTCCCTCCCTCTAGGGGAGGTGCTCCGGAACAAGGAAGCCACCAGCCCGATAGGAAAGTGGGGGGCCGAGCTTGCCCCATTTTCCCTCTCCCTCACGGGGTGCTCCGCCATTAAGTCACAAGTCCTCACTGACTTCGAGCTTGAACACCGGACACCTCGAGCTCCCGGAGGGCTTCCTCCTTGGCCCTTGCCTCCCTCCGGAGCCGGTCGTTGGCATTCTCGGAGGCGTGGAGTTGGGCCCGGACTCGGGCCAACTCCCGAAGCGCACCGTCCCACTCCTCCAAAAAGGTGGTGGCCTTCCCCTCCGCCTCCTTCAGCACCTTCTCAAAGCGCGCCTCAATCCCCCAGGTGATGGCCGCCCCCTACGAACGCGAGAGTTAGTCAAAACCCGAGAGTTGGAATCCTGAAAAGAAAACAAGCCACCGGTTTGAGAATGAACCTAGATATGGAGCGACTGCAGCTCCCCGCAGCGCTCGCGGGGCGTCCTTTGCGAGATGTAGTCCTGGACCTTCTGGCTCTGGAGCCCCTCCACGAACCAGAAGACCTCCCCCGCGGACAGCAGGGGGGTCTCCCTCCTGACAACTCCGAACCCATCAGCGCCGGCGGCGGGCCCCCTCAGGAAGGTTGCGGGGGTGATGAGAACCGGAGTGCCAGTGGCCAGAGTCCTCGCCGCCGAGGAAGTGTCCGAGGAAGAGGCCGATGAGCTCTCCGAGGGGGGGCTAAGGAGCCCTTTCCCCTTTCCAGGCCGCGGGGCCCCCGCGACCTCCGTCGCCGGGGGGACCTCGTAGACCGAGGGGCTCCCCCCTCGTCTACCGGCCATTCAACGCGTGGAGGAGAAGACTCCGCAAATCGAACCTCCGGCTTCTCCGGCTCCAGTGGCATAGGAGCCCCGGGGAGAGCTATCGCCGAAGGCGGCGAGGGGGCATAATTCGCCGAGTTGGATGCCCCCCCCATCACCGGCCGGCTCCTTTCCCCGGGCCTCTCCGGAGGCCTCGAGGAGGCGTGCGAGCTCCTGCGCCTCCATCGGCCCCCCGGAGTTCTCCGGGAGGGGCGGCGTCACTTCGCGCCGAGGCGCCAGCGCTCCCTGACCCAGGGGCGGTGTCTCGGGCCATCACGGGCGTGGAACCCGGCATCGTCACCGGATAGGGGGCCTTCTGAGCCTTGGCCCGCTTCGGCTCAGAGGCCCCGACCACCTCTTTTCCCCACTTGTGAGAGCCGGGGGTGGGGAGAGGTGTCCTCTCCGGTTGCCTCAGCCCGAAGGCCTCAGCTACCAAGTTCCGGGGAGGACCCTCCCCGATAACTCGCACGATGCGCTTGTGCTCATCGACGTAGTACCTCCCGAGGAGGTTCTCCGCCTTCTCCCGGGCGGCCGGATACGACCGGACTACAAGAAATAAGAGTTAGAGAAATCAACGAAGAAGTAAGCAAAGTAACTGGGAACTTACGTCGGGCCACCGACTTTTGCGGGGGCCGCTGTGCCGGGCACATCCTGATCCCCCTCCTCCCGTGCGAGAAGGGGGAGATCTTCAACAGTGTCAGCTCCTCGGCGGTGTCCCTCATGGAACGGACGTCCCGGGAGCCGATTACTTTGCTCAGGAGCTTCTGCTCCTCCTTGATCCACACCGGGGGCTTGGGGGCGGACGATCGGCTGTAGGAGGGGGGCTCCGGTGAGTACGTCACCTCGTCATCCCTGTCCCGGAGGTAGAACCACCTCCGGACCCAGTCCCCCCAATGGTCCCGGGAAGCTGCCACCGGGTACTCCGCTACCCGGGAAGGCAGGAGCTGGATCATGACAGAACCGAACGGGGACTTCGGCCCTCCCTTCACCAGGTGGGAGCTCCTCGCCGCTGGCTCGTAGAAATACCGGAATAGCAGGAGCGTCGGCTCTCGTCCGGTGGCTGTCCCGAACAGCCAAGATGCCCATCCGAACGAAGGCGTTTGGCGTCAGGTGGTTGATCGCCACCCCGTACTCCCGGAGAAACTCCCGAAGCAACGGATGCACCGGGAGTCGGAGCGTGGCTTCGAGGAAAGCCTCGAAGACCACCACATCCCCGGGCCTAGGATTGAGGGTTCGAGTGACTCCTCCAGGTACCCTGAGGCCCTATTTATAGGGCTCAAGCGCGGCCTCGAGGGCCGCCATGTGGCTCCTCGGGGCGCATCCGCGCCGCTCAATTCAAACAGTGTGCGGGAGTTGAAGGGACGGGCACGTGAAATGATGCATCACCTGTTCGAACCGCGAGTGGCCATTATGGTCGAACGGCGCGCTCCAATCGAGACGGGGCCTTAATGAACAACGGCGCCGCCATAAACGCTTGGCACGAAGATCGAAGCGTCATGGCTTCGGAGATCCATCCCGGAGGAGATGTTCCCGGTAACACGAACCATCTCCTCCGGGGATTTGAACAATGTTCCCAGAGGGCATGGGGGGCTGCTGTTGGGGGAAATCTTCACGGGATCAAGTCCAAGTGAGAGGCAAGACTCTCGGGTGTTGCCATTTGCCTGGGGACAAGGCCCCCTGGTGGCTTGTCCCTGCAAGGGTCCCCGGTCCCGGGTCACGTGAGGATCACGCGAGAAGCGCCTCGGGAAGTGGCAGACACCTGTCAAGCATCCAAGGCTCCTGACCAGAAGAAGGACGCTAGTACCCCTCGATCCAACGGTGGCAAGCGGGGTAGTTTAGTCTTTTTGCATCTTTTGGGCCTATATATGCCCTTGTAACCTCTCATGTAAGGGGGACAATTCATTTTTACTCTAATAGACAATCAAACAGACGTGCTTTGGAGCCATCTCTCCCCCGAGAGAGCTCCCCTAGCCAACTCCAGTTGGGAGCATGTCGACAAAACTAGGGCCTCCACTGAGGCCTAAACCTGTATAAACCTTTGTGTCATTTGCTGTGTTTGCCCGACGGGAGAGGACCGGTCACGCGGTCAGCTCGTGTCGTCTTTTCTTTGCTAGGGACTTCAACAAAACCTGCAGGGGTATTCGCAATACAACGACATAATCAAAGGTTTTTTGTGGACTTGTTTTGCAGATGTAATTAATTACGAGCTTTTCAAAAGACCTGAGGAACCACAAACCATACAATCCCCTGAAACTAAAATGTACTTTCCTCTGGCGCAATGAGAGATTTGTAAATCCCAAAGGGACTTGTAGTTTGTAATTCTTTTCAGAATTAATAAGGTATAGTTTTTCCTAAGATTGTGCATTCTCTACCTTTATTTGTATACTTATGTATACTGGTATGCACGCAATACAAAAAAGGGGCCAATTTCTCAGAAGAGATATCTTCTCGGCGAAACAATGCCACCGATTCAAGGTACATGTACAGCTAGGGTTTCTAATTGAGGCTAATCGGGATGGTTTAGGGCGGAATTCAGTTAGGTCTTAGGTTAGGGGCCACGTCTGTGAGCCACCGGTGGCCGGAGGGCGCCGATGAGGGGAAATAGGTGTAGCGGTGGCTCTAGTGCTCGGGCTTGGGTAGAGAAGAAGAAAAGAGAGGAGAGGAAAAGAATGAGGGAAGGAGAGAGGAAAGGAAAGAAAAGAAAGAAGAAAAGAGGAGAGGAAGAAAGAAGAAAAAAGAGAACAAAAAAGGAAGAAAGGAAAATAGAAGAGAGAAAAAAGAAGAGAAAGAAAAGAACAGTAGAAGAAAAGAAGAAGAAAAGAGAGGAAAGCTTGTGCTTGATCTGTCGTCGTCTTCGATCTCTCTCTGTCTTGTACATTTGCTCACCCTTTTATACCGGTCAAAGGGCCACCAATGCACAACGGTTTCAAACTGTTGTAGAAGTGTAGTTTTGGTAACCGCACTTAACTCCCACGCAACTCTAACACGTGCAATTAAGGGATAACTGCACATGTTAAGCTCCTGGAAGTTGTCTTTACACGTTGAGGAATCATCACGATCCTAGGGATACGCCTGTTGTAGAGCTAAGTAATCCCGAGTTAATCTGGTCGAGGATAGTCAACGACCTTCTAACCGCGCATTGTATGTGGCCTCCTGACCGTGTAACGTCTGCGATCTCATGATCGCGCAAAGCCTGCGACCATAAGTCATTTTTGTGTCTACACTTCTCAGGTCATCTGAGACCATAACAGCGGATCTTCAGACACTCATCTGGTTCGAATCCATCTTGAACCAAATGTGCATTATTTCGAACTAGCTCGGGTAACAATCCTTGTCAGCTAGCCCCCAGATTTGAAGAAAATAAAGAGACATGTTTACTTCAAATTTTAATCCTGCATGGGATAAGTAACCCGACGCTTCAACTTCTTCACTTAGTGGTGCACTACGTGCGATGGTTTATTCCCCGAGACGGGTTCTGGGATGTTTTTGACAGATAATGATAGCGCTGCTGACTTGTTTTTTAACCAGAAATAAAACTGTAAATATGTTTTAAGAACTCGAGGTGTTCGCCAATACGAACCGTCACCCTTGGGTGCTATAAATACCGAAGCCTCTTAGCCCTAAAACTTCACAAGTTTTTTCTCGGCTAAGTCTTTTCCAAAGCTATCTTTCCTTCTCTTCTATTTTCACCTCAATGGCAGATCAGGACTCTAAGAACATCATTGAGAAAGTGATGAGGAATCACTAGAACTTGACTTCGACCAGGAGGTACGTACCTTCAAAAGATCTAGTTCCAGTTCTTGTCTTGGTTGTTCTCAAAGTAGTGTACTTTGGAAATTTTTCAGGTCAACGAAGAACAAATTCCCCCGAAGAAAAAAGCAAAAGTTGACAAAGGATCCTCCAGTAGTGTTGCAGCTGTAGGTGCAAAGGTTAGGGATGCATCATTGCTCTCTCTTCCTTTGACCCCCATAGTTCTTCCAGTGCATGCTACTCCACAAGTTGGAACATCGTTTTTGGGGATCCATGGAGGGACCCCTATATTATTGCGAGCGGACAATGCAGCTGCTCTTGATCAGACTTCACAGGATGATCAGCTTTCTCGTGGGAAGGTTGCACTTCGCGACCAGGTGGTCCTTGACTTTCGTCGGGCAACCTGTTTTTTGGAGGAAGTTCTGCATCTCCTCATTTGACTCCAATGTGAGGATTGGTAATTATCTCTATTCCCCCTATGAGTCGTTTCGTCCTCAAAGCTAACACATGTGAATGCAGGAGACCAAAATTTCCAGAGCCCCCAATACCAGCCTACCAACATTCAAGTTCTTAGCCACGGTGCAGCCTTCGAGCGAACTCTCCAAGAAGAAAAAGAGACGCTGGAGAAGCATTCTGAGGAGATGTCCTCAGCCATTCTGCATCTGGCAGAATGTCTTGACAACTCTCACAAAGAGGCACACCAACTTCGCCTGGAGAGAGACCACGCTCGGTAGCAGTGAGAACTCTCCGATATGATCAGGAGTAGTAGTGCTTCTTTGCTCCAGGATGATGTAGATAGACTTAGAGTAGTTGCTAGTTCTCTTTGGGCGGTCAGTGTAGATCCTACTGACGCCAATATGTCCTTAGGAGAACTTTGTAAACTTCTCTTGGATCAGGTCGATGCTCTGGTCGCATGTACCCCTTTTGTATGTAAAGATTGTCAGAAATAAGAATTTCTTTTACCTTACACACCTTGATTTCTCAAGAAGGATTATGCAAGACTTATAATCCGAATTAAAACTTTTCACAATCTCTGTGCGAAAACATGGTCACAAAAAATGCCTTTGCGACCACACACACACAGGTAAATCTGAAGTATGACTTTGTAACAACTTTTTCGATCAGAAACGCATTGATGTGCTATACCGCGACCAGTTCTGGTATTGCGATCAGAACTGAAACCGCGATCAGAACATAATACCTTAATCGAGTGATAATCGTATATGTTGTGATTACCCACTTGCAGCGATCACAGAATTGCATTGCGATCAACATGCAAATCTCGAGACGATCACAAAACTGCATTGCGATCAACACATAGAAATTAGTTTACAAAAGACATGAGGGATTATTCCCTCAATAATCTTTGCAAAATTTTCATGTTTTTGTGTGCACCCTAGCCCCCGAATTTAAAACAAAAAATAATGAAAATATATTTTGTTCCGGATTCACTGTAGGGAGTGCATAACGGGTTTCCAGAGAGAAGGCACCCATTATGAGAAATTAATAAAATATTTGGCGAAGGATTGTCTCGGGCATATAAAAGGAGAAGGTAGCTTCCTGAGGAAGCTTCACAACCAAAAACCCTTCGTCTGTCTTAGAATTTCTCGCCGCACAAAAACCCTCTTTTGCTCCCCTCTCCTTCGTCTTCCCAAAAACACCAATTTTTTCACATCCTCTTCCGAAATGGCCTCCTGGAGCCGGTCCGTTTACCACGTCGAGGAGAAGTTGATGGCTTTGGAGAAGGAAGAGGTTCTCCCCCCGCGGTTGTTGATCAACTGGTGGCCAGCGGGGAAACATGAGGAAACCGCAGCAGTTCGTGAAGGCGAATTGGTGATCTTTGTGGAGTATTTGCGCTGCGGGTTCCGATTCCCAGAAAGCGTGTTTCTGAAAGAAATCCTCAACCACTACGGGTTAGAACTCATTAATCTCCATCCAAATTCTATGTTGATTCTTGCCATCTTTCAACATCTCTGTGAAGCATTCGTTGGGGTGTTGCCAAGCATGGATCTTTTCCGGTGCTTTTACTTTTTGGCATGGTCAAAGAGTACCAGTGTCGCTGGGTGCATCTATTTCTGCATAAGGGAGAAGAAAGAGTATCCATCCCTCCCTCTAGGAGACTCAGTGCATGGATGGCACCATAAGTGGTTCTACTGCTCTCCTCCATCAGAGAGCGGGCTCTAGTTTTCAAACATCCGACCAGAGAAAGACAGCGTGATGGACTCCCTACCTGTTCTCAATGCGGAGTTGAAGAAACAGGCCAAGGCAATTCTTCACTTAGTCCAACAGGGACTCACGGCGCGCGATATCATCCGCGACTTTGTGAAGAACAGGATGAGTCCTTTGAACGAAAGGGCACATCCGGCCTGGGAAGTGAACTCAATGGCAGACAACACATTGGACTACAATACAGGTGTGTCCTCTTGTTCACAAACTGTACATGCTTACTGACGAAAAATTGTCATGTCAAGTAATTTGGCTTGTATGTGACATAGTCCTTTCTTTATCTGAGATTGAGAGGCGGACAAACTACCTTCTGCGGCCATACAACGCAGAAGTGGAGGGAGCCAAAGGATCCATTCGCCCCCAGAGCTTGATAAATGTCGGCGATGAACTCAAACAAGAGCGCCGAAAGGTATATTTTTTCTCCCAACTAGAATTGGCATAAATTGTCCATTTTGAGATTATGTCAATCCAAGGCATAGTACACAGCTACTGGAAAGGGCAATCGGAACAAAGCGTCCGGGCGATGATGGATCTTCGGGGGAAATTGCCAAGAAGAAGGCGAAAAGAACCCCCGCGAGGCCCAAGACGAAGGAACTCGTCCCTGGAAAATCCAAGAAGATCTTGGGAGAGGCCTCGTGAAAGAAACCCACAACTGCAAAGAAAGCACAAGTGGAAATTACTTCTTGGTTGTACAGGGTGAGGGGAGCGAAGTCGAGGAATGTCGCCCCCCGAAACTGGGACCACGACTACTCCTGTAACAACTACACAGTACAAGATAGGTGACCCACCCACAAAGAGAAGTGGACGGCAGAACAACACATCAGGGCAATGACGGGACTGACGCTTCTCCTTCTGGATCCAAGAAGTTCTCCACGCCTTCATCTTGATCATTGAACGCTCCATCTACTGATTTGTAGGTTGCAAGGGTGAGCACTTACGTACTCAGCAAGTCATAGGTAAGAGTAGATACATATAGTATTGATGATATGAACCTAGACTAGTCAAGAATTATGGATGTTTATAAGATAATCTTTTTCTTTCATACCTCATCTCATGGCAGCACTTTTCATAATATAACATCATCATTCATGTTCACTAGATTATAGCACTACCGCGACACGTCGACACACGACAGCCCACGGCAGCACTCCTTATCATGACAACACATGTCATTTGGGTAATCTTGATTTAACACATTTTATTTAGAAAATAATACTTGTGTCACACCCCGTGGATTTAATCCACCGCAGCAGACTCCTATAAACCCAGGAGCTCGGAGTATTTGAATACGTTTTTAACTCTGCAGAGAGGTACCAATTTGCCCGCAAGATATTCCACTTTCAAGCCTTTCCTATCATAACATAATGATTGGACCCCTGACTCACTTCATATTGTGAGCGGCAAGGTGGAAATAACAAGAACAGTTGTGGTAGGCTGTATCATAACCTCCACCCCTTCTCATTTTCCCATTGCTGGGTCAAATATCATATCACCTTCAGTGATAGTGTGGGAACCGTTCCTTATGTCATTCATGCATCACTACACAACTCATGCAGGGGTTTCATGTGCGATCCACATAAGTACTTGTTCAGGCCTGTCCCATACCAGGCTTGCGGTTAGCACGTTGTTCATGCCACTAGATGCACAACACAAGGTTCTAGTCCTTATATGCCAGTGACCAGACCATCCACAACCCTGCACCTTCAGTGCCTGCATTCCTTCGCAGTTTAGCACCTCCAGTGCTACCGCCCTCCATACCATTTTCTGGTCACGGCTAGGGGTTTTATTTCATGAATATAAGTATATACATATATAATAGTTCATGGCTCAAAACTTGTTTATTTCACATTTCACAGATAACCAGTCTAGTACTGCCAATTCATAAATCAATCATTCTCAATCTTTCTCATGCAATATTATCTATATTCAAGGTTATGTTTTAGCAACATTTAAAATATAGGTTCAAGATGACCAAGGATATGACTTGCCTTCCGCGTCGTAAGAAACAACAGTTGATGACAGATCAACAGCGAAGTCCTCGAACTTAGCTTTGTCGACGATTCGGACTCAGGGTCCTCAGCCGAACTTATGCAGAATTTGTAATTGTGAGACCTTTCAAGATGACCCTCCGGGAAGGTATGCTGAACAATGGTGAACAGGAGCACAGAGAGATTTATACAGGTTCGGGCCCTCGATGGTGGGAGTAAAAGCCCTACGTCCTGTTAGGATTTCACTATATGAGATAAAGCTTTACAAACTAGCAGGGAGAAAACTTTCACAGGCGAAAGTTTCCCCTATATAAGTGTACAAAAAGAAGCTATAGGAGACTTGTAAGTGTTGTCTAATCTAAGCCGTAGACTTGGCTGTTTGAGTGATCGAGATATCTTGTATCTTGCTTATCTTAGGAGTTTTATTCTTCCGAAAAAATGTCTTGGATCCCCTGTTTGATGTACTTCGCCCCCCTTTTTATATTGGTCGAAAGGGTGCCATATGAAGAAAACTGCATCAAACGGTTGGATGCGGTTGTTGAAGAACCACCGTTAACTTCCACGGAGGTTATTAACACGTGTTAATCATGAATAAACGCATATAATAACCTCTGACGGTTGGTCTTCAACGTGGAGGAATCTTCGGGATGCTTGGAATATCCTGGTATAAAGATAACCGAACAAACTCCAAGCACCTTGGTCGAGAATGTTCTGACCGCGGAATATGGGCTGACCGCGCAACATCCCAGATATTCAGTCCAGTCCGCGTATAGCATACGAACTTCTGACCGCACAAAGCTGTCGGCCTGATCGCACGAAACCCGCGACCTGATCACGTAAAGCTTGCGACCTCATGGTGATGCCCCTCAGAAATAGCTGGAGTTCGCATTGAACCAAATACATGTCTGGTTCGAACCTGTCTTGAACCAAGAGTTTTATTAAAAGTGACCCGGGTGTCAATCCTAGTCAGCTAGCCCCCAAATTCGAAGAAAACGAAGAGACGTGTTTATTTCGAATTTTAAAACCATGCATCGGATTTTTAACCCGACTCTTCAATTTTTCCACTTAGTGGCGCACTAAGTGAAAACGGTTGGTTTCCCAAGACGGGTTCTGACATTACGTGACGGGCAATGATAGCGCCGTAGAATTATTTTTATCTCGAGGTAAAATTGTAAATGCTTTGACGAAACCCGAGGCGCCTGGAATGCAAACCGTCACCCAGGCGGCTATAAATACCAGGCTCTTGGATTTGTAAAACTCCACAATTTCCCTCCACGTCTAAGTCCTTTTCTTGTTATCCTGCCTCCTTCCTTTTCACATACTCCTCCCAATGGCAGATCATGAAATCATCGAGATTGAGAGCGATGAAGGGGAAATTGTCGAACAAAGGCCTCAAACGATTGAAGTCCGGTCTCCCTTAAGGAAGAAACCCAAGGTCGACGAAGGATCTTCCAGTGGAACAAAGGTGAAGAATGTAGCAAGTTTCTTTCTTCCTTCAGTTCCTTTGACCCTCCCCGTTCATGCCTCTCGGCAAGTTAGGCCTTTATCCTTAGAGAAAGATCCCATCACATTCAATTCTCCCATTCTTTTGGGTGATCAACATCCTGGTCGGCAAGCGGTGATTATCCCTCGATCAGATGATTACCATATTGGGTTGTCGAAGCAATCTTCTGATGGGAAGGTTGCTCTTCCACCATATGATGATCTTCCTCCCAAGATGGGTGTATTAACGAGTTATGCACCGGGACAGGTAACAATTCTTCTCCCCTTTTGCTGATAATTTTAGTTAATATGACTAACTTTTGCAAAATGCAGGAGGTAGGAGGCTCCAGCGATCAGCCTTCTGCTGCTCCATCTCTTCCTTCCGGACAGACCCTTCTAGAAGAGAAGAATGCCCTGGAGAAGAAAACCGAGGAGATGGCCTCGAAGATTCTGCGTTTAGCAGAATGTCTTGATCGATCCCGAGAAGAGGCGCATCATTTCCGTCGAGAGAGGGACTTCGCTCAGCAACAGCGAGAACTCTCTGACTTGATTAGGGACAATAGTGCGTCTGTTGTTAGGGACGATATAGATAGACTTAGGGTAGTTGCTAGTTCCCTGGGGGTTGCCAGTGTAAATTCTACTGACAACAACATGTCCCTTGGGGAACTTTGTAAACTTCTTTCGGAGCAAGTCGATGTTTTGATCGACTGCATTCCTTTTGTATGTAAAGAATGTAAGAAATAAAATTTTCTTATTTCTCATGAATATTCTTCACATCTTCTGTGCAAAAATATAGCCATAAACTTTACGTTCGCGACCATTCATACACAGGAAACTTTAGTTCTGCGATCAGAATCGCTTTTAAGAAAAAAGTATCGCGACCTGCCCTGATTCCGCGATCAGTTTCAGAGCTGCGATCAGAACTAAAGTGCGACCAGAGTTGGGACTCGGTCAGGCTGTCACTCCGATTAGAATCGAAGTTTTAGCCTAAAACACAATTTCGATAAAACCATAACCCAATTAGAAATATTCCAGTACGTCAAAAATTGAGTTACATGATTTTTTCGAAAAAAAATGTTCAAAGTATAAAAAGGAAAAACGTCTTCTGAAAAGTACTGAAAATTTTTCAGTCCTTTTGCTGTCGCGCCCCGAAACTGGGACTACGACTACTCCTGTAGAGACCTAGCTCGCTGCAGCTAGTCCCATATATGCATAGCATACACATACCCTTGACTTCCCAGGATAAGTCAAGCACAGGAGTATATCACATTGCACAGAGTCACTTACAAAATATTTAAGCAGTGTGGCCTGCTGGCCTTAATATTACATAAGGAGATTACAATGCCTTCACGGCATTCATGGTTTAGCAAAATGACATCTACACAGCAGAAGGTAGGTGACCCACCCACAAAGAGAAGTGGACGACAGAACAACACACATCAGGGAAATGACGGGACTGACGCTCCTCCTTTTGGATCCACGAAGTACTCCATGCCTTCGTCTTGGTTGTAGAACGCTCCATCTACTGAATTGTGGGTTGCAAGAGTGAGCACTTACGTACTCAGCAAGTCATAAGTAAGAGTAGATACATATAGTAGAGATGATATGAACCTAGACTAGTCAAGAATTATGGATGTTTGTAAAATAATCTTTCTCTTTCCTGGCTCAACTCATGGCAGCACCTTTCTATAATATAATGTCGTCATTCATGTTCACTAAATTATAGCACTACCGCGACACGTCAACACATGACCGCCCACGGCAGCACTCCTTATCATGACAACACATGTCATTTGGGTAATCTTGATTTAATATATTTTATTTAGAAAATAATACTTGTGTCACACCCCGTGGATTTAATCCACCGCAGCAGACTCCTAAAACTCGGGAGCACGAAGTATTCGAATACATTTTTAACTCTGCAGAGAGGTACCAATTTACCCGCAAGATATTCCACTTTCAAGCCCATCCTATCAGAATGATTGGACCCCTGACTCACTACATACTGTGAGCGGCAATGTGGAGATAACAGGAACTTTTGTTATGTTTCACTTACAATTCACCCCTGACCCTGCAGTTTTCTTCACACAAACCGCAGTTGTGGCGGGCTATACCCCCACCCATAAGCCTCTTCCCATTACTGGGTCAACGTGCTTGATCAAATCACATTCAGTGATACGTGGAGGAGCTGAACCCCGTGAGTTTAGTGTATTACTTTCCATCTCATGCAGGGGTTTCATGTACGATTCACATAAGTACTTGTTCAGGCCTGTCCCATACCAGGCTTGCGGTTAGCACGTTGTTCATGCCACTAGACGCACAACACAAGGTTCTAGTCCTTATATGCCAGTGACCAGACCATCCACAACCCTGCACCTTCAGTGCCTGCATTCCTTTGCAGTCTAGCACCTCCAGTGCTACCACCATTCCATACCATTTTTCTGGTCACGGCTAGGGGTTTTATTTCATGAATATAAGTATATAAATACATATAATAATTCATGGCTCAAAACTTGTTTATTTCACATTTCACAGATAACCAGTCTAGTACTGCCAATTCATAAATCAACCATTCTCAATTTTTCTCATGCAATATTATCTATATTCAAGGTTATGTTTTAGCAACATTTAAAATATAGGTTCAAGATGACCAAGGATATGACTTGCCTTCCGCGTCATAAAATACAGCAGTTGATGTCGGGTCAACAGTGAAGTCCTCGAACTGGGGCTCTTGATCTGCACTCCAATCAAACAAATAACCAATAATCACAATCTTTTCAATACACTATTATACTATATGCAATAATGCAAAGATGAAGTCTTGATGATTCTGAGATGATTAGGTTAGAAATTGATTAGGATTAGGTTAGTTGTTGAAGGTTTACAAGGTTCCAAATATCTCAAAATATCAGAATGGTATCAAGGTTGCGACTGGTTCGCTCAAAAACAGCGAACGTCTTTAGGTCGACATTCGGTTCAAGGCATCGACATAGGGTCGATGGATGGTAGAGGGGTTATCTCAACTTGTGGCAGTAGAATAAAATGTAGAGCACAACTCCACAAGTCTAAGGGACAAGTTTATTTCCAGTTTGCACAACTGAAAAGAGGTGAAAAGAGCTAATGCCACTGACTGACATAGCCTGGCATTGATCTTGACATGGCCAGAAACTAGGGCTTGCCATATCTTTTGATCTAGAGCTCCAAATGATGCACCACTTTGTCTGGGAGATAGGCATTGATAACAGGAACAAATCATTCAACAGGATCCAAGGCTGAAAATGGCTGGAAAATGATGAAAACCAGCGAAGAAGTTGACTGGCCTGGAGTACCTGCAGCACAAACAGTGCAGCAACTAGGGCATAGCCATAACTCCTGTTCTAGGCCGAATTAGGGGTCGTGGTAGAAGACAAAGTTGCTCAAAATGGTCCAAAACATCTAGATGGCAAGGTGGTTTGAGCTGGAGTGGCTGAATTTAGAAGATATTGGCTGGAGGAAGGATGAACTCAATCCTGATTTGGGTATTTCTGTTCTAGGGCAATTGAACTCGAGTCCTTGCTTGAGGAGGGTCTCTGGGGCATAACAAAGCTAGGTGTGAAGTCAATTTGACTGGAAAATCACCACAGAAGCTTAACGGCGAGTCCCAGTTTGCATGCACGGTGTAAATTTGGGGTTTTCCAATTTTTAGCAAAATTGGTGATTCTGGTAGCTTAGATGTGTTCCACACAGTCCACTGATCATGTTTGGTCATAGGCTCGAGAGCTAATTTGGTTTAGTTAGGGATTAATTGCTCGCCGGAGGTTTTTGGGGAAACCGGCGATCACCGGCGACAGAAGGCAAGAGAACTCGATTCCAAGCTTAGATACACTCAAGAGGGGATGGGAAACTTACTGGGAGACTTGGATTGCTGAGGGGAGCAACGGGTGAGGCTGGCACCGAGAGCTCCGAAAATGGCTCGCCGGGGAAGAAGATGTCACCGCGGAGCTGCGAGCTTAGGTGGTTTCTGGCGCTGGGTGAAGATGCAACGGCTACAGAAGGCTTTATATAGGCACGGGCGAGGCAAAAGGGCCGACAATTTGGAGTGTTGCTGCCACGAGGTGACTTTGAAGCGACGGGACGGGGTGGTGATGGCGAGGCGACTGACGGCGCGGCGTTGCAGCTTTGCAGCTGGACGGTGCAGGTGCAGGCGACGAAGGCAACGGCGAGGAGACACCTAGCTCGAGCATGGCTGCGACGTGTCGAGCGTTCTCTGTGGTGCTGCACTGCTGCAGCTAGCGCGCGCGCTGTGCGCGGGGAAAACTGGCAGCGATTGCGCGGTTAAGGTGGCTTCCACGGTGGCGAACGGCGAGGGCACACATGGCGGCAGGGGCACAGGCGACTGCCACGGTGGAGTGAGCACGGCAGCTGGTCGAGGTCGCGCACAGGTGGTTCTCTGGTCGTGCGCAACTGGTCGAACGGGGACTGGAAAAGAAGGCTCGGGCTGATTTGTAATTTTGAAACTTGCTCCAGGGACTGATCTGCGAGGAAAAGTTTGAATAGGAAAAGGATCTGATTGCAAATCTGGAGATCTGGAGGGCTGATCTGAAATCTGATTTCTGGAATGAGTTGCATAAGATTAATGGAACTCATCTAGCCAAAGTTTGACAAGATCGGGCAAGATCTGGAGGGTTTCGACAAAAGTGGGGAAAACGACTTTAGGGTAAAACAGGGTAATTAGGGTTTCAAAAACGGCGAGGGTCGAAACTTAGGTTTAGGGCAGGATTTGGAAATTCTTCCAGAAGGGAAAAATGTTTAGAATAGTGAATGGGAGATATTCACTGAATCAGATCAAAGTTTGGAGGTGATTTGCAACATTTTGCCTTTTCAGGCTTCTGGAAAATCTGGAAAAGGACTGATCTGCGATAAGAGTCTAGATGATGAAATCTTCCTGCCAACTTTTGGAGTTAGTTGAGGATATACCTAGGAACATATTCCAGTGGATACTTGAGTCTGGATAGGGTTAAATCAAGATAACTCAATTATCTGGAAACTGGGGTACTTAGGGTAAATCTGGATTTCCTGTTTTCGAAAACAGAAAGAGACTTAGATACTGGGAGTTAGGGTTAGAATTCAATCTGGCTCCTGAAGACTTTTAGGTTTAGGTTAACTGATAGATCAAATCTGGCAAGTCAGATCTTGACTTGGGGTCACAGGATAGATTTTGGAGATTTAGGGCTAGAACAGAATAAAGCTGAGGCTGATTTAGTTGATCTAGAAGAGACATATGCATGCATGACTTTTAAGAAAGAAACTTTTCACCCCAAAACTCAGGATGTTACATTTGCACTTTCAGTTTCCAAAACAAAGAAGTCTTTTTGTTTCAGATCCGACGCCTGAGTACTTTATCGGGTCCATCAGAGATAGTATCCATTATGGGAAATGAATAAAGCATTCAATGGAACGTTTGAAATGAGCCATTTACTCATTAATGCGTCGCCTTGGGTCTATAAAAAGAGCAGATGTCTTCTCAAAGAAGCCACACAGCTAAAACCCTCATTATTCCCACCGCTCAAAACCCTCATTTTCTTCAGCCTTCATCTTCCCCAAATCGCCAGCTTTCCCTTTGATTCTACACCAAAGATGGCGTCCTGGAGCAGATCCATCCACCATTCTGAGGAGAGCCTAATGGCGTTAGAGAAGGAGGAGATCCTTTCTCCGCGGTTGCTCATTAACTGGCGGCCTGCGGAGAAGGACCAAGAAACCCCAACTGTCCAAGAAGGCGAGTTGGTGGTTTTTGAGGAGTACCTGCGTTGCGGGTTCCGATTCCCCGAGAGTCGGTTCCTCAAGGATGTCCTTGAGCATTATGGGTGGGAACTGATCAACCTCCACCCCAACGCGATGCTGATCCTTGCAGTATTCCAGCATCTTTGTGAAGCCTTCGTCGGAATATATCCCAGCGTGGATCTTTTCCGACGATTCTACTTTTCGGCGTGGTCGAAGAGCACCAACGCTGCCGGATGCATCTACTTCTGGCTGAGGGACAAAAAAGAGTATCCCTCCCCACCCTTGCGAGATTCTGTGCACGGGTGGCACCAAAGGTGGTTTTACTGCTCACCACCATCCGAAAGCAGTTTATGGTTTGAAAACTCGCGACCGGAGAAGTCGAGCGAGTTAGACATTCCCCCGGCGATGAACTCGGAGCTTTCGAAGCATGCCGAGGTGATTCTTCACTTGGTCAATCAAGGATTGACGGCTCGAGATATCATTCGAGACTTCGTGAAGAATCGGGTGAGTCCTCTGCGTGAAAGGGCTCATCCGGCGTGGGAGATTAGGTCCATGGCTGATAGCACCTTGGACTATAGTCAAGGTATTTATTTCTTTGGCGCTGAACTTTCTCATTTTTGAATTGTACAAATTCTGACTTGAGTTTGGGAATAGTCCTGCCTTCATCCGAGATTGAAAGGCGGACCAACTCCCTCCTTAGGGCCTACAACTCTGATGTAGAGGGCCCTAAGGGATCACCTCGTCCCCAGAGTCTGATTCACGTCGGCGACGACCTTAAACAGGAGCGTCGAAAGGTACATTCTCTATCTGGCCTCCATTTAAGATCTTACGCATGTCCTACGTTAAACATTTTCATCGAAAATGTGAATCAGCTCCTAGTAAGGTTTGCCGAGACGACTTTCCCAAGTGAGAACGTAGGTTCTCATGGGAAGCCGACAGTAAAAAACGTGAAGAAGGTCTCCCAAAGACCCAGGACAAAGAGTCCTGCCTCCAAGAAAGCCAGGCTAAATCCTGGGGAAGGGTCTTCACGGAGCGTTCCTTCTACCACAAGAAAGATGGCGGTAAGATATCGCATCCCTTCTGTTTTACCAAGCACAGGTTGGGATCACTTCTTCGTCGTACAGGGAGAGGGGAGCGAGGAGGAAGAGGATGACGTTCCTCTGATCCTTCGGAGGAGGAAGATCGCGGATCTCCCATCCGGCGATGCCCCAAGCTGCCCCGCAGAGACCACTACTACCGAAGAGGTGGTCGTGGCAGATCCTGCGACCACCGAAAATCTTGTGGTCGCGAGTGACCCTCCAATTCCTGAAGCCCCCGAGACTTCAGGACCGGTTGTCTCTGTCCCTCTGGTCGAAAGGACGACCATGGTAAGGATTCCTCTCTGTCATTCTTTATATGATTCCTTCTGTATGTTTGACAAATCAATGTTCATACAGGGAGAAAAGCTTCTCCCTGTGACTACTGCGAGTCCCAGGGGGGAAAATCCTCCTCCTCTGCAGACGGAGGAGGAGGTAATTGAGCAAAGGCCGGTTGTGGTGGCTCCAGCGACCCAGGAGTTGCCAAGGCCTTCAGATGTAGCCCCACCAGCCAGTACGGTAGCCCAGGTAAAGACCTTGCTTTTTGTCTCTATCTGTTCTTTAGAAATATGCTCATAGCTGAACATATCCAGGGGGGAGCTACCTTGTTTGCCATGAGGAAGGCAAGAACCGATGACGGTTCTTCTTCCCAAGGGGAACCTTCCCAGAAATCCCAGGAGCGAATGGGATTTCAAATAAGGTAAGAACCTTAAACTTGGCAATAATCTTAAATAAAAACTGCTCAAATTGTCTTTCATGTCAGGCAAAGAAAGACGGCGCCCAGCTCTTCAACCGCCTCCGGAGGGGTTGAAGCCGCAGCTGGTGCATGAGCTTCCAACGAAGAACGCTCCACCCCTGTGGTCCAGGAAGTCGTCCAGACCGCAGGGGAAAGAATAAATGTAGGGACCCAGTCACCACCGATGACTACTGGGGGTGGCGCCCAGCCGGCACTCCCACCAACTGTCCCTGTAGTGAGCGCATCAGGGGCTCTAGCGAGGATTCCCGCTGAACTGAATGACTCTGTCTTACAAAAGTTTATGAAGGTATAAAAAACCTCCATTTTCGTGCCTGAATTGTACTTATGACACCTTTGATCTTCTTCTTTGGCATCACAGGGATTATCCTGGCTAATAAGCCATTCGCATGTTGTGATGGCCAGTACAGAAGCCATTCAAAAAGAACGTGACAGCTTGCGCAGGTGAGTATCATTACCCTTTGGTTAGTATGGGTGCATTTTGGTTGTGACTGCCTTGATTTTGCTGCAGAGAGGTTACATTTTTGAACAAAGAGGTGGCCAGTTCAGTTTCAATGTTTAAGAAACAAGAAACTGAACTTAACAAACTTCGACCAGAGAATGCTGGTAAGCCAATTCCTGATTAAGAAGACTTGAATCCATGATATGCAAATAACCTCCTTTCTCTGTACAGTGCAAGCAGGTCGAATTACGCAGCTCAGTCGAGACAAGGAGATTCTTGAATCCTCGATTCGCCACACCGATCGGGCAATCAAAGAGCTGAGCCTCCGGATCTTCGAAAAACTGAAGGCCGTGGCTGATCTCTTGAAGACCGACGTGGTAGAACCGAAGAAAGACAACCTCAGCATAAGTGACTGGACATCGCTACTCACTACCCAGGCGGATTCACTGCTCGAGTATCTCCCTGGAGATTCACGGCGACGCGAAGAGGTGATCAGAACTAGGGTTCGATCAGCCGCAGTAGCCGTACTCAGCCGGGTTCGACTTCACCATGGCCCAGATGCAGATCTGAGCGCACTGGTGGGTCCGGTTGAGGTCGAGAGTGAAGAGCTGCTCGATGCAGTCATAGAGGAAGTCAAGCCCCTAGTGGATAGACTCCTGACTGAGCTGGGGATCGAATGATCCTTATTTTTGTATTTAGAAAATTGTGTATAATGCAATGTATGTAAAAAATCATTTTTGACAGGAAATATATATTTCGCATTTTCATAATATGAATTCCATACTATGAGCACATCCCCCCTAGCCCCCGCCTCTGCTTATGAACACTAAAGCCTTAGTGTTATAAGCAGAGGAGAAAACATAAGTGTAACGACCAGCGGTATGCATATTAAACCAACGACCAGGATCAATGTAACGTCTAATCTTATTGCGAACTGGCAGCCACTCGGATGACCAAGGACTTACAGATAACCCCGTATGCGTTGAGAAACGGCTTATTTAGGAGTGACTTATCTGTAAGTGATCATGAGATCGACCAGCGAATCCGATTTAGATTGTTGTAATGATCTGACCGTCGGCGGTCAGCCCCCAGGTCGAATGCATATGATACAGGCCTAAAGAGAACAACTCATTGTATGAAAGCAAAACATTTTTTGTTTTGGCAAAAGATGCTAATTGAACAGGAAAAAAGTGATTGGAATACTTACACGTAAAACTTGCGAAGTTGATCGATGTTCCAAGTATTGGACAAAATCCGACCATCCTCCATAGCTAACCGCACCGATCCTGTCCGCGGCACTGAGACAACAGTATAAGGACCTTCCCATTTTGGGGAGAATTTGTTGCGATTAGACTGGTCTTGAATTTTTCGTAAAACCAAGTTGCCCACGTTGAGATCACGTGGTCGCACCTTTTTACTGTGATACCTGCGTAAAGCTTGCAAGTATGCCGCGGACTTAACCAGGGTGCGATCACGCCGTTCTTCTAAGAGGATGAGATCTTGCGCCCGTTGTTCGGACTGATTAATCTGTTCGAACTGATCTGTCCGAATAGAACCAATACTTACTTCCATAGGCAATACCGCCTCGGCCCCATAGACCAAATGGAAGGGCGTCTCACCGGTGGCGCGACTAGAAGTAGTTCGTAATGCCCACAGAACGGTATAGAGCTCATCTGCCCAAGCCCCCGAGCGGGTCCTAAGGCGATCAAAAACGCGCTTTTTAATGCCTTGCAGTATTTGCCCATTGGCTCGTTCTACGGCACCATTGTTTTGTGGATGGGCCACAGAAGCAAAGCACACCTTGGTCCCAACCTGATCGCAGTAGTCCAGAAAAAGACCGCTGGCTAACTGAGAACCATTGTCTGTGATGAGACGGTTTGGAACACCAAATCGTGACACAATGTTCTTATGGAAGAACTTTTGTGCGGCTGATGCAGTAATATTTCGTACCGGTTCGGCCTCAATCCACTTTGTAAATGTGTCAATGGCTACGAACAGAAACTTGTACCCATTGACCGCTTGTGGCATAGGACCGACGATATCCATTCCCCAGACCGCGAATGGCCATGCAAGAGGAATGGTTTGCAACGCATAGGCAGGTTGATGAACTTGCCTTGCGTGGAACTGACACTGGGGACACTTCTTGACCATATGTTTGGCATCATCAAGTGCCGAAGGCCAGTAGAATCCTTGTCGAAAAGCCTTTCCGACCAGTGTCCGATATTACGAGTGCGCACCGCATACACCGTCATGTATTTCTCTCAAGAGGGACTTTCCTTCCTCCTGAGATATACAACGCATGAATACTCCTTGAGTACCCTTTCTGTACAAAATCCCATCTATGAGTTTGTACAGACGCGCTTTTCGAATTAACCGATCACTTTCGGTTTCGTCCTCGGGTAGGGTCCCATGTTCAAGATAGACTCTCAATGGATGAGCCCAATCTTGTTCCTGACCGAGGTTGGTAACGAAGGCTATTACCGGATCATCCTCGACCGAAGTCATGATCGAAGGATGGTCCAAGTGTTCAATGAACACTCCTGCCGGAGCGGATGAGCGTGAGGACCCAATTTTGGATAATTGGTCTGCGAGAATGTTGTCCTTTCGCGGGATGTATTGGACTTCGAAATGACTGAAGTGTTTTTCCAATCTCCTCACTTCCCCCAGGTAATGAGCCATTGTCTCATCGGAGGTGCTGTACTCCTTGTTTACCTGGTTTACGACCAGTTGTGAGTCTCCCCTCACCACTAATCGATGGACTCCGAGGGATTTTGCTGCCCGGAGCCCTGCAAGAAGACCTTCATACTCTGCTGCATTGTTGGTTGCAACAAAGTGTAGTTGAATGAAATACTTAAGCTGTTCGTCCTGGGGCGTAACTAAGACTATTCCCGCCCCCGAGTGTTGAAAACTACGGGAGCCGTCAAAGTACATTGTCCAATAATCGGGGCACTCCAGTTCCTCTGCCAACTGCACGGGTGGCTCAGGGTTGGTCCATTCGACCACAAAGTCGGACAAAACCTGAGACTTAACTGCCGTGCGAGGGGTGAAATGGATCTCGAAGGCACCGAGTTCGACCGCCCATTTGGCGATTCGACCAGATTTTTCTGGATTTCGGACAATATCCCCTAAAGGAAAAGAGGAGGGTACTGTGATCTTGTGTGCTTGAAAGTAATGTCGTAGCTTACGGGAAGCCATCAGTAGCGCGTAAAGTATCTTCTGGACCTCAGGGTAGCGCTCCTTAGGACCATGAAGTACTTCGCTCACATAGTAGACGGGTCTATGTATTCCTCCTCTATCCGCGATCAGAACGGCGCTGACCGCGTGTGGTGTGGCCGCCAGGTAAAGAAGCAACGGTTCTCCTTTGTCGGGAGACACCAATACTGGCAGACTGGATAGATATGCTTTTACCTCCTGGAATGCTTTTTCGGCCTCATCCGACCATGTAAAGTTATGATGCTTCCGCAAGGCTTTAAAGAAAGGTAATCCCCTTTCGCCTAATCGCGATATAAAGCGACTTAAAGACGCCATGCGACCAGCCAGGCGTTGAACATCCTTCATGGTCGAGGGCGACCTCATTTGTTCAATAGCCCTGATTTTCTCAGGATTAACTTCAATGCCCCTGGAACACACAAGGAAACCAAGGAGTTTTCCTGAAGAAACCCCGAAAGAGCATTTCTCCGGGTTTAATTTTATTCCAAAGCGATTCAAATTACAGAAGGTTTCAGTGAGATCATCCAAATGAGACAATCTCTTGGCACTTTTTACAACCAAATCGTCTACATATGCTTCAAGATTACGCCCTATCTGGGAAAGAAAGGTCTTTTGCATCAAGCGCTGGTACGTGGAACCTGCGTTCTTGAGACCGAACGGCATTCTGACGTAGCAGTATGTGCCGAACGGGGTGATGAAGGCAGTTTTCTCTTCATCGTCTTCTGCCATGCTAATTTGATGATATCCTGAGTAGGCATCCAGAAAACTCATCAGCTCGCAACCCGCAGTGGAGTCGACCAGCTGATCGATGCGGGGAAGGGGAAAGTCATCCTTCGGACAGGCAGTGTTGAGGCTAGTGTAGTCGACACACATGCGCCACTTGCCATTTGACTTGCGGACCATGACCGGATTGGCGAGCCAGTCCGGGTGATCCACTTCGCGGATAAACCCGGCTTGTAAGAGTTTGTCTAACTCTTCTCGGATGGCTTCCTGTCGGTCGGTGGCAAAACGCCTGAGCTTTTGCTTTATTGGTCGTTGTCCAGGTCGAATTGCTAACCTGTGCTCAATTACTTCCCTTGGGACACCGGGCATGTCGGACGGTTTCCACGCAAACACGTCTGTGTTAGCCCGGAGGAAAGCAACGAGGTCGAGTTCCTATTTGTCATCCAGGGCTGACCCAACCCGAATTGTCTTGGATGGGTCATCTAGGTACAAAGGAACTTGTTTGAGTTTCTCATCTGGTCGAGGAGCAGCCTTGATCGCATCGGTGGCAACAGTGGTGACCTGAGCGTCCCGGAGGGGAAGTTGATCGACCATCTCCAAAGATAGCCGGTCGCACGTGAGCGCCACGTTGCGACTACCTCGGACCGAAATGACACCTTTGGGGCCAGGCAATTTCCCGCACTGATAAGCATAGTGCGTTGCCATCATGAACTTAGCAAGAGTCGGCCTGCCAAAGATTGCATTATAAGCTGAATCACAATCGATTACATCGAAAGTAACCAATTCTGTTCGGAAGTTGTCTGGTTCTCCCAGAGTGACCGGGAGGACCACTTGTCCCAATGGCATCATGGAGGGGCCTGGGATTATCCCATAAAACGGATGGATTATGGGCTTGATCTTCGAACGAGGAATTTGCATCTCGTCGAGTGTCTTGACCAATAAAAGATCAAGGGAACTTCCCCCGTCAATCAGGACCCTTTCGACTCTCGCGTTACTGATGATTGGGGTAATGACCAGAGGTAGCCTCAATGGTCGGGTTAGCCCCACAGGACAGTCAGCGCGATCGAACGTCAAAGGCATATCCGACCAACGGGGGTATTGAGGTTCGCCAAGGGATGTCTCCGTTTGGTTAACCTCTCGGCAAAAGGTTTTAAACTGCCTTTTGGAAACGAAAGAGGAAGAACCTCCGAAAATGACATTAACATGATTTTGAGGTACCTGGTAAGCCATTTCTTCGTCTCCGTCGACGTCTCTAATCCCGCACGCCTGCTCTTTAGGCGGTAAGGTTGGGCATTGGCCCAGCTCCTTGGTAGAAATCATCCAGTTGTTTCAACCAACTCCTGCAGTTTTTGAGGTCGTGGCCTGCGGAGTTGTGGAGCGGACACCACTTCTTGCCTTCCTGCGGATTAGTTGATTTTTCTGGCTGGTCGGAATCCCGACCACCAGAGGCAATTTTACTTTTAAATGAAGACTTATTACCTTTGGTCGAAGGTGGTTTCTTTGCGACTGCGACCTCACGGTACTGTCCAGAGCGGTTCCTCTTCGACTTCTTCGACTTCCCACCCGGTGAAGACTCCGACTTTTTGCTTGAATCTTCTTTCCTGGTGTCCTTGAAGCCTGGTTGGGGCGGTAGGTCCCCTTTGTCGACCATTCGGTTCCATTCGACTGCCTTGGCTGCATTGGAATATCGATCAGCCATATCGAACAGATCGGCCACTGATCGAGGAGGCTGGATAAGCAAGTCTTCAGTGAATCTCCGGTATCGAACGGCATGCTTAAATGCCCTGATTACGGAGCCATCAGATATGTTCGGGATGGTATTCCTCACCCCGACAAACCTCTTGACAAACTGCCGAAGTGTTTCGGTCGAAGTTTGCCGCAGCCTATGCAGGCCGTCCTCCTTACCCGGCTTTTGGTAACCATTTTGGAAATTGCTGAGGATGGCATCGCATAGCATTTCCCAATTGTAGATGGAACCCTCAGGCTGATTAAACAACCAGGTTCTAGCCGGTCCTGCGAGGACTGTTGGCAGGTAGTTGGCCATGACCTTGTCATCGCCTCCTGCTGCTTGGATGGCAGTAATATAGATCTGAAGGAACTCGGATGGGTTCTGAGTTCCATCAAACCTCTCAATGGCCCCTGGTCGAAACTTATCGGGCCAAACGACTGCTCGTAGGCCAGGCGAGAAAGCTTTGCAACCAACGTAAGGACCGTGAACCGTCCTGTGACTTTCGGTTGGGTTTCGAGCAACCTCACGCAATGGCGAGGTTACTCGTGGTCCCAAACGAGAGTGAACAGGAACTCGATCCCTACTACTAGAGTCCTGCATTCGCCGGTATTTGTCCTGTCGGGACGGTACAGGCGGCGGGTAACTCCGCCGGCCAGAGCCAGAATGAGGACCATTCCGTTTATGGGAATGTGTTACTGAGCGGGAAGAGGCTGTTGGGGTCACCTCGGATGCGACCTCGTCCAGTCTTTCCACCAGGATCCTGAAAAAGGCCGATCTCTGCTCATCCGTGACCGTAGGAGGAAAATTGCGCATGACTTCCGCGATAGATCGCAGTCAACCATGGGTACTTCTCCTAGGGGCACCAGGTGTTATCGTTTCCTCGTCCACTGGGAAATGCCCCGGTGGTAAAGAAGGAGTCTGGTCACGTCTACGACCACGCGACCGTCGAGAAGAACTCGGGGCAGCATCGTAACGAGCCTGCGCATCTTGAAGAGCCTCTAGGGCAGTTCTGCGTAGTTCGTTGTTCTGTTGCTCGAGATCTTGATCCTCCTTCTGTTTGCGATCTTGTTCTTCCCTGGCAGCCTGTTGATCGGGAGTTTCTTCTGACAGCGCAGCAAACTGCCTAGGGAGAGAGGTCGCCGATGGGGAAAACATCTCGGTTTGTTCCGAGTCGGACTCGAAATCAAAGAGACGGTGGAGGTTATCAAGGTCGAACCTTCCTGGGCTAATTTCCGGGTCACCATCGTATTTTCCCTCAGCGGGGTCGTATGATGGGCCGGATTCATCACCTAGCACATTAAGAACCTCTGTGGGTTCTGACCTTGTGCCAGTTACCTCCTGGTCGATTGACATGACTTGGAGAGATGATTCAACCTGTGGAAGATTCTGGCCTTCGACCTCTTCCATCGGAACAGAATCGCTTGGAGAAGGCATTGGTATATGGGCATAATCCTCGAGATCGAAATCGTTCTCGGAATCATATGCTCCAGCCATGTTTCGGCGAACCTCCGAATTTCAATTAGGACGCCTTGAGAAAGGCCCCACGGTGGGCGCCAGCTGTCGACGATTCGGACTCAGGGTCCTCAGCCGAACTTATGCAGAATTTGTAATTGTGAGACCTTTCAAGATGACCCTCCGGGAAGGTATGCTGAACAATGGTGAACAGGAGCACAGAGAGATTTATACAGGTTCGGGCCCTCGATGGTGGGAGTAAAAGCCCTACGTCCTGTTAGGATTTCACTATATGAGATAAAGCTTTACAAAGTAGCAGGGAGAAAACTTTCACAGGCGAAAGTTTCCCCTATATAAGTGTACAGAAAGAAGCTATAGGAGACTTGTAAGTGTTGTCTAATCTAAGCCGTAGACTTGGCTGTTTGAGTGATCGAGATATCTTGTATCTTGCTTATCTTAGGAGTTTTATTCTTCCGAAAAAATGTCTTGGATCCCCTGTTTGATGTACTTCGCCCCCCTTTTTATATTGGTCGAAAGGGTGCCATATGAAGAAAACTGCATCAAACGGTTGGATGCGGTTGTTGAAGAACCGCCGTTAACTTCCACGGAGGTTATTAACACGTGTTAATCATGAATAACCGCATATAATAACCTCTGACGGTTGGTCTTCAACGTGGAGGAATCTTCGGGATGCTTGGAATATCCTGGTATAAAGATAACCGAACAAACTCCAAGCACCTTGGTCGAGAATGTTCTGACCGCGGAATATGGGCTGACCGCGCAACATCCTAGATATTCAGTCCAGTCCGCGTATAGCATACGAACTTCTGACCGCACAAAGCTGTCGGCCTGATCGCACGAAACCCGCGACCTCTGGTCTATTTAAAGCCACTTTGTCCACTGAATTTGTAGAGTTATGATCTACATTTTCTTCTACTGTCATAACTTGAGATAAGCTCTCTAGTTTTCCTTGAAGTTATGTCAGAATCTTGATCTGAATGTCAATCTGCTGATATTCGCTGTTTTTGATCAACCAACCACAAAACTGATGTTCTTATTGTAACCTTGAGATCCTAAGAGCATCTAACACCATCCTTAGCCAAATCCTTGAAACCCTAGATCTCAACTCAGTTCAGCTTGTAATCTCAATTATCTCCAGTATCGTTCAGTCACTCTTGTAAAGCATATCTGCATATAGATCCTAAATCATCTTAATATATAAGTAATATTTGTGTGTATTGTTTGGTTTGTCGTCGAGCAGATCTAGAAGCTGAGATCGAGGACTTCGCTGTTGACCCGTTATCAACTGCTGTTTCTTACGACGCGGAAGGCAAGTCATATCCTTGGTCATCTTGAACCTATATTTTAAATGTTGCTATAATATAACCTTGAATATAGGCAATATTGCATGTGAAACATTGAGAATGGTTGATTTATGAATTGGCAGTACTAGACTGGTTATCTGTGAAATGTGAAATAAACAAGTTTTGAGCCATGAACTATTATATATGTATTTATATACTTATATTCATGAAATAAAACCCCTAGCCGTGACCAGAAAATGGTATGGAATGGTGGTAGCACTGGAGGTGCTAAACTGCGAAGGAATGCAGGCACTGAAGGTGCAGGGTTGTGGATGGTCTGGTCACTGGCATATAAGGACTAGAACCTTGTGTTGTGCGTCTAGTGGCATGAACAACGTGCTAACCGCAAGCCTGGTATCGGACAGGCCTGAACAAGTAATTATGTGGATCGCACATGACACCCCTGCTGGAATTGTGTAGTGATGCACGATAAACACGGAGTGCGGCTCCCACACATATCACTGAAGGTGATCTCGCACGTTGATCCAGTAATGGAAACATATGTAGGGGTGGAGGTTTGGATACAACCTGCCACAACTGTGTCTCGCTGAGAGCCACAGGGTCGGGGGTGAATTGTGAGTGAGACATAACAAAAGTTCTTGTTATCTCCACCTTGCCACTCACACATGGTTGTGAGGAGGGGTCTAATCATTTTGTTATGATAGGATGGGCTTGAAAGTGGAATATCTTGCGGGTAAATTGGTACCTCTCTGCAGAGTTAAAAACGTATTCGAATACTCCGAGCTCCCGGGTTTATAGGAGTCTGCTGCGGTGGATTAAATCCACGGGGTGTGACACAAGTATTATTTTCTAAATAAAATATGTTTAATCAAGATTACCCAAATGACATGTGTTGTCATGATAAGGAGTGCTGCCGTGGGCTGTCGTGTGTCGACGTGTCGCGGTAGTGCTATAATCTAGTGAACATGAATGATGATGTTATATTATGAAAGGTACTGCCATGAGATGAGGTATGAAAGAAAAAGATTATTTTATAAACATCCATAATTCTTGACTAGTCTAGGTTCATTTCATCACTACTATATGTATCTACTCTTACCTATGACTTGCTGAGTACGTAAGTGCTCACCCTTGCAATCTACAAATCAATAGACGGAGCGATCAACAATCAAGATGAAAGCGTGGAGAACTTATTGGATCCAGAAGGAGGAGCGTCAGTTCCGCCAGAGCCCTGATGTGTGTTGTTCTGCTATCCACTTCTCTTTTGTGGGTGGGTCACCTATCTTCTGCTGTGTAGATGTTATTTTGCTAAACCATGTATGCCGTGAAGGCATTGTAATCTCCTTATGTAATATCAAGGCCAGCAGGCCACACTGCTTAACTATTTTGTAAGTTACTCTGTTGCAATGTGATATACTCCTGTGCTTGACTTATCCTGGGACGTCAAGGGTATGTGTATGCTATGCATATATGGGACTAGCTGCAGCGAGCTAGGTCTCTACAGGAGTAGTCGTAGTCCCAGTTTCGGGGCGCGACAGAAAAAAATGGTATCAGAGCAACATGAGAACTTGACTGTAGGACGACACCTCTAGGGATTGGCCGTGCCAGGAAGACGTAATTTATTTAGAAAACTATTTGATGAAAATTGTATTTTGATAAAAACAATGAGCTTTGTAGCTCTTGAAAACTTTTATTTCAAAATTTTATTTGGATTTTCTAAAATTCGGTAAGATTGTGAGAGTGCGTTCTGTTGTTTCAGAGTGTTTAGGGGTTGGTGTAGATAGAGCTAGTGATGCTCTTGATAGTTTGTGATTCGCTGTTGCTTTCGCAATGGTTAACTTGTGTATTATGGCTAGTAGCCTAAGTATTTTATGCACTAAAGTAGTTTGCATTATTTTCTGCATTGTTGTCTTAGTTGGCCCTAGATAGTTAGATCAGCCCAAACTTCTTTTTCAGAGCCACCATGGTTGATGCAAGAAGAAGATCTCAATGCAATGGAGAAGACGGGGAACAGACTCCTCAGGAAGAAGATATTATGACAAGAAACCCTTTGTTTCAGCAAGGATCTCAGAGTTCCAATCCTCCACAGAAGGAAAATATAGAGGGAGAAGATCGGAAGAGAAGAATGCCTCAACAAGTGCAACCACAACTAAACTCAACTAGAAGGAGAATCCCTACCAACCCTAGTTTTCAACCATCATACCAGACTCCCAGACCAATAAGAATGATGTGCCCCAATTGCAGAGGAAACCATCTTCAGAAGCATTGTCCTTGTGCAAGTATCCAATGTTTTCATTGCAAACAGCATGGGCATCGCAAAGAATACTGTCCCTGGATTCAATTTCCTAGACCCATAGCCATATCTCAGGCAGAAATGCAGACAGTAGCACCTAGAACATCACCACTGCAGAATCCCAAGAGAAACGTACAAAGAAGAGGAGCCATGTTTACCAGAAGCAAAGGAAACCCTTACATGAACATTCAATGCTATCACTGTTGGCAGCGTGGACATCGTAGAGAATTTTGCCCTTGGATTCGACTTCCATCATCCATTGCCAGGATACAGGCAAGGACACAACCAGAAGCACCTAAAGTACCAGTATCACAACCACAGAAGTTTAGAGGAACTCCACTAGGCAGAGGAGGAAGCATGGCCAACCGAGGAGGAGGAAGAGATGGAACACCAACAGCAATGCCAGGAGGAAAGCTAAACTACACTTCCATCCAAGAAGCAGGAAACACCACCGACATCCTTCGAGGTAGATTTTGACTCAATTTGTATCTGCCCTAATACTATTTGATCTCAGTACTGCAAATTTATCTGAAGTTGAAATGCATATGGAGCAAATATCTTAGAATACCCCATATCAGATTATATAAGTTCAGTGGGAAATTATTCAGAACAAGAAGCTACTCGGAAGAAGGAAGAAAATTTTCAGTGAACCACTTGAACTTATCTCTATTCTTATCTTTCCTTGCTTTAGGTAAATCTCGGGGCGAGATTTCTTTAAGGAGGGTAGATCTGTAACATCCTGAGTTTTGGGGTGAAAAGTTTGTTTCTTAAAAATCATGCATGCATATGTCTCTTCTAGATCAACCAAATCAACCTCAGCTTTATTCTGTTCTAGCCCTAAAATCTCCAAATTTATCCTGTGACCCCAAGTCAAGATCTGACTTTCCAGATCTGATCTATCAGTTATCCTAAATCTCAAAGTCTTCAGAACCCAGATTCAATTCTATCTCTAACTTCCAGATTTATCAACTCCTTTCTGTTTTCGAAAACAGAATATCTGTTATTACCTTTTACCCTAAGTTTCAGAAATTCAAATTTAATCAAAATCTTAGCCAAGTTCAGACCAGATTATTCCTGGATTATGATCAAGGGTATGCCAATACCTTAATCCAAAAAGTAGGCAGCCAGATTTTACCATCTGAACCTTTTTCGCAAATCAGTCCAAGAGTATCGCAGATCAGTCCTTTTTTCAGATTTTCTAAAAGCCAGAAAAGGCAAAATGTTGCAAATCATCTTCAAATTCAAATCTGATTCAGGGAACATCTCCCAAATGCTTTTCAACACAAATTCTTCTTTTATGAGTATCTCAAAATCAAACCCTAAATCCCAGAATTACAGTTCAGTCCAAATCAAGAATTGGAAATTGCAATCAAGCCCAAATTCGACCAGGACAGCAGCTGCTGTGCACGACCTGAGATCGCCGTGCATTTGCGCCACGCTTGCTCGCCGCCGGCCACGCCTCGCCTCGCCTGAGCTCGTGCTCACTTGAATCTGCATGTGCGCACGTGTCCGTGTCCTAGCCTTCGCCGTGGCAGCACCGACGACAGCAATTGCTCCTGTGCGCGACCAGCAGCAAGCTTTTGTCAGAAACACTGCGCCACGTTGCTTTGCATTGCCAGCTCCTGTTGCCACTGCTTGCACCGCCCGACAATATGGAGTTCCAACGAGCCGACAAGCTGAGCAGTAGTCACCTCGCCTGAGCACCGTCGCTTCACCGCTCGCCGTTCTTGCAGCTGCGCCCGGCAAATCTTGTCATCTGGCACAAATTCAATGCTGTAAATCCTTGCAAGCTTCGCCCTCTGGTCTATTTAAACCACCAGTGCCTTGTATCACCTCCTCTTCACCAGGACTTAGCCAATTTTGCAAATTCTCTCGCTGCAGTCGTCTTCTCCGGCGAGTCCAGCAAGAAGCTTCACGGTGCCAGCACAATCTGCAGCATCTCCTGCCAAATTAACAGCACCAGTGAGCTCCCCTTATCTCTCTCATCGTGCTATACCACTTAATTGGATTTCCTTGCCTCCTATCGCCGGCGATCACCGGAATTTGCTGAAATTCAAAGAATGCCCTGTTCCGGCAATGCAGGCCAAATTACCTCGAATTAGCTTTCGATCCTGTGGAAGAAAATGATCAGTGACTCATTTCCAGCAAGCCTATGCATCAATATCTCCAGATTGAGCTTCAATCGAAGCTTTCCCCAATTTTGAGCTTCTCCAGAAACCGGCGATCGTCGCCAGGCTTCTCCGGCCATCCTCCGGCCAAATTGATCGTGCAGGTAGCTTCCTCTTATCTCTCTTTCACTTCCCAAGCTTGGAATTGAGTTCATTCGGCCTAAATCGAAAATCCCCAAATGGCTGTGTTTCTTCTCCGGCGTCGATCACCGGAAAACCTATTCCTGGCTGTTTCAGCTTCATCCACTTTGTCATTCAGGTGTGCTTCAACCTCCTGAACATATTTGTCTTCTAGCTCGATCTTTGAAACTGCCCAGATTTCAAGTTACAGCCATGCCAAGATTGTTGTCCAGTGGCTTCACTGTGCCGTGTCGCCACCACACTTCTCCTTTGAATTTCATCACCTTCTGGCCATCTTCTGCCCTAGATCCTGTTGAATGATTTGTTCCTGTTATCAATGCCTACCTCCCAGACAAAGTGGTGCATCATTTGGAGCTCTAGATCAAAAGTTATGCCAAGCCCTAGTTTCTGGCCATGTCAAGATCAATGCCGGACTATGTCAGTCAGTGGCATTAGCCCTTTTCACTCCCTTCCAGATGTGCATTTTGGGCATAACTTTGTCTCTTAGATTCCTGAGGTTGTGATCTACATTTTATTCTTCTATCACAACTTGATTTGAGCCCTTGAATTATATTTGCCGCTAAACCCTAGTTTTTGACACTATTCCAGTGCATGCCAGTCAATGACATTGGCCTTGTTTACCCACTTCTGATTGTGCATTTTGAAAGCCACTTTGTCCACTGAATTTGTAGAGTTATGATCTACATTTTCTTCTACTGTCCTAACTTGAGATAAGCTCTCTAGTTTTCCTTGAAGTTATGTCAGAATCTTGATCTGAATGTCAATCTGTTGACATTCGCTGTTTTTGATCAACAAACCACAAAACTGATGTTCTTATTGTAACCTTGAGATCCTAAGAGCATCTAACACCATCCTTAGCCAAATCCTTGAAACCCTAGATCTCAACTCAGTTCAGCTTGTAATCTCAATTATCTCCAGTATCGTTCAGTCACTCTTGTAAAGCATATCTGCATATAGATCCTAAATCATCTTAATATATAAGTAATATTTGTGTGTATTGTTTGGTTTGTCGTCGAGCAGATCTAGAAGCTGAGATCGAGGACTTCGCTGTTGACCCGTTATCAACTGCTGTTTCTTACGACGCGGAAGGCAAGTCATATCCTTGGTCATCTTGAACCTATATTTTAAATGTTGCTATAATATAACATTGAATATAGGCAATATTGCATGTGAAATATTGAGAATGGTTGATTTATGAATTGGCAGTACTAGACTGGTTATCTGTGAAATGTGAAATAAATAAGTTTTGAGCCATGAACTATTATATATGTATTTATATACTTATATTCATGAAATAAAACCCCTAGCCGTGACCAGAAAATGGTATGGAATGGTGGTAGCACTGGAGGTGCTAAACTGCGAAGGAATGCAGGCACTGAAGGTGCAGGGTTGTGGATGGTCTGGTCACTGGCATATAAGGACTAGAACCTTGTGTTGTGCGTCTAGTGGCATGAACAACGTGCTAACCGCAAGCCTGGTATCGGACAGGCCTGAACAAGTAATTATGTGGATCGCACATGACACCCCTGCTGGAATTGTGTAGTGATGCACGATAAACACGGAGTGCGGCTCCCACACATATCACTGAAGGTGATCTCGCACGTTGATCCAGTAATGGAAACATATGTAGGGGTGGAGGTTTGGATACAACCTGCCACAACTGTGTCTCGCTGAGAGCCACAGGGTCGGGGGTGAATTGTGAGTGAGACATAACAAAAGTTCTTGTTATCTCCACCTTGCCACTCACACATGGTTGTGAGGAGGGGTCTAATCATTTTGTTATGATAGGATGGGCTTGAAAGTGGAATATCTTGCGGGTAAATTGGTACCTCTCTGCAGAGTTAAAAACGTATTCGAATACTCCGAGCTCCCGGGTTTATAGGAGTCTGCTGCGGTGGATTAAATCCACGGGGTGTGACACAAGTATTATTTTCTAAATAAAATATGTTTAATCAAGATTACCCAAATGACATGTGTTGTCATGATAAGGAGTGCTGCCGTGGGCTATCGTGTGTCGACGTGTCGCGGTAGTGCTATAATCTAGTGAACATGAATGATGATGTTATATTATGAAAGGTACTGCCATGAGATGAGGTATGAAAGAAAAAGATTATTTTATAAACATCCATAATTCTTGACTAGTCTAGGTTCATATCATCACTACTATATGTATCTACTCTTACCTATGACTTGCTGAGTATGTAAGTGCTCACCCTTGCAATCTACAAATCAATAGACGGAGCGATCAACAATCAAGATGAAAGCGTGGAGAACTTATTGGATCCAGAAGGAGGAGCGTCAGTTCCGCCAGAGCCCTGATGTGTGTTGTTCTGCTGTCCACTTCTCTTTTGTGGGTGGGTCACCTATCTTCTGCTGTGTAGATGTTATTTTGCTAAACCATGTATGCCGTGAAGGCATTGTAATCTCCTTATGTAATATCAAGGCCAGCAGGCCACACTGCTTAACTGTTTTGTAAGTTACTCTGTTGCAATGTGATATACTCCTGTGCTTGATTTATCCTGGGACGTCAAGGGTATGTGTATGCTATGCATATATGGGACTAGCTGCAGCGAGCTAGGTCTCTACAGGAGTAGTCGTAGTCCCAGTTTTGGGACGCGACACGTACCCTTGATCATAATCCAAGAATAATTTGGTCTGATCTTGGCTAAGATTTGGATTAAATCTGGATTTCTGAAACTTAGGGTATTTAGGTAATATAAGATATTCTGTTTTCGAAAAGAGAAAGGAGTTAATAAATCTGGAAGTTAGAGATAGAATTGGATCTGGGTTCTGAAGGCTTTTAGGTTTAGGATAACTGATAGATCAAATCTGGAAAGTCAGATCTTGACTTGGGGTCACAGGATAGATTTTGGAGATTTTAGGGCTAAAACAGAATAAAGCTGGAGCTGATTTGGCTGATCTTGAAGAGACATATGCATGCATGATTTCTAAGAAAGAAACTTTTCACCCCAAAACTCGGGATGTTACAAGGAAGACGACGTCCCTCTTATCCGCAACAAAAGGACTCTTGCCAGTCCTGGGGCGGTGAGTACTCCACTCCTGACGACAGGAGTGGGAATGACTGTACAGGGTCCCGCGACCACTACTGATCTCATGGTCGCGGACGAAGTCCCAGTGCCTGCGGTTCATGAAGCTCCAGGACCAATGGCTTTATCTTTACCAACAGAAGTGGTTACTCCGGTAAGGACCCTTAGAATCTTGTTTTTCATCGTTCCTCCGGTGTATTCTCATAGACTTTCATACACACAGGGAGAAAAAGACAATGTCCTATTCAGGAAAAGGAAGACCAGGACAAATGACGACTGTCCTCTTTTTCCCGAGGAATCATCCTCGAAATCCCAGAAATGGACAGGGTTTCGAGTAAGGTAAGAATCTCTCCCGTTTGGACAGGGTCATATCGAAGCAATCGACTGAAGACATTCTAACCGATGATTCACTTGTTTGCTTACGCTAGGTGCAGAGATGCAACACCAAGCGCCCCAGTGACCTCTACGAGTCTTGATGCTTCTCGTGCTACGGAGGTCACGGGCGAGCAAAATCCCATCCCCACGGCCTAGGAAGCTTTTCATGCCATTGTAGAGGGGATGGCTACAGAGTTCCAATCGCAGAGATTGGAATCTGAAACCCCAGCCATGGAGGAGGCTCAGCAGGAAAATTCATCTGTCGCTCCAGCTGGGGATAAGGCGAGTCTAGAGACTCAGCCTTTGGCTGAATCAGAAAGCAACTCGTTTAGCGAGTATAGTGAGGTATGCAGAACACCTCTTGTTATTTTTATGTTCACATTTGCATAGGAATATCCAGGCTCTGAAACTGATCTCCTTCCATGTCATAGGAACTAACTCATGTGGTGACCAAGTCGATAGCTGTTGCGAAGCGTATCCAGGTCGCCCAACAGGAAACGAGTCGCCTACAACGGTAAGGAAGATGTTTCCTCCTCTGCCTGAATTTTAGTCCTGTTTTAACAATTGCCTCCTTTGTCACAGAGAAAATGCCTTTCTGATCAAGAACCTCGCTGACCGGGAAAACCAGGAGATCAGGGCAGCCACCAAGATCTCTTTCCTCGAGAAAGAACTCCAACAGCTGTGATTGCAGCTCTCCTGTAAGTACACTTCCGACCAGAAAGAATTAACTTGTTATGCGAACTGTTTGTGAGAGGACCAAATAAGCCAACTCTCTCAAGAGAAGAAAGATCTCCAGGCGACCATCGAGTTGCAAAACTCGAAAGTTGATTTTGTCTGCAAGGAAATCGAGGGCTTGAACGCGACGCTCTCAACCTGCAGCAGTGTTCAACAAGACATCTTCGAAAAGCTGAAGATGGTGGCCAGTTTGCTAAAAGCCGATGTGGTCGAAACCCAGAAGGACGACCTTAGCCTTAGCGACTGGACCACACTGGTGGCAACCCAAGCTGAATCACTCCTCGAGTATCTTCCTGAAGATACAAGGCGTCAAACAGAGGCGATAAGGACAAAAGTACAATCCACAGCATCCGCCATTCTCTGCAGACTTCGTCTTCACCATGGCACGGACCTTGATTTAAATCCAGTAGTGGGAGAAGCAGAGATCGAGAGTGAAGATCAGCTTGCGGTTATAATGGAGGAAGTCAGACCTCTAGTAGAAAATCTCTTGAAAGAACTTGGGTTATGGTAAATTTTGTACCTGTACAGATGTAACTATACAATGCATATCTATGCCTTAATTTTTGAAAATTTATTTTTATTTCATGTTGCGACCATATTCCCCTAGCCCCCTCCTGAGATTATGTATACTAAAGACATAGTATTATAAGCGCAGGAAAAATATGGGTGTAATGATGACCAGGAATACCTAAGGAATACTATGACTTTAGGTATTATCATTCGACCAAACCGATAATCATTTTCAATACAACACCCGACCTTATTGCGAACTGACAGCCACTCTAATGACCAAGGACATGCCAGCAAGCCCCGTGTGCGTTGAGAAACAGCTTATTGAGGGGTGTCTTGTCTGTAAGTGATCACGAGATTGGCCAGCGAATCCGATCGAGGTATTATAGTGATACAATTATCGGCGACCAGCCCCCGAGCCAGACTCGTAACATATGGGCAAAAGGAATGATTATCACATGAAAAAACTAAAAGTATTGATTTTGTTAAATCATGCTAATTGAAAAGGAAAAGGGTTTGGTAAACTTACATCTAGAATTTGCGTAATTGGATAAGATCCTACCGTCCTCCATTGCTAGCCGAGCCAATCCTGGTCGCGGCACCGAGACAACAGTGTAAGGGCATTCCCATTGAGGGGAGAATTTATTGCGATTAGATTGGTTTTGTATTTTACGTAAAACCAGATCACCCACATGAAGGCTATGTGACCGCACCCTTTTGTTATGGTATTTGCGCAAAGCTTGCAAATACACCGCGGACTTGACCAGAACTCGATCACGTTTTTCTTCTAGGAGGATTAGATCTTGTAATCGTTGTCCGTTCTGATCAACTTGTTCGAATTGATCTGTTCGAACAGAACCAATACTAATTTCCATGGGTAACACAGCCTCAGCTCCGTATACCAGATGGAAAGGTGTCTCACCAGTGGCTCGACTAGAAGTAGTACGTAGTGCCCACAGAACAGTATAGAGCTCATCTACCCAAACCCCCGAACGTGTCTCAAGGCAATCAAAAATGTGCTTTTTGATGCCCCGCAATATTTTCCCGTTGGCATGTTAAACGGCACCATTGCTCTGCGGATGAGCTACAGAAGCAAACACACCTTGGTTCCAATATTGTCGCAATAGACCAGAAAGAGACCGCTAGCGAATTGGGAACCATTATCAGTGATGAGACGATTTGGAACACCGAATCGAGTCACAATGTTCTTATGAAAGAACTTTTGTGCAGCAGCAGCAGCGTACTGGCTCGGCCTCAATCCACTTTGTAAACGTGTCAATAGCTACGAACAAGAACTTGTACCCATTGACCGCTTGTGTACCCAATTTTGGATAATTGGTCTGCGAGAATGTTGTCCTTTCGCGGGATGTATTGGACTTCGAAATGACTGAAGTGTTTTTCCAATCTCCTCACTTCCCCCAAGTAATGAGCCATTGTCTCATCGGAGGTGTTGTACCCCTTGTTTACCTGGTTTACGACCAGCTGTGAGTCTCCCCTCACCACCAATCGACGGACTCCGAGGAATTTTGCTGCCTGAAGCCCTGCAATAAGACATTCATACTCTGCTGCGTTGTTGGTCGCAACAAAGTGTAATTGAATGGCATACTTGAGTTGGTCACCCTGAGGCGTGACTAAGACCACTCCAGCCCCTGAGTGTTGAAAACTGCGAGAGTCATCAAAATACATCGTCCAGTGATCGGGGCATTCCAAATCTTCAGACTCCTGTACGGGCGGTTCAGGATTAGTCCATTCAACCACGAAGTCGGCCAGGATCTGAGACTTGATCGCGGTGCGAGGCGTGAAACGGATGTCGAATGCTCCGAGTTCCACATCCCATTTCGAGATCCAACCAGATTTCTCTGGATTCCGGACAATGTCCCCCAAAGGAAAAGACGAGGGCACTATTATCTTATTGTTGGGGGAAATCTCCACGCGGTCAAGTCCAGGTAAGTTCATGATTGCCCGGGGACAGTGGCCTCCGGTGCCTGCCCCGGGCGCCGCCATTTGGCCCCCGGGACCGTGCCCCCCGGGCATGTCCCGGGCGCCGCCATTGGCCCGGGGACAGTGGCCTCCGGTGCCTGCCCCGGGCGCCGCCATTGGCCCGGGGAGAGTGGCCTCCGGTGCCTGCCCCGGGCGCCGCCATTTGGCCCCCGGGACCGCGCCCCCCGGGCATGTCCCAGGCGCCGCCATTGGCCCGGGAACAGTGTCTCCGGTGCCTGCCCCGGGCGCCGCCATTTGGCCCCCGGGACCGTGCCCCCCGGGCATGTCCCGGGCGCCGCCATTTGGTCCCCGGGACCGTGCCCCCCGGGCATGTCCCGGGCGCCGCCATTGGCCCGGGGACAGTGGCCTCCGGTGCCTGCCCCGGGCGCTGCCATTCGCCCGGGGACAGTGGCCTCCGGTGCCTGCCCCGGGCGCCGCCATTTGGCCTCCGGGACCGTGCCCCGCGGGCATGTCCCGGGCGCCGCCATTGGCCCGGGGAGAGTGGCCTCCGGTGCCTGCCCCGGGCGCCGCCATTGGCCCGGGGAGAGTGGCCTCCGGTGCCTGCCCCGGGCGCCGCCATTTGGCCCCCGGGACCGCGCCCCTCCGGTGCCTGCCCCGGGCGCCGCCATTGGCCCGGGGAGAGTGGCCTCCGGTGCCTGCCCCGGGCGCCGCCATTTGGCCCCCGGGACCGCGCCCCCCGGGCATGTCCCGGGCGCCGCCATTGGCCCGGGAACAGTGTCTCCGGTGCCTGCCCCGGGCGCCGCCATTTGGCCCCCGGGACCGTGCCCCCCGGGCATGTCCCGGGCGCCGCCATTTGGTCCCCGGGACCGTGCCCCCCGGGCATGTCCCGGGCGCCGCCATTGGCCCGGGGACAGTGGCCTCCGGTGCCTGCCCCGGGCGCCGCCATTCGCCCGGGGACAGTGGCCTCCGGTGCCTGCCCCGGGCGCCGCCATTTGGCCTCCGGGACCGTGCCCCGCGGGCATGTCCCGGGCGCCGCCATTGGCCCGGGGACAGTGGCCTCCGGTGCCTGTCCCGGTCGCCGCCATTTGGCCCCCGGGACCGTGCCCCCCGGGCATGTCCCGGGCGCCACCATTTGGTCCCCGGGACCGTGCCCCTCGGGCATGTCCCGGGCGCCACCTTTTGGGTCCCCGGGACGCTGCTCTCCGGAAGGGGTCCCGAACGTCATCGTCCTCCTAAAAGGTAAGACCCCTGTTTGTTTATCACGTGCAGGTCACGCGAGGGACGCCTCGAGAATCAGCGACCACCTGTCAAGCATCCAAGACGTTTGACCGGGAGAAGGACGGTCCTACCCTTCAATCCGACGGTGGCTTCCGGGGTAGTTTAGGCTTTTTGCTTCTTTTTGAGGCTATAAATAGCCCTTGTACCCCTCTGTTGTAACAGATCAACTCATTATTATTTGGAATAGCTAATCTCACAGACGTGCTCCGGAAGCCTCTCCCCCGGAGAGAGCCTCCCCAGCCGACTCCGGTCGGGAGCGCGTCGACAGGACTAGGGCCCCCACTGGGACCCGAACCTGTATAAATCTTCGTGTCTTTTCTTGTGTTTGTCCGGCGGGGGAGGACCGGTCGCCCGGTCAACCCGCGCTGCGTAATCTCCGCTAGGATCGTCTTCAAACCCTGCCGGGGTATTCTTAATACCACGACAGTTGGCGCCGTCCGTGGGGAACTGTGACGAATCGCCATGGCTCCTCCGAGAACAAGGGCCCGCGCCCTACCCGGTGACGCCGGTCCCGGTGACCTGGCGCCACCCGTCCGGGACGCTGCTGTCCCGGCGCCTCCGTCCGGAGGCGACCATTCCCAGGTACCGCCTCCCACCTTTCCTCTCAATCTAGGCGCCTCCACCTCCAGGTCGCTCCCGGCGGCCGCGGGGACCTCTGCCGGGACGAGTTTCCCCCCGACGGCTCCCCTGGCTCCCCGGGATGCCCTGCTGGAGGCTCTCGTGGAGGGCCAGCTCCGCTCCCAGCGCTCTATGGACGAGCTCCTTAGTGTGTTAGCCCGGCCCTCGGCCCCCACATTCTCGTCGCACCCGTATCCGGGGATCATGCCCCCGTTTATGGGATACCCAGCGGCCCCTCAGGAGTCAGGGGGGCTGTCTACCCCGTATAATCCCGCTGGGGGGTTCCCTCCCCCCGCGGGATATACTTCCGGACACTTCTCGGCACCCGGGCCTGTCCCGGTGCCGGGAGGCTATTTCATGCCCGGGCCCTTCGTGGCACCAGGGGGGTACCCCGTCCCCGGCTCGCTTCCGGGGCTGGGGGGTCATTTCATGCCGGGGGCTATTCCTACGCCGGGAGCCAGTCCCGCCCCCCGCGTTGCGTTTACCGCACCGGGGCCGGTCGACAGAGCAGCTCCCGTGCCTCAGCGAATGTCCCCCCGCACTGGCTCCCCAACCCAGGACGTCGCCGAGGGGGATCACCCCCCACTGGTTCCGGATGTCACAGGGGCTTCCCCCTTTCCGGTCCCGGTCGTTGCCACGGGGGCCCCCTCTTCGGATCCAAACGCCGCCCCGGGCGCCCCCTCCCCGGTTCCGGATGGTGCAGGGTCTCCCCCCTTTCCGGTCCCGGGGGCCGTCGCAGGGGGCTCCCCCCAGCAGGTCCCGGTAGCTCCCGGGCTGGCTGCCACAGTGCAGGAGCTCCCTCCCCCAACGAAGCAGATCCGCTTCTCCCGGGGGGAGGTCGAGCGAATGCATTCTCCCAGCCGCGGGGAAGAGCTCCCCCCCGGTCGTTGTCGCAGGGAGCCTCGCTCTCGCACCGGTCGGGGGAAGAGACCAACCGAAGAACCATCCTCCCCGGAGGGAAGCCCGGACGTCCGGGAAATCAGTCCCGGCCCGGAAGAGAAGCGTCGTCACCACCACTCCGGTGGCCCTCTTGGGCCGCTACCTGACTCGGATAACGAGGGGGCGTCCCCCGTTAAAGAAGACAGTGACTGGGGCTCCCCCCGGGAAGTGCAGGGGGCGAACCAGCCCCTGTGTCGAAGACTCCGCAGCATCCGATGGCCGCGGCCCTACCGTCCTCCGCACATCGAGCATTATAATGGCGAGGCGGACCCTTACGAGTTCGTGCAGATCTACTCCACTGCCATCTCCGCGGCGGGGGGGGACGAGAGTGTCCAATGCAACGTCTTCCCCCTCTACCTCACCGGCATTGCCCGCTCCTGGTTTTACAATCTGAAGGCGGGCTCCATCAAGTCTTTCTCGCAGCTCAAGCGGGAGTTCTATGCCAACTTCCAGGGGAACTACGTGCGTCCCCTGGACTCCTCGCAGCTGTATACTGTCCGGCAGAGAACTGGGGAGACCATCAGAAGCTTCTTCAAGCGCTTTGCCCAGGTGAAGAGCAAAGTGGCCCACGTCCCTGACTCTACGGTCATTGAAGCTTGCAAAAGCGGCATCCTCCCGGGGGAGCTCCACCGAAGGCTCTCCCGGAGCTGCCCCTCTTCCGCCGACGAGCTCTTCAACGTGCTCGAAAAGTACGCTCGGGCGGAGGAAGACGACATCTGGAAGAAGACCCAGGGGGCTCCTGCCCCCGCCGAGCGGGGGGCCCGGGATCCCCCCAGGCGCCCCAGGCAGGGGGGTCGTAGCGAACCACGGCCTCGGGACACCTTTGTCCTCGAGGGCGGAGGCGGCTCGCGCGACCCCCCGAAGGGCAACCGCCCCTTTCCCAAGCCGAGAGGCCATGGGGGAGGACAGTCTTCACGCGGCCGCGAAGGCCCCGCGGGGAGAAGCCGGGAAGGACCGTGGTGCAGCTTCCACGGGTCCAGTACCCACGCCACCCGAGATTGCCACCAGCTGCTGCAACACTTCGCGGCATTCCTCGACCAGCGCGGGCAGGGGGGGGGACTCCGGCCTCCTTGCCCCCTCGGCCAGCTGTTCCGGCCCTTCCCGCTCCCGCGGGGGGGCAGCAGGTGCAGGAGGGGGAGCCTTCAGACGCTCTCCCCTTTCAAACTTCTCAGCGCCGCATCAACGTCATCGTAGGGGGGTCCGCCTCCGGGCGGGATTCCAAGCGCCAGCGCAAGGAGTACGCGCGAGAAGTTAAGGTAGTGGGGGTGCTACACGCGTCCGTACCGCCCAAGTGGTCGGACGTCCCCCTCACCTTTACGGCGGAAGACGCGCGAGGGGTTCGCTTCCCCCACGACGACGCGCTCATTGTCTCCGCGACAATCTACAACTGCCACTTGGCCCGCATCCTCGTAGACGGCGGAAGCTCCGCCGACGTCCTGTTCCTCAAGACCTTCAAGGAAATGCAGGTGGATGAAAAGCTCCTGCAACCAGCGGCAGGGCCTCGGCAAGGGTTTGTCCCGGGGAAGGTGATCCACCCCGTGGGCAAGGTAGATCTCCCGATCACCTTCGGCATCCCGGAGAACTACCGGACCGAGCTAGTCCGCTTTGACGTAGTGGACCTCCCCTCCTCCTACAATGTGATTATGGGGAGGACTACGATCAATCGGCTGGGGGCTGCCACCCACCAAAACTACCTGTGCATGAAGATCCCCGGGCCGCATGGCGTGATCAACGTCCGGGGGGATCAAGACATGGCCCGTGCTCTATACGAACGAGCTACTGCCACAATAGGAAGCGTCAACCTGATCAAGGCACCCGGGGGGGAGGCTTCCCCCCCGGACGTAGATGTCGCTGCGCCATCCCCTGGGAGGCCCCTCCTCAAGCCGCGTCCGGAAGGGGGCCTCCGGAAGGTCCCGCTGTCCCCAGGCAGCGGGGACAAAACTGTCCAAATCGGGGCAGAGCTCCCCCAAGACCATGCAGTGCAACTCGCAGCCTTTCTGCGCGAAAACTCCGATGTTTTTGCGTGGAAGCCTTCGGACATGCGGGGCGTCGCCCGGGAGGTTATTGAACACAAGCTCGCGGTAACCCCCGGTCACCCCCCCTATCAAGCAGAAGTTGAGGAAGCTCTCCCTCGAACGTCAAGAAGCCATCAAGACGGAGATAGCCCAGCTCCGAGAGGCGGGGTTCATCCGGGAAGTGTTGCACCCCGAGTGGCTCGCAAACCCCGTCCTCGTCAAGAAGTCAAGTGGCAAGTGGCGCATGTGCGTGGACTTCACCGACCTTAACCGCGCGTGCCCCAAAGACAACTTCCCCCTCCCGCGGATCGACCAGCTCGTTGACTCCACCGCGGGGTGCGAGCTGATGAGCTTCCTAGACGCCTACTCGGGATACCATCAAGTCCGGATGGCGGAGGGGGATGAGGAAAAGACGAGTTTTATAACTCCCCTCGGAACCTTCTGCTACCGCCATATGCCCTTTGGGCTCAAGAATGCGGGAGCCACCTTCCAGCGCCTTATGACGCTGGTCTTCAAAGATCAAGTCGGCCGCAACGTCGAAGTCTACGTAGACGACGCGGTCGTCAAGAGCCCCCGTGCAGCCTCCCACATCGACGACCTCGCAGAGACCTTCCGCAACCTCCGCGCGTTCGGGCTCAAGCTCAACCCGGAGAAGTGCGCCTTCGGGGTGCGCGGGGGGAAGCTCCTGGGTTTTCTCGTGTCCCAGCGGGGCATTGAGGCAAACCCCGAGAAGATCCGGGCCTTCCTAGAGATGCCCCCACCGCGCTCCGTCAAAGATGTCCAACGGCTCTCCGGCCGCCTGGCCGCGCTCAGCCGCTTCGTCTCCCGTTCGGGGGAGCGGGGCCTCCAGTTCTTCAAGATCCTCCGAGGGCTTGAGGGGTTCCGCTGGACCCCCGAGGCCCAGGAAGCCTTCAACGACCTCAAGAAGTACCTCTCGAGCCGTCCAATGCTCGTGAGTCCGTCTCTGGAAGAGCCCTTGCTCCTCTACCTCGCCGCGACCCCCATCGCCGTCAGCGCGGTTTTGGTGAAGGAGCAAGGGGGGCAGCAACGTCCCGTGTACTACGTCAGCGAAGCCCTCCAAGGGGCCAAGACTCGGTACACAGAGATGGAGAAGATTTGCTACGCTCTCCTCATGGCGTCCCGGAAGCTCCGGCATTACTTCCTGGGGCACCCCATCACCGTTCCGTCGTCCCTCCCCCTGGGGGAGGTACTGCGGAATAAAGAAGCCACCGGCCGGATTGGGAAGTGGGGGGCCGAGCTTGCCCCCCTCTCCCTGTCCCTTACCGGCCGCTCCGCAATCAAGTCGCAGGTCCTCGCCGACTTCATCGCAGAATGGACTCCCGCCTCTGGGTCCGGGGACGAAGATCTCCCTGTGCCGCCCCGACGCAGTGACCATTGGACCCTGCTGTTTGATGGGTCGCTGTGTCTCGCTGGGGCTGGCGCGGGGGTAGTCCTCCGGAGCCCCGAGGGGAAGGAGCTCGAGTACGCCGCGCGGCTCGAGTTCCCCGCAACCAACAACGTCGCCGAATACGAGGCTCTGCTCCTCGGGATGCGCCTTGCGCGCTCCCTGGGGATCCGGCGCCTATTAGTGAAGGGAGACTCTCAGCTCGTTGTCTGCCAAATGGACAAATCTTACCTGTGCCATGACGCAAATTTAAGTCTTTACTTGCAGGAAGTACGAAAAATGGAGAAACACTTCGACGGCCTTGAGGCCCGGCATATCCCGCGGAGGGACAATGACCGGGCTGATGCTTTGGCCCGGGCGGCAAGCACCCGGGAAACGCTCCCCAGGGGGGCCTTCTTGGAAACAATCACGAAGCCCTCGGTGGCCTCCCCGGACGCAGGCCCCGAGCCTCCGGTCCCGGAGGTCGCCGAGATCGTCCGGCCGTCGTCATGGATGGATCCCCTCATCTCCTTCATCAAGGGGGAGGGGGATCCTCCCAGCGAGACCGAGGTTAAGCGCCTCCAGGCCAAAGCCCGGGCATATCTCCTGCTGGAGGGAAGGCTCTACAAGCGGGGGGCTTCAGCCCTCCTGCGCTGCCTCCCCCGGTCGGAGGGACTTCAACTCCTGGAAGACATTCACGCGGGGAGCTGTGGTTCTCACCTAGCCCCGCGTGCCATCGCCGCCAAGGCCCTTAGACAGGGCTTTTACTGGCCCACAGTCATGCGCGACGCGCGAGACCTTGTCTCCGCGTGCGAAGCATGCCAGAAGATGGCCAAGGGCTCGAATCTCCCCCCATTAGCGCTGCGGACTATCCCCATCACTTGGCCCTTCGTGCGCTGGGGGATGGACCTCTTAGGGCCTTTCCCCCCAGCGCCCGGAGGATACAAGTATGCGGTGGTCGCGGTCGACTACTTTACAAAGTGGGTTGAGGCGGAGCCCTTGGATAGCATCACCTCCCGAGCCGTTCAGCGGTTTTTCTGGAAAAACGTCGTTTGTCGTTTTGGTGTCCCCCGGGAAATTACCGTGGACAACGGGACCCAATTCGACTCGGCCTATTTCCGGGAATTCTGCGAAGGCCTGGGGGTCGTCATCCACTTCGCCTCAGTGGCCCATCCCCAAAGCAACGGGGCCGTCGAGAGGGTCAATGGCATAATCCTACAGGGGTTACGCCGGAGACTCGAACAAACCGCTTCCAAGCGGGGCGCGTGGGCAGAGGAGCTCCCTAGCATCCTCAGCTCGATGCGCACGACCCCGTCCCGGGCCACAGGGCGTGCTCCCTTCTCCCTAGTCTACGGGGCGGAGGCAGTCCTCCCCCCGGAGATCGGCTTCCGGTCGCTGCGGGTCGTGCTCCTGAACGGAGCCACGACCGCAGCCTACCGGGCCAACGAAGACAACCGGCGGCTGGAAATCGACCTCGTGGAGGAGGAACGCGACCGAGCGCTCCTCCGCCACGCCATCTACGAGCGCGAGATGTCGCGCGCATACAACCAGCGCGTGCGCGAGAGAGCTTTCCGCCTTGGGGACCTTGTCCTCAAGCGCGTCACAGACCCCCAAGCCCAGGGTAAGCTCTCCCCCAAGTGGGAGGGCCCCTACAGGATCTCCGCTGTCCTAGGCTCGGGGGCCTACAAGCTCTCCAACCTTCAAGAGCAGGAGCTGAAGCACACCTGGAACTTGCGTTTACTTCGCAAGTTCTACGTCTAGCCTTACGGGCCTGTCCCCTCCCCCGGGGCGGTCACGCCAGAGGGAGTGGGGGGACACTGTAGCTTCCCTTTTTCCCCCTTCGCGGCTTCGCAGGGGGGCTTTGTATATTTTGTTAATCAATGCATAGCCTTTGTTCTTCAACTGTCTCACTGCAGGTTGTTCTTGTTTACCGCCCCTAGTGGTGATGCCCTCCCCGCGAGGACGCCCTCCCCGCGAGGATGCCTTCCCCGTGAAGATGCCCTCCCCGTGAGGATGCCCTCTCCGTGAGGAAGTGGGCCCTGCCCTAGCAAGTCCCTCCTGAAGGGCGGCTTACGAACAGCCCTCGTGGACTGAGGGTGTAAGCGGCAACCCGGTCCCCAGCGGCCGCGGTAACGAGTCACTTTGGGAGATTAGTCCCCTACCCAAACACTCAAGACCCGTCTCCGGGCACTTCCTCCTCCGGGAGTAGACGCTCTCCTCAGCGGGACGTCTAATGGCTTTCTGGATTATCTTCCTCCTCCGGGAGTCGACGTTATTCCCGGCTCCCCGTTCTCACGGCGACCGGAAGATCAGCCCCTTGCGGCTTGATTGGATCTATCTTCCTCCTCCGGGAGTCGACGTTATTCCCGGCTCCCCGTTCTCACGGCGACCGGAAGATCAGCCCCTTGCGGCTTGATTGGATCTATCTTCCTCCTCCGGGAGTCGACGTTATTCCCGGCTCCCCGTTCTCACGGCGACCAGAAGATCAGCCCCTTGCGGCTTGATTGGATCTATCTTCCTCCTCCGGGAGTCGACGTTATTCCCGGCTCCCCGTTCTCACGGCGACCGGATGATTATCTCTCGAAGACCTTATTCCCGGCTCCCCGTCCTCGCGGCGACCGGACAATTGCTTTACGAAGATTGGGTTTCTCAGACATATTTTCCCCCGGACACATTATTCCCGGTTCCCCGTTTTCACGGCGACCGGACGAAGTCTCCCGGGAAGCTCCCCTCCGGAGGTCTTATTGGCTTTTCATGAGCCCCTTCCGTGCCTTATTCCCGGTTCCCCGCTCTCCCGGCGGCCGGATGAACCTCTCCCGGTGCCCCCGGGCACCCCGGAAGGTCCCTCCCTCGGAAATCCTGTTTTTACAATTTTCTAACTTAGAAAATATTTCTACAGGTTATGCTCCCCCCGGGGACCCTGTTTCCCCCACAGCACGCGGGGGCTTCCTCCCGCCCGCTGTGGGCGGGGGGGGACAGGGGGTCCCCGGGTCACCCACGAAGAAACTTAGCTCATCCTTGTTAAGATGAGTCGTCCAGACCATCCAAGAAGAAGAAAATAAAGAGGCAATAAAGAGAAACAATGCGCTTTATTGATCAACAAACCCGGAGGACATCTTCCCCCTCCGGTGGGTTTCGGAAATGATACGACCCGGGTCCTAACCCGGGGGGTTATCTACGAGCCTAAGGCTCCTACGCCTAAAGCTCCCGGAGGCGCTCCCTCAGCTCCCGGGCCAAGTCCCGGTACAGCGCCTGGACGCGACGCTGAGAGTCCCGAAGTACGTCTTCGGGCCAAAACTCGTACCCAGCCGGCGGAAGTATCCGGAGGGGAGGTATCATCTGGGCCTTCGGGCGCGGGGGAGTTAATTCAGCACGGCTGTTGTCAAAATTGTCCAAGTGCCACTCTGGGCGCCACCTCAACCGGACAGGCTCCCGGGCAGTACCCCCGTCGCGCCCCCCGGAGACAAGGCTCAGCAAAATCAAAGCCGCTTGGGCGTCCCCCGGAGAGCCTCTCCCGGACCGCTGCCCGGAAGTAACCCCCCGGGAACCCTGGTAACATTTCATTGCAAAGACTTAGAAAAAACTTCAAATATATTTCATTGCAAAATGTTTTTATACAAGTGCCCGGGGCTTCACCTAAGAAGCTACCGGAATCAAAATGTCTAACAAAATAAAAAGTCCTAGCTAAAGACCCGGGGGAGGCTCATACTTTAGCATTGGGGTCCTCCCCCCGGGGAGCTTCCTCCGTAGCCGGGGCTGGGGCATCCGCGGCCCGAGGCGCCGGTGTCGGGAACCTCGTCCGGATGATCCGGTCGTAGAACCCCTCCGCCAGCAGCTCCACCTCCCGGCGCGTTGGCTCGAAGGCCTCCGGGAAGCTTCGGGGGATGCGCCCCCCGATAGCCCGGGCGCCGAACCCCCGGTAGTCAACGAGCCCCGCGGCGGCCGCGATGACGGGGATCGCCCGGCCCCATGCCCGGACGTCCGCAGCCTCCGGGATCGCGGAGACTTGTGCGTTAAGAAAACGCACAGCCTCCGCGAGGGTGGCCGGGGGTACCTCGGGGCCGCTCCCGGAGCCAAGGCTAACGCCAAGGCTTTCCAAGGTCGAGCGGACGGAGCGGCCCGCGTCCGTCAGCGCCCGGACGCTGGAGCTCTCGAGCTCCCGGAGCGTCTTCTCCCGCACCTTGGCCTCCTCTCGGAGGCGGATGTAGGCACCCTCCGAAAGGTGCACCTGCGCCCGGGCCCGGGACAGCTCATCAAGAGCTTCATCCCGCTCCCGGAAGGCCGCCTCCCGCTGCTCCACGCAGGCCGCGGCCCGGCTCTCCGCCTCCTTGAGCAGCCGGGTGACCCGCTGCTCAAGGCCCCAGGTAACAGTCGCTACCTACAAAATACGTAAAGAGTTAGAAAATTCTCAAGTGCAGGAAAAAAGCCGAGGTGTTGAGAGCTCGGGTTACCTGGGCTCCGAGGGATTCGAGCCCCTCAAAACGCTCGTGGAGCGTTCCTGCTGCTACGAAGGCCTGCACCTTCCGGTTGTGCAGGCCCTCCGCGTAGCGGGCCACCTCCCCCGCGGGAAGTAGGGAGGTATCTTGCCCGGCCCTCCTGTCGTGGCCGGGAGAGGGCCCCCGGACCTCAGAATCCGGGAGCACGGCCGGCGTCGCCGGCGTCTTTGTCGACGAAGTTTCCTCCGAAGACGAAGACGAAGATCGGGCGGGGTTCTCCGCCCGGGGAGGAATCATCGGGCCTTTCCCCGCCCCAGGCCGGAGGGCCCTCGGAGCCTCCCGCTCCGGGGGGACCTCGATGACTGAGGGCCTTCCCCCCTCCTCATCCACTGGCCAGAGGCACGGAGGTGCCGCCTCCGAAAACCTCACCTCTAGCCTCTCCGGCGCCAATGCCGCCGGGAGAGGCGAGAGGAGCGTCACGCGAATTGGCGATGGGGCGTAGTCCGCCGAATCGGACCCCGCCCCATCGACAACAACCTCCTTCCCCCGGGCCACGACGGGGGCCTCTGGGGGCGGAGGCGTCGCCTCTGCCCGGGCGCCGCCCGGGCATGTTCGGTTCCGGGAGCCGCGTCCCGGGCCCTCACCGGCGTCGTCGCCGGCGTCGTCATCGGGGCGGGGGTCTTTTGGACCCGGGGCCTTTTGGGCTCCGAGCCCCCGGCCGCATCCTTCCCCCGCTTATGAGAGCCGGGGGTGGGAAGGGGCTTCCTCTCCGGAAGCCTGAGCCCGTAGGCCTCGGCCACCAGGTTCCGGGGAGGCCCCTCCCCCACGAGGCGCACGATGCGCTCGTGTTCGTCGGCGAAGTACCTCCCCAGGAGGTGCTCCGCCTTGTCCCTCGCCGCCGGGTACGGGCGCACTGCAAGAGGTAAAGAGTTAGTCAATTTCTCATAAAAAACTGCAAGTACGAAAGTGCAGGGGACTTACGCCGCGTCACCGGCTTGACCGGAGGCCGCTGCTCCGGGCCCATGCCGATCCCCCTTCCCCCGCGTGAGAAGGGGGAAAGCCGCAAGAGCGCCAGCTCCTCCGCGGCGTCCCGCATCGAGCGGGCCTTCTTCGCCAGCACCACCTTCCCGAGGAGCTCGAACTCCTCGTCCGTCCACACCGGCGGCTTCGGTGCGGATGACCGGCTGTAGGTGGGGGACTCCGGGGCGTAGACCACCGCCTCGTCCCGGACCCGGAGGTAGAACCACCTCCGGAGCCAGTCCCCCCAGTGGTCCCGGGAGGCCGCCGCCGGGTAGTCCGCCACCCGGGAGGGCAGCATTTGGACCATCACCGAGCCGAAGGGGGACTTCGGTCCTCCCTTCACCAGGTGGGAGCTCCGCGCCGCCGGTTCATAGAAGTACCGGAAGGCGCGAAGGGTGGGCTCCCGCCCGGTCGCTGTCTCGTAGAGCCATATGAAAAGGCCCATACGGACGAGCGCGTTCGGGGTGAGGTGGTTGAGAGCCACCCCGTACTCTTTGAGAAACTCCCGGAGCATCGGATGCACCGGGAGCCGGAGCCCCGCCTCGACGAAGGCCTCGAAGGCCACGACCTCTCCGGGCCTGGGGCGGGGGGCTCCGTCCTTCTTTAGGGGGACCCGGATGTCCCCCTCTTCGACGACCCCCTTCTTGACCAGGGACTCCGCGTCCGAGGCCGAGAACTCAGAGGCCCAGAGGAAATCCACGGGGATTTCCTCCGGGGGCACCTCCGTGGTCTTCGCTCGACCTTTGGGTGCCATTAGGTGAGTTCTTTGTTTTTCGGTGGCTAAGTTTTCAGGTGGCTACGGCTACAACTCCCGGACGCTCGCTACCGGGGAAGGCTACCGGAAATGCTACCGGGAGAGCGCTACCGGGAGAGCTGAAGCTGGAGTTGGAAAATTTGGAATGAGCTACCGGGGCCCTCTAAGGCCCTATTTATAGAGGCTGGCCGTGATCTAGATGCGTGCCACGTGGCCCCCTCGGAGCAATCTGGACCACTGATTCAAACCGTGCGCGGGAAACGAAGGGACAGGCGCGTAAATCGAGACGCCGTTTCGAACCCCACGTGCATTTATTGCAAGAACGGCGCGGCCATGAAGCGCCCGGCACAGAAACCGAAGCGTCGCCGGGGCTCCGGTGGTTTTCGTCCGGAGATTTTCCCGGTACCGTAACCATTCCCTCCGGGGGCTCAAGCTTCGTCCCCGGAGAGCATGGGGGGCTGCTGTTGGGGGAAATCTCCACGCGGTCAAGTCCAGGTAAGTTCATGATTGCCCGGGGACAGTGGCCTCCGGTGCCTGCCCCGGGCGCCGCCATTTGGCCCCCGGGACCGTGCCCCCCGGGCATGTCACGGGCGCCGCCATTGGCCCGGGGACAGTGGCCTCCGGTGCCTGCCCCGGGCGCCGCCATTGGCCCGGGGAGAGTGGCCTCCGGTGCCTGCCCCGGGCGCCGCCATTTGGCCCCCGGGACCGCGCCCCTTCGGTGCCTGCCCCGGGCGCCGCCATTGGCCCGGGGAGAGTGGCCTCCGGTGCCTGCCCCGGGCGCCGCCATTTGGCCCCCAGGACCGCGCCCCCCGGGCATGTCCCGGGCGCCACCATTGGCCCGGGAACAGTGTCTCCGGTGCCTGCCCCGGGTGCCGCCATTTGGCCCCCGGGACCGTGCCCCCCGGGCATGTCCCGGGCGCCGCCATTTGGTCCCCGGGACCGTGCCCCCCGGGCATGTCCCGGGCGCCGCCATTGGCCCGGGGACAGTGGCCTCCGGTGCCTGCCCCGGGCGCCGCCATTCGCCCGGGGACAGTGGCCTCCGGTGCCTGCCCCGGGCGCCGCCATTTGGCCTCCGGGACCGTGCCCCGCGGGCATGTCCCGGGCGCCGCCATTGGCCCGGGGAGAGTGGCCTCCGGTGCCTGCCCCGGGCGCCGCCATTTGGCCCCCGGGACCGCGCCCCTCCGGTGCCTGCCCCGGGCGCCGCCATTGGCTCGGGGAGAGTGGCCTCCGGTGCCTGCCCCGGGCGCCGCCATTTGGCCCCCGGGACCGCGCCCCCCGGGCATGTCCCGGGCGCCGCCATTGGCCCGGGAACAGTGTCTCCGGTGCCTGCCCCGGGCGCCGCCATTTGGCCCCCGGGACCGTGCCCCCCGGGCATGTCCCGGGCGCCGCCATTGGCACGGGGACAGTGGCCTCCGGTGCCTGCCCCGGGCGCCGCCATTCGCCCGGGGACAGTGGCCTCCGGTGCCTGCCCCGGGCGCCGCCATTTGGCCTCCGGGACCGTGCCCCGCGGGCATGTCCCGGGCGCCGCCATTGGCCCGGGGACAGTGGCCTCCGGTGCCTGTCCCGGTCGCCGCCATTTGGCCCCCGGGACCGTGCCCCCCGGGCATGTCCCGGGCGCCGCCATTTGGTCCCCGGGACCGTGCCCCTCGGGCATGTCCCGGGCACCGCCTTTTGGGTCCCCGGGACCCTGCTCTCCGGAAGGGGTCCCGGACGTCATCGTCCTCCTAAAAGGTAAGACCCCTGTTTGTTTATCACGTGCAGGTCACGCGAGGGACGCCTCGAGAATCAGCGACCACCTGTCAAGCATCCAAGACGTTTGACCGGGAGAAGGACGGTCCTACCCTTCAATCCGACGGTGGCTTCCGGGGTAGTTTAGGCTTTTTGCTTCTTTTTGAGGCTATAAATAGCCCTTGTACCCCTCTGTTGTAACAGATCAACTCATTATTATTTGGAATAGCTAATCTCACAGACGTGCTCCGGAAGCCTCTCCCCCGGAGAGAGCCTCCCCAGCCGACTCCGGTCGGGAGCGCGTCGACAGGACTAGGGCCCCCACTGGGACCCGAACCAATATAAATCTTCATGTCTTTTCTTGTGTTTGTCCGGCGGGGGAGGACCGGTCGCCCGGTCAACCCGCGCTGCGTAATCTCCGCTAGGATCGTCTTCAAAACCTGCCGGGGTATTTTTAATACCACGACACTTATGTGCTTGGAAGTAATGTCGTAGCTTACGGGAAGCCATCAACAGTGCGTAAAGTATTTTCTGGACCTCAGGATATCGCTCTTTAGGACCATGAAGTACTTCGCTTACGTAGTAGACGGGCTTATGCACACCTTCTCTTTCTGCGATCAATACAGCGCTGACCGCGTAAGGTGTGGCCGCCAAGTAAAGGAGTAATGGTTCATCTTTATTAGGGGAAACCAAGACCGGCGGACTGGACAAATATGCTTTGACCTCCTGAAATATTTGTTCGGCCTCATTGGACCAAGTAAAATTATGGTGTTTGCGCAGAGCTTTGAAGAAAGGTAGCCCCTTTTTGACCAGTCGCGATATAAATCGGCTTAATGCGCCATGCGACCTGCTAGGCGCTGAACATCTTTGATGGTCGAGGGAGACCTCATTTGTTCGATAGCCCTGATTTTTTTGGGATTAACCTCGATTCCTCTGGAACAAACGAGAAAACCTAGAAGTTTTCCAGACGAAACCTCGGAAGAACATTTCTCCGGGTTTAATTTTATTCCAAATCGATTCAAGTTATAGAAGGTTTCAGCAAGATCGTCTAAATGAGACGAATTTTTTAAGCTTTTTACAACCAAGTCGTCTACATAAGCTTCAAGATTACACCCCATCTGGGAAAGAAAGGTCTTTTGCATTAAGCGCTGGTATGTGGAATCGGCGTTCTTGAGACCAAACGACATTCTGACGTAGGAGTAGGTGCCGAATGGTGTGATGAAGGCAGTCTTCTCTTCATCTTCTTCCACCATACTAATTTGATGATATCCTGAGTAAGCGTCCAAGAAACTCATCAATTCGCAACCCGCAGTAGAATCGACCAGCTGGTCGATGCGGGGAAGGGGAAAATCATCCTACGGACAGGCATTATTTAAGCCGGCATAGTCGACGCACATGCGCCACTTGCCATTTGACTTGCAGACCATGACTGGATTTGCAAGCCATTCCGGATGATCGACTTCGCGAATAAATCTGGCCTTTTGGAGCTTATCTAACTCCTCTCGGATGGCTTCCTATCGATCAACAGCAAAACGCATGAGCTTCTGCTTTATTGGTCGCTGTCCAGGTCGAATTGCTAACCTGTGCTCAATTACCTCCCTTGGGACACCGGGCATGTCGGATGGTTTCCACGCAAACACATCTGCATTAGCTCGGAGGAAAGTAATGAGCTCGAGTTCCTATTTGTCATCCAAGCCTGATCCAATCCGAATTGTCCTAGATGGATCATCCGGGTACAATAGAACCAATTTTAATGCTTCATCTGGTTGAGGAGCGGCTTTGATCGTATCAGTAGACATTGTGGCAATCTGGGCTTCTCGGAGGGGAAGCTGATGTACCATCTCCAGGGATAACTGATCACACGTCAATGACACGTTGCGACTACCTCGGACCGAAATAACGCCCTTGGGGCCAGGCAACTTGCCGCACTGGTAAGCGTAGTGCGTAGCCATCATGAATTTAGCGAGAGTTGGCCTGCCAAAGATTGCGTTATAAGCCGAATCACAATCAAGTACATTGAAGGTAACCAATTCTGTTCGGAAGTTATCTGGTTCGCCAAGCATGACCGGGAGCACCACCTGTCCCAATGGCATCATGGAGGGACCAGGAATTATCCCATAAAATGGAAGAATTATGGGTTTGATTTTTGAACGAGGAATTTGCATCTCGTCCAATGTCTTAACCAATAAAATGTCCAAGAAACTACCTCCGTCGATCAGGACACTTTCGACTCTCGCATTGCTGATAATTAGGGTAATGACCAAAGGTAACCTCAATGGTCGAGTAAGCCCCACAGGGCAATCAGAGCGATCAAACGTCAAAGGAGTATCCGACCAACGGGGGTACTAAGGTTCTCCAAGGGGAGTCTTCGCTTGGTTCACCTCTCGGTAAAAAGCTTTAAATTGCCGTTTAGAAACAAAAGAGGAGGAACCTCCGAAAATGATATTGACATGATTATGAGGTACCTGGTAGGACATCTCTTCGTCCCCGCTGGCGTCTCTTAGCCCGCAAGTTTGTTCTTTTGGTGGCAAGGTCAGCATTGGTCCGATCCCCTGGTAGAAGTCATCCAACTGCTTCAACCAACTCCAGCAATGATCCAGGAGGATCTTCAAGTCCTGATCGCATACGGCTTTGTGACCTTAACCGTGTTCAGAATGGTTTCGCGACCATGGATGGGTCCGCGACCATGGATTGGTTCGCGACCATGAAAGGAATTCGTTCCCTATTCAGAATTGTAATCCGATCCGAATATATATAACTAAGCTTATCTGTTAGGATTAGTTAGTTATGAGTCTAATATGTTTAGGTTATTGAGTCTGATACATACTCATACGATTGGACTATAAATACCTTGTAATAGGACTAGTTTAGATCATCAAAAATCTATCGAATATTATTACAGCCTTGGATTATATATCCAGCTTATAGTTCCTTCGACGTAGGCGAGTGTGACCTAACGTTCGACGTGTAAAGCCCTTTTTGAAATAAAGAGTTGTGCAATTACTTTGAACTGTGTTTTCGATCAACCTTTGGGTTTCAGTATTTTTGAGTACGATCCCGTTATTCCACATATTAGAATCTGGGCGAGCCTAGTGCGACAATCAATGCTACGTCTCAAACGGATCAGGCAATTCTTGAGGTCGTGGCCTGCAGAGTTGTGGAGTGGACACCACCTCTTGCCTTCTTGCGGGTTAGTCGACTTCTCTGGTGGGTCGACACTGCGACCACCAGAAGCAGTTTTATTTTTAAATGAAGATTTGTTACCTTTAGTCGACGGAGGTTTTTCTGCGATCGCGACATCTCGGTACTGTCCAGTTCGACTCATTTTTTATTTCTTTGACTTCCCGCCTGATGAAGATTTCGGCTTTTTGTTCGAATCCTCTTTCTTTACGTCCTTGAGACCTGGTTGAGGTGGCAGGCTTCCTTTGTCCACCATCCGATTCCACTCAACGGCCTAGGCCTCATCGGAATATCGATCAGCCATATAAAAAAGATCGGCTACTGATCGAGGGGTGGATGAGAAAATCCTCAGTAAACCTTCGATATCGAACGGCGTGTTTAAACGCCCTGATAACGGAATTGTCAAATATGTTCGGGATGGTATTTCTTACCCCGACGAATCTTTTGACAAACTGACGAAGAGTTTCGGTCAATGTTTGTCGTAGTCGATGGAGGTCATCCTCTTTTCCCGGCTTCTGATAACAATTCTGGAAATTGTTGAGGATGGCATCGCACAACATTTCCCAGTTATATATCGAACCCTCAGACTGCTTGAACAGCCAGGTTCTTGCTGGTCCCTTGAGGACTGTAGGCAAATAGTTGGCCATGACCCGATCATCGCCACTTGCTGCCTGAATAGCAGTAATGTAAATTTGAAGGAACTCTGATGGATTTTGAGTTCCGTGAAATCTTTCAATAGCCCCTGGTTTAAACTCATCCGGCCAAACGACCGCACGAAGGCCGGGCGAGAAAGCTTTACAACCGACATAAGGACCATGGAGGGATCTGCGACTCTCGACCTGATCTCAGGCGACCTCACGCGAAGAAGACACCATGCGCGGTCCCAGGAGAGAGTGGACTGGAATTTGTTCCCGATCACGAGAATTTCCCACCCGTCTAGCTTTGTCATGCCAAGACGGCACTAGTAGTGGCTGATTGCGTCTACCAGAACTAGAGTTAGGGTATTATCTTTCATGGGAACGTATCGTCGACCGAGAAGAGGCTATAGGGGTCACCTCGGATGCGACCTCGTCTAACCTCTCCACCAAGATTGTGGTGAAAGCTGGCTTCTGCCCATCTGTGACAGTATGAGGAAAATTACTCAGGACCTCTGTGATGGATCGAAGCCGGCCATGTGTGCTCCTCCTGGGTGCGCCAGGTGTCACCGTCTCCTCGTCAGCTGGTAAATGTCCCGAGGGTAAAGAAGGTGTCTCATCGCATCTACGACCATGCGGATGACGGGAGGAACTAGGAGCGGCGTCGTAACGAGCTTGCGCATTTTGCAAAGCCTCTAGGGCTGTTCTGCGGAGCTCATTATCTTGCTGCTCATAATGTTGATCCTCCTTTTGTTTCCGCTCTTGTTCTTCCCTGGCGATCCGCTGATCGGGCATTTCTTCCGATAAGACAGCGAATTGCCTAGGGAATGAGCTCGCCGATGGAGAGAACATTTCTGTTTGTTCTGAGTCGGACTCGAAATCAAAGAGACGGTGGAGGTTATTAGGATCAAACCTCCCCGGACTGAATTCCTGGTCAACATTGCCTTTGCCCTCGGCAGGGTCGTGCGATGGACCGGATTCAACCCCTAACACAGTAGGAACAACATTAGGTTCTGGTTCTGCGTCTGTTGTCTCCTGGTCGATAGACATGACTTGAGTGGTCGAATTGACCTCTGGGACGTCTTCGCCTCCGGTTTCCTCCATTGGAACAGGATCACTTGGTGAAGGCATCTGTATATGGGCATAATCCTCGAGATCAAAGTCGTTCTCGGAATCATATGCCCCAGACATGGCTCACCGAACCTCCGGAAAGAAAAAAGAACGCCTTGAGAAAGGCCGCATGGTGGGTGCCAGCTGTCGACGATTCGGACTCGGGATCCTTAGTCGATCTTATGCAGAATTTATGAGTTGTGAGGCCTTTCAAAGTGTTCCTCCGGAAAGGGATGATGAGCAATGTCTGTTGAGGCACAAAGAGATTTATATAGGTTCGGGTCCTCGATGGTGGGAGTAATAGCCCTATGTCCTGTTGTGATTTCACTATGTATGGAAAAATGTTTCCAAGGTTGAAGAGAAGATCATCACAGGCGAAGATCTCTTCTATGTTGTTGTCTAAAAAGACTAAACTAACTTATGAAAGCTTGTGCTTGATCTGTCGTCGTCTTCGATCTCTCTCTGTCTTGTACATTTGCTCACCCTTTTATATCGGTCAAATGGGCACCAATGCACAACGGTTTCGAACAGTTGTAGAAGTGCAGTTTTGGTAACCGCACTTAACTCCCACGCAGGCCTAACACGTGCAATTAAGGGATAACTGCACATGTTAACCTCCTGGCCGTTGTCTTTACACGTGGAGGAATCATCACGATCCTAGGGATACGCCTGTTGCAGAGCTAAGTAATCCCAGTTAATCTGGTCGAGGATAGTCAGCGACCTTCTGACCGCGCATTGTCTGCGGCCTCTTGACCGCGTAACGCCTGCGATCCCAAGATCGCGCAAAGCCTGCGACCATAAGTCATTTTTGTGTCCGCGCTTCTCAGGTCGTCTTAGACCATAACAGCGGATCTTCAAACACTCATCTGGTTTGAATCCGTCTTGAACCAAATGTGCATTATTTCGAACTAGCTCGGGTAACAATCCTTGTCAAAATAGGCATTTACTTTATTCAGGGCAATTTAGATTGTAGGGAAATTTATGGAAAATGATAGAAATATTTTTAAGGGTAATTTTTTTATCAGATTAAGACCTAGACCAAGTTTTGGACTAGACTTATCTGATACTATCTTGCTCTGATTGAGATACAGACGGGCTTCGTCTATATTCGACCAGATGCTAATATGCGGAATAACAGAATCTTACTCGAAATTACTGAAACCCAAGTTGATCGAAAACACAATTCAAAGATAGCACAACTATTTATTGAGAAGAGAGATCTTGTACACGTCGAACGTTAGAACGCACTCGCCTACGTCGATCAATGAACTATAAGGTCTATGCCTATGCGTTCGATAACTCGATGATCTAAACTAGAACTATTACAAATTATTTATAGTCCAATCATATGAATACGTATCAAACTCAATAACTGGTTAACCTAAACGTATTAGACTCGGACAACTAACTAAACCTAAACAGATAGGACTCAGTTATATATATATATATATATACATATATATATATATATACATATATATATATATATATACATATACATATATATATATATATATATATTGATTGGAATACAATCCGACCAGAGATCGAATCCTTCCTGAGGTCGCGAACCCTTTTCGAACTCGACCTGAAGTATTCAACATGAAGGACATGAAGATCCTCCCGGATCAATTTTGAAGGGCGACGATTTTAGAAATTTAGGATTAGTCTGTCGAGTAGTAGTTTTTAGTCTTGACGTCAATTTTCAGGCTATAGAATTTTTCTAAACGCGACGTTCAACAAGTTTCTGAATTTCAACAATAAATAGGATTGGTTGTGTACATTTTCAAAGATCGAGATCGAAGGAACAAGAGTGTCTATCGCGACATCTAATTTAGGAACTGACTTGACACAAGCAGGCAAGTTTCCTTGACCATGTTGTATGCTTGAAATTATTTTGTATCAATTAATTTTAGTCTATAAAAATTTAATATCTCTATCTGCATGGAAAATATTTATTTTTAGAAATAAATAAGTGGTTTTAAATGCATGAAAAATGTGAATAATTATGTTTTGAGTAACCAGTTGATGGAGCAGCCGGTGAATAATTATATTGTAGGTAGAGGGAGCTCGGGGAGATAGTTTTGAGGCCAGTTTTGAGTTCCTCTACGTACAATTTAATATTTTAAATTCATAACCAACTATCACTTCTTCATATTCACCATACAAACGTATCAGCCACAGACCTGGTATGGGACAGGCCTAGTTGAGTACCCTATTTATTAGCACCATGGGCCACTCCGAATAACCTAAGGAGTGTCTCGGATCACTCAAAGTAATCTAATGAGTTCTATGGGTCACCCGAAAGTACTCTAGAGATATATGCTCAACCACAGCGTAGTGGATGCGTCCGACTACAACGACATTCGAGATGTCGGGCAGAGATACTTAGCATATGAATTTAGGAAAGACTATGTTCACTCAATCAAGATCTCGTGTTTAAAGAATCATGAGAATAGATCTGATTGAGAGTTTCTGTGGGTAATGCGATATACCTCTATAGGGTAAAATATGTGCATATTCATTCCGGCTTTTGGGACAAAAAGTTACGCCCGCATTGTAGGTGATTAGTAGATTTGTTTAATAAAGTAAAGAAATTATAAATTTTCTTACACCCTCTTTATATATATAGTAAGGCAAGGGTGAGTACCATCCATAATACACAATACGACTAAAACTAAACTGAACACTGGTTGATGATGTTGGTAGAAGCAAGATTTGATGATGTCGGTATCTACAACTTATAGGAAGGGGCACATCCCGAAACACCCATTGACGACTCAATTGGAGCGGAGGTTGGGATGAGTAATCAAGAAATGGTAGGTGTCAACCAGTGTTCAGTTTAGTTTTAGTCGTATTGTGTATTATGGATGGTAAAATCCATCAACCGTGTAATTTGATAAGTCCTAACAAGCTTTTGTGAAAAAAATCTTTTGTCCACTCTATTACTCTGTTGTGCTACTCTATTGATGAGGACATCCCTAGGTTTAGCACTTCTCTGCCACGGTCAGATTATAAGAGTCCAATTACAAAGAACTGTGCAAAGAACTGTGCAAAGAAACTCCAAGCGCAAGTGAATTCTCTCCTTAGTGAGTTTCCTATTGATTTACATGAGGATGTGCTACTACCTAAATCTTCTACCTTGATAGTTGCTAGGTATATTGAGGAGGGGAGCTCGCTAGAGGAAGAGTTTTAGTTGTCACACATGTTGAGATGGGCCAACGGGAGGTGAGGGAGGTCGGCCCAGCCCAAAAGCACTCCAAATTCAAGCATTCCGAATTCAAGACCAGTCCAAGTCGAGGTCCAGGAGTAGAGGCATTTGGATTAAGATCCACGGCCAGAAGTTGTTTTAGGTTTAGGAATTCCTTTTCATTTCTATTTGTGCACATTACACACCATATAAACCCACAGACCACCGGTCTTAGAAAGTTATGTTAGATTTGAATAAAAACCGTAAGATACTGTTTGAGAGAATGAAACTCATTTTCATCCACTGCACTTGTGATTTCCTTCGGTGATTGCAAAGGCGGTTCTTCAAGAACGACCAATTTGTGCATCAACTTCGTGTGTGATTGTGTGGATTGGAAACTTAGAGTGTGGTTGGGCGATTACAACGATTGTAGATCCTTACACTGGCTTGTGGTTGGCAATCTAGTCTTCGTCAAGCTACATTATTTATCCATCTTCGAGAAAACCTACGTCGTGTCTTTTGGGACAACATCATGTGTACACTCATCTCTAGGTGTGTGCAATTGCAGCTTATCTATCGTTGTAATTTTTTTCTATGTTTTCTTTCTTCCCAATTGTGTGTTTCCAGTTTTGATCCTTTGATTTAGTGTCTAGGAAGTTCAAAAAATAGATAAAATAAAAAAAATAATCCAAAAAAAAGAGATAGAAAAGAGAGGAAAAGAAGGGAGAACGTGAAGTGAACTTGGTGTTTTGGGCTTTTTTGGTGAAATTGTTGGTTATCATCTTTTGTCTTAGTTTACCTAGTTGCATAATCTCGTGCTATTCTTATTTTTAGTGACCAACAACTTAGGACTGTTGTTACCATTGAATTGTTATTCGATTTTTACATTACTAAGTTTCACATTATAATCCTTGTTTGTTTTCCCTAACCAAGCTCCATAGAGAACCATCGGTTAGTGCAAGTCTCATTCTATAATCACCACACCAGCACCTATTATACCACCACCGACACCACAAGTTCGGACAATTGCATCCCACAAGGAAACATAAGAACTTTGGTTGGTAAGAGAAGGTGAGGTTGTGAGAATTCCACATAATTGGTCCTATCCACATCTATTGTTTTCTTTGCTTCACTAATCATGGCAGGTAAGGGAAAACAATCTGCATCTACATTGGGTGAGGGTGACTCTGATGAGTGTATCACTTCAAAGAATTTGCGAGCTATGTGTGATTTCATATGCAAGAGCTCACTACGAATATGGAGCGGCTTCGGGAGTTCCTCAAAGAGGAACTTAATGCAAGCCTTGATCGTCGCCTACATGAAAATGGGCGAGAGGAAGTAGCTAGCTAACAAGGAGATCTTCATGATGGTACACCACGTGCCTTTGCTCAAGACATTGCAAGGGAAAGGGAGAGGAAGAGGGAGAGGTTGGCTGCTCTCAATGGCTATCCTATTCCTCCTGCCAAACAGCCTATTCAACCTGTGTGTGGGCGACATAGGGGTGATCAGTACAATGCTTACTCTCACTGTGAGTCTGACAATAAGGATGATGGTCATTATTGGCCCCGCCAGGGTGATGACTATTATCGAGGAATACGCCATAGGAAATTTGGTTGTGATCGTGACTATAATGAAGATGTGCACTTTGGCAGGTTCAAATTCAAAATGCCAAAGTTTGATGGGGGTTCAGATCCTGAAGTTTATCTAAATTGGGAGATGAAGGTGGAGAAGATCTTTCATGTCCACAGCTAATCTCAGTGGAAGAAAGTTGATCTTGCCTCCTTTGAATTCGATGATTATGCACTAATCTGGTGGGATCAGTTGCATAAAGACATGGTGGAAGAAGACAAGTACTCTATTCGTACTTGGAGAGCATTGAAAGATGAGATGAAACGTCGGTTTGTACCAAAACATTACAAGTGGGATCTCTTCAACAAATTGCAGCACCTCACCTAGAGCTCGCGATCTGTTGAGGAGTATTACAAGGAGATGGAGAAGATGATGATTCATGCAAACTTGCACGAGCCGAAGGAGTAAACCATGGAGAGATTTTTGTCCAAAGTGAACCGTAACATCCAGAGAATTGTGGAGTTTCAGCCATATGACACTGTGGTTGACTTGGCACATCAAGCAACTAAGGCGGAGAGACAATTGAAGCAAGATGCTAGGCTTGATCGATTCGTTACCACCTCCGCATGGTGTCCAATCAGCAACAAAGGTGATTCGGCCCCATCTTCCTCCGTTGGTCGTAGCACATCTAGTGCTATTCATGGTGCTTCTACCCCCAAAGACGGCTCTAAAACTGTGGAGAAGCAAGGGACCAGCAACTCTCATACTTCTTCGATGGGTTCCCTAGAAAAAACTAGAGAGATTCAATGCTTCAAGTGCTTTGGGAGAGGACATATTGCTTCCCAATGTTCAAACAATACCACAATGCTTGTCAATGATCTTGGGGAGTATGAATCAGCAAGTGAAGAGGAGATCGAAACTCTTGAGTTGTATGATGAAGACGAGCATGAATCCAGTAGAGTGGAGTTGTTTTATGAGCAAGGTGAGTGCCCTGTAGTGATAAATGTGCTTAGTGCTTAAATGGTTGCTACTGACATAGGGCAACGACATAATCTCTTCCAGTCCTATTGCAAAGTCCAAGGGAAGGTATGCAAGTTTATAATTGATGGGGGTAGATGCCATAATATTTCTAGTAAGGAACTAATTGATAAACTCGGACTTAAATTGCTGCAACATCCTCATCCTTATCGCATGCAATGGTTTAATTCTTGTCGTGAGCTGAAAGTAACACATATGGTGAAGATTCAATTTATTGTTGGTGGGTACATCAATGTTGTGGAGTGCGACGTTGTACCCATGCAGGCTTGCCACTTACTTTTGGGGCTTCCATGGCAGAGTTTTTGTGGAGGAAGGCCGCGTGCTGCTCCGCGTGCTCCTCGGAGAGATCCGCCCCGATCTTGATGATTTTTTCCCCGTCTTCCGGGGATAGTTGGACTTTCCAGAGATCCCCCTCCAGGCGTGGTTTCGGGGGAAATTTCCCAGAGGGGACGACCAAGGCGTCTGAGGCCGGGGGGGGGGGGGACTCTCTCCCCCCAGGATCTTGATCAGTTGACATTCCCGATCGTTGCGATGGCACGCTCGTAGAGAGCACTGGCCACGTCTTGGTTGCCTCGGGTGGTGATCACACCACGAGGCCCAGGGATCTTCACGCAAAGATAGCTCTAGTGGATCACCGCCCCCAGACGGTTGATCTTGGTCCTCCCCATAATCGTGTTGTACGAAGAGGGGAGGTCCACAATGTCGAATCGGACCATCTCCGTCCGGTAGTTATCTGGGGCGCTGAAGGTCATGGGGAGATCAACCTTCCCCACTGGGTAGATGGTCTTCCTGGGGACAAAGCCCTACAAAGGGCCGGCTGCGGGCTGCAGCAGCTTTTCATCGACCTGCATTTCCCTGAATGCCTTCAAGTACAGGATGTCGGTGGAGCTTCTGCCGTCGACGAGGATACGCGCTAGCAGGTAGTTGTAGACCGTGGCGGAGATGATGAGCGCATCATCATGGGGGAAGCGAACCCCGCGTGTGTCTTCCGCTGTGAAGGTGAGGGGGACGTCCGACCACTTTGGTGGTCGAGACGTGTGTAGCACCCCCCACAACCTTTACCTCCTGCGTGTACTCCTTGCACTGGCGCTTGGAGTCTCACCCCAAGGCGGATCCCCCCGTAATGACGTTTACACACCTTTGGGAGGTTTGGAAGGGGAGCTCTTCGGCGGAGCTCGTTTCCTGTGCTTGTCTTTGTTGCTCCCCCGAAGAAGCAGGGAGAGCCGATAAAGCCAGTGGAGGGGGCAAGGAGGAAGGACCCCCCTGCCCACGCTGGTCGAGGAACGTGGAGAAGTGCTGCAAGAGTTGGTGGCATTCCCGAGTAGTGTGGGTATTTGACTTATGGAAGGCACACCACAAGTTGGTTGTGCCCTCCTTGCCTCCTGTCGTGTGACCTTCCTGGCTGCGGGATGACTACCCCCCCTCCCGTAGCCTTTCGACTTAGGGAAAGGGCGGTTGCCCTTGTTGCCATCGTGCGAGCCGCCTCTACCCTCGAGGACAAAGGTGTTCCGAGGCCATGGCTCACTGCGATTACTCCTCTTGGGACGTTTGCTGAGGGGGTCCCTGACCTCCCGGTCAGCGGGGGCAGGAGCCCCTTGGTTCTTCTTCCAGAGGTTGTCCTCCTCCGCCCAAGCTTACTTCTCGAGCACGGTGAAGAGCTCGTCAGCAAAGGAGGGACAGCACCGAGAGAGTCTCCGATGGAGCTCCCCACAGAGGATTCCACTCTTACACGCCTTGATGACCGTGGAGTCAAGGACGTGAGCCACTTTGCTCTTGACCTGAGCGAAGCGCTAGAAGAAATTGTGGATAGTCTCCCCCGTTCTCTGCCAGACTGTGTAGAGCTGCGACGAGTCTAAGGGACGCACGTAGTTCCCCTAGAAGTTCGCACAGAACTTGCTCTTGAGCTACGCGAAGGACTTGATGGAACGGCCCCCTCAGGTTGTAAAACCATGAGTGGGCAATTCTAGTGAGGTAGAGACGGAAGATGTTGCACTGCACCGTCTCGTCCCCCCCAACTGCGGAGTACACCTGCACAAACTAGTAGGGATCGACCTCACCGTTGTAATGCTCGATGTGCAGTGGGCGGTAAGGTTGCGGCCAGCGAATGCACCGGATGCGGCGGCACAGCGGCTGGTTTGCCCCTTCGACCTCCTTGGGGGATTCTCGGTCACTGTCCTCTTTGATCGGGGAAGCGTGCTCGTTATCAGAGTCGGGGAGGGGTCCCAGCGGTCCGCCGGTGCGACGGTAGCGTCTTTTCTCATCGGGGTTAGTCAAGCTAATCTCTTGAACATCCGGGTACCCCCCGGAGGTGGCGGTAGCCTCTTCAACCAGTCTCTTTCCCCGGTCAGGCTAGAAGCGTGGCTCACCATGACAGTGAGTCGGGGGGAGTTCCGACCGGTAGCGGGAGGGAGCCTCCCCAGATCTTGCAGTACGCATTCGCTCGACCTCCTCCCGGGTGAAGCGGGTCTGATCCGCCGGGCGAGCCCACAAGGGCGGCCCCGGGGAAGGAGGGAGCTGATGCGCGTTGGTTGCGGGCTCAGAAGATGCCACCGACGCGTGGGGCTGACCCAACATTGGGTGAGCGTTCGGGGTGGCAAAGGGTGCGGGAGTGGGGAGGACTTCTGGTGTGGTCACTTGCTCTGACACCGGAGCGCCTTTGGGCATTGACCCAGGGGGACCTGCAGGCGCAAGGGCAGCTGTGGGCGTGGGGGAAGCTCCCAGCGCGGGGGGGGACCCATGGCGAGTAGAGGGTTCTCGGCGCGACGGCAACCGCCTGCTGAGGTCCCCGGTTCGGTGCCAGATAACTCCCCAGAATGGGAAAAGTTCTGGGCATGGGCCAGCCTCCCGACGCGGGAAGCATCCCTGGCACGGGGAAGGCTCCAGACGCCAGCAAGCCCCTGGCGAGGGAAACATCTCGATGCCGGAAAGGTGGCTGGGTGCCCCATGAAGAACGAAGGCGGTGCCCCCACAAACGAATATGGGGGCGGGTAAATAGGAGCCGGGGGCCACGCCAAGATGGGCAACAACTCCTCCAGGGTGTGCTGGGCATGGAGTTGGCCCTCGACCAAAGCCCCAACATGGGGTCTCCGGAGACCAAGATTGAGAGTTGGGGGGCGCTAGGCCCCACAAGCGCGGTCGCCGGGTAGGAAATGAGAATCCTCCTACCGGAGACCACGAGAGAAGAAGGTGGTACCTCCCCCCGGGTGTCCTTGGGTGGTAAGGTCGTGACAATATCGTCTTGCCGAGGTGACGCCGAGTCACTGGGATCGGCACCACTAGAAAGGGAAAGGGCTTGAGCTCTCATTCTTGGGGGAGCCATGGCGATTCGTCACGAGTCCCCACGGACGGCGTCAACTGTCGTGGTATTACGAATATCCCAGCAGGTTTCTTCAGACGTGCGTAACACGTGTACAGCAATGCGAGTTGACCGTGCGACCAGTCACCTCCCGTCGGGCAAGCACAGAGATTGACATGGAGAATTTATATAGGTTCGGGCCTCAGTAGGGACCCTAGTCTTGTCGGCGCCCCCCGAACGTGAGTCCGCTAGGGAGGTTTTCTCTCGGGGAGAGAGGTTTTCTCTCGGGGAGAGAGGTCTCCGAGGGATGCCTGTTGCTTTGAGTGTGTAAAATGAATTGTGAGTTGGTTAAAAGTGAGATACAAGGGGGTATTTATAGGCCCCAAAACATGCAAAAGACCAAAAAGCCCTAGCTACGGCCATTGGATCGAGGGGCGTTGACGTCATTTCATCGGCCGAAGAGCTTGGATTCTTGACAAGTATCCTCGTCGTTTCCTGAGGCGTTCCTCACGCCACCAACACGTGACCCGGCGCCTCCAGGATTGGCCACGGGAGGCACCCGGGACAGCCCTCGGGAACCCTCCAGCTCCCCAGTAGCCCTCCAGAATTATTCCCGATAGGCCTCTGGGCTTTTCCCCGGGAGCTCTCCGGCTTCCCGGTAGCCCTCCAGGACTCTCCCCGATAAGCCTCTGGGCCTTTCCCCAGGAGCTCTGCGGCTCCCCGGTAGCCCTGCAGGATTATCCCCGGTAAGCCTCCGGGTCTTTCGCCTGGAGGCGTCTGGGATTTCCCCCAACAATCATAAAACATGTTGACCTTTCGACTACATCTCGCGCAGCGCCATACTCGTACCCTTTCCTCTGTATTGAATCAAGGTAGAACACCTTGTTCCCTTTCGGAATAAGCACCAACAGAATCCAATGGTAACTACATGTTACGCGTAAAGAATTTATAATTTAATCTAAGTTTGGGGTGTGCATATGGAGGCACTAATCTACAGGTAAAGTACTGATGAAAGCACTCACTTCTGGTTGTAGGGTACAAGTATGTAGTTCTTGTCGACCTGAGCAAACAACCCTCTTTTGATGTAGTTGACAATGAAGTCCGCGTCGCTCTTAACCATCACCTCGATGACCAACAGGGGGTCCAGGAAACCGACAGGTTCCCGTTTAGTTTTGGCATATCTGGTCATGTAGCTGCATGAAACTAACCAATTAATAAATGATATATATCCGTATATGCACGAACAGGCATAGGATAGTAGATACTTACAGCTCCCAAGACCGTAGGATTGACGCGTCGAGTGCGTCTTTGTTGAATAAATTGTGGAGGTCTTTGAAGGTCACCGGATAGGTCCCGACGTCCTAGTGGAACTCTGCCACGGTGTACTTGACCATGAAGTGCGTCCGATGATGCATCCTGGTCTCGTTTGACTTCTGCATGTACCATTCATGCAGGCTCTGGCATCGAGACCCATGCTCCGAATTGTCGTATTGGGGGTCATGGGCATCCCCAGAACAAATGGCATGGGAGATGGCATGTTCTTCTCCCTCTCCTTCATCGTGCTCTTCTTTGGTTTTCCCCCAGAAGCCAGCTTCTTGGTGCCTTGCCTCCTAGTCAGCGTCAGCTTCGTCGTTAGACCTGTCAGCTGGCTTGTCGGAGGAGGGGTCGGCTGGCTAGTAGGCTGAGCGTCGGTGTGCATAGGGGTAAGAACCTACGTATATTAATGGTCACTAACTCTGAGGGCTATTATTATAGTAAGAAATTATGAAACCGATGGGGGAATTACCTCATCCAGGATGATGTCCTTCTTGGGCCATTGCACGAACATATGCATCGCAGCCCCGAGAGTGGTAATCTCGTCGTTCGGTGGCTTGTCCAATGGAAATCCCTTGCAATGTTCAAAGACAATGTCCACTTGGACCCATGCAAAACCCTTAGATAGAGCGACACCGTGAATCGTCGTCCGCACCGTGCATTGTTGCACCATCCCACGACCAGCCTCAATCAGGAAGAGACTAGCCCGCACCATAAGCTTGCAGGAGGTGGGTTCCTACAAACAATGCACATTAAGATGACATGAGGGTACGCATTGAATTTCACTTTCGAATGAATTAACAAAGAGAAGCAATCATTACCTGCAGAAAGTTCACCGAATACTGTCGAGGGGACTTTGGATGCAAAGCCCCCGGCGCTGATGTGCGGCTGCTACGACGGCCAAGACCGGGGCTCTGTAAGTCTGTTGTTGCAGGGGGATGCCCTGGGATTGTCTTATCTCCTCATACATTGCCCGCATCTCTGCCAACTCTTGCCTGAGTTCAGCGCCCCACTGGTAAAACTCCAATTGGATCTCCTCCTTGATCCGTTCATCGCGGGCTTTGTAGGATCTCTTTCTCCTCTTAGCCGCCTCCTCATCATCAGTGAAACCTGCCCTCCAAGGTACAGTGGCACCTAGGCTGCGCACACGGCTCGGATGCTCCTTATTTCCTAGTGCCGTCATTAGGATATCTCTCTCCCTGCTAGGGTGGAAAGATCCGAATGACACCTGTGCACTCAGCGCTGCCTGCAACAGGAGAACTTAGCAATACAACCCATTGCATGCGTGTTACAAGGATAGTAAGTTAGAGATCTTACCATCCGCTCAATCACTTCCCTATCCGCAGGGTTATTCACTGAGACGCTTCTGGAAGAGGTCATCTTCGATTTTGCTCGGCACCAATTGCGGGCACGCACATCCGTTATCCCCGCATAAGGAGCGGAGGCCGAAGATTGGGAAGCCTCCTCGTCCTGCTTCCTCCACAGCGCCTTCTTCCCCACATATCCACTAGTGCCTAGACTATGTGGATGGGTATTCTTCGCCTGGATAGCCTTGCCCTTCTCACTAAATGCCTGGAACTCGGGCATGCCCTTCATCTCCATGAACTGCTGCCATGCCTCGGAAGTCACGAAAGGGTAGTCATTGAAGGGGGTTTTCGACTCCATATAGTGGTTCACAAGATGGCTCTTGAAGGTCTTCCAAGCCTTATTTATTGCCATCAGTGCCGTTCGGCGGATGGTGAGCTGGTGATCCTCGGTCCAACTGTGATAGTCCAGCACTATCATAGATGGTTTTGAGTTCATAACCGTCTGTGATAATTAGAATATCATAGATGGTTCCGAGGTCAAAACCATCTGTCGGACTATCACAGTCGGTTGTGACCTCAGAACCGTCTGTGATAACTTAACATTTTCTCTCGACAAGCCTTCACAGATGGTATTCCATTGAAAAGTTCATAACCGTCTGTGATGTGCCGTCCTGGATATCTATTTCTGTGGTAGTGGAAGAGATTAGGGAGATCAATTAGCAAAATCAACTTGGATGGAAAAGAAGACAGAGAGCTAATAGCACTTGAGGAACCTAAAGAAGATGTAGGAAGACTGGATGATTTGAATCAAGTCCTTCCTCATGCCATGCATCCCAAACTTCAGGTTGTTGCTAAACCAAAGCGTCCCAAACCGGATCCCTTACAACATTAGGATCCTATTGTTCATTATCTTCTTCCTCATTCCCATCACCATCATCTTCATCATCCTGAGCAATATTACCATTAATCACATCATCCCCTGGATGAGGATCCTCAAGATCATCCTCATCATCTTCTTGAGCTCTCGTATGTTGCACATGGCAAATTACCACTTGTACTATCCAACTACGCCCAAGAGTTTCTTTTGACTCTGTGGCAACAACAAACCGCGGAATGTCAAAAAGAGTAGTAACCAGCCACTTAATGAGAACATTAGATGTATCCCCTGTTTGCTGGTAATCAGATCCCATCCTTGAGATGGCCGAAGGTGGAAACCACCTTACTCAGACTGTTCACAGACCAAAAGTCCAAGGGATAATTTAACAACATCAACCACACATAATGATTAAAACCTATCCTTCTCATGTTAAAATCTTTATTATGCCTATTTAAGAACAAGAGAAAATCCCTCGCTACATGCAAGCCTCATCAAGTTGAGTACCCCTGTCAAGAGTTGAAGGAAACCAAACGGAAGCAGAGCCCAAACCTGAGGGGGTAACATGCACTGGGATACCTCTATCCAATTGAAAGTAGTCTTGGATCACCGGGATGGGGAAGGCAACTTCAGGCACAAGGTGACAATGGCAGTATCATCATTCTGCTCATTTCTGGTTGTGACGCATCGCACACACAAGGGTCTCCCTTGAACCACTCTCTCTTCCAAGCCTTCCCTTAGGAAAGGGGCTGAATTAGTCCAATAGTTCGCCATGCAGTGAAGAAGAAAAGCAAAGGCCAGATGAGGAACAAAAACGGCTAGAGGAGAGGATCCTTCACAAATGTTAGTAGGGTTTGCAGAAGGTGAAGCATTTTCGTGGTTTCCTTCTTGGCAATCGCACGGGAGAGAGTAAAAAGAAAAGAACTCAGAAAATTTAGCAAAGAAGTGCACCGCTTCCTTCACTTTACAACAATTAATCCTATCCGAAGAAGTGTCAAAAAGGTAATCATAGCCGTCCGAAGAGATACCATGATTAGGATTACTCAAAGACTCCCAGCCAAATTTATTTATTTCCTTATGAATATAGGATTTCCGATTTCCATCACGTTTAAAACACCATCTACGCTTGTGATCATAAGTAAAGCAATAATTGCATCTGATTGACAAGTGACAGTCCCTCCTAAAATGTTCAACGTACCCCTAGACAATTAAAGAAAACATTATGATCCCTCTTATTAGGGCGTAGACTATGCTCTTGATCATGATTTTGAAAAGAAAACCGTTGAAAAACAGAAAGATGAGAAAACTACAAACAATCAAACACTAAAGGTTTACGAATGTTCCAAGATTTCAAATGATGAACATATTTGACATAACAGGATTTCCTTCTTGAATAAACAGATTCCATTCATTTTCTTGCTCTTTAGTCCAAAGCTCAAACTCTGTTTTCCAATTGCGACCTCCATCATGCCAAAGTACAAAGAAAACTAAGAAGTGCTTATGAATGATCATGTTGACTTTGAGAATTTCAAAGGCAACCTTTTTATTAGCGGCTGAAAAATGAAACCCGTAATCAGACAACTGAATAACATCAAAACAATCGGAATGTCCACCCCAAGTAGCAAGAATCAAGCTAATGAGATCCTCTGAAGGCTTAAAAGTTGCTCTCCCCCACCCCCCACCCACCACCCACACACACACACACACACACAAACAAACCATGCGAAAACCATTGGTCCATTTTAACGGATGAGAATTATAATTAACTTTGGTGTGAAAAGGTTGCCAGAGATGACTTCCAAACTCCCTACCAACGGACTAGTCTTAACAAATTTTCCTCAAACATATCCACGAGGCAAACAGGAAACAAGCAAATAAACCCACAAACAAAATCCACCAGGAATCAAACCAAATATAGTTGAAGTAGAGGATCAAATCAAGATGTGAGATTAATGCCTAATTGTTGCCTCCAATTCACCCTTCCCATCGCCATTCTTCCGATCTAGTGGCCGAAAATTAACAGCTCATCCACCATATCTGATTTGAGAGATGTGTTGAACCTAACGAGAGAATTCTTTGTACTGTATAAGCAATCATGTGTTTCTACTAATGACTTAATCTCCTGGCATTGTTTCTAGTGTGTTGCAGGAGTATGTGGATGTCTTTCTAGCGGAGGTGCCAGCCAGTCTTCCACCCATGCGCGGCATAGAGCACCAAATCGACCTCATTCTTTGCGCCACACTACCCAACCGTCCACCTTACCGTACCAATCTTGAGGAGACAAAGGAGATTTAAAAATAGGTACCAGAACTACTTGCTAAGGGGTATGTACGTGAGAGTTTTAGTCCTTGTGTTGTTCCTGTTCTTTTTTTGCCTAAGAAAGGTGAGTCATGGAGGATGTGTGTAGATTATAGAGCCATTAATAATATTATTGTTCGCTATCGTCATCCTATTCCTAGGTTAGATGATATACTATATGAGTTTAGTGGTTCTATTATTTTCTGCAAAATAGATTTGAAAAGTGGATACCACTAAATAAGAATGAAACCTGGAGATGAATGGAAGATTGCTTTTAAAACTAAGTTTAGTTTGTATGAGTGGTTATTGATGTCTTTCAGTCTAACTAATGCACCTACTACTTTCATGCCCTTAATGAATCATGTTTTGAGGCATTTTATTGGCAAATTTTTGGTAGTATATTTTGATGATATTCTGATTTACAGTAAGACGATTGATGAACATGCTGAACAAATTAGACAAGTACTTACTGTCCTTAGAGAGGAATGGTTATTTGCTAACCTTGAGAAGTGCACCTTTTGCACCGATCAAGTTGTACTTCTTGACTTTGCTATTTTTGGACAGGGGATCGTAGTTTGATGAATCAAAAATGTTGTCTATCAAAGAGTGGCCGACCCCCACTAACATGAGCCAAGTGAGGAGTTTTCATAGACTTGCGGGTTTCTACTATAGGTTTGTGAAGGATTTCAGCACCATTGCCACCCCACTCAATGAGTTGACCAGGAAAGGAGTTATTTTTAAGTGGGGAAATGCATAAGAACGCGTCTTCCAGGAGTTAAAGATGAGAATTACCGAGACAACATTACTTGTTCTTCCATATTTCGGTAAGACATTTGAAATAGAATGTGATTATAGTGGAGTTGGCATAGGAGGCATGCTAATGTAAGAAGATAAACTCGTAGCATATTTTAGTGAGAGGCTAAGTGGACCTACATTGAACTATTTTGTTTATGATAAAGAATTATATGTTTTAGTTCATGTACTTGAAACTTAGCAACATTATCTCTAGCCTAAAGAATTTGTTGTCCACTCTAACCAAAAATCTTTGAAACATTTAAATAGTCAGAGTGAACTGAACCATAGACATGTTAAGTCGGTTGAATTCATTGAAACTTTTCCCTATGTTGTCAAACATAAGCGAGGCAAAGATAATTTAGTCGCTGATGCATTGTCTCGAAGACGTGCTTTGCTTTTCCAACTAGATGTTATAGTATCTGGATTAGATAGGTTGAAAGTATTGTATGTGACTGATCATGACTTTTTTGAACCATATGCTAAATGAACTGATGGAAAAGGTTGGGATTAATATCATGTCAATGCTGGATGTCTTTTTCGAGCTAACAAATTATGTGTTCTAGATTCATAAAAGGTTGGGATTAATATCATGTCGATGCTAGATTTCTTTTTCGAGCTAACAAATTATGTGTTCTAGATTCATCTGTTCATCTTCTTTTGTTATAGGAGGTACATGTAGGTGGGTTGATGGGGCACTTTGGTGTGAAGAAGACGCTTGCCATCTTGGTCGACCACTTTTATTGGCTAAAAATGCAACGTGATGTGGAGCATTTTGTGCGGCATTGTGTCACATGTCACAAAACTAAATCTAAACTCAACCCCCATGGTATATACACTCCATTTCCTGTTCCTAGTGCACCTTGGGAAGATATTGGTATGGATTTTGTTTTAGGATTGCTTAGGATAAGAGGGGGGAGGGATTCTATTTTTGTGATAGTTAATAAGTTTTCCAAAATGGAATATTTTATATCTTGTCATAAGATCATCAAATGTTGATGATTTATTTTTTTTTGGGAAGTCGTTCGCTTACATGGTATGCCTCAGACAATCGTTGTTTATCGCAATGTGAAATTTTTAAGATACTTTTGGCAGACTTTGTGCGGAAAGTTTGGCACGAAACTGTAGTTTTCTACTACGTGCCACCCGCAAACTGATGGGAAAATGGAGGTTGTCAACCGCATGTTGTCCACGATGCTCAAGACAATGATTAAGAAGAACTTGAGAGAGTGGGAGGATTGCTTACCACATGTGGAGTTTGTTTATGATAGGCCGGTACATTTGACCACTAACATGTGTCCTTTTGAGATTGTTTATGGTTTCAAACCCATTGCTCCCATAGAATTGTTGCCTTTGCCATTCTAGGAATGAAGTAACATGGATGCCTCCAAGCATGCTGAGTATGTCAAGGGGATTCATGAGAAGACGCAGGAGCACATTGAGAAGATGAACCAACAGTATGCAGCATGGGCGAATCAAACAAGAAAGGCGGTGATGTTTGAACCAAGAGACCTTGTGTGGCTCCATTTGAGGATAGATTTCCCGATCAGCGGAAGTCTAAGTTGAATTAATGATAATGCTTGCACGGATTAATGATAATGCCTCCAAGCTTGCACTTCCGGACATCTATGGTGTGAGGGCTACATTCAACATTACTGACCTCTCTCCATACTTTGGATCTGATAATATAGAGTCGAGGACGACTCCTTTTCAAGGGGGAGAGGATGATGAGGACATTCCTAAGTTTAGCACTTTTTTCCACAGTTAGATTATAAGGGTCCCATTACACGAAACCGTGCTAAGAAACTCCAAACATAGGTGAATTCTCTCCTTATTGAGTTTCCTATTTATTTACATGAGAATGTGCTACTACATAAATTTTCTACCTTGATTGTTGTTAGGTATATTGAGAAGGGGAGCTCGCTAGAGGAAGAGTTTTAGTTGCCATACATGTTGAGATGGGCCGTTGGGAGGTAAGGGAGGTTAGCCCAGCCCAAAAGCACTCTGAATTCAAGAATTTTGAATTCAAGGCCAATCCAACTCAAGGTTCAAGAGGAGAGGCATTTGGATTAAAGATTCATGGCCAGAAGTTTTTTAGGTTTAGGAATTCTTTTTCATTTTTGTTTGTACGCACTACGCGCCATATAAATCCACAGGCCACCAGCCTTAGGAAGTTATGTTAGATTTGAACAAAAACCTTAAGATACTGTCTGAGAGAATGAAACTCTTTTTCATCCATTGCTCTTGTGATTTCCTTCGGTGATTGCAAAGGTGATTCTTTGAGAATGACCAATCCGTGCAACTTCATGCGTGATTGCATGAATTGGAATCTTAGAGTGTGGTTGGACGTGTACAACGATTGCAAGTCCTTACACTGACTTGTGGTTGGCAATCTAGTCTTCATCAGCTACATTATTTATCCATCTTTGAGAAAACCTACGCTGTGAAGATCAAGACAACGTCGTGTGCATGTTCATCTCTGGGTGGGTGCATATCATCTGTACACGGTATTATTTCTGGTAAAATGCTATTTTACTAGATTAATACTATAGATCAGTGCCGTCATCCTAGTAATGATGGGGCATGCCGTCACAGTATCCACTATTTTAATTATAGTGCTTGGATTGGCTTCAAGAATGCGTTGAAGCAGCCTGGGTACTAAGTTGTATGACTCAACAAATGTACATATTAGCTCTTCTAGTGCCTTCTATTTCACCCTCCAAGCCTTCCCATAGTTTATTTTGTATCTATACTTCTCGACCACATGTGTGATTATTTTCTTCGGTGTCATAGCGATATTTTTCTTTACAATAGAGAGTACGAGGCTAGCAATAAAGATAGACATAATATTTCTATGCTACAGCAACATGCCCTTCACTAGACATCTGTAGTCCACCACTCTAGTAACCTGGAAGAAAGGCTCTTCCTTCAGACATGTCACACGGACGTATACGGGCCATTATCCACTAAACACTTCGCAGCCCACAATCTAGATTTGACTTAACCACCCATAATGGCCTATTAAGTGAAAACGGCTCATGTGGTGATGGATTTCTTTTCATTTTCTTGCTTTTAAATAACTGTCCAAACTGTATGATCCAGTCATTAAAATACCACCTCGAGTTTAGATCTCTAGGAACCACAGTTGATATTAGTGCTGATGGATCTGTCGATTCACTTACAGGCCATGCTCTTCTGTTTGTTCCCCAGGAGAGTCATGCATATCTGATGGATCAGTGTATTTCTTCTAATTAAAATTCTCTTATAACTTGAGTAGATCATTAACTATGTCTGCTTGACGGTTGCAAAAATTAGTTTAGGGTATGGAACACATTACTATGTTTGAGATGGTGGTGCTAAAAGTCTACATGGCTCCGTTGTTGTTAGCACTTGTAGTAGCATGGCCTCCGACCCCAAACTAGTATGGGCATATGTCGTACTTATTTCCCCGACTAACGAATGGCTGCCTTCGTAACAAACTACGGCAAAAATTTGCACATAAAATATAAACACTCTTTATTCATATGCTAGATTTTTTAATATCCTCGCATATGAACTCCATGACTTGTCACCTTTTGACCTTTTGAGAATCCAACCATTTCATCCTGACAAGAGACCTTCCACCCTAACACTGTCTATGGTACAATTAAATTGTAATAACTCTATGACCCACATCTCCAATTTCTAGAAAGACATCGACAATGGTTTAACACTTGACTATACACATGGGTATAAGCACTTAGATCATCATCATATTGTTCATTATGAACTACACTGTCTTCATAATAAACACAAACCCTATCGGATTACTGCATAGTCTAGTCCATGGAATTTACGAGTTAGGTCTAGACTTGAAAGAATATTTAATATATCTATGCCAAATGACACTGTTTATGCCAAATTAATATCCGTGTCATAAGGGCACTTATGCTTCACAACCAACACCACAAGGACACTATTCATGCTAAATTAATATACATGGCACAAAAAATTTACTCAAAAACTACTACATTTGAGACATTTGAGGTATATAAGGGTGAACCAAAAATTTCAATAGAGCAGATCTGGACCCTAAATTTCTCAAATCCAAATATTTAAACCCTAAAATTCTAAACCCTGAAACCTAAATCCTAGAATCCTAAACCCTAAAATCAATCAAAAAGCATAAAACCCTAACATCCTAAACCCTAAAATCAATTGATAATCCAAAACCCTAAAACACCATAGATCTAAACCCTTGGGTGAAGCAAAAATTTAAATTTCTAATTGCCCTAAACCTTAGGGTGATGCAAAAATTTAAATTTCTAAATGTTCTAAACCTTAGCGTGATGCGAAAATTAAGTTTTTCTACCATCTAAGAGTTCATGAAATTTTACCAAAAATGACAATGACTTGACAATGAAATAGGCAATTTCCTCTCCTCTTCTCCTCATTCTCTTCTCCTCCTCTCCTCCACTCCTCTTACTCTTTCTTTTTTTTTAAATGGGCGACTGTTGTTAGGGTTTTAGTCGCTGGCCTCTTCAAATAGCCCTTTCAGTCGATGGCTGGGCTAGTGACTAAAACCCACACGTTTCAATCACTGGACGGGTCAACAACTGAAAGGTGACAACGTGGCAAGGGGTTTGGCTAGCGCATCATGCTTGGGGGTGCTATGTCTTCAGTCGCGGGCTTAGACAATGATTGAAATATAGTCGCCTGCTAGTCCAGCAACTAAACGCCATTTGTGAAAATTTCTTTTCCAGAAAATTATTTCTACGATTCGATATTTTTAATGGATTATTTTTTAAAAAAATTCTCAAGTGTTGTACCAACTCATTGTTGGAGAAATGGACAGATGTAAGTGATGTTTGACCCCTTCCAACTTATTTTTTTCAAATTATCCTAAGTGAGGATCTTGTTGTTAGTCAACAACCAAGCAAAAACCTAGCTAGATCTTTCTAGGGATTGGAAGATACCAGACTTGGTGAATTTTGGTCAATACTACTCATATGAAATTCAATATATTATAAAGTGATCGAGCAGAATATACCCCATATCTCTCAAGACCTCAAAACAATTGTGTCAAGCTCAGTATCTTGTACTGGCTATACATACTTGGGTTTATGCGGGTTGGGCTGGTTTGTTAGCCAGGTGACCTGACTGGGTGGGTTGGGATGGAGGGAGTTTATGGGCTGGTTGAGTTGGGTTTGACAGTTTACACGGGTGGGTTGGGTTGTCTTATTGCTTATTTTCCTTGCTTGGCCATGGACTCAACAACACCAAACCAAACTAAAACATGAGAAAAATACATCGAAACACATGCTTGGCCGTGCACTCAACAAGACCAAACCAGGCAGAAACAACACCAAACCAAACTACAAGGATGACTCATAGTTGTAGATCAAGTAGTAAAATAAATCCATTTCTTTTCTTCAACAATCCAAAGCTCACAGCTAGAATCAACACAATCCAGTTCTTTCTTTAGACAAATCAGAATTATGTATTAACAATGTTGAGTTTGGGGGAATGGAGATTGCTAATGATCTAATAGAAGTTGTAGATATGGTATTTTAGATTTCCTCATCCGCAGATGATTCTACTTGAAATTGAACAACAATATTTTAAAACAGAACTATCATGAAGAAAAAAAATAAGCATATCAACTAGAATTAAATATAAAATAGAAAGATGGCCTTACCATGTAGCTGCCAAACAACTCAAGCAAAGAAATTATCTCATTACGATAGCACAAGATTCACCATAGTTGACCACCAGTCCCAATTTAGAACTGCGATTGCACCTTGCAATAGATTCATTTGAGTTGGCATGAGCGTTACAAAGCGAGGAGCACAACTCCAGCTCATCCAGCAGATAAAAGATAAAACCACCTTTGATGGGGACTAAACCCCCATCAAAGCAGCAGTTTGATAAGCATCAATAAAAGTATCCAGAGGGAAATAAGTTAATCCTTTAAAATCCAATACCTGAGGGAAATTGAATCCATGTTGATAACTATGTATACTAACTAAAATCAGTTAATTCACAATACCTAAGAGAACATTTCTATTTGTCTATGCGTCTTTTACCTCAAAATCTGAGAAAAGAAGTGTACAAATGCGATTAGTTTTTGTTATACTGATAAGGAGAGATCATGATAGATAAGTACAAATAACTAACTGATTACCCCGATCAATTTCCTCATAGTTTTAGATTTCTTCCATTGCTCCTCGAATGTCTATTTTAGTTAGCGACAAGCTCAACCAACTTTGTGCACAAACTAGGGCCTCAACTATTTTTGGAAATAGTGAGTTTTGGAAAGGATCAAGAATTCTGCCACCTGTGCTGAAAACAGTCTGTGAAGTGATAGTAGAAATTAGAATTGCCAACATATCTTTTGCTAGTTTAGATGGTATGGAGTACTTATTTAAGCTCTCTCTCCGCCTACTCAAGATATCAAATTTATTTGTAATTTTCTCACAATTCGCAGATAAATATCTTGATAACTCAGTATTGATTTCTTTACTCTCAATTTCCTCCAAATGAAGAACAAACTGCGAGGCTAAAAGATGCAAGGGTTGTCCTCATGCTCATCCACATTGATATCAAGTGGAGGTCGAATTGAATTTCTAACTCCAAAAGAACTTGCAACATATTCCACATAACACTCAAATAGATGACTTAGAGCTCCTTCAATTTTCTCAACTAGCTCCTTAGCCTTCATTTGCTCATATGTACTTGACAAACAAAACTTCAAATATTTGAGTTTGTACCAAGGATCCATGATGACAGCAATAAACAATAAGATACTCATTATTAATATTATTCTAGTATCTATTAAACTTCTTTTCATATGTTATGTCATGATATCCAAATTTAAATCACTTCCTTGATCAAGTTCAACTAAATTAGTGTGCATCAATAAAAACTCATGAAAGAAACAACTTAATATGACGTACAATGATCCAGAGAGACATACCATCACATTGTAAAAAAAACTTCAAGAATATGATGAATATTGTTTGTTTTACTTGGTTAATCTTGCAAATGCTTTCTCAAACTTGGCAGCACTCTCTAACATGAGATATGTGGAATTCCACCTTGTTTCAACATTTAAGCACAAGAAACTTTTATTGGGAATTTTTTCCTTTTCAAAACACTTATTGGATTGTTCTAATCTTGATGAGGAGGATCTCACAAATCTTACAGCTGTCTTTTATCTTGCAGATAGAGTCAAGATTATTGTCTAAGTCATCCCTCACAATCAAGTTGATAATATGGTAGAGCATCTTACATGCAAAAAATCATTCTCCAAAATGGACCCCGCCTAATCTTTACTTACTCTCTTCAACTAGCGAATTGCACCATCATTAGAGTTAGCATTATCAACCATAATAGTGAAAATTCGGTCGATGTCGCACTCTAACAAACATTCTTCTATCTTCTTTCCAATGGTTTCTACTTTGTGGTTGGGCACTAGACAGAAGTTAAGAATTCATTTTTGTAATTGGCACTCATCATCTATCCAAAATGGCATGTGAGGCACACATAATTCAAATTCTGATTTGATGTCCAAGTGTCTATTGTTAGACAGATTCAATGATACTTTAATATATTCTTCATTCTTGCCTTTTCTTCTAGATAAAGCTTCATGCAATCCCGAGCCACTATAACTCTGAAAGGAACTTCAAATTTTGGTTGAAGTGCCCTGGAATACCGCTTGAAGTCTTCACCTTCTACAAAAATGGAAGTCATTTCTTTAGTTATTATCATCTTCGCAAGTTCTTTGCGACATTCTTCTTCAGCACTTAAATAATGTTTTGGTGTCCCATGCCCATGTCTTTCTGTTCTAGATTCAAATGAAACTTCCTTCGTTTGTTTTGTTCTCTGAGTGAAAACTTGGGGTACTGATTCGACAAATATTTTCATAGTGTGCCAGTGTCATGGACTAGCACACAGTTTGCAACAAATGCATAAGAGCATCCGACCCCTCAAAGTGTCTCCAGGGTTCTTTTGATTTTGCGTCTACCCGATACACTTCTATATATTATATTATGTTTTTAATGACTTACAATTTTACACTTGTACAACTAGGGGTGGAAACAGAGCCAGGTTGGGTTGGGTTTAACCCGGATTTGGATCTGGATGGAGCCAAAAATTAGGATCCGACCCAAGTTCAGATGCGGATCTAGTTTTATTAAAACTTTCGGGTTCGAGTTCAGGTTCTATAATATATCTCGGATACAGATGTGGATACGGGTTAAACTATATATATATATATAAGTATATAAGTGACGAGGATTGACACCCGGGTCAGTTCAAATAAATGCACAGTTGGTTCAAGGCAGATTCGAGCCAGACACGTGCCTAGCGGTGCGGACTCAAGTCATTCTGAGAAGCATCAGCCCGAGGTCGCAGGCTTTGCGTGATCAGACCACAGACTTCGCGCAATCAGGACTTCGTGTGCTATACGCGAACAGAATGTCCGAGATGTTGCGCGGTCAGCCAACATCCCGCGGTCAAAGTGTTCTCGACTAGGGTACTTGGAGTTCATCTGTCCGGCTGTCCCTATAGCGGGAATATTCCAAGCATCCCGAAGATTCCTCCACGTGGAAAACCAACCGTCGGGAGGTTAATACGTGTAGTTATCCATGAATAACACGTGTTTAACCTGCGTGGAGGTTAAGAGCAGTTCTCTAAAAACTGCATCCAACCATCCAAAGCAATTGTTTGATGCAGTTACGACTTGACACCCTTTCGACAAGTATAAAAGGGTGGCAAGGTACATCAAACAGAAGAGAACCATCCAGTTGGTAGATCAAGACCTCTGATACAAGTGAGATACAACGCATCTCAACCACTCAAACAGCCAAGTCTACGGCCTAGATTAGATAATATTTGCAAGTCTCCTAGGGCTTCTTTTTGTACACTTACATAGGAAAAACCTTCGCCTGTGAAGGTTTCTTCCCGCTAGTTTGTAAACCTTTATCACATATAGTGAAATCCTAACAGGACGTAGGGCTTTTACTCCCACCATCGAGGGCCCGAACCTGTATAAACCTCTCTGTGCTCCTGTTATCCATTTTTCTACATACCTTCCCAGAGGGTCATCTTGAAAGGTCTCGCTATTACAAATTCTGCATAAGTTCGGCTGAGGACTCCGAGTCCGAATCGTCGACAGCTGGCGCCCACCGTGGGGCCTTTCTCAAGGCGTCCTAATTTTAATCCGGAGGTTCGCTGAAACATGGCTGGAGTGTATGATTCCGAGAACGATTTTGATCTCGAGGATTATGCTCACATTCCAATGCCTTCTCCAAGCAATCCTGTTCTGATGGAGGAGGTTGAAGGCCAGAATCTTCCAGAGGTGGAATCATCTCTCTAGGTCATGTCCATCGACCAGGGGGCTACTAGCGTAAGGTCAGAACCTACAGAGGCTCTTAATATGCTAGAGGATGAATCCGGTCCGTCAAACGACCCCGATAAGGGGAAGGATGATGTCGACCTGAAAATCAGCCCGGGGAGATTCGACCCTGATAACCTTCACCGTCTCTTTGATTTCGAGTCTGACTCGGAACAAACTGAGATGTTTTCCCTATCGGCAACCTCTCTCCCTAGACAGTTCGCTGCTTTGTCGGAGGAAACTCCTGATCAACAGGCTGCTAGGGAAGAACGGGATCGCAAACAAAAGGAGGATGAAGATCTCGAGCAACAAAACAATGAACTTCGCAGAACTGCCCTAGAGGCTCTTCAAGATGCGCAGGCTCGTTACGATGCTGCTCCGAGTTCTTCTCGACGGTCACGAGGTCGCAAACGTGACCAGACTCCTTCTTTACCACCGGAGCACTTCCCGGTGGAAGAAGAAACAATAACACCTGGTGCCCCTAGGAGAAGCACTCATGGTCGACTGCGATCCATCGCGGAAGTCATGCGTAACTTTCCTCCTACGGTCACGGATGCGCAGAAACCGGCCTTTACTAGGATCTTGGCGGAAAGGCTGGATGAGGTCGCATCTGAGGCAACCCCAACGGCTTCTTCCCACTCGGTAACACATTCCCACGAACGAGAGTATCCTCACTCTGGTTCTAGCCGGCGAAGTTACCCACTGCCTGTACCGACCCGACAGGACAAGTACCGGCGAACGCAGGATTCTCGTAGTAGGGATAGGGTTCCTGTTCACTCTCGTTTGGGACTGCGAGTAACTTCGCCGTTGCGTGAGGTCGCCCGTAACCCGATTAAGAGCCACAGGATAGTCCATGGTCCCTATGTAGGTTGTAAAGCTTTCTCGCCCGGCCTACATGCGGTCGTTTGGCCCGATAAGTTTCGACCAGGGGCCATTGAGAGGTTTGACGGGATTCAGAACCCATCTGAGTTCCTTCAAATCTATATCACTGCCATCCAAGCGGCGGGAGGCGATGACCGAGTCATGGCCAACTACCTTCCCACAGTCCTCGAACAACTGGCTAGAACCTGGCTGTTTAACCAACCGAAGGTTCCATCTATAATTGGGAAATGCTGTGCGATGCTATCCTCAGCAATTTCCAAAACTGTTACCAAAAGCCGGGTAAAGAGGACGATCTTCATCGGCTACGACAAACTTCGACCGAGACTCTTCGGCAGTTTGTCAAGAGATTTGTCAGGGTGAGGAATACCATCCCGAACATATCTGATGGCTCCGTTATTAGGGCATTTAAACATGCCGTTCGATACCGGAGATTCACCGAAGACTTGCTTATCCACCCTCCTCGATCAGTGGCTGATCTGTTCGACATGGCCGATCGATACTCTGATGCAGCCGAAGCTGTCGAATGGAATCGGATGGTCGATAAGGGTGACCTACCACCTCAACCGGGTTTTAAAGACACCAGGAAAGAAGATTCAAGTAAGAAGCCGGAGTCTTCGTCAGGTGGGAAGTCGAAAAAGTCGAAGAGGAACCGCTCTGGACAGTACCGCGAGGTCGCAGTCGCAGAGAAGCCGCCTTCGACCAAAGGTAACAACCCTTTATTTAAGAATAAAACTGCTCCTGGTGGTCATAGTACCGACCAGCCGGAAAGGTCAACTAACCCGCAGGAAGGCAAGAAATGGTGTCCACTCCACAACTCCGCAGGCCACGAACTCAAGAACTGCAGGAGTTGGTTGAAGCAATTGGATGGTTTCTATCAAGGAGTTGGGCCAATGCCAACCTTACCGCCTAAAGAGCAGGCGTGCGGACTCAGAGACGCCGACGGAGACGAGGACATGTCATACCAGGTACCTCAAAATCACATTAATATTATTTTCGGGGGTTCTTCTTCTTTCGTTTCCAAAAGGCAGTTTAAAGCCTTTTACCGAAAGGTTAACCAAGCGGAGACATCTCTTGGCGAACCTCAATACCCCCGTTGGTCGGATACACCTTTGACATTCGATCGTTCTGATTGTCCCGCGGGGCTTTCTAGACCATTGAGGCTCCCTCTGGTCATTACCCCGATCATCAGTAACGCAAGAGTCGAAAGGGTCCTGATTGATGGAGGGAGTTCCCTTGACATTTTGTTGGTCAAGGCGCTCGACGAGATGCAAATTCCTCGTTCGAAGATCAAGCCCATAATCCATCCTTTTTATGGGATAATCCCAGGCCCCTCCATGATGCCGTTGGGACAAGTGGTCCTCCCGGTCACACTGGGAGAACCGGATAATTTTTGGACAGAATTGGTTACTTTTGACGTAATCGATTGTGATTCAGCTTACAATGCAATCTTTGGCAAGCCAACTCTTGCTAAGTTTATGATGGCAACGCACTATGCTTATCAGTGCGGCAAATTGCCTGGCCCCAAAGGTGTCATCTCGGTCCGAGGCAGTCGCAACGTGGCACTCAGATGCGACCGACTATCTTTGGAGATGGTCGATCAACTTCCCCTCCGGGACGCCCAGGTCGCCACCGTCGCTACCGACGCGATCAAGGCTGCTCCTCGACCAGATGAAAAACTCAAACTGGTTCCTTTGTACCCAGATGATCCATCCAAGACAATTCGGGTCGGATAAGCTCTAGATGACAAATAGGAACTCGAGCTCATTGCTTTCCTCTGGGCTAATGCAGATGTGTTTGCGTGGAAACCGTCCGACATGCCCGGTGTCCCAAGGGAAGTAACCGAGCACAGGTTAGCAATTCGACCTGGACAACGATCAATAAAGCAAAAGCTCAGGCGTTTTGCTGTTGACCGACAGGAAGCCATCCGAGAGGAGTTGGAAAAACTCCTACAAGCCTGGTTCATCCGTGAAGTCGATCACCCGGAATGGCTCGCCAATCCGGTCATGGTCTGCAAGTCAAATGGCAAGTGGCGCATGTGCGTCGACTACACTAGCCTCAACGCTGCCTGTCCGAAGGATGACTTTCCCCTTCCCCGCATCGACCAGCTGGTCGACTCAACCGCGGGTTGCGAACTGATGAGCTTCCTGGACACTTACTCAGGATATCATCAAATTAGCATGGCAGAAGAGGATGAAGAGAAAACTGCCTTCATCACCCCGTTCGGCACCTACTGCTACGTCAGAATGCCGTTCGGTCTCAAGAACGCAGGTTCCACGTACCAGCGCTCGATGCAAAAGACCTTTCTTTCCCAGATAGGGCGTAATCTCGAAGCATATGTAGATGACTTGGTTGTAAAAAGTACCAAGGGATTGTCTCATTTCGACGATCTAGCTGAAACCTTCTGTAATTTGAATCGCTTTGAAATAAAATTAAACCCGGAGAAATGTTCTTTCGGGGTTTCTTCAGGAAAACTTCTTGGTTTCCTTGTATGTTCCAGAGGCATTGAAGTTAATCCTGAGAAGATCAGAGCCATTGAACAAATGAGATCGCCTTCGACCATGAAGGATGTTCAACGCTTGGCTGGTCGCATGGCGGCCTTAAGTCGTTTCATATCGTGACTAGGTGAAAGGGGATTGCCTTTCTTCAAAGCCTTGCGGAAGCATCACAATTTTACATGGTCGGATGAGGCCGAAAAAGCGTTTCAGGAGGTAAAAATATATCTATCCAGTCCGCCAGTATTGGTGTCTCCCGACAAAGGAGAACCATTGCTTCTTTATTTGGCGGCCACACCGCACGTGGTCAGCGCTGTCCTGACGCGGATAGGGAAGGAATACACAAACCCGTCTACTATGTGAGCAAGGTACTTCATGGTCCTAAGGAGCGTTATCCTGAGGTCCAGAAGATACTTTACGCGCTACTGATGGCTTCCCGTAAGCTACGACACTACTTCCAAGCGCACAAGATCACAGTACCTTCCTCCTTTCCTTTGGGGGATATTGTCCGAAACCCAGAGAAATCTGGTCGAATCGCCAAATGGGCGGTCGAACTCGGTGCCTTCGAGATCCATTTCACGCCCCGCACAGCGGTTAAGTCTCAGGTTTTGGCTGACTTTGTGGTCGAATGGACCAACCCTGAGCCACCCGTGCAGGTGCCAGAGGAATTGGAGTGCCCCGATTACTAGACAATGTACTTTGACGGCTCCCATAGTTTTCAACACTCGGGGGCTGGAGTCGTCTTAGTTACGCCCCAGGGCGAACAGCTTAAGTATGTCATCCAACTACACTTTGTTGCGACCAACAACGCGGCAGAGTATGAAGGTCTTATTGCAGGGCTCCGGGCAGCAAAATTCCTCAGAGTCCATCGGTTAGTGGTGAGGGGAGACTCACAGCTAGTCGTAAACCAGGTAAACAAGGAGTACAGCACCTCCGATGAGACAATGGCTCATTACCTGGGGGAAGTGAGGAGATTGGAAAAACACTTCATTTATTTCGAAGTCCAATACATCCCGCGAAAGGACAACATTCTCGCAGACCAATTATCCAAAATTGGGTCCTCACGCACATCCGCTCTAGCAGGAGTGTTCGTTGAACACTTGGACCGTCCTTCGATCATGACTTCGGTTGAGGATGATCTGGTATAGCCTCTGTTACCAACCTCGGTCAGGAACAGGATTGTACTCATCCATTGAGAGTCTATCTTGAACATGGGACCCTACCCGAGGACGAAATCGAAAGCGATCGGTTAATTCGAAAAGCGCGTTTGTACAAGCTCATAGATGGGATTCTATACAGAAAGGGTACTCATGGAGTATTCATGCGTTGCATATCTCAGGAGGAAGGAAAATCCCTCTTGAAAGAAATACATGACGGTGTATACGGTGCGCATGCGTCATATCGGACACTGGTCTGAAAAGCTTTTTGACAAGGATTCTACTGGCCTTCGGCACTCGATGATGCCAAGCACATGGTCAAAACGTGTCCTCAGTATCAGTTCCACGCAAGACAGGTTCATCAACCTGCCTATGCGTTACAAACCATTCCCCTTGCATGGCCTTTTGCGGTTTGGGGAATGGATATTGTTGGTCCTATGCCACAGGCGGTCAACGGGTACAAGTTTCTGTTCGTAGCCATTGACACATTCACAAAGTGGATCGAAGCCGAACCAGTACGAAATATTACTGCATCAGCAGCACAAAAGTTCTTTCATAAGAACATTGTTGCTCGATTCGGTGTTCCAAACCGTCTTATCACCGACAATGGTTCTCAGTTCGCTAGTGGTCTCTTCCTAGACTACTGCGATCAGATCGGAACTAAGGTGTGCTTTGCTGCTGTGGCACATCGGCAGAGCAATGGTGCTGTAGAACGGGCCAATGGGCAGGTACTACAAGGCATCAAAAAGCGTGTTTTTGATCGCCTTAAGACTCGCTCGGGGGCTTGAGCAGACGAGCTTTATACCGTTCTATGGGCACTACGAACTACCTCTAGTCGAGCCACCGGTGAGACGCCCTTCCATCTGGTCTATGGGGCCGAGGCTGTACTGCCTATGGAAGTCAGTATTGGGTCTGTTCGGACAGAACGATTCGAACAGGTTGATCAGTCCGAATAGCGGTCACAAGATCTCATCCTCCTAGAAGAGGGGCGTGATCGCGCTTTGATCAAGTACGCGGCATACTTGCAAGCCTTGCGCAAGTATCACAGTAAAAGGGTGCGACCACGTAGTCTTCACGTGGGCGACCTGGTCTTACGAAAAATCCAAGATCAGTCTAATCGCAATAAATTCTCCCCGAAGTGGGAAGGCCCTTACACTGTTGTCTCGGTGCCGTGACCAGGATCCGCGCGGTTAGCCATGGAGGATGGTCGAATTTTGTCCAATACTTGGAACATCGATCAACTTCGCAAGTTCTACGTGTAAGTACTCAACGCCATTTTTCCTGTTCAATTAGCATTTTTTCATAAAATAAAAAATGTTTTGCTTTCATATGATGAATATTTCCCTTTATGCCCATCCACTGTGAATTCGGCTCAGGGGCTGGTCGCCCGCGGTTAGATCATTATAACATCCTGGTCGGATTCGCTGACCGATCTCATGACAGCTTCCAGATAAGTCACTCCTAAATAAGCCATTTCTCAACGCACACGGAACTTTCTGGCAAGTCCTCGGTTATCTGAGTGGCTGTTGGTTTGCAAACAAGGCTAGGTGTTACTCTGATCATAATTGTTGGCCCGATCAAATATCCCTGGTCGTTATAACTTTTCTCCTGTGTTTGTAATACTAAGTCTTCAGTATCTACAATCACAGGCGGGGGCTAGGGGGATATGTTCATAATATGAAACGACATAAAATAAAAATATATTCATTTTCAAAAAATGAATTTCCATGTGCATTGCATTGTATACAACTGTTTCTGTACAGGTATAGGGATCATTCGATCCCAAGCTCAGTCAGGAGCTTATCTACAAGGGGACTAATCTCCTCCATGACGGCCTCTAGCTGTTCTTCACTCTTGACTTCAACCGGTCCCACCAATGGATTCAGATCTGCATCTGGGCCATGGTGAAGACGAACCCGGCTGAGGATGGCGGAAGCGGCTGACCGAACTCTGGTTCTGATCGCCTCTTCTCGTCGCTGCATATCCTCAGGGAGATACTCAAGAAGTGACTCCGCTTGGGCCATGACTAGCGCATACCAGTCATCTTGGCTGAGATTGTCTCTTGTGGTTTTGACCACATCAGCCTTCAGAAGATGAGCCACTGTCTTCAGTTTTTCGAAGACTGAACGGCTCAGCTTTCCAATCGCCTTTTCGGAGGTTTGGATAGAATCCTGGAGGAGTTTATTGTCCTGGCTGAGTTGCTTTATTTGACCAGCTTGCGCTGCAACGAGAGAAAATATTACTCACAGGTTATGAGGACAAGTATTCCTAATCAGGAATCGACTTACCAGCAAGTTGTGACCGCAGTTTGTTGTTTTTGATCTCTTGGTTCCTAGCCACTAAGAGCGAATGAAGCTTGATTGTGGCCACTTCTTTGTCCAACAATGCCACCTTTCTGTAGTAAAACAGAAGGAGTGGTCATAACCAATTTGTATCTTTACAAATTGAAGAGTAATAGTCCTTACCTGCACAAGCTGTCTCGTTCTTTTTGTATGGCCTCCATGCTTGCCACCGTAGCACGCGATTGGGCCATCATCCGGGATAGTCCCTGCGATGCAAAAAAGGGAGTTAAAGGTGTCCTATGTACAATTCAGGCACCCTGAGGGAGGTTCGTCATACCTTCATAAACTCCTGTAAGGAGGCATCTTTCGGGCTAACGGGAAGACTCGTTGAAGGCCCGGAGGTGCCTACAGCAGGTACATATGGTGGGAGTGCCTGCTGGGCACTGCCCCCAGTCGCCATTGGTTGCGACTGGATCCTCACGCCTGTTTCTCCTCTCACGGCCTGGACGATTTCCTGGACCAAGGGGACGGAGCGCTCCTCACTGGAGGCTCCTGCACCAGCAGTCACTTCAACCCTCCCCGAAGTGGTTGAAGGGCTGGATGTTGTTTCTTTTCGCCTGATAAAGGAAAGAAGAATCAAACAATCACAATTTGTGACCATCATTTAAATATAATCAGGATAAAGGTTCTTACCTTATTTGAAATCCCATTAGCTTTTGAGATTTCAGGGGAGGCTTTCCTCGAGAGAGGGGACAATTGCTGCCCGTCCTGATCTTCCTCTTGGAGAACAAGGCATCTCCCCCCTGGGTATGTTCTTCGGTGAGCATTTTTCTAGGAAAGATAAAGAATAACGAGGAGAATCTTTACCTGGGCAATCGGTCCCGTTAGCGGGGCTGCATCCGAGGGCTTGGATGGCTCTTGAACTTCTGGAGCCGGCGCCTCGTTGGTGATCGCAGTAAGATCTGCGACCGCCTCCACTTCTGTCTGCGGGGGTGGAGGATTTTCCTCCCTGCGACTCACAGGAGTCATGGGGGGAAGCTCTTCTTCCTGTATAAGCATCAATTTATCAAATGCACAGGATGAATTGAAGAAAACGAGACTGTGAGAGAATCTTACCACGGTCATCCCTTCGACTAGGGAAGTGGAGGCAACTGGCCCTGAAGTCTCGGGGGCTTCAGGGGCTGGGGTGTTGTCTGCGGTCACGAGGCTTTCGGTGGCAGCAGGGTCTGCTACAACCGCCTCTGCAGCGGCCGTTGTTTCGGCGGAATGAGTTGGAGCATCACCGGATGGAGAGCCCGCAATCTTCCTCCTCCGGTGAACTAGAGGGACTTCATTGCCTTCCTCCTCCTCGCTCCCCTCCCCCTGTACGACGAAGAAGTAATTCCAGCTTGCACCTAGAAAGATTGGAGGGACATGATATCTTACCGCAGTTTTTCTGGCGGTAGGAGGAACGCTTCGTGAAGACTCTTCCCCAAGATTTAGCCTTGATTTCTTGGGGGCAGGATTCCTCGTCCTAGGTCTCAAGGAGACCTTCTTCACGTATTTTGTTGTTGGCTTCCCCAGGGAACCAACGTTCTCGCTGGGAAACGTCGCCTCAGCAAACCTCCCTAGAAGCTGTTCTCATTACAACGGAATTCGTGCTGGACATACATGAAACCAACAAAACAGAGGCCAAGTGAGAAATGTACCTTTCGGCGCTCCTGTTTAAGATCGTCACCGGCGTGAATCAAGCTTTGGGGACGAGGCGATCCCCTGGGGCCTTCTACCTCGGCGTTGTACGCCCGGAGAAGGTAGTTAGTCCGCCTCTCAATCTCGGCAGAGGACAGAACTGTTCCCAGACACAAATCAAATCAATGCATTTCAAAAATGGCAAAAGGATTTCAGTGATAGAAATGAATACCTTCATTATAGTCCAGGGTGCTGTCCGCCATGGATTTGATTTCCCAAGCCGGATGAGCCCTTTCACGCAGGGGGCTCACCCGGTTCTTCACAAAGTCTCGGATGACGTCCCGTGCTGTCAATCCTTCTCCGACTAACTGAAGAATCACCTCGGCATGCTTCATGAACTCTGTGTTCATCGTCGGGAGAGTGTCCAACTCGCTCGGCTTCTCCGGCCGCGAGTTTTCAAACCACAACCCGCTCTCGGTTGGCGGGGTGCAGTAAAGCCATTTCTGGTGCCACCCGTGCACCGAGTCTCGCAGGGGTGGGAAGGGATACTCCTTCTTATCCCTTAGCCGGAAGTAAATGCATCCGGCAGTGTTGGCGCTCTTCGACCACGCCGAAAAGTAAAATCGCCGGAAGAGATCCACGCTGGGATACGCTCCGACGAACGCCTCGCACAGGTGTTGAAATACCGCCAATATCAACACTACATTTGGGTGGAGGTTGATTAGCTCCAACCCGTAGTGCTCGAGGACATCCTTCAAGAACCGACTCTCAGGGAATCGGAACCCGCAGCGCAAATACTCTTCGAAAACCACCAACTCGCCCTCTCGGACGGTCGGGGTTTCTTGATCCTTCTCCGCGGGCCGCCAGTTTATTAGCAACCGCGGAGGAAGGATCTCTTCCTTCTCCAATGCCAGTAAACTCTCCTCGGAATGGTGGATGGATCGGCTCCAAGACGCCATTTTTTGGTGGAGAGTTGAAGGAAAGATTGGCGAATTTTGGGAAAGATGAAGGCTGAGGAAGAATGAGGGTTTTGTGCGGCGGGAATGTTAAGGGTTTTTGGCTGAGTGGCTTCTCCAGGAAGACACCTGCTCCTTTTATAGACCCGAGGAGACGTATTAATGTGAGTAACGTTCCACTCAAACGTTCCACCGAATATTTTATTCGTTCATTTCCCATAATGGATACTGTCTCTGGCGGACCCGATAAAGTGTTCAGGCATCGGATCTAAAACAAAAAGACTTCTTTGTTTTAGAAACTGAAACTGCAAAGGAACTGAAAAGTTTTCAGTGCTTTTCAGAGTACGTTTTGCCTTTATATGCCTTGGACATTTTTACAAAAAAAATCCTACGACCCAATTTTTGGACGTATGGATGTATTTTGACCGGATTGTGGTATGATCGAGACCCTGTTTTAAGCTCCGATTCTAATCGAAGTAACGGTCTGATCGAGCCTCAATTCTGGTCGCAGTATGTTTCAATTCTAACCGCGGCTTTAAGTCTGATCGCAGTATCAGATCTGGTCGCGGTACTTTTATAAAAGCATGATTCTGATCGCATAGACGGAAATTTCCCTGTGTATGAATGGTCGTGAAGGCATTACTCATGACCATATGTTCACACAGAAGATGTAAAGAATACTCATATAAAAAAGAAAGTCTTATTTTTTGCATTCTTTACATATAAAAGGGATACCGGCGACCAAAATGTTGACCTGATCCGAAAGAAGTTTGCAAAGTTCTCCCAGGGACATATTGTTGTCAGTAGGATCTACGCTGACAACCCCAAGAGAACTAGCAACTAACCTAAGCCTATCTACGTCATCCCTAACAAGAGGTACACTTCTGTTCCTAATTAAATCGGAGAGTTCCCGCTGTTGCTGAGCATGGTCCCTCTCTCGACGGAACTGGTGCGCCTCTTCATGGGATCGTTCAAAACATTCTGCCAGGTGCAGAATCGCCTAAGACATTTCTTCGGTCTTCTTCTCCAGGGCATTCTTCTCCTCCAGAAGATTATGTCCGAAAGGAAGAGATGGAGCAGCAGAAGGCTGATCACTGGGGCCTCCAATCTCCTACATTTGCAAAAATTAATGGTGCTAACTATAACTATCAGCAAAAAGGGAGAAAGATTGTTACCTGTCTCTGCTCATGACACGTTGATGTAGCCATCCTGAGAAGTTGATCATCCGATAAAACTGGATGATCATCAGATGGAGGAAGTACAACCTTCCCACCAGAAGATGGCTCCCCCAACACAAGTTGAGGATTTTCTGATCGAATAGCCACCGCTTGCTGACCAGAAAATCGATCACCCAAACAAAAGCAAGGAGTGCTAGAGAAGAAAGCTGAAGGAAAAAAAGATGACTGCTCATCTTCTACCTTTGCTCTGATGGAAGATCCTTCATCAACCTTGGGTTTCTTCCTTGAAGGAGATGGATCTTCAGGCATTTGAGGCTCTTGCTTGCAAACTTCCTCTTCATCACTTTCAATCTCGATGATGCTGTGATCTGCCATTAGGAGGTGTATGAAGAGAAGAATGAAGGTGACTTCAGAAAAAACTTAACCGTGAGAAGAAAGTTGTGAGGTTTTGCAAAACAAAAGACCCGGTATTTATAACCAACAAGGTGACGGTTCACATTCTAAATCACCTCGGGTTTTTAAAAGCATTTACAATTTCACCTCGGGTTAAAAAACATTTTGACAGTACCAGCATTGCCTGTCACGTAATACCCAGAGCCCGTCTCGGGGAACCAACCGACCCACTTAGTGCGCCACTAGGCAGGGGATTTGAAGAGTCGGGTTAAAAATCCGATGCATGACTTTAAATTCGAAATAAACACGTCCCTTCGTTTTCTTCGAATTTGGGGGCTAGCTGACGAGGATTGACACCCGAGTTAGTTCAAATAAATGCACTGTTGGTTCAAGGCAGATTCGAGCCAGACACGTGCCTAGCGGTGCGGACTCAAGTCATTCTGAGAAGCATCAGCCCGAGGTCGTAGGCTTTGCGCGATCAGGTCGCAGGCTTTGCGTGATCAGACCACAGACTTCGCGCGATCAGGACTTCGTGTGCTATACGCGAACAGAATGTCTGAGATGTTGCGCGGTCAGCCAACATCCCGTGGTCAAAGTGTTCTCGACCAGGGTACTTGGAGTTCATCTGTCCGGCTGTCCCTATAGCGGGAATATTCCAAGCATCCCGAAGATTCCTCCACGTGGAAAACCAACCGTCGGGAGGTTAATACGTGCAGTTATCCATGAATAACACGTGTTTAACCTGCGTGGAGGTTAAGAGCAGTTCTCTAAAAACCGCATCCAACCATCCAAAGTAATTGTTTGATGCAGTTACGACTTGACACCCTTTCGACAAGTATAAAAGGGTGGCAAGGTACATCAAACAGAAGAGAACCATCCATTTGGTAGATCAAGACCTCTGATACAAGTGAGATACAACGCATCTCAACCACTCAAACAGCCAAGTCTACGGCCTAGATTAGATAATATTTGCAAGTCTCCTAGGGCTTCTTTTTGTACACTTACATAGGAAAAACCTTCGCCTATGAAGGTTTCTTCCCGCTAGTTTGTAAACCTTTATCACATATAGTGAAATCCTAACAGGACGTAGGGCTTTTACTCCCACCATCGAGGGCCCGAACCTGTATAAACCTCTCTGTGCTCCTGTTCTCCATTTTTGTACATACCTTCCCGAAGGGTCATTTTGAAAGGTCTCGCTATTACAAATTCTGCATAAGTTCGGCTGAGGACTCCTAGTCCGAATCGTCGACAATAAGTATATCAATTTTTTTCTAAATTCTAAACGACCATACGGCTAAACCTCACTGCCTGGTCCAGATCCACCAACACGGCGCACGCCGGCACATGGCCTCTGTGGCTCTGCCCCTCCGCCCCTCTGCCATCTTCGCCTCCAGTCGATGCCGACACGCTGCACGAGTCCTCCAATCGACACTCCTCGTCTTCCTCCTCTGTTGCCTTCACCTCCAGTCGAGGTCAGCACGCGACTCCACCCCTCCACTACCTCCTCCTCCAATCGACACTGGCATGCGTCCTCTGCCTCCAGTAGACGCCATCATGCGGCTCTGCCCTTTGCCACTTGAGCCTCCAGTTGACGCTGGCACATAGCTCCACCCTCTACTACTTGCGCCTCTAGTCGACGCTAGCACATGTCCTTCACCTCCTCCACTACCTCCATCCTCCAGTCGACGCCGGCATGCGGTATATAACTAAACCTACGCCTCCAATCGACGCCTCTAGATGATAGTTATTCAGTAGTTCACTAGTTCAGTAGTGCTCAAATCTGGTTATTGTGCTATACTGCTAGTTCCATGTGTTAGTGATTTGCTATTGAGTTTCCATCAAAGTTTTGTGGAGAAGCTGTTGTTGAAGTTGCTGTAGTGCTATCTGTGTGTATTGCTGTATTGATGTATGTTTCTTTGTATTGCCAACTGGGGATGATGTATTGTTGTATGTGTTGCTGTCAGTGTGTGAGACTTTTTGTTGAGTTTTCAAAGTTTATGATCAAATGATGTATTTTATTCAGTGATCTATTTTGGAATCAACTAGAATAAATAACCCTAGAGTTCAGTGGAACATTTAGAATACTTATGGTGGTGTGTATGAATGATGTATGAAAAATTTTATTTGATGTAGTATGAACTCTTTTATTATATATTCTCGTTATGTATGAACTCTTTTATTATATTATCCTTTATGACTATTTTATTTTGTATAGTATAACCCTGCTTTTATTCTATTATTCTTGTTTGTTTTTGTATCATAACCATATTCATTTTGCAAATATCCATGTTTTTCACTACTACAGAATTCATTATCACAGTCGGGTCAAAACAGTCATCACAGACGGTTCTTACCCGTCAGTGATATTCGAGTCAGTGATAATCATGTACTATCACTGACGGTTTTGAACAGTCTGTGATCTTTCCCTTCACAGACTGTTATAAAATCAAAACCGTCTATGATACTCATACTACACAGACTGTTATAACCTCAGAACCGTCTGTGATACTCCTAATACACAGACTGTTATAACATCAAAGCCGTCTGAGATACTCATACTACCACAGATGGTTTTGATCTCAGAACCATCAGTAATAATATGAGTATCGCAGACGGTTCTGATGTCAAAACCATCTGGGATACTCACATTATCACAGACGGTTATGAAATCATAACCGTCTGTGATACTCAAATTATCAGAGACGGTTATAACCTCAGAACCGTCTGTGATACTAACATTATTACTGACGGTTCTGATGTCAAAACCATCTAGGATACTCACATTATCACAGACAGTTATGAAATCATAACCGTCTGCGATAATCACATTATCAGAGACGGTTATAACCTCAGAACCGTCTGTGATACTCAAATTATCAAAGACGGTTATAACCTCGGAACCGTTTGCGATACTCACATTATTACTGATGGTTCTGAGATCAAAACCGCCTGTGATACTCATATTATCAGAGACGGTTATGACCTAGGAGCCGTCTGTGATAGCGTCCTTGTCACAGACGGTTGTTTTAGAACCGTCTGTGTATTTAGAGTATCACAGAAGGCTTTGAATTCAAAACTATCTGCGAATTGTCATTATCAGCGACGGTGGTAATCTTGGAACCGTCTGTGATTGTTTCCTTGTCACAGACGGTTTATAATCTCAGAACCGTCTGTAATAGTGAGATATCACAGACGGTTTTTAGGTCAAAACCATCTGTGATAGTGTTATAATCTCAGAACCGTCTGTGATAGTGTGATATCACAGACGGTTCTGAGGTCAAAACCATCTGTGATAGTGATAGTGTGATATCACAGACGGTTTTTAGGTCAAAACCATCTGTGATAGTATCATTATCGGCGATGGTTATAATCTCAGACGGTTTGTAAGATCAAAACCGTCTGTGCATATTAATATTATTTTTAATAAATTTCTTTTTTTTTGGTGGCTAGCCCATGTCCTCTGTACAAATAGCATTTCATATATACAGTTCATGAATTTCATACATGCACAGTACTCAAATATATACAGTCTCATATATACATGCACACAACTTAGAAACATGTACAATAGCATTTCATATATACAGCACAGAACTCAAAAATATGTACAATTGAGATTGAACAAATAAATGTAATCGACAATTAAAGTCAGTGTGTTAGATGTACAAATAAATGTAAGGCCGCACTAATACGAACCTTGCGGGTCCCTAAACTTCCCCTTGGTTGATATGACCTCTGCAAGGAAAAACTCAGCGAGCATCCCTCGAACAATACCAATCTCCCGAGGGTCAAAGCTTTCCGAAGGGAAGTCAACCCCCTACAGCAAGAGTTGGTACAGAAAAAATTAGCTCAATGCAGTTGTAAATTCTGTCATATCGATACAAAGGGGAGCAGTTGTATACCTCGGGGAAATCTGGGCGGTGAGGGGTGATGATCAGGTCATACATGTGGCGCATCACGTAGAACCCACATGTATTGTCGTCCGGCTGCTGATGGCACTGCCAATTTACAGACCGAGAGTTAGCTGGGGACACGTTATAAAGTAAAACAAATGCCAGTTGAAATTTGTACCGAAAATTGTAACCACTAAAACTTATCGGCTCGCCGCTCGTGTTGTCGCCCTCCCTCGGCAAAGTAGTTCGTGAAAGCCCTCTAGATAGTCAAAATTGACAGTTTGAGAATAGTCAAAATTCACAATTTGAGGACAGTAAATCTAGATGCATGCAAGACAGGTCCACATGAACATCATCACCTTTCGAATACATCTCGTGCGCCGCAATACGAGTACCCTTTCCTCCGCAATGAATCAAGGTAGAACACCTTGTTCCTTTTCGGAATAAGTAGCAGCAGGATCCAGTGGTAGCTACATGTTACACGTAAAGAATTAAAAATTTAATCTAAGTTTGGGGGTGTGCACATGGAGACACTAATCTACGGGTGAAGTACTGATGAAAGCACTCACCTCTGGTTGTAGGGTACAAGTATGTACTCCTTGTCGACCTGAGCAAGCAACCCTCTTTTGATGTAGTCGACAACAAAGTTTGCGTCGGTCCTAAACATCACCTCGGCGACCATCTGGGAGGCCAAGAAACCAATAGGTATGCCCTCAGATTTGGCATAGCTGGTCATGCAGCTGCACGGAAGTAACCAATTAATAAATGACATATATCCGTATATGCACGAACAGGCGTAGGATAGTAGGATACTTACAGCACCCAAGACCGTAGGACTGACAAGTCGAGCGCATCTTTGTTCAGTAAATTGTGCAGGTCTTCGAAGGTCACCGGGTAGGTCCCAACATCGTTATGGAACTCTGCCACGGTGTACTTGACCATGATGTGCGTCGGACGCTGCGTCCTGGTCTGGTTTGTCCTCCTCATGTACCATGCATGCAGGCTCTGGCATGCTAACCCCATGCTCGAAATTGCGGTATCGGAGGCCATGGGCATCCCCAGAGCGAATGGCATGAGAGCTGGCGCACTCTTCTCGCTCTCCTTCGTTGGGCTCTTCTTTGCTTTTCCCCTACTAGCCAGCTTCTTGAATGGTTGCCTCCTAGTCGGAGTCAGCTTCGTCATCGGACCCATTGGTTGGCTTCTCGGAGGGGTCGGCTGGCTAGTAGGCCGTGTGTCGGTCTGTGATGTCTGTGATGTAAGAACCTACGTATTAGGATACTAACTCTCCGGGCTATTATTACAGTACGAATTATGAAACTGGTGGGGTAATTATCTCATCCAGGACGATGTCTTTCTTGGACCATTGCACGAACGTGTGCACCGCATCCCCGAGAGTGGTAATCTCGTCGTTCGGCGGCTTCTCCAACGGAAAACCCTTGCAATGGTCAAAGACACTGTCCAGCTGGACCCGTGCAAAACCCTCACATAGAGGGGCACCGTGGATTGTGGCCCCCGTCGTGCATGGTTGCGCCATCCCACGGCCAGCCTTGATTGGAAAGAGACCGGCCAGCACCATAAGCTTGCAGGAGGCGGGTTCCTACAAACAGTGCACATTAACATATTGAATTTCACCGCTTTTCACTTTTGAATGAATTAACATAGACAAACGGTCATTACCTGCAGAAAGTCCACCAAATACTTTGGAGAGGGCTCTGTCTGCGAAGACCCCGGCGCAGACGTGCAGCTACTACGGTGGCCAAGAATCGGGGTCGGTACTTCTGCTTCTACAAGGGGGTTGCCCTGGGTCGCCTTTCTTAGCTCTTCATACATGGACCGCATCTCCGACAACTACTGCAGGAGTGCTTTGTCCCGAATAGCGAACTCTGATCGCATCTCCTCCTTGAGCCGTTCATCGCGGGCTTGGTGGGATCTCTTTCTCCTCTTAGCCGCCTCCTCATCATCAGGGAAACCATGCCTCCAAGGCATAGTGGCACCGAGGCCGCGCATGTGACCTGGATGCTCCTTGTTTCCTAGCGCCGCTGTGAGGATGTCCCTGTCACTCCTCGGGTCGAACTCTCCGGATGCCGCCTGTGCAGTCAGCGTCACCTGCAACAGGAGAACTTAGCAATACAACCCATTGCATGCGTGTTACGAGGATAGTACATGATCGGACAATCTTACCAACCGGTCGATCACTTTCCTGTCCGTAGGGTTATTCACAGAGACGCTTCAGGAGGAGGTCATCGTCGATCTTGCTCGGCACTAATTACGGGCGCGCACGTCCGTTATGCCCGCATAAGAACTGCCGGCCGAAGAGTGGGAAGCCTATTCGTCCTGCTTCCTCCACAACGCCTTCTTCCCCACATACCCACCACTGCCTAGTCTGTGTGGGTGGGTATTCTTGGCCTGGTTAGCCTGGCCCTTCGCACTAAGCTCCTGGAACTCTGGCTTGGCCTTCATCTCAACGAACTGCTACCATGCCTCAGGAGTCACGAAAGGGAAGTCATCGAAGGGGGTCTTCAACTCCTTCACATAGCGCCTGACAAGGTGGCTCTTGAAGTTCCTCCACGCCTTGTTTATTGACATCAGTGTCCCCCGGCGGATGGTGAAGTGGCGATCCTCGGGAATGTGAAACGCCGCCCGCATTTCTTCCCACAACGCATCCTTGCACTCTGGGGGCACTTGACCCCAGTCGGAGGTGGTGATGGGCACCCGCTCCCTTGCCACATTGCCGCATAGTGAGCGGTACTGACCGACAAGTTTGTCCGGAGCTTCCGGCACACCATTGTCATCGAACTGGACGTGCTGCCTTTCCCGCTTGTCCAGACGAGCGCATATCGTCTGGCCTCGCCCCTTTCTCTTCTGCGGCTGGGTCACGGTGGACGCGGCGACCTCCAGCCCAGGCGTCTCATCGCCAACGAGGTCACTCTGACTCCCCGAGTGGTGCATTTCGTCACCAGACATATCAGTTCCTAACATAAGTGAAAGAGAGAACAATTTAAGTAAATCTGCAACTAATAATTCTATAACAAAACCCATATACTTATAATTAACCAAGAATGACAGAAACGGTGGGGAGGTGATGGAGGTGATCACGTCGGAAGGCGGGAGGGCGATGGAGGTGATCGCGCCTGACGGTGGAAAGGCGATGCAAGTGATCGCGACGGACGGAGAGGGGGAGATGGAGGAGATCGCGACGGACTGTGGGGAGGCGATGGAGGTGATCGCGACGGACGGTGCAAGGGAGGAGAGAGCTAGGGTAAACAGTTGCGAATTCTGGAAATGAGCGGGACAAAGCCCGCCTTGAACTATGTACCGCGTAGAGATTATCATAGTCGGTCCACTATTCACAACCGTCTGTGATATTATTATCACAGTCGGTTCTCACGTCAGAACCGTCTGTGATAATCTCCATAGTGATAATCTCTAGAGAGATTATCACAGACGGTTTTGAGTTGAGAACCGACTGTGATTGAGATTATCACAAAACGTTTGGACTTGAGAACCGATGGTGCACGTTAAGAACTCAAAGCGTCGGACACTGTTGGGAATATCACAGTCGGTTCTATATTCATAACCGTCTGTGATAATATTATCACAGTCGGTTCTCAAATAAAAACCGTCTGTGATAATCTACATAGTGAGAGATTATCACAGACGATTTTGAGTTGAGAACCGACTGTGACTGAGATTATCACAGACGGTTTGGACTTGAGAACCGACCGTGCACGTTAAGACTTGAAGCATTAGAGGCGCTGTTGGGAATATCACAGTCGGTTCTATATTCATACCCGTCTGTGATAATTCATAACCGTCTGTGATTATCTCTCTATTGAACGTAAGTTTTACAACTTGAAACCGATCTGTAGCTCTTCAACTCTGAATGCTCGAAAACTTGTTTTAAATGAACACTCAAATATTTCAAATGTAGTCCAAATGCTCTGTAAATTGGTTACAGTGTACGTAGATCCGAAAATTGGTTACAATGTGGAGCATGCTCAAATAAATTTAACATACATGTGGAGCATGCTCAAGTTAATGTTACATGGGGACTTTGACCGACAATTTCCACATACACAGCCATGTTATCCTCAACTTTCCACTTGCTGTGGCCCTGCAAAGACGAGAATTACAGGAGATATAAGCTATACCGATGGAAACAGAGAGATAAGGACGTATGGCTGATTACCTTTAAAGTATAACTCTTGTTGATCCATACGCACGTAACTGGTTTCATCGGCGTCTTCAGTATCGACCTGTACGCCATCTCCAAATAGAGGAATCTCATCAAATTGATTGTATTCTTTCTCGTCTACGACATTTTCAACTCCAACAATCCTTCTCTTGCCATGAAGGACGACGTGCCACTTCTTATTGGCCGGGTCAGTGACATAAATGACATGAATGGCTTGCTTTGAAAGTATGAATGGCTCATCTTTATAAGCAACTCGATCGAGATCCACAGAAGTGAAACCGTAACTGTCAACCTTTACACCCTGTGGGATTTGGACCCATCGGCATCGAAACAAGGGAATCTTGAACAGTACGTGATCGAGCTCCCAAATTTCTTCAATGAACCCATAGTACGAGTTCAATCCACGTACTACCGTTGTTGGGCCAGTCTCGCTGAACTCCTCATGGAAAGCTTCTACGCTCACTCCACTATTTTGCACAGCGCTCTTTCAATTTTGAGCTTTCGTGTAAAATGTGTACCCATTGATGTCGTATCCCTGCCATGTCTGTACAGTAAATGTGGACTCTTTTGCCAACCATTTAAGATTGTCACTTGTGGACTCTCCGATGATTCGCACTTTCATCCACGCGTTGAATTTACTGTTATGTTCTCCCGTGATCCAAACCTCAGATCGGTGAGGATTGTCTTGTCGTAGCATCTCGTTGTGCTCGTCGATGTACGGAGACACCTCCGTCATGTGTTGCAAGACCCAAAAATGAACTTTCGAGTACATATCGAAATCAGGAGTGATGGCTCTCCATCCAATAGTGCCAACACCATCAAGCCTCCCCTCGTGACGAGACACAGTAACTCCTATTGCTTCTACCTCGGCCATGTAATCGACGCAGAACTCAACAACCTCTTCCGCTGCATAACCTTCGACAATGCTACCCTCGAGCTGGGACCGATTCCTCACTTAGGCCTTAAGTACACCCATGTACCTCTCGAATGGATACATATAATGTAGGAACACGGGTCCACATATCTTGATTTCTCTGACAAGGTGGACGGTGAGATGGACTATGATATCAAAAAATCGATGGAGGAAAATACATCTCAAGCTGACAGAGAGTTCGAACCATCTCGCTCTACAGAGAATCCAGTCCATCGGGATCAATGACCTTGCAAGAAACTACATTGAAGAAAAAACACAGCCTCGTGATCGTCTCTCTGACCTTATGCGGCAGAATACTCCGGATGGCAACAGGAAGCATTTGTGTCATCAACACGTGACAATCATGAGACTTATACCCAACAATTTCAAATCTCCCATGGACACAAGTTTTTTCATATTTGCAGAGTAACCCGATGGAACTTAATTTAACACCATAGAGACACTTACAGAGTTCTGTCCTCTCAGCCTTGCACCAAGTGTAGCATGCAGGGGGGAGGTATATACGGCCTTTATCGTCCTCTCTCGGTGCTAGCTCGGGCCTGATTCTCATTTTGATCATGTCACGCCGCACATTGACGCCATCCTTTGTGTTCCCTGGAATGTTCAGCAATAGGCCGATTAAACTGTCGCAAACATTCTTCTCTACATGCATGACATCAGTGCAATGACGAACCTCTAAATGCTCCCAATACGGTAAGTCCCAAAATATCGATCTCTTCTTCCAAGAGTTCTTCGTGCGGGGTTTCAATTTACGACCCTTTCCAAACACAACATCTATGTCCTTCACCCGTGAGTAAACATCTTTCCCGCGCGTAGGCTTCGGGGCTGAACCATCTTCCTTGTGCCGTCAAATTCCCTCTTCCTCTTACGATACGCGTCATTCTTCGGAAGAAACCTACGGTGACGCATGTACACTATTTTCCTGCAATTCTTCAGCCACACGCTCTCAGTCTCATCTTCGCAGTGGGGGCAGGCTTTGGCTCCTTTCATACTACGGCCCGACAAATTTCCAAGGGCAGGGAAATCATTGATGGTGCAGAATATCATAGCACGTAGGATGAAGGTCTCTCGTTTGTATGTGTCCCATACCTGCACCCCTTCGTTCCACATTGTTAGGAGATCCTCTATCAATGGTGCTAGGTACACATCAATATCGTTTCCGGGTTGTTTTGGTCCTGAGATAAGTAGAGACATCATGATATACTTGTGCTTCATACACAACCAAGGAGGAAGGTTGTAGATACACAAAAGAACCGGCCAAGTGCTATGCCGACTGCTCATGTTACCAAAAGGATTAATTTCATCGGTACTCAACCCGAACCTTATATTCCTCAATTCTGCTCCGAAGTTAACAAATTCCCTGTCGATGTTTCTCCACTGCGAAGAATCAGCGGGGTGTCTCACCTTTCCATCCTTCTTCTGGTCTTCCGAGTGCCAACGCAGTAATTTTGCCTCTTTACGGTTTGCAAACAAACGCTGCAAGCGGGGAATGACGGGCAAATACCACAACACCTTAGCAGGAGGTCCTTGCTTTATCTCAGCGCAGTCACCGTCGTCGGTTCGATCCTTACGCTTATAGCGGGATGCGCCGCACACCGGACAAACATGCATATCTTTGTAGTCGTTACGGTAAAGGATGCAATCATTAGGGCATGCGTGTATCCTTTCTACTTCCATTCCCAAAGGACACAACAGCTTTTTCACTTGATAGGTGTTTTTTGGCAACTCGTTTCCTTCCGGGAGCATGTCCGCCAAAAGATCTAACAGTTCCGTGAAACTCTTGTCGGTCCAGCTATTACTTGCCTTCAATTTTAACAGTTCAAGCGCAGAGGCCAACTTTGTGTACTTTGACTTGCAACCAGGGAACAACGGCTTTTCTGAGTCCTCAATCAAGAGCTTGAATTTGCCAAACTCCCTTTCACTATAATTTCCTTCCACATCACGCAAAGTGTCATCTAAATTGTCATCCTCTGGCATATCCTCGTCGAAGTCGTTGTTCGGATCCGACATGTCCTGTTCCTCAACTTGAGTGGCACTTGTTTCTGCAGTTGGCTCTTCTCCATGGTGGACCCAACACGTGTACCCCTTTTTGAAACCACGTCGGATCAACTGGGCGATAATTTGAGATGAGTTGGTGAACATCTTAAGATTCTGGCAGTCTACACAAGGACAGTACATATATGGTAAACCCTTCTTCGCCATGTCTTGCTCAGCAACCTTTTGGAAATCAAAAACACCTTTCATGTATTCATCACCCACTCGGTTGTCATTATACATCCAGTCTCGGACCATCTGCAATTAATCAAATTCATACACATGCTAATTAGTAATACTCTATGTACAGTCGACACACAATAAATTATATAAATCTAGCTAGCTAGTGTTTGATGCGGAGTTTGCGTATAAATAGTTAACTACTACTTGAACTGCAAGCAATTAGTTGGGGGCGTGGATAACACACATCATAAAGCAATTAAATAGCTACAGTACAGGTCGAAAATGAGTTACAACCAAGATTTGCTACTGTAGCTTTCCCTCCCTCTCACTCTAATTTGATTAATCAATGGAGATCGATATTGATGATGAAATCAAGTAATGTGTATGCCTTGGGAGCAAGTACCAACCTTGGATCCTCAAATTTTTGCCCCCAAATGCTCCCCTGGCCTTTCGAGATTTCGCTCTTCCTTGCCCCAAATCTCTTCGAACTGGACAGTGTATGTCGAGCAAGAGTGTACGACTAGCTCAAAACATCCGCCAAAAGACCTTTTATACCAAGTTCAATACAGACGGTTCTATATAATACCGTCGGTAATATCAGTGCATTTTTGAAGAACAGAATATCACTGACGGTTTTCACTTTATTAAACCGTCGGTAATATCAGTGCATTTTGTGTAGAACTACGACAGAAATATCACAGACGGTTATGAGCTCAAAACCGTCTGCTTTAATATCACAGTCGGTTTTTAATTAAGAACCGTCTGTGATAATTACAATATCACAGATGGTTCCGAGCTCAAAACCGTCCGCTTTACTATCACAGTCGATTTTTACTTCAGAACTGTCTGTGATTATCACAATCGGTTTTTACCTCAGAACCGTCTGTGATAATTATAAAATCAACACTCTGCTCTACTATCATAGACGGTGATAAGGTCCGAACCGTCTATAATATCCTGGATTGTTTGCAGTCAAACCGTTCGACTAGTGGTTAGTTGTTCCACTTGTTTTTCATATTTGGTTCTATCTTATTTTCAATGTTAGTATTTAAAAAAATGAACTTTGAGACTATTTGGTTTTATCTTGTTTTTCATATTTGTTGTATATATATGTCTGTGAATGTTCAAAGAATTTTGAGACTATTACAGTTGGTCCTGAAATTAAAACCGTCTGTAATGTTACTATCAGAGACGGTTTTGAGTTAAAAACCGTCTTGATTGCAGCAGTATTTTCTTATTAACATTTTCACACAGAACATCATTTGGCGATTATCAGTTACATAATCAATCGAAAAGCCAGATATATAAGGAAAAGAAATTTCTTATTTCTTACAATCTTTGCATACATAAGGGATACAAGCAACCAAATTAGCGTCGACCTATTCCGAAAGTAATTTACAAAGTTCTCCTAGGGACGTATTGGCATCAGTAGGATCTACACCGGCCGCCCCAGGAGAACTACCAATGGCTCTAAGACTATCTACATCATCTCTCTGCAAAGGAGTGGATTTGGCATCAGTACGATCATCCAAGAAATTAAAGATGATGATACAAAAAAAGGTGTTGAAGAGGGGATATTAGAAGGATTGTTGTGGATCTCCAAAGGTGGAGATGAAGCTGCAACTCATAGCACTCTGCCAAGTGCAAAATGGCAGAAGACATCCCCTCAGAACGCTTCTCCAGCGCCTCTTTTTCATTTTGGAGAGTTCTGCACAAGGTAGCTTTCTCCTCCTGCACATGCATGGGTTAGTTTTGAAAGACATAACAACCAGCAGAGAGGGTGAAGATGATTGCCAAGCTTCGGAGTGGATTTGGACGTGGAAGTGTGTGCCTTACGCCAGAAAGTTGATCATCCAAGAAAAGTTGATGATACAAAGGTGTTGAAGAGGGGATATTGGAAGAATTGTTGTGGATCTCCAAAGGTGGAGTCGATGCAACTGGAGGGGTTGCAAGGGGCAATGTGGCAACACAGGCCTCAGCACCCTCTAAAGTCTTCGCTACAGCTCCACTGGACGATCTTTCATCATTTCTGTCAAGGTATAAAAAATACCCCGGCAGGTTTGATGACGTGCGCAACACGTGTTCCTCAACGCGAGCTAACCGTGTGACGGGTCACCCCGCGTTGGACAATCTCAAAGATTGACTCAAGAGTTTATGGAGGTTCAGGCCTCAGTGGAGGCCCTAGTCCTGTCGACGTGCTCCCGACGAGCGTCGGCTAGGGGGCTCTCTCCCGGAGAGAGGGCTCCAGAGCACGCCTATTCGTTTTTTGGATTGAGTACAAATGAGTGTCTTAGGTTACAAGAGAGGGTTACAAGGGTATATATAGACCCCAAAAGATGCAAATTACTAAACTACCCCCGTTACAACCGTCGGATCGAGGGCAGGATAGTCTTTTGGGCTAGGTCCAGGGCACCGATCTTGGACACGTGGCGACCCTCGAAATCAGTGCCTCCCGGAGAAGGGGCTCCGGGGGGTCTCCCCCAGACCGGAAGAGGTGCGCCGAGGGAAGTCTCCCCCGAGCCCGGAGAAGGGGCTTCGGGCGAAGTCTCTCCCCAGCCCGGAGAAGGAGCTCCGGGAGAGGTCTCCCCCGAGCCCGGAGAAGGGGCTCCTGGAGAGGTCTCTCCCTAGCCCGGAGAAGGTGCACCGGGGGAAGTCTCCCCCGAGCTCGGAGAAGGGGCTCCGGGGGAGGTCTCTCCCTAGCCCGGAGAAGGGGCTCCGGGAGAGGTCTCCCCCGAGCCCGGAGAAGGGGCTCCGGGAGAGGTCTCTCCCGAGCCCGGAGAAGGGGCTCCGGGAGAGGTCTCCCCCGAGCCAGGAGAAGGGGCTCCGGGGGAGGTCTCTCCCTAGCCCGGAGAAGGGGCTCCTGGAGAGGTCTCCCCTGAGCCCAGAGAAGGGGCTCCGGGACGTCTCTCCCTAGCCCGGAGAAGGTGCACCGGGGGACGTCTCCCCCGAGCCAGGAGAAGGGGCTCCGGGAGAGATCTTCCCCGAGCCCAGAGAAGGGGCTCCGGGGGAGGTCTCTCCCTAGCCCGGAGAAGGGGCCCGGGAATGAGGGGGGATCCTCCTCCCCTCCTTGGGTGACGCTTGACATGCTAGTATTTTCCCCTAACAGAAGCCCCCTACAGCCCGGAGGACATTTGATGTCGTCGGGGGGTGCGATTTGTTTTTTAGGAGAAAATGGCCCTCTCCCGGCGCAACTCATCCTTTTCCAAGAGAGGAGCGCTATTTAAGTTAGCCATGTGTTGCCTCGATATCCGTGTGACCCTTCGTATTCACGGCGGGGATCCCTCGTGCTGACACATGGCAGCCATCGGGGGCACCTCAGCCCCATATATAAGGAGGGGCCCGCCTTTGGTAGGGCACACTTCTTCTCCTTAACCTTCATATTCCACCATATTCTGTCGACGATTCGGACTCGGAGTCCTCAGCCGAACTTATGCAGAATTTGTAATGGCGAGACCTTTCAAGGTAACCCTCCGGGAAGGTATGTAGAAGAATGGAGAACAGGAGCACCGAGAGATTTATACAGGTTCAGGCCCTCAATGATGGGAGTAAAAGCCCTACGTCCTGTTAGAATTTCACTATATGTGATAAAGGTTTACAAACTAGCGGGAAGAAACCTTCACAGGCGAAGGTTTTTCCTATGTAAGTGTACAAAAAGAAGTCCTAGGAGACTTGCAAATGTTCTCTAATCTAAGCCGTAGACTTGGCTATTTTTAGTGGTTGAGATGCGTTGTATCTCACTTGTATCAGAAGTCTTGTTCTTCCAAATGGATCGGATCCCCCCGTTTGATGTACTTCGCCACCCTTTTATACTGGTCGAAAGGGTGCCATGTCGCAACTGCATCAAACAGTTGTTTGGACGGTTGGATGCGGTTTATTGAACCGCTCTTAACTTCCAGGTAGGTTAAGCACGTGTTATTTGTGAATAACTGCATGTATTAACCTCCTAGCGGTTAGTCTTCTACGTGGAGGAATCTTCGGGATACTTGGAATATTCCCACTATAGGGATAACCGGACAGATAAATTCCAAGTACCTTGGTCGAGAATGTTCTGACCGCGGGATGTTGGCTGACCGCGCAATATCTCTAATATTCTGTTCGCGTATAGCATACGAACTTCTGACCGCGCAAAGCCGGCAGTCTGATCGCGCAAAGCCAGCGGTCTGGTCGCACGAGGCCAGCGACCTGATCGCGCAAAGCCTGCGACCTTAGGCTGATGCTTCTCAGAATGACTTGAGTTCGCACCGCCGGGCACGTGTCTGGCTCGAATCTGTCTTGAACCAACAGTGCATTTATTTGAACTGACCCGGGTGTCAATCCTCGTCAGCTAGCCCCCAAATTTAAAGAAAACGAAGGGACATGTTCACTTTAAATTTAAAGAAATGCATCGGATTATCAACCCGACTCTTCAAATCCCCCACTTAGTGGCGCACTAAATAGGTCGGTTGGTTCCCCGAGACAGGCTCTGGGTATTATGTGACAGGCAATGATGGCGCTGTTGAAATGTTTTTTTTAACCCGAGGTAAAATTGTAAAATGCTTTTAAAAGCCCGAGGCGATTCAGAATGTGAACCGTCAACTTGGCGGCTATAAGTACCGGATCTTTTGTTTTGCAAAGCTCCACAATCCCTTCCCACAGTTAAGTCATTTCTAAAGACACCTTCATTCTTCTCTTCATACACTTCCCAATGGCAGATCACAACATCATCGAGATTGAGAGTGATGAAGAGGAAGTTCTCAAGCAGGAGCCTGAAATGCCTGAAGATCCATCTCCTTCAAAGAAGAAGCCCAAGGTTGACGAAGGATCCTCCAGCAGAGCAAAGGTAGAAGATGAGCCCTCATCTTTTCTTCCTGCAGCTTTCTTCCCTAGCACCCCTTGCTTTTGTTTGGGTGATCAATTTTCTGGCCAGCAAGCGGTGACTATTCGGCCAGAAAATTCTCAACTTGTGTTGGGGAAGCAATCTTCTGGTGGGAAGGTTGCTCTTCCGTCACCTGGCGTCCATCTTTCCAGGATGGATACACCAACGTGTCGCGAGCAAGGACAGGTAACAATCCACATCTCCTTTTTGCTGATAGTTTATGGTTAGTATAACTAACCCTTGCAAATGTAGGAGATTGGAGGCCCTAGTGGTCAGCCTTCTACTGCTCCGCTTCTTCCCCTTAGACGGACTCTTCTGGAGGAGAAGAATGCCCTGGAGAAGAAGACCGAAGAGATGTCTTCGGCAATTCTGCATCTGGCAGATTGTTTTGAATGATCCCGCGAAGAGGCGCACCAGTTTTGTCGAGAGAGGGACCACGCCCAGCAACAGCGGGAACTCTCTGACTTGATTAGGAACAGTAGTGTACCTCTTGTTAGGGGCGATGTAGATAGGCTTAGATTAGTCGCTAGATCCCTGGGGGTTGTTAGTGTAGATCCTACTGACAACAACATGTCCCTAGGAGAACTTTGTAAACTTCTTTCGGATCAGGTCGACGCTCTTGTCGCCGGTATCCCTTTTACATGTAAAGAATGTAAGAAATAAAATTTCTTTATATACATACTCTTTACATCCTCTGTGTGAAAAACATGGCCATAAGCAATGTCTTTACGATCACTCATACACAAGTAAGATTCAACTTCTGCGATCAAGATCACACCTTTTACAAAGGCACCGCGACCATCTGATACCGCGATCAGACTTAAAGTCGTGGTTAGAAGTGAAACTTATCGCGAATAGACTTGAAGCTCGACCAGACCATTACTGTGGTCAGAATCAGAGTTTAATCGAAAGTATGGTCTCGATCATACCACAACCCGGTCAAAAGAATATCCATACGTCCAAAAATCAAGTCATAGGATATTTTCATAAAAGTTTTCAGGGTAGATAAAGGAAAAACGTCCTCTAAAAAACTCTGAAAAACTTTTCAGGCTTTTGCACCTTCAGTTTCTGAAACAAAGAAGTCTTTTTTGTTTCAGATCCGATGCCTGGAACACTTTAACGAGTTCGCCAAAGACAGTATCCATTATGGGAAATGAATAAAATACTGAGTGGAACGTTTGAACGAGAACATTAATGCGCCTCCTCAGGTCTATAAAAGGAGTAGATGTCTTCTCAAGGAAGCCATACAGCCAAAAACCCTCATTATTTCCGCCGCACAAAACCCTCGTTCTTCTCAGCCTTCGTCTTCCCCAAAAATCGCCAACTTTTCCTTTGATTCTCCACCACAAATGGCGTCCTGGAGCCGATCCATTCACCACTCTGAGGAGAGCCTAGTGGCATTGGAGAAGGAGGAGATCCTTCCTCCGTGGTTGTTAATGAACTGGCGGCCCGTGGAGAAGGACCAAGAAACCCCAACCGTCTAAGAGGGCGAGTTGGTAGTTTTTGAGGAGTACTTGCACTACGGGTTCCGATTCCCTGAGAGTCAGTTCCTGAAGGATGTCCTCGAGCATTATGGGTTGGAGCTGATCAACCTCCACCCAAACGCGGTGTTGATACTGGCGGTTTTCCAACACCTGTGCGAGGCGTTCGTCGGACTGTACCCCAGTGTGGACCTCTTCCGACGATTCTATTTCTCGGCGTGGTCGAAGAGCGCCAACGCCGCCGGATGCATTTACTTCCGGCTGAGGGATAAGAAGGAGTATCCCTTTCCACCCCTGCGAGATTCCGTGCACGGGTGGCATCAGAAGTGGTTCTACTGCACCCCGCCAAAGGAGAGCGGGTTGTGGTTTGAAAACTCGCGGCTAGAGAAGCCAAGCGAGCTGGACACTCTCCCGGCGATGAACTCGGAGTTCATGAAGCACGCCGAGGTGATTCTTCACTTAGTCGAAGAAGGGTTGACGGCACGTGACGTCATCCGAGACTTTGTGAAGAACCGGGTGAGCCCCCTGCGTGAAAGGGCACATCCGGCTTAGGAGATTAAGTCCATGGCAGACGGCACCCTGGACTATAACGAAGGTATTCGTTTCTGGCACCGAAAACCCTCATGTCTTTCTTGAAATGCATTCATTTTAACTTGTGTTTGGTAACAGTCATGTCCTCAGCCGAAATTGAGAGGCGGACTAACCACCTCCTCCGGGCGTAAAACGCCGAGGTAGAGGGTGCCAAGGGGTCGCCTCGCCCCCAAAGCTTAATTCACGCCGGCGACGACCTCAAACAGGAGCGTCGAAAGGTACATCTCCACTTGGCCTCTGTTTTGCAAGTCTTATGTCTGTCTAGCACTAATTCCATGTGAACAGCTTCTTGGGAGGTTTGCTGAGGCGACGTTTCCTAGTGAGAACGTCGGTTCCCTGGGAAAGCCGACGACCAAGAACGTGAAGAAGATTTCCTCGAGATCCAGGACGAGGAATCCCATCCCCAAGAAAATCAGGCTAAATCTTGGGGAAGGGTCTTCACGAAGCACTCCTCCTACAGCCCGAAGAACCGCGGTAAGATATCAGATCCCTCAGATCTTTCCAGGTGCAAACTGGAATTACTTCTTCGTCGTACAGGGGGAGGGGAGCGAGGAGGAGGAGGACGATGATGTCCCTCTAGTTCTCCGGAGGAGGAAGATCGCGGGCTCTCCATCCGGTGACGCTCCAACTCCTTCCACAGGGACAACTGCTACTGCAGAGGTGGCTGTGACCACCGAAAGCCCTGTGGTCGCGGATGATCCCCTGGCTCCTGAAGCCCCCGAGGCTTCAAGGCCAGTCACCTCCACTTCCCTGGTCGAAGGGACGACCGTGGTAAGATCCTCTCAGAGTCTTGTTTTCTTCAATCCCCCCTGTGCATTTGATGAGCTAGTGCTTATGCAGGGAGAAGAGCTTCCCCCTGTGACTCCTGCGAGTCCCAGGGAGGAAAATACTCCTCCTCCGCAGGCAGGAGCGGAGGTGGTTGTGCAAGATCCTGTGGTGGTTGCACACGAGGTGCCAGCCCCGGAAACCCAAGAGACATCGAGGTCTTCGGGTGCGACGCCGCCAACGGGATCGACTGCCCAGGTAAAGATTCTTCTCGTTAGCCTTTATCTTTCCCTTGAAAAAATAATGTTCATAGGGGAACACACACAGGGAGGAGCGGCCTTGTTTTCCAAGAGGAAGACCAGGGTGGAGGATAATTGTCCCCGTGCTCGAGGAGAACCTTCCCTGAAATCCCAAAAACTAATGGGATTTCAAAAAAGGTAAGAACCTTTATCCTGGTTGTATTAGAAACTATGGTCACGAACCGTGACCATTTGATTCTTCTTTTCCTTTGTCAGGCGAAAAGAAACAGCGCCCAGTCCTCCAACCACTTCGGGAAGGGTTGAAGTCACTGCTGGTGCAGGAGCCTCCAGTGAGGAGCGCTCCACCCCCTCGGCCCAGGAAGTCGTCCGGGCCGTGGGGGGAGAAGATGGCGCGAGGACCCAGTCGCAGTCAACGGCGACTGGAAGCAGTACCCAGCAGGCACTTCCTCCAACTGCCCCTGCTGTAGGCACCTCCAGGCCTTCGACAAACCTTCCCATCAGTCGGAAGGATGCCTCTTTACAGAAGTTCATGAAGGTATGATGAATCCCTCTCTGGGTGTCCTGAATTGTACATAGGACACCTTTAACTCCCTTTTTTGCATCACAGGAACTATCCCGGATGATGGCCCAATCGCGTGCTACGGCGGCGAGCATGGTGGCCATACAAATAGAGCGAGACAGCTTGCACAGGTAAGGATCATTACTCTTCAACTTGTAAAGATACAAATTCATTATGATCACCCCTTCTGCTTTACTACAGAAAGGTGGCATCGTTGGACAAAGAAGTGGCCACAGTCAAGCTTCATTTGATCTCAGTAGCTAGAAACCAAGAGATCGAGAACAATAAACTGCGGTCACAACTTGCTGGTAAGTCGATTCCTGATTAAGAAAACTTGTCTTCACCATATGCGAGTAATCTTTTCTCTTGTTGCAGCACAAGCGGGTCATGTAGAGCAACTCAGTCAGAACAATAAAATCCTCTAGGATTCTATCCAAGCTTCCGAAAAGGCGATTGGAAAGCTGAGTCATTCAGTCTTCGAAAAACTGAAGGCGGTGGCTCATCTTCTGAAGGCTGATGTGGTCGAAACCACACGAGACAATCTCAGCCAAGATGACTGGTCTGCACTAGTTATGGCTCAAGCAGAGTCACTTCTCGAGTATCTCCCTGAGGATACACAGCGACGAGAAGAGGTGATCAGAACCAGAGTTCGGTCAGCCGCTTCCTCTATCCTCAGCCTGGTTCGACTTCACCATGGCCCAGATGCAGATCTGAATCCATTGGTGGGACCGGTTGAGGTCGAGAGTGAAGAGCAACTAGAGGCTATCATGGAGGAGATTAATCCCCTTGTAGATAAACTCCTGACTGAGCTCGGGATCGAATGATCCCTATACCTGTATAGGAACAGTTGTATACAATGCAATGCACATGAAAATTCATTTTCAAAAATGAATGTATTTTTGTTTATGTTGTTTCATATTATAAACATATCCCCCTAGCCCCCGCCTGTGATTGTAGATACTGAAGACTTAGTATTACAAACACAGGAGAAAAGTGAATGTAACGACCAGGGGTGAGTGATCGAATCAACAATTAGGATCACTATAACACCTAGCCTTGTTTGCAAACCAGCGGCAACTCAGATAACCAAGGACTTGTCAGAAAGCCCCGTGTGCGTTGAGAAACGGCTTATTTAGGAGTGACTTATCTGAAAGTGGTTATGAGATCGGCCAGCGAATCCGACCAGGATGTTATAATGATCTAACCGCGGGCGACCAGCCCCCGAGCCGAATTCGTAGTGGATAAGCATAAAGGGAAATATTCATCATATGAAAGCAAAACATTTTTTATTTTATTTTATGAAAAAATGCTAATTGAACAGGAAAAATGGGGTTGAGTACTTACACGTAGAACTTGCAAAGTTGATCGATGTTCCAAGTATTGGACAAAATTCGACCATCCTCCATGGCTAACCGCGCAGATCCTGATCGCGGCACCGAGACCACAGTGTAAGGGCCTTCCCACTTCGGGGAGAATTTGTTGCGATTAGACTGATCTTGGATTTTTCGTAAGACCAGGTCACCCACGTGAAGACTACGTGGTCGCACCCTCTTACTGTGATACTTGCGCAAAGCTTGCAAGTATGCTGCGGATTTGATCAAAGCGCAATCACGCCTTTCTTCTAGGAGGATGAGGTCTTGTGACCGTTGTTCGGACTGATCAACTTGTTCGAATAGTTCTGTCCGAACAGATCCGATACTAACTTCCATAGGCAATACAGCCTCGGCCCCATAGACCAAATGGAAGGGCGTCTCACCAGTGGCTCGACTAGAAGTAGTTCGTAGTGCCCATAGAACGGTATAAAGCTTGTCTGCCCAAGCCCCCGAGCGAGTCTTAAGGCGATCGAAAACACGCTTTTTGATGCCTTGTAATATCTGCCCTTGGCCCGTTCTACAGCACCATTGCTTTGTGGATGTGCCACAGAAGCAAAGCACACCTTAGTTCCGATCTGGTCGCAGTAGTCGAGGAAAAGACCACTAGCGAACTGGGAACCATTGTCGGTGATAAGACGGTCTGGAACACCAAATCAAGTAACAATGTTCTTATGAAAGAACTTTTGTGCTGCTGATGCGGTAATATTTCGTACCGGTTCGGCCTCAATCCACTTAGTAAACGTGTCAATGGCTACGAACAGAAACTTGTACCCGTTGACCACTTGTGGCATAGGACCAACAATGTCCATCCCCCAAACCGCGAAGGGCCATGCGAGGGGAATAGTTTGCAACGCATAGGCAGGTTGATGGACCTGTCTCACGTGGAATTGACACTGAGGACACAATTTGACCATATGCTTGGCATCATCGAGTGCCGAAGGCCAGTAGAGTCCTTGTCGAAAAGCTTTTCCAACCAGTGTCCGATATGATGCGTGCGCACCGCATACACCATCATGTATTTCTTTCAAGAGGAATTTTCCTTCCTCCTGAGATATGCAACGCATGAATACTCCTTGAGTACCCTTTCTGTACAGGACCCCATCTATGAGCTTGTACAGACGCGCTTTTCGAATTAACCGATCGCTCTCGGTTTCGTCCTTGGGTAGGGTCCCATGTTCCAGATAGACTCTCAATGGATGAGCCCAATCTTGTTCCTGACCGAGGTTGGTAACGGAGGCTATTACCGGATCATCCTCAACTGAAGTCATGATCGAAGGACGGTCCAAGTGTTCAATGAACACTCCTGCCGGAGCGGATGTGCGTGAGGACCCAATTTTGGATAATTGGTCTGTGAGAATGTTGTCCTTTCGCTGGATGTATTGGACTTCGAAATGACTGAAGTGTTTTTCCAATCTCCTCACTTCCCCCAGGTAATGAGCCATTGTCTCATCGGAGGTGCTGTACTCCTTGTTTACCTGGTTTACGACCAGCTGTGAGTCTCCCCTCACCACTAATCGATGGACTCCGAGGAATTTTGCTGCCCGGAGCCCTGCAAGAAGACCTTCATACTCTGCTGCGTTGTTGGTCGCAACAAAGTGTAATTGGATGACATACTTAAGCTGTTCGCCCTGAGGCGTAACTAAGACCACTCCAGCCCCCGAGTGTTGAAAACTACGGGAGCCGTCAAAATACATTGTCCAGTAATCGGGGCATTCCAATTCCTCCGGCACCTGCACGGGTGGCTCAGGGTTGGTCCATTCGACCACAAAGTCAGCCAAGACTTGAGACTTAACCGCTGTGCGGGGCGTGAAATGGATCTCGAAGGCACCGAGTTCGACCGCCCATTTGGCGATTCGACCAGATTTCTCTGGGTTTCGGACAATATCCCCCAAAGTAAAGGAGGAAGGTACTGTGATCTTGTGCGCTTGGAAGTAATGTCGAAGCTTACGGGAAGCCATCAGTAGAGCGTAAAGTATCTTCTGGACCTCAGGGTAATGCTCCTTAGGACCATGAAGTACCTCGCTCACATAGTAGACGGGTTTGTGTATTCCTTCCCTATCCGCGATCAGAACGGCGCTGACCGCGTGCGGTGTGGCCTCCAGATAAAGAAGCAATGGTTCTCCTTTGTCGGGAGATACCAACACTGGCGGACTGGATAGATATGTTTTTAGCTCCTGAAATGCTTTTTCGGCTTCGTCCGACCATGTAAAATTGTGATGCTTCCGCAGGGCTTTGAAGAAAGGCAATCCCCTTTCGCCTAGTGGCGATATGAAGCGACTTAAGGCCGCCATGCGACCAGCCAGGCGTTGAACATCCTTCATGGTCGAGGGCGATCTCATTTGTTCAATGGCCCTAATTTTCTCAAGATTAACTTCAATGCCCCTGGAACACACAAGGAAACCAAGGAGTTTTCCTGAAGAAACCCCGAAAGAACATTTCTCCGGGTTTAATTTTATTCCAAAGCGATTCAAGTTACAGAAGGTTTCTGCGAGATCGTCCAAATGGGACAATCTCTTGGTACTCTTTACAACCAAGTTGTCTACATATGCTTCGAGATTACGCCCTATCTGGGAAAGAAAGGTCTTTTGCATCAAGCGCTGGTACGTGGAACCTGCGTTCTTGAGACCGAACGGCATTCTGGCGTAGCAGTAGGTGCCGAACGGGGTGATGAAGGTAGTTTTCTCTTCATCTTCTTCTGCCATGCTAATTTGATGATATCCTGAGTAAGCGTCCAGGAAACTCATCAGTTCGCAACCCGCGGTTGAGTCGACCAACTGGTCAATGCGGGGAAGGGGAAAGTCATCCTTCGGACAGGCAGTGTTGAGGCTTGTGTAGTCGACGCACATGCGCCACTTGCCATTTGACTTGCGGACCATGACAGGATTAGCGAGCCATTCCGGGTGATCGACTTCACGAATGAACCCGGCCTGTAGGAGTTTGTCCAGCTCCTCTCGGATGGCTTCCTGTCGGTCAACAGCAAAACGCCTGAGCTTTTGCTTTATTGGTCGTTGTCCAGGTCGAATTGCTAACCTGTGCTCGGTTACTTCCCTTGGGACACCGGGCATGTCGGACGGTTTCCACACAAGCACATCTGCATTAGCCCAGAGGAAAGTAATGAGGTCGAGTTTCTATTTGTCATCCAGAGCGGATCCGACCCGAATTGTCTTGGATGGATCATCTGGGTACAAAGGAACCAGTTTGAGTTTTTCATCTGGTCGAGGAGCAGCCTTGATCGCGTCGGTGGTGACGGTGGCGACCTGGGCGTCCCGGAGGGGAAGTTGATCGACCATCTCCAAAGATAGCCGGTCGCAAGTGAGTGCCATGTGGCGACTGCCTCGGACCGAGATGATACCTTTGGGGCCAGGCAATTTTCCGCACTGATAAGCATAGTGCGTTGCCATCATGAATTTAGCAAGAGTTGGCCTGCCAAAGATTGCATTATAAGCCGAATCACAATCGATTACGTCGAAAGTAACCAACTCTGTTCGGAAGTTATCTGGTTCTCCCAGTGTGACCGGGAGGACCACTTGTCCCAATGGCATCATGGAGGGGCCTGGGATTATCCCATAAAATGGATGGATTATGGGCTTGATCTTCGAACGAGGAATTTGCATCTCGTCGAGTGCCTTGACCAACAGAATGTCAAGGGAACTCCCTCCATCGATCAGGACCCTTTCGACTCTCGCATTACTGATGATTGGGGTAATGACCAGAGGGAGCCTCAATGGTCGAGTTAGCCCCGCCGGACAATCAGTGCGATCAAATGTCAAAGGTGTATCCGACCAGCGGGGGTACTGAGGTTCACCAAGGGATGTCTCTGTTTGGTTAACCTCTCGGTAAAAGGCTTTAAACTGCCTTTTGGAAACGAAAGAAGAAGAACCTCCAAAGATAACATTAATATGATTTTGAGGTACCTGGTAAGACATTTCCTCGTCTCCGTCGGTGTCTCTAAGTCCGCACGCCTGTTCCTTAGGTGGTAAGGTTGGCATTGGCCCGACTCCCTGGTAGAAGTCATCCAGTTGCTTCAACCAACTTCTGCAGTTCTTAAGGTCGTGGCCTGCGGAGTTGTGGAGTGGACACCACTTCTTGCCTTCCTGCGGATTAGTTGACTTTTCTGGCTGGTCGACACTCCGACCACCTGAGGCATTTTTATTTTTAAATGAAGGCTTGTTACCTTTGGTCGAAGGCGGCTTCTCTGCGACTGCGACCTCGCGGTACTGTCCAGAGCGGTTCCTCTTCGACTTCTTTGACTTCCCACCTGACGAAGATTCCGGCTTCTTGCTTGAATCTTATTTCCTGGAGTCCTTGAAACTTGGTTGAGGTGGTAGGTCACCCTTGTCGACCATCCGGTTCCATTCGATCACCTCGGCTGCGTCAGAGTATCGGTCGGCCATGTCGAACAGATCGGCGACTGATCGAGGAGGGTGGATAAGCAAGTCTTCGGTGAATCTCCGGTATCGAACGGCATGTTTGAATGCCCTGATAACGGAGCCATCAGATATGTTCGGGATGGTATTTCTCACCCCAACAAATCTCTTGACAAACTGCCGAAGAGTCTCGGTCGAGGTTTGTCTTAGCCGATGAAGATCGTCCTCTTTACCCAGCTTTTGGTAGCAGTTTTGGAAATTGCTGAGGATAGCATCGCACAGCATTTCCCAATTATAGATGGAACCCTCATGCTGATTAAACAGCCAGGTCCTAGCCGGTCCTGTGAGGACTGTAGGCAGGTAGTTGGCCATGACCTTGTCATCGCCCCCCGCCGCTTGGATGGCAGTGATATAGATTTGAAGGAACTCGGATGGGTTCTGAGTTCCATCAAATCTCTCAATGGCCCCTGGTCGAAACTTATCAGGCCAAACGACCGCACGTAGGCCGGGCGAGAAAGCTTTACAACCGACGTAGGGACCATGAATTGCCCTGTGACTCTCGACCGGGTTTCGGGCGACCTCACGCAATGGTGAAATTACTCGTGGTCCCAAACGAGAGTGGACAGGAACTCGATCCCTACTACGAGAATCCTGTGTTCGCCGGTACTTGTCCTGTCGAGACGGTACGGGCGGTGGGTAACTTCGCCTGCCAGAACCAGAGTGGAGACACTCTCGTTCGCGGGAACGTGTTACCGAGCAGGAAGAGGCCGTTGGGGTTGCCTCAGATGCGACCTCATCCAGTCTTTCCGCCAGGATCCTGAAAAAGGCCGATTTCTGTGCATCCGTAATCGTAGGAGGAAAGTTACGCATGACTTCCGTGACAGATCGCAGTCGACCATGGGTGCTTCTCCTAGGGGCACCAGGTGTTACTGTTTCTTCGTCCATCGGGAGACGCTTCGGTGGCAAAGAAGGGGTCTGGTCACGTTTGCGACCACGTGACCGTCGAGAAGAACTCGGGGCAGTATCGTAAAGAGCCTGCGCATCTTGAAGAGCCTCTAGGGCAGTTCTGCGTAGTTCATTGTTTTGTTGCTCGAGATCTTCATCTTCCTTTTGTTTGCGATTCTGTTCTTCCCTAGCAGCCTGTTGATCAGGAGTTTCCTCCGACAAAGCAGTGAACCGTCTAGGGAGAGAGGTTACCGATGGGGAAAACATCTCAGTTTGTTCCGAGTCAGACTCGAAATCAAAGAGACGGTGAAGGTTACCAGGATCGAATCTCCCCGGGCTGATTTCCAGGTCGATATCATCCTTCCCCCCAGCGGGGTCATATGACGGACCAGATTCATCTTCTAGCGCATTGAGAACCTCTGTGGGTTCTGACCTTGCGCTAGTCGCCCCCTGGTCGATGGACATGACCTGGAGAGATGATTCCACCCCTGGGAGATTCTGGCCTTCAACTTCCTCCATCGGAACAGGATCGCTTGGAGAAGGCATTGGAATGTGAGCATAATCCTCGAGATCAAAATCGTTCTCAGAATCATATACTCCAGCCATGCTTCAACGAACCTCCGGATTAAAATTAGGACGCCTTGAGAAAGGCCCCACGGTGGGCGCCAGCTGTCGACGATTCGGACTTGCTGTCCTCAGCCGAACTTATGCAGAATTTGTAATAGAGAGACCTTTCAAAGTGACCCTCCGGGAAGGTATGTAGAAGAATGGAGAACAGGAGCACCGAGAGATTTATACAGGTTCAGGCCCTCAATGGTGGGAGTAAAAGCCCTACGTCCTGTTAGAATTTCACTATATGTGATAAAGGTTTACAAACTAGCGGGAAGAAACCTTCACAGGCGAAGGTTTTTCCTATGTAAGTGTACAAAAAGAAGTCCTAGGAGACTTGCAAATGTTCTCTAATCTAAGCCGTAGACTTGGCTATTTTTAGTGGTTGAGATGCGTTGTATCTCACTTGTATCAGAAGTCTTGTTCTTCCAAATGGATCGGATCCCCCCGTTTGATGTACTTCGCCACCCTTTTATACTGGTCGAAAGGGTGCCATGTCGCAACTGCATCAAACAGTTGTTTGGACGGTTGGATGTGGTTTATTGAACCGCTCTTAACTTCCAGGTAGGTTAAGCACGTGTTATTCGTGAATAACTGCATGTATTAACCTCCTGGTGGTTAGTCTTCTACGTGGAGGAATCTTCGGGATACTTGGAATATTCCCACTATAGGGATAACCAGACAGATAAATTCCAAGTACCTTGGTCGAGAATGTTCTGATCGCAGGATGTTGGCTGACCGCGCAACATCTCCAATATTCTGTTCGCGTATAGCATAGGAACTTCTGACCGCGCAAAGCCGGCGGTCTGATCGCGCAAAGCCAACAGTCTGGTCGCACGAGGCCAGCGACCTGATCGCGCAAAGCCTACGACCTTAGGCTGATGCTTCTCAGAATGACTTGAGTTCGCACCGCCGGGCACATGTCTGGCTCGAATCTGTCTTGAACCAACAGTGCATTTATTTGAACTGACCCGGGTGTCAATCCTCGTCATATTCCCCGGAAGTAATTTCTTCCCCGGCTTAAAAAACCTCTCCGGGAGAGACGAAGAGATGGCCTCGAGGGGGCGCGGGAAAGCATCAAGTGTTCCGGAGGACGCGACTTCCGATTACCTCGGGACAACAGAGTTCTCCGCGGAAGACCGGGATACTCTCGTCTCCCGAAGGATTTTCGCAGAGGGAGACATCCGTGTCCCTGCTGCGGGGGAGGTGACCCCAAGCCCCCGGGACGGGGAGGTGGTGGCCTTCATGGCCTTCATCCAGGCGGGCCTGCGGCTCCCAATCCATCCCCTCCTCCGAGACTTCCTCCGGGAGCACGGGATCGCCTTAAACCACTTAACGCCCAACGTTCTTGTGAGAATGGGGTTGTTTTTGTGGCTATGCGAGACCACCGCCAGGGTGGAGGGGACACTCCGCCTCTTCTCCTACTTCTACCGGGCGGCAGCGAAGAGCTCCCCGGTGGTGAAGCACGGGCCAAAGTCTACTTGCGGCTCGGTGATGCTGAAGTATGCTCCTTCCTGGGCGGAAGAGTACCCGGTGACAGCCTCCCAAGAGCATTGGGAGGGATGGAGCCGGAGATGGTTCTATCTCCGAGCAGGTGACCCGGAGATGGTTTATTCCCCGAGGCCGGCGACACTCGGTCGTCCCTCCGGTCCCCCGGCCTTGACAATGGAGGAACTAACCTCCATCGCGAAGATGACGGAGGCCCACTCCCGGAGGAGTATGCGGGACTTAGCGGAGGAGTTGCTTCTCCTCCGGCTTAGCCCCTTCAGCCGGAGTAGGAGGGGTCCGGGACTTGGCCCGGAGCTTCGTCCTCCGAGGTTCCTGGTGTCGCGACGTAAGTTTCCAACTCCTGGAATTTCGCATGTTTCGTAGGAATTGGTTTTGTTGATTGTTTGCCTCTTGCAGTTAGGTCCTACAAGTCTACCCGGGAGAAGGCGGAGCACCTCCTCGGGAGGTACTATGAGGACGAGCACTCCCGGTGCCTCGCTGCCATCGGGGAGGGTCCTCCCCGGAACATTGTCGCCGAGGCCTTCGGGATGACCCTCCCAGTGAGGGTTCCGCTTCCTACTCCGATCTCCCACAGGCGGCGGGAGGCGGGGGTACTCCCGGCAACGAAACGCGCTAAGACCGTGCAGGCACCGGGCGAGAGCTCCAATCAAGCCCACGCCCAATCACCGGCACCGATGCGGAGGCCAGTGGGGACGCCCGGTGCCCCGGGAAGGATGAGACCTATACCGGGGCAAGTGAAGTCCCCCCCGATCAAGGCGACTTCGGAGACGCCCCGGACGCCGGGGGAGGTGAGGCCATTGCCGGCCCAAACTCCCATGGTGGCACCCTACGGGCCGGGGGAGGCTGTACCTCCGGCACAAGTGACTCCCCCGGGGGGATCGCAGCCCCCGGAGCCGGGGTATGAGGAGAGCCCCACGGACACGGCCACGTTGGTCACCCAACTTGATGCCTTGGGGGCATCGGGCGTGTACGACCACGTGGTCGTGGAGGAGGATGAGCCCACCTCCGGGGACTACGACGCCACTCCTTCCACGGAGCAACCTCTCCGGGAGGATCCCCTGGGGATGTACTTCTGGGGTAATGGCACCTTCGCACGCTTGGACGCGCTCTTTGCTCCCGACGTCGTATCTTCCCCGGCGCCACCTCCCGGGGGAGCGAGCCATCACGTCCCCACTGGGGGTGATACCTTGGCGACACCGCGCCCAGGGAGGGGAAGCCCCTGGATGTCACAGTGCTCACCTCGCGCGGGAGACGGGAGGTCCCCCGCCCCTCCCCCGGGAGACGTTCTCCAAGGCTCCGGGAGTCGGGCTGGTGACGGGGGCCTACCGATGGGAGGTGACCCCGTTCCCCGGCGAGAGGGGCATCTCTCTTTTCCTCGGAGGAGGCGCGCAAGCTCTCCTTGAGCCTCGTCACCCCTAAGGTGCGGGCTCATGTCCGGGAGGGAGGCATCGACGAGCGCTACGGGGAGGTCGTCTCCTTGGCTTTACAGGTAGAAACTTGACCTCCCACTTTATCGCTTGCATTGTCACTGACCTATCTTTTTTTCTTAGACCACCGCCGTAGCCCGCGCTGTCCGGACTCGCCTCTCCCAGGAGAACGAGGACATGCGGTCGGCCTTAGCCTCCGCGGAAGCGGAGCGCGACCCTGCCGTCCGGGAAAGGGACGCAGTAATCCAGGCCAAGGAGAGGTTCGTCCAGGAGAGGGACGCGACCAACTGGGAGTTGGAGCGTGTCCAGGGGGAATTGTTGGCCCCCGCGGAGGTTGCCCGGGACACCGCCGTCCGGGAGCTGGAGGGCATCCGGGAGCAGCTAGTGTCCTCCGAGCAGGCTCACTCCCGGGCACTTCAGGAGATGGAGTCCACGGGGGCTCGAGCCCTCGTATCGACGGGGAATCGACTCTGGGCCACGTTGATTGGGCTCAGGGTCGAGTTCCGGGAGGAGGAGAATCCCCGCAACCCGCTGATATCTTTGGCGGAGGCTCGTCGATTCCTCACCCGACACATCGCGGCGATCCCGGAGGCCGCGAACGTTCGAGCCCTGGCCTTGGCGTCTACCACCACCGCGCTCGTAGCCTCCTTGGTGGAGTATCAAGGGGACGGGGCTCAAGCTATCGGGCGCCTTGTCCCCCGGAGCTTCCGGGAGTTCTACAAGCCCCGTCGGGCGGCGCTGGAAGAATTGGCGGGGGCTTTCTACGATCGAGTGATTGAGCCCCCGCGAACGAGGCGTCCCCAAGCAACCGAAGGGGAAGTTCCGGGCGACGCCTCCTCCGAGGGGGACGACGCCAGGCAAGTATGAGCCTCCTGTCCCCCTGGATAGATTAGGGGATTCTTTTTTGTGTATAGGATTTTTGTTCCCGGTAGCTCCGTAGGGGGAACCCCAGACTTGTAAATCATTTGACAATGAAATGAAAGTTTTTGCTAAGTTATATCTTGTCATGGTCAGGTGCCCGAGGCGGGGGTCCCGGGAGAGGACGTGGAACTCCTTCCAATCACCGGGAGTCCCGCCCCCAGTGTCCCCCAGGGGGGACAAGCCTTGCTCCGGTGGTTGCCCGATTGGCACTTGGCGAATTTTGACAACCACCGTGCGGAGTTGCCTGGACCTCCCCCGGGAGTGTGGGAAGAAATTCCCTTGCGAATTGAACCTCCCGCAGGGTATGAGTACTGGCCGGAGGACATGTTCAACGCACCGAGACGAAGAGTTCGGAGCTTATACCGGGACATGGCGAGGGCTTGACGATGGGCTTAGGAGGTGCTAGTTCTCCGCATTAGGCGTAGGTAGCCCCCCATATGTCCTCCGGGAGTAACCGACTCCCGGTCATGTACCCTGTGAGCCTACCGGGAGAGGCTGTCTCCCGGCTTGTTTGCCATGGAATAAAGAGCACTTGTTTTTATTTCACGCCTAGACCTCGAGAGCGATAGATGTCGTTTCGGGAGACAATTTTCAAGGAAGTGATGCTCAACCTCCGAGGGAGGTGAACTTCGGAGGACGTAGTCCAGGGAAGCAGGGTTCCACCTCCGTAGGAGGCGACCCATTCCAGGGGACGAGGTCCGGGGAAGCAAGGCTCCACCTCCGGAGGAGGTGACCTACTCCGAGGAACGGAATCCGGGGGAGCGGAGCTCAACTTCCGAAGGAGGTGATCTACTCCGGGGGGAGAGGTCCAGAGGATGTAGTCCGGGGGAGCAGAGTTCCACCGCCGGGGGTGACCTACTCCGGGGAACGGAATCCGGGGGAGCGGAGCTCAACTTCAGGAGGAGGTGGCCTACTCCAGGGGAGAGGTCCGGAGGACGTAGTCCGGGGGAGCAGAGTTCCACCTCCGGAGGAGGTGACCTACTCCGAGGGACGAAATCCGGGGGAGCGAGGCTTACTCCGGTGGAGAGGTCCAGAGGACGTAGTCCGGGGGAGCAGAGTTCCACCGCCGGACGAGGTGACCTACTCCGGGAGATGAAATCCGGGGGAGCGAGGCTCCACCTCCGGAGGAGGTGACCTACTCCGGGGAAAGGAATCCGGGGGAGCGGAGCTCAACTTCCGGAGGAGGTGACCTACTCCGAGGGAGAGGTCCGGAGGACGTAGTCCGGGGGAGTAGAGTTCCACCTCCGGAGGAGGTGACCTACTCCGGGGGACGAGGTCCGGAGGACGTAGTCCGGGGGAGCAGAGTTCCACCTCCGGAGGTGACCTACTCCGGGGGACGAAATCCGGGGGAGCGAGGCCCCACCTCCGGAGGAGGTGACCTGCTCCGGGGAGAAAGCGACCATGTGGGGGACGGTCCGGGGGAGCAGAGCCCCCACTCCGGAGAAGTCCTGCTCCGGGGAGCTGTCCTCCGGGAGAGAAAACGACCGTGTTAGGTCAAAGTCTCATTCCTGTTTCTCGGATTTAGCCAACCTCCTTTATATTTTTTTTTTTTGGAATCCCGCAAGAATTCCTGATGCCTCCTGCAGCGGGGTATTTTATCTCCTCCCCCCGCAGTGGGGGGTGACTAAACAGGCTGCCCTTGCTGGTGCTGTAGGAAAAAATCCCGGCCGTTCCCTTTGAGGGGGGCATCCGCAAGGGGTTATTCTCGTGCAGGCGAGAGCAGGGATAAAAGATCTATCGGTCGCGTGACCCAGATCGCACCCGGAGGAGGAAGAGCATAAAAACAAGCTCTAGAGTGTATGGGGGGGGATTAGTCCCCCAAAGTGACTAGTTACCTCGGTTCCTTGGGAACCAGGTTGCCGCTTACGCCCTCAGTCCACGAGGGGATATTGTAAGACGCCCAAGGGGGAACGGGGTTCCCGCCGTCGGGACTTTTAAGGCTGAGCTGGAGCCTATAGCCTCCTCGCGATGAGGGCATCCTCAGGGGGCATCCTCACGGGGAGGGCATCCTTGTGATGAGGACGTTGCCTCAGGGGCGCTTAAAGAAGTCTGCACAAAACCACATAACAGGGAGAAAAAACCATTCGCATTGATTAAAGCAAGCTGGTACAACGCCTCCACCCTTTGCAAAATCACAGAAAAGGGAGGAAAAGGCCTTGAGGCCATCGTTACAACTTGCCGCGCCTTCCCCTTGTGACGGCATCCAAAAGGGGAAGGGGGGAGGCTCGGAGGCTAAGTGTAGAATCTGCGGAGTAGGTCCACGTTCCATGTGTGCTTCAGCTCTTGGTCTTCGAGGGTAGAGAGCTTGTAAGCCCCCGAGCCAAGGATCGTGGAGATCCTGTATGGCCCTTCCCACTTTGGGCTGAGTTTCCCTTGAGCTTGAGGGTCGGTGACGCGCTTGAGGACAAGGTATCCCAAACGGAAGGCTCTCCCCGAACACGCTTGTTGTAAGCGCGCGCCATCTCACGTTCGTAAATGGCGTTGCGGAGGAGGGCTCTGTCCCGCTCTTCTTCGACAAGGTCCACCTCCAGCCTCTGGTTGTCTTCGTTAGCCTAAAACGCGACGGCCGAAACTCCCTCGAGGAGTTCGACTCGCAGCGATCGGAAATTGATTTCCGAGGGGAGTACTGCCTCAGCCCCGTACACGAGCGAGAAGGGGGTACGCCCTGTTGCTCGGCTCGGAGTCGTTCGTATGGAGCAGAGGATGCTCGGAAGCTCGTCTGCCCATGCCCCACGCCTGGAGGCGCTTTGCTCCAAGCGGCGGCGGAGTCCTTGAAGGATAACCCCATTGACGCGCTCGACCGCCCCATTGCTCTTGGGGTGAGCCACCGAGGCAAAGTGGGGGGTCGTGCCCAAGTTCTGACAGAACTCGCGAAAGATCGCGGAGTCGAACTGGGTTCCGTTATTCACGGTAATCTCACGGGGGACCCCAAATCGGCACACTATGTTCTTCCAAAAGAACATTTGCACCGCACGAGACGTGATGGTGGCCAAGGGCTCGGCCTCCACCCACTTGGAGAAGTAGTCCACGGCCACGACTGCGTACTTGTATCCCCCGGCCGCAGGGGGGAATGGGCCTAGGAGGTCCATCCCCCACCGCGCGAAGGGCCAAGTGATTGGGATGGCCTGTAGGGTGCAAGAGGGCATGGTGGATCCCTTTGCCATCTTTTGGCAAGCCCCGCAGGCAGAGACAAGGTCTCTCGCGTCGCGGGCGATTGTTGGCCAGTAGAAGCCCTGGCGAATGGCTTTGGTCGCGACGGCCAGTGTCGCGCCCCGATACTGGGACTACGACTACTCCTGTAGAGACCTAGCTCGCTGCAACTAGTCCCTTATATGCATAGCATACACATACCCTTGACTTCCCAGGATAAGTCAAGCACAGGAGTATATCACATTGCAACCGAGTAACTTACAAAATAGTTAAGCAGTGTGGCCTGCTGGCCTTGATATTACATAAGGAGATTACAATGCCTTCACAGCATACATGGTTTAGCAAAATAACATCTACACAGCAGAAGGTAGGTGACCCACCCACAAAGAGAAGTGGACGGCAGAACAACACACATCAGGGAAATGACGGGACCGACGCTCCTCCTTCTGGATCCACGAAGTACTTCACGTCTTCATCATGATTGTCGATTGCTCCGTCTATTGATTTGTAGGTTGCAAGAGTGAGCACTTACGTACTCAGCAAGTCATAGGTAAGAGTAGATACATATAGTAGTGATGACATGAACCTAGACTAGTCAAGAATTATGGATGTTTATAAAATAATCTTTTCCTTTCTTATCTCATCTTATGGCAGCACTTTTCATAATATAACATCATCATTCATGTTCACTAGATTATAGCACTACCGCGACACGTCGACACACGACAGCCCACGGCAGCACTCCTTATCATGACAACACATGTCATTTGGGTAATCTTGATTAAAACATATTTTATTTAGAAAATAATACTTGTGTCACACCCCGTGGATTTAATCCACCGCAGCAGACTCCTATAAACCCGGGAGCTCGGAGTATTCGAATACATTTTTAACTCTGCAGAGAGGTACCAATTTACCCGCAAGATATTCCACTTTCAAGCCCATCCTATCATAACAAAATGATTAGACCCCTCCTCACAACCATGTGTGAGTGGCAAGGTGGAGATAACAAGAACTTTTGTTATGCATCACTTACAATTCACCCCTGACCCTGTGGCTCTCAGCGAAACACAGTTGTGGTAGGCTGTATCATAACCTCCACCCCACCTCATTTTCCCATTACTGGGTCAAATATCAGATCACCTTCAGTGATAGTAGGAGTCAGCCTCCAAGTCAATCATCACAACACAACTCATGCAGGGGTTTCATGTATGATCCACATAAGTACTTGTTCAGGCCTGTCCCATACCAGGCTTGCGGTTAGCACGTTGTTCATGCCACTAGACGCACAACACGAGGTTCTAGTCCTTATATGCCAGTGACCAGACCATCCACAACCCTGCACCTTCAGTGCCTGCATTCCTTTGCAGTCTAGCACCTCCAGTGCTACAGCCATCCATACCATTTTTCTGGTCACGGCTAGGGGTTTTATTTCATGAATATAAGTATATAAATACATATAATAGTTCATGGCTCAAAACTTGTTTATTTCACATTTCATAGATAACCAGTCTAGTACTGCCAATTGATAAATCAACCATTCTCAATCTTTCACATGCAATATTGCCTATATTCAAGGTTATGTTTTAGCAACATTTAAAATATAGGTTCAAGATGACCAAGGATATGACTTGCCTTCCGCGTCGTGAAAGACAGCAGTTGATGTCGGGTCAGCAGTGAAGTCCTCGAACTCTAGCTCCGACTCTGAGCAAAGATCAAACAAGCAACCAAGAATCTCAACCTTTTCAATACATTATTATACTACATGCAATAATGCAAAGATGAATGTCTTGATGGTTCTGAAATGATTGGGTTTAGGTACCATAGAAGCTTATTAGGGCTAAATCATAGAATTAGGGCTGAAAATGAGTGTTAGGAACTTCTAGGGTTCCAGGATATAGGAATTGACATTAAGTCCGCAGCTGGTTTGCCCAAAATCGATGAATGTCTTTAGGTCGACATTCGGTTCAAGGCATCGACATAGGGTTAATGAATGGTAGAAGGATTATCTCAACTTGTGGCAGTAGAATGAAATGTAGATTACAACTCCACAAGTCTAATGGACAAAGTTATTTTCAATTTACATAACTGGAAGGAGGTGAAATGAGCTAATGCCACTGACTGACATGCTCTGACATAGGGCTGACAATGTCATAATCTAGGGCTAAGCATAACATACAGTTCAAGGGCTCAAATCAAGTTGTGATAGAAGAAGAAATTGAAGATCACAACCTCAGGAGTCTAAGGGACAAAGTCATGCTCAAAATACACATCTGGAAGGAAGTGAAATGGGCTAATGCCACTGACTGACATAGCCTGGCATTGCACTGACATAGCTAGAAACTAGGGTTTGCCACAACTTTTGATCTAGGGCTCCATTTGATGCACCACTTTGTCTGGGATGTAGGCCTCAGTAACAGGAACAATTCATTCAACTGGACCTAGGGCAGGAGGTGGCCAGAAAGTGATGAAAACCGGCGATGAACTCGGTGGCTGAAATTTCAATTCACAGCACTGGACAGGAATTAGGGCATAGCTATATCTTCTGATTTAGGCCGAATTGGAAGTCGAGCTAGTAGGCAAAGTTGCTCAGGAGATCAAGGCGTATCTGGTGGACAAGGTTTCTGGAGCTGGATCGGCCGGGAATGGTTTTCCGGTGGCCGACGCCGGAGAAGAAGACACTGATATTGGGGTTTTTGGCTACACGATGTTTGAACTCGATTCCTTGCTTGGAGAGCATCTAGAAGGTATAAGAAAGCTTCTGGAACGATCGAATTGGCTGGAGAATCACCGGAGAAGGTTGGCGACATTCGCCGGCGGCTGGTGAAGCTCGGGCTAGCGAAAAACTCCAGTTCTTGATCAATTTCACCATTCAACTTCACAGGCTTGCTTAGAATAGCTCACTGATCATTTTTGTCTATTAAATCGAAGGCTAATTCGGGCTAATTTGACTTGTGCAACTGGAACAGGGCATTTCACTGATTTCAGCAATTCCGGCAATCACCGGCGATGAAGTGCATAAGAGCTCAATTAAATGATACAGCACGATGAGGGAGATGAGATATACCTTCTGGTGCTGTTAATTCGGTGAGAGGTGCAGCAGGGCGTGCTGGCACCGTGAGGACTCAATCTGGACTCGCCGGAGAAGACGACTGCAGCGAGAGATTTTGCAAAATTGGCTAAGTCCTGGTGAAGGGGAGATGACACAGGGTATGGCTGCTTATATAGGCCACAGGGCGATGCTTGCAAAGAGATAGCAGCAAGGGAATTGTACCAGATGACAAGATTTGCCGGGCGCAGCTGCAACAACGGCGAGCGGTGAAGCGACTGTACACTGGCAAGGCGAAACTGTGCTACATCGAGTCTCATCAATGTCGGGCGGTGCAAGTCGGTGGCGACAAAGGCTGGTGAAGCAAGTAACGTGGCAAGAAGATACTGACAATGGCTGCTGCTGGTCGCGCACAGGAGCAGATGTTGTTCAACGGCGCTGCCACGGCGATGGCTAGGGCGAGGACGCGTGCGCAACAGCAACAGTAAGTATGCACGAGCACAAATGCAAGCGGGACTTGGCCGGCGGCGAGTGTGCACGGCGCAAACGCACGGCGAGGTTCCTGGTCGTGCACTGCAGTTGGCCTGGTTGATTTTGGGCTGATTTGCAATTATTGATTTTCTTGATTTGGACTGAATTGTAAATCTGAAGATTTGGAAGGTTTGATCTGGAATTGATTCTGCTGTTTTGGTAAACTTGATTCAACAAATGATTTGACACAGATTGAAGATAAAATTTGAAATGTTCGGATGATTTTTGATATGAACTGAAAACAGAGTAGATTAGGGTAAAATAGGTCTGAAACTTATTGATCTCAAATTCTGGGATTTAGGGTTTGATTTTGAGATACTCATAAAAGAAGAATTTGTGTTGAAAAGCATTTGGAAGGTGTTCCCTGAATTAGATTTGAATTTGAAGATGATTTGCAACATTTTGCCTTTCTGGCTTTTAGAAAAATCTGGAAGAAGGACTGATCTGCGAATCTGGAGTTTTGGAAGGTTTAAACTGAATTTGATTTCACTGATATAGCAGATTATATTCAACAGAATATTTGGCAAGAACATTTAATAAAATTTGGCACATTTGAATAGTCTTTGATACAGACTGAAAATAGGGTATTTTTAGGGTAATTGAATCTGAGCTTTAATTGATTTCGAATTATGGTAATTAGGATGAGATCTTGAAATCTGCACAAAAGAAGAACTTGTTTCAAATAGCATCTAGAAAAGATTTGCCGAAGAAATTCTGAATTTGGAGTTAATCTGGAGATTTTAACCTTTCTAGGTTTTCAGATATCAGATAAGGACTATATTGCAATAATTCTTGGACTGATTTGTGAAAAGAGTCTAGATGGTAAAATCTGGCTGTCAACTTTTTAGTTTAAGGTATTGACATACCCATGATCATATTCCACAAATAATCTGGTCTGAACTTGGTCAAGATTTTGATTAAATCTGTATTTCTGAAACTTAGGGTATTTAGGTAATATAATGTATTTCTGTTTTCGAAAACAGAAGAAGTTGATAAATCTGGAATTTAGAGATAGAATTGGATCTAGGTTCTGAAGACTTTTAAGTTCAGAGTAACTGATAGATCACATCTGAACAATCTGATCTTGATTTGAGGTCACAGGATAGATTTTGGAGATTTTAGGGTTTAGGATAGATACTGATCTGGCTATTACTACAGATACAAGCATGCATGCTATTGATGAAAAAGGAAGTTTTCACCCCTAACTCAGGATGTTACAGCCAGTGGACCGAGGTGGGAGCCACAACACCCCAGGTGAATATCCTCGAGGAGCTGAACTCCCTCCTCCCGCGGGAGGCAGCGAAGTAGCGCGGAGGCTCCTCGCTTGTATAACGTCCCTTCTATCAGCACATACGCTCGCGCCTTAGCGCGAAGGCGTTTGGCTTCGGCTTCGTCGGAGGGCTCCCCCTCTCCCTTGATGCAAGAGATAAGGGGGGCCATCCAAGATGTAGCCCGGACGATTTCCGTGATGCCGGGGTCACAGGACTCGGAGTCCGGATTGAGGGCCATTGCGGAAGGTTTCAGGATGACCTTCAGGAAGGCCCCCTCGGGGAGGGGCCCTCGGGCACTCGCCGCCTTAGCGAGGGTGTCAGCACGATCATTGTCCCTTCGCGGGATACGACGAGCCTTGAGGCCGTCGAAATAGTTTTCCATCTTCTAGACCTCGTTAAGGTAGAGGCTCATATTCGGGTCATGGCACAAGTAGGACTTGTCCATTTGACACACCACGAGTTGAGAATCTCCCTTGACAAGGAGGCGTCGGATGCCCAAAGAGCGGGCGAGGCGTAGTCCCAGGAGAAGGGCCTCATATTCCGCGACATTGTTCGTCGCGGGGAACTCGAGCCTGGCTGCATATTCAAGGGTTCTTCCCTCGGGGCTTCGGAGGACTACTCCCACGCCGGCTCCTGCCAGGCACAAGGACCCGTCGAAGAAGAGGGTCCAATGGTCGTCGCGCGGTGGAGTGGCACACGCTTCTTCTTCCGGCCCGGGGACCGGAGCCCACTCGGCCACAAAGTCCGCAAGGACCTGCGACTTGATCGCAGTTCGTCCGGTTAGGGATAGCGAGAAAGGGGCTAGCTCGGCCCCCCATTTCCCTATCCGGCTGGTGGCTTCCTTGTTTCGAAGCACTTCCCCCAAAGGGAGAGAGGAAGGCACCGTGATGGGGTGGCCTAGGAAGTAGTGGCGGAGCTTCCTTGATGCCATCAGGAGGGCATAACAAACCTTCTTCACCTTTGTGTATCTTGTTTTGGCGCCTTGGAGAGCCTCACTCACATAGTAGACGGGGCGTTGACACCCATCTTCCTCTTTGACTAGGACCGCACTGACGGCAACGGGGGTGGCCGCGAGGTAGAGGAGCAGGGGCTCCCCTTGATGCGGGCTCACAAGCATCGGGGGGCTCGTGAGATACCTCTTCAAGTCTTCGAACGCGGCCTGGGCCTCGGGGGTCCAATGGAACCCCGCGAGTCCGCGGACGATTTTGAAAAATTGGAGGCCGCGCTCTCCCGAGCGCGAGACGAAGCGACTTAACGCGGCTAAGCGACCGGTAAGTCGCTGTAAGTCTTTGACAGAATGCGATGGCGGCATGTCGAGGAGGGCGCGAATTTTTTCGGAATTGGCTTCAATGCCCCTCTGGGACACGAGGAAGCCGAGGAGTTTCCCTCCGCGAATGCCAAACGCGCACTTTTCCGGGTTCAGTCTTAACCCGTACTTACGGAGATTGCGGAAGGTTTCCCCCAAATCTTCGAGGTGAGCGGTCGAGAGAGGGCTCTTCACGACCGCGTCATCAACGTATACTTCTACGTTGGGCCGATTTGGTCCCTTAGGACCAAACACATGAGGCGTTGGAAGGTCGCCCCTGCGTTTTTCAACCCGAAGGGCATGTGGACATAGCAGAAGGTGCCGAGGGGAGTTATAAAACTCGTCTTTTCCTCGTCTTCCACGGCCATCCGGACCTGGTGATAGCCCGAATAGGCATCCAAGAAACTCATCAGCTCACACCCCGCAGTGGAATCCACCAATTGGTCGATCCGCGGGAGCGGGAAATCATCTTTTGGGCATGCTTTATTGAGGTCGGTGAAGTCAACACACATCCTCCATTTGCTGCTTGCCTTTTTGACGAGGACGGGGTTTGCTAGCCACTCGGGGTGTAGGACTTCCCGAATGAACCCCGCCTCCCGGAGTTTAGTGATCTCCAACTTGATGGCCTCCTGCCGTTCAAGGGAGAGCTTTCTCATCTTTTGTTTCACCGGGGGGCGACCAGGCATTACCGCGAGCTTGTGCTCAATAACGTCCCTGGGCACGCCCCCCATGTCAGTGGGCTTCCATGCGAAAACATCCGCATTTTCGCGAAGGAAGTCAATGAGTTGCGTCGCGTGCTCCTCGGGGAGGTCAGCCCCGATTTTGATAGTCTTCCCCTTGTCCTGGAAGAGAGAGACTTCTTGGAGATCCCCTTTGGGGCGAGGTTTCGGGAGGAACTTCCCGGGGAGCGTGACTGGCACTTCTGGGGTCAGGGAGGAGCTTTCTCCCCCCGGGGCCTTGACCAGGTTGATGTCTCCGATCACTGCGGCAGCACGCTCATAGAGGGAGCGAACCATATCCTGATCGCCACGCACGGAGATCACCCCACCTGGCCCGGGGATCTTCATACAAAGGTAATTGTGGTGGACCGCTGCTCCCAGGCGGTTGATGATGGTTCTCCCTATTATGGCATTGTAGGAGGAGGGGAGGTCCACCACATCGAACCGAACCATTTCGGTCCGGTAATTATCCGGGGCGCCGAAGGTCATCGGGAGATCAACCTTTCCCACGGGATGTATGGTTTTTCCCGGGACGAAGCCTTGCAAAGGCCCCGCTGCGGGTTGCAGGAGTTTCTCGTCTACCTGCATTTCTTTGAACGCTTTCAGATAAAGGACATCCGCCGTGCTTCCACCATCGACCAAGATTCAGGCGAGGCGACAGTTGAACACGGTGGCGGAGACGATCAGCGCGTCATTGGGGGGGAAGCGCGGCCCACACGCGTCTTCCACGGTGAATATCAATGGGACGTCTGACCATTTTGACGGCCGGGACGTGTTGACAGCCCCTATCACCTTCACTTCTCGCGCATACTCTTTGCGTTGGCGTTTGGAATCTCGCCCGGAGGCAGATCCTCCCACAATGACATTAATGTGTCTCTGGGAGGTTTGGAAGGGGAGCTCGTCGCTCGAGCCCTTTTCCTGGCCTTGCTTCTGACGTCCCCCTAGGGGAGCGGGGAGTGCCGCCAAGGCCAGCGATGGAAGGGGTAAGGAGGTAGGGCTTCCTCCCCCCGGCCCATGCTACTCGAGAAATGCCGCGAAGTGTTGAAGGAGCGTGTGGCATTCTCGGGTTGCATGGGAGTTGGACTTGTGGAAAGCGCACCACAAAGTGGCTCCAGCCTCCTTGCCCCCTGGCTTGGGGGCCTCTCGCGGACGGGAGGATTGGCTTCCTCCGCCGCCTTTGGGCTTGGAAAAGGGGTGCTGTCCCCAGTTAGGCTCCAGGGAGCCGCCTCCGCCTTCGAGGACGAAAGTGTCTCGAGGTCTTGGCTCACTGCGAGGCCCTCTCTAGGGGCGTTTGTGGGAGGGGTCCCTCGAGTCCCTCTCCCCGGGGCCGGAGGTCCCCTGATGCTTTTTCCAGAGGTCGTCTTCTTCAGCTCTTGCGTACTTCTCGAGTACATTGAAGAGCTCGTCGGCAGAGGACGGGCAACTTCGGGAGAGTCTTCGGTGGAGCTCTCCCAGGAGAATGCCACTCTTGCACGCTTCAATCACCGTCGAGTCGGGGACGTGAGCCACCTTGCTCTTGATCTGGGTGAAACATTTGAAGAAACTTCTTATCGTCTCCCCCGACCGTTGTCGAACAGTGTACAATTGCGACGAATCCAGGGGACGAATGTAGTTCCCCTGAAATTCGCGCAAAACTCGCGCTTCAGCTGCGCGAATGACTTGATGGACCCGGCCTTGAGGTTATAGAACCACGACCGAGCTATCCCAGAGAGGTAGAGGGGGAAGACGTTGCACTGGACGCTTTCATCCCCCCAACCGCCGAAATGGCCGTGGAGTATACCTGCACGAATTCATAGGGGTCGGCCTCCCCATTGTAGTGTTCGATATGGGGCGGCCGATACGGCCTCGGCCACCGAACGCGCCGGAGGCGGCGGCAAAGGGGTTGGTTGGCCCCTTCCACTTCCTTTGGGGAGTCCGTATCGCTATCCCCCTTCATAGGGGAAGCGCGTTCATTGTCCGAATCGGGGAGGGGTCCCAATGGACCGCCTACCTTCCGGTATCGTCTTCGTTCTTCGGGGTTGGTGGAACTCACCTCTTGCACCTCGGGGGGACCTTCGGAGGTGACGGAGGCCTCTTGCATGGGTCTCTTGCCCTTGTCAGTCAGGACGAGAGGACCACGCCTGCGTGCGGGTGATTCCTGGCCGCGCCGGGACAGGGCGCCTTCGGACCTTGCCGCGCGCATGCGCTCCACCTCCTCCCGGGTGACCGCGTTTGGTTCACCGGGGGAGCCCGAAGAGGGGGACCCGGGGGAGGAAGCTGATGCGCGCCCGTTACTGGCGCGGGAGAGGAATCGCGGGCCGGAAGGGTTCCGACCATGGAGACGGCCTGCGGAGTGGGAAAACTTCCCATCGGGGGAACGGCCTGTATCGCGGGAGTCACCCCGGAGGCACCTCTTGGGACGGGCACAGTCCCAGGGAGGGGAATCCCTTCCGGGGCAAGGGACGACTCGGGGACGGGAGGACCCCCAGGGAACGAAAGCCCTCTGGGGGCTGCAGCACCCCCTAGAGGAGGTCCACCGAAGGAGGGAGCTCCTCCCGGGGGAGGGTGTTCACCGGGAGTGGGGATGCCCCCCGGGAGGGGAAGTCCTCCGGAGGTGGGAACACCTCCCGGGAAGGGATAGCCCCCGGAGACGGGCGTGCCCCCCGGGAGGGGAAGTCCTCCGGAGGTGGGAATACCTCCCGGGAAGGGGAAAACTCCCAGCGCGAAGAAACCTGGGTGTCCCATCATGAACGGGGGTGGTATCCCCCCAAACTTGAACGGGTGCGGGTACGCGGGGGCCGGAGGCCGGGCTATGGCGCGCAACAACTCCACGAGAGTATGTTGCGTGCCATGTTGGCCCTCCACAAGAGCCCCGAGCAGTTGATCCCCTGAAGTCGAAGATGCCACTCGGGGGACGCTTGGTCCCCCCAAAACGGGATCCTCACGCTGGCTCGCAGGAGCCATTCCCCCACCAAGGGTGACGGGAGAGATGCGTGTCGCCTGCCCTCGAGTGTCCCCAAGAGGGGGCGACGCAATGACAGCCCCTTGCGTCGGCGGTGCAGGGTTGCTAGGGCCAGCGTCGTTGACGGAAGTCAAGTGCCTCGTTCTCCTTGGAGCCATGACTAATTGTCGTGGTATAAAAAATACCTCGGCAGGTTTGATGACGTGTGCAACACGTGTTCCTCAACGCGAGCTGGCCGTGTGACGGGTCACCCCGCGTTGGACAATCTCAAAGATTGACACAAGGGTTTATACAGGTTCAGGCCTCAGTGGAGGCCCTAGTCCTGTCGACGTGCTCCCGACGAGCGTCGGCTAGGGGGCTCTCTCCCGGAGAGAGGGCTCCAGAGCACGCCTATTTGTTTTTTGGATTGAGTACAAATGAGTGTCTTAGGTTACAAGAGAGGGTTACAAGGGTATATATAGACCCCAAAAGATGCAAATTACTAAACTACCCCCGTTACAACCGTCGGATCGAGGGCAAGATAGTCTTTTGGGCGAGGTCCAGGGCACCGATCTTGGACATGTGGCGACCCTCGAAATCAGTGCCTCCCGGAGAAGGGGCTCCGGGGGGTCTCCCCCGGACCGGAAGAGGTGCGCCGGGGGAAGTCTCCCCTGAGCCCAGAGAAGGGGCTCCGGGGGAAGTCTCTCCCCAGCCCGGAGAAGGAGCTCCGGGAGAGGTCTCCCCCGAGCCCGGAGAAGGGGCTCCCGGAGAGGTCTCTCCCTAGCCCGGAGAAGGTGCACCGGGGGAAGTCTCTCCCTAGCCCGGAGAAGGTGCACCGGGGGAAGTCTCCCCCGAGCCCAGAGAAGGGGCTCCGGGGGAAGTCTCTCCCTAGCCCGGAGAAGGGGCTCCGGGGGAGGTCTCTCCCTAGCCCGAAGAAGGGGCTCCGGGAGAGGTCTCCCCCGAGCCCGGAAAAGGGGCTCCGGGGGAGGTCTCTCCCTAGCCCAGAGAAGGGGCTCCGGGGGAGGTCTCTCCCTAGCCCAGAGAAGGGGCTCCGGGGGAGGTCTCTCCCTAGCCCAGAGAAGGGGCCCGGGAATGAGGGGGGATCCTCCTCCCTTCCTTGGGTGACGCTTGACATGCTAGTATTTTCCCCCAACAATTTCTAAGTCTCTTCTTTGGAGGTAGCATTTCCTCAGGCACCTGTGGATTTTGAAATGCATTTGTTTCGAGGTAATGAAGTCATAAAAGAAAGATCTGCATTAGAGTTTCAGAGAGGACTTACTTTCTGAAGATCCTGATCGAGTTCATTCCTTATCTCTTCCTCATCACTCTCAATTTCAATAACCTCATTGGAATCTCGGCTCGCCATCAAGATGGGAGTTGAGGAGGGAATAAAGACAGGGATTTAGGAGCCTCGCTATTTATAGAACCAGAAGGTGACGGTTCATATGCGCGGGTGCCTCAAGTTTTAAAAAGCGCACTACTGGTTTTCAAGGTCTATAAATTCATGATAACATCCCGGGAACTAAACTGCAACACGGCAGAGGAAGTTGAAGAGTCAGATTACATAATTCGATGCAAATTAAATTTGAAGTAAATAATTAAGTCTCTTCATCTGTGCAGTTATTATGTGCGGTTATCAACAATCGCATGTAGAGAATTCGATGCGTGGGCAATGTTGGGACTATTACAGACGGTTGGGATATCAAACCGTCTGCTTTAATATTACAGATGGTTCTAATGTCCGAACCGTCTTTACTATGTCTGGAATATTGAACTGTTCGACTTCTAAAAATACTTGTTCCCTCCGTGGAGTTTGCTTCCAGTCGAACCGCTCCACTTCTCTTTCTCCAAGAACGTGCGGGAAAATTGTAAAATTTACATAAGAACAAATTTTTAGTTAATTTTTTTCATCATTAATGAAAAACAAGCTATTTATAGAATTTCCAAGTCAACACTTCGTGTTCCCAGGCTAGTGCACCGCGCAAACATCAGAAATGAAAAAGACACAACACACTGTTGAGAATTTGAAGTGGAGCGCACTACTTGTTTTCAAGATCAATAAATTCATGATAACTTCTCGGGAGATAAACTGGAACACGGCAAAACAGTAGTCACTACCACAGAAACAGACATCCAGGACTACACATCACAGACGGTTATGAACTGTTCAATGGAAAACCATCTGCGAAGGCCTGTCGGGAGAATATGTTCAGTTATCACAGACGGTTCTGATGTCAAAAACAATTGTGATAGTAAACCAGATGGTTCTGAACACAAAACCGTCTGTAATAGTCTACTTATCACAGACGGCTCTAACTTAAAACCCGACTGTGATAGATACAATCGGTTCCCAGCTGAGAACCGTCTGTAATAGTCTACTTATCACAGACGGTTCTAACCTAAAACCCGACTGTGATAGATACAATCGGTTCCCAGCTGAGAACCGTCTGTGATAACTAGAATATCACAGACGGTTCTGAACTCAGAACCGACTGTGATATATACAGTCGGTTGTTAACTAAGAAGCGGCTGTGATATTCTAGTTATCACAGACGTTTCTGAGGTCTGAACCGATTGAAAAAGTGTCGGTGCTTCGAATTCTCAACTATGATCATTTCTGTCTCCGATCTTCGCGCGCGGCGCCTAGGAGAACACGAAGCATCGCTTTGGAAGTTCTATAAATTGACAGTGGGAAAAATTTTCATTTACTTTACAAGTTTTTATAATTCTCAGACTGTTTGACTCCTTAGCTTCTCTGCGCCAATGGCATCCTCGATGGCATCGTCAGCCTCGCCCTCCCCGGTAAGAACTCTCAATCTTTTGGACTTACCCCTGTATTGTTAATCCCTGTTCAATACATTCTTGACCTGTTGATTTGCACAGGGAAGGGGAGCCGTGGAAGACACTGCCAAAGTCAAGGCCGAGCTAAGGGCCCTCCAGGAGGAGCACAAGCTCCTCACAGAGAAGCACACTCGGCTACGGCTTGACCTTGACAATCTCTTCCAGCGCATTCAGCGCATGAAGACGGATGGTGACAATGCTAGGGCGAGGACGAGGCGTCTTCGCGAGGAGAAGAAAGTCACAGATATGACCATCGCTGGCTACGGTTTGACTATGAAGGATACCATCGCAAAGCTGAGGGAGGTCGCAGGCCTTCTCGACGCGGTAGTAGTTGATCCTAAGAAGGACAACTTGTCACTGGAGGAGTCCTGTGTCCTGGCTGCAAGTCAAACTGACTTTATTCTAGATGCAGCCAGGGCTAAGACCACTCCTTGACCTAGCATTCTGTATTTTTACTTTTTTTTGTAAGTGATGAAAAAAATTATTGAAAACTTTGTTCTTATGTCAACTTTCCAATTTTCCAGCACATTCTTGGACTGCATGAAATCTTCCCTCTTTCTTTATCTTTCTTTAGCTTTTGTCGAACATTCGACCATACAAAGGTATGTGCACTGTGTGCGATCATGGAACGACTATCGTGATCTTTGGCTTGTGAGGGCAGTCCATCGGAGCCCTTCAAATAATATAGAAACAATATATAGAAGTCGCAGGTCCCATGCAAATAATATAAAAAGAATATAGAAGTTATATATCAATGTGCTTTGAATATCACAAACGGCTCTGAGGTTAAAAACGTCTGTGATAGTCACATTACAGACGGTTTTATGTAAGGCCCGACTGTGATAGTCCCAACAGTGTCCGCCGTCTCGAATTCTCAACTTCTTTCAATATCATAGATGGTTTTTAACTCCAAACCGTCTGTGATAGTAATATTACAGACGGTTTTTATGTAAGGACCGACTGTGATAGTCCCAAGGGTGATCGACGCTTCAAATTCTCAACTTCTTTCAAATTCTCAGCGGTTCAACTGGAAGCAAAACTCCAGGGAGGGAACAAGTATTTGTAGAAGTCGAACAGTTCAATATTCCACAGGCATATTGAAGACGGTTCGGACATCAGAACCGTCTGTAATATTAAAGCAGACGGTTTTGATCTCCCAACTGTCTGTGATAGTCCCAGCAGTGCAATTCTCTACATGCAATTGTTGATAACCGCACATAATAACTGCGCAGATGAAGAGACTTATTTATTTACTTCAAATTTAATTTGCATCGAATTATGTAATCTGACGCTTCAACATCCTAAGTGGGCACTACTGTTTTGCCGTGTTCTAGTTTATCTCCCGAGAATATTTATCATGTCGGTATTGATCTTGAAAACAAAGTAGTGCGCTCCACTTCAAATTCTCAACAGTGTGTTATGTCTTTTCCATTTCTGATGTTTGCGCGGCGCACTAACCTGGGAACACGAAGCGTCGACTTGGAAATTATTTTTCATTAATGATGAAAAAATTAAATAAAAATTTGTTCTTATGTAAATTTTACAATTTTCCCGCACGTTCTTGGAGAAAGAGAAGTGGAGCGGTTCGACTAGAAGCAAAACTCCAGGGAGGGAACAAGTATTTGTAGAAGTCGAACAGTTCAATATTCCAGGCATAGTAAAGACGGTTCGGACATCAGAACCGTCTGTAATAGTCATATTACAGATGGTTTGGACATGAGGACCGTCTGTAATATTAAAGTAGACGGTTTGATATCCCAACTGTCTGTGATAGTCCCAACAGTGCCCACGCATCGAATTCTCTACATGCAATTGTTGATAACCGCACATAATAACTGAGCAGATGAAGAGACTTAATTATTTACTTCAAATTTAATTTGCATTGAATTATGTAATCTGACTCTTCAACTTCCTTTGCCGTGTTGCAGTTTATCTCCCGAGAAGTTATCATGAATTTATTGACCTTGAAAACCAGTACTGCGCTTTTTAAAACTCGAGGCACCCGCGCATATGAACCGTCACCTTCTGTTTCTATAAATAGCGAGACTCCTAAATCCCTGTCTTTATTCCCTCCTCAACTCCCACCTTGATGGCGAGCCAAGATTCCAATGAGGTTATTGAAATTGAGTGATGAGGAAGAGATAAGGAATGAACTCGATCAGGATCTTCAAAAAGTAAGTCCTCTCTGAAACTCTAATGCAGATCTTTCTTTTATGACTTGATTACCTCGAAACAAATGCATTTCGAAATTCACAGGTGCCTGAGGAAATGCTCCCTCCAAAGAAAAGACTTAGAAATGATGAAAGATCCTCCAGTGGAGTTGTAGCGAAGACTCTAGAGGGTGCTGAGGCCTATGTTGCCACATTGCCCCTTGCAACCCCTCCAGTTGCATCGACTCCACCTTTGGAGATCCACAACAATCCTTCCAATATCCCCTCTTCAACACCTTTGTATCATCAGCTTTTCTTGGATGATCAACTTTCTGGGGTAAGGCGCACACTTCCGCGTCCAAATCCACTCCGAAGCTTGGCAATCATCTTCACCCTCTCTGCTGGTTATGTCTTTCAAAACTAACCCATGCATATGTGCAGGAGGAGAAAGCTGCCTTGTGCAGAACTCTCCAAAAAAAAAAAAGAGGCGCTAGAGAAGCATTCTGAGGGGATGTCTTTTGCCATTCTGCACTTGGCAGAGTGCTTTCAGTTGCAGCTTCATCTCCACCTTTGTTGTATCAACTTTAATTTCTTGGATGATCGTACTATGCCAAATCCACTCCTTTGCTGAGAGATGATGTTGATAGTCTTAGAGCCATTGGTAGTTCTCCTGGGGCGACCAGTGTAGATCCTACTGATGCCAATACGTCCCTAGGAGAACTTTGTAAATTACTTTCAGAACAGGTCGACGCTAATTAATTGGTCGCTTAATTGTATCTCTTATGTATGCAAAGATTGTAAGAAATAAGAAATTTCTTTTCCTTATATATCTGGCTTTTTGATTGATTATGTAACTGATAATCACCAAATGATGTTCTCTGTGAAAATGTTAACAAGAAAATACTACTGCAATCAAGACGGTTTTTAACTCAAAACCGTCTCTGATTGTAACATTACAGACGGTTTGAATTTCAGGACCAACTGTAATAGTCTCAAAATTCTTTGAAGATCCACAGACATATATAAACAAATATTAAAAATAAGATAAAACCAAATAGTCTCAACGTTCATTTTTTTAAATACTAACATTGAAATAAGATAGAACCAAATATGAAAAACAAGTGGAACAACTGATGACCACTAGTCGAACGGTTCAACTGCAAACAAACAATCCAGGATATTATAGACGGTTCGGACCTTAAAACCGTCTGTGATAGTAGAGCAGAGTGTTGATTTTATAATTAACACAGACGGTTCTGAGGTAAAAACCGACTGTGATAATCACATATGGTTCTGATGTAAAATCCGACAGTGATAATCACAGACGGTTCTGAAGTAAAAACCGACTGTGATAGTAAAGCAGACGGTTTTGAGCTAGGAACCGTCTGTGATATTGTAATTATCACGGACGGTTTGGAGCTCATAACCGTCTGTGATTTTTCTGTCATAGTTCTACACAAAATGCACCGATATTACCGACGGTTTAATAAAGTGAAACCCGTCAGTGATATTCTGTTCTTAAAAAATGCACCGATATTACCGACGGTATCATATAGAACCGTCTGTATTGAACCTGGTATAAAAGGTCTTTTGGCGGATGTTTTGAGCTAGTCGTACACTCTTGCTCGACCTACACTGTCCAGTTCGAAGAGATTTGGGGCAAGGAAGAACGAAATCCAGAAGGGCCGGGGGAGCATTTGGGGGCAAAAATTTGAGGATCGATCCAAGGTTGGTACTTGCTCCCAAGGCATACACATTACTTGATTTCACCATCAATATCGATCTCCATTGATTGATCAAATTAGAGTGAGAGGGAGGGGAAGCTACAGTAGCAAACCTGGTTGTAACTCATTTTCGACCTGTACTGTAGCTATTTAATTGCTTTATGATGTGTGTTATCCACGCCCCCAACTAATTGCTTGCAGTTCAAGTAGTAGTTAACTATTTATACCGCAAACTCCGCATTAAACACTAGCTAGCTAGAATTATATAATTTATTGCGTGTCGACCGTACATAGAGTAGTATTACTAATTAGCATGTGTATGAATTTGATTAATTGCAGATGGTCCGAGATTGGATGTATAATGACAACCGAGTGGGTGAGGAATACATGAAAGGTGTTTTTGATTTCGGAAAGGTTGCTGAGCAAGACATGGTGAAGAAGGGTTTACCACATATGTACTGTCCTTGTGTAGACTGCCAGAATATTAAGATGTTCGCCAACTCATCTCAAATTGTCGCCCACTTGATCTGTTATGGTTTCAAAAAGGGGTACACATGTTGGGTCCACCATGGAGAAGAGCCAACTGCAGAAGCAAGTGCCACTCAGGTTGAGGAACAGGACATGTCGGATCCGAACAACAACTTCGACGAGGATATGCCAGAGGATGACAATTTAGATGACATGTTGCGTGATGTGGAAGGAAATTACAGTGAAAGGGAGTTTGGCAAATTCAAGTGCTTGATTGAGGACTCGGAAAAGCCGTTGTTCCCTGGTTGCAAGTCGAAGTACACAAAGTTTTCCTCTGTGCTTGAACTGTTAAAATTGAAGGCAAGCAACAGCTGGACCGACAAGAGTTTCACAGCACTGTTAGATCTTTTGGCGGACATTCTCCCGGAAGGAAACGAGTTGCCAAAAAACACCTACCACGCGAAAAAGCTGTTGTGTCCTTTGGGAATGGAAGTAGAAAGGATACACGCATGCCCTAATGATTGCATCCTTTACCGTAACGACTACAAGGATATGCATGTTTGTCCGGTGTGCGGCGCATCCCGCTATAAGAGTAAGGACCGAACTGACGATGGCGACTGCGCTAAGATAAAGCAAGGACCTCCTGGTAAGGTGTTGTGGTATTTGCCAATCATTCCCCACTTGCAACGTTTGTTTGCAAACTGTAAAGAGGCAAAATTACTGCGTTGGCACTCGGAAGACTGGAAGAAGGATGTAAAGCTGAGACACCCCGCTGATTCTTCGAAGTGGAGAAACATCGACAGGGAATTTGTTAACTTCGGAGTAGAATTGAGGAATATAAGGTTCGGGTTGAGTACCGATGGAATTAATCCTTTTGGGAAGATGAGCAGTCGGCATAGCACTTGGCCGGTTCTTTTGTGTATCTACAACCTTCCTCCTTGGTTGTGTATGAAGCGTAAGTACATCATGATGTCTCTACTTATCTCAGGACTAAAACAACCCGGAAACGATATTGATGTGTACCTAGCACCATTGATAGAGGATCTCCTAACAATGTGGAACGAAGGGGTGCAGGTATGGGATGCATACAAACGAGAGAACTTCATCCTACGTGCTATGATATTTTGCACCATCAACGATTTCCCTGCCCTTGGAAATTTGTCGGGCCGTAGTACGAAAGGAGCCAAAGCCTGTCCCCACTGCGAAGATGAGACTGAGAGCGTGTGGCTGAAGAATTGCAGGAAAATAGTGTACATGCGTCACCGTAGGTTTCTTCCAAAGAATGACGCGTATCGTAAGAGGAAGAGGGAATTTGACGGCCACAAGGAAGATGGTTCAACCCCGAAGCCTACGCGCGGGAAAGATGTTTACTCACAGGTGAAGGACATAGACGTTGTGTTTGGAAAGGGTTATAAATTGAAACCCCGCACGAAGAACTCGTGGAAGAAGAGATCGATATTTTGGGACTTACCGTATTGGGAGCATTTAGAGGTTCGTCATTGCATTGATGTCATGCATGTAGAGAAGAATATTTGTGACAGTTTAATCGGCCTATTGCTGAACATTCCAAGGAAGACAAAGGATGGCGTCAATGTGCGGCGTGACATGATCGAAATGAGAATCAGGCCCGAGCTAGCACCGAGAGAGGACGATAAAGGCCATATATACCTCCCTACTGCATGCTACACTTTGTGCAAGGCTGAGAGGACAGAACTCTGTAAGTGTCTCTATGGTGTTAAAGTTCCATCGGGTTACTCCGCAAATATGAAAAAGCTTGTGTCTATGGGCGATTTGAAATTGTTGGTTATGAAATCTCATGATTGTCACGTGTTGATGACACAAATGCTTCCTGTTGCCATCCGGAGTATGCTACCACATAAGGTCAGAGAGACGATCACGAGGCTGTGTTTTTTCTTCAATGCAATTTCTTGCAAGGTCATTGATCCCGATGGACTGGATTCTCTACAGAGCGAGGTGGTTCGAACTCTCTGTCAGCTTGAGATGTATTTTCCTCCATCGTTTTTTGATATCATGGTCCATCTCACCGCCCACCTTGTCAGAGAAATCAAGATATGTGGACCCGTGTTCCTACATTATATGTATCCATTCGAGAGGTACATGGGTGTACTTAAGGCCTACGTGAGGAATCGGTCCCGGCCCGAGGGTAGCATTGTCGAAGGTTATGCAGCGGAAGAGGTTGTTGAGTTCTGCGTCAATTACATGGCCGAGGTAGAAGCAATAGGAGTTCCTGTGTCTCATCACGAGGGGAGGCTTGATGGTGTTGGCACTATTGGACGGAGAGCCATCACTCCTGATTTCGATATGTACTCGAAAGCTCATTTTTGGGTCTTGCAACACATGACGGAGATGTCTCCGTACATCGACGAGCACAAGGAGATGCTACGACAAGACAATCCTCGCCGATCTGAGGTTTGGATCACGGGACAACATAACAGTCAATTCAACGCGTGGATGAAAGTGCAAATCACCGGAGAGTCCGCAAGTGAGAACCTTAAATGGTTGGCAAAAGGGCCCACGTTTACTGTACAGACATGGCAGGGATACGACATCAATGAGTACACATTTTACACGAAATCTCAAGATCGAAAGAGCACTGTGCAAAATAGTGGAGTGAGCGTAGAAGCTTTCCATGAGGGGTTTACCGAGACAGGCCCAACAAGGGTAGTACGTGGATTGAACTCATACTGCGGGTTCATTGAAGAAATTTGGGAGCTCGATTACGTACTGTTCAAGATTCCCCTGTTTCGATGCCGATGGGTCCAAATCCCACAGGGTGTGAAGGTTGACAGTTACGGTTTCACTTCTGTGGATCTCGATCGAGTTGCTTATAAAGATGAGCCATTCATACTTGCAAATCAAGCCATTCAGGTCATTTATGTCACTGACCCGGCCAATAAGAAGTGGCACGTCGTCCTTCATGGCAAGAGAAGGATTGTTGGAGTTGAAAATGTCATAGAGGAGGAGGAATACAATCAATTTGATGAGATTCCTCCATTTGGAGATGGCGTACAGTTCGATACTGAAGACACCGACGAAACCAGTTATGTGCGTATGGATCACCAAGAAGAGTTATACTTTAAAGGTAATCAACCGTACGTCCTTATCTCTCTGTTTCCATCGGTATAGCTTATATCTCCTGTAATTCTCGTCTTTGCAGGGCCGCGGCAAGTGGAAAGTTGAGGATAATATGGCTGTGTATATGGAAATTGTCGGTGAAAGTCCCCATTTGTATGTAACAATAACTTGAGCATGCTCCACATTGTATGTTAAATTTATTTGAGCATGCTCCACATTGTAACCAATTTTCAGATCGACATACACTGTAACCAATTTACAGAGCATTTGGACTACATTTGAAATATCTGAGTGTTCATTTAAAACAAGTTTTCGAGCATTCAGAGTTGAAAGCTACAGATCAGTTTCAAGTTGTAAAACTAACGTTCAATAGAGAGATTATCACAGACAGTTGAATTATCACAGACGGGTATGAATATAGAACCGACTGTGATATTCCCAACAGCGTCTCCGATGCTTCAAGTGTACACGTGCACGGTCGGTTCTCAAGTCGAAACCGTCTGTGATAATCTCAGTCACAGTCGGTTCTCAACTCACAACCGTCTGCGATAATCTCTCACTATGTAGATTATCATAGACGGTTTTTATTTGAGAACCGACTTTGATAATATTATCACAGACAGTTATAAATATAGAATCGACTGTGATATTTTCAACAGTGTTCGACGCTTCGAGTTCTTGACATGCACCGTCGGTTCTCAATTCCAAACCGTCTGTGATAATCACAGTCACAGTCGTCTCTCAACTCAAAACCGTCTGTGATAATCTCTCTGGTGATTATCACTATGTCGATTATTACAGACGGTTCTGATGTGAGAACCGACTGTGATAATATTAGCACAGACGGCTGTGAATGTTGGACCGACTGTAATAATCTCGACGCAGTACATAGTTCAAGGCGGGCTTTGTCCCACTCATTTTCAGACTTCGCAACTATTTGCCCTAGCTCTCTCCGCCCTCGCACCGTCCATCGCAATCGCCTCCATCGCCTCCCAACTTCTCCTCCTCTCCGTCTGTCGCGATCACCTGCATCGCCTTTCCACCGTCAGGCGCGATCACCTCCATCTCCCTCCCGCCTCCGACGCGATCACCTCCATCGCCTCCCCACAGTTTCTGTCATTCTTGGTTAATTATAAGTGTATGGGTTTTGTTATAGAACTATTAGTTGCAGATTTACTTAAACTGTTCTCTCTTTCACTTATGTTAGGAACTATGTTTGGTGACAAAATGCACCACTCGGGGAGTCAGAGTGACCTCGCTGGCGATGAGACGCCTGGGCCGGAGGTCGCCTCGTCTGCCGTGGCCCCACCGTAGAAGAGAAAGGGGCGAGGCCGGACGACATGCGCGCGTCTGGACATGCGGGAAAAGCAGCACGTCCAATTCAACGACAATGGTGTGCTGGAAGCTCCGGACAAACTTGTCGGTCAGTACCGCTCACTATGTGGCAAAGTGGCAAGGGAGCGGGTGCCCATCACCACCTCCGACTGGGGTCAAGTGCCCCCAGAGTGCAAGGATGCGCTGTGGGAATAAATGTAGGCGGCGTTTCACATTCCCGAGCATCGCCACTTCACCATCCGCCGGAGGACACTGATGTCAATAAACAAGGCGTGGAGGAACTTCAAGAGCCACCTTGTCAGGCTCTATGTGAAGGAGTCGAAGACCCCCTTCGATGACTTCCCTTTCATGACTCCCGAGGCATGGCAGTAGTTCGTCGAGATGAAGGCCAAGCCAGAGTTCCAGGAGCTTAGTGCGAAGGGCCAGACTAACTGATGAGGTCATCCCAGCACGTGTTGCACCTTCGCATGTAGACCAAAGATCTGATCAAGAATACAATGGACCGATCACTCGACGTCGTGCAAAGAATCTACAACAAGAGGTGACTTCACTCCTTGCTGAAATTGACATTACAAATGATGAGAATTTTATACTACCTAAAAGTTCTACACTTTTGCTACTTAGGTTCACATACGAGGAGATAGAAGATGGTCCAGCTAAGAAGGCTTATGTGGAGGACATGGAGGATAAGGAAGATTGCGTGGAGGCAAACATGGGTGCTGCCCAAAGTTGAGACGTGTCATGTGACAAGTACTGTAACTTTCACAAGTCGTACGATGCAATATTTTGACGTTTCTGGATGCATAATTCACATGGATGGAAATCTTATGGAGTCTACTTTCCAACGCAACAAACGGCTCGTCTTTTGGACTTCTCAATTAGGAGTAATCACCATTTTAGTGCTGGCTGCACAGAAGTCAAACAGCCGCGCGCGAATTACTTCGTGGTGACCTTTCAGCTAGCTTATCTTCAGATTCTTAAAGAGTCTTTTCTCACCTTACTAGAAGGGTTGTTCTCTAGTATGAATATCCACTATGTATTGTGTTAAGGGGAATTATTTTTGGAGAAGCAAATACCAATCCCTTTTGTTCAGCTGTGTGCTAACAATTTCCGAGAGTGATCTCTACCCCTTTGCTCTTGTGATTTCCTCGCGAAATTATAGAAGCGGTCGCATCATCGACTCCCAATCGGTGCTCCTACTCCGTTTGATTGCAGGTTGTGTTGGTTGGTTTCATAAGAGTGTGGTTGGACGAATCCTCGATTCAGGTTGCCGTATTGCGACGGTGGTTGGCTTCGAGTTTTATTTGTCAGGTTGCACTAGTTATCTTGGCTGTTTTCAGTAAGTTATCGTGTTCATGATCCTACGCCGTGAAGATCAGGACCAAAGGACGCATCATCTGGTATCAGAGCTTTCGTTGCCACGGTAGGATTCTTTACCCTTAGCTACATATATTTGTGTTCTGTCCTATCCACTAAAAAGCCTTAAAAAAATTGTTTTAGCCGTTCTTCAATCTGTTATTTTGGTGAGTTTAGTTAAGTTTCTGTCCATTAGAGTCTTTGTTCTTGTTGCTGATTATAATTTCCTTTGCGTGTCCCTTGAGCCATTTATCTCTCCATATCATTTGTATCTACATTTGAAAACCAAAAAAAAAAAAAAAAAAAAAGAGTATTAGTCCATTTCCTCCTTCGTGAAAACCTTGCTCTAGCCTCTGGTTGTGCTGAGATTATATGTTCAAGTTGTGCAAGTGCTATATCTGTTAGTTGCTTTCAGTTTGTTAAAAAAAAAAGTTAAAAAAAGTGAAAAAAAAAAAGAGTTGAGAAAAGAAGTGAAAGAACAGATTGTATTGTTTATATGCACAAGTGTTGAAATCTCAAAAAAAAAAAATCGTTGTGCAACCAGATTGCTATCCTTCTTTGGTGAAATTTTGCTAGGTATATCTCAAGAACCATCAATCCCTAGCATAATCCTTGTTTGCATCAAAATCAGAATTTCCTTTGCGTGTGAGTTGCTCATATACATCATTCCTAACTTGTGATCAGTGCTAGACATTGGGCTGCTAGTTTGGATTGTTACTTAGCTTTACAATATCTGAAATTCAGATTGTTATTTGTGCATCATTCCCTACCAAGCTCCACAAAGAAACCATCGTAGACAGAACGCTGGTCGTGTATTTGTCTAACCATCACTTACCACCACACATATACTTCTGTAATTTTCAGGGAAAGCATAAGAGCTTCAGTTGGTAAGAGAAGGTGAGGTTGAGAGATCCACAAATTAATTTTCATACATATACTTGCTGCTCGTGTTCACTAACAGTGCAGGAAGGATGTCCAAAGAACCAGAGATTGATGATTGTGTCACAATGGCACAATTCAATGAGCTGAGACAAAGATTGGAGGAGAGACAAGAGAGAATGTCCCAAGATCTTCAAGCTCTTCTAGCTCAGCTTCGAGATCAAGGACGTGGTGCCAACAGTACAGCTAACCAAGATGAAGAAGTAGATGAACATGATGACGAAGTTGCTGCCCAACCTCCAATACCACCGCGAGCACGAAGAGATCGAGCTACTGCCCGAGCCATGAGACCCCCAAGTCCAGGTCGTGGGAATGGGGAAGAAGCTTTTGGTCGTGGAAGAGGAAGAGGTCGCTGCCAACGAAATGACAACGCTGCTGAATTTGAAGATGAATCAGATGAAGATGACCCCTACCAGCCCCAAAATAATGGTAATCGCCGTCGAGGCCATAACCAACGTCGTCGGGCAGAGGAGGAGATGTTTGGTAAGCTAAAATTCACCATGCCAAAATTTAATGGTGAATCTGATACTGAAGCCTATCTCTCATGGGAGTTGAAGGTTGATAAGATTTTTCGCTTGCATAACTACTCTGAAGAGAAGAAGATAGCAATGGCTGCTCTTGAGTTTGAAGATTATGCCCTAATCTGGTGGGAACAAGTCCTGAATCAGCTAGAAGATGCTGGCGAAGGTGTTGTTGCTACCTGGGCTGAAATGAAACGGGAAATGCGAGCGAGATTTGTCCCTAAGCATCACCGTCGTGATCTTTTTAACAAGCTGCAGAATTTAAATCAAGGAAGTCTCTCAGTTGAAGGATATTATAAAGAAATGGAGAAGGCTATGATCAGGGCCAATGTAGTCGAAGATGAAGAGCAAACTATTGCACGCTTCATGTTGGGATTGCATCGCAACATTCAACGAATTGTTGAATTTCAGCCATATCACACACTTATTGAATTGGTACACCAAGCTACTAAGGCTGAGCGTCAATTGCAGCAAGATACTAAGTCAAGTAGAGCTGGTTCATTCGGTACAAAGGTGACAACAAATGGAAACAAGTTTACCCCAAGGTTTGCTGAAGGCCGAACTACCACCACAAGTGCAAATGGTGGTACACGCTCTAATACTCAAGGAGATTTCAGCAGCAAAACCACAGCTGCTCCAAGTGCAACGAAACCCTCTTCATCAGCAACCTCATCAGTTAGTTCTACAGCCCGAAGTAGCCAAATTCAGTGCTTCAAGTGTGGAGGCCGTGGTCATGTTATCAAGGAGTGTCCAAACAACCGTGTGGTACTTGTTAATGACCTAGGGGAGTATGAATCAGCAAGTGAAGAAGAACAAGATGCTGATGAAACACCATTAGAAGAAGCACAAGAAAATGATGGCGAAAAATATTGTGAATTTGAGAGAGGGACTGCTCTTGTAGTCACTCAAATCTTGAGTGTGCAGCTGAAAGAAGCTGAAAATGGACAGCGCCATAATCTCTTTCAAACAAGAGCCAAAGTTGAAGACAAGATATGCAAGGTGATCATTGATGGTGGAAGCTGCCATAATCTTGCAAGCAAAGAGATGGTTGAAAAGCTTGGATTGAAGCTGCTGCGACATCCTCACCCATATCATGTGCAATGGTTGAATGATTCTGGTTCCATAAAGATTGCACACAGAGTGAAAGTATCATTCAAGATTGGTGAATATGTTGACACCGTGGAATGTGACGTGGCACCCATGACAGTGTGTCATCTGCTGTTAGGAAGGCCATGGCAATATGATCGTTCATCCCAACATTGTGGCCGCACAAACAATTTCACAATCAAGTGGAAGGGAAAGGACTTGGTTCTTAAACCTATGACGCCTCAACAAATCATGGCTGAACATTTGCAAAAGAATTCAGAAGTGAAGGTGATTAGTGAGAGTGAAAAACAGCAAAAGAATATGAATGCCCTCCACAAATCAGTGAGTGAGCGCCACAAGCCAAATATGAAAGGTAAAAAGAAGATAGAGGGAGAGAATTTAGTCATGATAGCCACCAAATCTGAAATGAGAGATGTGAGGAATCACCCAGACCAAGTACTCATTGTACTTGTGTACAAAGACACATTGCTTTCAGCTAATGACATAACATCTCTTCCTAGTGCTATGTCTCATCTTTTGCAGGATTACCAAGATATTTTTCCAGAAGAATCACCTACTGGACTTCCTCCTTTGCGTGGCATTGAGCACCAAATTGATCTCATTCCGGGAGCTACACTACCTAATCGGCCACCATACCGCACCAACCCTGAAGAAACCAAGGAAATACAAAGGCAAGTGCAAGCACTTTTAGATAAAGGTTATGTGCGAGAGAGTTTAAGTCCATGTGCTGTCCCTGTGATCTTGGTGCCAAAGAAAGATGGTTCTTGGAGAATGTGTGTTGATTGTAGGGCCATCAATAAAATAACTGTTCGTTATCGTCATCCTATTCCTAGGCTTGATGATATGCTTGATGAATTGAGTGGTTCTATGATATTTTCTAAAATTGATTTGAGAAGTGGTTACCATCAAATAAGAATGAAAGTTGGAGATGAGTGGAAAACTGCTTTCAAAACAAAATTTGGATTGTATGAATGGTTAGTTATGCCTTTCGGTTTGACAAATGCACCTAGTACATTCATGAGATTGATGAATCATGTTTTGAGAGTATTCATAGGAAAATTTGTTGTTGTTTATTTTGATGACATCTTAATTTACAGCAAGACATTTGAGGAGCATATTTATCATATTCGACAAGTTTTGGATGTGCTTAGAAAGGAGAAATTGTTTGCTAACCTAGAGAAGTGCACATTTTGTACAGAACAAGTTGTGTTTCTTGGCTTTGTTGTTTCAGGTCATGGAATTCAAGTTGATGAGTCAAAGGTGAAAGCAATCAAGGAATGGCCAACTCCTATGAATGTAAGCCAGGAAGCTCATGCAGGAGGACTGATGGGTCACTTTGGATGGAAAAAGACCTACGAGCTGCTGGCCGATCATTTCTATTGGCCAAAGATGAGAAGGGACGTGGAGAGATATGTGCAACGCTGCAACACTTGCCACAAAGCTAAGTCAAAACTGAAATCCCATGATTTATATACTCCATTACCTGTTCCTAGTGTACCTTGGGAAGACATTAGCATGGACTTTGTTTTGGGTTTACCTCGGACAAAGAGGAGGATGGATTCCATTTTTGTAGTGGTTGATAGATTTTCCAAGATGTCACATTTTATACCCTGTCATAAAAGCGATGATGCTTCCCATGTAGCCTCTTTATTTTTCAGGGAAATTGTGAGATTACATGGCATGCCAAGAACAATTGTTTCCGATCGTGATGCAAAGTTCATGAGTTACTTTTGGAAGACGTTATGGGCAAAGCTTGGAACAAAGTTGCTGTTTTCGACAACTTGTCATCCGCAAACAGATGGACAAACAGAAGTGGTGAATAGGACACTCTCCATGTTGCTGTGGACAATGATCAAGAAGAACTTGAAAGAGTGGGAAGAATGCTTGCCGCATGTGGAATTTGCTTATAACAGGGCTATCCACTCCACTACGAACATGTGTCCTTTTGAAGTTGTTTATGGATTCAAACCAATTGCTCCTATAGATTTATTGCCGCTGCCATTGCAAGAAAGGAGTAATATGGAAGCCTCTCAGCGTGCTGCATATATAAAGAAGATACATGAGAAAACGAAGGAAGAAATCGAGAAGAAAACCAAGTACTATGCTGAGAAGGCAAACAAGAACAGAAAGAAGATGATATTCAAACCCGGCGATTTAGTTTGGATACATCTACGCAAGGAGCGTTTTCCTGAGAAACGCAAATCAAAGCTGATGCCACGAGGAGATGGGCCATTCAAAGTTTTGGCCAAAGTCAATGACAATGCATACAAGATTGAGCTTCCTGGAGACTATGGTGTTAGCACGACATTCAATGTTGCTGATCTCACACCGTTCTTTGGCTCGGAAGAATCAGAGTCGAGGACGACTCCTTGTCAAGAGGGGGAGGATGATGAGGTCATCCCAGCACGTGTTGCACCTTCGCATGTAGACCAAAGATCTGATCAACAATACAATGGACCGATCACTCGACGTCGTGCAAAGAATCTACAACAAGAGGTGACTTCACTCCTTGCTGAAATTGACATTACAAATGATGAGAATTTTATACCACCTAAAAGTTCTACACTTTTGCTACTTAGGTTCACATAAGAGGAGATAGAAGATGGTCCAGCTAAGAAGGCCTATGTGGAGGACATGGAGGATAAGGAAGATTGCGTGGAGGCAAACATGGGTGCTGCCCAAAGTTGAGACGTGTCATGTGACAAGTACTGTAACTTTCACAAGTCGTACGATGCAATATTTTGATGTTTCTGGATGCATAATTCACATGGATGGAAAGCTTATGGAGTCTACTTTCCAACGCAACAAACGGCTCGTCTTTTGGACTTCCCAATTAGGAGTAATCACCATTTTAGTGCTGGCTGCACAGAAGTCAAACAGCCGCGCGCGAATTACTTCGTGGTGACCTTTCAGCTAGCTTATCTTCAGATTCTTAAAGAGTCTTTTCTCACCTAACTAGAAGGGTTGTTCTCTAGTATGAATATCCACTATGTATTGTGTTAAGGGGAATTATTTTTGGAGAAGCAAATACCAATCCCTTTTGTTCAGCTGTGTGCTAACAATTTCCGAGAGTGATCTCTACCCCTTTGCTCTTGTGATTTCCTCTCGAAATTACAGAAGCGGTCGCATCATCGACTCCCAATCGGTGCTCCTGCTCCGTTTGATTGCAGGTTGTGTTGGTTGGTTTCATAAGAGTGTGGTTGGACGAATCCTCGATTCAGGTTGCCGTATTGCGATGGTGGTTGGCTTCGAGTTTTATTTGTCAGGTTGCACTAGTTATCTTGGATGTTTTCAGTAAGTTATCGTGTTCATGATCCTACGCCGTGAAGATCAGGACCAAAGGACGCATCACTAACCAGGCCAAGAATACCCACCCACACAGACTAGGCAGTGGTGGGTATGTGGGGAAGAAGGCGTTGTGGAGGAAGCAGGACGAGGTGGCTTCCCAGTCTTCGGCCGGTAGTCCTTATGCGGGCATAACGGACGTGCGCGCCCGCAATTGGTGCCGAGCAAGATCGACGATGACCTCCTCCAGAAGCGTCTCTATGACTAACCTTGCGGACAGGGAAGTGATCGACCGGCTGGTAAAATTGTCCGATCACGTACTATCCTCGTAACACGCATGCAATGGGTTGTATTGCTAAGTTCTCCTGTTGCAGGTGACGCTGAGTGCGCAGGCGGCATCCGGAGAGTTCAACCCGAGGAGGGACAGGGATATCCTCACAGCGGCGCTAGGAAACAAGGAGCATCCAAGCCGCGTGCGCGGCCTCGGTTCCACTGTGCCTTGGAGGCATGGTTTTCCTGATGATGAGGAGGCGGCTAAGAGGAGAAAAAGATCCCACCAAGCCCGCGATGAACGACTCAAGGAGGAGATGCGATCGGAGCTCGCTATTCAGGACAAAGCACTCCTGCAGCAGTTGTCAGAGATGCGGTCCATGTATGAAGAGCTAAGAAAGGCGACCCAGGGCACCCCCCTTCTAGCAGCGGAAGTACCGACCCCCATTCTTGGCCACCATAGTAGCTGCGCGTCTGCGCCAGGGTCTTCGCAGACGGAGCCCTCTCCAAAGTATCCAGTGGACTTTCTACAGGTAATGACCGTTTGTCTATGTTAATTCATTCGAAAGTGAAAAGCGGTGAAATTCAATATGTTAATGCGCACTATTTGTAGGAACCCGCCTCCTGCAAGCTTATGGTGATGGCCGGTCTCTTCCCGATCGAGGCTGCCCGTGGGATGGCGCAACCATGCACGGCGGGGGCCATAATCCACGGTGCCCCTCTATGTGAGGGTTTTGTACGGGTCCAAGTGGACAGTGTCTTTGACCATTGCAAGGGTTTTCCGTTGGAGAAGCCGCCGAACGACGAGATTACCACTCTCGGGGATGCGGTGCACACGTTCGTGCAATGGCCCAAGAAAGACATCGTCCTGGATGAGGTAATTCCCCCACCAGTTTCATAATTCGTACTGTAATAATAGCCCTCAGAGTTAGTGTCCTAATACGTAGGTTCTTACATCATAGACATCACAGACCAACACACGGCCTACAAGCCAGCCGACCCCTCCGATGACGAAGCTGACTCCGACTAGGAGGCAACCATTCAAGAAGCTAGCTAGTAGGGGAAAAGCAAAGAAGAGCCCGGCGAAGGAGAGCGAGAAGTGTGCGTCAGCTCTCATGCCGTTCGCTCTGGGGATGCCCATGGCCTCCGATACCGCAATTTCGAGCATGGGGTTAGCATGCCAGAGCCTACATGCATGGTACATGAGGAGGACAAACCAGACCAAGACGCAGCGTCCGACGCACATCATGGTCAAGTACACAGTGGCAGAGTTCCATAACGACGTTGGGACCTACTCGGTGACTTTCGAAGACCTGCACAATTTACTGAACAAAGATGGGCTCGACTTGTCAATCCTACGGTCTTGGGTGCCGTAAGTATCCTACTATCCTACACCTGTTCGTGCATATACGGATATATGTCATTTATTAATTGGTTACTTCCGTGCAGCTGCATGACCAGCTATGCCAAATCTGAGGGCATCCTCGCGGGGAGGGCATCGCCGCTAGGGGCGGCAATGAGAGAGACCTGCAATGAGAGCTTAAAAAGCAAGTCCTATGTATTGCTAATAAAATGAAGTACAAGGCCTCCCCCTGCGAAGCCGCGAAAGGGGAGGAAAATACAGTGTCCCTCCTCCCCCTCTGGCGTGAACGCTCCGGGGGGAGGGGACAGGACCGTAAGGCTAAACATAGAACTTGCGAAGTAAACGCAAGTTCCACGTGTGCTTCAGCTCCTGCTCCTGAAGGTTGGAGAGCTTGTAGGCCCCCGAGCCCAGGACCGCGGAGATCCTGTAGGGGCCCTCCCACTTGGGGGAGAGCTTACCCTGGGCCTGGGGGTCGTCACGCGCTTGAGGACTAGGTCCCCAAGGCGGAAAGCTTTCTCGCGCACGCGCTGATTGTACGCGCGCGCCATTTCTTGCTCGTAGATGGCGTGGCGGAGGAGCGCTCGGTCGCGTTCCTCTTCCACGAGGTCGATCTCCAGACACTGGTTGGCCTCGTTGGCCTGGTACGCTGAGGGCGTAGCTCCCTCCAGGAGCTCAACCCGTAGTGACCGGAAGCCGATCTCCGGGGGGAGGACTGCCTCCGCCCCGTAGTCCAGGGAGAAGGGAGTACGCCCCGTCGCCCGGGACGGGGTCGTGCGCATGGAGCAGAGGATGCTAGGGAGCTCCTCCGCCCATGCACCCCGCTTGGAAGCGGTTTGCTCAAGTCTCCGGCGCAACCCCTGTAGGATCACGCCGTTGACCCTCTCGACAGCCCCATTGCTCCGGGGATGGGCCACCGAGGCGAAGTGGATGACGAGCCCCAGGCCTTCGCAGAATTCCCGGAAATAAGCTGAGTCGAATTGGGTTCCGTTGTCCATGGTGATTTCCCGGGGGACACCAAAACGACATACGACGTTTTTCCAGAAAAACCGCTGAACGGCCCGGGACGTGATGCTGGCCAAAGGCTCCGCCTCAACCCACTTTGTAAAATAGTCGACTGCGACTATCGCATACTTGTACCCCCCGGGCGCTGGGGGGAAGGGCCCTAAGAGGTCCATCCCCCAGCGCACAAAGGGCCAAGTGATGGGGATCGTCTGCAGCGCTATAGGGGGGAGGTTCGAGCCCTTGGCCATCTTCTGGCATGCCTCGCACGCGGAGACAAGGTCTCGCGCGTCGCGCATGACCGTGGGCCAGTAGAAGCCCTGCCGGAGGGCCTTGGCTGCGATGGCACGCGGGGCTAGGTGAGAACCACAGCTCCCCGCGTGGATGTCTTCGAGAAGTTGAAGTCCCTCCGGCCGGGGGAGGCAGCGCAGGAGGGCGGAAGCCCCCCGCTTGTAGAGCCTCCCCTCCAGCAGGAGATATGCCCGGGCTTTAGCCCGGAGGCATTTAGCCTCGGTCTCACTAGGAGGGTCCCCCTCCCCCTTGATGAAGGAGATGAGGGGGTCCATCCAAGACGGAGTCCGGGTGATCTCGGCGACCTTCAGGACATGAGGCTCGTTGCCCGTGTCCGGGGAGGCCACCGAGGGCTTCGCGATGATCTCCAAGAAAGCCCCCTTGCGGAGCGATTCCCGGGCGCTTGCCGCCCGGGCCAAGGCGTCGGCCCGGTCATTGTCCCTCCGTGGGATATGCCGGGCCTCGAGGCCGTCGAAATGCCTCTCCATCTTTCGCACTTCCTGCAAATAAAGACTTAAGTTTGCGTCATGGCACAGGTAAGACTTGTCCACTTGGCAAACTACGAGCTGAGAATCTCCCTTGACTAGGAGGCACCGGATCCCCAGGGAGCGCGCGAGGCGCATCCCGAGGAGCAAAGCCTCGTATTCGGCGACGTTGTTGGTTGCGGGGAACTCGAGCCGTGCGGCGTACTCGAGTTCCTTCCCCTCGGGGCTCCGGAGGACTACTCCCGCACCAGCCCCAGCGAGACACAGCGACCCATCGAACATAAGAGTCCAATGATCACTGCGTCGGGGCGGCACAGGGAGATCTTCGTCCCCAGACCCAGAGGCGGGAGTCCACTCTGCGACGAAGTCGGCGAGGACCTGCGACTTGATGGCGGAGCGGCCGGTAAGGGACAGGGAGAAAGGGGCGAGCTCGGCCCCCCACTTCCCAATCCGGCCGGTGGCTTCCTTGTTCCGCAGTACCTCCCCAAGGGGAAGGGACGACGGGACGGTGATGGGGTGCCCCTGGAAGTAATGCCGAAGCTTCCTGGACGCCATGAGGAGGGCGTAGCAGATTTTCTCCATCTCCGTGTACCGAGTTTTGGCCCCTTGGAGGGCCTCACTCACGTAGTACACCGGACGCTGCTGCCCTCCTTGCTCCTTCACCAAGACCGCGCTGACGGCGACAGGGGTCGCGGCGAGGTAGAGGAGCAAGGGCTCTTCCGGGGACGGACTCACGAGCATTGGAGGGCTCGTGAGGTACTTCTTGAGGTCGTCGAACGCCTCCTGGGCCTCGGGGATCCAGCGGAACCCCTCGAGCCCTCGGAGGATCTTGAAGAACTGGAGGCCCCGCTCCCCCGACCGGGAGACAAAGCGGCTGAGTGCGGCTAGGCAGCCGGAGAGCCGCTGGACATCCTTGACGGAGCGCGGCGGGGGCATATCTAGGAACGCCCGGATCTTCTCGGGGTTTGCCTCAATGCCCCGCTGGGACACAAGGAAACCTAGGAGTTTCCCCCCGCGCACCCCGAAGGCGCACTTCTCCGGGTTGAGTTTGAGCCCGAATGCGCGGAGGTTGCGGAAGGTTTCAGCCAGGTCGTCGATGTGGGAGGCTGCACGGGGACTCTTGACAACCGCGTCGTCTACGTAGACTTTGACGTTGCGGCCGACTTGCTCTTTGAAAACCAGTGTCATGTGGCGCTGGAAGGTCGCCCCCGCATTCTTGAGCCCGAAGGGCATATGGACGTAGCAGAAGGTTCCGAGGGGAGTAATAAAACTCGTCTTTTCCTCGTCCCCTTCCGCCATCTGGACTTGATGGTAGCCAGAGTAGGAGTCTAGGAAGCTCATGAGCTCGCACCCCGCAGTGGAGTCGACGAGCTGATCAATCCGCGGGAGCGGGAAGTTGTCTTTGGGGCAGGCGCGGTTAAGGTCGGTGAAGTCCACGCACATCCGCCACCTGCCTGTTGATTTCTTGACGAGGACGGGGTTCGCGAGCCACTCGGGGTGCAGGACCTCCCGAATGAACCCCGCCTCTCGGAGCCGGGTGATCTCCGCCTTGATTGCCTCTTGGCGCTCGAGGGAGAGTTTCCGCAACTTCTGTTTGACCGGGGGGTGACTGGGGGCCACTGCGAGCTTGTGCTCAATGACCTCCCGGGCGACGCCCCGCATGTCTGACGGTTTCCACGCAAAAACATCGGAGTTTTCGCGCAAAAAAGCCGCAAGTTGCGCTGCGTGCTCCTCGGGGAGCTCCGCCCCGATCCGGACTGTTTTGTCTTCGTTGCCCGGGGACAGCAGGACCTTCCGGAGGCCCCCTTCCGGACACGGCTTGAGGAGGGGCCTCCCGGGTGGTGGCGCAGCAACGTCTAGTTCCGGGGGAGAAGCCTCCCCCCGGGCGTCTTTATGAGGTTGACGCTTCCAATTGTGGCCGCAGCGCGCTCGTATAGAGCACGGGCCATGTCTTGGTCTCCCCGGACGTTGATCACAACATGCGGCCCGGGGATCTTCATGCAAAGATAGTTTTGAAGGGTGGCAGCCCCCAGCCGGTTGATTGTCGTCCTCCCCATAATCGCGTTGTAGGAGGAGGGGAGGTCCACTACGTCGAAGCAGACCAGCTCGGTCCGGTAGTTCTCCGGGGTGCCGAAGGTCATTGGAAGATCTACCTTGTCCACAAGGTGGAATGCCTTCCCTGGGGCAAAACCTTGCAGGGGCCCGGCAGCGGGCTGTAGGAGCTTCTCATCCACCTGCATTTCTTTGAAGGCCTTCAGGAATAGGACATCGGCGGAGCTCCCGCCGTCTACCAGGATACGGGCCAGATGGCAGTTGTAGATGGTCGCGGAGACAATGAGCGCGTCGTCATGGGGGAAGCGAACCCCCCGCGCGTCTTCTGCCGTGAAGGTGAGGGGGACGTCCGACCACTTCAGTGGAGGGGACGCGTGTAGCACCCCCACAACCTTGACCTCGCGCGCGTACTCCTTACGCTGGCACTTAGAGTCCCGCCCAGAGGCAGATCCTCCCACGATGACGTTGATGTGCCGCTGCGAAGTTTGAAAGGGGAGAGCTTCTGAAGGCTCCCCCTCCTGCGTCTGCTGACCCCCCATGGGAGCGGGAAGGGCCGGAACAGCTGGCCGAGGGAGCAAGGAGGCCGGAGTCCCCCCCCTGCCCGCGCTGGTCGAGGAAGTCCGCGAAGTGCTGCAGCAGCTGGCTACAATCTCGGGTAGCGTGGGTATTGGACCTGTGGAGGCTGCACCACGGTCCTTCCCGCCTTCTCCCCGCGGGCCTTCCCGGCCGCGCGAAGACTGTCCTCCCCCATGGCCCTTTGGTTTGGGGAAGGGGCGGTTGGCCCTCGGGGGGTCGCGCGAGCCGCCTCCGCCCTCGAGGACAAAGGTGTCCCGAGGCCGTGGCTCGCTACGCCCCCCTTGTCTGGGGCGTTTGGGGGGATCCCTGGCCCCCCGGTCAACGGGGGCGGGAGCCCCCTGGGTCTTCTTCCAGATATCGTCTTCCTCCGCCCGAGCGTATTTTTCGAGCACGTTGAAGAGCTCGTCGGCGGAAGAGGGGCAGCTCCGAGAGAGCCCTCGGTGGAGCTCCCCCGGGAGCATACCGCTTTTGCAGGCTTCGATGACCGTAGAGTCGGGGACGTGGGCCACTTTGCTCTTCACCTGAGCAAAGCGCTTGAAGAAGCTTCTGATGGTTTCCCCAGTCCTCTGCCGGACAGTGTACAGTTGTGAGGAGTCCAGGGGACGCACGTAGTTCCCCTGGAAGTTGGCACAGAACTCCCGCTTGAGCTGCGAGAAAGACTTGATGGAGCCAGCCTTCAGGTTGTAGAACCAGGAGTGGGCAATGCCGGAGAGGTAGAGGGGGAAGACGTTGCACTGTACTGTCTCGTCCCCCCCGGCCGCGGAGATGGCAGTGGAGTAGACCTGCACAAACTCGTAAGGGTCTGCCTCACCGTTATAGTGTTCGATGTGTGGCGGGCGGTAGGGCCGCGGCCACCGGATGCTGCGAAGTCTTCGGCACAGGGGCTGGTTGGCCCCCTGCACTTCCCGAGGAGAGCCCCGGTCGCTGTCTTCTTTCACGGGACCTTCGTTGTCTGAGTCTGGAAGCGGTCCGAGAGGTCCGCCAGAATGGCGGTGGTGACGCTTTTCCTCCGGACCGGGACTGAGTTCCCGGACGTTCGGGCTCTCCGCTGGAGAGGTTGGCTCTTCAGCGGGTCTCTTCCCCCAGCCAGTGCGAGAGCGAGGCTCCCCTCGCCCACGGCCGGGGGGAAGTTCTTCCCCGCGCTCTGGTGAACGCATTCGCTCGACCTCCCCCGGGGCGAAACAGACCTGTCCCGCCGAGGGAGGGAGCTCGTGCGCTGTAGCTTCCGGAGCCGGTTGGGGGGAGCCCCCTGCGACGACCCCCGGGACCAGAAAGGGGGGAGCCCCTGTATCATCCGGAACCGGGGAGGGGGCGCCCGCGACGACGCCTGGAATCGAAGTGGAGGGGGCCCCAGTGGCCACGACCGGAACCGGGAAGGGGGCAGGCCCTGTAACACCCAGAACCGGCGAGGGGGGGGCCCCCGCGGCGACGTCCGGAACCGGGGAACCCATGCGGGGGGAAGTCCGCTGCGGCACGGGGGCTGCTCTGTCAACCGCCCCCAGTGCGGTAAACGCGACGCGGGGGGTGGGACTGGCTCCCGGCGCAGGGTAAACCCCGGCAAGAAGTGGGCTCCCGGCCCCGGGAAAAGGCCGGGGACGGGGTACCCCCCTGGTGCCACGAAGGGCCCCGGCATGAAATAACCACCCGGCACCGGGACGGGCTCGGGTGCCGGGAAGGGTCCGGGAGTATATCCCACAGGAGGAGGGAACCCCCCGGCAGGATCATACGGGGCAGACAAACCCCCGGAGGCCGGAGGGGCCGCCGGGTAACCCATAAACGGGGGCATGTTCCCCGGATACGGGTGTGACGCAAATGTGGGGGCCGGAGGCTGCGCCAACACGCTAAGGAGCTCGTCCATAGAGCGCTAAGCGCGGAGCTGGCCTTCCACGAGAGCTTCGAGCAGGGCGTCCCGGGGAGCCGGGGGAGCCGTCGGGGGGAGACTAGTCCCGGCCGAGGTCCCCGCGGTCACCGGGAACGACCTGGAGGTGGAAGCACCTAAGTTAAGAGGAAAGGAGGGAGGCGGTACCTGGGCCAGGTCGCCTCCGGAAGGGACCGCCGGGACAGCAGTGTCCCGGGCGGACGGCGCCGGGTCTCCGAGACCCGGATCACCGGGAAGGGTACGAGCCCTTGTTCTTGGGGGAGCCATGGCGTCTTGTCACGAGTCCCCACGGACGGCGCCAACTGTCGTGGTATTGCGAATACCCCGGCAGGTTTTGAGAATGATCCTAGCGAAGATTACGCGGCGCGGGTTGACCGGATGACCGGTCCTCCCCCGCCGGACAAGCACAAAAAATGACACACGGGTTTATACATGTTCGGGTCCCGGTGGGGGCCCTAGTCCTGTCGACGCGCTCCCGACCGGAGTCGGCTGGGGAGGCTCTCTCCGGGGGAGAGGCTTCTGGAGCACGTCTGTGAGTTTAGCTATTCCAATAAAAGAACCGATCCCTTACAATAGAGGGGTACAAGGGCTATTTATAGCCCCAAAAAGAAGCAAAAAACCTAAACTACCCCGGAAGCCACCGTCGGATTGAAGGGCAGGACCGTCCTTCTCCCGGTCAAACGCCTTGGATGCTTGACAAGTGGTCGCTAGTTCCCGAGGCACCCCTCGCGTGACCTGCACGTGATAAACAGTTCAAGACTTTACCTTTAGGAGGGCGATGAGGCCCGGGATGGCGCCGGAGGCCAGGTCCCGGGGGCCAAAAGGCGGCTCCCGGGGAGGCCCCGGAGGCCACGTCCCCGGGCAAATGGCGGCGCCCGTGCTGGCCCCGGAGGCCGCGTCCTGGGAGCCAAACGGCGGCGCCCGGGGAGGGGCCGGAGGCCGCGTCCCCGGGCAAATGGTGGCGCCCGGGCCGGCACTGGAGGCCGCGTCCCGGGAGCCAAACGGCGGCGCCCGGGGAGGGGCCGGAGGCCGTGTCTCTGGGCAAACGGCGGCGCCCGGGACGGCACCGGAGGCCGCGTCCCGGGAGCCAAACGGCGGCGCCCGGGAGGGCACCAGAGGCCACGTCCCGGGGGCCAAAAGGCGGCGCCCGGGAGGGCACCGGAGGCCCCGTCCCGGGAGCCAAACGGCGGCGCCCGGGAGGGCACCAGAGGCCACGTCCCGGGGGCCAAAAGGCGGCGCCCGGGAGGGCACCGGAGGCCCCGTCCCGGGAGCCAAACGGCGGCACCCGGGAGGGCACCGGAGGGCACGTCCCGGGGGCCAAAAGGCGGCGCCTGGGAGGGCACCGGAGGCCACGTCCCAGGGGCCAAAAGGCGGCGCCTGGGAGGGCACCGGAGGCCACGTCCCGGGGGCCAAAAGGCGGCGCCCGGGGAGGGGCCGGAGGCCAGGTCCCCGGGCGATCGTGACACTTCTTACCTGGACTTAGTCCCGCAGAGATTTCCCCCGACACCAGCTATGCCAAATCTAAGGGCATACCTGTTGGTTTCTTGGACCCCCAGATGGTCGCCGAGGTGATGTTTAGGACCGACGCAGACTTCGTTGTCGACTACATCAAAAGAGGGTTGCTTGCTCAGGTCGACAAGGAGTACATACTTGTACCCTACAACCAGAGGTGAGTGCTTTCATCAGTACTTCACCCGTAGATTAGTGTCTCCATGTGCACACCCCCAAACTTAGATTAAATTTTTAATTCTTTACGTGTAACATGTAGCTACCACTAGATCCTGCTGCTACTTATTCCGAAAAGGAACAAGGTGTTCTACCTTGATTCATTGCGGAGGAAAGGGTACTCGTATTGCGGCGCACGAGATGTATTCGAAAGGTGATGATATTCATGTGGACCTATCTTGCATGCATCTAGATTTACTGTCCTCAAACTGTCAATTTTGACTATCCTCAAACTGTCAATTTTGACTATCTACAGGGCTTTCACGAACTACTTTGCCGAGGGAGGGCGACAACACGAGCGGCGAGCCGATAAGTTTCAGTGGTTACAATTTTCGGTACAAATTTCAACTGGCATCTGTTTTACTTTATAACGTGTCCCCAGCTAACTCTCGGTCTGTAAATTGGCAGTACCATCAGCAGCCGAATGACAATACATGTGGGTTCTACGTGATGCGCCACATGTATGACCTGATAATCACCCCTCACCGCCCAGATTTCCCCCGAGGTATACAACTGCTCCCCTTTGTATCGATTTGGCAGAATTTACAATTGCATTGAACTAATTTTTTCTGTACCAACTCTTGCTGTAGGGGCTCGACTTTCCTTCGGAAAGCTTTGACCCTCGGGAGATTGGTATTGTCCGAGGGATGCTCGTTAAGTTTTTCCTTGCGGAGGTCATATCAACCAAGGGGAAGTTTAGGGACCCGCAAGGTTCGTATTAGTGCGGCCTTACATTTATTTGTACATCTAACACACTGACTTAAAGCTTAGGAAAGTGGATAGCAATAAAGCCATTTCCAATAAAGTCTTCCCCTATAATCAAAAAAGCCGTCCAATAGAGGGGTCTCAAAACCTATTATTTTTTAAAGGATAACTGATCAAAGAGACGTTAATTGTCGATTACATTTATTGGTTAAATCTCAATTGTACATATTTCTGAGTTCTGTGCTGTATATATGAAATGCTTGTACATGTTTCTCAGTTGTGTGCATGTATATATGAGACTGTATATATTTGAGTACTGTGCATGTATGAAATTCATGAACTGTATATATGAAATGCTATTTGTACAGAGGACATCGGTGACTGTTATAATCTCAGACGGTTTGTAAGATCAAAACCGTCTGCACAGACGGTTTTGATCTTACAAACCGTCTGAGATTATAACAGTCACCGATAATGAAACTATCTCAGATGGTTTTGACCTAAAAACCGTCTGTGATATCACACAATCACTATCTCAGATGGTTTTGACCTCAGAACCGTCTGTGATAGTATCACAGACAGTTCTGAGATTATAACACTATCACAGATAGCTTTGACCTAAAAACCGTCTGTGATATTCACTATTACAGACAGTTTTGAGAGTATAAACCGTTTGTGATAAGGAAACAATCACAGACGATTTCAAGATTACCACCGTCGCTGATAATGACAATATCGCAGATTGTTTTGACCTCAAAGCCGTCTGTGATACTCTAAATACACAGACGGTTCTGAAACAACCGTCTGTGATAAGGACGCTATCGCATACACAGACGGTTCTGAAACAACCGTCTGTGATAAGGACGCTATCGCAGATGGACCTGAGGTCATAACCGTTTGTGATAATTTAAGTATCACAGACGGTTTTGATCTCAGAACCGTCTCTAATAATGTGAGAATCCCAAATGGTTTTGACATCAGAATCGTCTGCGATACTCATATTATTACTGACGGTTTTGAGATCAAAACCGTCTGTGTTAGTATGGGTATCTCAGACGGCTTTGATGTTATAATAGTCTGTGTATTAGGAGTACCACAGACGGTTCTGAGGTTATAACCATCTCTGATAATATGAGTATCACAGACGGTTCTGATGTCATAACCGTCAAGAATAATTTGAGTATCTGGGTTTGATCTCAGAACCGTCAGTAATAATGTGAGGATCACAGACGGTTTTGACATCAGAACCGTCTGCGATACTCATATTATTACTTACGGTTCTGAGATCAAAACCGTCTGTGGTAGTATGAGTATCTCAGACGGCTTTGATGTTATAACAGTATGTGTATTAGGAGTATCACAGACGGTTCTGATGTCATAACAGTCTGTGTAATATGAGTATCACAGACGGTTCTGATGTCATAACAGTCTGTGTAGTATGAGTATCACAGACGGTTCTGATGTTATAACAGTCTGTGTAGTATGAGTATCACAGACGGTTTTGATCTTATAACAGTCTGTGAAGGGAGAGATCACAAACGGTTTTGAAACCGTCTGTGATAGTACATGATTATCACTGATTCGAATATCACTGACGGGTAAGAACCGTCTGTGATGACTGTTTTGACCCGGCTGTGATAATGAATTCTGTAGTAGTGAGTGCCCACTTAGGAAGTTGAAGCATCAGATTACATAATTCGATGCAAATTAAATTTGAAGTAAATAAATAAGTCTCTTCATCTGCGCATGTAGAGAATTCGATGCGTAGGCACTATTGGGACTATCATAGACGGTTGGGAGATCAAAACCGTTTGCTTTAATATTACAGACGGTTCTGATGTCCGAACCGTCTTTAATATGCCTGTGGAATATTGAACTGTTTGACTTCTACAAATACTTGTTCCCTTCCTGGAGTTTTGCTTCCAATTGAACCGCTGAGAATTTGAAAGAAGTTGAGAATTTGAAGCGTCGATCACTGTTGGGACTATCACAGACGGTTTGAAGTTAAAAACTGTCTGTGATATTGAAAGAAGTTGAGAATTCGAGGCGTCGGACACTGTTGGGACTATCACAATCGGGCCTTACATAAAAACTGTCTGTAATGTGACTATCACAGACATTTTTTACCTCAGAACCGTTTGTGATATTCAAAGCACGTTGATATATAACTTGAGGCGTTCTATATTCTTTTTATATTATTTGCATGGGACCTGCGACTTCTATATTGTTTCTATATTATTTGCAGGGCTCCGATGGACTGCCCTCACAAGCCAAAGATCGCGATAGTCGTTCCTTGATCGCACACAGTACACATACCTTTGTATGGTCGAATGTTCGCCAAAAGCTAAAGAAAGATAAAGAAAGAGGGAAGATAGCATGCAGTCCAAGAATGTACTGGAAAATTGGAAAGTTGACATAAGAACAAAGTTTTCAATAATTTTTTTTCATCACTTACAAAAAAAGTAAAAATACATAATGCTAGGTCAAGGAGTGGTCTTAGCCCTGGCTGCATCTAGAATAAAGTCAGTTTGACTTGTAGCCAGGACGCAGAACTCCTCCAGCGACAAGTTGTCCTTCTTAGGATCAACTACTACCGCGTCGAGAAGGCATGCGACCTCCCTCAGTTTCGCGATGGTATCCTTCATAGTCAAATCGCAGCCAGCGATGGTCATATCCGCGGCTTTCTTTGTTCAATCTAGGTAGATCTTAGTATCTAGGTTCTGATGATTAATGACGTTTTGGATAAATCCATGATGATTAAAGTTAATATGCAAATATCAGATTTGATGATTAAATGACAATTTAGATAAATCCTGATTTAGTACAAGTAAATTGAATTGATTATCGGTAAACCCTGAATTGGATGTTTTTCTCGATTGCGGGTTTGATATTGATGCATATGTAGAGGATGAGCTCGGTGGTTACATCAAGCTTGTGCTGATTGATTGATCAAAATGTAATACGTTAAATCTGAGACTGCTGACTCCAGTTGTGGATTTTATATCGATGCACATGTTGAGGGAGAGCTCATCACTTTGGTCATCTAGGTTGATTGATATCATGATATGAGTAGTATAGATCGTGTGCGTATGTGTTTATCATCTACGATCTATATGATTGTATTTTATCTTATACTCATTTGCTACTCGTTGAATATAGTTTGTCATGTCATTTGAAAGAGAAACCGTTGAGCTAACTCCTGTGTGGAGTAGCTTCTCTGGAGGTGATTAATGACGACTTATATATGAGACTAATGTTGTGCATTGAGTGTACGTATTGTAGTCTCAGTTTGATTGCAGGATAAAAGCGAGCAAGGGTGTGAAGAGGATGAAGTCGATATGAGACATCTCGAGCGATGTCGAGCTTAACAAGGTCGAGCTTTGCAAGGACGAGTGTCAAGTAGTCGAGCTTCGCGAGGTCAAGCTTAGCGAGGTCGAGCCTTGCGGGGACAAGCGTCGAGCGGTCGAACTTCACGAGGTCGAACTTCACCTAAGGTAAAATCCAAGATTAAGGATTGTTTTCTTAGGGTTTTACTGGTCTCGGTGTTTGGATACAGACCGGGTTGATAGGTTTCTTTTTACTAGTTTGACCGTACTATTAAGAGGGGTCGGAAACTAGTAGCTTGAATCTATCTAGTGCGGAAGCTCAGATGCATTCATATCATCTTGCACTAGTGTCTTGCATTGCTAGTGAGTCTAAGTGTAGTTCATGTGTATTAGATTAAATGTTTTGAAAACTGCACTTAGTCGTGATCGCCAGCTGTTTAAATTGGTTTATTTATCAAGAGCTGGTCGTGGTCATGTCGCTTGTTTGGCGGCTTTCTGTTTAGGGTTTGGGCGTGGTCGTAGGAGTTTGGACTGGTCGTACCAGTCTTCGACTCGCTTGCGTACGCTCGACCAAACCCTATCGACCACCTGTTTTCGATCGGATGTCAAGACCTGTGTGGTCGTGGTCGTTGCTAAGTGACACAAATCACATCCGCGAGAAAATGGCAAATCCGTATGTGCAAATACTTTAAAATTGCATTTGAGATGATTTTCGATTGAACATTTTGATAGCAGGAAAGTTTCTAAGTTTTCTAGAAGTTTCTAGACCTTTCTAGGTCTTGCTCCTGTTGGCAAAATTGTAGAGCTCTGAGTTATCTTTCTAACAAGTCAAAAATCACCTCAATCGGATCTCTGGATCAAAAGTTATGCATGTTTTACTGTCAGTGTGTAGTGGCCGGACAACTGCATCCGTCCGAAGCTATTTGTCCGAAGTGGCCGGACTTTGTCCGAAATGGCCGGACATTGTCCGGCCTGTACAAATTTTTTGAGCCGAAAAATGAAACCGAGACAAATGCATCCGTCCGGGGCATTTGTCCGTTATGGGCGGACTTTATCCGAAATGGCCGGACATTGTCCGGCCTGTACAAGTTTTTTGAGCCAAGAGTTAACAAAGACATATCCATTTGTCCGGACGTTTTGTCCGGACAAATGGTATCCGTCCGGCCTTCACAAATTTCGCCCAATGGTCACTGACACATTTGCAACGGCTGAAATTTTTGTACTGGCCGGACAGTGTCTGAAGTGGCCGGACAATGTCCGGCCTGTACAACTTTTGGCCCGGTTTCTTGCAAACGGCTAGTTTTTCATTGAGGCTATAAATACTTCGTGTTTGGCTTCATTTTTGGGTGCTCAAAGACTTCATTCTTCAGCTGAAAACCTAGCCAATTGAGTTGCATATGTGTTATAGCATTTAGAGGCTAAAATTGAGCCCAAATCTTGAGTAGATTTGAGAAAGAGCTTGAGGGAGATTGTGTGTGTGTTTAGTGCACTTCATCTCCATTAGATTGCTAGTGCTAGAGTGTTGAGCATATCATTTGCATCATTGAGTTTCTAGCACGTGGTTGATTCAAGTGAAAGCGCATCCGGCTTGTTACTCTTGGCGATCGCCTTCGCCTAGACGGTGCCGGAGGAGAGCCGAGATCTCTCCAATTGAAGTTTGTCGGAGAGGCCGGCAAAAGATTGTGAAAGGTGTGGTGCTCGCCTATCCGGTGTGGAGAAGGAGCAACCCTAGTGAGATATCCTTCGTGGATATAGAAGCGAGGCTCCGAGTGAGCGCTTCAACGAGGAGTAGGGGAGACCGGGCGAGTCTCCGAGACCTCGGTAAAAATATTGTGTCAATTGCATAATTCTTATTTGCTTTATATTCATCTTGACACAATTGCTTATATCACTATTGTTGCATGTATGGTTAAATATTTCATATGGTTGAATGCAACTAGTTGATTGAATTGTTTTAAGCCTCATTGTATAATTTAGGTCTCTCAATTATTCTTTAAAATTGCTTATTTGAAAAGAAATTTTAAAAGCCTCCTAATCACCCCCCCTCTAGTCGGCATCCTTGATCCTACAATTGGTATCAGAGCAAGGTCTCTCATTTATCGGCTTAACCGCTAGAGAGAAAGGATGAATTCGCTAGAGAAATTTGGATTGATTGCTCCTCAATTTGATGGCTCAAATTATACACGTTGGAAAATTATGATGAGTACTCATCTTGAGGCATTAAACTTGAAATTATGGAGATTAGTGCAAAAGGGTATGGATAGCTCATTATCTTCGGATAAGCATACTCTTATTTTATATACAAAGGCTAAAGATATGCTTCTCGAATCACTTAGCCAAGACGTGCTCAAATTAGTGAGTGATTGTTCGACCGCTCACGATGTTTGGATCACCCTTGAGTCCTTATTTGTGGGCACATCTAGCTATGAGCATGCTAAGATGCGTATATTATTGCGGGACTATGAGGCATTTGTGATGTTGGAGCATGACACAATCTCCACCACATATGATCGATTGATCAACGTCACAAATGAGCTCAAAGCCCTTGGAGCTAATATTTCCGATCTAGACATTTGCAGAAAATTACTTCAAGTGTTGCCAGAAGATCGCTATGGAGACTTCATATCTACTCTTGCGAACGGTGATCTTTCCAACACTTCATCGAGTGAGCTCATTGACATGCTTGTGTCAAATGAGGCTATGCCCAAGAAAAAGGATATGTGTTCCACCTCCGAGCATATCGAGGACGATGAGTTCAATGCGGAGGATCGAGAGCTTTCTAGCGAGCTCAAGGACGTCAACGACTTGGTTTGCCTAAGCAAATCAAAGGCAAAATCTTGCAAGAAGAGCTCAAGGAAAACTAGAAAGAAAGCGTCGAAGTCAAAGTCCTCATCTCAAGACAATTCAATATGCACTACGACATGCGACTCGACGGTATCAAACTCTAACCTCTCTAACAACGAGCTTATGGATATAATTGTAGAGCTAAAAGATTTGCTTGGCAATATGACTAAAAACTTTAGCACTTTAAAGAATAACTATTCATCCTTAAAAGTGCAACATCAAGAATTGAAAAATTCTTATGATTCTTTTCTTGCCAAAAATGCCATTAGCTCCACATGTGTATTAGATGTTAGAGTTGCTTGTGACTCCCCTATTGATCCATCTCTAGAGTCACACACTTCTACTTCACATGCTAGCAATAATTCATTGGTTAATTCATGGTTAAATTCAAATGCTAGTTTTGTGAACACTAGTACTTCATGTGAGAAGTTGTCAAATGATTCATTTATAGATTCACATGCTTGTACGGACGATACTACTAACTCATACCATGATTCATCTAGTGATACATCTTTATGCCATGGTATTAGTTCTAGTAAATCTTCATTTGATATGCCTAGCTCATCTAGTCATTTTAGTGCTATACCTTCTAGTTCATCTACTTATGATGATATGCCATCTTGCTCCTATTCTTGTATTAATGTGGAATCATCTCAAACATCTAAAATTCAAAATGATGAACTTAGGAGTAAAGTAAGTAGATTGAGCACAAATTCTACTAGATGTCACTTGAGTTGTGCTACGCTTGCTAAACCTCCTTTAGATCATAAAAATTCATTTAAAAAGGAAAAATTAAAAATTGCACACTCATCTAGTAAGAGGCATCATATTTCTCATTACATTAATGCCATTTCATTCAAAAAGCCTTCACATACCTCATGTCATCTAAAAGGGCAATATTTGTATGAGTGTGTATCTAATCCTTTTAGAGTTGGTTCTTTTGACTCTTATTTGATTTCATACTCTAAAAAGGGTTTAGTTGCACAACCAATAAATTGCCATTTTCAAAAACCTAAAGATAAAGCAATTTGGGTACCAAAAGACTTATGCGACAAGGCTAGAGGGCCTCGTATGGTTTGGGTACCAAAAAGAGCTTAAATCTTTTGATGTGACTTTATAAAAACATTTGCATTGCATCTTCTCTTTTTGTCCTTTGTTGTTTTAAATTCATATGGCAAATTTTGCAAAAGAAGAAAAATTTAAATCCTATGTTGTTGCATTATTAGGGTTGTAATTTAAAATGCTTCTGTTGCTCATGACAACCCTTTATGTGAAATAACTCAAAATTACAATTATAAGTTTTAAAATGAGCTCATTTGGTCAAAATGGCAAATTTCCATTCAAAAGGCCCAAAATCGTCATTTTCTATCTAAATGGTCTTCAAAACGTATTTAAAAGGTTTTTAGAGGCTTTGAATGAAGAAATGATGTTAAAAAGTATTTCTATTGAAAATTAGCCTCAAAAGAATCTTCGAGTATCTTGTTTTTCAACAAAATCGTTTTCAAACGCAAATCACAATCTATTTGGAATTTGCAAAAACTTGCTTTACAAAAATCCTAGATACTCTTAATCCGAAGAAGTTTGAAATTGAAAACTTTCTCAAAATAGTTCTCATTTGAAAGTTATGGGTATTTGAATCTCACCGAAAAACTTGAATTGACACGAAATACCCTAAATATGCAAAACATGAGTTTAGCTATTTTGATGGTCCATATTTGCGAGTGTTGGTTCAAAATGATATTTTTAACTCATGTAAGCCCTTTCATGTCAAAAATCCAATGAAAATCAAATTTGAACTCAATTTACAAAAGTTTATCGATTTTCAACCTTTTTGCTTAACACAAGGTTCATTTGACCATAACTCTCAATTAAAAAATTCTTTTTGGAAAATTCTTTTTGGAAAATGTTTTTGATGCATTGAAATTCATTCCTGCAAATTTTCATCCCAATTGGACTTGATTTGAGCAAAATTGACACTTTTCACAAATTGAAAAAGAAATCTGCAAAATTCAGTTTTCTCGTGGTTTTGGGCTGAATTGTCATTTTCATATCTCTTTATTGGTTGACTATTTGAAGAAAGTTTTTATATGAAATTTTATCCTCTATGATTGGTCTTTCTTGATTATTTATTTCAAAATTATTGAAAGTTATTTTCATAGATTTCCAGGTGCGTTTAAAAGTGTAAAATGAATCTCTGAAAACCTGAAACCTGAAACTTTAAACCTGACCAACATTTGTCTTTTTCATATCTCTTTATTGGTTGACTATTTGAAGAATGTTTCTATATGACATTTTATCCTCTATGATTGGTCTTTCTTGACAATTTATTTCAAAATTATTGGAAGTCATTTTCATAGATTTTTAGGTGTGTTTAAAAGTGTAAAATAAATTTCTGAAACCTGAAACCTGAAATCTGAATCTTTAATCTGATCAAATTTTGTCTTTTTCATATCTCTTTGTTGGATCAGAATTTGGCTTCACTATAAAAGGCAATATTGTTCCTCATTGCATTATCTATCTCCAAAATTTATTTTGGTATTTTTGGAACTTGGTTGCATATGTTTTGATGATTATAAAGAAGCCAACATGTTTAAGAAAATTTTAGTCTATTTGGATGTTAATCTCTCAATTCTTTCAAATGACTAAAATATTTGAATCTTGGATCTTCATGGAAAGTTCTTGTGTTGATGTGTTATATCTCTATGAAACTTTTCATGTGTTTTAGTGCTTATTTGAATGTCTTCTCGATTTGAGTCATTTTGGATTATTGTTGAGCTCTTGATTTTCAAATGGATCATTTTCATCTCTTGCATATTTTTCATGACAAAACTTGGTTGACACATTTAGGGGGAGAAAATTCAAAGTTATTGAATCCTTGCATACCCTAATTGTACATATGTATCAAAGAGTGCATGCTTTTGGTAAGACGAGTCTTTTACGAGCAAAAATGTAAAAAAAGCTCAAAACTTTCAAAATGTTCAAAATTACTTCAAAACCTTCATAAATATGTTTCAAAAATGATTTCAAAGGTTTTGAAAGTGAAACAAAAGAGTTTCGAGCTGAAATGCAAAATTTGGACAAAATTGAAGTCCTCGGGATCTTGTTTTGGCCTAAAAAGATTTATTTCCATAAAACAAGATGTGTTGAGATTTGATAAAAGCTTTCTACATGAAACATTTAGAACTCACTCACCCGAAGATAGTTCATATTGAACTTATTCTCAAAAGGCCTATGGTTTTCAAATTATCACATATCCTAGGTCGCCCGAAAATGGCTATCGACCCGAAAATACCCAAAAGTGCATTTTTGTGATTTTGACTATTTGGACTAAACTTTCTTCCATGTCTTGGTTTGAAATGGTATTTCAAACTCATCTAAGTCCAAAACTTCAGAAAAATCCCAGATTCTTCAAGAATTGAAGCTTTTCATGAAAATCATTTTTGTTTTACTCTTTTACCCAAAACTCACTTTTCGAAAATTGATTTCATGATCTCCTTCAAATAAAATTCATTCAATTGGTATTCAACTAAGTTCATGTCATGATATTCAAACCTCTTATGGAACTTGAATCAATGGTTGAAGCAAAATTGCAAAAATCACAAATTTCAGAAGTTTCAGCTGGTTCTTCTCCTTTCCTGTTTTGGTTACATCTTTGCTCCCATTTTTCCTATATTTGCAACTCGGTATTGTTCCTATGATGGGATTTTGGAAAGGCCTTGTGATTGTGTTTTTGCATATCCAAAACAAATATGGTTCTTATGAATTTGAAGCATGATTCGCATGAATTTGAGATTTGAGTGTTTTTGTGAAAATTTGAACTTTCACTAGGTCCTATGCATTTTCTCTCACCTTGTGACCTAAAAATGTTTCGACAAACCTTAGTTTGGCATATCCTTCATTTGTATGTTCTTTTTGAGTTAAATGCCAAAAAAAGTGAATTTTGAGGATTGAATCTATTGTTTCCAATTGAGTGGTTTTAAAAGCTCAAAATCCTCTCTTATATCAAATGATTTTCAAAATGAGAAGTTTGAAGCAATCATCATCAAACATTCAATCGAAACATTATATTCTCTTGTGAATCAAATATATTGATGACATTATTATCATTACCACTAATGAATCCCTCTGTCAAGAACTTGTTTCAAAGATGATACTTAGGGAAAGCAAGATGATCCAAGAGCAAAGTAACTTCCATGCACGACAAATCAAGCAACTCAAGAACACGATGTTCAAGAGTAAATTCAAGCATGTGAAGCAATCGCTCAAAAGCGTCGAGATGCAAGATGATGAAGTTATTACAACTCTCAAGCCTACTAATGAACATCTCGACATGGACAAACACAAAAAAGCGGTCAATTCTAAACTCTATTGATCCTTGATTGATAGTTTTGCTTTCTTTTACCGCATTTTAACCCGTCATCATATTTAGTGATTGCAAATGTACTAGAAATTGATCTTCCGAAGGTATGTCATATGATTGCCATGAAATGCATTCTTAGGTAATTGAAATGCATTCTTAGGTAATTGAAATGCAATCCTAGATAGATCCTTGATATCCAAAGAGTATGAATAGTGCATTTAGTGGATCCGGATTATTTGATTATTTGGATTTACTTGATTATTTGAATTCGGATCCTATGATTTGCAAGAAAAATCAAAAGAGTACATCCGATGGTTGTTATGCTTAAATTCTTATGGATGAAACAAAACATTGGATTATAGAATTGCCTTCAAATTGATGCCACTTATGAAATATTGAAAGTGCCGTAAAAATGGTGAACAATTTGATTCAAAACTCTTGATTAGAGTATATTGATATACGACATCATTGTCTAAGAGACTTTGTGGCTTAAAGAGATTTAGAGATCAATCATGATATGGAAAATATGCATCTAGCGGATATGTTCACATCAAACTATTAAATGCATCAAGACTTTGAATGATTGAAAATGGATCAAATGCCATAGAGATAAATGACATCGATATATTCATTGTATGTTGATTGTTTTGATATCTTCTCCATATTTTGAATGTGATTTTCAAAATCCCTTGAAAAAAACCTTCTTGAAATCATGCTTTTGCATAAAAACCATTTCATATAAAATCTCATGCCCTAGAAAATATCGTTTCTCCAAATTTAAGTTCTCAATACTTCCTTTTTGTGCTTGATGACAAAGGGGGAGAGATAGTATTTGTGATAGTATTTGAGAGAGAATGTTTTAGAGATAAGCTTTAGAGAAAGCCTTAGGAGAAGAGATTTAGAGAGCATTTGGGAGACATTAGAGTCAGTTGAGTAAATTAACAAAGGGGGAGAGATAGATATCAAATGGGTTGGGTACAAATTGTTGATTTGATATTGATATCTGAGAAAGATGATAGTGATTTGATATTAATATCTGAGAAAGATGATAGGACAAAATTGAGATTAATAATGATATTTGGGGAGAGATATTATTTGATATCATTAACATCAATCTTTGGAAGAGATATTTGAGTTAGAGAAAATTGAGATAGTTGATATTTTGGAAAATGACTTGATTAAACTTGTGCTCAATTGTCATTTATATCTCTAAACTTATATAATTATATATTGTGTTCAGTTCCGATATACTATTGCATATATTGAGGGGGAGCTGAATAATCTGTTTTGGATTTATTAAGATTATAAAAGGTGTTGTCATCAATCATCAAAAAGGGGGAGATTGTTGGATCTAGGTAGATCTTAGTATCTAGGTTTTGATGATTAATGACGTTTTGGATAAATCCATGATGATTAAAGTTAATATGCAAATATCAGATTTGATGATTAAATGACAATTTAGATAAATCCTGATTTAGTACAAGTAAATTGAATTGATTATCGGTAAACCCTGAATTGGATGTTTTTCTCGATTGCGGGTTTGATATTGATGCATATGTAGAGGATGAGCTCGGTGGTTACATCAAGCTTGTGCTGATTGATTGATCAAAATATAATACGTTAAATCTGAGACTGATGACTCCAGTTGTGGATTTTATATCGATGCACATGTTGAGGGGGAGCTCATCACTTTGGTCATCTAGGTTGATTGATATCATGATATGAGTAGTATAGATCGTGCGCGTATGTGTTTATCATCTACGATCTATATGATTGTATTTTATCTTATACTCATTTGCTACTCGTTGAATATAGTTTGTCATGTCATTTGAAAGAGAAACCGTTGAGCTAACTCCTGTGTGGAGTAGCTTCTCTGGAGGTGATTAATGACGACTTATATATGAGACTAATGTTGTGCATTGAGTGTACGTATTGTAGTCTCAGTTTGATTGCAGGATAAAAGCGAGCAAGGGTGTGAAGAGGATGAAGTCGATATGAGACATCTCGAGCGATGTCGAGCTTAGCAAGGTCGAGCTTTGCGAGGACGAGTGTCAAGTAGTCGAGCTTCGCGAGGTCAAGCTTAGCGAGGTCGAGCCTTGCGGGGACAAGCATCGAGCGGTCAAACTTCACGAGGTCGAACTTCACCTAAGGTAAAATCCAAGATTAAGGATTGTTTTCTTAGGGTTTTACCGGTCTCGGTGTTTGGAGACAGACCGGGTTGATAGGTTTCTTTTTACTAGTTTGACCGTAGTATTAAGAGGGGTCGGAAACTAGTAGCTTGAATCTATCTAGTGCGGAAGCTCAGATGCATTCATATCATCTTGCACTAGTGTCTTGCATTGCTAGTGAGTCTAAGTGTAGTTCATGTGTATTAGATTAAATGTTTTGAAAACTGCACTTAGTCGTGATCGCCAGCTGTTTAAATTGGTTTATTTATCTAGAGCTGGTCGTGGTCGTATTTGCATGTTCTGATCGTATCAGTGTTGATACGTGGTCGTGGTCGTGTCGCTTGTTTGGCGGCTTTCTGTTTAGGGTTTGGGCGTGGTCGTAGGAGTTCGGACTGGTCGTACCAGTCTTCGACTCGCTTGCGTACGCTCGACCAAACCCTATCGACCACCTGTTTTCGATCGGATGTCAAGACCTGTGTGGTCGTGGTCGTTGCTAAGTGACACAAATCACATCCGCGAGAAAACGGCAAATCCGTATGTGCAAATACTTTAAAATTGCATTTGAGATGATTTTGGATTGAACATTTTGATAGTAGGAACGTTTCTAAGTTTTCTAGAAGTTTCTAGACCTTTCTAGGTCTTGCTCCTGTTGACAAAATTGTAGAGCTCTGAGTTATCTTTCTAACAAGCCAAAAATCATCTCAATCGGATCTCTGGATCAAAAGTTATGCATGTTTTACTGTCAGTGTGCAGTGGCCGGACAAATGCATCCGTCCGGAGCTATTTGTCCGAAGTGGCCGGACTTTGTCCGAAATGGCCGGACATTGTCCGGCCTGTACAAATTTTTTGAGCCGAAAAATGAAACCGAGACAAATGCATCCGTCCGGGGCATTTGTCCGTTATGGGCGGACTTTGTCCGAAATGGCCGGACATTGTCCGGCCTGTACAAGTTTTTTGAGCCGAGAGTTAACAGAGACATATCCATTTGTCCGGACGTTTTGTCCGGACAAATGGTATCCGTCCGGCCTTCACAATATTCGCCCAACGGTCACTGACACATTTGCAACGGCTGAAATTTTTGTACTGGCCGGACAGTGTCTGAAATGGCCAGACAATGTCCGGCCTGTACAACTTTTGGCCCGGTTTCTTGCAAACGGCTAGTTTTTCATTGAGGCTATAAATACTTCGTGTTTGGCTTCATTTTTGGGTGCTCAAAGACTTCATTCTTCAGCTAAAAACCTAGCCAATTGAGTTGCATATGTGTTATAGCATTTAGAGGCTAGAATTGAGCCCAAATCTTGAGTAGATTTGAGAGAGAGCTTGAGGGAGATTGTGTGAGTGTTTAGTGCACTTCATCTCCATTAGATTGCTAGTGCTAGAGTGTTGAGCATATCATTTGCATCATTGAGCTTCTAGCACGTGGTTGATTCAAGTGAAAGCGCATCCGGCTTGTTACTCTTGGCGATCACCTTCGCCTAGACGGTGCCGGAGGAGAGCCGAGATCTCTCCAATTGAAGTTTGTCGGAGAGGCCGGCAAAAGATTATGAAAGGTGTGGTGCTCGCCTATCCGGTGTGGAGAAGGAGCAACCCTAGTGAGATATCCTTCGTGGATATAGAAGCGAGGCTCCGAGCGAGCTCTTCAACGAGGAGTAGGGGAGACCGGGCGAGTCTCCGAGACCTCGGTAAAAATATTGTGTCAATTGCATAATTCTTATTTGCTTTATATTCATCTTGACACAATTGCTTATATCACTATTGTTGCATGTATGGTTAAATATTTCATATGGTTGAATGCAACTAGTTGATTGAATTGTTTTAAGCCTCATTGTATAATTTAGGTCTCTCAATTATTCTTTAAAATTGCTTATTTGAAAAGAAATTTTAAAAGCCTCCTAATCACCCCCCCTCTAGTCGGCATCCTTGATCCTACATTCTTCTCCTCGCGAAGACGCCTCGTCCTCGCCCTAGCATTGTCACCATCCGTCTTCATGCGCTGAATGCGCTGGAAGAGATCGTCAAGGTCAAGCCGTAGCCGAGTGTGTTTCTCCGTAAGGAGCTTGTGCTCCTCCTGGAGGGCCCTCAGCTTGGCTTTCACCTTGCCTGAGTCTTCCACGGCTCCCCTTCCCTGTGCAAATCAACAGGTCAAGAATGTATTGAACAGGGATTAACAATACATGGGTAAGTTTAAAAGATTGAGAGTTCTTACCGGGGAGGGCGAGGCGATGATGCCATCGAGGATGCCATTGGCGCAGAGAAGCTAAGGAGTCAAACAGTCTAAGAATTATAAAAACTTGTAAAGTAAATGACAATTTTTGCACTGTCAATTTATAAAACTTCCAAAGCGATGCTTCGTGTTCTCCTAGGCGCTGCGCGCAAGGATCGGAGACAGAAATGATCACAGTTGAGAATTCGAAGCGCCGGCACTTTTTCAGTCGGTTCAGACCTCAGAACCGTCTGTGATAACTACACTATCACAGTCGGTTCTTAGTTCAGAACCGACTGTATATATTACAGTCGGTTCTAAGTTCCGAACCGTCTGTGATATTCTAGTTATCATAGATGGTTCTCAGCTGTGAACTGATTGTATCTATCACAGTCGTGTTTTAGGTTGGAATCGTCTGTGATAAATAGACTATTACAGACGGTTTTGTGTTTTTGTGTTCAGAACCGTCTGGTTTACTATCATAATTGTTTTTGACATCAGAACCGACTGTGGTAACTGAACATATTCTCCCGACAGACCTTCGCAGACGGTTTTCCATTGAACAGTTCATAACCGTCTGTGATGTGCCGTCCTGGATGTTTGTTTCTGTGGTAGTGTTTGTATCTGCTCCGAATCCATTTAATATCCGTGTCCATATTCGCTTCGAATCTGTTTAATATCCGTGTCCGTATCTATAAAATATTCGCTCCGTATCTGTATCCATTTCTTTTATATCCGTATCCGCATCTGCATATCATCCACATCCGCATCAGTACTTGAAAGAAAGATACGAATGCGGATATGAGTTTAGACACTATCTGATCCGAACCCGACCCGTTTCCATTGACTGTTACCTCAAAAGCTTGGCCTCCAGGTAGGATGATGATTTTGCCTCAAAGCTTTTTTGTGTTCAGTTGTGTGGCCCAAGATTGCGGGCCAATAATGGGCTGTCGGCCTAACAAATATCAACGCCCTCGTCGAAGGCCGAAGGGAGTTCCAAAAAGAAAAAAAAAAAAAAAAAGAAGAAAGAAAAACCTTATCTGGCTCCAATGGCAGCCGCCGCCGCCGCCGCCTCCTCCCTTCGCCACCACCTCCTACTCCTCCGTCCCCGCCTTCCCCTCAATCCTAACCCCACCCGTCTCCGCCTCGGCCTCCGCCTCCGCGGCCACCACCGCCGCCTCTTTGCCTCTTCCTCTTCCTCCACCCTGACTACTCACGGTGACGACCCCACGTGGCCGCCGGAGCCCGATGACCCCTCCCCCTCGGTCGTCGACGTCAATCCGCCGCGTGGCACGAGGGATTTCCCCCCCGAGGACATGCGGCTCCGCACCTGGCTCTTCGCCCACTTCAGAGAGGTATCCCGTGTGATGGCCTTTGAGGAGGTGGACTTCCCCGTGCTCGAGTCCGAGGCGCTCTTCGTCCGCAAGGCCGGTGAGGAGATCACGCAGCAGGTATTTTTCTTTTCTTTTTATTTTATAAAGAAAAACTTGCTAGAGCCTTTGAATGATGGTTGACCTTCAAATCTTTCTCTACAGCAACAGAAATCAATGAAAAGCAAACAAATGACAGCATTTGACATCTAATCAGCATCGTCACTACATTAGATGGCGCTTGTTTCGGAACCGAAACCATAATAGTAATCCTAATGGGTGTGAGAACACATTGGAGTTGGAGTGGGATGTGTAAATACAAAATATGTTTGGTTCAAGTGAGGAATGGAATGATTTGTGATGGTTTTGGAATACATTCAAATGGGATGTACTTGGAGAATGAATTAAAAAGTATTCTAAATATGGGTATTATGATTACACTGTGATCTAACCAAATAGTAGGTAATGTCTTCTAAAGTCTTCTCATGATTACGATGGAGCAAAATTCATGACCAATCACCTCCTTAGTGTAGTTGCATCCATCCAATCATGTTCTTTGCGTAATGCCACCATTTGTAAGCAGCATGTATGATCAAAATATTTTCAATGCAACCATAAATTCTAAAATTAAACTACATAGCATCTCTTTAAACTGTTTAAAAAACTCTTGTGGTTTACAATTAGCACTCTTTTGTGGGTTTGTCCTAAAGAAAAGTTAGAATGAAAATTGGATTCAAGAGCACATTTTTTAAGGATGTGCTTTGACCCAGATTTAAACAATGCAGAAGCAGGAAACATATTTGCATGAGCAAAGTATGAATGTAGCACTTCTGCTCTCTATTTTATATTATTACCAAACAATGGGCATGATGGTCTCCATGGGCATGAAGTGGAGCCCTGGGCATGCTGGTGGCGCAGCGAATGTTGGCGGCACAAGGATCTTGTGCAGGATGGATGCCAGAGGAGGCTTGGGAGTGTGACAACACCACAATGGTGAAGCAAAGTTGGTGAGCACGGAAATCGGATTTGTTTTTAGGTGACTAGGGAGATTGGAGCAGTTAGGGGAAGTGGAAACAGGAAGATAAAGGAGTGGTTAAAAGGAGGGGAGTGGATCTGCGTTGGGGTCTGGATATGCACACAATTGAAAATCAGGGCAGTTGTCTCAGTAGTTTTTGGATTGTAGTTATGTATCTGATATGTTGGTTTTCTCATTATCAAGGTGTTAAGTTTTCCTCATTATCAGAGGGTGAAGTGATGATCCAAATGGTTGTTAAATTTTTGATGACGTGGAACTATCAAGAATCTTCTTTGGCAGCCAATAATAGAATACAAAAGGATTAGGCTATCTCCAATCGTACTTGGTTCTTGAGCACGCCACGTAATCATAGAGTCAAACAAGAGCCAAACAAAAATCAAACCTCTAACGCATTGGCTTCAGAGGAGAAAGTGTCACATCATCAAAAAGAATATAACTTTCTATTTAAAAATTTTCCTATAACTAAACACAAAAAAATAACAAAAACAAACATCTCAAAATTATTAGGCTGACAAGTGGGCCAAACCATCGCTAGACCCACCTATCCACCAATAGGTGCTTCCGGGCGAGCGAAATGAGGCATGCAACACTGGCATCGAGTGCCAAAAAAATCGTTTTTAATTTGGTCCAATGGCTATTTATGGATATATGCAATCGATATGTGGGGTCGGGATTCAGTGGACCCACCTATCAGTGGGGGGTGTCAGCAGTAGCTGTATAAGCGTGCGATGAAAGCACACTGTGCAACCTGTGGGAACGACTGTCATGGGCCCCAGTTGTCATTGATTGTGGGTGTAATTTGGCTCTATGTGTGCATGTACCGAAACTGTCATCACACATCTCTTAGCGCCAATAGTGGGCCCACGCGTCTCGCTTCGCGTGACGAGCTTGTCTCTCAACCACAACACTGACGGTTGGGCTACCATTTTAACTAGACCCACATGTTAGTTTGCGTTTTTTGCAAGTAACGTTACTGCGGACGACAGTCGAGTGGGGCCCACAAAACACGTCTCAGAGCACCGCGTTCGTCTCCAACAGCGACGTTCTCCGTGCCATGCACTTGCCGGCCACCCACCGTCCTCCCAAACGCAGCAGCTATCCCATCGCGTCGAACAAGCAGTGAGCAAGTGTCCACCGTCGTTAACGCACGCAGCCGCACCCACCCCAGTTGGAGACCGCCTCTATAGAATTGTAGTGTCCACCGTTTGTGTAATGTAGTATCACTAGTTTCTTGCATTGTTGGATTTGGTTGATTGGCTATAAGCCTTTAGCTTATATGAAATTGTACTGACATGGAGTAGCGGCAATCTAACACAATAATCATTTGCAATTTTGGAAAATCTGAATGTTGTGGGAATTTGAATTTATTGGGCGCTTCTTTATTTTGCCATCTGCCATTGATGTTGTAGTTATGAGCATCACCCTCTTGATTGTGCAGCTGTATAACTTTGAGGATAAAGGGGGACGCCGTGTTGTGTTGAGGCCCGAGATCACCCCTTCTTTGGCACGCCTAGTGATAAAGCAGGGGTATGTCTTTTCAACCTTCATTCTTAATTGCATGGTTGGGATAGACCCATATTTGGAAAATTTAAACAAACTTATTTTGCTTTATTGAACAACAACTTATTATCTTCTGAAATTGTTTTCCAAAATGTGATTTTCACCTTGTTTTCTTCTGTCTAGAAAATCAGTCTCCCTTCCACTGAAATGGTTTACTATAGGACAGTGTTGGCGGTATGAACGTATGACAAGAGGAAGACGTCGTGAGCATTATCAATGGAACATGGATATTTTTGGTGTGCCAAAAGTGCGGGTATGTCCAATCTGAGTAAATTGTGTATATCTCTATTTTCATGGGATCATTTATCCAGTAAGACCAGTAGTGGCGCTATACTAAATGTTTTCCCCCGAGTGTGATATTCTTACTAGACCAATGAATGTTTTGAAATTGCTTCAGCATTAACTTGTTGTAAATCTAGGCCGAGGCTGAACTTCTTCAAGCTATTGTTCTGTTGTTTGAGCGTCTTGGAATCACATCTTCAGATGTGGGGATTAGAGTGTCCAGCCGGAAGGTGACTTTTCAGTATCTAATTGCATTGTCCATATAATTTGTCTTTTTCATTCTGAGAAACTTCTGCTATGTTAGCTTTCTATTATTGATACTGTGGATTCATGTCCTTTTTTTTTAGTCTCTGGTAGTAAATAAGTTGGGTAAACATTCTTTTTTGGTTCTTCACACTTAACAATTTGAACTAGTGTGTGCTGAGACATCGATAATCATATTGCATTATGGCGTATGAAGAAATGATCAAAGTACCACACTTTTTTTAAGAACGTACTGATAAATTGGAACCCAATCAGGATAACTATGTGTCATTCCATATGTTTGATGGCGTCTCTTTTTCAAAGCTGACCCTTCGTTTCCTGCAGGTTCTTCAGGCTGTGTTGCATATGCACTCCATACCGGAACATTTGTTTACTCAAGTGTGTGTCACTGTTGATAAAGTATGTTCTATTCCCTCCGGTGTTGTTTAATTTTTGTCAATGGTTGACTTTGGTTGTTGTGTCATGATGTTCAATGCCCATTTTGCTTTGTTTCAAACTTGGCAAGTGGTAATGACTACTAATAGCAAACTGCAAACTGAAGCAGGATAATTAGAATGTAATATAAGTATAAAATATAAATGTCCACAGATGTCCAAAGATGATAATGGCTGCAACTCACAGCACTGGTCTGCAATATATGCCTGATATTCTAGGATAAGTAACATACCACCTCAGATGTTCATCAAATTTTGGTTGATGTAATGCATCAATTTTAGATGCTTAATCCATGTTGATTGAGAATATGGAGCCTGTAAATTCGTCACCTGCTTTTCTTTGTATGTCGCATTTGAAAAGGTATCCATGTCTTTGCGTTTCTTGGCAAGCTGCTTTTCTTGGTTGATGTAATGTCTATGTGTAACTTGATTTAGCCTTAGTACTGCAATAATCATAGAACTCCAATCGTGTTATGCGTAGCAGGTCATCATTCCTGCTGTCGTATTCACATTGTTTGTCACAAATGCACAGATATCCATGCCTTAATGTAAATTTTGGTTGCTATTGCTTCTGCCTTTGAATCATAACTTAGAAATCATGCAGTTGGGGAAACTGACCAGAGAAGAAATTGAGAAGGAACTGATTTCAGCTGGACTGTCATCTCAATCTGTTCAGGGAATCATTGAAATGCTGTCTCTCAAGTCATTGTCCAAGCTTGAAGGTCTTCTCCTGACTTGGTGACTGACTCATGTAGTGTGCATGTTCCATATGATATTGACAAAGCCTAGCAGATCAAATATGCCATTTCCTTGAATATTATTACCTTAAGATTTTATGCGCTTATGTGGTCTTGTGGAGTCTTGTGTTACATTTGTTGTTCATCTGGTAATATTGACTTCTGTTAATTATAATTACATGATCTTGTTTAGTCACTAATTGTAGAACTTCTTTGGAAATAGTGGAGGTTGTCGATGATGTAATCTTGATATATTTAATTATTCATGCAGAGGTGCTAGGCTCTGGTTATGAAGCTGTTGCTGACTTGAAGAAGCTATTCTCACACGCTGAGCTCTATGGTTATGCTGATTGGATTTGTTTTGATGCATCCATTGTTCGTGGCCTTGCATACTACACAGGGATTGTATTTGAGGTTATTCTGATTTCACATCTTATATGTATTTTATATAGATTAAATGGTTAACATTTGTTTTTCTTAAAACAAATTCGTAGGCTTTCTTGATTCATCAATTTTCAGGGCTTGTAAAAAGCACAAAAAAATGTCATATCATCAAGCTATGCAGGAAAGTGAAAATGTAAAATTAAATTTACTTGTCTATTTAACAAGAGATGCTCATGTCCTATACAGCTATACTGCATTTTAAATAAACAATCTTCAGATGATTACTTAGTTGACAATATGATTTCTCGAAAGTGCTGTAGCTAGAACTTACCAAGAGATATCATCTGGAGGATTTGCTGCATTTTTTTTTTTTTAGTTTTTGCCTCTTGAAATCATCTGAAATAATTTCCCCTCATAGCAATATCGGTACCTCAGCTGTGCTTGATGATAGTTCATGCGATTGAAGAGTTACAATTTGATTAGCATCAATGTCCTGGTCATATAGGTAGTGTTGCAAAATTTGCAATGGCAGGGTGTATTTTAGTTCTTTATGCATGAATTGAGAAGCATTTTTTATTTTGACGTGGAGTCTATTATACTGCTTGCTATCAACTCCTGTTTCATTTAAAACTTGTTTGGTCTATTGTTGTAGGCATTTGATAGAGAAGGAAAATTGAGAGCAATTTGTGGTGGGGGAAGATATGACAGACTACTTTCAACATTTGGAAGTGAAGATATACCAGCGTGTGGCTTTGGATTTGGAGATGCTGTTATCGTGGAAGTATGATTTATTTTATCCTTTTGTTGTTTTCCTTTTTTCCCCCCCTCTTAGAGTTAAGCAAAGCAGCTCAGTGGAAGTTTTAAGTTTCTTTTAGATTGATTTCTGCTGACGCTAGGAATTTCAGCTCTTGACAGAAATAAAATAAAAGCCAACAGCAATCTCGAAAACTAATCATCACGAGTGCAAGCCCACACTTGCTTGTATGAGGATGAGTACTGTAAATAGGTATTGAGTACTTAGGAACATGAATTTATCTGGCAATCAGTATCTCTTTTTACATCATCGTGACAGCTGCTGAAGGAAAAGGGTCTCTTTCCTGATCTCACACGCCAGATAGATGACATCATCTTCCCGTTGGATGAGGAGCTTGAAGGACCAGCATCCAGTATTGCTTCCTCTCTGAGAAAGAAAGGAAGAGCAGTCGACCTTGTCGAAGACAAGCGCCTCAAATGGTAACACCACCTTTAATTTAATGTTGTGTAGCCTAACACCGTATTGGGCTTCCTTTCAGTACCCCTCTGATTATTATATATGTTACATGTCTGTGCGTACTACCAGGGTATTTAAGTATGCCGAGCGGATCAATGCAAGCAGGCTTATATTGGTTGGGAACTCAGAGTGGGAGCGTGGTATGGTTCGTGTAAAGATATTATCAACCAGAGAAGAATTCGAGGTCAAAGCAGACGATCTAGAGTGATTCATTCCTAAGTTGATCTGTAGGTTTTGCTCTTAAATATTCTTTGCCCTTTTTACTTTGTTTTCTTGTCGACCGATCCTGTACAAGTTTTGTAGCTACATTGATGAATTTCGTGTCATTCATAGGAGAGAGAATTCGTCATACAATGAAATTTGCTTTTGGAACTAGTTATTGGGAATCCACTCAAAACTCGGTTTGGATTAAGATGAGCTCGAGCTTTAAATGAGTTGTGCTCGAGCTCAAGTCAAAGCTCAAGTCAAGTCTAAGTTTAATCGAGTTCGATTGAGTTTGAGTTTGAGATTGGTGAGATAAGATTTGAATATATTTATATATAGGGATAAGGGTATTTTTGGTCCGAAACTCATTTTAATCTTATTTTCAAAAGCGTTAAAGTGATTTCTCTATTTTGTGAATCAAATCAAAATAGTCATTGCAATTAAAAAATTAATTGAATTGTCTGATGTTACACTTGTGTATTTGATGACATGGAATGACACAAAGGAAGGTATATGAGCTATACAACATAGCTCCACATGTTAGGCCCCATGTCGTCTCATCCCGTCCGTTTTGCTTTTGGATAAACCTGCCATCAAGAGTGGCCAAGAAACAGTATGGTAGTCAGCAGCAGGTGGTCGGATCACTTGCATCAACGCAATAGCTTATAAAGGATGCACCATCAACGAAGAAAGGATCAGCAAGCGGCAGAGGAAGAGACGAAGAGCCACCAGTCGCGAATAGAGGCCAACTTAGTCGCCCTTGTAGTAGAATCAAAGCACGGAAAGTTAGCAAGTATTGCAACCCTACAAAGCACGAACTACCATACACTCATATTCTCAATTTACGTCCTGATACGGATACTTTTTTATTAATAACTTAAAATAAAAAAATAATTTAAAAAATGACTCACAGTTTATCGAAATTATAAAACTAATCCGCCAGTTCATTTAATTGCGGTCTGAAACCACGAGAGGACGAATCGGACACTTATCGCATCTCACAAGTGCGATAGAACCTTTTTCCCAACCCATCCGCAACATAAACTGGTCGAATGGTCGACCACTCAACCATTAGACTAGTTTTCATTACGAAAGGGGTGAAGAAAAAAATTTCTGTCGCACTTGTGAGGTGCAATAAATGCCTGATTCGTCCTCTCGCGGTTCGAAATCACGATAATTGACTTATCGCATTCAACCAAATCATATTTACAATTTTGATAAATCGTAGGTTATTTTTTAAATTATTTTTTTATTTTAAGTTATTAATAAAAACAAGTCTATGATACTTGGAGTGATACTTGGAGTGACCTAGACTACAATTAAATCCCCACATACCATCTTCCAAATTACCTAATTACCCTTGCTTTTGTATTAGAGGAATAGTGGAGTGACATACCCTTCATCCATGCCATGACACCTCATTGAATGCATTGCCACTTCACCCCTTGCAGAAAGATACAATATATGCAATTTTCTTGAGAGCATCGCCATAGTTGCATCCTCACATTTGCAACTAGGTTAGCTGCTGTCCACAGCATAAACACACACACACACACGCATATGTATAGAAGAACCAGCAGCAGTAGCCTCAATAGCAGCTCCAGCAACCAACAGGTTTTCCTCTACCACAATCCAGCCCCGGCAGGAGTTTTCCCGGCCAGCCTAGCCTCAGTTCTCCCGCTCTCTGTCTTCTGCCTTCGCCGTCGACTTCATCGTCGCCGCAGTACCGGAGTACGCCGGCGTCCTTCGTCAGCATCCTTGGACCCTCGTCGACATCTTTGCTATGCAGCTTAGGTGATCAGATCGTTGCCGGAGAGCGCATGCGCCATGCCAGCTCTTCTGCCTTCAGCCTCACCGTCGGCAAGCCGCTTCCCCGTTCCTTCGCCGCTGCGTTCTCCTTGGTTGTGCTCCTGGCACCCTAGCGTTGCTCCCAGACCACCGGCATTGCCTTCTCCGCCGGTGATTGCCGTCGTCGCTGTGGCCGTGCTCTGAGCGCAAGAGCCTCACCATCGCTAAATCTCTCCGTTGCTTCTCGCCGGTTCTACCATGCCGGAGAGGTTCCCCTCGCTTTCTTGTTGCTGTCGCCTTGGAGATTTCACCTCCGTAGCAATAACTGAGGGGAGCAACACCAATTTTACCCCAGAAAATCAAGAGTGGCTGCAATTTATAACCCTGCGATTCGCTACTTGCAGCAGCTCGTGGCCGGGACAATTCTTGGCTGTGATAGCAACCAACACAAGGTCTTAGAGATGGAGGTCTTAGAGATTGAGATAAGAGTTTCTTTGGATTATATTAGGCAAAATTGAAATCTCATTTGCCGCTTATCTTGCCCGTTGTCTTGACCTAATCGGTAAGGATTTGGGCAAAGTCTCACCTTTAGTCTTAAGTGGTTTAATCACTCATATAGCATCCTCTGTTAGATTTAATGCTAGTGACCATCAGGAGTTTTTGCCTACCACCACTCTTGCCCTACCCACAATACTCACAATGGGATCTTGCAGGAGGGAAGTGGACTCGTTCCGTTGGTTCATTAATAGAATTCCCTTTATCTTTTTTCCTGATATTTCTCGAACAAACATATCTAACGAACGAAACTGGAAATTACTCCCATCTAGGTCATCTAGTCCTAGCTCCTCACAAGTCGTCGACCTTGACCAGTCGGCGGTGTATGATTTTGCCGCTCTGTATGCTTCCATAGAGTCTTTGGGTAGCAGTTTCGCTGACTTTAGGTCGGAATTTTCATATTACGGGGTTTCGATGGATTCCAAGATGAATCACCTCACCGGTCGCGTGGACCGTCTCTATGACTATCATATACACGCAGGCCACATCTTCCTGGACGGCACATATCCAAATGCATCTACCTACCACGGGGTTCATCTTCATACCCCGACATTCCTCCACAACCCTACCCACCACCGACCTACCCATACTACCCTCCGCCATATTTCCACCAACCACCTCCAACACCCCCCGATGTGTAATCTCCAAGGTATGCAACTTTTTTTTTTATTTTTCTTTTCTTTTTTCTTTCCCTTTGTTTTTATTTTTAGGTTTTAACTTGCGATGCCTTGGACCGAACAACTAGAGCTACGTGGACCACAATTAGGGCTGGACAAAAAGATCGAAACTCGCGAGCTATTCGGGATTGGATCGAAGATCGGCTCGAGCCCTTAACAAGCCGAGCTTGAGCCTGAGGTGAAGCTCGAGAGAGAACTCGAGCCTGAGATGAAGCTTGAGAGAGAACTCGAGCCAAGCCTGAGCCTTCCCGAGCTCGCTCGAGCTCGGCTCGTTAAAAGTCAAAGCGCACCTAGCAAATCCCCAACCTAGCAATCAAGTCCTCAAAGCGCACGGGCTCGCGGCGGCGCGCTTGGAGGAGAGGAGACGGCGGCGGCTCGTGTGGAGAGGAGGTGGCAGCGGCACGCGTGGAGGAGGAGGGGAAGGAGAGGAGGCGGCGGTGGCGCGCTTGGAGGCGGCGGGGAAGGGGGAGGAGGCCGCTGCGGCGCGCGTGGAGGAGGAGGGGAGGAGGCGGTGACGGCGGTCGGCCAGCCGGAGAGGCGGAGAAGATGCCCTGTTCTTGGACGACGACGACGAGGCGGTGGCGGCGGCTCCAGCGTCCGCGGCAGTGGCCGTGTGTGTGTCTATTGAGCCGAGCTCAAGCTCTATCGAGCTTTCTTCGAGTCGAGCCCGAGCCTGATTCGAAGCTCATTAAGATCTTGAGCCGAGCCCGAGCCGAGCCCAGTACACTATCGAGCTTGAGTCGAGTCTGCTTGGACTAGCTCGAGCTCGGCTCGTTTCCATCCCTAACCACAACACTCTCTTTCACCATATCATCATCATCATCAACAACATCGACCTCCAACACCACAATCGCAAATGATAACATGTATCTCTCCCCAAACATTGAGGACAATGTCTAATTTAGCTTGGGAGTAGCCACTTTGCCGTTTGCTTCGCCTTTAGAGTAACTTCATTCCACTCTCTTGCCATCATAAATCCAAAAATAAAAAATATATCAATTTGGAATTCCTGATTTTGAAGATGATCTTTAATCAAATAGATGGTAATTTTATCACATCATTGGATATGATCAATTGAACTTAGCTCTTTTTAAAAATTTCAAATGCCTACGTTGAGTGTTTGTCTTAATTAACTATTAAAGATTGTGCTTGTCTTTTAAATTGATATTGACTTCTTCCAAAATTAAGATTTCTAATAAACTATCATCTAAATTTAACTTTCCTATGTCACTTTTTATGCTTAGATTGCTCATTGTCATTCTCTTTAAAATTAAAAAAATGTGTTATAAGTAAGTATAATCGACCCACTAGGGGATGCGGTGATGAATTATCGACCAGCTAGGGAAAGAAAATTTTACTTAATTTATGCAAGCAAAAAAATTTTGTTATAATAAAACGGTTGCTTAAGATGCGGCTTTGTTTAGTCTGTTGTAATATATATGCAACCCGCTGAGGGGAGGCAGTGATGAATCATCGACTAGCTGGTGAAGGGAAGATATATGGAACAACGAGATTGCTTACAAGGGCTCGAGAAACCAAAAAAACTTCCTATCTGTAGTGCACTTAAGTAAACATCTTCAACTGTGTTTTTCTTAGCTCACAAATCTGAAACTTCCTCTTGTTTTAAAAGATTTGCAAACAGAGCTAAAAAGGAATTTGAACTCTCTATCAAGAAAATCCGTAGTGATCATGGTGGAGAATTTCAAAATTTTGATTTTATTAATTTTTGTGATGAGTTCGGAATCAAACATGAATTCTCTGTGCCTTATACACCTCAACAAAATGGTGTTGTAGAACGGAAGAATCGGACATTGATTGAGATGGCTAGAACAATGCTCGATGAGTACAAGAGGCCTACACGGTTTTAGGCAGAGACAGTTTACACAGCATGTTATGCCATCAATCGTCTTTATACCCATCTGCTTTTGAACAAAACTCCTTATGAACTGATTATAGGGAGAAAACCAAACATTTCATATTTTCGAGTTTTTTATTGCAAATGTTATATTCTTAAAAAGCGCATGCATCTTGGAAAATTTCAAAGATGTGTTGACGAGGGTTTTCTAGTTGGCTATTCATCCACTAGTAAAGCTTATCGGGTTTTCAACACTACAACAGGATGCATTGAAGAATCATGCAATGTAGAATTTGATGAATCTAACGACTCTCAAGGAGAGCATGAGGATTTTGATGATGTAGGCAACAGTGGCTTGAGGGAAGCTATGAAGGAGATGACCATTGGTGATATCAAACCCAAAAATGAAGAACAAAAGTCACCTGGTCGAAAGGATAAATCACCCGCGATCACTCAGATTGATATCGAACATGGACCTGCGACCACAAATACTGATGCTGCTCAACCTGCGACCACCCACAACAATGCTAGTCGAGAAGACCTTGAACCAGAGACTTAAGAGAATGATGATCAAGCATCACAGAACCCGCGACTTCATCAAAAGTTTGCCAAAGATCACGCCTTGAATAAAATTTTGGGTGATGTTAGTAAGGGTGTTCAAACTCGGTCTTGTATTACTTATTTTTGTGAACATTATTCTTTTGTTTCTTCCTTAGAACCTAAACTTGTAGATGAAGCACTTAGTGATCCAGATTGGGTAAATGCCATGCATGAAGAACTAAATAATTTCACTAAAAACAAAGTCTGAACACTAGTAGAAAGACCTAAGGATCATAATGTGTTTGAAAAAAAATGGGTTTTTAGAAATAAACAAGATGAGATTGGAGTAGTAGTACGAAACAAAGCTCGTCTTGTTGCACTAGGATATTCTCAAGTTGAAGGATTGAATTTTGGTGAAACTTTTGCACCCGTAGCAAGATTAGAAGCTATTCGCATGTACTTCTCGCATTTGCATCAAATTTCAACATCAAATTATTTCAAATGGATGTGAAAAGTGCATTTTTAAATGGAGAAATATCCGAATTAGTGTTTGTGGAACAACCTCATGGTTTTGAAGTTTCAAACTTTCCAAATCATGTATACAAGCTCTTTAAGGCTCTTTATGGACTTAAACAAACTCCTCGAGCTTGGTATAAAGGTCTTATAGACTTTCTCTTATCAAAATGTTTTAAAATTGGGAAGGTAGGCACAACCCTATTTACAAAAGTAGTTGAGAAAGATCTTTTTGTATGTCAAATATACGTTGATGATATCATATTTGGGTCTGCTAATGAATTTTTTTGTCATGAGTTTGGAGAAATGATGTCTAGGGAATTTGAAATGTCAATGGTTGGAGAGCTAAGCTTCTTCCTTGGACTACAAATCAAGCAGCTCAAGAACGGAACATTCGTGAGTCAAACCAAGTATGTGAAGGACTTGCTCAAGTACTTTGGGATGGAAGGTGCTAAAGCCATCAAAACTCTCATGGTCACTAAAGGATATCTCGATATGGACAACGACGGAAAAGCGGTTAATTCTAAACTTTATCGATCTATGATTGGTAGCTTACTCTATCTTACCGCATATAGACCCGACATCATGTTTAGTGTTTGCGTATGTGCTAGATTTCAATTGTCTCCTAAGGAATGTCATTTGATTTCTATTAAAAGAATCTTTAGGTACTTGAAATTCTATCCCAATATAGGACTTTGGTACCCTAAAGATGAAAACTTTGAATTAATTGGTTATTCAGATTTAGATTATGCGGGGTGCAAAATTGATATAAAAAGCACATCTGGTAATTGTCAACTTTTGAGGAGATCACTAGTCTCTTGGTCATCTAAGAAACAAAATTCCGTTGCTCTCTCCACCGCCGAAGCGGAATATGTTTCAACGGGTAATTGTTGTGCTCAAATTTTATGGATGAAGCAAACCCTTTTGGATTATGGAATTTTTTTGACAAAGTGCCACTCTTGTGTGATAAGGAAAGTGCCATAAAGATTGCAAACAATCTGGTTCAACATTCTAGAACAAAGCATATTGATGTTAGGCACCATTTTATAAGAGATCATGTGGCAAAAGGGGACATAGATGTAAGTTATATAAGAACTGACTTGCAGCTAGTAGACATCTTCACCAAACCTTTAGATGAGACTAGATTTTGCTTTCTTATAAGTGAATTGAATATTATTGATATATCAAATGCAAGTTAAATATCTGCTTTGCTGTCCTCCCGCCTTTTTGTGCTTGATGTCAAAGGGGGAGAGATTAGGGAGAGATTTTTGTATGATATTATTTATGTGCTCATTGTTTATTCATTGTGGACTCTCAAATGACTCATATGTGTATTTATATATGCATGCATTCAAGGGGAGTTCTTGTATATCTAATGCCTATGCATACACTTAGGGGGAGTCATTAATTTTTATTCGTTTTCAACATTTGTTGTCATCAATCATCAAAAAGGGAGAGATTGTTTCATCTAGGTCCTTTTTGGGTTGATTTTAATTATTGATGACATTAAGTGTTTATGATTAATCTATCTACTTTGAGTATAATTAATAAGATTAGGTGAAAAGAAGAAAGGTCGCCCGAGGTCGCAGTGTCGCGCAAATTTGCAGGTTGCAAGCCAAGGTTGCTCGACGTCGCGAGCCAAGATTGCAAGCGCAAGGTCGCCAAGAAGGAAGCAGAAAAGACCTAAGGTAAGTGCTTGTTTATTGTACCGGTCTCGGAGTTTGGAGTTTGACCGGATTTTATAATAAATTCTTTTTTAGTTTAAACTGTACTATTAAGAGGGGTTGCAAAATCTCTTTTTGTTCCAGCAAAAACTGATTTTGACCAGTAACACTGTTCATCCGAGTACGGTTCATCTCAAAGAGGAACTGAAACTGGTCATCCGAGTACTGTTCATTTGATCAGTTACTGTTTATATGACCAGTAACACTGTTCATTCGACTAGAGGACACACGAGTACTGTTCATTTGACCAGGCACTATGCATGCATTTTTCATTTGACCAGACACTGTTCATACGACCAGTAACACTGTTCATACGACCAGTAACACTGTTCATTCGACCAGACATGCCAACGAAGATTTACTAGCCGTTAGAGCTCGTAGCTGGTTGTTAGCTGTACTGATTTCTTTCTTTTTCGACCACAACGGCTAGCTAAGAGGTTGGGCTATAAATACAGGTGTTTTGAGCAGTATTTTCACACATCTCAAGCTACATTCTCATACACATTTTTGAGCAGTCTCTATACACACATTTGAGTATCTTTTCTATACATTTTGAGTAGTTTTTAGAAGAAGTTTTGAGCAGTTTTAGAAGTTGTTGAGAAGCTTCTGTTCATTTTTTAGTAGTTTTTAAATAGTTTTTGAACAAATTTTTGACTAGTTTTATAAACACTTTTGAGCAGATTTCTCCACTATTTTGATCAATTTTTCATAAATACTTTTTAGCATATTTCTCCACTGTTTTGATCAGTTTTTATAAACAGTTTTGAGCAGTTTTTAAAAACAGTTTTGAGCAGATTTCTAAACACTATTTGAGCAGATTTTATACATATTTTGAGCTGTTTTTCTAAACATTTTCGAGCAGTTTTTGAACAATTTTTCTGAACATCCTTGAGCAGTTTTTCCTACATATCTTTGACTATACACTTGAGCCAAAGTTTTCAAGTGCTAAAATCTTGATTTTTTGATCAAGTATCATTATTTGTGATTGAGAGAGATCCTCTGAGAGCATTCATTTGCATCATTTGTATCCTTAGAAGTTTTTGGTATTTATTGGGGGTCAAGAGAAGATCTTGTAACTTGTTACTTTTAGTGAACGCTCTCACCTAAACAGTTTGGAGGCGTGGCCATTGACCTCTCTATTAACAGAGGTTGTCAGAGAGGCTCTGCATATTTTGTGAAAGGCATCGGTGCTCGCCTATCCGGAGTGCAGAAGGAGCAACCTTAATGAAAAATATCCTTCGTCAATATTGAAGTACGACTCATTCATTCGAGTGCTTCAACGAGGAGTAGGGGAGACCGGGCGAGTCTCCGAGACCTCGGGATAAATCACTGTGTTTGTCTTTCTTACTCTTTCTTAGTGAAAAATATTATTAAATTATTTTTAGTCAAAAAGTTTTGAAGCCTCCTATTCACCCCCCTCTAGTCGACATACTCGATCCTACAAACTGCACCCTAGTCGGGTCCGATCAGTATGTTGTACTCACCCTTGCTTGATGATTAAATTCAGCTCAGGGGAAGTGAAACTTTTGAAGACATGTGACTGTAGGATCAAGGATGCCGACTAGAGGGGGGGGTGAATAGGAGGCTTTAAAACTTTTCAATTTAAAAATAACTTTTGCAAAGAATAAGAACAAAATCAATATAGCACAATTAAAAGGAAGAGAGAAGAGAACAAACACACGGATCTTTCCTGAGGTCTCGGAGACTCGCCTGGTCTCCCTACTCCTCATTGAAGCACTCAAATGAATGAGTCTTGCTTCAATATCCATGAAGGATATTTCTCACTAGTGGTTGCTCCTTGTCCACTCCCAAAAGGCCAGCATCGATGCCTTTTACAATCACGCCGAGCCTCTTCAACAATCTCCGAACAGAAGAGGTCAACGGCCATGCCACCAAACCGTCTAGGTGAGGGCGTTCACCAAGAGTAATAAGTTGCAAGGTCTCTCCTAAACCTCCAACACGCACCAAGAAACTCTAAGTATGCAAAAATGATGTGAACAGAAAATTCGGTGGATCATAGAAACTCACGACTTGATCAAAAGATCAAGATTTTGTGTTAGTTAAGAACTAAAACTCAAGTGTGTATATGAATATGAGACTTCTTGGTGTATAAAACAATAGCTTAAAACCTCTATTTATAGCCCAAATGATCAAAAGAGCTGTTGTGCACGAGCTATAAAAGTGACAGTACATACTGACACAGTGTGTTAAACTGATAGTCAGTTTGGGTCACGACCAGAAAGAAGTAAAATCTGGAGAAAACTCAGTTAGCCGTTTGAGGTCGTATATGGAAATAAAACATCACAAACTAACAGTCAGTGTCTACCTCAATTGCTGAAAAAATCACGGATAAAACTTTACTAGCCGTTTGTGGTCGTATATGAAAACTGACACCTCATACTGACAGTCAGCAACACATACTGACAGTCAGTATCGACCACAAAAATGACCAGATAAAACAGAAACTCAAAACAATCAGCTTGAGGTCGAACCTCATACTGACAATCAGTATGGTATACTGACAGTCAGTATAGGTCAAAAGATTTTGGCTCAAAAAAACGCTCTCTGGACAAATGTCAGCAAACAAAATTGACAATTCAAACTGACAGTCAGCATAGCAAACTGACAATCAATATGGATAAAAATAGTTATAACTTTTGATCCAGATGTCTGATTTAAGTGTTTGATAGCTCGTTTGAAAGATAATTTAACGGGCTATCTTTTTGTGAACAGAAGAAAAAGCCAGATCTACCTAGATCCTTCTAGAACATGCAAAAACGCAACTGAAAAAACCAAATCAAATCCAATCGAAACGAATGAGATGCAATGACCTAATAGTTTCTCGGTTTATGGAAATGTTGAGAGGACTTGCAAGCCTTCTTTATAGTATGGTTAAAACTAAGAAATAATTTCTTAAACTGATCAAACTCCAAACACTGAGATCGGTCAAAATAAAAAACAGATATTACCTCAGGTCCTTTGCAACTTTAACCTTGCGATTTGCGTCTGGTCTTTGTATCTTGTGACTTTTGCTTTTTCTTTTTCACGTTGGGTTCATCTTGAATGTCTTCCCAACGAAGCTCTGTATCAAAATATCTCAAAAACACAATTAGTCTGAAATGCTTGTTTTCATTAATCATCGAAATTAGATCAGGCATAAAGGCCTAGATGCAACAATCTCCCCCTTTTTGATGATTGATGACAACAAGTGTTTGGTTAAAAAATGAATAACTCCCCTTGAGTATGTGCACGAGATCTCAAATCAACATCATAATTCTCCCCCTGAGTGTATGCACGATATCTCAAATAAATATATCATATGTATCATCACAAAGATAAGTTCGAATCATCACACATATATAAACAATAAACCATCCATATCATATAAACAAAACATCCATAATGTCATATAAGAAAATATCCATGTCATACAAAAATATCGAAAACATCACTGGAGAAACTGCAGCCTAATCCTCCTCACTGGAGAGACCTAGTATGGTTGTATCTCCGGAGCTTGCTGGAGATCCAGTCGGGTCGACGCCTGGTGAAGCTGGAGGAGTGGAGGGTGCGAAGGCGACCCGCGTGCCACCGGGAATAATCCACAGGGACTCGCTCGGGCGGAGGAGAGGAGCGGATCTCAGACAGCTGACCCGTTGAACTACTGAACGACTGTTGTTTGCAGCGTTCTTTCGACGGGCCACACGGTGAGACGACGAAGGCTGATCAGACATGACAAAAAGAAGAACAGAAGGAAGACAGAAACAGGAACCTGAGCAGAGAACCGAACAGAGGAGGCCACTGGATGACGAAGTGGAGCAGCGGAGGCAAGCTGAAACGGTCGACGAGAGGGAGCACGACACGAGCTGGAGATGCACAAGGTGGCCCACAACGAATTTGTGCGGCGCCGGTGAGAAAAACCGGTGAATAGAGGAGCAGCGGCCGATGAGGTCGAGACGAGGCAGCGGCGACGGCGACGACGATGACGACGAGAATGATGGTGCGGTGGAGGCTAGGTGGTGGCTAGGAGAGGCGGCGGCACGGAGAGGAGGCACCGGCGAGGCTCAGAACGGCGGCGAGAAGGGAGGCGAAGAGACAATGAACAGAAACGGGGGATTTAGGGTTCGGGGTCCCACACTGACAGTCAGTGTGATATATTGACAGTCAGTTCAAAAACCAGAAACATGGAACTGACAATCAGTGTACAACACTGACAGTCAGTTCACAGAACTGAGTTTTGAAGCTGACAGTCAGTGTATGAAACTGACAGTCAGTGTGGGTCACCAAATTTGTCCAGAGGCTACGACCAAAGTTGAAACACATAACTGACAGTCGGTGTATGAAACTGACTGTCAGCATGGTCAACAACTTCCACCAGAGGCTACGACCAGGCTCCTGAGCAAAGGAACTGACAGTCAGTTTGTGATGCTGACTGTCAGTATGGTCAACCAATTCGACCAGATAGAGAATTTTGACCAAAGAGAAAGTAAAATATATTTTAATATATTTAACATATCAACTAGCATTTGAAATATCAATAATGTTTAATTCACCTCTGAGAAAGCAAAATCTAGTCTCATCAAGAGATTTGGTGAAAATATCTGCTAGTTGCAATTCAGTTCTGATATAACTTATATCTATATCCCCTTTTGCCACATGATCTCTTATAAAATGGTGCCGTATTTCAATATGCTTAGTTTTAGAATGTTGAATAGGATTATTAGTAATTTTAATGGCACTTTAATTATCACACAAGAGTGGCACTTTTTCAAATTTAATTCCATAATCCAAAAATGTCTGCTTCATCCACAAAATTTGAGCACAACAACTTCCTGCAGACATATATTCGGCTTCAGCGGTGGAGAGAGCTACAGAATTTTGTTTCTTAGATGACCACGACACTAATGATCTCCCCAATAATTGACAACTTCCAGATGTGCTTTTTCTATCAATCTTACAACCAGCATAATCTGAATCCGAATAACCAATTAATTCAAAGTTTGCATTTTTCGGATATCAAAGACCTAGGTTGGGGTAGCATTTTAAGTACCTAAGGATTCTTTTAATAGCAATCAAATTGCATTCCTTAGGGTCTGATTGAAATCTAGCACATAAGCACACACTAAACATGATATTAGGCCTAGATGCAGTAAGATATAGCAAGCTACCAATCATAGACCTATAGAGTTTAGAATCGACTGATTTTTCATTGTTGTCCATATCCAGATGTCCATTTGTGACCATGGGGGTTTTGATTGCTTTAGCATCTTCCATTCCAAAGCGCTTGAGCAAGTCCTTCACGTACTTCGTTTGACTCACAAATATACCGTTCTTGAGTTGCTTGATTTGAAGTCCAAGGAAGAAGCTTAGCTCGCCGATCATTGACATCTCGAATTCCCTAGACATCATTTCTCCAAACTCATGACAAAAATGTTCATTAGTAGATCCAAAGATAATATCATCAACATATATCTGACAAATGAACAAATCTTTTCCAATTATTTTTGTAAGAGAGTTTTATCAACTTTCCCAATTTTAAAACTTTTTGATAAAAGAAAGTCTCTAAGTCGTTCATACCAAGCTCGAGGAGCTTGTTTGAGACCATAGAGAGCTTTAGACAGTTTAAACACATGGTTTGGGAATTTTGAATCTTCAAAACTGGGAGGTTGTTCTACAAAGACTAGTTCAGATATCTCACCATTTAAAAATGCATTTTTTACATCCATTTGAAATAGCTTAATATTGAAGTTTGATGCATAAGCAAGAAGTATACGAATAGCTTCAAGTCTTGCTACCGGCGAGAAGGTTTGACCAAAGTCTAAACCTTCAACTTGAGGAAAACCTTGTGTAACAAGACGAGCTTTGTTTCTAATGACTACACCATTTTCATCTTGCTTATTTCTGAAAACCCATTTTGTTCTAATCATATTATGATCCTTGGGTCTTTCTACTAAAGTCCAAACTTTATTTCTAGAGAAATTATTAAGTTCATCATGCATGGCATTTACCCAATTAGGATCATTTAGAGCTTCATCTACATGTTTGGGTTCCAGAGATGATACAAAAGAATGATGTTCACAAAAAGAAGAAATACGAGAACGAGTTTGAACACCCTTACTGACATCACCCAGTATTTGATCTGGAGGGTGATCCTTAGTGATGGTTTGATATTGCCTTGGTGCTTCTTCTTGTGCTGCTTCTACTTGAATTTGCTCTGGTGGATCAATATGATGTGATGATGTATGATGATCATCATTCTCAATGTTCTCATCATCTTCTTGATCATCTTCTCTTGGTTTGATGTCTTCTATGGTAATGTTCTTCATAGCTTCTTGAAGATCTTCACCTGAAACTTCACGAGAGACTTGCTCCTTTTGTGAGCCATTAGTTTCATCAAATTCTAAATCACAGGATTCTTCAATACAACCAGAATTTTTATTAAAAACGCGATAGGCTTTGCTAGTTGTGGAGTATCCGACTAGAAAGTCTTCATCTACTATTCTCTGAAATTTACCACCAAGGTTTCTTTTCTTAAGGATGTAGCATTTGCAACCAGAAACTCGAAAATAGGAAACGTTTGGATTACGCCCAATAAGAAGCTCATAGGGAGTTAAATTCGAAAAAGGATGCAAATAAAGACAATTAATAGAATAGCAAGCAGTATGCATGGCTTCAGCACAAAAGCGAGTTGGAGTGTCATACTCACTTAGCATTGTTCTTGCCATTTCTATTAGTGTTCGATTTTTTCTTTCCACAACTCCATTTTGCTGTGGAGTGTAAGAAGTAGAAAATTCGTGTTTAATGCCCAAAGAGTCACAAAAATCAACTAGAGTTGAATTAACGAATTCTCCACCATGATCACTACGGATTTTCTTGATGAAAAGTTCGAATTCATTAGAAACACGTTTTGCAAAACTTTTGAAAACATCGGGGGTTTCAGATTTTTGACAAATAAAGAAGACCCATGTGTAGCGAGTAAAATCATCTACAATAACAAAAACATAGTTGTTACCCCCGATACTTTGGAACTCAGAAGGTCCAAATAAATCCATATGTAGCAGTTCCAAAGGTTTGCAAGTTGAAAGAACACGCTTAATTGGATGTGAAGTAGCTACTTGCTTGCCAGCTTGACAAGCGCTACAAGGTTTATCTTTTTCAAAATTCACATCTTTTAAGCCAACAACCAAATCACGTTTTAAAAGCTTTTTGAGTTGATGCATTCCAACATGTGCGAGTCTCCTATGCCATAGCCAACCTTTTGAGGTTTGAGAGACAAGACATGTTGAGAGGGATGCTTCTTTAGAGTGAAAATCAACAAGATAAAGATTTCCAAAACGAAAGCCTTTAATGATCAAAGAATTATCTTTTAAACTTTCAACTAAAACTTCCTTCGATAAAAGAGCAACGAAATCCAAGATCGCAAATTTGTGCAACGGAAAGCAAATTAAAATTCAGAGATTCAACAAGTAAAACATTAGAAATTGAAAGATCATTGGATATTGCAATTTTACCCAAGCCTACCACATTTCCTTGACGATTGTCACCAAAGGTGATCTTTTGATTTTCGCTCGAGTTATCTTCTAATGAGGTGAACAGCTTTTTGCTACCGGTCATGTGTTCGGAGCATCTGCTATCTAGCACCCAATGTTTTCCACCGGTCTTATAATTCACCTAAAAAAGAATCAAGTCTTTTTAGGAACTCAAACCCTTTTGGGTCCTTCGATGTAAGCGATCAAAGCTTTGGGCACCCAGATTGATTTCTTCTTTTTATTTAACATGGGTGCACCAACAAACTTTGCTATTGCATATCCTTTCTTTGACCTTTGAAGCATGTAGCAAGTATCAAAATAGTTTGAAGTCATGAAAGGACAATCTTCATGAGAATGACCAGTTTCATGGCATTTATGACAAAATGCGTAGCATTTTTTCCAAAACTGGTTTTTGTATTTGGTTTCTTTCCCTTCTTTGGAAATTATCCAAGACCTTTTTTTTCTAAATGAGCATTTTTGTTTACTAAGAATAAGATCGAGAGATACTTTTCCTTTGTAGCAATTTTCTAATCCTTTTCCAAGTTTTTCAATTTGTGCCTTAAGTTCATTATTTTCATTAAAATTATTTCATTTGAAGCACATGATATATCAAGAGAACTAGTAGGAAGAGTATCATCTAGATCACATGAAGTGGCTGCATCTACCTTAGATGGAGCATTAGTAATATCTTCAATGAGTAGGCTTTCATATGAATCTTTTAACTCTGAGTATTGAGTGCGTAAGGAAGAATGCTCTTCTTTAAGCGCTCTATACTTCTTTTTAGTAATTCCAAAAACTTCATTTAATTCAGTAATCATTTCAACTAGTTCATCATATGAAGGATAATTAGATTGTACCTTTTCATCGCCTTTAGCCATAAGGCAAAGGGACGGACTAGTCAAAATGTTGCCGAGAGCTAGTTCGGCTAGCTTCTTGGAGCATCCTCCTTCATCATCAGAGTTAGAATCAGAGCTCTCTCCTTCGGACATCCATTCTCCGAAGTAGGCTTCTTTGGTTGCATCATTATTCTTCTTGAACAATTTCTTCTTCTTGTCCCAAGTCTTGTTCTTGTTTGGACATCTTGAGGCTATATGTCCTTTTTCGTGACATCCATAGCATACAATGTCCTTGAAGTTTGATTGCTTTGGCCCCTTTGGTCATGTGTTGATGTTGACTCCTTTCTTGTGTAATCTACGAAGGAGTTTTTGAGTTTTCTTTACCATAAGAGCTAGATCTTCATTGGAGGAGCCGTCGCTTGAGTCCTTTTTGGAGCCGGCTTTGAAAGCCAAGGCCTTCTTCTTTGTCTCCGAAGGTTCGGCCGCTTCCTTCTTCTCCTTTCGATGCATCTCATGGGTGATGAGGTTCCCATAGAGATCCGTCGGTGTGGTGGTCGATAGGTCAGAGTTGGTTAGTACCGTCACCAGAGTGTCAAAACTTTCTGGAAGAGCCCTGAGCATTTTTCTTACAATATCGATGTCACTAAAAACAACTCCTAGCCCCTTGAGTTCATTTGCAATGTTGTTCAACCGAGTAAGCATGGAATCCACGGACTCGGTTGATGACATTGTGAATGTCTCGTATCGTTGCCTCACCATGAGCAACTTTGCCTCTTTGACTTTAGTTGTGCCCTCATATATTTCTTCGAGGGTGGTCCAAACCTTGCGAGCGGTGGTAAGATTGCTCACACGGTTGAACTCGTTTAAAGACAAACTGGCAAAAAAGCATTTTTAGCACTGGCGTTTAAGTGTAGTTTTCTCCTGTCGTCATCGGAATGACTTGCCGGATCATCCAGAGGAGTAAACCCAAGTTTAAAAATATCCCATACATCAAGCCCCATGGCCTCTAGAAATACCGACATGCGCACCTTCCAATAGGGATAGTTAGTCCCATGAAAGATAGGCGCATGGCCGGTATGACCGAGATGAAATCCCTCATTTGACGTCATCCTCTCTCTAGGCGGTAAAGCCTATTTGATTGAGAGACCAAGCTCTGATACCACGTGTAGGATCAAGGATGCCGACTAGAGGGGCGTGAATATGAGGCTTTAAAACTTTTCAATTTAAAAATAACTTTTGCAAAGAATAAGAACAAAATCAATATAGCACAATTAAAAGGAAGAGAGAAGAGAACAAACACACGGATTTTTCCCAAGGTCTCGGAGACTCGCCCGGTCTCCCTTACTCCTCGTTGAAGCACTCAAATGAATGAGTCTTGCTTCAATATCCACGATGATATTTCTCACTAGTGGTTTCTCCTTGTTCACTCCGGAAAGGCGAGCACCGATGCCTTTTACAAGGATTATCACCCGAGCTAGTTCAAAGTATTACACGTCTGGTTTAGAACAGAATCAGATTAGACATGTGTCAATAAGTCCCTCGCTATGGTCTCAGACGACCTAGAGGGCACGGATACAGAGATATTTCATGGTTGTAGTTCCTGTGCGATCATGAGGTCGTAGACAGTGCGCGGTCAGGAAACTCCAGATAGTGCGCGGTCAGAGGGTCGTTGATTATCTGCGACCAGGATAATCAGGGAAGGCCTAACACTTTGAATGGGCATATCCCAAGAATCATGAAGATATTTCCATGTATGAAGACAACTGCCAGGAGGTTAACATGTGTGGTTATCCCTTGATTGCACATGTTAAGCCTGCATGGAAGTTAAGTGCGGTTAACAAAACTGCATCTTAACAACTACCCAAGGCCATTTCGTATTGGCACCTTTTTGTCCAGTATAAAAAGGTAGTCAATGCACGTTCTAAAGACAAGTGACTAATTCGGTCAAGCATACAAGCACTACCAGGCATTCACCAAACCTGAAGGCTTATATATAGTTAGGTAGATACTAACATAGAAGAGATCATCACCTGTGTTCTTCTCATCCACTCTCTTGTACAAACATTTTATTACATATAGTGAAATCACAACAGGACGTAGGGCTATTACTCCCACCATCGAGGGCCCAAACCTGTATAAAATCTCTTGTGCCTCCACAGACTTGATTCACCCTACCTTTCCGGAGGAGCGCCCTGAAAGGTCCTGCAACTCACAAATTTGCATAAGATCGAGTAAGGACCTCGAGTCCAAATCGTCGACAGCTGGCGCCCACCGTGGGGCCTTTCTCAAGGTGCTTTCCCTTCATCCGGAGTTTTGGCGAACAATGTCTGGGGCATATGATTCCGAGAACAACTTCGATCTCGACGATTATGCCCATATACAAATGCCTTCACCCAGTGACCCCGTTCCAATGGAAGAGGTCAGTTGTGAAGACATCCTGAAGGAACGCCAAGAGGACATGTTTTCCTCTATCCGGGTCATGTCCATCGACCAGGGAATGGGAGAGACATGTCCAGAACTTGATGTCAGTTCCACTATTTGTAAAATTGAGTCTCGGTCACCATGTGTTCCCGTCAGGAACCAGGATGGCAGCGACCAGGAACTCAGTCCTGGGAGGTTTGATCCCGAAAACCTCCACTCTCTCTTTGACTTCGAATCCGACTTGGAGCAAACAGAGATGTTCACTCCTTCTGTAGCTTCGCTCCCCATAGAATTCGCCGCCTTGTCGGAAGAGAATCCCGATTAGCGGATCGCTGGGGAAGAACAGGAGCGCAGACAAAGGGAGGAACAAGAATGCAAGCAGAAGGAGGATCAAGACCACGAGCGACGAGATAACGAACTCCGCAGGACGGCCCTAGAGGCTCTCCAAAATGCGCAGGCTCGTTATGACGCCGCCCCTAGTTCCTCCCATCGCCCACATGGTCGCAGGCACGACCAGACACCTTCTTCACCATCGGAGCATTTACCGGCAGATGAAGAGACGATTACACCAGGCTCACCAAAGAGGAGTATGCAGGGCTGACTTCGATCTATCGCGGAGGTCTTGCGTAATTTTCCTCCTACCATCACTGACGCGGACAAACCGGCTTTCGCTAGGATCCTGGCGGAGAAACTGGATGAGGTTGCATCTGAGGCAACCCCTACAGCTTCCTCCCGGTCTACGATACGTTCCCATGAGAAGGAGTATTCTTACCCTAGTCATGGTAGGCGTAATCGATTGCCATCCGGATCACTTCGGCATGACAAATCTAGGCGCGTAGGAAACTCTCATGATCGAGATTTGATTCCTGTGCATTCTCGTCTGGGACCACGCGGCGCATCTCCATCGCGCAAAATCGCTTGTGGGTATGCTGGAAATCGTGGAACTCTCCATAGTCTATATGTAGGCTGCAAGGCTTTTTCGCTAGGCCTCCGTGCGGTCGTCTGACCGGATAAGTTCAAGCCAGGGGCTATTGAGAGGTTTGATGGGACCCAGAATCTGTCGGAGTTCCTTCAAATTTACATTACCGCTATCATGGCCAACTATTTGCCGACGGTTCTTGAGGGGCCGGCAAGGACTTGGCTCTTCAATTAGCCCGAGGGTTCAATAGATAACTGGAAAATGTTGTGCGATGCCATCCTCAACAATTTCCAAAATTGTTACCAAAAACCTGGGAAAGAAGACGATCTTCATCGACTACGACAAACCTCTACAGAGACTCTTCGACAGTTTGTCAAAAGGTTTGTCAAGGTGAGAAACACCATCCCAAACATATCTGATAGATTTGTTATCAGGGCGTTTAAGCACACTGTTCGATATCAGAGATTTACGAAAGATTTACTTATCAACCCCCACGATCAGTCGCCGATCTCTTTGACATGGCTGATCGCTATTCAGACGCGGCTGAGGCCGTTGAATGGAATAGGATGGTTGATAAAGGAAACTTACCGCCCCAACCAGGTCTCAAGGACGTGAAAAAGGAGGATGCAGGCAAGAAGCCAGAGTCTTCATCGGGCGGAAAGTCAAAGAAAACCAAAAAGAATCGAACCGAACAGTACCGGGAGGTCGCAGTCACAGAAAAGCCGCCGTCGGTGAAAGGTAATAAGTTTTTATTTAAAAATAAAACTGCCTCTGGTGGTCACAATTCCGACCAGCCAGAAAAACCAACTAACTCGCAGGAAGGCAAGAAATGGTGTCTGATCCACAACTCTCCGGGACACGACCTCAAAAATTGTCGGAGCTGGTCGAAGCAACTAGATGACTTCTACTAGGGAATTGGGCCGATGCCAACTTTGCCATTGAAAGAGCAGACTTGCGGGCTTAGAGACACCGACGGGGACAAAGAAATGTCCTACCAGGTACCTCGTAATTATGTTAATGTCATTTTTAGAGGTCCCTCCTCTTTTGTTTCTAAATGATAGTTTAAAGCATTTCATCGAGAAGTTAACCAAGCGGAAGCTCCCCTTGGAGAACCTCAATACCCTCATTGGTCGGACACCCCTTTGACATTTGATCGTTCTGATTGTCCCGTTGGGCTTACTCGACCACTAAGATTACCTCTTGTCATTACCCCAATAATCAGTAATGCAAGAGTCGAAAGGGTCCTGATCGATGGAGGCAGTTCCTTGGACCTTTTACTGGTTAAGGCATTGGACGAGATGCAAATCCCTTGTTCAAAAATCAAACCCATAATCCATCCATTTTATGGGATAATTCCTGGTCCCTCGATTGTGCCAATGGGACAGGTGGTGCTCCCGGTCACGCTGGGTGAACCGGATAATTTCCGAACAGAGTTAGTTACTTTCGATGTAATTGATTGTGATTCGGTTTATAACGCGATTTTTGGCAGGCCAACTCTCACTAAATTTATGATGGTGACGCACTACGCCTATCAGTGCAGCAAGTTACCTGGCCCCCAAAGACGTAATCTCGGTCTGAGGTAGGCGTAATGTGGCATTGACTTGCGATCGGTTATCACTGGAGCTCGTGGATCAACTTCCCCTTCGGGATGTCAAAATTACCACCATGGGTGCGGATACGATCAAGGTCGCCCTTCGACTAGAGGAAAAGCTAAAACTGGTTCCATTATGCCTAGATGATCCATCTAGAACAATTCGGATTGGGTCAGGCCTGGATGACAAATAGGAACTCGAGCTCATTACTTTCCTCTGGGCTAATGCAGATATGTTGTGTGGAAACCATCCGACATGCCCGGTGTCCCAAGGAAGATAATTAAGCACAGGTTAGCAATTCGACCTGGACAGTGACCAATAAAGCAGAAGCTTAGGCGCTTTGCTGTTGATCGGCAAGAAGCTATCCGCGCGGAGTTATACAAGCTCCAAGCAGCCGGGTTCATTCGAGAAGTCAAACATCCAGAATGGCTTGCAAATCCGGTGATGGTTCGTAAGTCGAATGGTAAGTGGCGCATGTGCGTCGATTACACCAGCCTAAACAGTGCTTGCCCAAAGGATGATTTTCCCTTCCCCGCATCGATCAGTTGGACGATTCTATTGTGGGTTGCGAACTGATGAGTTTTCTAGATGTTTACTTAGGATATCATCAAATTAGCATTGCAGAAGAAGATGAAGAGAAGACTGCCTTCATCACACCATTTGGCACCTACTGCTATGTCAGAATGCCATTTGGTCTCAAGAACGCCGGTTCCACGTACCATCACTTGATGCAAAAGGCCTTTTCTTCTCAGGTGGGGCGTAATCTTGAAGCTTACGTAGACGATTTGGTTGTAAAAGCTTGAAAAACTTGACTTATTTAGATGATCTTGCTGAGACCTTTTGTAATTTAAACCGATTCGGAATAAAATTAAACCCAGAAAAGTGTTCTTTCGGGGTTTCATCTGGTAAACTATTAGGATTTCTCGTTTGTTCTAGAGGAATAGATGTTAATCCCGAGAAAATCAGGGCCATCGAGCAAATGAGGTCTCCTTCGACCATGAAGGAAGTCCAGTGCCTAGCAGGTCGCATGGCGGCTTTAAGTCGATTTATATCGCGACTGGGCGAAAGGGGATTACCCTTCTTCAAAGCTCTCCGCAAGCACCATGGTTTTGCTTGGTCAGATGAAGCCGAGAAAGCATTCCAAGAGGTTAAAGCATATTTATCTAGTCCGCTGGTGTTGGTTTCCCCGGTCACAGGGGAACAGCTACTCCTTTATTTGGCGGCCACACCTCATGCGGTCAGCGCTATCTTGATCGCAGTAAGAGAAGGTGTGCAATGACCCATCTATTACGTAAGCGAGGTACTTCATGGTCCTAAGGAGCGTTATCCTGAGGTCCAAAAGATACTTTACGCGCTACTGATGGATTACTTTCAGGCACATAAAATTACAGTGCCCTCGTCCTTCCCCTTGGGAGATATAATCCGAAACCCAAAGAAATCTGGTCGAATTGCGAAGTGGACTGTGGAGCTTGGAGCATTTGACATCCATTTCACCCCCTCTCACTGTGGTCAAGTCTCAGATCCTTGCAGATTTTGTGGTCGAATGGACTAACCCTAACCCTCCAAGGCAAGAGTCCGAAGACTTGTCGTACACCGACCATTGGACGATGTATTTTGATGGTTCTCGAAGTTTCCAACACTCGGGAGCTGGAGTTGTTTTAGTAATGCCTCAAGGCGACCAACTCAAGTATGTCATTCAATTACATTTTGTTGTGACTAACAACGCAGCAAAGCATGAAGGTCATATTGCAGGGCTCCGGGTAGTAAAATTCCTTGGAGTCCGTCGATTAGTGGTGAGGGGAGACTCATAGCTAGTCGTAAACCAGGTAAACAAGGAGTACAACACCTCTGATGAGACAATGGCTCATTACCTGGGGGAAGTGAGGAGATTGGAAAAACACTTTAGTCCTTTCGAAGTCCAATACATCCCATGAAAGGACAATATTCTCGCAGACCAATTATCCAAAATTGGGTCCTCATGTACATCTGCTCCGGCAGGGGTGTTCGTTGAACATTTAGAGTATCCTTCGATCATGACTACAGTCGAAGATGACCAGGTAACAGTCTTCGTTACCATCCTCGGACAAGAAGGGGATTGGACTCATCCATTGAGGTTCTATCTCGAACATGAGACCTTGCCCAAGGACGAAACTGAAAGCGATCGATTGATTTGAAAAGCGCGCCTATACAAACTTATAAAAGGAGTTATGTATAGGAAGTGTACTCAAGGAGTATTCATGTGTTGTATTACTCAAGACGAAGGTAAGTCCCTCTTGAAAGAAATCCATGATGGTGTGTCTGGTGCGCACGCGTCATTTCGTACACTGGTCGGAAAAGCTTTCCGACAGGGTTTTTTTGGCCTTCGGCACTCGATGATGCCAAGAATTTGGTCAAGACATGCTCCCAGTGTCAATTTCATGCCAGACAGGTTCATCAGCCCGCGTATGCCTTGCAAACTATCCCATTAGCGTGGCCCTTCGCGGTCTGGGGGATGGATATTGTAGGACCTATGCCATAGGCCGTTAATAGTTACAAATTCCTGTTCGTAGCCATTGACACGTTCACAAAGTGGATTGAGGCTGAGCCAGTCTGCAATGTCACTGCTACTGCGGCACAGAGGTTCTTTCATAAGAACATCGTTACTCAATTTGTTGTTCCAAGTCGTCTCATTACTGACAACGGTTCCCAATTCGTTAGTGGCCTCTTTCTATACTATTGCGATAATATTGGAACTAAGGTGTGCTTTGCTTCTGTAGCTCAGCCACAGAGCAATGGTGCTGTCGAACGGGCCAATGGGCAAATATTATGAGGCATCAAGAAACGTGTTTTCAATCACCTTAAGATGCGCTCGGGCGCTTGGGTGGATGAACTCTACTCCATTCTATAGGTACTACACACTACATGTAGTCGGGCCACTGGTGAGACACCTTTCCAGTTGGTATACGACGCTGAGGCGGTGTTACCTACGGAAATCTGTATTGGTTCTGTCCGAACAGATCAATTCGACCAGATTGATCAAATCGAACAATGTACCCAGGATTTAACCATACTCGAAGAAAAGCATGATCAAGCGTTGATACGGTCAGCGGTATATTTGCAGGCTTTGCGAAAATATCACAGTAGGAGGGTGCGGCCGCGTAGTCTTCACGTGGTTGATCTGGTTTTACGAAAAATACAAAACCAGTTTAACCGCAATAAGTTCTCTTCTCAGTGGGAAGGCCCTTACGTTGTTGTTTCAGTACTGTGACCAGGATCGGCTCGGTTAGCAATGGAGGATGGTAGAATCTTATCCAATACATGGAACATTGATCAACTGCGCAAGTTTTACGTGTAAGTTTCTCAATCTTTTTTCCCGTTCAATTAGCATAGTTTAACAAAAACTTCGTGAGTACTCTTCTTCGGTTCATGTTATGTCCGTTTTCTTTATTTGCCATACCTATACCGAGCCTGGCTCGGGGGCTGATCGCCGATGATCATCTTGCTACAAATATCTTAACCGGATTCATTGGCCGATCTCGTGGTCGCATCCAGCTAGGACATCCCTCAATAAGCCATTTCTCAACGCACACAGGACTTACTGGCATGTTCCTGATCATTCGAGTGGCTGCTAGTTCGCAATAAGGTCGGATGTTGTATTGAGGTTAGTATCGGTTCAATCGGATGATTATATCTAAGATAAAACATTTTCCTGGGTATTCATAATGGCCATATTTTTCCAGAAATTATAATACTAAATCTTCAGTATTTGTGATTTGTGGAAGGGGCTAAGAGGATGTGGTCATGCTATGAAACGAAGAAAGTATCACTCTTTTCCAAAAATTTATGGCACACATTCGCATGTTATAAATGTAATTTCACAAGTATAATTACCAAGAGAGATCATTACAAGAAATCAAACAAGGCCTAGTTCTTTCAGTAGATCTTCGACTAGAGGCTTGACTTCTTCAGAGATGGCTTCAAATCGATCACTCTCGATCTCTGCATCTTCTACCACCGGCTTCAGATTCAAATTTGGGCCGTGGTGGAATCGTAATCTGCAGAGGATTGTAGAGGCTACGGATCTGACATTTGACCTCAGCACCTCTTCCTGCCGTTTGGTATCTTTAGGAAGATACTCGAGGAGTGATTCGGTTTGGGCCACGACCAATCTGGCTAACTCGCTAAGGCTTGGATTGTCCTTTTGCGACTCGATGATGTCTGTTTTTAGCAGAGCAGCCACCATCTTCAGTTTTTCGAAGATGTTCGATTGAGTACCGCTACAAGAGGAGATTGTTTCGTTTAGACCTTCGTTCTCCTGATTAGTGGTATCAATTCTCGAGCTTTTCAATTCGATGGTCGCCTGAAGGTGTTCTTTCTCTTCGGAGAGATGACTTATTTGATCCTCTTGTGTTGTATGAACACTGTAAACATTTACTATAAGTAAAGCTCATATGATGAGAGGATTTCTTCTGATCGGCGGTATGCTTACAAGAAAGCCTTGACTGCACTTCGCGAAGTTCCTTCTCTAGAGAAGAATATCTCGTAGCTGCAGTCTCTTCTTGATTCTCTCGGTCAGCCATTCTCTTGTGTGGAAAGGCATTTTCTCTGTAGCAAGAAGGACAACCAGTTACGCTTGAATACGGATTCAAGTTAACATGGATAAAGAGCACTATACTTACTGTTCTAGCCGGCTGATCTTCCGTTGTGCGACCTCAATATGCTTTGCTATAGCTATTGACTTGGTCGCAACCCGGGTCAAGTCCTGGAATACAATGAGAAATTGTTCTTGAGACTTGAATGTTCCGGAATTTTTTGCGAATTGGAAAATAAAAAAAAAAGAGAGATGAGTCATTCATACCTCTATGTAATCGCCGATCGAAATGTTCTCAACATCAGTGTGAGGTCTAACCTCAGGACTTATTGTGTCCACAGTAGGGGTAGCAGAGGATTTTTCCTATTTTTCCCCCTCTATGACCGGGACTTCAGTTTCCGTCCCTTGGGATCGGATTTCCTTTGCCATTCCATCTACGATGGCCCGAAGAACCTCTTCAGCCACGGGAATCGGGCTTGGCTCTCTCGCGACCTCTGCAGTGGGTGTACCATGGCTTGTCGAGGTCGCCGAGGTACTGGGTGCAGCATCCCTGCGCTAACAGACAGACACATTGAAAGGTGAAGAAACCTCCCGTCGATCATACTTAGATAACAATAGGAAAAGTTCTCACTTTATCCGAAACCCCACCCACGGTTTGGGTTTCGATGATGTGCTCTCGAGGGAGAAGAGCTTGATGGCTGCTCTCGGGGAAGAGTCTTCATCCGTCCTCATTTTCCTTCTCTTAAAAAGGATGGTATCCTCTTCTTCCTGTATGAACACAATTCAATGGGTGTGTATAGAGAAACGAAAATGTGCAAGATTGTGAGAATTCTTACCACAGCCGCTCCTTCTATCAGAAGGAGAGGTGTTACAAGTCCTGAGGCTTCATGAGCTTCAGGCACCAGGGTTCCACCCGAAACCACTGGATTGTCAGTGGTCACGGGGCCCACTATAGCCATTTCTGTCCCTGTGGTCAGGGACAAGATTTTGTCAACCGGAAGGGAAGTTGACCTCTCTGGGACGCTTGTTCCCAGAAGGTCAGTTGTTTTTCTCTTGTGATGAACTAGAGGAATGTCGTCTTCCTTGTCCTCGCTCCCTTCGTCCTGTATGACGAGGAAGTAATTTCCGCTCGTACTTGGGGTTACAGTAGGTATCAAAAATCTTACCACGGTATTTTTCGCGGTAATGTTTTTCTTTCGTGAAAAAGTTTCTCTCGGGATCTTCTTGGGTTTTTTGGGAGTAGACTCTTTCGCCTCATGCTTTGAAGGGGTTCTTCTCACCCTCTTCGCAGTCAGTCTTCCCGAAGGACCAACGTCTTCATTTGGACGCGTTGCCTCGGCAAATTTTCCCAAAAGCTGTATTATTCAATATGTTTTTGGTAATACAAGACAAATGGATGGTTTCCTACAGGGCTTGTTTGAATGAATTATACCTTTCGGCGTTCTTCCTTAAGATCATCGCCAGCGTTGATCAAGCTCTGGGGGCGAGGCGATCCTTTAGCTCCCTCTACGGTGGCGTTATACATCCGGAGGAGGTAGTTTGTCCGTTTCTCGATTCAGACAAGGATAGCGCTGTCTTACAAACAAACATATTAACAAATACAATATCTTTTAATCAGTAAAGATGTTCGTTTTGTTGATTAAAGGACATACCGTTATTATAGTCCAGGGTGCTGTCCGCCATGGACTTCACTTGCCAAGATGGATGTGCCCTTTCACGCAGGGGGCTTATCCTATTCTTCACGAAGTCGCGTATGATATCACACGCGGTCAAGCCTTGTTGGACTAGGTGAAGAATAGCTTGCGCTTGCTTCTTTTGTTCTGCACTCAGAACAAGAAGGGAATCTAACTCACTGGCTTTCTCCGGTCGGGTGTTTGTGAACCATAGTCCACTCTCTGACGGAGGGGTGCAGTAGAACCATTTATGGTACCACCCATGAACAGAGTCCCGTAGGGGCGGGAATGGGTACTCTTTCTTCTCCCGTATATGGATGTAGATACACCCAGCGGCATTGGCACTTTTTGACCATGCCGAGAAGTAGAAGCGTCGGAAAAGCTCCACGCTCGGAAGCACTCCGACAAAAGCTTCACAGAGATGTTGGAAAATCGCCCAGATAAGGACTGCATTTGGGTGGAGATTCACTAACTCCAGCCCGTAGTGGTCCAAGATTCCCCACAGAAACTCGCTTTCTGGGAATTGGAACCCACAGCGCAGGTATTCCTCGAAGATCACCAATTCGCCCTCTTGGACGATAGGGGTTTCTTGATCTTTCTCCACTGGCCGTTAGTTGATCAGCAGCCGTGGGGGAAGAATCTCTTCTTTTTCTAGTGCCACCAGACTCTCTTCTGTATGGTGGACGGATCGGCTCCAAGACGCCCTTACTATGAAGGATTGAGGAGAAAAGTGGTGACTTTGGAGACGATGAAGACGAGGAATACAAAAGAGGGTTTTGTGAGGCAGGAGGGTCTAAGACAATGAAGGGTTTTTGGCTTCTCCAGTAAGCTATCTCTTCCTTGTATATGTCCGAGACAACTCTTCGCTGAATATTTTATTAATTTCCCGTAATGGGTGTCTTTCCTCTTGAAACCCGTTATCCCTACCTAGTAATGAATCCGAAATGAAATATATTCTTATCATTTTATTTCACATTTGGGGGCTATGGTACGGATAAAAATATTGGAAATACCTAAATCTTTATTATGGGAATAATTCTTTTTGACTGTGGAATAAGTTTATAGTCTTTACACTGATCGCAGCATAATCCTATGATATGTGTGATCATGACATCTATGGTCGCTGTATGGTCAAAAGGCTGTTTATTTTGTGATCGTTCTAACCGTAGTCTACGGCCTTAATGCTATTCTGAGACCGGACAGCTGTTTTCTTATCGTTACTCTAGTTCTGATTGCAGTTTATGGTCTTAATGCTATTCTGAGACCGAAGAATTGAACCAGTTTTTGGTCGCAGAAGCGTTCTCGTGTAACTATTGTTCACAGAATGTAAAGAACCATAAATCAGATTATAAGTTCTACATAATCCTTTCAAAAAGATCGAGTATGTGAGGAAAAGAAATTCTTTATTTCTGACAATCTTTACATACAAAAGGGACACAGGCAACCAAAGCGTCAACTTGGTCTGATAGCATTTTACAAAGTTCTCCTAGGGACATATTAACATAAGTGGGATCAACACTGGCTGCCCCCAGAGAACGGGCTATGGCTCTAAGCCTATCTACATCATCTCGAATCAAAGAAGCGCTATTATTCCTTATTGCATTGGAGAGTTCTCGCTGCTGTCGAGCATAGTCCCTCTCCAAGCGGAATTGGCGTGCCTCTTCGCAGGAGTTGTCATAACATTCTGCCAAGTGCAGAATGGCCAAAGACATTTCTTCGGTCTTTTTCTCCAGAGCCTCTTTTTCTTTTTGGAGAGTTCGCTCGAGGGAAAGAGGTTGGGCCTCAACAGGCTGGTCACTGGGGGCTCTAGAAATTTTGTTCTCCTGCACAACATGTATGCGTTAGTTTTACAAGATAAAACGACCAGTAGAGAGAATGAAAATAATTACCAATCCTCGTAGTAAGATTGGACGGGAGGATGAAGCGCTTCCCCTAGAAAGTAGATCACCCGACAAAAGTCGAGGACCATCTGGTCGTGGGAGTGCAACCTTCCCACCAGAAAATTGATAACCCAACAAAAGCTGGTGATTGCTTGATCGCAATGGAGAAAGCTGAGAAGAAGAAGAAAGCCTTGAAGCAGTGTTATAGATCTCCAAAGGTGGAGATGAGAGTTCGACCTGTCGAGTTGCATGGACAGGAAGAACTACATGGGACAAGGAAGAAGAGTGCAATGATGCATCCCCAACCTTTGCACCCATGAATGAAGCTCCACTGGAGGATCCCTCGTCAACCTTGGGTTTCTTCCTTGGGGGAACCAGCTCCTCAGTTACCTGTGAATTCCCAAAAAGCATTTGGAGGCGATCAGAATATAAAATGATGACTTGAACCAAAAGTTTCAGACAAGACTTACCTTCTGGAAATCCTAGTCAAGTTCGAGTATCACTTCTTCTTCATCACTCTCAATCTCAATGATGTTCTTGGGGACTTGATCTGCCATCGGAACGAAGACTGAGGCTTAGAGGGAGTAACTGGAGAGGAGAAGTTGCTCTGAAAAAAGACTTAGTCGTGGTGAAGAAATTCGTGAGTACAAAGAACTGAAAGGCTCTTCAATTTATAGAGCTTGAAGGGGTCGATTCATTTCCACACATGTCTCGGGTTCTTAAACTGCACTTACGGTTGCCATCACGATGAGTCACCTAACTCATCATTACCAGCTAAGAAAGACTCAAGGTTTTTCTCGGGATATGAACCGTCACACGGCGGAACAATATCAGTTGAAGTTAATGATGAGGACATCACTTCTTTGGATACACGCACCAACCATAATCCTCTGCTTGTTACACAAGGACCAATAACACACGACCGAGCCCGATTGTTGCTTTACCAGATGAACTCATTCCCAAGTTATATATATATATGGTTTTGAGAATGGTTTACTACCTAATGATGATAATATTGTACTTAGGAACCATGGAGAGGACCAGCAAGGATGCGAGGACCAGCAAGGAGCCCAAGCGAGTTGGAATCCAAGACGGATTCGAGTTGGAGTCCGGTTCGGCCATCCAGGAACAGCCTACCTTCAAACGACCATAACTCCCTCATACGAAGTCCGATTGGGATGTTCTTATAGTCCACGGAGAAGCCCACGACGAGATCTTTCCAATTGATCTGACTCCACATCCAAGTTCCTTCTAGATCACCGGAAATTAACAAAACAAGTTTCGACCAGATTCTGATTGGGCCAAGTCGGTGCTGCGACACCTTGTTTCGGGCCTTCGGCCCATGTATTCCCTAGTGGGTCATGAGAAACCCTAGCCACGCTGCCTCTTCATATACTCAGTAGTTGTCACTGTTTAGATTTGGATTTTGCTTAGATTATTCTGCCGTTGCAGTTTCGCCGAACTCGGTTTGTGAAATCCCAACTCGTGAGCTTAATACAATTCACAATTTAGTTGCTTCTTCTTCGTTCTTACTTGCGTTCTCGATTTGCAGCAGGAACAAGCCTTCGTGGCGAGGTCAACCGTGTCTTGGCATGGTTGATAACCAACGGAGCCGTGGTGTAGCGATTGCAGGGGTTCGAATCAGCTTTGATTGGAAGCCGGATCGTCAACGTCGAGTTCTCCATTAATCGATTTATCTCTACCTATCGGAAGATCGGGACACCGTCCACATCAGTTGGTATCAGAGCGAAGGTTGCCCGATAGGTAACACTGTATCCCCTCTTTGTTTAGATTGATGATGTTCTTCGTCCTAGAGTCTAGAAAATTTGCCCTACAAAAAAAAATTGTTTACCTTGTCCAAACCCTAGTCATTAGCCTTGCATCATTCTTGTTAGTTTGCATCTTTGAATTTTCATCCATCGTCATCGAGTGCTGATTTTTAGTTTTAGTCTTGATCTAGTTTTAGTCTTGCATCTCGTTGCGGAGTCAAATTGCACGTCGATCTCCTCGTCGTCGCGTCCAATTCGAATCTGCCACTGTCCAGTTTGTTGTTTCATCATATCTTCCTCATACAAACTCGGATTTTTACATTCTTGTACTTTCTGAAAACATCAGAACGTGCTCTACAACTTTTCTGTGGAGGTAAAAGTCAGATTCGGCTTCCATATATAAGATATTGGGTCATTAATATCGATGGTGTAGATTTTGAATCTAATACGTCTGTTTCGGTATTTTCATCATAATTCTTTCATCCGAACTCGGATTGGGATAAACTTATATTTTCTGGAATCGTTGCAAGAAATCCCACAAAAAGTTAGTTGGGGTAATCTTCAAATTCGGCTGTTTTATCATGCTAAAATTTGGGCAAGGTTAGTTGTGTAATCTTCGAACTCTAGTCCAATTCGGATTCAAATTACTCAATCTGAGACAGTTTTGATAAAATTGCCATATCTTTTGATTCCCAACTCCGTTTTTTAAGTTCTTGTGCTTTTTGGAAAGATAAAAAGATTCTCTACAACTTTTCGGTTGGGTAGATCTTCATATTCGCAGCTTTTGGAGTGCAAAGTTGCCAAACAACGTTTCTATTTTGTTGTACAGTTGCAAAAGAAAGAGGCAAGTGAAAAAAAAAAAGCCGCACTGTTTTTTTTTAAAAAAAGGAAAAAAATCATAGAAGAAAAAATATGCGTAGCAAAGAAGAAAATTTTCAGTGGCGCATCTTGGGTTCTAGTCCTTTGTGATTCTAGTTGCTTGCTTGAGCTAGATCTGAGTCTAGGCTAGTTCCAGCACTTTGACTATTACTTTGGACTAATTTTCAATTTTGCATTACTGATATTGAATTGTTGATACACATATATTAGCATTCTGAGCTCCACTTTCTTCCAACTCAGTTACATATTTACCTTGCAATCGCCTCACTCACGCTCGTCACGGTATCACGAACCAGCCACCGGTTGCACCCCTATTGCCTTGGTAAGAACACTTGTAAGAGCGTTGTAAGACGCTTTGTGAGAGTCCCACTTGCCCCCACCTAGTAGTCATAGGGATAATACTCCTGTGTTGTCTTCTGTTTTTTACTACTAACCATGGCAGGACCGTAAACAGGAGCTCGAGCTGCAAAAGAGGAAGATGAAATCCGCAAGATGTTGGCCGACATCAATGCAAAACTCGATAAGCACATTGACGACATGGCTCGAACCAACCGTGAGAACCAGACTGCATTTGAGAGGATGGACCGGCACATCTCCGACCTTGCTACCAGGTTGGACAATATGGAGCAGCAGCGTCCACCTCCACCTCCACGAACTTCTGAGGTGAGCAAAACTTCTAATGTGCAGGTGCCAGCAAATAGTTTTTCATCAGTTGCTTCCACAGGTCGCACGACAGGGATTGTGTGCCACCGCTGCAAGGGCATGGGACATGTCATGAAGGATTGCCCAAGTCAGCGCGCATACATTGCTACTGAGGATGGTGGGTACATTAGTGCAAGTGATGTGGAAGATGAATTAGTTCTTGCAGCTAGGCATGCAGGTGATGATGAGTTTGAACATGATGCGGACGGCGATGATGAGGAAACTTTAGGCGCTGCGGTGATGGATAACTACCGGACCTTTATTGTGCAGCGAGTGTTGAGCACACAAATGGGGCAAGTAGAGAGAGCCCAACGCCACAATTTGTTTCAGATGTTCCCCATTGTCAAGGACCGACGTGTTAGAACCATAATTGATGGTGGGAGCTGCAATAATTTGGTGAGTTTAGATCTGGTCAAGAAGCTTGGCTTGACCACACTTGCACATCCCCATTGATACCATGTTCAGTGGTTCAATAACAGCGGTAAAGTAAAGGTAACACAAACTGCAAGACTACAATTTTTCATTGGATCATACCATGATGTTGCTGATTTTGATGTAGTACCTATGCAAGCATGTTCACTTTTATTAGGCCGACCATGGGAATATGATACCTATGCAACTCATCATGGTAGAAGTAACAAATATACTTTTATGCACAAAGGAAAGAAAATTACTTTACTTCTTATGACACCTTCTGAAATTGTGCACTTTGATAGAGAACGAACTGAAAATGAGAAAAAGGAGAATGCTTTGAAATCTGAAAGTAAACAAATAGCAAAAAACGTTGCACCATCTAGCTCTAAGGCCACTGAAATTAAGTTGAAGAGTGGAGTTCTCCTTGCAACCAAATCTGACCTTGCTGCAATTGAAGAGAATGATGTGATGTGCTCTACGTTGATATGCAAAGATGCTTTGTTTTCACTTGATGATATATCTAGCACTTTGCCCCCTCCTATCACTAACCTTTTACAGGAGTATAAGGACGTTTCTCCCGCTGAGATACCCCCGGGGCTACCACCAATTAGAGGACAAATCCAGAGGAGACAAAGGAAATTCAGCGACAAGTCCAAGAGCTTTTGGACCACGGATTTGAAGCCGTACTTGGGAGAGGAAGACGAGCTTGAGCCGAGGACGGCTCCACTTCAAGAGGGGGAGGATACACGCACCAACCATAATCCCCCGCTTGTTACACAAGGACCAATAACGTACGACTGAGCCCGATTGTTGCTTTGCCAGGTGAACTCATTCCCAAGTTATATATATATGGTTTTGAGAATGGTTTACTACCTAATGATGATAATATTGTACTTAGGAACCATGGAGAGGACCAGCAAGGACGCGAGGACCAGCAAGGAGCCCAAGTCGAGTTGGAGTCCAAGACGAGTTGGAGTCCAAGACGGATTCGAGTTGGAGTCCGGTTCGGCCATCCAGGAGCAGCCTGCCTTCAAATGACCATAACTCCCTCATACAAAGTCCGATTGGGATGTTCTTATAGTCCACGGAGAAGCCCACGACGAGATATTTCCAATGGATCTGCCTCCACATCCAAATTCCTTCTAGATTGCCAGAAATTAACAAAACAAATTTCAACCAGATTTTGATTGGGCCAAGTCGGTGCTGCCACACCTTGTTTCGGGCCTTCGGCCCATGTATTCCCTAGTGGGTCATGAGAAACCCTAGCCACGCCTCCTCTTCATATACTCAGTAGTTGTCACTGTTTAGATTTGGATTTTGCTTAGATTATTCTGCCGTTGCAGTTTCGCCGAACTCGGTTTGTGAAATCCCAACTCGTGAGCTTAATACAATTCACAATTTAGTTGCTTCTTCTTCGTTCTTACTTGCGTTCTCGATTTGCAGCAGGAACAAGCCTTCGTGGCGAGGTCAACCGTGTCTTGGCATGGTTGATAACCAACGGAGCCGTGGTGTAGCGATTGCAGGGGTTCGAATCAGTTCTGATTGGAAGTCGGATCATCAACGTCGAGTTCTCCATCAATCGATTTATCTCTACCTATCGGAAGATCGGGACACCGTTCACATCAGTTAAAATGTCGGGTTCATAATTCGATGCAGGATAAAAATTTGAAGTAAAAATGCTCTTTCATTTTCTTCAAATTTGGGGGCTAGCTGACGAGGATTATCACCCGAACTAGTTCAAAGTATTACACGTCTGGTTTAGGACAGAATCAGATTAGACATGTGTCAATAAGTCCATCGCTATGGTTTCAGACAACCTAGAGGGCGCGGATACAGAGATATTTCATGGTCGTAGTTCCTGCGCGATCATGAGGTCGCAGACAGTGCGCGGTCAGAGGGTCGTTGATTATCTGCCACCAGGATAATCAGGGAAGGCCTAACACTTTGAATGGGCATATCCCAAGAATCATGAAGATATTTCCACGTATGAAGACAACTGCCAGGAGGTTAACATGTGCGGTTATCCCTTGATTGCACGTGTTAAACTTGCATGGAAGTTAAGTGCGGTGAACAAAACTGCATCTTAACAACTGCCCAAGGCCGTTTCGTATTGGCGCCCTTTTGTCCAGTATAAAAAGGTAGTCAATGCACGTTCTAAAGACAAGTGACTAATTCAGTCAAGCATACAAGCACTACTAGGCATTCACCAAACCTGAAGTCTTATATATAGTTAGGTAGATATTAACATAGAAGAGATCATCGCCTGTGACCTTCTCTTCCATCCTCTTGTACAAACATTTTATTACATATAGTGAAATCACAACAGGCCGTAGGGCTATTACTCCCACCATCGTGGGCCCAAACCTGTATAAAATCTCTTGTGCCTCCACAGACTTGATTCACCCTATCTTTCTGGAGGAGCGCCCTGAAAGGTCCTGCAACTCACAAATTTGCATAAGATCGACTAAGGACCCCGAGTGCAAATCGTTGACAACGCCGAGCCTCTACAACAATCTCCAAACAGAAGAGGTCAACGGCCACGCCACCAAACAGTCTAGGTGAGGGCGTTCACCTAGAGTAATAAGTTGCAAGGTCTCTCCTAGGCCTCCAACACGCACTGAGAAACTCTAAGTATGCAAAAATGATGTGAACAGAAAACTCGGTGGATCACAGAAACTCATGACTTGATCAAAAGATCAAGATTTTGAGTTAAGAACTAAAGCTCAAGTGTGTATATGAATATGAGGCTGCTTGGTGTATAAAATAATAGCTCAAAGCCTCTATTTATAGCCCAAATGATCAAAAGAGTCGTTGTGCACGAGCTGTAATTGACAGTGCATACTGACAGTCAGTGTGTTAAACTGATAGTCAGTTTGGTTCACGACCAGAAAGAAGTAAAATCCAGAGAAAACTCAGCTGGCCGTTTGAGGTCGTCTATGGAAATAAAACATCACAAACTGACAGTCAGTGTGTCAAATTGACAGTCAGTGTCTACCTCAACGGCTGGCAAAAATCACGGATAAAACTTTGCTAGCCGTTTGTGGTCGTATATGAAAACTGACACCTCATACTGACAGTCAGCAACACATACTGACAGTCAGTATCGGCCACAAAAACGACTAAATAAAATAGAAACTCAAAACAATCAGCTCGAGGTCAAACCTCATACTGACAGTCAGTATAGGTCAAAAGATTTTGGCTCAAAAAACACGCACTCTAGACAAATGTCAGCAAACAAAACTGACAATTCCAACTGACAGTCAGCATAGCAAACTGACAGGTAATATGGATAAAAATAATTATAAGTTTTGATCCAGAGATCCGATTTAAGTGTTTGATACCTCGTTTGAAAGATAATTTAACGGACTATCTTTTTGTCAACAGAAGAAAAAGCCAGATCTTTCTAGATATGTCTAGAAAAGGCAAAAAAAGCAACTAAAAAAACCAAATCAAATCCAACCAAATCGAATGAGATGCAATGACCTAGTAGTTTCTTGGTTTATGCTGGAAATATAGAGAGGACTTGCAACCCCTCTTTATAGTACGGTTAAAACTAAGAAATAATTTCCTAAACCTATTAAACTCCAAACACCGAGATCGGTCAAAATAAAAAACAGATATTACCTCAGGTCCTTTGCATCTTTAACCTTGCGATTTGCATCTCGTCTTTGTATCTTGTGACTTGTGCTTTTTCTCTTTCACGTTGGGTTCATCTTGATCATCTTGAATGTCTTCTCAACCGAACTCTGTATCAAAATATCTCAAAAACACAATTAGTCTGAAACACTTGTTTTCATTAATCATCAAAATCAGATCAGGCATAAAGGCCTAGATGCAATAGTGACCACCTAGAGTATAGATGGTTACCAGTTGCACTTGAACTTCGACTATGGATGGGTTATAGTGATAGAGATATGCTTTAGAGGCAATTATGGAGATTATTGTATCATGATATGTTTATGAATTGTTAAGAATAAAATGTTATTGCAGTTTTGAATAAAGTATCACTTTTATTGGTCAAACAAGTATGTGACTTATTCGTGGAACTCTTTATTATGATATATGAATTGTCGGCATTATTAGTGATACTTATTCTAAACATCCCTGACTTTCAGCATTACATGGAATAATAATGCAAGATAAGTTAGCACGATCATTGATTGATAGTCAAGTTTCACGGACCATGGATATGAGATATCAAGTCAATGTCGTGACACATGTTGGAGAACATGTTGGTTGAATTGACCCATCTTGAGACACTGTTGAGTTTTTTATGTGTCATCAGTTTGTTTCTAACAGTTATTTTGGTTTATCTTTAGACCTGAGATCATCACGATGTCATACATGTGTAGTAGCATACTTGGTATCATCAACCGCTACTTTTAACCAAGTAGTCATAGAGGTGACATACAGATATATTATGAACCATGTGGTTGAAAGTGAATGGTCGAGTTGGAATTTGCCCCTCTTATATCTTGAGAGAGCCCCTTGATGTAATTGGACTAAGAAAGTGCATGGCCGTGCCGAATATAGTTGAGAGTCAACTATGGAAAGGTTAGTCCATTACAAGATCAAGAAAGAACCGAGCTATTCAAGGATGACACGTTTCTTACCTTGAGTTCGATCTAGTATCGTGAGGCAAAGAGATAATCTATGATAAGTTGTATAGGTTCGTCGGATATGATCTTCAGGTACATGCGAGTAGTCATAATGTCTTGCTAGGGACTGCTTATGGCTTGCGATTCGGGAAGTTGTTTCCGCTCGCGTCCAAATATACATGAACCTACAGGGTCACACACTTAATGGGTTGGAGTATTAATTCGGATGGGATCTAAAATGGGTCCCCTAATGGTAATGGGTTTACTATTAGGATTAGGGTTCTCATTTGAGTAGGACTTATCTGTAAGGCCCTATAAAAGAAGGTGCGGTGGGCATGTATCCATCATCTAAGCTATTTTGGCTGTCACCAACATCCACGAGATAGATCTCATAAAACCCTAGTTGTGTGCGCTGGTGCTAGCACACGAACACGCGGTGCTCCTTCTCCGGACGTGTGGACTTCCATAGAGGTGCGGCTATTATTGCTGCACTGCTGTTCACGATCCGGTTGCGGCATCAACTCTTCTTCTGCTGTTGCGTTGTCGCATCTGCATGTCTAGTGGTAAATCTCTTGATCTATGATCTACTGCTTGCGAGCTTCTTGGGATTTCGGGTAAAATTTTGAAATTGCGTTAGAGTAGAGAGCATGTTCCCAACACATAGATGGCCGCTGCTATTGCCTTTGTTGCAAAACACTTTTTTAGAACTCTAAGTATTTGACCATATTGGTCCTTATATCTTTTGTTATGTATCTAGCTTAGCCACCTTATGTAGTAACTCTTAAATTACCTTCAAGTTATTTGATTGGATCATGTCCCTGGTATTCAGCCTTGTAAGTGCCGTGGCTGTATCCTAGGCAGTCGAGGTATATGCACACACGAGATCCTAGTTGAAGGATTCTCCGCATAGGGACCCCACAGTCACTGTCCTCAGTAATACCCCCAGGCCATGGATCCGCCGATCCCGCATCGCCTATGTTGAGGTTCTGGCGTTGCCCATGGCACAACCTTGGTGGGGAAAAAGCCCTAGGTCAGTTTCACAACTAGGTAGGAAGACACATGCTCAACTAGCGGTGTCGACGATTGGGACAATATCCCAAGCCAAAGTTACATGAATTTGATTTGTTTAGCAGAGAGATAGTATCTATCAATCACCAAAGAGAATCACTGCATATATGAACGCATAGACACAAAGTTTATACAGGTTCGGGCCCTCATAGTCTGAGTAGTAATCCTACTCCTGTTTGATTGTCACTATCAGAATAATGGATTACAAGGTATACAACTTCAGTATTGTCTCTCAATCGATTCCTTTTTTGTTTAACTCTTAGCCCCTTTTTATAATTCGTCAAAGGGCGTCAGTTGCTTCATTAGAGGGACACTTGGCAGTTGTCTACTGTTTCCAGCAGTTGTAGCGGTTTCTACTCACTGGTTATGATGTGCGGTTAGGAGTAACTGCATACTCATCTTTATCTTGTGACGGTTTATGGATAACTACATGATTTATCCTTATCTTGTCATTGAAAAGAGTTTTATATTATTCTGGGGAGTGCGGTTACGGTACAACCCTATAACTATTAGACCATGGTCGATAAGTCTCAACCGAACCTTCTTGATTCGAAGGTACTTCTAGTTTTAAAAACTCTCCTATTGTGTGGTGGCGCACGGGCTGCGACCATGCACTGGGGATTATCATATTTCCGCGACCAGGGTGACCACGGGTGATGAGGACATCCCTAGCACTAATAGCACTAGTGCTCGACTAAAGGAACATATAGGACCAATCACTCGAGCGAGAGCCAAACAACTACATCAACAGGTGACTTTGTTCTTTAAAGAATTAAATTATGATGAGAATATGCTGCTACCTAATAGCTCTTGTTTAATATTGATTAGATATAAAGAGGGAGAGCATAACAGGAAGGACATAGTCACGTATGGGCCAAAGAACTTAATCCAATCTGGTCGTACACCTACTAAGTGGAAAGAGAATTTCCTAAGCTTTCCAACAAGCCCAAGATCACTCGATTCCGTCAAGAATTGCAACCGCTACAACCAAAAGAATTCTGCTCGGCCTGCAGTCTGCCGACCCGCGTTCGACCAGCCACTTCGACCAAGCACCATTCTCAGCACAGATGTCCAATTAGATTTCATGATTACTTGTTAGAAAGGTATTGAAAAGAGCTTTCCAAAAAATTAAGAATCATTAAATTCTGACATCTTATGCAACCAGGAGATCCAAAAGAGTAACGACTGCACAGAAGGAAAAAGTCCAGTCCGAGTCCGAATCCGAATCCGAGAAGATTAATTCTGGACTTCTTTTATTTATATAGTATGTTAGGATTTTTATTCCGTTTTGAATTAGATTCAGATTGAAAGTCTAGTTTAAACCTTCTATCTTTTGTAAATACCACCATCTATAAAAGAGAGGCATGGTCATAGTTTTGAGACAACCACGAATTGAATACACAAATATTTTCAGAGAAGCTTTGCTCTTGTTCTAGGGTTTGTGCTCATAAGCCACCGCCTAGAATTGGGAGTTATTCTCTTTACCATTGTTCTTGTAATTTCTTCGTTGATTGCAGGAACAGTGCGTCTACTTTTGCGTGGTCAAGTAGACAACGATCAAAGCGTGTGGTTGGGCGAATTCTTTTGTCGCAGGTTGCTGTATTGACAGTGGTTGGCGCCATCGGTTCGTCAGGTTACACGAATCAACGAGTTATCAACGATCCTACGTCGTGAAGATCGGGCACCCCGTATCAACGGGAAAATACCTTCGCGACCAGAGTGATTGCGGGTAGTGTAATATGTGAGATCACAGATCCTGTGACAATTGACATTGTGACCACAGAGGTCTGCGGCCACAACCTATTAAAACCACGAGTAATAGTCATCCGTGATGGACCTTTATCTCTAATTGACAAGATGGGCTGGGTTATGTCCAGAATATCTTGGACTACCCCATGATCTCTCTCTGTGGTATCCTGTGACCATGGAAAGGCGTAAACAAGTAACTTGGCTCTCTTTCTCTCTCTGTGGTCTCCTGTGACCATGGAAAGGCATAAGCAAATAACTTGGGCAATAATCCTTGTCAGCTAGCCCCCGAATTTGAAATGAAAAGATTATTTCAATTGAGGTGACGTTTCAGGTTCCAAAAAAGTGACTTTCGTTTCAGATTCTAACAGGACCCAAGAAAGCCTTTGAGTGCACTTGTCAGATCCATCATGATAGGCATTTAATGAGTATCTCTGTCGTAGTTGAAAGGTCATTTTTTATTGAATATAACCCATGGTTCAAAACTCAAGAAACCTTCACTTGAGGCTTAGCGTTTTCCACCCTCAAGTTTCTTTAGTCTCCAAGTTTTTCTTAGAGTCTCCAAGCTCTAAGCTTTTCACCTTTCCTTCCCATTCTCATCTCAACGGCGTCTTGGACCCGTTCTCACCATCGCACGATTGAGAATCTGTTGGCCTTGGAAAAGGAGGCATACCTCCCTGTTCGATGAATTTTCGTAATTAAAAATTCATTAGAAAAGTCCCATGTGACCAAAAGGGCTAAAATAAAAATACACATATATTTGGGCTGTAAAAAAAATATCAAAAAATAGGACAAAAACTCCACTCATCAAAAAACTGATCAAAGTTGGACTGGTCAAAAGACTGGTCAAACCTAATCAACAAACTGGTCAAAATTGGATTGGTCAAATCTCGTAAAAAACAGTCAAAACCAACCTAGTCGAACCGGGTCTGGTTTCAGCCTGGCCGAACTGACAAGGCCTTTAATGGCTAGAGATTTGAAAAAAAAGGAAGTAATCTTTCTGTATCCTTTTGTTTGGGAAACAATCTTTTGTTGATTGAAGGATGCCGACTAGAGGGGGGTGAATAGGCGGTTTTTAAATTTTTCTTCTAAACTAGGGTTTAACAACCTAAGATTGCAATAACAAACTTCTAAAGATATGAATGACAATTCAATACAGGTTTTGCACTTTCTAAAAGAATAATAGCAACAATTCAATCACTATGAAAATTAAGCAAGTAGTAGAGGTAACCGAAAAGATCGAGTTTTCCCGAGGTCTCGGAAATTTGCCGATTTCCACTAATCCTCGTTGAAGCGCTCTTCGCTTGAGCTTATGCTTCGATTTCACTAGGGGTAGCCCTTCTCCTCTCCGGATAGGCGAGCTCCGAGCCTTTACAACCAATCGCCAGGCCTCTCCGACACACCGTCGATGGAGAGATCGCCGGACCTCCCGGGTCGTCTAGGTGACGGCAATCACCAAGAGTAACAAGTCTAGCACCTTGCTTGATCAACCTCAAAGCTTGATGAACACAATGCAAATGCAATAGGGCTTGGAAACAATTTCACTCAACTAGCACTCAAGATTTCTCAATTTTTGACTTCAATTGCTAGAGAATGGGAGTGAGAGAGTTTGCACACTGTTGCTCAAAGGTTTAGAGATATATTTCATGTTTTTTTGACATCTACAATAGTGATCTATTTATACTCTCAGCAAAAACCGTCGTTTTCAAGAAAATTGGGCGAAAGTTGTACTGGCCGGACATTGTTCGGTCACTTCGGACATTGTCCGATCAGTACAAAAAACTTGACCGTTGTTCACGTGAAATTCGAGTGTCAGTAGCCGTTTGAACCAAAATGTGAAGGCCGGACAAATGGATTTGTCCGGACAGATACATTTGTCTCTGTTGACACCCCTGTTCAAAAAGGCTTGTACACGCCGGACAAATAGATTTACCCGGACAGATGTATTGTCTCTGTTGACACTCAAAATAAAACACTCCAGAAATTTGTGTGGGTCGGACATATGGGATTTGTCCGGACAAAATGTCCAGACAAATACATATGTCTCTGTTAACACAGCACTTTCAATAGCCCGGAATTTGTATTGGCCGGACATTGTCCGGACACTTCGGACAATGTCCGGTCACTTTAGACACAACCTCCGGACAAATACATTTGTCTTAATTTAACGTGCCGTTAACATTTGTATTGACCGGACATTGTCCGGTCACTTCGGACAATGTCCGGCCTTCATCGGACAGATGCACCGGACAAATGTATATATCTCTGTTGCACTTGTTTGCAATGTTCAGAAGTTGTTTGTATTGGCCGGACATTGTCCGGTCACTTCAAACACTGTCCGGCCAGTACAAAACGAAAACAGAACTCTGAATTTTTTACTCAATTTTGATTTAGGGAAAATGCACATGCAAATATGCTTCTAAAAACTTAAATATTGATCAAGAGACTTGTGCTAAGACCCCTCTTAATAGTACGACCATCTAACCTAGAAATTTTCAAAACAAGAAGGCACTAGGTTTAGGTATTTGTACTCTTATCGAGATTTTCATCGTTTTCGCTTCATGAAGTCTTGATAACCTTGCTTTGCTCTTCCTTGATGCTTTCTCCTCTGATTTACCTGGGTCTCACATACAGAGGTTAGTCGCAATTTTCACAGATGTCATTAATCACCAAAACCCTAATTTGGGCTCAAGATTCAACTATCTCCCCCTTTTTGGTGATTGATGACAACCGTTATGCATAAAACATATGGATATCGAAAATGTGAATATGAGCAAATAGTGCTCCCCCTGAATCTTATACCCATGCTCATGAATGAGTCCACAACGAGATATATGAATCCACATGTATGAAACCAAACAACACTTTTCATTTCATAATATATCAATATCCATGATCATACATTCATACATCAATAAATGATAAATGACGACATAAATACATAAACGATGACATAAATACATCCACACACATATCCATAATAATATCCACAATATGACATACGACATAACATATCCATAATATCCATAAACCATAACATAACTCTCCCCCTTTGTCATCAAACACCCTTAAAGGGAGAAAACATAGATACAAGAAACAAAGATACAGGAGTAAGACAATCTAAGACTGCGGAGGATGATCGGAAGAAGAATCGCCGCGACGACGACGCTGATACTGGCCTGCGTCGAATCGTCCCCGCAGCTCAGAGACATCCTGACTCATAGAATCGATGCGAGGCTCGATGACATTGAGGCGATGGTCGATGGAGCTCAATCTGGAGTCAACCTCATCGAAGCGAGTCTCAAATCGCATGGACATCTGATCCAGTCTCTCCATGATCATCATGTATGGAGCTAAGACGTCAGGACTCTGAGAGATGGAGTAGGACTGAAGTGGAGAGGGAGCTCCCGCAACCGGAGACATGGGCTCATCTCCATGAGCTGGTGATCCAACTTGGTTCTCGTAGCGAATGAGGATCCCCAGGCTCTTCATTCGATAATACTCCATAGAAGTGGGGTGAGAAGCTCGATGCAGTCCAAAATAGGTCAGAGTGTGAGCGATGAAAGGTGCGAAGGGCAAGAGCCTCTTCGAATCCATCTGAACTTCCTGCATCTCATGGAATATGAACTCCACAATGTTGAATGTGTCTCGTCAACTTGGGCTCTCAAAAGTCGTAGCATGGTAGACGTGACAGCCCCGCGATCTCCGGTTTTTGGCAAGATGGTCATGCGGTTCAGCTTTTCAAGAATTGCCACCGGAGGGATTAGTTGAGAGGCTTTACCGATATTTGGATCTGGATTGTCGAAGAGGTGAGCAACGTCTTCAACCCGAACTTCATCAAAGGCGAAAAGGCTGTTGTCGACATGCTCGATCTGTAGAGCCTCTTCAAACTGTGCCTTTGTGAGAGTCCTCTTAGAGTTGTTGTTCATGAAGATGACGTGGGATCGATCTGAGGCAACATGAAGAGATGCGAAGAACGAACTGATGATGTCCACATTCCACTTCCAGTCTTCCTTCATCTCGGTGAAAGAGAGCAAACTGACTGCCATGAACTTGCTTCTTAAAGGATAGTTAACTTTGCTCTCGATCAAGTTCCAATCAATGGCCTAATGCCCAAAGACTTTGGCGGAGGAGAATCTGGTGTGATACTGAGACATCTGAAAAGCATTCCAGAAGTTCCTCTTGGTACATGTCCTCGGGTGCTCGTATGGGTTCTTTCGACGAAGACGCCGAATAGCCCTAGCGGTGAAAGTCTTATGGCCTCTAGGTTGCTCATCACCACTACTGCTGCTGCTATCATCCGAGTCAGAATCATCAATGGGAGACCCTATGGGAGATGCTGGAGCTGCATCATCCTCATCAACAGCCAAGGAATCCCAGTCAATGGTTTGAGCCTGTTGAGAAAATCCAGGCCCATGACGACGGCTAGTTTGCTTCACTCTTCCAGACATAATGACTCTGGTGAAGGAAGAGATGGAGAATTTGATCATGATATGACTCGATGAAGGTGTCATGAGATGCATGAGTTGGTCTTCATGTGTGAATGGGTGCATGACCTAGGCCTTATATAGTTCAATTTTACTCATGCATTCACTAACAGAGGTTGGCCTATATTTCACATCATCTTTTTCTGCTCATTGATTCAACTTTGCTTTACTCAATTTTCTTTGATCATAGTCAAGAATCTAATGCAATCCAGGAAATCTTCTACGATATACTCATCTAATCACTTATCTTGTGTATGGTAAATAATTTGAACAAATCTGATATGAATCCAAAACTTAACCCTACATATTTGATTCAATTTGATCATCACAATTCCATAAGAAGCATAGTTGATTTTGTCCCAAAACCTAACCCTAGAAGACATGTTTTTGACTTATACCATGCATGTTTATGAAAAACTTCTATTTTGCAAGAATCAAGTGATATGTGATTATTCCTAGAAGTCAATTTTATGAATTTGTAGATAACTTAAACATGCATCATTACTTAGTTAATTTCAAACCCTAGTATGACATGAGATGTAATGCATGAACCAGAGAAGGAATTAGGGGAAGCTGACCTAATCCAAGGATGGAGGAGATGCACAGGAGATCAAATCCGAGGCCGGACGGAAGATTGTCGGACAAATCCTCTTGTCCGGAGGAGAAGGCTTGAACAGTGGTGAGAAGATGAATTGTGGAGGAGATAAACAACAAAACACGATTTGGGGAAGAAGAGGACTTCGGGAGAATTTTATAACTGAACCGTTATGCACATACCGGACAAAGTCCGATCTGACCGGACACTGTCCGATATGACTGGACAAAGTCCGAACTGAGCGGACACTGTCCGGTCAGTTCAGATAAGTTTTTGAAACTTCTGAATTTTTGCAGTTTTTCCCAAATTTGACTCAACAGAGGTTTGAATTTTGGATAAACTCAAATATCATGTTGGAATATATCCAGATAGCCTTGAGATGAATTTGAGAGAGAACGACTTTAGAATGAGCCTCCGAAGCACGTTTTAGGGTAAAAGGGTAAAATAGAACGGTTTTTCACCAATTTGTCAAATTTCCATGAAACTTGAATTTTTTTGAGATGTTTGGTCTTGTATGAATTTTAAATACTATTTCAAGCCAAAACATGGAAGAGATCTTGGCTCAAACAGCGAAATTCACAAAATGCACGTTTTGGGTATTTTCGTGTCAAAGCTCGTTTTCGGGCGATTTGAAAAATGTGATAACTTGCAAACCATAGGTCTTTTGAGAAAAATTCAATATGAACTATCTTCGAATGATTGATCTCTAAGTGTTTTATGTAGAAATTTTTGTCAAAACTCAACCAATTTTAATTTATGGAAATAAGTCATTTTAGGCCAAAACAACATCCTTAGATGTTCAATTTTGTCAAAATTCAACATTTTGGCTCGAAATCCTTTCTTTTCACTTTCAAAACCTTTGACACCATTGTTGAAAGGTATTTTTGAAGATTTTATGTTATTTTTATATATTTTGATCATTTTGGCATTTTTTAGCCCTTTTGATTTAAAAAAGATCCTTTTGATAAACAACATGCATATTTTTCTTTTTTGTACACAATTTTGGGTATACAAGCATTCAATGATCTTGAAGTTGCTCCCCCTTAATGTGTTCACCAAGTTTTGTTGAAAAACGACAAGGTGGTGAACTTTTGGACTTTTTCTTCAAAATAGGAAGTGATTGGCATAGATGCCTACATTGATTGAATCTATATATATATATACACATATAGGTAAGAGTATATGTGCTAGATACAATCAAACTAACAACCAATTCAAGATAAGCAAGAGATCAGATAACATTTGAAATGTCAATAACATTCAATTCATTTCTTAACTTGATAAATCTTGACTCATCCAAAGGTTTAGTGAATAGGTCCGCTAATTGATTTTCGGTTGAAACATGACTAATCACTATATCCCTTTTTGATACATGATCCCTTAGAAAGTGATGTCTAATGTCAATGTGCTTTGTTCGAGAGTGTTGAACGGGATTGTTGGTAATTTTAATGGTACTCTCATTATCACATAAAAGCGGAACACAATTGACTCTTATGCCATAATCTAACAAGGTTTGCTTCATCCAAAGAAGTTGTGCACAACAACTACCGGCCGAAACATATTCCGCCTCGGCGGTTGAGAGTGCAACTGAATTTTGTTTCTTTGAAGTCCAAGAGACTAATGATCTTCCTAGAAGTTGACAACCACCGGAAGTACTTTTTCTATCAATTTTACAACCGGCATAATCAGAATCCGAATACCCTAGGAGATCAAAACTAGCATTCTTAGGATACCAAAGTCCTATGTTTGGTGTATGTTTTAGATATCTAAAGATTCTTTTTACTGCAGTTAGGTGACACTCTCTAGGAGCAGCTTGAAACCTAGCACACATGCATACACTAAACATAATATCAGGTCTAAAAGCAGTAAGATATAATAAACTACCAATCATAGAACGATATAATTTGAGTTCTACCGGTTTACCTCCCTCGTCCAAGTCCAAATACTCATTTGTAGCCATGGGAGTCTTGATTGATTTTGCATCATCCATACCGAATCTTTTGAGCAAATCCTTCACGTATTTGCTTTGACTCACAAATATTCCCTCTTTGATTTGCTTAATTTGAAGTCCGAGGAAAAAGCTCAATTCTTCTATCATAGACATCTCAAATTCCTTGGACATGGTTTCACCAAAAACTTGGCAAAGAGATTCATTAGTGGAACCAAAAATTATATCATCGACATAGATTTGGCAAACAAAGAAATCATTGTCTATGATTTTGGTAAAGAGAGTTGTATCAATTTTTCCAACTTTAAAACCTTGTGAAATTAGGAAATTTCGCAATCGTTCATACCAAGCCCTAGGGGCTTGCTTAAGACCATAAAGAGCTTTTGAGAGTTTATAGACATGATTTGGATATTTTGGATCTTCAAAACCCGGTGGTTGCTTTACAAATACAAGTTCCAAAATTTCACCATTTAAGAAGTCATTTTTAACATCCATTTGAAATAGTTTGATTTCAAAACATGATGCAAATGCAAGTAAGATGCGAATGGCTTCTAGTCTAGCTACGGGAGCAAAAGTTTCATCAAAATCTAATCTCTCAATTTGAGAATAACCTTGTGCTACCAGTCTAGCTTTATTTCTTACAACTATGCCATTTTCATCTTGCTTATTTCGAAAGACCCATTTTGTACCAATTATATTGTGATCAAGAGGTTGTTCTACAAGTTCCCAAACATTATTTCTAGTGAAGTTGTTTAACTCATCATGCATAGCATTTACCCAATCTGGATCCGCTAATGCTTCATCAATGCATTTAGGCTAAATACTAGAAATGAAAGATGCATGTTCACAAAAAGATGCAATTCTAGAGCGAGTTTGGACACCTTTACCAACATCACCTATTATTTGGTTGACGGGATGATCCTTAGTGATGGTTTGATGAAGTCTTAGATTTTGCAATGTTTGATCTTCATTTTCCTTTATTTCCGAATCAAGCTCAACTTGAGTAGGAGCCTCCGGAATCATAGAAGCTATTTCATTTTCTTCATCGGGTGACTTTGAATCTTCATCTTTAGGCTTGATATCTCCAATCGTCATGTTCTTCATAGCTTCTCGTAATTCCTCATTTCCTACATTCTCAACATGTTCATACTCTTCTTGAGAGCCATTAGATTCATCAAACTCAACATTGCATGTTTCTTCAATGCATTCGGTTATGACGTTAAAAATACGATAAGCTTTACAAGTAGATGAATATCCAACAAGAAAGCCCTCATCAACACATCTTTGAAATTTTCCAAGATGCATGCGTTTTTTAAGAATGTAACATTTGCAACCAAAAACTCGAAAATATGAAATGTTTGGTTTTCTTCCGATAATTAGCTCGTAAGGAGTTTTGTTTAACAAAGGATGAGTATAAAGCCGATTTATGGCATAACAAGCAGTATTGACGGCCTCGGCCCAAAACCTAGTGGGGGTTTTATATTCATCCAACAAAGTTCGAGCCATTTCAATTAATGTTCGATTTTTTCTTTCCACAACACCGTTTTGTTGAGGAGTATATGGTACGGAAAATTCGTGTTTAATTCCAGATTCATCACAAAACTCAATAAAGTCCGAATTTTGAAACTCTCCACCATGATCACTTCGAAGTTTCTTGATGGAGAATTCAAATTCATTTTCAACTCATTTTGCAAATCTTTTAAACACACTTGGAGCATCGGATTTATGATTTAAGAAGAAAATCCAAGTAAATCGAGAGAAATCATCAACAATGACAAAGCAATAGTTACTACCACCAATACTTTGAGTTTCCGATGGACCAAACAAGTCCATATGTAAAAGCTCAAGTGGTCTAGATGTTGACAAAACATTTTTAGCGGGATGAGTACTAGCAACTTGCTTTCCCGCTTGACAAGCACTACAAAGTTTATTCTTTTCAAACTTTACATTTTTCATACCTAAGATTAAATCTCTTTTTAAAAGTTTGTTCAATTGATGCATCCCAACATGAGCCAAGCGACGATGCCAAAGCCATCCCAAAGAATTTTTAGCAACCAAACACGTTGAAATGCAAGAGTCTTTTGAACCGAAATCCACCAAATACAAATCTCCATATCGAAAACCTTTGAAAATTAAAGACTTGTCTTCTAGGCTTTCAATGATAACACCATTTGGTTCGAAAATGCATCTAAGACCCAAATCACAAATTTTTGCAACCGAAAGTAGATTGAAATTCAAAGATTCAACAAGTAATACATTTGAGATGGAAAGGTTGTTTGTGATTGCGACTTTACCTAACCCAATTACCTTTCCTTTGCTATTATCACCAAACGTGATTTTATAAATGTCATTGCAACCATTCTCAAATGAAGAGAACCGACTTCCATCACCGGTCATGTGTTGGGTGCATCCGCTATCAAGCACCCAATGCCTCCCACCGGTTTTGTAGTTCACCTAAAAAAAAGGTTTAGACGCTTTTAGGTACCCAAACTTGTTTGGGTCCTTGAAAGTTAGCAACAAGGGTTTTTAGAACCCAAATTTTCTTTTTATGTTTATTTTGATAAGGTAAACCAATGAATTTTGCAATTACTTTTCCGTGCTTTGTTTTCTTTAGCATGTAATGGGAGTGATACTTATTTTCTTTAGCTCTAGAAGTTGAGGGACAATTATCCGGCAAATGATCTACATTATGACATTTGTGACAAAACATATTAGTGGCCTTTACAAAAGTCACTTTAGTACTCAACTTCTTTCTTCTGTTCGGTTCATATCCTAAACCTTCCTTTCTAAATGAACATCGCTGCTCACTAATAAGTTTGTCTAAGATTTCTTTTCCTTTAAAGCATTTTGCTAGTCCTAGGTTTAGCTTTTCCACTTGTGCCTTGAGTTCTAAATTTTCTAAAATAAAGTTTGAGTTGTTATCAACAATTTCATCACAAACATTTTCATGATTGATTTCTAAAGCATTACAAGTGATTGATTTTGAATGAGAGACACTATGAGTTGATTCATCTAGAATATCACAAATAATTCCTATTTCACTAGTTTGTTTAGAGTCAATAATTTTATTAACTAGAAGTGCCTCATGCGAGTCATTTAGTTCTGCATATAACTCACTAAGTGTTGAATATTCTTTCTTAAGCATTTTGTTCTCCTTAGTTACTCTACCTAATGCCTCATTTAATTCCATAACCATATCAACAAGGTCCTCATAAGAAGGTTCGAGATCCGATACCTTAGCATCATCACTCGCCATAAGACACAATGATGACTTGTCTTCAAACGAAGTGGCCTCTCTGATAGCAATTCTCGCCATCTTTTTAGAAGTTGATGGTGCTTCATCCTCCGATTTGGATTCCTCCAATCCGGAGTACCATTCACCAATATAGGCTTGACCCTTGCTTCTATTGTTATAGAACTTTTTGAAGAGCTTCTTTTTACCTTTTGTCCCTTCACCGTCATCTTTCCTCTCATGTGATCTTTGATGATCACCCTTCTTATTTGGACATCTTGAGGCAAAGTGTCCCTTCTCATTACATTCATATCATGTAATGTTCTTGAATCCGGTCTTCTTGTGCGGTCCTCGCCTTTTGTCAAACTCAAATCCACTTTTGTTGATCTTGTTTAGGAGCTTGCGGGTTTTCCTCACAAGAAGAGCTAGATCACCATCGGAGCTTTCATCCGAACTATCCTCCTTGGCTTCCTCGACTTTTGCCTTAAATGCCAAGTTTTTCTTCTTTGATCCGGATGCTTCCACAATCCCTTTCTTTTCTTCTTTTTGCATTTCATGGGTAATAAGAGTACCCAAGAGCTCGGTAGGAGTTGTAGAAGAGAGATCGCCATTGATAAGCACTGTCACAATTGTATCAAAACTCGATGGTAAAATCATAAGCATTTTATGCACAATATCAATATCTTCAAATTTTGTACCTAAACATTTGAGATCATTGATTAATAGATTGAGTCGAGTATACATGTCACTAACATTTTCAGATTCAAGCATGAAAAAGGAGTTGTATTCTCTAGTTAATTTAATTAGCTTAGCTTCTTTGATTTTAGATGTACCTTCATGAATTACTTCTAAGGTTTTCCACATTTCATAAGATGTATCAAGATTACTAATGCGATTGAACTCACTTAAGTGAAGACCATTAAATATGGCATTTTTTGCTTGAGCATTTGCTTGAAGGTTTTTTGCTTCTAGAGGTGTGAGATTTTCTAAGTCAATTGGAGCCCTAAAACCATCTCTAGTGACCCTCCATACGTCAAGACTAATGGATTCTGGATAAACCGCCATCCTAATTTTCCAATAGCAATAGTTGTCACCCTTGAAGAAGGGGACCTTTCCATTATAGTTTTCTTTGATCGACGACATCCTCTCCCTAGACGGTTAAGCCTAAAATGAGAGACCTAGTGCTCTGATACCACGTGTTGATCGAAGGATGCCGACTAGAGGGGGGGTGAATAGGCGGTTTTTAAATTTTTCTTCTAAACTAGGGTTTAACAACCTAAGATTGCAATAACAAACTTCTAAAGATATGAATGACAATTCAATACAGGTTTTGCACTTTCTAAAAGATTAATAGCAACAATTCAATCACTACGAAAATTAAGCAAGTAGTAGAGGTAACCGAAAAGATCGAGTTTTTCCCGAGGTCTCGGAAATTTGCCGATTTCCACTAATCCTCGTTGAAGCGCTCTTCGCTTGAGCTTATGCTTCGATTTCACTAGGGGTAGCCCTTCTCCTCTCCGGATAGGCGAGCTCCGAGCCTTTACAACCAATCGCCGGGCCTCTCTGACACACCGTCGATGGAGAGATCGCCGGACCTCCCGGGTCATCTAGGTGACGGCAATCACCAAGAGTAACAAGCCTAGCACCTTGCTTGATCAACCTCAAAGCTTGATGAACACAATGCAAATGCAATAGGGCTTGGAAACAATTTCACTCAACTAGCACTCAAGATTTCTCAATTTTTGACTTCAATTGCTAGAGAATGGGAGTGAGAGAGTTTGCACACTGTTGCTCAAAGGTTTAGAGATATATTTCATTTTTTTTGACATCTACAACAGTGATCTATTTATACTCTCAGCAAAAATGGTCGTTTTCAAAAAAATTGGGCGAAAGTTGTACTGGCCGGACATTGTCCGGTCACTTCGGACATTGTCCGGTCAGTACAAAAAACTTGACCGTTATTCACGTGAAATTCGAGTGTCAGTAGCCGTTTGAACCAAAATGTGAAGGCCGGACAAATGGATTTGTCCCGACTGATGTATTTGTCTCTGTTGACACCCCTGTTCAAAAAGACTTGTACACGCCGGACAAATAGATTTGTCCGGACAAAATGTCCAGACAGATGTATTTGTCTCTGTTGACACTCAAAATAAAACACTCCAGAAATTTGTATGGGTCGGACATATGGGATTTGTCCGGACAAAATGTCCGGACAAATACATATGTCTCTTTTAACACAGCACTTTCAATAGCCCGGAATTTGTATTGGCCGGACATTGTCCGGTCACTTCGGACAATGTCCGGTCACTTCAGACACAACCTCCGGACAAATACATTTGTCTTAATTTAACGTGCCGTTAACATTTGTATTGACCGGACATTGTCCGGTCACTCTGACAATGTCCGGCCTTCATGGGACAGATGCACCGGACAAATGTATATGTCTCTGTTGCACTTGTTTGCAATGTTCAGAAGTTGTTTGTATTGGCCGGACATTGTCCGGTCACTTCAGACACTGTCCGGCCAGTACAAAACGAAAACAGAACTCTGAATTTTTTACTCAATTTTGATTTAGAGAAAATGCACATGCAAATATGCTTCTAAAAACTTAAAGATTGATCAAGAGACTTGTGCTAAGACCCCTCTTAATAGTACGACCATCTAACCTAGAAATTTTCAAAACAAGAAGGCACTAGGTTTAGGTATTTGTACTCTTGTCGGGATTGTCATCGTTTTCGCTTCATGAAGTCTTGATAGCCTTGCTTTGCTCTTCCTTGATGCTTTCTCCTCTGATTTACCTAGGTCTCACATACAGAGGTTAGTCACAATTTTCACGGATGTCATTAATCACCAAAACCCTAATTTGGGCTCAAGATTCAACATCTTTCAGTATCCTTTTGTTTGGGAAAGAATATCTTCTGTATTCTTTCATTTAGGAAATGATCTTTGAAAAAAGGAAGTATATTTCCTATTCAAAATCAAATCCCCTGATTGTTTCTGATTGCAACCAACCCATGGAGGCCCTATAAATAGAGAGGGCGTGCTAACCATTGGGATAGGTGCACAAGAGGGAGATAGGCACACAAGGTGGAGGCATGAGAGGTGGAGAGAAAGCGACGTAAGGCCGACGACTGCGGATCCACTCAAGCCCGTGAAGGTTACCATGGGTAAGCACTAATTTATTATAAGCATGCATCATCATGCATTGCATATCAGAAGTGGAGCCCTGTTCGTTGGTGCCCGTACTAGCTATTCATGAGCAAAATTAAATGTCGCATATCCGTTTTTCGATCGGAGATCAAACTCCACTAAGGTCGCTGTCAATCAAAGATCCGAAAGTTGCTTGCTTTCGATCAAAAATCATGACGCCACCAAGGTCCCAGTTGATCAAAGATCCAAAAAATTGCATGTTCATCTTTTGATCAGAGATCAAACCCCACCAAGGTCGTCGTCGATCAAAGATCTGAAAGTTGCTTACTTTCGATCAAAGATCATGACGCCACCAAGGTCTCGGTTGATCAAAGATCTAAAAATTATATGCTCATCTTTTGATCAGAGATCAAACCCCACCAAAGTCACCGTCGATCAAAGATCTGAAAGTTGTTTACTTTCGATCAAAGATCAAGATGCCACCGAGGTCTCAGTTGATCAAATATATAAAAATTTGCATGCTCATCTTTTGATCAGAGATCAAAACCCCACCAAGGTCGCCGTCAATCAAAGATTTGAAAGTTGTTTACTTTCGATCAAAAATTAATACGCCACCAAGGCCCCGGTTGATCAAAGATCTAAGATTCATGGGAGAATATCGATGATAATTTCTCATCCAGAAGTCCGATCGACCCTAAATTTTTATGACGAATAGAAAACTCTATTTAAAACCCCTCCACTAATTTTTAAGTCAATCGAAGATCTCTAAGGTCTAATTTCACCAAAAGAAGTACCCTGTATAGAAGCAAATTCAGCTTGTGCCATGGGAAGTAGATTGATGATAACTTCTCATCCAGAAGTCCGATCAACTCCAACTTTTTATGGTGAATAGAGGACACCATGCACAACATCTCCACCTAATTTTAACTCAATCAAAGACTTCTAGATTCCCAATTTGACTAGAAGAGTTTATCTGTACAGAAGCAAATTCATCTTGTGACATGGGAAGTAGATCGATGATAAATTCTCATCCAGAAGACCGATCGACCCCGAATTTTTACGATGAATAGATGACACCATGAAAAACACCTCCACCAAAATTCAGTGCAATCAAAGACTTCTAGATGCCCAATTCGACCAGAAGAGATGATCTATCTAGAAGCAAATTCAGTTTGTCCCATGGGAGAAGATCGATGATAACTTCTGATCCAGAAGTCCGATCAACCCCAAATTTTTTATGGAGAATAGTAAGTTCATACTCAAACTATTCCTCCAAGTTTCACCTCGATCAGAGGACCAGAAGACCATCAAAACCATTACAAATAACTCTGTCTTGCTGAATTCCAGCTTGACATATGAGTAATGTAATGAAGATAGTTTCTAATCCGACGGTCCGATTGATTCCCAATTTTGATGAACAATCAAGGATCTGTCCAGAAACTATTCCTCCAAGTTTCAAGACAATCAGAGGCTAGAAAGGCTCCCATCCAAGTAATCGAAGAGGAGCTAGTGCAATGATTATGATGTCTGAAGCTGTCAAGACAAGTCGAAATCCTATTAAGTCCTTGATGGATATTTCAATGAGCTGTCTATCATGCAATATACTTTTTTAGAAGCTAAGGAAGTCAAAAGTGCTATCACAAGTCATCCATCCATAATTTGCATGTTGTTGGGTACTGATGAGGCAAAGGCAACATGCTTTTTGTCCGTGACTGATGAAGCTGGACACCATTTATGCTGGGTACTAATGAGGCGAAGGCATCTATTTGTTCGCGACCGACGAGGTCGAACAACCCCTTGGCCGGGCACCGACGAGGCGAAGGCCACATTTTTGTGATAACACCATAGACTGACGAGGCTATGGATTGGCATATTTGTATGAATGAGCATCCGCATTGCATTTATTATCAAGAGCAAAGTTATTTTGAAGCTTGAAGACGACGACCATCAGCACAGCTTAATCAGAGATTTTTTGCGGACTTGTTCTGCAAATGTAATTAACCAGGAGCTTTTCAAAAGACTTGAGAAACCATGAACCCTACAATCTCCTGAAGTCAAGATGTACTTTCTTTGGCACAATGAGAACTTGTAAATCCCAAAGGGACTTGTAACTTATAATTCTTTTCAGAATTAATGAAGTGCATTGTTTCATCTAAGATTTTACATTCTATGTTCTCTTATGTGTATACTTACGTATATTGGCACACCCGCACCAAAAAGGGGGCCAAATTTCCCGGAAGAGAGATCTTCCTGGTGAAACACTCCCCTCAAGGTCGTTGATCCCATGGCGGCCTACTAGAGATGAGGAAGAAATTTTCTTCATGCAACCAGGCAAACTGGTGCTCTTCGAGAATTTTCTGAGGTGCGGGTTTCGCCTGTCGGAGAGTGACTTCTTCCAAAGCGTCCCCGCAAACTACAATCTGGAGTTGGTAAACCTCAACCCCAACTCCATTTGATTCTTGCTATTTTTCAACATTTGTGCGAGGCGTATGTTTGGGTTTTGCCCAACATACCTCTCTTCCGCCAGTATTATTTTTTGGAGTGGTCTAAAAGCTCCAGTGCTCCTGGGTGTCTCTACTTCCGACTGCAGAAGAAGAAGGACTACTCACATTTTCCCCTCTGTAATTCTATCCATAGATGGTATCAGCGGTGGTTCTACTGCTTGGCTCTTGAAGAGAGCCATCTCTGGTTTGAGAATCGTCGACCAGAGAAGAGCGGGGAGAAGGATGCTGTCCCTTCCCTTGACGATGAGCAAAAGAGGCAAGCCCAGATAATTCGATACTTGGTGAATGAGGGCTTGACCGCTCACGATGTGATCCAAGACTTTGTGAAAAATCGGATCAGTCCTTTCAAGAAAAGGGAACACCCTACATGGGAGGTTAGAGCTATGGAAGACGGCACCAGGGACTATCACCCGGGTAATTGCAACATCTTGTTGATTAGTACATCCTTTTCAATCTGTTCTTCATTTATTTGAACAGATTTTTGTTAGTCAATTTTGACTATATTTTCTTTTTAACAGTGTTGTGTGCTTCTGAGGTCGAATGGAGAACCTATAACGTGGCCACAGAAGGTGATGCTGAAGTGCCAAGGCTGCAGAGCATGGTCGGCAACACCGACGACTTTGCACAGGTGCGTTGAAAGGTATTTCTCTTTCGGAAAACCTATACATGTTTAATATTAAACAAAAGTCAGCAAAGTAGCTCATCTTGGTTTGGATAGTTATTAGAGTGCCAGGTGGCCCAGAAAAGGTGAACCGGTGACGATGTAGGACCCTCGAGTGGTTCTACATCGAAGAAACTAAAGAAGACCCATCCTGCGACCAAAGGTTTGGCTAGGACTAGGGCCTTACAAATTTAGCCCATCACCATTCCAGCGACGGTGGTGGCGACTAAAACATCGACTGCGGCGCCAAGTATCTCTATGGCTATGACTACTGTTGCGACCATGGAAATTCCCATGACCGCAGTTGTGAGGCAACCAAGCCCTGCTACAGTCATGACCACAACTGACCCCTTGGTCGCGACCACATGAGTTGTTACAGTAAGAGTTTCCATCCCTCAAACTTTACCAAACATGATAGGAATTATCTCATGGTCGAACAGGGAGAGGGGAGCGACGTGGAAGAGGAATAATGAACTCCCTATTCTCCGTGAGGAGGAGATCATCAGTGGCTCCTAATGAGTCTTCTCCCATGGTACTTTCTTCACTTTTGTCTCCAAGGAGAGAAGCTTTGAGTTCCTGAAACCTCTTGGGACTCAGTATCAGGTAATCATTTGACGTAACCGATTCTCGATATTCAGTTAGAAATAATTTACCAATCTTAGAGCTGAATATGAAGGGCTCCTCCGACCACTGCAATGCCATCTTCAATGGTTGCAACTGAATCGTCTGTTGCCACACCCGAAGAGGTGGTGGCGACTATTATGGCAGAAGTTCCTGCCATAAACAAGGCGGTAGCAGAACCAGCAGCCTTTAAAGAGGCCATCACTACCACTTCGGCTGAAATTGCGCCTCCGCAGGACGTCAAAGAGGACTCTACGACCACCATTGGTGAAATGGTTCAAGATATTCAATCAACTGAACCCGCCAATGATGAAGAAACTGAGATCGCGAATGCGACCATGACCATGGGGATGAACGAGCAGGAAAGTACATATGCTCCTCCTTTGGTTGAAGAAATGGTGCCTCCCTCCAGTGTGGGAGACGAAGGAGAGGAGTGATATGAACACGCCTCTCTTTAAAATGCGTACATGAAGTTTGGTCTCGATCTTCCGTCGTAGGAGAAATCTATGGATAAATGCGAGTTGTGACCTTGACGAAGGGGAGGCTGACCACAATCCAAGAATGCAACCAACCACCTCACAATCAATAAACCACTCCTCAATTGGTTATCAACCGAGCAAAGCTAGATTGACCTGTTCACGAAGAACAACTCAAGAAAATCGATAAGAAAAGCAAGAGAAATAGCGGAAGGATATCAACACTCAATAATCTAAATTATGAGTTGAACTGTGAGACTCTGAATTGTACAAGTCAGCAATAAGGCATGAGAATACAATCTGTAATCGATGAAGTCTACCTAAAACTAAGACCAAGCCTTCTCTTTTATAGAGGATGGTGTCTACAAAAGATAGAAGGTTTAAACTAGAATTCAAATCCTAATCTAATTCGAAACAGAAGAAAATCCTAACATACTATAAGAGATAAAAGGAATCTGGAACTATTTCTCACGGATCCAGACTGGACTCTTTCCTCTCGTGCACTTGTCATTCTTTCGAGTCTCTTGGTTGCATACGACGTCGGATTTCAATGATTCTTGATGCGTTGGAAAGATCTTTTGAATACCTTTCCAACAAGTGCTCACACAACTGACTCAAACATCTGTCCTGAAACTAGCATTTGGTCAAAATCTCTGATCAAACAACTAATCGCCGCTTGGTCGGTAGGCTGTAAGGTTCCCAGATGGTCGAAGTTGCCAGAAAAGTGTTCATTCTTCCTTGGCTAAGAACTGGATCAGCAACTCCGTCCAGAAATCCCTCACATGTGACAACAAGCAAAGAACAATCATTAGGTAATATCATTTGTTCTATAATTAAATAATTAATTCACCCAAGAAATGAATTCACCTATTGTCCAAGGCGACGCACATGCGCTCGTGTTAATGCATGTGAGTGTGTGGTCATGATGTCCTCATCATACTCCCCTTCTTGAAAAAGAGTCGTCCTCGACTCTTGCCCATCGTTCTCACCCAAGTATGGAGATAAACCAGTAATGTTGAATGTATCACTTGTTGCATCTAGGCCTTTATGCCTAACCCTAATTTTGATGATTAATGAAAACAAAGTGTTTCAGATTGACTGTGTTTTTGAGATTGTTTGATACAGAGCTCTGTTGGGAAGAAATGCAAGATGAACAAGATGAACCCGACGTAAAATGAAAAAGCACAAGTTGCAAACAACATGGTCGAGACGCAAATCGAGACACGCAAAGGACCTAAGTTAATAAGAGTTTTTATTTTTTCCCGATCTTGGCGTTTGGAGTTCGATCGGTTAAGGACTTTGTAGCCTATATTTAACTGTACTATAAAGAGGGGTTGCAAACTCCTCTCTACATTTCCAACATGAACCGAGAAATTACTAGGTCATTACATTGCATCATTTTTGGTTGGATTTGATTTGAATTTGGTTTTGAAAGATTTGGATTTTTAGTTGAGTTTTTGACAACATAAGAGTTTTTAAATTTCTAGAAAGATCTAGGCAGATCTGGCTTTTTCTTCTGTTGACAAAAATGTAGCCCTTAAAATTATATTTCAAATGAGCTATTAAACTCTCAATTTGGACTTCTGGATTTAAAGTTATGACTATTTTTGTTCATATTGATTGCAGTTTGCTATGCTCACTGTCAGTTTGTGTTAACTGACAATTGTCCAGAGAGTGTGTTTTTTGGGCCAGAAATTTTTTTGTACTAAACTGACTGTCAGTATTCCCATGCTGACTGTCAGTTTGTGTTTCGACCAGAGCTGGTTTTATCTGAATTTTCTTTTAAACTGGTCGATGTTTTGGTCGAACTGACTGTCAGTTTGGGGTTTCAGTTTTCATATACGACAACAAATGGCTAGCTATTTTTTATCCATAAATTTTGTCGGCCGTTGTGTATGTAACTGATTGTCAGTTTGGTGAACTGACTGTCAGTTTGAGTTGTGGATTTTCAGCCCGAGCTCCAACGGTTCTTTTGATCCTTGAGGCTATAAATAGAGGCTTTGAGCTCGTATTTTATACAACAAGCAGCCCTCTACTCATACATACACTTGAGAATTTGTTTTCTAGTTGAAAATCTTGATCTGTTGATCAAGTTGAGAGTTTTCAGATCCACCGAGTGCTTTCGTTCGTTTCATTTTGCATACTTAGAGTTTCTCGGTGATTGTTTGGAGGTCTAGAGAAGAGCTTGCTGCCTATTACTCTTGGTGAGTGCCCTCACCTAGACGGTTTGGAGGCGTGGCCGTAGATCTCTCGAGTTCGGAGATTGTCGGAGAGACTCGACGCATTTGTACAAGGCATCGGTGCTCGCCTTTCCGGAGTGGACAAGGAGCAGCCATTAGTGGATAATATCCATTGTGGATATTGGAGCAAGACTCAATTTATTTGAGTGCTTCAACGAGGATTAGGGGAGACTGGGCGAGTCTCCGAGACCTCGGTAAAAATTGTTGTGTTCATTCTCTCTTCCTCTTTCTCATATTATTATTTGTTCTTGATTTCTTTATTTGCAAATATTTGTTTTAAATTGAAGTTTTTAAAAGCCTCCTATTCAACCCCCCTCTAGTCGGCATCCTTGATCCTACATCACTCACTCCATAGTCCTCAGGTAGATCCAACTTGTAAACATTGTCATTGATCTTGGCAAAAATTTTGAATGGACCATCACCTCGTGGCATTAGTTTGGACTTGTGCTGTTTTGGAAAACAATCATGGCACAAATGCAGCCAAACTAAATCTCCTTCTTTGAACACAACTTCCTTGCGCCCTTTATTTGCATGCTTCTGATACTGCACCTGCATCTTCTCAATATTTGCTTTGGTCATCTCATGTATATTACAAATCAACTCATCATGCTGTTCGGCATCAAAATTACCTCTTTATGAAAGTGGTGGAGGTAACATATCAATTGGAGCAGTAGGCTTAAATCCATAGATGACCTTGAATGGACAAAACTTGGTAGTAGAATGCATGACACGGTTGTAGGCAAATTCAACATGTGGCAAACATTCCTCCCAAAGCTTCAAATTTTTCTTGAGAACTTCCCGTAGCATGTTGCCAAGTATTCGGTTGATGACTTTGGTTTGGTTGTCAATTTGGGGATGACAGGTCGTTGAAAACAACAGCTTCGTTCCAAGCTTACCCCAAAGCGTCCTCCAAAAGTGACTCAAAAATTTGGTATCACGATCTGAAACAATTGTCTTCGGCACTCCATAGAGATGAACGACCTCAGTGAAAAACAAATCAGCAATATGGGTAGCATCATCGCTCTTATGATAAGGTATAAAATGAGCCATTTTAGAAAACCTATCAATGACGACAAATATACCATCCCTCCCCTTCTTAGTCCTTGATAATCCCAACACAAAATCCATAGAAATATTCTTCCAAAGTACTTTCGGAATAGGAAGAGGCATATATAATCCATGTGGGTTTAAGCGAGACTTAGCTATTTGACAAGTAGTGCATCGACGTACGTAGCGCTCAACATATCGTCTCATCTTTGGCTAGTAAAAGTGAGTGGCCAAAACATCTTCTGTTTTGCGTATCCCAAAATATCCCATTAGACCTCTACCGTGAGCCTCTTGCAACAACAAAAGACGAACAGAACTCACGGGAACACAAAGCTTGTTAGCTCTAAAAAAATAACCATCATTTAGTACATATCGAGCCCAACATCTTCCTTCTTTACAATTAATGTAAATGTCTTTGAAATCTAAATCAGTAGAATATAGATCTTTTAAACTTTCCAACCCAAGAATTTTACAATCAAGTCGGGATAACAAGATGTAACGTCTAGACAATACATCAGCTACCAAATTATCTTTACCTTTCTTATATTTCACAACATACGGAAAGGTTTCAATAAATTTAATCCACTTAGCATGTCTACGATTCAACTTACTTTGACTACGAATATGTTTCAATGATTCATGATCCGAATGTATGACAAATTCTTTCAGCCAGAGATAATGTTGCCATGTTTCTAACACTCTAACCAATGCATACAATTCCTTGTCGTAAGTTGAGTAGTTTAAAGCTGGACCACTAAGCTTTTCACTAAAATAAGCAATGGGTTGTCTATCCTGCATGAGAACACCTCCAATTCCAATACCACTAGCATCACATTCTATTTCAAAAGTTTTATTAAAATCAGGAAGTTGTAGAAGTGGTGCATTGGTTAACTTATCTTTCAGCGAGTTGAAAGCGCCCTCTTGCGCCTGTTCCCACTTGAAGGGCATGTTCTTTTTTGTCAGCGTATTGAGTGGGAGGGCGATCGTACTGAAATCCTGTACGAATCGACGGTAGAAACCAGCAAGTCCGTGGAAACTCTGCACATGTGTGACTGTTGTAGGTGTAGGCCATGCTCGAATTGCTTGCACCTTTTGTTCATCCACCTCAATGCCCTGTGCAGTCACAACAAAATGAAGAAACATGATCGTTACAGAAGGTGCACTTCTCAAGGTTAGCAAACAAACATGCCTCTCTCAAAACAGCAAAAACTTGGCGCAAATGCCCCAAATGTTCATCCAAAGTCTTGCTATAGATTAAGAAGTCATCAAAGTAGACCACTACAAAGTGTCCTATAAAAGCTCGCAACACTTCATTCATTAAGCGCATAAACGTACTAGGTGCATTAGTAAGATTAAATGGCATGACCAGCCATTCATACAATCCAAATTTAGTCTTAAAGGCAATTTTCCATTCATCACCTAGTTTCATTCTAATTTGGTGGTAACTACTTCGCAAATCGATCTTAGAAAAGATGGTCAAACCACTCAATTCGTCAAGCATATAATCTAAATGAGGAATCAGATGACGATAATGAACAGTGATATTGTTAATAGCTTGACAATCTATACACATTCTCCATGATCCATCCTTTTTTGGCACAAGTAAAATAGGAACAGCACAAGACTTAAGCTTTCGTGTACATACCCTTTGTCGAGAAGCTTTTGTACCTGGCGTTGAATTTCTTTTGTCTCCTCAGGGTTGGTGCAATACTGAGGTCGATTAGGCAAGGATGCTCCTAGAATGAGGTTGATTTGATGCTCTATCCCTCGCATTGGTGGTAGCCCCGCTGGTATCTCGGTTGGAAACACATCCACAAATTCCTGCAGTAAAGAAACAACCGAAACGGGCAAAGTAGAGGGTAAAACATCAGTAGAAAAGAGAGCGTCTTCGCACACAAGCACAAAACACTAGTGGGGATGGGTTTCTAACCCTCGCATCTCATTTTTGTGGCTAACAGAATCTGTCCCTTAAGTTGAACGTCTCTTTTCTTTTCACTCTTTTCTTTCTTTTCTCTCAAGTTGGTTTGGTGGCTCTCGCTCCCCGATTTGTGGATGTCTCTCATCTCTCCTTCTTTTCTCTCACGCTCAGCCCTATCTAAATCATCTTTGAGAATTTCATCTGTTGACATTGGAACCAGCAAAACCTTGTTGTTGTGCACAAAAGAGTATTTGTTGGAACGCCCATGGTGTGTAGTGTTCTTGTCGTATTGCCATGGTCATCCAAGTAGTAATGCACAAGCTTGCATTGGTACCACATCACAGTCCACAAAATCAGAATAGGTACCTACGGAAAAGTGTACACATACCGTCACGGTCACCTTCAACTTGCCACAAGAATTGAACCATTGAATTGTTGCGACCCGGCATCCCACCCACGTGGTAGCATGCCTGGTCTGTGAACATTGCCCGACAAAAGCATGTTTTCCCGAACAATGTCCAATTCAGAGTAGCGAAACAGAAGCATGGATTTCAAGTGTCGCGCCCCAAAACTGGGACCACGATTACTCCTGTAGAGACCTAGCTCGCTGCAGCTAGTCCCATATATGCATAGCATACACATACCCTTGACTTCCCAGGATAAGTGAAGCACAGGAGTATATTCACATTGCAACAGAGTAACTTACATAATATTTAAGCAGTGTGGCCTGCTGGCCTTAATATTACATAAGAAGATTACAATGCCTTCACGGCATACATGGTTTATCAAAATAACAACTACACAGCAGAAGATAGGTGACCCACCCACAAAGAGAAGTGGACGGCAGAACAACACATCAGGGCAATGACGGGACTGACGCTTCTCCTTCTGGATCCAAGAAGTTCTCCACGCCTTCATCTTGATCATTGAACGCTCCATCTACTGATTTGTAGGTTGCAAGGGTGAGCACTTACGTACTCAGCAAGTCATAGGTAAGAGTAGATACATATAGTATTGATGATATGAACCTAGTCTAGTCAAGAATTATGGATGTTTATAAGATAATCTTTTTCTTTCATACCTCATCTCATGGCAGCACTTTTCATAATATAACATCATCATTCATGTTCACTAGATTATAGCACTACCGCGACACGTCGAGACACGACAACCCACGGCAGCACTCCTTATCATGACAACACATGTCATTTGGGTAATCTTGATTTTACACATTTTATTTATAAAATAATACTTGTGTCACACCCCGTGGATTTAATCCACCGCAGCAGACTCCTATAAACCCGGGAGCTCGGAGTATTTGAATACATTTTTAACTCTGCAGAGAGGTACCAATTTGCCCGCAAGATATTCCACTTTCAAGCCTTTCCTATCATAACATAATGATTGGACCCCTGACTCACTTCATGTTGTGAGCGGCAAGGTGGAAATAACAAGAACTTTTGTTATGTATCACTTACAATTCACCCCTGACCCTGTGGCTCTCCGCGAAACACAGTTGTGGTAGGCTATATCATAACCTCCACCCCTTCTCATTTTCCCATTGCTGGGTCAAATATCAGATCACCTTTAGTGATAGTGTGGGAACCGTCCCTTATGTCATTCATGCATCACTACACAACTCATGCAGGGGTTTCATGTGCGATCCACGTAAGTACTTGTTCAGGCATGTCCCATACCAGGCTTGCGGTTAGCACGTTGTTCATGCCACTAGACGCACAACACAAGGTTCTAGTCCTTATATGCCAGTGACCAGACCATCCACAACCCTGCACCTTCAGTGCCTGCATTCCTTCGCAGTTTAGCACCTCCAGTGCTACCGCCCTCCATACCATTTTTTGGTCACGGCTAGGGGTTTTATTTCATGAATATAAGTATATACATATATAATAGTTCATGGCTCAAAACTTGTTTATTTCACATTTCACAGATAACCAGTCTAGTACTGCCAATTCATAAATCAACCATTCTCAATCTTTCTCATGCAATATTATCTATATTCAAGGTTATGTTTTAGCAACATTTAAAATATAGGTTCAAGATGACCAAGGATATGACTTGCCTTCCGCGTCGTAAGAAACAGCAGTTGATGACGGATCAACAGCGAAGTCCTCGAACTTAGCTTCTGGATCTGCTCGATGACCAACCAAACAATACACACAAATATTACTTATATATTAAAATGATTTATGATCTATAAGCAGATATGCTTAACAAGAATGACTGAACGATATTGGAGATAATTGGGATTGCAAGCTGAACTGAGTTGAGAGTCTAGGGTTTCAAGGAATTGGCTAAGGATGGGTGTTAGATGCTCTTAGGATCTCAAGGTTGCAATAAGAACATCAGTTTTGTGGCTGGTTTGATCAAAAACAGCGAATGTCAGCAGATTGACATTCGGATCAAGACTCTGACATAACTTCAAGGAAAGCTAGAGAGTTATCTCAAGTTATGGCAGTAGAAGAAAGTGTAGATCATAACTCTACAAATTCAGTGGACAAAGTGGCTTTCAAATTGCACAATCAGAAGTGGGTAAACAAGGCCAATGCCATTGGCTGGCATGCACTGGAACAGTGTCAAAAATTAGGGTTTAGCAGCAAATATAATTCAAGGGCTCAAATCAAGTTGTGATAGAAGAAGAAATTGTAGATCACAACTTCAGGAATCTAAGGGATAAATTTTTGCTCAAAATGCACATCTGGAAGAGAGTGAAAAGGGCTAATGCCACTGACTGACATAGTCTGGCATTGAATCTGACATGGCCAAAAACTAGGGCTTGGCATAACTTTTGATCTAGGGCTCCAAATGATGCACCACTTTATCTGGGAGGTAGGCAATGATAACAGGAGCAAATCACTCAACAGGATCCAAAGTTGAAAATGGCTGGAAAATGATGAAATTCAAAGGAGAAGTGTGGTGGCGACACAGCACAGTGAAGCCACTGGACAAGGTTTTTGGCATGACTATAACTTGAAATCTGGGCAGTTTCAGGGATCGGGCTAGAAGGCAAAAATGCTCAGGAGGTTGAAGCACACCTGAAGGACAAAGTGGATGAAGCTGAAACGGCCGGGAATGGATTTCCGGTGGCCGGCGTCGAAGAAGAAGATACTGATATTGGGGCTTTTTGCTACAGGTCAAATGAACTTAATTCCAAGCTCAGGGAGTGATAGATGGGTAAGAGGAAGCTACCTGCATGATCAATTTGGCCGGAGGATGGCCGGTGTGGCCTGGCGACGATCGCCGGTGACTGGAGAAACTCAAAATTGGGGAAAGCTTCGATTGAAGCTCAATCTGGAGATCTTGATACACAGGCTTGCTGGAAATGGCTCACTGATCATTTTCTTCCACAGAATCGAAAGCTGATTCGAAGTAATTTGGCCTGCATTGCCGGAACAGGGCAATAGGGAATTTCTGGCAATCACCGGTGTTAGAGGTCACTGGTGAGCAATTAAGTGATACCACACAGAGAGAATGAGAAGGGGAACTCACTGATGGCTTCAATTTGGTGAGAGGTGCAGCGGGTGAAGCTGGCACCATGAGCCTCCTCGACGGCTCGCCGGAGAAGATGACTGAAACAGAAAGATTTGGGATTTGGCTGATTTCTGGTGAAGTGTGAGGGAACTGCTGAGCACAGGAGTGCTTAAATAGGCCAGGTGCAGCTTGCAAGGAGAGAACAGCGAAGTGATTTGGCATCAATGACTTGCCGGGCGCAGCTGCAACAACGGCGAGCGGTGACGCTATAGCGCTCAGGCTGTGCAAAGCTGTTCACTGTTGCTTCATCGGGACTCAACAATGTCGGGCGGTGCAAGGTGGTGGCGACAAGGGCTGGAAAAGTAAGCAACGTGGCAAGAAGATGCTAACAAAAGCTGCTGCTGGTCGCGCACGGGAGCAACGTTGGTCGTCGGCGCTGCCACGGCATTGCCACGGCGATGGCCGAGACACAGAGACGTGCGCACAGCAAGAGCACACATGCATGAGCACAAATGTAGGCGAGGCTCGGCCGGCGGTGAGCGTGCACCGCGCAAGGAAACCACAACGAGCTCTGGTCGTGCACAGCAGCTGCCTGGTCGAATTAGGGCTGATTTGCAATATTTGATTTTCTTGATTTGGACTGAATTGTAAATATGATGATTTGGAAGGTTTGATCTGACTTTGATTGCACTGATCTGGTAGACTTGATTCAACAGATGACTTGGCACAAATAGAAGATAAAATTTGAGACATTTGGATGATTTTCGATATGAACTGAAAACAGAGTAAATTAGGGTAAAATAAGTCTGAATCTTATTGATCTCGAATTCTGGGATTTAGGGTTTGATTTTGAGATACTCATAAAAGAAGAATTTGTGTTGAAAAGCATTTGGGAGGTGTTCCCTGAATCAGATTTAGATTTGGAGATGATTTGCAACATTTTGCCTTTTCAGGCTTCTGGAAAATCTGGAAAAAGGACTGATCTTCGATACTCTTGGACTGATTTGCGAAAAGAGTCTAGATGATAAAATCTGGCTGCCAACTTTTTGGATTAAGGTATTGGCGTACCCTTGATCATAATCCAAGAATAATCTGGTCTGATCTTGGCTAAGATTTGGATTAAATCTGGATTTCTGAAACTTAGGGTATTTAGGTAATATAAGATATTCTGTTTTCGAAAACAGAAAGGAGTTAATAAATCTGGAAGTTAGAGATAGAATTAGATCTAGGTTCTGAAGGCTTTTAGGTTTAGGATAACTGATAGATCAAATCTGGAAAGTCAGATCTTGACTTGGGGTCACAGGATAGATTTTGGAGATTTTAGGGCTAGAACAGAATAAAGCTGGAGCTGATTTGGCTGATCTAGAAGAGACATATTCATGCATGATTTTTAAGAAAGAAACTTTTCACCCCAAAACTCGGGATGTTACATCAGGTTAAACAGATTATAACATCAGGGTTTGTTATGAGAAACAACCCATGTTACAAAACATCAATTTTACAAAAACTATACATCTTACTAGCAAAAGGAACTAGTTCTGCGGTAGCTTTCAGAAATCTTCTTCAGATCCAAAGTAAGTAGGGTCGTAATTGTAGATGTCCATCTCTGGATCCTCGGGGTCTTGGGTCAGCTCTACTCCTCCGATATCTTCTTCAGCAAATTCTCCTTCGGTCGAAAATTCTAAGTCTACCAAGGATTTACATAGCAAGGGTCCGTACAAAAGTACTCAGCAAGAATCAGGATGATCTAAATTAACTAAATCCAAGGGTAATATGTTTAAGCATATAATAAGTCAAGGAGTATAAGTTTCACTTTTAAAACATTTGTTGGAAACAGTCTCCATTTGATTGTTTAGAAAAATTCTACTGAGCACTTTACACCACAGGGCTGAAGCCACCTGTAGGCCTCCTTTCCTACCGCGACGCAGTTCTCGACCTGAGAACAAGGAGTGAACATTCACGTTTTTACTCTGCAGAGGTGTATCGCTTTACCCACAGAAACTCTTGATTTACATGTCGGAACTCGTCAGCATTTTTTTTGCATTCCCTTTAATGCATGACCAGATCAAGAGTACAAAGTTTTTCTTAAATCTATCTACTAAGCATCTCCACTCCACTAGTTGAGCATATAACATCCTGGGTACTTCATGGGCGATCCGCGGAACCCATCTGGATTATTTTGAGTGATCCGTGACACCCCCTAGGTTCTTCTGAGTAACCCGTGGCGCTTATAAATTTAATAATACATTTCCATGGAGATGACCTTAGCTTGTAAATAAGATACTAGACTAGGCCCATCCCATACCAGGTCTGTGGTCGATACGGGTGTTACGGCGCTGGATGAAAGAGTCAGCTGGTTACAGTCCTTATTAATTTCCATCCATAGCATAGTAAGGAAGTCCTTCTGTCATGATCTCAAATTCAGAGACTTCCTCTATCATACTCAACATCCCATGTATGTCATATCGTATTCATATAATCTCCATAAATCTTCTAGTCAATCTTTGAAAATACTCTTTCCATGCAAGTGATAACTTTTAACTAGATATGAAACTATATTATAAGAAATTAGTTCAAGCAATTTCAACATGATCAAGAAGAAACTTGCCTGTATAGACGGGATTGAAATCAGAGTTCGGCAATTTACCCTGATGTCCCTCGCTACCGTCAATTCCTGATAAACATAATTATATATACATATATAATATTTAGGATATTGGTATAATAGGAAATACAAAATGTAAGGATGAATGCATCTATGCTTTCATTCTCCTTGACCCGTAGTCGAACACGACTAACTGACACTCCAAGGAAAAGAAATTTTAATTATAAGAAATATATTATATGAATTTAGTTTAATTGAACTACATAATAGAATTGCATAAAAACCTCGAGTTGGGTAGCTCCCAGAACAAGTAATACTATTTGCATTTGTTTATAAATTATTGGAATAAAAGTAAGTTGTAGTTTTACAATTATTTTGCTTGAATAAAAGGTTATATGAAAATAATGAAAACAATTCAAATTAGTTTATTAAATGAGTAAGCATATATTTGTGCGTATATACATATAACTAGTTTGGTTAAATTCCTATTAAGCTAAGCATAATTTAAGAAATCATTAATGTTAAAACAATTTTTAAATCAAATAATTAAACAGTAGCTATTTAAGCTTTAATTTGGAATTTAAAATAGAATTGGAATTAGAAAAAGAAAAGAAAAGAAATAAATAAATAATAATAATAATAATAAGAGAAAACTCTCAGTTGGGCCCAAACTGGCCCAACCCGTGCACACGCGCCCTGCTCGGCCCACCCGCACACACACATGTGCAACGCACGCGCGCACACGACCACTCAAAACACACACTCACTCGCGCACATGACCACAAACACACTCACACACTCACACACTCGACCAGTCTTCTCTCGCTCTCGCATTTATCACTGCTGTCATGCCCCAATTTTCTTAATGTTTTAAAAAGCTTTTGAATTTCAAATTCCTTGCATTTCATTGTATAGTCATATAGAGACCACTAATATGAGCTAGTAGAGTAATTTGAATATATTGAAGCAACCCCTGCATTTATTTAGAATTAGGTCAAAAGGGTTGAGTCACATAAAATGATAGAATCAAAACCTAAACTTGAAGTTGAATTATAAACAAGAGAAACCTCTAAAGACTATGGAAAGTTGAAGTAACTCTAATTATTAATGTCTCACCAATTTAGGATTTAATTGCAAAAGAAATAACCTCAATTTAGACCTTAATTAATTGCACCATAAAAGGAAAAACCATCTTAAAATAAAAATAAAAGAATTAAATTACAAGGAGACCCATGTAATGAAAAACTTATTAAAATTTTATTACAAAAATGACCCATGAACTAAAGGAAATATTTTTAAAAGGACCCTTTTCAAAGAAGCCCTAAAAAATAATTAAAATCTTGGAATTTAGTGATTATATGCTTGGAATATTACTAAAATACCCTTAAAAATATACTCAATGAACAATAGTTCGACTAAAATACCCTTTTTTCAGAAAACCCCATTTTCCCTTGCAACCCTCAAGTTTTCACAAATTAAAAAGAAACCCTTGCATATAATTTTAACCTTATTAGGGAAAAATTACCATTTTAAACCTGTTAAAATCACTAAAGCTACAGTAAACTCACCAAAATACCCTCATTTGCTTACCAGCCAAGTTTCAATAACTTTACACCTCGTATGCCACCTCATGCTAAGCTTCTAACACAAAGAAAATTCAGAAATCAGAAGAAAATGGTGATAAAAACTCTGGTAACCTTCAGGTTGAAGTAAGAGAGGTATTTTAAACACTTTGATGTGACCAAAACTCCTAAATTCTGCCTCCTGTAGCCTATAGTCACCCCTTGTCTGGACACGCCCAGAGTGCGCCCAGACACTGCCAGAGGGTCTCCAGCCATGCCCCAGTGCCACGCCGTCGCCAATGCCGAGCTCCGGTGATCACCGGTGAGTCAATTCTTGTCCAGTAGCCTCCTTGTGTCTCCTTGTTACTCCCTAACCAGCCGCCGTGGCTGAGTCACCGCCGGCCACCGTTCCCGCCATCAAACTGTGTTTAAAATTAAATAGGGCTTCACCGTCCGGCCGCCGGGGCCATGCGCAAGAGGATCCAACCGCGTCAAAATGTTCGCCTCAACCCTAATTGCAAACCTGTTAAGTTTCAGGAGCCACCGTCCAGTGTAGGCCTAGTTCCTCATTCGAGCTACTGCGCGAGTCGCCGACGACGCCGATCTCAAATTCGCCGTGCTTTGCTCACTGCCGGCCAATTCCTCTCGATTTAACCATCTCCAGTGATACATAAACTTAGCTGTAGCATTGGATTGCTAAATCGAGGTCTCTGTTAGGCTGTCCACGGCGACCTCATTGCCACTCCCTTGTTTCGAGCCGCAGCACCGTCGCCAGCTTCGCCGGTGAGCTCGCCGCTGGCCAGCACCCTCCAACACCCTCAGTGAAACCGTAGTGTACTCCTGAGCTTTGTTAGCATGAGGGATCAAGGCCGTGGCGTAGCTGGCTTGTAACCACCGTCTCTAGCATCTCGCCACCACTGAACTTTCGCCGCCGGCCATGTTTCAATGTCACCAGCTTGTCCCAGGAATGCGCAAATGTTCTAAAAACGTATCACAGTGCTAAGGCATGTGGTGATCCAGTTTCATTGCGCGCGTATGCGTCTGTGCGCGAGTTGCATACGTGCATGCGTGTTGGCGCAAACGCGACCAGCGCAGTGCTAACGTCGCGCAGAGCGCGCCCCGAATGCCAGCTGATGGCATTCCCTGGTCGAAACAGGTCATCTAGTGGTCGAATTGAGAATCTGATCGTGTCACTTCTTATGCTTTAGCATTTGTAGCTTCCCTATGAAATTTGATCCTAATCCGAGGCCGTTTGAGCTATGTTGCTGTAGAAAGTAGATGCAAACGCTGTAAGCAACCCATCCTGGGCAGTTGCTATGGGCCCGGTATCGGGGCTCCGACAGCTATCCTCACCGCCATCGCCATTATCACTCCGCATTACTGTTGGGCTCCTTCGGTGAACCTTTCCGTACTTGGCTTGTGTGCCGCCTCCTTCTTCATGCGCACCCATTAGTATCCCGTAGCCGAAACCCTAACTCCTCCAAAACCCTGCTATCATTAACCCTCGCCGGCGGCTCGCGATCTCGACGGCGCTTGCGTCGCGGTCGGTTGTAGCCCGAGCTGCGCTGCCTCGCCTCCTCACCCGCGGCCGACGGCCGCACTTGGCCGCGCCCTCGTGGCGTGGCCATGCCGGTATTGCGCCGCGAGCGCGGAAGTTGTGCCGGCCAACTCGCCAGCTGCCCAGTCCTCGTCGCATGCGCCTCAGGTAAGTTCCCTCTAATCTCCAATATGGCTTTGGTGCCAGGCTTGATCTTGGTTAGGGTTCAAATTGGGTCTTGTGTGCTGGTGTGCTCTGTTTGGGCTTGGTTCTGTTCTTGCCCTATGTGCTGTGATGATTGTGTTCCTGGCTGTGTGGCTGTGTGATTGATGGATGAATATGCTCTAATGTTTATGTATGTGTGATTTTGTGATGAAGATGTAAACACCTCATGTGGAAGCAATGATCTAAGATTCCTGGGTGGTTTGGGGGTGGCTCTGATGCATATACTACATGCTTTCTCATCAAATTCTAACTGGACAAATCAAGATACTCAATAATTATGGTTAGGTCTAGCTATCACCTTACTGTTGGTCCTGAACTTCTTCTGGTTCCTGAGTTGCTCGTGTGGCTGCTACTCCTGTGAATCACAAGGCAAAAGAGATGGGTAGATGCTGGAATTGGCTTTCTATTTCTCCTCTATTCTAAAGACTTACTGGTTTACCTTGATTCTTACTGTCTGTGCTGCTGTGTGTGTGATTGTGTGGTATAACTAATTTATCTTGTGCACTAAGCATGCAACCAACTTACTGTGGGCTGAGGTGGCTGTGTTTACTGTTCCGGCGAACAAGTGGCATTGCTCTAAGCTGGATTGGTGTCAATTGGAGTGATTTGCAAAATCAGGGAACGCTAGGGGGTTTTGTGCAAGATTTACAATGTGGCTGGGAAAAGTTCCAGGGGCTAAAATGCAAAATTGAGGGCTAATTGGGCCTCTGGGCCCAAGCCTGGTGTTGGGTTGGCTTCTGAAAGAAAGCCTTTTTCTTTTTATTTTATTTTTATGCCTCCTAAGGCTCGAAACTGTCTTGAAATGGCCCGAAATGAAAACGACTGACCCAAAAATATACCCGATTCCTAAATGCTGAATGATGACAAATTAAATATAGGGTGAGCAGCGTGGCTCCTAGCTAGCTTCATGGCCTCAACTGTTGACCGTCTTCGTGGTCCTTACATGAATGTAGTATGGCTGCGGGTGTGTTCATGTGGTCAAGCCGAGTTTTGTGACCGTCTCTGAATTGGCAATGTTGTTGCAGCTTGTACCATCAATGATGACCTTGCACGAGTGCTTCATGATCACAAATTTTGATTGGAATAAATTGTGGCGTTGCCCACTCTCTACCTTTTCCATCTGAGAACTAAGAACACGACGAACAATGAGGCTGACATGATTAGCATCAAAGGTGATCTCCTCCGCGTCAGAGCCCAACAGGTCCTGTTGCTCCTCACGGTCGGATTCTTCTTCGACCTCACTGGTTGATGTGTATTCTCCATCATCCCAGATGATGAGGGCACACTGATTTGGGAAATGACACATGTAATGCCCCTTCCCTTTGCATTTGAAGCACTCTATCTCCCTTGTTCGTCCTATAGAAGCAACCGATGATGAACTTTTGGTGGGGACAATAGTGGTCGTCTTCGAATCAACAACTTTGGATGTCGAGGTAGTAGGGTGGCTCGCGGACTACATTCGACTAGTCGATGCAGCAGCGCCACTAGAGGGGGTCGCATTCTTTTGCTGCACAGTAGCGCTCTTCCAAGGCGTGGTCGTGCTGGGGTAGCTTCGACTAGTTTTGTTGTAGCTTGTTCGTTTCCCTTGCACTTGCCTCCCAACTATGCATGCATAATGAAAAAGCTGGTCCAAAGAGGCGTAAGTCTAAAATTCAAGAATGTCTTGTATCTCATGATTCAATCTACCTAAGAATCTAGCCATCTTTGCATTCTCCCTTCCTGCACATTAGCACGAAGCATGCCTACCTATAGCTCTTGATAGTAATCTTCAACAGATTTGCTACCCTGATTCAATCTTTGAAATCTATTAAGCAAATCTCTCTCAAAATAAGCGGATACAAATCTGGACCTCATCAAGTGCTTCAGATCATCCCAAATGTGAGGAGCTCTATCCCTCTGGCGGATTTGACTCCGCTAATAGAAGCATAATCAACAAACTAACTTGTGGCAGCACGTACTCGATGATCTTTGGGATACAGATGACAACTGAATTTTTTCTTGACAAGCAACTCCCAATCGAGATATGCTTCTAGATTAAACTCCCCATCAAAGCTGGGGACAATAAATTTGATCTTTCCCAAAGCATCATCCCTTCTGTCTTCATTGCGGTGCCATGCATATCCTCCCATGCCTCGACGATTTCGTGCAAGTCGTTGTTTATCAGGATCCAAAACGACTTCCTCATTGTCAGCCACATATTGATCATGTATCTCTTCATTTGCAGCTTCCTGGAATGCAGTGTGTAAGTTTGCCCTTGGTTGGAGTGGGGTGGTGGGAGCAACATGATTATTGGCTCCAATTGGACCTCAAGGAACTCGAGCTGGTGGATGCTGTCGTGGAGGAGTGTGCTCAACTTGCTCAAGTTGAACTTTCATTCTATCAAGACGATTCTCCAAACTGTCCAATCGAACAACCACTTGTTCGTTCAGCATCCACTGGAATTTGTGTTCGATGTTGCGTTCAAATTGTTCTAGCCATGTGGGAGGGGATGACAGGATCACTGGTGGTCGATCCATGCTCTCCTCAACATTAGCATCACTCTCATGCAAAGTACCACAAGAACTTTTCGACCCTGCCATGGTTAGCGAAAACAAGGAACACAAAAATCTCCTACCAAACTACTGAATGTATGTGGAACTCTCAACCTCACAAACCTTACCAACCGATGCTCTTACCCCTCTTATTGTTTGCGATTAGCTTGTCACGTCGTGATAACGAGATAAGGAGTTAAGTACCGCGATTGCAATGTGAGGTACGCACGGACCAGTGGTGAAATATGTGGAATTGTAGGTAGGGAAAAATTATGTGTATCAAGGAAAAGCAATCAGTTATTCTAGCAATTGCAAAATTGAATAATAGTTCACACGAGTACTAGTCTTAATTGCTGATCAATCAATGAAAGGCTTGGTGTCTAGTAACAGGCTAAAGTACTTCAAAAGATTTTCTTTGTTCTCTCAATTTGAATGAATACTCTCTTTTTTTTATACTTTCTGGCCTCCTTTTGGTATTTTTGATATAGGATTCACGGCAAGATACAATATACTAACTCAACAACTAGAGCTCAATCTAACTTTGGATTTTCGGTCAACAAGATTAAGACCAGCAACTGGACACGACTCAACGGAACGAAAACTCAATTAAGCAAACTGAACAGATTGAAAGCAACAATGAGCTAGGAAACTCTTTTTGATTGGCAATTTTCTGGACTCTAGGTAAGAAAAATCAGCTGATATGCACACGCCTCGCTTGAAGATGCGTGCATGAAGTTTGGTCCCGATCTTTTGTCGTAGGAGAAATCTGTAGATAAATACGAGTTGTGACCTTGACGAAGGGGAGGCTAACCACGATCCAAGAATGATATGCACACGCCTCGCCTTAAGATGCGTGCATATAGTTTGGTCCCAATCTTCTGTCGTAGGAGAAATCCGTGGATAAATGCAAGTTGTGACCTTGACGAAGGGACGGCTAACCACGATCCAAGAACGCGACCAACAACCTCACAATCGCTAAACCACTCCTCAATTGGTTATTAACTGAGTAAAGCTAGATTGACCTGTTCACGAAGAACAACTCAAGCAAATCAATAAAGAAAAGCAAGAGCAACAGCAGAAGGATAACACTCAATAACCTGAATTATGAGTTGAACATTGAGACTCCAAATTGTACAAGTCGGCAAAGACACGAGCATACAATCTGTATATCAACGAAATCTACCTAAAACTAAGACCATGCCTTCTCTTTTATAGAGGATGGTATATTCAAAATATAAAAGGTTTAAAACCAGAATTCTAATCTTAATCTAATTCAAAACAGAAAAAAATCCAAACATACTATAAGAGATAACAGGAATCCGGAACTATTTCTCACGGATCCGAACATGACTCTTTCCTCTCATGCAGTTGACATTCATTCGGGTCTTCTGGTTGCATACAACATCCGATTTTGATGATTATTGATGCGTTGGAAAGGCCTTTCGAATACCTTTCCAACAAGTACTCATATGACTGATTTGAACATCTGTGCTGAAATTGGCACTTGGTTGAATTCTCTGAACAAACATTCGATCGTCGCTTGGTCACTATGCTGTTTGGTCCTCAGGCTGCGACCATGTGCTTCCGACCATGGGCAACGACCTTGTGTGGTGCTGTGGCCTCGAGCCTTTCTGGTCAAGCATAGAGTTTTTCTAATCGATTGCTCGTGCAAAGGATGTCCTCATCATACTCCCCTTCTTGAAAAGGACTTGTCCTCGAGTCCAACAGCGTAGAACCGAAGGACGGAGAAAGGTTCGCAACATTGAATGTGATGCGAAGGATGTCCTCATCATACGAGTCGTATCAATCTTGAGCTCTGAGAACTGATTGTAGGATCAAGGATGCCGACTAGATGGGGGGTGAATAGGAGGCTTTTAAAAATTCGTTCCCCACTAAGCAATTTTTCAAAGATATGTATGAAACCTAGAATTAGCAAAGAGGTTTAAAACAATCTAATCAACTAGTTGCATTCGACCATATGAAATATTTGACAACACATGCAACAATAGAAAATTAAGCAATTGTTTCAAGATCAATATGAATCATACAAAAGAGAGAAAATTGACACAATGATTTTTTACCGAGGCCTCGGAAACTCACCCGGTCTCCACTACTCCTCATTGAAGCGCTCATGCCTGAGCCTCACTTCTATATCCACGAAGGATATTTCACTAGGGTTGCTCCTTCTCCACACCGGATAGGCGAGCACCAAACCCTTCACAAGCTTTTGCCGGCCTCTCCGACAAACTTCAATGGAGAGATCGCGACTGTCCTCCGACACCGTCTAGGCGAAGGCGATCGCCAAGAGTAACAAGTCGGATGCGCATTCGTTTGAACGAATCACGTGCTAGAAGCTCAATGATGCAAATGAGATGCTCAACACTCTAGCACTAGCTTGCAAATGGAGATAAAGTGCACTCAACACTCACAATATCTCCCAAATGCTCTCTCTCAAATCCACTAAGGATTTTGGCTCAAATTCTAGCCTCTAGATGCAAAATCACATATGCAATGTCTTGGCTAGCTTTTCAACAGAAATATCAACTCCTTGGGCCACACCAAATGAAGGCAAACACAAAATATATATAGCCCTCAAAGAAAACTAGCCGTTTGCCTTGAACAGACGAAATTTTTTACAGGTCGGACATTGTCCGGCCATGCTAGACACTGTCCAGCCATGCCAGAGACTGTCCGGCCAGTACAACAAATTTTGACTGGTGCAAAACATCAGTTACTGTTGGGGGATTTTTTTGTAAAGGCTAGACAATGTCCGGCCATGTCGGACAAAAGCCCCCGGACATATATATCTGTCTCTGTTAACTCTCGGCTCAAACAATTTGTACAGGCCGAACAATGTCCGGCCATACCGGACAAAGTCCGGCCCGTCCGACAAAAGCCCCCGGACGAATGCAAACTTCTTTGGTTTCATTTTGCACAAGACTGAAAAAATTGTACAGGCCGGACAAAGTCCGGTCAATGTACATTGACAGTAAAACAAGCATAACTAGCCGTTTGCCACGAATGAAGGCAAACACAAGATATATATAGCCCTCAAAGAAAACTAGTCGTTTGCCATGAACAAGCGAAATCTTGTACAGGCCGGACATTGTCCGGCCAATACAATAAATTTCGACCGTTGCAAACTTACCATTGGGAGATTTTTTTGTGAAGGCCAGACAATGTCCGGCCATGCTGAACAAAGTCCGGCCCGTCCCGGACAAAAGCCCCCAAACATATATATCTGTCTTTGTTTCATTCTCGGCTCAAACAATTTGTACAAGCCAGACAATGTCCAACCATACCGAACAAAGTCCGGCCCATTCGGACAAAAGCCCCTGGACGGATGCAAATATCTCTGGTTTCATTTTGCACAAGGCTGAAAAAATTTGTACAGGCCAGACAAAATCCGGCCAATGCACATTGATATAAAACAAGCATAATTTTTGATCTAGAGATCTGATTGAGGTGATTTTTGGCTTGTTGGAAATATAACTCAAAGGGCTACAATTTTGTCAATCGGAGAAAGACCTAGAAAGGCCTAGATATTTCTAGAAAATTCAAAAACCTTCCTACTGCCAAAATGTCCAACACAAAAATCATTTCTAATGCAATTTCTCTGTTTTCTCGCGGATATGTCTGCTGACACTCAGTAGCGACCACGACCACACAGGTCAAAAATCCGGTCAAAAACAGGTGGACGAGTGGATTTGGTCGAGCGTATGCAAGCGAGCCGAAGACTGGTACGACCACGACCAAACCCTAAAAAGAAAACCGCCAAACTGGCGACACGACCACGACCACATATCAAACAAGGATATGATTAGAATGTGCAAGTACAACCACAACTAGATCTACTATATAAACCAATTTAAATAGCTGGCAATCAAGACTAAGTGCAGTTTTCAAAGCATTTTCTCTTATGTACCACAAACTACACTTAGACTCTCTAGCAATGCAAAAGGCGATAAAACACTAGTGCAAGATGATATGAATGTATTTGAGCTTCCACACTAGATAGATTCAAGCTACTAGTTTTCGACCCCTTTAATAGTGCGGTCAAACTAGCAAAAAGAATCCTATCAACCCGGTCTATCTCCAAACACCGAGACCGGTAAAATCCTAAGAAAATAATCCTTAATCTTGGATTTTACCTTCGATGAAGCTCAACCTCGTGAAGCTCAACCACTCGAAGCTAGTCCTCACAGATCTCAACCTCGCTAGGCTTGACCTCTCTCGAGATGACTCATATCGGTATCATCCTCTTCACACCCTTGCTTGCTTTCATCTCACAACCATTCTAAAACTACAACACATACACTTTATGCACAACGTTAGTCTCATATATAGGTCGTCATTAATCACCACCAGAGAAATTACTCCACACAGGAGTTAGCTCAATAGTTTCTCTTTCTGGTGAAATGAGAAAACCATATTCAACAATCAATAGATGAGTATGAGATGAAATACAATCATATAGATTCGTATATGATAAAGACATACGCACATGATCAATACTACTCATGTCATAATGGCACTCAGTACAAATGACTAATATGATGAGCTCCCCCTTAACATATGCATTGATATCAGATCCACAACAAGGAGTCATCAAACTTTCGGATTCAACACATGACATTTCGATTTACACTTAGCACAAGATTGATGCAAACACCGAGCTCCCCCTCTACATATGCATCAATATTAAACTCACAACTAAGGAAACATCCATTTCAGGGTTTATCAATAATCAATTCAAATTACTTGTGCTAAATCAGGATTTATCTAAGTTATCATTTAATCATCAAATCTGACATTCTCCAGATTAACTTTAATCACCAGGGATTTATGCAAATCGTCATTAATCATCAAAACATAGATACCTAGATCGACCTAGATCCAACAATCTCCCCATTTTTGATGATTGATGACAACAACCTCTATAGTTTCAATAAATCAAAAATAGATTCTTCAGCTCCCCCTCAATGTATGCAATAATATATCGGAACTGAGTAAAGCATTTAATCATTTAAATTTAGAGATGTGAATGACAATTGAGCACAAGTTCAATCAAGTCATCTTCCAAAATATCAACTTACTCAATTTTCTCTAACTCAATTATCTCTCCTAAATATCAATGTTAATGATATCAAATAATATCTATTTCTCCCCCTTTGTCAACTAACTCAATTATCATTCTCAGATACTCCTAAACTCTCTCAAAATATCTCCCCCTAAACCTTTTCTCTAAAACACTATTTCTCTCCCCCTTTGTCATCAAGCACAAAAAGGATGGTTTTGTTGATCGAAGGATGCCGACTAGAGGAGGGGGGTGAATAGGCGGTTTTAAAATTTTTCTTCTAAATTAGGGTTTAACAACCTAAGATTGCAATAACAAATCTTCTAAGGATATGAAATACAATTCAATTCAGATTTAGCACTTTCTATAATATTAATAGCAACAATTCAATCACTATGAAAATTAAGCAAGTAGTAGAGGTAACCGAAGAGATCAAGTTTTTCCCGAGGTCTCAGAAATTTGCCGATTTCCACTAACCCTCGTTGAAGAGCTCTTCGCTTGAGCTTATGCTTCGATTCCACTAGGGGTAGCCCTTCTCCACTCCGGATAGGCGAGCTCCAAGCCTTTACAACCACTCGTCGGGCCTCTCCGACACACCGTCGATGGAGAGATCGCCGGACCTCCCGGGTCGTCTAGGTGACGGCAATCACCAAGAGTAACAAGCCTAGCACCTTGCTTGATCAACCTCAAAGCTGGATGAACACAATCCAAATGCAAGAAGGCTTGAAAGCAAATTCACTCAACTAGCACTCAAGAATTCTCATGTTTTGACTTCAATTGCTAGAGAATGGATGTGAGAGAGCTTGCACACTGTTGCTCAGGGTTTATAAGATGTATTTCTTGTGTCTTAGACATCTACAACAGTGATCTATTTATACTCTCAACAAAAACGGTCGAAATCAAGAATATTGGGCGAAAGTTGTACTGGCCGGACATTGTCCGGTCACTTCGGACAATGTCCGGTCCGTACAAAAATTTTGACCATTATTCACGTGAATTGCGAGTGTCAGTAGCCGTTTGGATTAAAATGTGAAGGCCGGACAAATGTATTTGTCCGGACAAAATGTCCGGACAGATGCATTTGTCTCTGTTGACACCCCTGTTTAAAATGATGTGTACACGCCGGACAGATACATTTGTCCGGACAAAATGTCCGGACAGATGTATCTGTCTCTGTTGACACTTAACATAAAACACTCCAGATTTTTGTATGGGCCAGACATATGGGATTTGTCCGGACAAAATATCCGGACAAATGGATTTGTCTCTGTTAACACAGCCCTTACAATAGCCCAGATTTTGTATTGGCCGGACATTGTCCGGTCACTTCGGACAATGTTCGGTCACTTCGGACAAAAACCTCCAAACAAATACATTTGTCCTAATTCAATATGCTGTTAACATTTGTACTGACCGGACATTGTCCGGTCACTTCGGACAATGTCCGGCCTTCACCGGACAGATGTACCGGAAAAATGTATTTGTCTCTGTTGCGCTTGTTTGCGAAGTTTTGAAATTGTTTGTATTGGCCGGACATTGTCCGGTCACTTCAGACACTGTCCGGCCAGTACAAAACGAAAACAGACTTCTGAATTTTTTACTCAACTTTTGATTTAGGGCAAAAGCAAATGCAAATATGCTTCTAAAAACTTCAAGGTTGATCAAGATACTTGTGCTAAGACCCCTCTTAATAGTACGACCATCTAACCTAGAAAATTTCAAAACGAGAAGACGCTAGGTTTAGGTATTTGTACTCTTGTCGAGATTTTCGTCGTTTTCGCTTTATGGAGTCTTGATAACCTTGCTTTGTCTTTCCTTGATGCTTTCTCCTTTGATTTACCTGTGTCTCACATACAGAGGTTAGTCGCAAATCTCACGGATGTCATTAATCACCAAAACCCTAATTAGGGCTCAAGATTCAACAGGTTTGAGAACTCAAATTTTGACACACAAAATTTTGGGGGACATTGACTCATTTTCAAGTTTGCTAAGACAAATTATAAGAGATTTCCAAGAGAAACTCACTTTTACTTGAAATGATTTTCATTCAAAAACAAGATCACAAGAAGAATGATGCAAGTGATTTTGAAAAACACATTCAAAGTATGGAGAAGGATAGCAAGACAATCAACACATAATGAGTATATCGATGACATTTAATCCATCCTCAATCATCCAAAATCTTAATGCATTTAATAGTTTGATGTGAAAATATCCGCTAGATACATGTTTGTCATGATTGATCTCAATATTCTCTTTATGCCACAAAGTCTCTTGTATAATGATGTCGTATATCAATATACTCTAATCAAGAGTTTTGAATTTAAATTGTTCACCATCTTTATGACACTTTCAATATTTCATAAGAGTGGCATCTATTCAAAAGCAATTCTATAATCCAATGTTTCATCCATAAAAATTTAAGCATAACAACCATCGGATGTATTCTTTCGATCTATCTTGCAAGTCATAAGATCCGAATCCAAATATTCAAGTAATTCAAGATTTGTACTTTTGGATATCAAGGATCTATCTAGGATTGTATTTCAATTTACCTAAAAATGCATTTAATGGCAATTATATGGCATTCCTTAGGAAATAATTGGAATCTAGCATATATGCAATCACTAAGTATGATGATGGGTCAAAATGCGGTAAAATAAAGCAAACTATCAATCAAAGATCAATGGGGTTTAGAATTGACCACTTTTTCATGTTCGTCCATGTCGAGATGTTCATTTGTAACCTTGAGAGTTGTAATAGCTTGATCATCTTCCATCTCGAGGCTTTTGAGCGATTGCTTCATATGCTTGAATTTACTCTTGAACATTTTGTTCTTAAGTTGTTTTGTCGTGCATGGAAGTGACTTTAGCTCTCCGATCGCTTACATCTCAATTTCCCTAATCATCATCTCACAAAAATCTTGATGGAAGGATTCATTAGTAGAAACAAGAGTCATGTCATCAATATGTATTGACACACAAGAGAATGATGTCCCAATTAATCTTGTGATGATAATAGTGTCAACTTTGCAATTTTGAAAATAATTTCATATAAGTAAAGATCTCAAGATTTTAAACCAAACTCAATTGGAAACAAGAATTTCAATCCTCAAAGATTTCACTTCTTTTGGCATTAAACACAAAAAGAACATACAAATGAGGAATATGCCAAAAAGAGGTTTGGCAAAATATTTTTAGGTCGCAAGGTTGAGAGAAACATATATGACCTAATGAGATGTTAAAATTTTCAAAAGAATACTCAAATTTCAAATTCATGCGAATCATGCTCCAAATTCATGAAAAATATGTTTAATTGATATTCAAAAACATAATCAAAAAGCATTTCAAACATCAACAAATGAATCATGGGGACATGCAAAATATTGAGAGAAATGGAAGCAAGGATCTCACAAAACATGGAGTAACAAGAAGCAACTGAAAAGTTAAACAACCATCTAGTTTGCACACAGGCTGGACAGTGTCTACTAAGGCCAGACAAAGTCCGGTAGGGGCGGACAGAGTCCGGCTCTGGGCGGACAACGTCTGGACAGTTCAGATAAACCTACTGAAAACTTCTGAAATTTGTGATTTTTGCAATTTTGCTTCAAAAATTAAATCAAGTTCCATAAAAGATTTGAATGGCAAGTCAAGAACTTACTTGGATACCAATTGAATGAATTTGATTTGAAAAAGATCTTAAATTTGATTCCTCAAAAGTGATTTGGTGTAAAACAAGTAAAACAAAAGTGATTTTCCCGAAAAATTCAATTTTCGATGAAACTTGAATTTTTCTTAAATGTTTGGACATGGATGAGTTTGAAATACTATTCCAAACCAAGACATGGGAGAAGGTCTGGTCCAAATAGCTAAATTCACAAAAATGCACTTTTAGATATTTTTGGCTTGATAGCCGTTTTCGGGTGACCTAGGATATGTCATAATTTGAAAACCAAAGGCCTTTTGAGAATAAGTTTAATATAAACTATCTTTGGGTGAGTGAGTTCTAAATGTTTCATGTAGAAAGTTTTGATCAAATCTCAACCCATCTTGTTTTATGGAAATGAATCGTTTTGGGCCAAAACATGATCACGAAGACTTCAATTTTGTATTTTAGCTCAAAACTCTTTTGTTTCACTTTCAAAACCTTTGAAACCATATTTGAAATGTATTTATGAAGGTTTTGTGGTAATTTTAAACATTTTGAAAATTTTGAGCTCTTTTTACCTTTTTGCTCAAAAATAACCCTTTTTACCAAGAGCTTGCACTATTTGATACATATGCACAATTAGGGTATACAAGGGTTCAATGACTATGTGTCATCTAAGTTTTATCATGAATTTTGTGCAAGAGATGGAAATGATTTATTTGTGAAAAGCAAGAGAGTTCAACAAAAAGCAATACAAAGAGCGAAGATTCTAAAATCACTTCTTCATGGCCTAAACAAAGAATGTCTGAAATGAATTTCATTCAAGGCCATGTCGTGCTAGGAACATGCTATTTGGCACAATGTTTATTTACTTTTATTTATGAAGTTCTTGCCAAATAGTTTTTGGATCAAATGATTGAGTTCTAAAGATAAACAACAAGATCCAAATGAACTCAAATCGAGAAACCATCCAAATGATCATCAAAACTCATGAAAAGTTTCATAAATATAAAACACATCAACACAAGTACTTTCCATGAAGCTCCAAGATTCAAATATTTTAGTCATTTGAAAGAATTGAAAGATTAACATCTAATTTGACTAAAATTTTCTTAAACATGTTGGCTTTTTTATAATCATCGAAACCCATGCAAACAAGTTCCAAAAAATCCAAAATAAAATTTGAGATAGATGATGCAATGAGGAACTAGATTGCCTTTTATAGTGAAGCCAAGATATGATCCAACAATAAGATATGAAAAAGAAAAATGTTGGTCAGATTTAAAGTTTCAGATTTCAGGTTTGAGAAAATCATTTTACACTTTTAGAAGCACCTGAAAATCTATGCAAATAACTTCCTATAATTTTGAAATAAATTATCAAGAAAGACCAATCATAGAGGATAAAATTTCATATAGAAATTTTCTTCAAATAGCCAACCAATATAGAGATACGAAAATGACAAATCAGCCCAAAACCATGAGAAAACTGAATTTTGCAAGTTTCATATTTGATTTGTGAAAAGAGTCAATTTTGCTCAAATCAAACCCAATTCAAATGAAAATTTGCAGAAATGATTTTCAACGCATCAAATACATTTTCCAAAAATAATTTTCCGAAAATAATTTTTCAATCAAAAGTTATGGCCAAATGATCTTTGTATTTAGCAAAGAGGTTGAATTTTGGCAAACTTTTGCAAATTGAGTTCAAATTTGATTTTCATGAAATTTTTGGAATGAAAGGGCTTACATGAGTTATTCAAATCATTTTGAGCCGAGGCTCACAAATAAACACCATAAAAATAGCTAAACTCATGTTTTGCATATTTAGGGTATTTTGTGTCAACTCAAGTTTTTCGGTGAGATTCAAATACCCATAACTTCCAAATGAGAACTCTTTTGAGAAAGTTTTCAATTTCAAACTACTTCGGGATAATAATATCTAAGTGTTTTGTAAAGAAAGTTTTGCAAATTCCAAATAGATTTTGATTTGCATTTGAAAATAATTTTGATGAAAAACAAGATACCCAAAGATCATTTTGAGGCTAGTTTTTTTATAAGTAGAACTTTTTGACATTGTTTTTCATTTAAAGCCTCTAAAAACCTTTTAAATACATTTTGAAGACCATTTTGATAAGAATTGATGATTTTTTGGCCTTTTGGATGGAAATTTGACTTTTTGACCAAATGAGCTCAATTTAAAAATTTATAATTGTAATTTTGAAATATTTCACATATAGGGGGTATGATGAGCAACGGAAGCATTCATAAATTATTACCCCTAAAGATATAGCAACATAAATTTCAAATTTTCATTCTTTTACAAAATTGTTGGCCATGAAGATTAAAACAACAAAGAACACAAGAAGAGAATGCAATGCAATTTTCTCCTTTTAAAATGGGATTTCTTTTTATAAAAGCTTCAAAAAGAGTTAAGCCCTTTTTGGTATCCAAACCATACGAGGCCCTCTAGCCTTGTCGCATAAGTCTTTTGGTATCCAAATTGCTTTATCTTTAGGTTTTTGAAAATGGCAATTAATTGGTTTTGCAATTAAACCCTTTCTAAAGCAAGAAAGCAAATAAGAGCCAAAAGAGACATTTCTAAAAGGCAATCTAGTGTTTCCCTTTTAAGTGATTTGAGAAACATGAAGTTTGAGCGGGCTTTTTTGAATGAAGTTGTATGAGTGTGATAAGTTATATGATGCATCCTACTAGATGGGTGAGCGTGATTTAATTTTTCCTTTTTAGATGAATATTTATGTTCTAAAGAGGGTTTAACAAGCATAGCACTACCCACAATACATCTAGTAAAATTTTTGCTCAATCTATTTACTTTAGTCTTTTGTTCATCATTTTCAATTTTATGTTCTTGAGATGATTCCGTGTTAATACATGACTTATGATAAGAACATGACGGCATCTCATCACTAGTAGATGAACTAGAAGGCATAGCACTAAAATCGCTAGATGAGCTAGGCGTATCAAATGAGGAGCTCCTAGTACTAATACAATGGCATAACGATGAGTCACTAGAAGAATCATGGTATGAGATACTAGTATCATCCGTACAAGCATGTGAATCAATAATTAAATCATTAGATAAGTTTTCACATGAAGTACTAGTGTCCACAAGACTAGCATTTGAATCTAACCATGAATCAACAATTGAATTATTGCTAGCATGTGGAGTAGAAGTGTGTGACTCTAAAGATGGATCAATAGAGGAGTCACAAGCAACTCTAACATCTAATATACATGTTGAGCTAATAGTATTTTTGGCAAGCAAACAATCATGAGAATTTAAATTCTTGATATTGCACTTTTAAGGATGAATAATTATTCTTTAAAGTGCTAAAGTTTTTAGTCATATTGCCAAGCAAATCTTTTAACTTTACAATTATATCCATATTATTTGAGAGGTTAGAGTTTGATACCGTCAAGTCGCATGCCGTAGGGCATCTAGAATTGTCTTGAGATGAAGACTTTGACTTTGACGCTTTCTTTCTAGCTTTCCTTGAGCTCTTTTCGCAAGATTTTGCCTTTGTCTTACTTAGGAAAACTAAGTCGTTGACGTCTTTGAGCTCGCTAGAAAGCTCCCGATCTCTGCATTTAAATCATCGTCCTTGATATGCTCAGAGGTGGAACACATGTCCTTTTCTTTGGACATTGCCTCATTTGACATAAGCATGTCAATGAGCTCACTTGGTGAAGTGTTGGAAAAGTCACCATTTTCAAGATTGGTGATGAAGTCTCCATAGCAACCCTCCGGCAACACCTGGAGCAATTTTCTACAAATGTCTAGATCGGAAATATTAGCACCAAGGGCTTTGAACTCATTTGTGATGTTGATCAAGCGATCATATATGGTGGGGAGTGTGTCATACTCCAACATCACAAATGCCTCATAATCATACAATAGCAAACGCATCTTAACATGCTCAAAACTAGATGTGCCTACAAATAAAGACTCAAGAGTCATCCAAACATCATGAGTGGTAGAACAATCACTCACTAGTTCGAGTACATCATGGCTAAGTGAATTAAGGAGCACGTCTTTAGCTTTTGAGTTTAAGAGGTGAATGTGCTTATCCGAAGATGATGAATTAGTCATACCCTTTTGCACTAACCTCCACAATTTTAAATTTAATGCCTCAAGATGAGTACTCATCATAATTTTCCAACGTGAATAATTTGAGCTATCAAAGTGAGGAGCAATCAATCCAAAATTCTCTAGCGAATTCATCCTTTCTCTAGGCAGTAAAGCTGATAAAAGAGAGACCTCGCTCTGATACCAATTGTACGATCAATATATGATGCCAACTAGAGGGCATGAATAGGAGGCTTTTAAAAATTCTTTCCCCACTAAGCAATTTTTCAAAGATACTTATGAAACCTAGAATTAGCAAAGAGGTTTAAAACAATCTAATCAACTAGTTGCATTCGACCATATGAAATATTTGACAACACATGCAACAATAGTAAATTAAGCAATTGTGTCAAGATCAATATGAATCATACAAAAGAGAGACAATTGACACAATGATTTTTTACCGAGGTCTCGGAGACTCACCCAGTCTCCCCTACTCCTCGTTGAAGCACTCACGCGTGAGCCTCGCTTCTATATCCACGAAGGATATTTCACTAGGGTTGCTCCTTCTCCACACTGGATAGGCGAGCACCAAACTCTTCACAAGCTTTTGCCGGCCTCTCCGACAAACTTCAATGGAGAGATCACGACTCTCCTCCAACACCGTCTAGGCGAAGGCGTGATCGCCAAGAGTAACAAGTCGGATGCGCTTTCTCTTGAACGAATCACGTGCTAGAAGCTCAATGATGCAAATGAGATGCTCAACACTCTAGCACTAACTTGCAAATGGAGATGAAGTGCACTCAACACTCACAATCTCTCCCAAATTCTCTCTCTCTCAAATCGACTAAGGATTTTGGCTCAAATTCTAGCCTCTAGATGCAAAATCACATATGCAATGTCTTGGCTAGCTTTTCAACAGAAATATCAACTCCTTGAGCCACACCAAATGAAGAAAAACACAAGATATATATAGCCCTCAAAGAAAACTAGTCGTTTGCCACGAACAGGCAAAATTTTGTACATGCCGGACACTGTCCGGCCAGTACAACAAATTTCGACCATTGCAAAACGTCAGTTACCGTTGAGGGATTTTTTTGTAAAGGCCGAACAATGTCTAGCCATGTCAGAAAAAAGCCCCCGGACATATATATCTGTCTCTGTTAACTCTCAGCTCAAACAATTTGTACAGGCTGGACAATGTCCGGCCATATCGGACAAAGTCCAGCCCATCAGGACAAAAGCCCCCAGACGGATGCAAACGTCTCTGGTTTCATTTTGCACAAGGCTGAAAAAATTTGTAAAGGCCGGACAAAGTCCGGACATGCTCGAACAAAATCTGGCCAATGCACATTGACAGTAAAATAAGAATAACTTATGATCTAGAGATCCAATTGAGGTTATTTTTAGCTTGTTGGAAAGATAAGTCAAAGGGCTACAATTTTGTCAACATGAGCTAGACCTATAAAGGCCAATATATTTCTAGAAAATTCAAAAACCTTCCTGCACCAAAATGTCCAATACAAAAATCATTTCTAATGCAATTTATCTATTTTCCAGCGGATATGTCTGCTGACACTCAATAGCAACCACGACCACACAGGTCAAACATCTGGTCGAAAACAGGTGGTCGAGTGGATTTGGTCGAGCGTACGCAAGTGAGCCGAAGACTGGTACAACCAGCTCGAACTCCTACGACCACGACCAAACCCTAAATAGAAAACCACCAAACCGGCGACACGACCACGACCACGTATCAAACATGGATACAATCAGAATGTGCAAGTACAACCACGACCAGCTCTAGTATATAAACCAATTTAAATAGCTAGTGATCAAGACTAAGTGCAGTTTTCAAAGCATTTTCTCTAATGCACCACAAGCTACACTTAGACTCTCTAACAATGCAAAAGGTGATAAAACACTAGTGCAAGATAATATGAATGCATTTGAGCTTCCACACTAGATAGATTCAAGCTACTAGTTTCCAACCCCTCTTAATAGTACGGTCAAACTAGCAAAAAGAATCCTATCAACCCGCTCTAATCCTAGCGATGGTAGCCGCCCTGCTGGTATCATGTCCTGCAACACATCCTCGACTTCCTCTTCATTGGCGGCTTTAGTGGTCAAGTTTGCCCTCTGTTGAAGTAAAGCAGCAGCAGCAACATGGTTATTGGCTTCAATTGGATCTTGAGGAACACTAGATGGTAGGTGCTGTCGTGGAGAAGCTTGCTCAACTTGCCCAAGTCGAACTTCAAATCTATCAAGACGGTTCTCCAAACTGTCCAAACGAACAAGTACTTTATCGTTCATCATACTCTGGAGAGAGCTCTTGAATTGATCCACCCATGCTTGGGAACGCGGAGACAACGGGATAGCAGGTGATCGATTCACGCCTTCCTCAATAGCAGCAGCATCATAATGTAATGTATCACGAGAACTTTTTGACCTTGACATTGTTAGTGAAAACAAGATAGATGAATTCCTACCGACAACATATGCTCTGATACCAACTAATATGCACATGCCTCTCCTTAAGATGCTTGCATGTAGTTTGGTCCCGATCATCTTTTGTAGGAGAAATCCATGGATAAATTAATGCGAGTTGTGACCTTGACAAAGGGGCGGCTAACCACGATCCAAGAATGAGACCAACAACCTCACAATCGCTAAACCACTCCTCAATTGGTTATCAATTGAGCAAAGCTAGATTGACCAGTCCACGAAAAACATCTCAAGCAAATCAATACAGAAAAGCAAGAGCAATAGCGGAAGGATAACACTCAATAATCTAAATTATGAGTTGAACATTGAGACTCCAAATTGTACAAGTCGGCAAAGGCACAAGCGTACAATCTGTATATCAACGAAGTTTACCTAAAACTAAGACCATGCCTTCTCTTTTATAGAGGATGGTATCTTCAAAAGATAGAAGGTTTAAAACCAAAACTCTAATCTTAATCTAATTCAAAACAGAATAAAATCCTAACATACTATAAGAGATAAAAGGAATTCGGAACTATTTCTCAAGGATCCGAACAGGACTCTTTCCTCTCATGCACTTGACATTCTTTTGAGTCTCCTGGTTGCATACGACATCCGATTTCCACTAGTACAGAAAAGATTTCTTCTATCTGATCCGTTTGAGACCTAGTCTTGGTTTTCGCACTAGGCTCACCCAGATTCTAATATGCGGAATAACGGGATCTTATACCGAAACCCAAAGTAATTGCACAACTCTTTATTTCAAAGAGGGCTTACACGTCGAACGTTAGACATACTTGTCTACGTCGAAGGAACTATAAGTGTCTAAAACTTAAATAAGTTCTATGACTCTTCGATGATCTAAACTAGACCTATTACAAGATATTTATAGTCCAATCGTATGAGTACGTATCAGACTCAATAACCTAAACGTATTAAACTCATATAACTAATCCTAAACAGATAAGCTTAGTTATACACATTCGGATCGAATTACAATTCCGAACAGGGAACGAATTCCTTTTCCTGGTCGCGGACCAATCCATGGTCGCGAATCCTTTCCGAACACGGTTAAGGTCGCGAAGCCGTATGCGATCAGGACTTGGTCACGAAGCCGCATGCGATCAGGACTTGGTCGCCAAGCTGCATGCGATTAGGACTTGGAGATCCTCCCGGATCACTATCGGTAAAAAACACACTTCTACTATCGGTTTTTGTTCCATTAGAGATAGACACGATAGAACAAGACAGGTCATTTTCTAACGGTGAATAACCGTTAGAAAAAGTGCACTATTCTAACGGCATTTTCGGCGACAACTGGTAGAAAAACCGTTCTAGTCTGACGGTTGTGAATGAGTTTACCGATAGAAATACTTACACTCTTCTAACGGTTAAATGAGAGTGTACCGTGAGAAAAAAGGATAGTACTCTCACGGTTGTGTATGAGTTTACCGGCAGGAAAAGTTACACTCTTCTAACAGTTAAGTAAGAGTGTATCGATAGAACACAAGATAGTATTCTCACAGTTGTGAATTAGTTTACCAATAGAAATACTTACACTCTTCTAACGGTTAATTAAGAGTTTACCATGAGACAAAATCATAGTACTCTCACGATTGTGTATGAGTTTACCGACAGGAAAAGTTACACTCTTCTAACGGTTAAGTAAGTGTGTACCGATAGAAAGTTGTTGTTTTCTAACTCTGTTTGCTATTTAGCCATTAGAAGAGTACATCCACAATACAGTACATTCATATATACAGTACAGATGCAATACAGTACAGATTGGATACACAATATAGTACAGATGCAAAGAAAGGTACATTCACATATACAATTTATTCACATATATACGAACCAATACAAGTTACAATCCACTATGGACAAATCTATGCATAGAGTATATATAAACAAATACTAACCAATAAGACTATATATAAACAATCTATGCACAGAGTACACGAAAAAGAGAAAATTGACAACAAGTGAGCGAAAAGCTTGTCATGGCGGTTGGTTGGGCGCAACTTCCTCCATAACATATTGAGACCAGATTTGTCAGAGATCTCTAATCTTTGCATTGTCATATTGGTCTTTGGACATGGCGATCTACAAGCATGTGTGAATACTGAGTAACTAACTTCCTAATTTTGAACGTGACACCCAATTTTCAAATTTGAGTTAGCTATCAATGCTTACCTGGGGGAATTGGGCAAAGTTTGTCCGCACTAGGTCGTACATGTAGCGCAGCACATAAAACCCGCATTCCCACGATTGCGGCTGCTGATGGCACTAAGATAATTGCATATGCGAAGACATGTTAGCTATTGTTTCCATAAACTAATTAAGCATAAACAAAAAGTCTCGTGAGTACCTCATATTCTTTTCAAGCTATTAGGGAGCCCTGCGGTGCGGCATACCTCCCTCCAGCGGACACATATTTCTCAAAAGCCCTGCATTTCAGTTAGCATTGCCGGTTAATGTATTATCATTAGCTAGTGAGATCAAAATTTAAATCAAACATGTTACTTACGCCTCCATATTCCCCTTGACCACATATTCGTTCGATAATCTATCGCGCATCGAATCGAGGTAGTACACCTTGTTCCTCGATGGACAGATCACGATGAGGATCCAGTGGCCCCTACATTGTATGTAAAAGAGGACCACTAGCTCAAAGTATATCTTGTTGCATCTAGGCCTTTATGCCTAACCCTAATTTTGATGATTAATGAAAATAAAGTGTTTCCGACTAACTGTGCTTTTAAGACTTTTTGATACAGAGCTCTTGATCAGGGAGGATCTTCAAGTCCTAATCGCATATGGCTTCGCGACTATAACCGTGTTCAGAAAAGTTTCGCGACCATGGATGGGTCCGCGACCATGGATTGGTTCGCGACCATGAAAAGGAATTCGTTCCCTGTTCATAATTGTAATCCGATCCGAATATATATAACTAAGACTATTTGTTTAGGATTAGTTAGTTATATGAGTCTAATACGTTTAGGTTATTTAGTCTGATACGTACTCAAACGATTGGACTATAAATACCTTGTAATAGGTCTAGTTTAGATCATCGAAAAGTCATAGAACTTATTTGAGTTTTAGACACTTATAGTTCCTTCGACGTAGGCAAGTGTGTCTAACGTTCGACATGTAAACCCCTCTTTGAAATAAAGAGTTGTGCAATTACTTTGAGCTGTGTTTTCGATCATCCTTTGGGTTTTGGTAACTCTGATTAAGATCCCGTTATTCCGCATATTAGTATCTGGGCGAGCCTAGTGCGAAAACCAAGGCTAGGTCTCAAACGGATCAGCTTTGTTAGGAAGAAATGCAAGATGATCAAGATGAACCTGACGTAAAATGAAAAAGCACGAGTCACAAATAACAAGGTCGAGACACAAATCACGAAATGCAAAGGACCTAAGGTAATATGAGTTTTTATTTTTACCGATCCCGGCATTTGGAGTTCAATCGGTTAAGGACTTTATTGCTTAGTTTTAACCGTACTATAAAGAGGGGTTGCAAGTCCTCTCTAAATCTTCAAACTTGAACCGAGAAATTACTAGGTCATTGCATTGCATTCTTTCGGTTGGATTTGATTTAAATTTTGGTTTTGAAAGATTTGGATTTTCAGTTGAGTTTTTGACAATAGAAGAGGTTTTGCATTTTCTAGAAAGATCTAGACAGATCTGGTTTTTGCTTCTGTTGAAAAAAATGTATCCCTTTAAATTATCTTTCAAACGAGCTATTAAATTCTCAATTTGGATTTCTGGATTTAAAGTTTTAGCTGTTTTTGTTCATACTGACTGTCAGTTTGCTATGCTGACTATCAGTTTGAATGTCAGTTTGTGTTAACTGACAATTGTCCAGAGAGGTTGCTTTTTGAGCTGAAATTTTTTGAACTAAACTGACTGTCAGTATGACCATGCTGACTGTCAATTTGCTTTTCGACCTCGAGCTGGTTTATTTGAGTTTCTATTTGATCTGGTCGCTTTTGTGGTTGAACTGACTATCAGTTTCGATAACTGACTGTCAGTTTGTATTATCAGTTTCCATATACGACCACAAACGGCTAGCAAAGTTTTATCCGTAAATTTTGTCAGCCGTTGAGTTTGGAACTGACTGTCAGTTCCTCATACTGACTATCAGTTTGCATTGATTTATTTCCATTTTCGACCTCAAACGGCTAGCTGAGTTTTCTCCGGATTTTACTTCTTCTGGTCGTGACACAAACTGACTGTTAGTTTGGTGAACTGACTGTCAGTTTGAGGTACTGATTTTTAGCACGAGCTCCAACAGTTTTTTTGATCCTTGAGGCTATAAATAGGGGTTTTCGGCATGTGTTTTCATCATCTAGTAGCCTCTCATTCATATTCACTCTTGAGCTTTAGTTCTTATACAAAATATTGATCTTTTGATCAAGTCAAGTGATTTTCAGATCCATCGAGTGCTTTTTGTTCGCATCATTTGCATCATATTAGTTTCTCGGTGATTGTTAGAGGTCTAGAAGAGACCTTGGTGCTCGTTACTCTTGGTGAACGCCCTCACCTAGACGGTTTGGTGGCGTGGCCGTTGATCTCTCTGTTTGAAGTTTGTTGGAGAGGCTCGACAAGTGTGCAAAAGGCATCAGTGCTCGCCTTTCCGGAGTGGACAAGGAGCAACCATTAGTGAGAAATATCCTCCGTGGATATTGAAGCAAGACTCATTCACTTGAGTGCTTCAACGAGGATTAGTGGAGACTGGGCGAGTCTCTAAGACCTCGGTAAAAATCACTGTGTTTGTTTTCTCCCTCTCCTTCTAATATATTTGTTATTTGTTCTTGAATTCTTTATTTGTTAGAATTTGTTTTAAATTGAAGTTTTTAAAAGCCTCCTATTCAGCCCCCCTCTAGTCGACATCCTTGATCCTACATATCTCAGGTGTAACATACAAGATTGAGTTAAATTAGTACGAAATGCACTAACCTTTGGTGGTACGGCACCAGAATGAACTCCTTGTCCAGCTGCGCCATCAGCGCCTTGGATATGAAGTGCTCAGCATGTGCGGCGTCGTGCTCTAGCATGGTGAGGCTTATTTTCTCTGGGTTGAGGAAACCCACCTTGTCACACACAGCCTCCGATGCTAGCCTGTACATGCATCTGCATGCAAAGGATGACATTAGTATTGCACAGAAAGTTACTACATTTCAAACGAACTACAGCAATACAGAGTTAGCAAACAGAGTTAGAAAATAGCAATATATAGGATCAGCAAACTCACAGGACTCCAGTCCGTATGATGGACATATCGAGCTCCCACCAGTTGTAGAGGTCGAACAGATCCTCGTGTGCCACGGATATACTCCCGGGCTCATGGTGGAACTGCCCAGGCCTGTAGGGATCTAAGAAGTTCAGGTTGCGCCGAGCTCGGTGTAGGTACCACTCATGGAGGTCTCTGGTTGATCGATCCAATTTGCGCAAAGCTGCCTCAGACATGAGTGGGAACCTGTTCCTGAACCTCTCTGGCTATCCCTTTCGCCCTTTGCCCTTGCCTTTTGCCGGGGACTGAGCTCGTACCTTCGAAGGCAAGGGCGAGGTGATGGCGGCTTTCTTCCTAGGTGAAGGCGTGGATGCGCTAGCTAGGGTCGAGGCCATCTTTGCTGTGTTCAAGGCCACACGAGATCCCTCATGCCCCGAGTTGGGGGCGCAGTCCCCTGGTAGTACGCCGGCAGGCCACTTCAATTAATGAACACGTATGTTAGATTTTGCAAGTTGAGTGTACTGAGTAGGATGTAATCTAAAATGTGTAGGATTTACCTGCTACATTAGAACACATTTCTTGGGCTACTGTACGTAGGAGCGCACTACCTCAGCAAGTGTTTGCATTTCCTCCGTTGGGACTAGCAACGGAGAATCGTTGTAGCCCGGCATGGCAATGTTCACCTGTACCTTTGTGAATCCCAACCGTAGAGGTACGCAGTGGATCCAGACATCCTCCCCAGACGGATATATGAACCGGTGTGCAACCACTGCCTGTCAGTCGCCTAGGTGAGTCAGTAGGCTACAGCTCTCTGGCTTCTACAAATTTGTAACAATTAAAACAAGTTAGCGAAACAACTCTAACAGAATAGAAGTGGCATCAACTTAAGTGCACAACTGAAGGCTTGCAATACCTCAAGTAGATCCACTGGATCCGCGAGGACCTTTGAAGAGCAACGGCTCATCCGACCCCTCGGGGTACTATCGCCCTGGTCTGCATCTGCACTCTTGGCCAGCAATGCTTGTTTCAGCTGTGCAAACTCTTCCCTCATTTGTGCGACCTCAGACTGCACCTCAGCCCGTATCTCCGCCGGTACCTCGGCCTGTATCTTCTCGGAGAGGTCTGTTTCCTTCTCTTTCCAGGTGCGGGCCTTCTTCCTCGATGGAGTCGGATCTGTGAAACCGGCCTTCCACGGCACAATGGCTCCCATGGTCCTTGTCCGCCCGGGATGCTCCTTATTTCCTAGAGCCCGGGTGAGGATGTCGTTCTCCCTCTGTGGGGTAAACAATCCCTCCATTGCCTCCTTCTCAAAAGAGATCTGTTACATTTAAATCTACCTTTTGAGACAAATACATATATACACTTGTGCGCACACAGTTTACGAGGTTAGCCAACTTAATATTCGCTTCACAACCTCGGCGTCCCTAGGGTTTGCAAACTCCACAGACCCCGTGGACGACACGGACCCTCTCCCCCTCCACCACCGCTTGCACCTCATATCCCGGATCTCGGAGAGCAGCAACTCAGGGGAGTCGACGACAGAATTTTGCTCGTCTTCCTTCCTCCACTGCTCCTCCTTCCCCGCATAGCCCCGGGATCCGAGCCGATGCGGGTGGTCGTTCCTCTTCTGGATCGTCTTATTCTTCTCGCTAAGAGCCTTGAACTCGTCGGTCCCCTTCTGCTTGGTGAATTCCTCCCATACCTCCTCCGATATGAAGGGGTACTTCTCGCAAGGAGATTTGCCCGCAGCGAGGAAGGTACTGACGAGCCAACTCTTAAAGGTTTTCCATGTTCCATTCATGTCCTTCAAGCAGGCCGTCCTAGGTTTATCGTCGGGGATGTTCCACTTAGCCTATTTTCAAACAATGCATACAATTAATCACGAGTTAGTTAAACTTTAGGATAAGCCAAGAGAACGTGATTACCAAAGAGTTCAGCGATTTCAGTTAATTTAACCTTCACTTCCGCCCACAACCTATCCCTCTCGTCCGCCGTCACGTCCTTCTAGCTCTGGACAGTGATTTTCACCCTTTCTTTCGCCAATAGCCCAACGTAAGCCGCTTACTTCCCAGCATTCTTTCCGATCTGCCTCCCAAATTGGTTGAAATCACAATAAAGGTTGGTGCGTTTGGCCAAACGGCCCAACGTTGTCGCGCCTCGCCCCACCCTCTTGCGTTGGGACGAACCAGCATCTTCAGTTACGTTGGCCCTAGTCGAACCACTACTATCATCCGATGAAGACGACGACATGTCTTTCCCTACAAAACCATCAACAAACTATCAAAAATTTAATGGAAACACAAACCAAATCATTTTACAAAGCAAAAGGACCTATTTTAAATATTTGTTCTATCGGTAAACACAGCAACTACCGATAGAAGATAAGATTCTATTTCTGAGCATTTTCATCTACACATTTTCATAGGAAGCAGGCAACATATATATGGCAATTAATTCTTCTTGGAGTTCTATAACTCAGTTGAGGATTGGAGACTAATTAGGGTTGCTAAAGGGATGTCCGAAGAAAATAGTACTAAAAGGCATACAAAAATTGTTGAAGTGTTCAGCAATTTTTTCTATCGATAAACACATGAACTACCGATAGAACATAACAATGTTTTCTATCGGCAAATATATGAGATACCGATAGAAGATGTTTATAAACACCAACAACATAAATGTACATTATATGGCAATTGGATACAATTGATCACACATACAGTAGTATAGATAATTTCAAATCTCAAAATAGGTTCATGTGGCAATTAATTATTCTTGGAGTTCCATAACTCAGTTGATGATTAATTGAAGACTAATTCTTCTTGGTTTCAATGAGAGTGTAAAAAACTGATCAACGTATTCTCTCTATGTGACATTGCATGGTTCATGTCCTTCCAGATCCTAAGTTTGAATACTTATTGAACTTTTATGACAAAATGAACACACATAGAAAACAGGGTACTGATTGTTTCTTGGCCTATGTAATATAGCAGGCCAGATTGACACAGAAATTTTTTCTATCGGTAAACATATGAGCTACCGATAGAATATAACAATTTTTCTATCGACAAATGTAGAAGATACCGGTAGAAGATGTTTAAGAACACCTCCAACATATAAAGTACATTACATGGCAATTGGATATAATTGATCACACATACAGCAGTATAGATAATTTCAAATCTCAAAATAGGTTAATTACAGCACTGGAACATATTATGTCAACCCTAGTTTAAATCAAGAATGCCTGCGGAATTTACAAAATCCTACACAATAGGGAACCCTAGTTTAATTCCAAAACATGAGCAGAGGAAAATAGCGAATTAAAAAATCATAGTGTAAAAAACACTAAAATCAAATAAGGAAGACGCTGGAAAAAGAATGACGAATTAGGTTATTTTACGGCGATCAGTTGTGGTAATGGAGAGGCGGTGTAGAACGCAGTGGCGGCCGGCGACGGACGAAAATAAGGACCGGTGGCAGTGGCGAACCGGGATCCAGGCGGCGATCATCGTGCGGCAGTGAGGAAGTGGTCACCGACGATGGTTGGAGTTTTCGCGCTCGAAAAGACATAGTGCCATAAGTTGGAATGGTTCAACTGGAGGGAAACTCTTGGGCGATGTTTAATAAAGTAGTGAGGGCCTTTTTTATCGGTACAAACAAGAAATACAGTCAGACTAATGGTTTTCTTCTAATGGTACAACAAAATAATACCGACAGAACATGTACGTACACTTTTCTCACGGTAGTTTGAGAAAATTCCGTTAGAGTGGCCAACTTTGTCTAATGGTACTAACACAAAATACTGTTAGAACAAGAAAATTTTTCCAGAGCTTAATTTTTGAAGTGGGCAATGTATTGGAAAATGAGGTTTCAGGCCTCATGAAGAATCAACAGGCTGCAATGGGATTTTGGCAAGAAAATTTGTAGGGAAGAATTAAGTTCTTACAGTATAAAGGTACTGTACATGTTAGAACTCATGCTGTGGAGTAAAATTGAGATATATTAATGTTGTGAACTAGCTTATCATTACGTTCTAAAGAAAAATGTATTGCCTGATGTATTAATGATAAGTTCCTCACCTTGATGCACAACTTGTGGGCTGTTTGCCTGGCATTTTTCCTTCAAATAGAAAATAGTCATCAACGGTTCTCAACCCATAATCCTTCTTCGTGATCATCTCACAGATACGTTGTTTCATCGATATCTTCAGTAGGGATAGATTGAATGTCCTCTTAAAATGGAGGTATTTCGTCGAACTAGTTATACTCCTCTTCATCGACAACGTCTTCGACCCCAACAATATGTCTCTTGCTGTGGAGGACAACGTGCAATTTTGGATTGGTCGGGTCAACAATGTAGAATACCTGTGTGGCTTGCTTTGCAAGTATGAATGGATCGTCTTGGTGTCCGACTCTATCAAGATCGACGAGAGTAAACCCTTAACTATCAACTTTAACACCTCGAGGGATTTCGACCCATCGGCATCAAAACAAGAGAATCTTAAGTAATCCATAATCAAGCTCCCATATTTCGTCAATAGCATCGTAATATGAGTTCAGCGCCCTTACTACCCTGGCATCCTTGGAAATAGCAAACAGTGTTACTCCACTACATTGCGTACTGCTCTTGGTGTCCTAAGCTCTTGTGTAAAATGAATACCCATTGATGTCATACCCCTACCAAGTCCCTACAGTGAATCTTGGGCCTCTAGCCAACCATCTCACAATTTCAATTATGGAGCCCTCGGCAGCTCGCGTGACTCTTTCTTGAATCCACCCAGCAAATTTCGTGTTATGTTCTCTAGTAACCCAAATCTCTGGCTTCGAAGGATTCTGTGACCGTAACATTGCCTTGTGCTCGTGTATGTATGGCTCGACCTCCGTCATGTGTTGTAAGACCCAAAAATATGATTTTGCGTACACATCACGGGCGGGGACGATAGCTTTCAATCCAATCGTTCCGATGCCCTCAAGCCTGCCCTCATGTCGGGACTTAGGAACACCAATTGGGTCAACCCCGGCCATATAATCTGTGCAAAATTCAATCACCTCCTCGGCGGCATAACCTTCCATGATACTCCCCCCGGGCTGACGACGAGTCCTTACGTATCCCTTCAATACACCCATAAATCTCTCAAATGGATACATATAGCGCAGGCACACGGGTCCACAAAACTTAATTTCTCTGATAAGGTGAACAATCAGATGGACCATAATATCAAAAATGGATGGAGGGAAATACATCTCGAGCTGACAAAGAGTTGTAACCATGTCACGTTGCAAAATGTCCAGTCCATCCGGATCAATTACCTACGAGGACACAGTTGCACCAAATATTCATATCAGAAAAATCTTCTAATTAAGCTCCACATACAAATGGAGATAATTAACTTATAGTACGAGTGCATGTACTTACCTTGCAAGATATTGTGTTGAAGAAATAACATAGCTTTGTGATTGTCTCTCTAACTTAAACTGGGAGAATACCTCTGATAGCAATGGGAAGCATTTGTGACATCAGCACATGACAGTCGTGGGACTTCGTGCCAACCAGTTTTAGGTCCTTCATGGACACAAGTTTTTTCAAGTTCATGGAATACCCACATGGAACTTTAATATTGTGCAGGCACCGATAGAGTTCTGTTTTTTCGCTTTTGGACAACGTATAGCAGGCCGGGGAGAGATATGTACACTTTCCCTTCTCCAAAGGTGCAAGCTCAGGCTTTATCCCCATTTTCACCATGTCACGGCGAACTTTCACACCATCCTTTGTCTTTCCCGGAATGTTCAACAACAAACCAATCAAACTATCACAGACATTTTTCTCTACATGCATGACATCAATGCAATGTCGAACTTGTAAGTGCTCCCAGTACGGTAGATCCCAAAGAATCGATCTCTTCTTCCAAAAAAATTTTTTCTCGAGGTTTGCAACACTTACCGAACTCAGCTTTGATGTCCTTCACGCGCGAGTAAATCTCCTTACCAGTCAGAAACACTAGGGTTGATCCCTTCTCAGGCTTCCCATTAAATGATTTCCTCTTCTTACGGTAGGCGTGATGCACCGGAAGAAACCTGCGGTGACCCATGTACACTGTTTTCCGGTAGTTTCGCAACCACATGCTCTCAGTTTCATCTAGGCAAATAGGGCAAGCCTTGGCTCCTTTTGTACTATACCCCAACAAATTACCATAGGCCGAGAAATCATTTATGGTACAAAATATCAAGGCCCACAAGATGAAATTCTCTTTCTTGTATGCATCCCACACCTGCACCCCCTCGCTCCACAATTTTTGTAAGTCCTCGATTAAAGGCGCTAGAAACACGTCAATATCATTTTCGGGTTGTCTGGGTCCTGAGATTATTAATGACATCATGATGTACTTGCGCTTCATGCATAACCAAGGAGGAAGATTGTAGATACATAAAAGAACAGGCCAAGTGCTATGCCGACTGCTCATATTACCATGTGGGTTCATACCGTCTGTACTCAGCCTGAACCTTATATTCCTAACTTCGCCGCCGAACTCATCAAATATTCTATTGATGTTTCTCCATTGAATAGAATCAGCTGGGTGTCTCAGTTTTCCGTCTTGTTTCCGGCCTTCAGCATGCCAACGCAAGTACTTCGTGACTTTCGGATTTGCAAACAACCGCTTCAATCTAGATATCACAGGCATGTACCACACAATTTTCGCCGGAGGTCCTTTCTTTACCTCGTGACGTGCACTATCAATCCGGTCTCTACGCGTATACCTCGATGCGCCGCATCTTGGACAAACATGCAAACTGGAGTACTCGTTATGGTACAACACACAATCATTTGGGCATGCGTGTATTTTTTCGATTTCCATTCCCAACGGACACAACAGTTTTTTGGCTTGGTAAGTAGATCTTAGCAACTCATTTCCCTCTAGAAGCATGTCCTCTAGAAGATCTAATAGTGTTGTGAAACTCTTATTGCTCCAACCGTTGCCTGCCTTCAAGTTATATAATCTCAGCACAGAAGACAACTTTGTAAATTTTGCACATCCAGGGAACAGAGGCTTCTCAGAGTCAGCAACCAGTTTCTCAAATTCACAGAACTCGTTTTCATTGTAATCTTCCTCTACATCACGTAACATCTCATCTAGATTGTCATCATCATCTACGTGCACATCGGAATGAACATTATCAAAATTCGGATGATCATCGATATTATTGCAATCCACATCTGGGTCTTGCTGATTGGTAGTAGTGGTGCTTGTTTCCTCAAGATCTTTGCCATGCCATATCCAATGGGTGTATCGCACGTTAAAACCACAATGAATCAAATGACTCTTAATTTGATCAGAGTTGCTAAATCTCTTCAGGTTCATACAATCTGTACAAGAACAAAGCATATCTTTCTCCCCCTTCCTCGCCTTTTGTTGCTCAACAAATTTAATAAACCCATTCACACCATCCAAATATTCAAGAGTAGTACGTTTTATTCCATACATCCAATATTTATTGTCCATCTACAATTAACAAAATTTAACGAGTCAGGCATGCATGAAAGCTACCCGATTAAGTTATGTATATGTACATGTACATGCAGCCTCTTACAACTGATGTGTTAAACCCTAGCCTGACGAAATTAACACTAATATATTAACTTAACTACACAATACAAGCTAGTGAGCTCCTAAAACATGAGGCATTTCCAGCTAGCTCCCAAGCTTGGAGCTACAAGCTTGGAACTACACAATAAAGCTAGCTTGCAAGTAGAGAGGGAGGGAGATCTAGAGGGAGAGAGAGATAAGTGATGACAATTAAGCTTACATTAAAGAGAGGGGTCCAATCAACTTCCTTCCAGCTTACCCTAATCACCCTAGCAGTGTAGCTTCGAGCACGGAACTCTCATCGCAAACAGAGGGAGACAGAGTGCAACAGAACAAGACAACAGCTCAGCAATGGTCGAGTGGGATTTTACTTATACTGGACCCATTTCTAACGGTAAATACACAAAATCCCCGTTAGACTATGTGCGGGTAATTTTGTACACACATCTTCTATCGGTAAAAACAAACATATCCCGTTAGAACAAGTAATGGTGCATGGCTGAACAAAAGCAAGCTGGGTAATGCATGACACAGCAATCTAAGTACACACATGCACACCAGTTCTCACATTAAAGTGCATGCCTGAGGCACATATGCAAATACATGTGTTTTTTTATCGGTAAATATGTCTATTTACCGTTAGAATAGGTAATGGTGCATAGCTGAACAAAAGCAAGCTGGGTAATGCATGACACAACAATCTAAGTACACCCATGCACACCAGTTCAAGCATTCAAATAATCATATCTAAACACAATGTTACATCAAACAGATCTTAACTAGAAGATAAAGAAATATTTCAAGAGATGCTAATTTGTAGATTAACTAGGAGACACAAAAGCAAGCAGCCGATTCATGCATGACACAGCAATTTAGGTACAAACATACACATGCCAGTTCACAAATTCAAGTACATGTCTGAAACAACAGTACAAATACACATGTACACCTACCTACCAATACAATTAAATACACAAATACTCGATCCCATGTACACATTCAAGTTCATGTCCCAAATAGAAATACATGATACACAAATATACAACAATATACAAATACAACAATTCACACATTCGATGTATATTAGAAAAGTCACGTCTGAAATTAACAACATATCGTCACGGGGACCCAGTGGCCCATACATTTTACATAAAAGAGAACCTTTACAAGTTGCGACAATGTAACTACCGACTACAAGTTAGACCTGATACATCACAAATCCATTCATCCGAAATAGTAAATGTCTGAACCACATTTGACTTCACCATAGGAGTTCAGTTCAAATACGCCCGAGGAGCTGGAATTGGCGTCAAGTTACATTTGTATTGGTGATTTTCTCGGACTCAGACTCGATTAACTCAACTCAACTCAACTCAGGAATATAAGTGGTTTCCTCTTCCATTTTCTTGTCCAAGAAAATGGAAGAGGAACCACTTATATTATTGAGTTTTGCCTCCATTCCTTCAAGAAAATGGAAGAGGAAACCACTTATATTACTGAGTTGAGTTGAGTTGAGTTGATCGAGTCTGAGCCCGAGGAAATCACTGATACAAATGTAAGATGCTTTCTATAGGTCCTGCTTTGAGAAACATGCAGGGCTTGAGGATCTTCTCGACTGAGCCAACTAAGATCTCGCCCTTCACGTCCTTCCAGCTCTCAACGGTGATCTTCACCCTTTCTTTCACCAACAAGCTAACGTAGGCAGCGTACTACGACAAAGAACCGTGAAATACGTTGCCCCTTATGAGCATCGTCCAAGGACCTGTACAGATCATAAATAGGCATTCTAGAGCAAATTAAGATTGTTTACTGTTTCCTAAATGACTCCCTATCTGAGAAGGACTACCAACTGAAGGTTAGGTTGTGCTTCGTCATAGTAACATCAACTTGCAACTGGAGATCAAGATATTACATTTCTACTCTATTTCATCAAAAGAAATTACCTTGCCAATATACATATATTAATTATTTAATGAACTTTTTACATGCACTTGATCATTGAGCAAGCTAGTTGGCATTTGACTATGTTATTGGCATTGAACAACCTACAAAGAGATCAACATATTTGTGTATCTCATGATATTTGTAAATATCTTGACATTAATGATCTTTCAATTTCAATTTCAATTTAAATTTCATGATCTTTCAATTTCATCTTCAATTTCATGATCTTTCAATTTCAATTGTTACTAAGTCCAAGTTGGCATTGAGCAACCTACTAAGAGATGAAGATATTACATTTATACTCTTATTGGCATTTCACTATGTTAGCTAGCATTTATCTTGCAAATATCCTGATAATTTTCTTCATTGATAGGATCAGCAAACAATTGAACATTATCTGTCCCACAATGATATTATTTAGTTGTTTTAATAAAAAATAGGAATAAGACACCATACATAATCATACTGAAAAGAAGAGTGATCAAAATGAAGGATACAAAAATTGCAGGATAATTGTCATAATCAGATTAGAATAATCTAACAATATTACCGAAATTTTACATACCTTGCTTGCCATGCCGAAATCTAGTGGGCATCGATGGAGGTGCAGAAGTGCAGCGGTCATCGGTGGAGGTGCGCCGGCCATCCATGAAGCTTACGGGTTAGGGCTATGAGCGCCCAAGGAACTGTTTGAATGGAAGAGCCATACCCGGGTATTTATAGTACTAGATCATTGCTAATGGTACACAACAGCCTACCAATAGGAATTTGTGAAATCTTCTATCGGTATATACATACAGTACCGATAGAATAAAGCTATTTGTAGAAGGCGAACGGTTCTAACGGTACACAACAGCCTACCGATAGGAATTTGTGAAACCTTCTAACGGTATATACATACAGTACCGATAGAATAAAGCTATTTGTAGAAGGCGAACGGTTCTAACGGTACACAACAGCCTACCGATAGTAATTTTGGGATCTACTCTAACGGTATAAACATACAGTACCGATAAAATAAATCTATTTGTAGAAGTCGAACAGTTCTAACGGTACACAACAGCCTACCGATAGTACTTATGCATCTCTTCTTACGGTAAATATGTTCATCACCGCTAGAGTAAATCATTCTGCTTCTTCTATCGGTAAATTTCGTACAAACCGATAGTAAAAATGCCTCCCTTATGCCTTTTACGACTGCGAGGCACCTTTTCTAACGGTTTTCTTCTAAATTGCTAATAACCATTAGAAGATAGGGGTTAGTAGACTATATTTCTATACTAGTGTTCGATGATTCTTGATGCGTTGGAAAGCTCTTTCGAATACCTTTCCAACAAGTACTCATATGACCGATTCGGACATCTGTGCTAAAATTGGCACTTGGTCGAATTCTCTGAACAAACATCTGATCGTCGCTTGGTCGCCAAGCTGTTTGGTCCTTAGGTTGCGACCATGTGCTTCCGACCATGGGAAACGACCTTGTGGGTGCTTTGGCCTCGAGCCTTTCTGGTCGAGCATAGAGTTTTTCTGATCGATTGCTCATGCTAAGGATGTCCTCATCAAAGAACGCGACCAACCACCTCACAATCGCTAAATCACTCCTCAATTGGTTATCAACCGAGCAAGTTAAAGCGGTTGCCATTGAGATTTTTCTATTGAAGGCACTTATTCATTCATTTGCTTCTTCAACGGGCTTGAAAGTGAATTTTTCCAAATCATACTTGATTCCTATCAATTGTTCTGAAGAGCATACTTCAAATGTAGATGGAATTTTGGGTTGTCAAATTGGTTCATTTCCTTTCACATATCTTGGTCTTCCTCTCAGTCTCTCTAAGCCTAAAATTGAAAATTATGAGAGGATATTTGAAAGAATTGAGAAAACATTATCTAGTTGGCAGTTCTCTTTCCTTTCTTTGGGAGGGAGATTAACACTGATTAATTTGATCATTTCCTTTACCGATGTTTCTGATATCTACTCTCAAAATTCCCGCCACCACCATTGGAAGAATTGATAGAATTAGAAGGGCTTTCTTCTGGAGGGGACAATCCAGTTGTCATGGTGGTCATTGTTTGATAGCTTGGGACAAAGTTTGTAGGCCAAAAAGAAATGGGGGTCTTCGGGTTATTAACTTGAGAACTCAAAACTTGGCTCTTCTTTTAAAATTCTTGTTTAAGTTCTTTAACAAGGACTTGTCTCCTTGGGTTCAGCTTATGTGGTCTTATTACTACTATAATAAACTTCCTTCAGATCTTCTTTTAGTCGGATCCTTTAGGTGGAGGGACTTGTTGTGTCTCTTAACTTTCTTTAAAGGTATTTCTAAATGCCTTATTGGAAGGGGTGATACTTGTGAATTTTGGAAAGACTTTTGATTTTTGAAGATTCTTTCTCTCAGATGGGCAGAATTATTCTCATTTGTGGTTAGAGATTTAACAGTGCAACAATTTCGGAATATGGAAGATGGAGAGGTTAACGTTCAACCTCCTTTTTCTGACTTAGCCTTTTCTCAGTATCAAAGTTTTCTCTCTTTGCAATCTGAAATGCCTGGAGACGCAAGCTTCAATGATTGCTGAAGGTTGATTAATAGCAATCTTATGAATTATGAAACAAAGAAGGTTTATAAGTCTCTGATGGGGGTTTTCCTTGCTCATCCTATTTTCAAACATTGTTGGAAAAATCATTGTCTTCTCAAGATTAAAAATTTTCTGGATTTTCTTTGTGAGAGATTGAATACCAGAGGCATGTTGGAAAAGAAGAATTTTCTTATTCATACAAATACCTGTGAATTATGTGCTCATGTGATTCTTGAAACTCAGTTCTATATCTTCTTTGAGTGCCCCTTTGCTATTAGTTGTTGGAATTTAATCGATTTTAAATGGACCCTCAATTCCTCTTTTATGGATATGATTTGGAGGGAAAGAAAAGATAATATAGCTCTTAAAGATTTTTTCATGGAGGTCTTCATGGTGGCACTTTGGAACATTTGGAAGGTTCGTAACAAGAAGATATTCCAATCCAAGGTCTCTAATTCGTTGGATTGGAAAAGGGCTTTTATTTCAGATTTAAATCTAGTTGCCTTTCGCTTTCAAGAGAGGATTAGACTCCAAATTGTTAGATGGCTTGATCTTTTGTAATCTTCTTCTTCTTCTTCTACTTTCCATCTTTTAATTTTTTGGTTTGTTGGTACTTTCTTCTTATATATATATATATATATATATATATATATATATATATATATATATATATATATATATATATATATATATATATATATATATATATATATATATATATATATATATATATATAACAGTAGGCTTCTTGTCTACTGCCATTGGTCAAAAAAAAGCTAGATTGACCTGTTCATGAAGAACAATTCAAGAAAATCAATAAGAAAAGCAAGAGCAACAACGGAAGGATATCAGCACTCAATAATCTGAATTATGAGTTGAACTGTGAGACTCCGAATTGTACAAGTTGGCAACAAGGCATGAGAATACAATCTGTAATCAACGAAGTCTACCTAAAACTGAGACCATGCCTTATCTTTTATAGAGGATGGTGTCTACAAAAGATAGAAGATTTAAACTAGAATTCAAATTCTAGTCTAATTCGAAACAGAATAAAATCCTAACATACTATAAGAGATAAAAGGAATCCGGAACTATTTTTCACGGATCCGGACTGGACTCTTTCCTCTCGTGCACTTATCATTATTTTGGGTCTCCTGCTTACATACGACATCGGATTTCGATGATTCTTAATGTGTTGGAAAGCTATTTCGAATACCTTTCCAACAAGTGCTCACATGACTAACTCGGACATCTTTGCTGAAACTGGAGCTTGGTCGAAGTCACTGATCAGACAACTAATCGTCGCTTGGTCGAGGCTGCGACCTTGTGCTTCCGACCATGGGCTGCGACCTCGAGCCTTTCTAGTCAAGTGCAGAGTTCTTCTAATTGATGTGGTCAAAGTTACCAGAAAAGTGTTCATTCTTCCTTGGCTAAGAGCTAGATCAGCAACTTCGTCCAAAACTCCCTCACATGTGACAACAAGCAAAGAACAACTATTAGGTAATATAATTTGTTCTATAATTAAATAATTAATTCACTTAAGAAATGAATTCACCTGTTGTCCAAGGCGACGCGCATGAGCTCGTGTTAATGAATGTGAGTGTGTGGTCATGATGTCCTCATCAAGGAGAGGACACAAGAAACGGCGGTCCAACTCGTTGAAATCCAGTGCCTTGCCTCGGTCTTGAACCTTGAAACCCCATGTGATTGTCTAATCCTAAGTGATGTATATTTTGACAATGTTTTAAATCGTTTGTATTCGTTTATGTTGTCATTATGTGTGAACAGTGCTATGTGATGGGTTTGTTTGGTTTTGGTGCATATTGTAGGTATACTGAAGTTATAGTACGCTTACGGTAAGGATGGGCCATCGGAGTAGCGCTCAGAGAGGAACCGGAGACTTGACTGGTCCGAGAGATGCCAGAGATACTAGAGACTTGCAGGAATGCTCTATATGACTAATCCAACACCCGGATATGGCGTTGCACCAAGATTGTTAAGTAGCTCGAGCTGGTCAAAGTGTGGAGGTTGCCGGTCGGGGTACGGAACGGGAGAGACTTCTCGGCATGTGGCGAGCTATTCAACATCAAGGTCGACATGTGATGGCATTATGGCGAGCACAAGTGGTGCTCTTGATGCCCGAGGAATCACCAAGATAGTCTATTGACTCCGCGTAGAAGTTTAGGCAAAAGGTTCTGTTTGCAAGCTAATTTTGCACTGATCTAGACTTGTTCCTAGAAAGGTGTTAACAGAAAAGTTGTAGAGCTAGAAGTTAGCTTTCCAACAGATACAAGAACATCAAAATAGGAGTTCAGATGATGGAGTTATGATTATTTTAGTGTCCGCTATTCAGAAAATGTTGTAATTCTGAAATTGTAAATCCGAAAATTGTAAAAATGATTGTTGAAAGTTGGGCCGAATTGAGCTTCGGGCCCAACCTCTACCAGCTGTTAGTTTAGTCCCACATTGGTTGTGGAGACTACTCAAAGTGGTGAATAGCTCTATATAAGAAAGGGGAGTGCTAGGGAGAGAACTTGCCCCTTTGAGAGAGAGTTTTTGGCTATTGTGTTTAGCCTTTGAAACTTTTCTATTCTTGATCCTTTTCTTGGTTCTTGAATATTTTTAAATTGTTAAATCTTCTCTCTCTTTCTTTCTTGTTTAAATACTCGCAATTGTTTGTTTAAATATTCGCAATTTAAATACTCGCAATTTAAATACTCGTAATTGATTGTTTAAATACTTGCAATTGATTGCTTCTTGTTTTCTTTTTATTTCTCCTTTTTCCCTTTTTTTTGTTATGGAGATTTTTGAATATAAACAGAGGTGGTGCTATGATTGGGGATAGCTATATTTGAGATATCCGAGCACCCCTAGCATCTTTATACCCTCTCTTGTTTCTTGTGCTTGCCTCTTAAGATTTATTTTGGAAAACCGATTCACCCCCCCTCTCGGTTCGCCATCCTGGTCTTTCAATTGGCATTAGAGCCCGGTGTTTCTCTTGTTTGTAGACTTCACCATCTCTTGAGCCATGGCGACCGAAAAATACACAAGCAAGCCACCCATCTTCGATGGAGATGACTTTCCATATTGGAAGAAGCGCATGGAGACATACATCAAGTCTCAAGGCTTCGACCTATGGAAGATCATTGAAGATGCATATGTGGAGCCTGCTGAAATTAATGAGTCTAACAAAGCACAGGCCTTACTCAACCAGAGGGCGATGAACTATCTCTATGGAGCCCTAGGACGGATCGAGTACAACCGCATATCGCGGCTTTCCACCACTCATGATATTTGGGTGGCCCTCGGAGCTTTCCATGAGGGTACCACTCAAGTTAAGAGTGTGAAGCATGAGCTTTTGACATCTGAGTATGAGCAGTTCATGATGCAGTCAGGTGAGTCTATTGATGGATTTTTCACTCATTTTGATACTCTTGTCAACAAGTTGAGTTTGGTAGGCAAAGATCTTTCTGAGTCTGAGAGATGTCGCAAGATCTTGCGTTCCTTGAATCCAACTGTTTGGCATGTCAAAACCACTGCTATTATGGAGGCTAAGGCCCTAGATGTCTTGGCGACCAAGTATTTATATTCTTCTCTCAAGACCTATGATATGACTAGGGTGGCGATGTCTCCTCCTGAATCTAAGCCATTGGCATTACACACCGCACATCCTAGCTCATTTGGGTCTTCAGGGTCCTCATTTGGTTTTTCACTTTCTGCTCTTACTTCTCTTGAGGATGAGGCTCTAGATGTGCTTTCTGATGATGAGCTTGCTTTGATTACTAAGAAATTTGTGAGGGTTTGGAAAGCAAGAAGAGAGAAGAGAGGAAAGAGAGGAGAGATCATATGCTTTGAGTGTGGCAAGCCTGGCCACATCCGTGCTCTTTGCCCTACCCTTAAGGGCGCCACTAAAGAGCTGGAGAAAAAGAAGACCTTCAGTTCTGATATAAAGAAAAATAATTTTGGAACTGTGAAGAAGGCCATCCACAAAGCCTTCATGTCCGCTCTTAATGAGCTGAGTGATGATGGTCTTGATAAAGACAACAAGGCTGCTACCCTTCTCATGATAGTGATGACGACTTCACCGGCTTATGCTTCATGGCCCTTGGAGATGATGACACCAATGAGGATGATCTTGACTCCGACATGAGCAAGGTGAGTAAAGATCAGCTCTTAGAAGCTCTTCTCGCACAAGATTCTCATATTGATGCTTTGAGGGGTAAGGTTCGGTCTTTGAAAAAGGAGCGCGATGATCTTTTGAGCCGGAGCTCGAGCGGCTCTGATTCTAATTCTTGTGAGCTTTGCCTTTCTTTGCATTCTGAGATTAATTCTTTGAGGCTTTCACTTGGGTCTTTGCATTCTGAGCTTGATTCGCACGTTTGGAGCTTGAGTCTTCCAAGTCGAGTTGTTGTGCTTCTTGTATTTCTTTGCAACATGACTTTGATGTCATAAGGGCCACTCCATGCACCAAGTGTGCTGAACTTGAAAAGGCGTTGGAATCCTTGACGGAGTCATTTACCGATTGTCTTGAGAAGGAACTCCAGAACATGAGCACCAAAACATGTCCGTCATGTGAGAACACCAAACTCAAAGAAAAAGTTTTAGAAGATTCGCTCGTTTCTTGCCCCGACTATCTCCTTTTGATAAATGAAATTGAATATCTTAAATTTGTTTTGAAGAAGTTTTCTGATGGGGAGAAGAACCTTGATCCCATTTGAACACATCAAAGTGTTCCTTTAACAAGGAGGGGATCGGGTACATGCCTAGTATGGTCGAAAAACTCCAACTGTGTCGCGCCCCGAAACTGGGACTACGACTACTCCCGTGGAGACCTAGCTTTCTGCAGCTAGTCCCATATATGCATACCTTTGACTTCCCAGGATAAGTCAAGCACAGGAGTATATTCACATTGTAGCAGAAAAACTTACAAAATATTTAAGCAGTGTGGCCTGCTGGCCTTAATATTACATAAATAGATTACAATACCTTCGCCGCATACATGGTTTAGCAAAATAACATCTACACAGTAGAAGATAGGTGACCCTCCCACAGTGAGAAGTTGACAGCAGAACAACACACAATAAGGTTCTGGCGGAACTGACTCTCCTTCATCTGGGTCCACAAAGTGCTCCACGCCTTCATCTTGATCATGGAACGCTCCATCTACTGATTTGTAGGTTGCAAGGGTGAGTACTTACATACTCAACAAGTCATAGGTAAGAGTAGATACATATAATAGTGTTGTTATGAACCTATGCTAGTCAAGAAATGTGGATGTTTGTAAAATAATCTTTTCTTTCATATCTCATCTCATGGCAACACTTTTCATAACATAGCATCGCTATTCATGTTCACTAAATTATAGCACTACCGCGACACGTCGACACACGACAGCCCACGGCAGCACCCCTTATCATGACAACACATGTCATTTGGGTATTCTTGACTTATCAAATTTTATTTAGAAAACATAATTGTGCCACACCCCATGGATTTAATCCACCGCAGCAGACTCCTATAAACCCGGGAGCTCGGAGTATTCGAATACGTTTTTAACTCTACAGAGAGGTACAAATTTACCCGCAAGATATTCCACTTTCATGCCCTTCCTATCAAAATGATTGGACCCCTGGCTCACTTCATACTGTGAGTGGCAAGGTGGAGATAACAAGAACTTTTGTTATGTTTCACTCACAATTCACCCCTGACCCTGTGGATCTCTCGCGAACCACAGTTGTGGTGGGTTGTACCCAAACCCCCACCCCAAATGCCTCTTCCCATTACTGGGTCAGCGTGCAATCACATTCATTGATATGTGTAGGAGCCGCACTCCGTGTAAAATCGTGCATCACTTCCCATCTCATGCAGGGGTTTCATGTGCGATCCACATAAGTACTTGTTCAAGCCTGTCCCATACCAGGCTTGCGGTTAGCACGTGTTTCACACCACTAGACGCACAACACAAGGTTCTAGTCCTTATATGCCAGTGACCAGACCATCCACAAACCATGCACCTTCAGTGCCTGCTATCCTTTGCAGTTAAGCACCTCCAGTGCTACCGCCATTCCAAACCAAAATTCTGGTCACGGCTAGGGGTTTTATTTCATGAATATATATAAATACATATATAATAGTTCATGGTTCTTTTCACATTTCATAGGCATCCAGTCTAGTACTATCAATTCATAACTCAACCATTCTTTCACATGCAATGTTATTTATATTCAAGGTCATATCATAGCAACTCATAAAATATAGGTTCAAGATGATCAAGACTATAACTTGCCTTCCGCGTCGTAAGAAACAACAGTCGATGTCGAGTCTGTGACGAAGTCTTCGAACTCGGGCTCTTGATCTACTCTCCAATCAAACAAGCACACAAAGATCACAAACTATTTTAAATACTTAAAAATCTATATGCAACATGCTTTTAAGAGAAATGATCTTGGCGATGATGAAACAGACTAAGATTGCAAGCTAATTTGGGTCAAAACCATGGAATTTATAGAATATGAGCTAAGGATGGTGTTAGGAATTCTTAGGGCTTCAAGGCTACCATATGGACATCAATTCCGTGGCTGTTTTGTCCAAAAACAGTGAATGTTAGCCGATTGACATTTGGTTCAAGGCTCTGACATAGCTTCAAGGAAAGCTAGAGAGCTTATCTCAAGTTGTGACAGTAGAAGAAAATGTAGATCACAACATCAGGATTCTAAGTATCAAAAGATAGGAGGGGTTCTCTTTCTTTCATCTGAGAGCAGGCACTGTCTATATATCCAAAACCGGAGGAGGGTTTGGACATAGTCATGCTCAAAATGCATGGCTCAAAGTAGGTAAAAAGGTTCAATGCCACTGGCTGACATAGATTGGCATTGGGCTGACATGGCCAGAAACTAGGGTTTGCCATATCTTTTGATCTAGGGCTCCAATTGATGCACCACTTTGTCTGGGATATAGGCCTTGATAACAGGAACAAATGATTCAATAGGGGCCAAGGTTGAAGATGGCCGGAAAGTGGTGAAAACCGGCGAAGAACACAGTGGCTGGAGTTTCAAGTCATGGCACTGGACAGAAATAAGGACATAGCCATAACTTTTGATTTAGACCGAATTAGACGTTGAGCTAGTAGAGGAAAGTGTTCAGGAGATCAAGGCAAAGATGCTAGACAAGGTGGCATTGACGGCGGTGGCCGGCGGCGATCGGGTGACACGCTGGCGGCACGACAGCGAAGGGTAAAACACTCAAATCAGGATTTGGTGCTGTGCTGCTAAGACTTGAGGTTGCTGAAGCTAGCTAGAGCTAAGTGGTACTGTTTGATGCAGTGGGCTCGACTGGAGATGGCACGGCGGCGAACGGCGACGAGCTGCGCTGGAGAAGAAGACGGCTTCAATGGCAACAGAGCGATGTAGTGATTCAAACTCCAATTTAAAGGCACAGTTGAGTTCCTGGGCAGCTTCAAATAGTGTGGATGAAGGGAATCGGCCTAAGGCGGCGTCGGCGAGGAAGTCAACACCGCGGCCGGAGAAGAAAGCACAGAATTGGGCAAAATCAACATACTGCTTCAGATGTCAATTGTTTGCTATGAGAGTCGTAGGGAAGTGAGGTAAAACTTCTAAAATAGTTAATTAGATCGGAGGAACGGCGACACGGCCTGGCGACGTGACCCATCACCGGTGGCGCACAGAAAAGGGGAAAACTTCAATCTGAACTGAATTTTGAAATCCTAATGCTTAGGCTTACTGAGAATACTTCATTGATCAATTTCTTCTACTACAGGAAAGATCAATTTGGACTGGAGCAGATGCAATTGCTGGAACAGGACATTTTCAAAATACGGCAATCGCCGGCGTTGTGGTTCACTAAAACTCGATTAAATGCTATAGCATGAGAAGGTAGACAGGAGACACGTACTGGTCACTTCAATTTGGAAGTTGGTACAGTGAATCGGCTTGGCGTCGAGCTCCTCCTTGGCGGCTCGCCAGAGAAGAAGACAAGTTGAGAGAATTTAGTTTAATATGCTAAGAAGTTCTGGAGGGCAGTGCTGGAGACGAAGAAGCTGCTCTGGGCTGCTATTTAAAGGCAAGACAAGATGAAGCTCACTGCTTGGAGGCTAAGGTGCTTGCGCCGATGAAACCTTCGGGTTGAAGCAACGGCGAGCAGGTTTAGCTCCTCTCTGGTGCGCGAGCTGCTGATGTGCTGGACAAGGACTGCCACGGCGATAACTGAGGTGCAAACACTTGTGCGCATGCAAGCACGGCCGTGAATGAACATAGATGAGTGCGACGCTGAGCGGCGGCAAAAAGCACGGCGACACGGCGCACCTGGTCGCGGTCGCAGCAGCGCTGGTCGAAGTGATCAAACACTGTGCTGGCTGTGGTCGAGGTCGAAGGAGCTGGGAGCTCTGGTCGCGAACTGCAGCTCTGGTCACTAACTGTAGCTCTGGTCGAACCAGGGACCCGGTTGCAAGAATCTTTGATCGAATTCTGGACTGATTTGTAATTTCTGGTTTAGAGAGGGGTATCTGCAATCTGATTTCATAGATGAGTATAAACTTATACCTTATACTCATCCAGCAAGAAATTTGGTAAAATCTGGCATGATTTGATGGTCCTTGATATAAACTGAAAATAGGGTATTTTAGGGTAATTAAAATATGAGTTTTGGTCGATTTTGAATTCAAGGTAATTGGAGAGAGATTTCGGTGTTCTGATAAAAGAAGATTTTGTATTAATTAGCATTTGGGAGGTGTTCCCTGAAACAGTCTTGAATTTGGAGTTGATTTGAGGAATTTAGCCTTTTTGGGTTTCCAGATATTAGAAAAAGGACTGATTCGCGATACAATTTGGACTGATCTGTGAAAAAGGCTTAAATGATGAAATCTAGCTGCCAACTTTCTGGATTAAGGTATTGGCATACCCATGATCACAATCCAAGAATAATCTGGTCTGGATTAGGTCAAGATTTGGCTAAATCACAAATCTGAGTTCAGAGTATTTAGGGTAATTAGGATATTAATTAAATTCCTGTTTTCGAAGACAGAAAAGAATTGCAAGATCTAAGAGTTAGAGATGGAATTGAATCTTGCTTATAAAGACTTTTGTGTTCAGAGTGACTGATATATCACATCTGAGCAATCTGATCTTGATTTGGGTCTACAGGATAAATTTGGAAATTTTAGGGCTTGAGATAAATTAGGGTTGAACTGATCTTGCTACTACTATAGAGATACATGCATGCATGATTTTCATGAAAAGGAAATTTTCACCCCTAAACCCAGGGTGTTACAAACTGCCTAAAGTTCATACTTCTTCTCGGGTTTCTTTCAGAGGCAAGTTGGGTCTCAAAAATTCTTCCAAAATTGGTTCTTCTAAGGGCAAGTCTGCTCTAAATCACATGTTGCATCCTCCTCCCGTACCAATGTCTCTGCCATACCGGTATATCATTTTTCATATTGTGGGAGAGATGGACATCTTGTGGGCTTTTGTTTTAGGAAGACAAGAGACTTGCGTCGAGAGTTTGCCCATGATTCTTCCCACATGCGTCGTCAACCCCGTGACACGTATGTGCGAGAAATACCCATGAGGCCGAGATTTGTTGATAATTTTTTTGATTCCTTCTCAAGTAATATTTGTCATGATCATGGACATAGAGGTCTTGGTTTCACATATGGTCCACGACATGGTGATTTTGGTTCTCGCCATTCTCATGTTGGCCTTCCTCATTTTGATCGAGGTACTCACTCACGACAATTCATAAGGCCTAGCAATGGTTCTAGACACATTCGTGATTCTTCTTCGAGTCTTAAGTCTTCATATTTCTCTTCTTCACGAGTGTCCAAGCTTTCGATCCCTAAGTATGTTCTTGCCAGCTTACCGGGCTCCAAGACTTGGATGCCCAACTTATCTTCTCATGTGTAGGTGCGAGGGAGAGGGATGGAGAACAAATGGATCGTGGACTCCAGCTGTTCGTGCCATATGACTGGAGATGCAACATGGTTCTCCTCCCTCAACAGGCTCTCCGATGGTGGTTTCATAACCTTCAGAGATGACTCTAAGGGCAAAGTACTTGCAAAAGGTACAATTCGAGTCACTGACAACTTTCTTCTCAAAGATGTTGCTTTGGTTTCTTCTTTGAAATACAATCTTCTATCAGTTTCCTCCCTTTTGGATGATGATTTTGAGGTTCGGTTTAAGAAAGAGGGTTCTAAGGTTCTTGATTCTTCCGAGGAGTTGGTTTTTGGCATTGATCGGACGGGCAAAATTTTCACCGCAGATTTTTCTAATTCTTATTCTTTTGCCCCCCGATGTTTGGTTGCTTTCACTGGCGCTTTGGAGAGTTGGCTTTGGCATCGCCGCCTTGGACATATTGGTTTTGATCATTTGACTCGAGTTAGTGGCCTTGACATTGTGAGAGGTCTGCCTAAACTCAAACGAGTCACAGATAGCGTGTGTGCCCCATGTTGGCATGGCAAACAAGTTGCCACTCCACATCATCCCATCCTTGAGGTGAGGACTGAGGGACCAGGCGAATTGATTCATATGGACACTGTTGGTCCAGCCCGTGTCATGTCTGCTGGTGGAAAGTGGTATTGTTTGGTCATTGTTGAAGATTTCTCTCGCTACTCTTGGGTGTTCTTTATGGCTTCCAAAGATGAGGTGTTTGGGCTTTTCCGGGATTTTGCAAAAAAAGCTTCTTAATGGACTACCAGGTGCCATTCGAGCTATACGCACTGACAATGGCACTGAGTTCAAAAATTCACATTTCTCATATTTTTGTGCTGAGTTTGGTATTGAGCACCAGTTCTCCTCCTCATATGTCCCTCAACAAAATGGCGTTGTGGAGAGGAAGAACCGCACCTTGGTTGAGATGGCTAGAACAATGCTTGATGAGTATAGCACGCCTCGTAAGGATTGGGCTGAGGCGATGAACACGGCATGCTATATCTCAAATAGGGTGTTCTTGAGACCTGTTTTGAAGCACTCTCCATGTGAACTCCTTTTTTATCACAAGCCGAGTGTTTCATATTTTCATGTTTTTGGTTGCAAATGTTTCATTTTGAAAAGGGGTCTTTTGGAAAAATTTGAGTCTTGTAGGATCAAGGATGCCGACTAAAGGGGGTGAATAGGAGGCTTTTAAAATTTCTTTTCAATTAAGCAATTTAAAAGAATAATTGAGAGACCTAAATTATACAATGAGGCTTAAAAGTAATTTAATCAACTAGTTGCATTCAATCAAATGAACTATTCAATAAGACATGCAACAATGGTAAATATAGCAATTGTGTCAAGATGAATGTAAAGCAAATATGAAATACGCAATTTGACACAATATTTTTACCAAGGTCTCGGAGACTCGCCCAGTCTCCCCTACTCCTCGTTGAAGCGCTCACTCGGAGCCTCGCTTCTATATCCACGAATGATATCTCACTAGGGTTGCTCCTTCTCCACACCAGATAGGCGAGCACTATACCTTTCACAAGCTTTTGCCGACCTCTCCGACAAACTTCAATGGAGAGATCGCGACTCTCCTTCGACACCGTCTAGGCGAAGGCGATCGCCAAGAGTAACAAGCCGGATGCACTCAATTGAACAAATCTCATGCTAGAAACTCAATGATGCAAAAGAGATAATCAACACTCTAGCACTAGCAAGCTAATGGAGATGAAGTGCACTAAACACTCTTAGCCTCTCACAATTGCTTCTCCTCTAAATGCTCTCAAAGATTTGGCTCAAATCTTGGCTCTAAATGCAATAGATTAATGCTAAAGAGTTTGGCTAGCTTATACACAGGAATATCAGGTGTTTGAGCAGCCCCAAATGAAAGCAAACACGAGATATATATAGCCCTCAAAGAAAACTAGCCGTTTGCCACGAACAAGTGAAACTTTGTACAGGACGGACATTGTCTGGCCATGCCGGACACTGTCCGGCCAATACAACCAATTTCGACCGTTGCAAACTTACCGTTGGGGGATTTTTTTTGTAAAGGCTGGACAATGTCCGACCATGTCGGACAAAGTCCGGCCGTCTAGGACAAAAGCCCCCGGACGAATATATCTGTCTCTGTTTCATTTCTCGGCTCAGACAATTTGTACAGGCCGGACAATGTCCGGCCATTTCAGAAAAAGTCCGGCCTTCCCGGACAAAAGCCCCGAACGGATGCAAACGTCTCTCGTTTCATTATGCAAAAGGCTGAAAAAATTTGTACAGACCGGACAATGTCTGACCACTACACATTGACAGTAAAACAAATATAACTTTTGATCCAGAGATCCGATTGAGGTGAGTTTTGGCTTGTTGAAAAGATAACTCAGAGCACTACAATTTTTGCAACAGGAGCAAGACCTAAAAATGCCTAGATATTTCTATAATACTCAAAAACTTTCCTATTACCAAAATGTCCAACACAAAAATCATCTCAAATGCAATTTAGAGCATTTGCACATACGGATTTGTTGTTTTCTCGAGGATATCTCAGCTGACACTCAGCGAGGACCACAACCACACAAGTCTGATATCCGATCGAAATCAGGTGGTTGAGAGAGTTTGGTCGAGCGTACGCAAGCGAGACAAAGACTGGTACGACCAGCTCGAGCACCTATGACCACACCTAAACCCTAAACAGAAAGCCGCAAAACTAGTGACACGACCACGTATCAAGCACGAATACGATCAGAATGTGCAAATACATCCACAACTAGCTCTAGATAATAAACCAGAATAAATAGCTGGGGATCACGACTCAGTGCATTTTTCAAAACGTTTTCTCTAATTCACACAAACTACACTTAGATTCTCTAGCAATGCAAGAGCGATAAAGATACTAGTGCAAGATGATATCAATGCATTTGAGCTTCCGCACTAGATAGATTCAAGCTACTAGTTTCCGATCCCTCTTAATAGTACGGTCAAACTAGCAAAAATAAACATATCAATCCGGTCTGTCTCCAAACACCGAGACAGGTAAAATCCTAAGAAAACAATCCTTAATCTTGGATTTTATCTTTGGTAAAGTTCGACCTCGTGAAGCTCGACCACTTGACGCTTGTCCTCGCAAAGCTCGACCTCGCTAAGCTTGACCTCGCTCGAGATGATTCATATCAACTTCATCCACTTCACGCCCTTGCTTGCTTTTATCCTGCAATCAAACAGAGACTACAATACGTACACTCAATGCACAACATTAGTCTCATATATGAGTCGTCATTAATCACCACAAGAGAAATCACTCCACACAGGAATTAACTCAGCGATTTCTCTCTTCGGTGAAATGATGAAACAAATCTCAATAAGCGATAAATGAGTAAGATATGAATCCCACAATCATATAGAACCATATATGATACAAGAAATACGCACACGATCCATCACTAGTACAGAAAAGCTTTCTTCGATCGGTAAAAAACACACTTCTACTATCGGTTTTTGTACTGTTAGAAATAGACACGATAGAATAAAACAAGAACTATTCTAACGGTTCATTACTAATGAACCGTTAGAAAAAGTGATCTCTTCTAATGGTACTTTACTAAAGTACCGTTAGAAAAGAATCACTTTTTCTAACAGTATATTTGTAATGAATCATTAGAAAAAGTGATCTTTTCTATCAGTTATTTAGTAATGAACCGTTAGAAAAGATACCATTAGAAAAGAGTACCATTAGCAAAGAGTATCTTTTCTAACGGTGGTATCTTTTCTAACGGTTCATTACTAAAAGAACCAATAGAAAAGGTAACCATTAGAAAAAAAATTTTCTAACGGTTTCTTACTAAGAACCATTAGAAAAGAGTGCTCTTTTCTAACGGTTCTTAGTAAGAAACCGTTAGAAGACAACATTTTTGTAGCAGTTTATCGATCTAATCATTCACAAAACAAGGCACAAAACTGAAAAAAAAAAAAAAAAAAAAGTTCCTCTAGAGTCTCAACACATCATTTAAGGATATAAGAATACAAATATTTGAATTCATCCAACTTCAAGGTACAGTCTATTGATAAATTTTCACCTAGAAAACAAAGTCTGAAATCTATTGTTTGCACTTCCAAAGTCACAAAGCTTGACTTGATGAGTGAGAGGATCAACCTACTGGAGCTCAGATGGAGTGCATAGCTTTTGCTTGTGCTCGCTACTTGGACCTGTCTTATTATTGAATGGTTCTACAAAACTACAAGTGATGAAATGTGGTTAAACTGATATCAAAAAGAAAAAGGAGCTAAATTAAAAAAAAAAACAAAAGTCATAAGTAGGTGAGTTGAACCAAAATTGAACAAAAGTCGGGCCAAATAGCACACAGTCACGATGCAATTTCTCAAATTCCCATGGTGCCAACTCTTCAAGACACAAACCAATTGCAGAAAGCTACAACCTCATTGCCTTTGAATAGCCAAATACAACAAGGCAGTTTTTCAGTACATCCAAATGGGCAAGGTCACTTGGTAGTTTCTCAGGCAGCTGCAGATAACAATGCTCCCAGTGTTCAGAGCCAACCCTTAAAGTGCAAGGAGTTATCTATGCCCTGCTTCCATAAAGATTTGATGATAACTTTTTCATGTCATGCCTAACTAACTTTTGTTAGCCTCCATGTAACTCTGAATAATGTAATTAAACTACAGAAAATAGATGCAATGAATAATTAAGATCGATTAACCTAAAGAAAAAAATATATAATTGATTCTTGGACCATTTCTTACAGACCTGTTCAGAGCAACAAGTGGTACAATTAAAGTTGTAAGCAGTTTCAGTTCTAGGCGCCAAACAGGGAGATGGTTATCGCAAATCAAAGGAAGGTACAATATTCAAGAACAAGCATGACACTCCCATTGTAATAATCAATTCATCATCATGATTACAAATTTGTAATTAGCGATAGGAAGAGCATAATACCTTATTAAGGTGGAAAAACATCTCCCCAACTTCAACTGTAACATCGCTGGGAAGTCCTGTTGTGCAGAACCTAGGACATTCACAAGTGAAAGCGTAGTTAACAAACCACTTGGGTTTCAGGTACATAATTGTACTGAGCAGAATAGAAAAACATCTATACTTAGCTAATGACTTGCTTAATGCCACAAACATTCTTGTAAAATACTTCCAGCCTAATGCAAATTTCAAAGCAATTTTAAATCTTCATACTACCCAACAACAAAGGGATAATTTTCACAGTTAGATACAGGCTTATCATAATTTATCTACCTAATGCACAAAAGAACTTTGCTGCAGGCTATCAAGCAAAAAATATTTCATATTGGGATCCTAAAAATATTTTTATTGAAGAACACAAGATAAGCCAGTCATCCAATTAAGATAAAAGGTACATTTTCTTCTCATGTTTATGTCAGCATGCACAAAGTCCATACTGTTTTGTCTCTCTAATAATAGGCATCTTAGAATATATAAGAGTAATACAACTTGAACAATGTTGATGAGTTCTAGACTTGAAAAGTTTGACTTGTCCATTAAAAATTAAATTCAAACTTAATCGCGTTTAAATAATTTTGCGATGGTTACACCATGCTCCATTATGAGGAACAGTAACATCTCACTGCCAACTAATGTGATGTGGATCCATGAAAAGACCAAGGAATCCTCCGCAAACTAATTGCACAAGCAGTTAACTATAGCGAAAATCTTTTTTTAGCAAGAATAACTACACCCTACCATGCTCCAATGCCTGGAATGCATTTAGTATTACGTTAAATGTGTTACTAAAGTGGTTAATTAAGAGAAATCTACCCTGCTTCCATATTGATAAGAACTATGCAAAATTCAACAATAGGATATCACACTACTAAAAATTACAAGCCTAGTGAGCAAAAGAATGAGAATCGCTCATCAACAGACAACAAATGCTGGAGTATTACAATACAGTAAATTTCAAACTTTAGCAACAGCTCACAAATGTAGGATATTGCAATTATCATACTATCTGAAGTTCTTTCATACCCTTTTGGAAGTTCTACTTGAAATGTTCAATATTCCAACAAGCAGATTGTGTTCTTGAGCATGTAAAGAATAGCATCATTACTCTCATGAGAAACCAATAAACTAAACCAGCTCCGCTAACCCAGCGTTTGCAAATTGAAATTGCTCAAAGCTTACAGAATGGTGAAAACAAAGATAGGTTGATTCTAGAGAACACTCCAAGAACACAAAATACAGAAACGGAACAAGTGAAAGAATTGCATCAGGGAATGAGTAAGAACTATCGACTTCTGACACTTTGAAGCAGCAATACACCAATCCGCACCAAATTAGACAGAATCCCAAAAAACTGGAGCCTACCACCCATCTAACTAAATTGGCCAAGTCTTTCCTCATTCTTATCACAACTCAGCTAGCAAAAGAACAATAGAAACAATACAAGCATGACCAATTCTTTATCCAAACCAAGAAGCATACAAATATACATGGAAATCAAAACTAAAACACAAAACTAGAATGCGCACTTGTCGATTTTGTGAAAGATGCACTTAAGCCCACATGGAAAGAGGGTCAGTTGAGCAGAGAGGCTCATAAAACTGTTGTGAAGAAGGTTGCTGACAAAGTTACTGGTGCAGTTGAAGGCCCCTCAAACCAAGGAGAAGATTGATATTTATTTGTCCTACTCTAGAGAAAAACTCAACAAACTTGTACAGGTCACGTTGGCTTTCCTCACATAAATTGTTTTCTTCTTCTCGAACAAAGATACTATCTTTTTAAAGAGACCAGTGCCGCCGTCGCCGACGATGATGAGCTTGAAGCTGGGGTAATACACCGTCTGCTGATTCGACAAAGCCTACACCACATCAAAAAACAAAAGATCTAAAACAAATTAGATGAGAAGATCAAAACAAGACTAGAAAAAAAAGATGTGAAACAAATGAGATGAGTAGATTAAAGATTAAAGTTTGACCGAGCTCACCATTAGCTTGCGTTGGAGTCGAAATGGGATTGGAGAGGAGGTGGCACAGGCGCGAGAGGCGACGAAGCGCAGTGAGATCGGCGGCGGTGCGGATCTAGGCGGCGCAGATCTAGGAGGTGGCGGTGCACGCGGGGCAAAGGCGGGCGCGGATCTACATCGCGGGATTGGCGCAAGTGTAGGAGTGGATTTGGGGGGGCCTGCGTGAGCAAGAAGAGGAAACAGAGAGAGATTGTAGATCTGGGGTTGAAGGTTATTTATTAAATCACGCACATTCTTCTAACGGTTCCAAACAAAAAAAAACCGTTAAAAAAAATCATGTTGATTTTTCTAATGATTCTCACAATAAAACCGTTAGACCAAATATATTTTCTCTAACGGTTAATATATTTTGAACCGATAGAAAAAATCATGCCGGTTTTTCTAACGGTAATTTACTTCTAAACCGTTAGTAGAAATGTCTACAAATGTTTTTCTCCACTCTGCACTATATACACTAACGGTTTTTTTCTAAATCGCGAATAACCGTTAGAAGATAGGGGTTAGAAGACGTCATTTCCGTACTAGTGCATATTACTCAAGTCATGATATTAATCAATAGAGATGACTGAAATGATGAGCTCCCCCTCAATCATACACATAGATATCAAATCTAGAATAAGGAGTCATCAAACTTTTGCACAAACATTGATAACTAATCATCCTGAGCTCTCCCTCAACATGTGCATCGATGTCAAGACCTCAATAAGGAGCCATCAAATTTCAGGATTTATCTTATGACAAGTCGATTCTCACTTAGCACAAGATTGATGCAACCACCAAGCTCACCCTCTACATATGCATTAATATTAAACCCACAACTAAGGAAACATCCATTTCAGGGTTTATCGATCTTCAATTCATTTCACTTGTGCTAAATCAGGATTTATCTAAGTTGTCATTTAATCCTCAAAGCTGTCATTATCCAGATCAATATTAATCATTATGGATTTATCCAAATCATCATTAATCATCAAACCTGGATGTCTTAGATCGATCTAGATCTAACAATCTCCCATTTTTTGATGATTGATGACAACCAACTTTATAATTTCAATAAATCCAAAATAGATTCTTCAGCTCCCCCTCAATATATGCAATAGTATATCAGAACTGAACAACACATTTAATCATATGAGTTTAAGAGATATAAATGACAATTGAGTACAAGTTCAATCAAGTCATCTTCCAAAATATCAACTATCTTGATTTTCTCTATCTCATTTACCTCTCCCAAATATTAATATTAATGATATCAAATAATATCTCTCTCCAAATATCATTTATCAATCTCAAATAACTCCTCTCATCTCTCTCAGATATCAATATCAAATATATCAAATACCAAATGATATCTATCTCTCCCCCTTTGTCAATTAACTTAACTATCTCTAGTCTCTTCCAAACTCTCCTAAAATCTCTCCCCCTAAAGATTTCTCTAAAGCTTATCTCTAAAGCACTCTCTCTCAAACACTATCTCTCCCCCTTTGTCATCAAGCACAAAAAGGAAAGATTGAGAACTTAAATTTTGATAAGCAATATTTTTGGAGGCATGAAATTTTATATGAAATGGTTTTTATGCAAAAACATGATCTCAAGAAAGTTTGTTGCAAGTGATTTTGAAAAACACATTCAAAGGATGGAGAAGAAATCAAAACAATCAACATATAATGAATATATCGATGACATTTATATCGATCACATTTGATCCATTTCTAATCATTTAAAGTCTAGATGCATCTAATTGTTTGATGTGAAGACATCCACTAGATGTATATTTTCGATATCTTGATTGATCTCTATGTTTTCTCTTTATGCCACACAGTCTCTTATACAATGATGTCGTATATCAATATACACTAACCGAGAGTTTTGAATCAAATTATTCATCATCTTTACGACACTTTCAATATTTCATAAGAGTGGCATCTTTTCGAAAGAAATTTTATAATCCAATGTTTCATCCATAAAAATTTAAGCATAACAACCATCGGATATACTCTTTCGATCTATTTTGCAAGTCATAAGATCCGAATCCAAATAATCAAGAAATTCAAGATTTGTACTTTTGGATATCAAAGATCTATCTAGGATTGCATTTCAAGTACATAAGAATGCATTTAATTGCAATCATATGACATTCCTTAGGAAATAATGGAATCTAGCATATATGCAATCACTAAGTATGATGATGGATCAAAATGTGGTACAACAAAGCAAAACTATCAATCAAGGATCAATAGAGTTTAGAATTGACCACTTTTTCGTGTTCGTCCATGTCAAGATGTCCATATGTAGTCTTGAGAGTTGTAATAACTTCATCATCATGCATCTCGAGGCTCTTGAGCGATTTCTTCACATGCTTGAATTCACTCTTGAACATTTTGTTCTTGAGTTGCTTGTTTTATCGTGCACGGAAGTAACTTTGCTCTTGAATCATCTCTCTTTCCCTAAGTATCATCTTAAAACAAATTCTTGACAGAGGGATTCATTAGTATAATCAAAAGTCATGTCATCAATATGTATTTGACACACAAGAATATAATGTCTCGATTGAATGTTTGATGATAATTATGTCAACCTTCTCATTTTGAAAATCATTTGATATAAGAAAAGATCTCAAGATTTTAAACCAAGCTCAATTGGAAACAAGAATTTCAATCCTCAAATATTTCACTTCTTTTGGCATGAGACACTAAAGGAACATACAAATAAAGAATATGCCAAAATAAGGTTTGTCGAAACATGTTTAGGTCACAAGGTTGAGAGAAAACATATGACTCTTGAAATGTTCAAATTTTCAAAAGAAACTCAAAACTCAATTTCCTTTGAATATGCTCCAAATTCATGAAAATAATCTTTACTTGATATTGAAAAACACAATCAACAGATTTTAAAATATCAGCAAAAGAATCATGAAGAATTTGCAAAATATAAGGAAAAAGGAAGCAAGGATCTCACAAAACAGGGAGTAACAAGAAACAGCTGAAAAGTTAAACAACCATCCAGTTTGCACACAGGCCAGACAATGTCTGCCAGGGCCAGACAAAGTCTGGTTTGGGCAGACAGAGTCCGGCTCCGGGCGGACAGAGTCCGGACAGTTCAGTTAAAACTACTGAAACGTCTGAAATTTTCAATTTTGCAAGTTTTGCTTCAAAAATGAATCAAGTTCCATAATAGATTTAAATATCATGGCAGGAACTTAGATGAATAGCATTTGGAAGAAATTGATTTGAAAAAGATCTTGAATTTGATTCCTCAAAAGTGATTTGGGGTAAAATGGGTAAAACAAAAGTAATTTTCTCGAAAAACTTCAATTCTTGAAGAAACTCGGATTTTTCTGAAGTTTTGGACTTAGATGAGTTTGAAATACCATTTCAAACCAAGACATGAAAGAAAGTTTAGTCCAAATAGCCAAAATCACAAAAATGCACTTTTGGGTATTTTCGGGTCGATAGCCGTTTTCAGGCGACATAGGATATGTGATAATTTGAAAACCATAGGCCTTTTGAGAATAAGTTCAATACAAACTATCTTTGGGTGAGTGAGTTCTAAATGTTTCATGTAGAAAATTTTTATCAAATCTGAACCCATCTTGTTTTATGGAGATAAATCGTTTTGGGCCAAAACAAGATCCCGAAGACTTCAATTTTGTCGAAATTTTGCATTTTAGCTCGAAACTCTTTTGTTTCACTTTCAAAACCTTTGAAACCATATTTGAAATGTATTTATGAAGGTTTTGTTGTAATTTTAAATATTTTGAAAGTTTTGAGCTCCTTTTACCTTTTTGCTCGAAAATGACCATTTTTGCCAATAGCTTACACTATTTGATATATATGCACAATTAGGGTATATAAGGGTTCAATGACTTGGAAGTTGCTCCCCCTAAATGTGTCATCCACGTTTGGTCATGAAAAATGTGCAAGTGATGAAAATGATCTATTTGAAAATCAAGAGCTCAACAAGAATCCGAATGAACTCAAATTTCATGGAAAGTTTCATAGAGATAGAACACATCAACACAAGAACTTTCCATAAAGATCCAAGATTCAAATATTTTAGTCATTTGAAAGAGTTGAGAGATTAACATCCAAATAGACTAAAATTTTCTTAAACATGTTGGCTTCTTTATAATCATCAAAACATATGAAAACAAGTTCCAAAAATTCCAAAATAAATTTTGGAGATAGATAATGCAATGAGGAACAAGATTTCCTTTTATAGTGAAACCAAAATATGATCCAATAGTAAGACATGAAAAAGACAAATGTTGGTCAGATTTAAAGTTTCAGATTTCAGGTTTCAGAAATTCATTCTATACTTTTAAATGCACCTGAAAATCTATGCAAATGATAATTTTGAAATAAATTATCAAGAAAGACCAATCATAGAGGATAAAATGTCATATAGAAAATTTCTCCAAATACCCAACCAATAAAGAGATATGAAAATGACAAATCAGCCCAAAACCATGAGAAAACTGAATTTTGCAAGTTTCATATTTGATTTGCAAAAAGAGTCAATTTTGCTCAAATCAAATCTAATTGAGATGAAAATTTGCAGAGATGATTTTCAATGCATCAAATACATTTTCCAAAAAGAATTTTTCGATTAAGAGTTATGGCCAATTGATGTTTGTATTAAGCAAAGAGGTTGAATTTTGACAAATTTTTGCAAATTGAGTACAAATTTGATTTTCATGATATTTTTGACATGAAAGGGCTTACATGAGTTGTTCAAGTCATTTTGAGCCAAAGCTCACAAATAAAGATCATAGAAATGGTCAAACTCATGTTTTGCATATTTAGGGTATTTTGGGTTAAAGCAAGTTTTTGGGTGAATTTCAAATACCCATAACTTTCAATGAGAACTCTTTTGAGAAGGTTTTCAATTTCAAACTTCTTCGGGATAATAATATCTAAGTGTTTTGTAAAGCAAGTTTTTGTAAATTCCAAATAGATTTTGATTTGCGTTTGAAAATGATTTTGTTGAAAAACAAGATACCCGAAGATCATTTTGAGGCTAGTTTTTGATAAGAACAACTTTTTGACATTTTTTTCATTTAAAGCCTCTAAAAACCTTTTAAATACATTTTGAAGACCATTTTGATAAGAATTGATGATTTTGACCTTTTGGATGGAAAATTAACTTTTTGACCAAATGAGCTCAATTAAAACTTATAATTGTAATTTTGAAACATTTCACATATAGGGGTATGATGAGTAACGGAAGCATTCATAAATTATTACCCCTAAAGATGTAGCAACATAAGTTTCAAATTTTCATTCTTTTAAATAGTTGGCCATAAGGATTTAAAACAATCAAAGAATAAAAGGAGAAAAAACAATGCAAAAGATTTTATGAACCACATCAAAAAAATTTAAACCCTTTTTGGTACCCAAACCATACGAGGCCCTCTAGCCTTGTCGCATAAATCCTTTGGTACCCAAATAGCTCTGTCTCTAGGTTTTTGAGAATGGAAATTTATAGTTTTTGCAATTATACCCTTTTTAGAACAAGAAATCAAATAAGAGCCAAAAGAAACAACTCTACAAAGATTAGATGCGCACTCATACAAATGTTGCCCTTTTAAATGAGGTGAGGTACATGAGGGCTTTTTAAAAGAAATGGTATGAGTGTGGTGGATTATATGATTCCTCCTACTAGATGGGTGAGCGTGATTTAACTTTCCCTTTTTAAATGAATATTTATGTTCTAAAGGGGGTTTAACAAGCGTAGCACTACCCATATTACATCTAGTAAGATTTTTGCTCAATCTATTTACTTTAGTCTTTAGTTCATCATTTTCAATTTTACGTTCTTGAGATGATTCCATGTTAACACAAGACTTATGATAAGAACATGACGGCATCTCATCACTAGTAGATGAACTAGAAGGCATAGCACTAAAATCGCTAGATGAGCTAGGCATATCAAATGAGGAGCTCCTAGTACTAATACCATGGAATAACAATGAGTCACTAGAAGAATCATGGTATGAGATACTAGTATCATCCGTACAAGCATGTGAATCAATAATTAAATCATTAGATAAGTTTTCACATGAAGTACTAGTGTCCACAAGATTAGCATTTGAATCTAACCATGATCAACAATTGAATTATTGCTAGTATGTGGAGTAGAAGTGTGTGACTCTAAAGATGGATCAATAGAGGAGTCACAAGCAACTCTAACATCTAATATCCATAATTTCATTGTTAGAGAGGTTAGAGTTTGATACCATCAAGTCGCATGCCGTAGGGCATAAAGAATTGTCTTGAGATGAAGACTTTGACTTCGACGCTTTCTTTCTAGCTTTCCTTGAGCTCTTCTTGCAAGGTTTAGCCTTGGTATTGCTTAGGCAAACCTCATCGTTTACGTCCTTGAGCTCGCTCGAAAGCTCCCAATCCTCCGCATTGAAATTGTCATCCTTGATATGCTCGGAGGTGGAACACATGTCCTTTTCTTTGGACATTGCCTCATTTGACATAAGCATGTCAATCAGCTCTCTCGGTGAAGTGTTGGAAAGATCACCATTCGCAAGAGTAGTAGTGAAGTCATTATAGTGATCCTCCGGCAACACCTGGAGTAATTTCCTGCAAATGTCTAGATCGGAAATATTAGCACCAAGGGCTTTGAGCTCATTTGTGATGTTGATCAAGCGATCATATGTGGTGGAGAGTGTATCATGCTCCAACATCACAAATGCCTCATAGTCCCGCAATAATAAGCGCATCTTAGCATGTGCAAAGCAATATGTGCCCACAAATAAGGACTCAAGAGTGATCCAAACATCGTGAGCGGTCGAACACTCACTCACTAGTTCGAGCACGTCATGGCTAAGTGATTCAATAAGCACATCTTTAGCTTTTGTGTTCAAGAGATGAATTTGCTTATCCAAAGATGACGAATTTGTTATACCCTTTTGCACTAACCTAAATTATACAATGAGGCTTAAAAGCAATTTAATCAACTAGTTGCATTCAATCAAATGAACTATTCAATAAGACATGCAACAATGGTAAATATAGCAATTGTGTCAAGATGAATGTAAAGCAAATATGAAATACGCAATTTGACACAATATTTTTACCGAGGTCTCAGAGACTCGCCCGGTCTCCCCTACTCCTCGTTGAAGCGCTCACTCGGAGCCTCGCTTCTATATCCACAGAGGATATCTCACTAGAGTTGCTCCTTCTCCACACCGGATAGGTGAGCACCACACCTTTCACAAGCTTTTGTCGGCCTCTCCGACAAACTTCAATGGAGAGATCGCGGCTCTCCTCCGACACTATCTAGGCGAAGGTGATCGCCAAGAGTAACAAGCCGGATGCACTCACTTGAACAAATCTCGTGCTAGAAGCTCAATGATGCAAAAGAGATGATCAACACTCTAGAACTAGCAAGCTAATGGAGATGAAGTGCACTAAACACTCTTAGCCTCTCACAATTGCTTCTCCTCTAAATGCTCTCAAAGATTTGGCTCAAATCTTGGCTCTAAATGCAATAGATTAATTCTAAAGAGTTTGGCTAGCTTATACACAGGAATATTAGGTGTTTGAGTAGCCCCAAATGAAAGCAAACACGAGATATATATAGCCCTCAAAGAAAACTAGCCGTTTACCACGAACAGGCAAAATTTTGTACAGGCCGGACACTGTCCGGTCAATACAACCAATTTCGACCGTTGCAAACTTACCGTTGGGGGATTTTTTTGTAAAGGCCAGACAATGTCTGGCCATGCCAGACAAAGTCCGGCCCGTCCCGAACAAAAGCCCCCCGGACGAATATATCTGTCTCTATTTCATTTCTCGGCTCAAACAATTTGTACAGGCCGTACAATGTCTGGCCATTTCGGACAAAGCCCAGCTTTCCCAGACAAAAGCCCGGACGGAAGCAAACGTCTCTAGTTTCATTATGCAAAAGGCTGAAAGAAGTTGTACAGGCCGGACAATGTCCGGCTATTTCCGGATAAAGTCCGACCACTGCACATTGACAGTAAAACAAGCATAACTTTTGATCCAGAGGTCTGATTGAGGTGATTTTTGGCTTGTTGGAAAGATAACTCGGAGCACTACAATTTTGTCAACAAGAAGAAAGACCAAAAAATGACTAGATATTTCTATAATACTCAAAAACTTTCCTGTTGCCAAAATGTCCAACACAAAAATCATCTCAAATGCAATTTAGGATATTTGCACATACGGATTTGTTGTTTTCTCGTAGATATCTCAGCTGACACTCAGCGACGACTAAGACCACACAAGTCTGATATCCGATCAAAAATAGGTGGTCGAGAGAGTTTGGTCGAGCGTACGCAAGCGAGCCGAAGACTGGTACGACCAGCTCAAGCTCCTACAACCACACCCAAACCCTAAACAGAAAGCCGCAAAACTAGCGACACGACCACGTATCAAGCACGGATACGATCAGAATGTGCAAATTCATCCACAACTAGTTCTAGATAATAAACCAGAATAAATAGCTGGCGATCACGACTAAGTGCAGTTTTCAAAACATTTTCTCTAATTCACACAAACTACACTTAGATTCTCTAGCAATGCAAGAGCGATAAGCATACTAGTGCAAGATGATAGGAATGCATTTGAGCTTCCGCACTAGATAGATTCAAGCTACTAGTTTCCGACCCCTCTTAATAGTACGGTCAAACTAGCAAAAAGAAACCTATCAATCTGGTCTGTCTTCAAACACCGAGACCGGTAAAATCCTAAGAAAACAATCCTTAATCTTGGATTTTACCTTTGGTGAAGTTCGACCTCGTGAAGCTCGACCACTTGACGCTTGTCCTCGCAAAGCTTGACCTCGCTAAGTTTGACCTCGCTCGAGATGATTCATATCGACTTCATCCACTTCACGCCCTTGCTTGCTTTTATCCTGCAATCAAACCAAGACTAAAATACGTACACTCAATGCACAACATTAGTCTCATATATGAGTCGTCATTAATCACTACAAGAGAAATCACTCCACACAGGAGTTAACTCAACGATTTCTCTCTTCGGTGAAATGATGCAACAAATTGCAATAAGCGATAAATGAGTAAGATATGAATCCCACAATCATATAGAACCATATATGATACAAGAAATACGTACACGATCCATATTACTCAAGTCATGATATTAATCAATAGAGATGACTGAAATGATGAGCTCCCCCTCAATCATACACATAGATATCAAATCTAGAATAAGGAGTCATCAAACTTTTGCACAAACATAGATAACTAATCATCCTGAGCTCTCCCTCAACATGTGCATCAATGTCAAAACCTCAATAAGGAGCCATCAAACTTCAGGATTTATCTTATGACAAATCGATTCTCACTTAGCACAAGATTGATGCAACCACCGAGCTCACCCTCTACATATGCATCAATATTAAACCCACAACTAAGGAAACATCCATTTCAGGGTTTATCGATCCTCAATTCATTTTACTTGTGCTAAATCAGGATTTATCTAAGTTGTCATTTAATCCTCAAAGCTGTCATTATCCAGATTAATATTAATCATTATGAATTTATCCAAATCGTCATTAATCATCAAAACCTAGATGTCTTAGATCAATCTAGATCCAACAAGTCTCACACTTCTGATGGCATTTTTCTTGACTATCCTGCTGCTTCCAAGGGATTTCGAGTGCTCCATGTTGCTACTAGTACAATTGTAGAATCCTGTGATGTTACTTTTAATTTGATGAGACTAGCCCTAGTGCTAGATCAGACATTTCAAGTCCCACAGGTACATCTAACAACATATTTTTGGGGGATGACAATGACTATGAGAGTATCTATCCAGAGCTTCCTCCTCCACTTCTCCAGCCAGGCGAGCCAGCATCCCCTCCTTTACCCATTGGATTTGCTCCTTCCACTCCTGAGCTTGAGGTGACTTCACCTATTGTCGTTGATCCAAGTCCTTCAGTTCCACAACACATCATTCAGAGGCATCCCCTGGAACAAATGATTGGGGACATACATGAGAGGACTACATGATCACGGTTTGCTGCTTCTCGCTCTCATGTCACATTTTCTGCATTTGTTGCCTCTTTTGAACCCCATGATGTCACCCATGCACTCACAAACACGAGTTGGATTAATGCCATGCATGAGGAGTTGCATAATTTTGAGCGCAACAAAGTTTGGATGCTTTTTGAACCCCCGGTTAGTCATAATGTCATTGGGACCAAGTGGGTGTTCAAAAATAAGCAAGATGAGCACGGCTATGTGGTCCATAACAAGGCTCGCTTAGTCGCTCAAGGTTTTCTCAAGTTGAGGGTCTTGATTTTGATTAAACTTTTGTTCCGATTGCTAGACTTGAGTCGATTAGCATTTTATTGGCATTTGCTGTTTCTAAACATCTTAAACTTTTTTCAAATGGATGTCAAAAGTGCATTTTTAAATGGTTTTATCAATGAAGAAGTCTATGTAAAGCAACCACCTGGCTTTGAAAATCTAGACTTTCCAAATCATGTTTTCAAACTTTCAAAGGCTTTACACGGTCTCAAGCAAGCTCCCTGTGCTTGGTATGATCGTTTGAAGTCATTTTTGTTGGAAAAAGGATTTCAAATGGGCAAAATTGATAAAACCCTTTTCATCCTCAGGCATGGTAATGATTTTATTCTCGTACAAGTTTATGTGGATGATATCATTTTTTGGGGTTCATCTCACTCTCTTGTTTCTAGTTTTTCTGAGATTATGAGTAGGGAGTTTGAGATGAGCATGATGGGCGAGCTTAACTACTTCCTTGGGCTTCAAATCAAGCAAACGAAGCAAGGAACTTTTGTGCACTAGGCGAAGTACACTCGGGACCTCCTCAAGCACTTCAAAATGGAGGATTGCAAGCCAATTGCAACCCCAATGGGTACAACGGCTGTGCTTGATCCTGATTTAGATGGAGAGCCCGTAGATGATCGAGAGTACCGGAGCATGATCGGCTCCCTTCTCTATCTTACAGCTTCACGCCCGAACATTCAGTTTGTCGTGTGCTTGTGTGCACGTTTTTAGGCATCCCCTCGTGCACCTCACCACCAAGTAGTAAAGAGGATCTTCAGGTACCTGCATCACACTCTAGACTTTGGTCTTTGGTATTGATGTTCCTCTACACTAGATGTTAGGGATTTCTCTTATTCTGATTTTGCTGGGTGCCGGGTTGATAGGAAAAGTACTTCAAGCACTTGTCACTTCCTAGGCATTTCTCTTGTCTCATGGTTATCTAAGAAGCAAAATTGTGTAGCTCAGTCCACAGCAGAGGCTGAATATATAGTAGCTAGTAGTTGTTGTGCACATTCACTTTGGATGATCTGTACTCTGCATGATTATGGTCTAAAAATTGAGAATGTACCTCTATTTTGTGATAACACTAGTGCCATAAATATTGCTAAAAATCCTGTCCAACACAGTCGCACTAAACACATAGATGTGAGGTATCATTTCCTTAGAGATCATGTAGAGAAGGGTGACATTGCATTACACTTTGTCGATTCTGAACACCAGTTAGCTGATATCTTTATTAAACCTCTTGATGCTTCTAGATTCGCTTACCTTAGATATGAACTTCGCATCATTCATCCATTTGGGTTGAGTTGAGGGGGAGGTTGTTGCATGTATACATTTCTGCATTTGTACAATTCCTGCATTTGCATGTTTCCCAATTCTGCAATTTTCTGAATTTTTGAGTAGTTTTGCTATATATGCCTATTAGATTGTGATTTGAGTGTTCGATATGCCACTTTTATGCATAGTTATCATTTCTAAGATTGCTTGATAGTTTAGGAATGTTTTGAGCTTCACATACTTGTTATTTATCTCTTCTAGCTAAATTATAGCAATAAGGGGCATTTGTGCGATAATTTCTAGAAATATGCATTTTCTTGTTTCAATCAAGGTGAAACTTCTCTTTGCACATGCCTTGCACCATGTAATTGAAATATGCAACTTTTGTTTTGATTCCTGTGCTCTCATGTTGTCTTGTGCTCTCTAGTCCAATTTTGAGCCCTTGAGTTAGTTGATTAAACCGGGCACCTGGACCGCAAATCTGCGTGCTCGTGTCGATGAAAGCTACTCATGTTTGGAAAGCTCAAAAATAGTCTTTTTTAGCAAATAAGTGGTCTCAACCACATACAAACTCAATAAGCGGCATCGAATCCGCAATGAGCTGAAATAATCGCTCAAATGTGCATTTTAATCAAATTGAGTCAAAGATTTTGGTTCAACTTTGAACTTGGAGCATATGACACATGTTTGCATTGATTCTTAGCGTAAGTAATGCATTTCTCTCTCAACATGGTCTTTGTATGTGTCTTTGTGGAAAATTAGCAATTTTGAACCTCAAAGTGTGCATTTCCCATGTGATTTCTTGGATTGCCCCGATTTTGCTTATTCTAGCTATTTTGTGATTTTTGCAAGAATGTTTTAGTTCATTTCACTCATCTACTATCTTTCTATCTCTAGTCATGGTCACCTTGCATGGATTTAAGTGTATTTACGCTTCATTTCATGGTTTAAGGGCATATTTTACAAAATTGTTGTTTTTCATTTTCACCACAGCAACTTTCAAAAATCCAAAAACAATGCTTGGTACCCTTTTCAAACTTCATGCTTAATCTAATGAGGAGGGCACGCTTCCTTGATGATTAATTTGACAAAGGAGGAGAAAAAGAATGCATTTTTGTTGAGGGGGAGTTTTGCTTGTATCTATTTATTTCCTCACTCTTGTGTATTTTCTTCATGGTCATGTGTATTTATCGTTCTTCACTATTTTGGACCATGTTTTTGAGCTTCATTTTCTATATTCAAAATTCAAATTAATTAAATTCAAAAATTATCAAATCACTCATCAAGGGGGAGATTGTAAACCCCATGTGATTGTCTAATCTTAAGTGATGTATGCTTTGACAATGTTTTGAATTTTTTGTGTTCGTTTATGTTGTCATTATGTGTGAACAGTACTATGTGATGGGTTTGTTTGGTTTTGGTGCATGTTGCAGGTATACCAAAGTTATAGTACGCTTGCGGCAAGGATGGGCCATCGGAGTGTGCTCAGAGAGGAGCCGGAGACTTGACTGGTCCGAGAGATGCCGGAGATACTAGATACTTGCGGGAACGCTCTACATGACTAATCCAACACCCGGATATGGCGTTGCACCAAGATTGTTGAAGTAGCTCGAGCCAGTCGAAGTGTGGAGGTTGCCAGTCGGGGTCCGGAACGGGAGAGACTTCTCGGCATGTGGCGAGCTATTCAACATCAAGGTGGATATATGATGGCATTATGGCGAGCACAAGTGGTGCTCATGATGCCCGAGGAATCACCAAGATAGTCTATTGACTCCGTGTAGAAGTTTAAGCAAAAGTTTATGTTTACAAGCTAATTCTACACTGATCTAGACCTGTTCTTAGAAAGGTATTAACAGCAAAGTTGTAGAGCTAGAATTTAGCTTTCCAACGGATACAAGAACATCAAAATCAAGTTCAGATGATGGAGTTATGACTGTTTTAGTGTCCACTATTCAGAAAATGCTGTAATTCTGAAATTGTAAATCCGAAAATTGTAAAAATGATTGTTGAGAGTTGGGCCGAATTGGGCTTCGGGCCCAACCTCCACCAGCTATTAGTTTAGTCCCACATTGGTTGTGGAAACTACTCAAAGTGGTGAATAGCTCTAGAACTTGCCCCTTTGAGAGAGAGTTTTTGGCTATTGTGTTTAGCCTTTGAAACTTTTCTATTCTTGATCCTTTTCTTGGTTCTTGAATATTTTTAAGTTGTTAAATCTTCTCTCTCTTTCTTGCTTGTTTAAATACTCGCAATTTGAATACTCGCAATTGTTTGTTTAAATATTCGCAATTTAAATACTCGCAATTTAAATACTCGTAATTGATTGTTTAAATACTTGCAATTGATTGTTTCTTGTTTTCTTTTTATTTCTCCTTTTTCCCTTTTTTTGTTATGGAGATTTTTGAATATCAAGAGAGGTGATGCTATGATTGGGGATAGCTATATTTGAGATATCCGAACACCCCTAGCATCATTATACCCTCTCTTGTTTCTTGTGCTTGCCTCTTAAGATTTATTTTGAAAAACGATTCACCCCCCCTCTCGGTTCGCCATCTTGGTCTTTCAAACCTCCAATCCCAATTTTTGGATAAAGTTGAGCAGGCGCGGGACAATTTGGCCTCTACTAGCCAAGTAGCTGAACTCGAGGACCTCCCTGAAAGGTACCATGAGAAGTTTTTGGAGGAAAGTAAAGAATCTTCTGTTGCATCTAGGCCCTTTTTGGGTTGATTTTGATTATTGATGACATTAAGTGTCATGGACTAATCGTGTCTTTGAGCTATTTGTATGCGGTGTTATTTCTGTAGAGTTTGCAAGTCGCAAGCACAAGGTCAAGCGCAAGGTCACAGTGTCGCTCGAGGTCACAGTCCGAGGACACGAGCCAAAGCCGCAAGTGCAATATCGCCAAGAACGAAGCTGCAAAGACCTAAGGTAAGTGCTTGTTTATTGTACCGGTCTTGGAATTTGGAGTTTGACCGGTTTTATAAGAAATTCTTTTTTAGTTTAACCATACTATTAAGAGAGGTTGCAAAATCTCTTTTAGTTCTGGCAAAAACTGAAAAACTCTTAGGTTATATGTTGCATTCGCATTCATTCACAATCTTGGTAAATAATCTCAAAGAGGAACTGAAACTGGTCTTTTGAGTATTGTTCATTTCGACCAGACACTGTCCATTCGACCAGTGACACTGTTCATTCAACCAGAGGTCACATGAACACTATTCATTTGACCAGACACTATTCATTCGTTCAGGCACTATTCATTCGACCAGTAACACTGTTCATTCGACCAGAGGTTCCAACGGCTATTTACTAGCTATTAGAGGTTGAAGCTGGCTATTAGCTGGCCTGATTTCTTTCCTTATCAACCACAACGGTTAGCTGAAAGGTTGAGCTATAAATAGAGGTGGTTTGAGTAGTATTCTCACACATTCAAAAACATATTTCAAGCTACATTCTCATACACATTTTTTAGCAGTCTCTGTACACACCTTTAAGAATTTTTTTCTATACATTTTGAGTAGATTTTTTGCTACTGTTTTTGAGCAGTTTTTAAAACACTTTTGAGCAGATTTTTGCTACTGTTTTTGAGCAGTTTTTTTAACACACTTTTGAGCAGATTTTCTCTACTATTTTTGAGCTGTTTTAAAACACTTTTTAACAGTTTTTGATCAGATTTTTAAGCAGTTTCTGTTCACATTTTCGAGCAATTTTTAAACAGTTTTTGAACAGATTTCTCTACTATTTTTTGATCAGTTTTACAAACACTTTTGAGTAGTGTTTGATAAGATTTTTGAGAAGCTTCTGTTCACATTTTTTATCAGTTTTATAAATATTTTTTGGGCAGATTTTTTATCAGTGTTTATAAACAATTTTTGAGCTATTTTTCTAAAGAACCAAGAGATATATTTTTTTTTATATACACTTGAGCCCAAGTACTAAAATCTTGATCTTTTGATCAAGTATCATTCATTGTGATTGAGAGAGATCTTCTAAGAGCATTCATTTGCATCATTTGCATCCTTAGAAATTTTTCGGTATTTGTTGGGGGTCAAGAGAAGATCTTGCAACTTATTACTCTTGGTAAACGCCCTCACCTAGACAGTTTGGAGGCGTGGCCGTTGACCTCTCCATTAACGGAGGTTGTCAGAGAGGCTCGGCATATTTTGTTAAAGGCGTCGGTGCTCACCTATCCGGAGTGGAGAAGGAGCAACCTTAGTGAAAAATATCCTTCGTGGATATTGAAGCAAGACTCATTCATTTGAGTGCTTCAACGAGGAGTAGGGGAGACCGAGCGAGTCTCCGAGACCTCGGGATAAATCACTGTGTTTGTTTTTCGTACTCTTTCTTAGTGCAAAATATTATTAAATTGTTTCAGTTTATTTGCTCTTTGTCTTTTCCTTGCAAAAACTATTGTTAGTCGAAAAGTTTTAAAGCCTCCTATTCACCCCACCTCTAGTCGGCATCCTCAATCCTACATCTTCACCTTAACACTTCATGTGTTTCTTCGAGGATTTTCTGAAAACACTTCTCCTTTTGTTCTATTCAAAACACTGCTCGTAGCGCGGCCACATTTGGCCTGCTGGTGGTGCGATAAGTTAAAGCAATAAATATCTTGTTTTAAGCTCAATCCCTTATGAACTTGAATAATAATTTCTGTTGTTGCAGGGAAAACTCTGCTTTACTAGAGGAGGTCGCCAATGAGCGCAACAGCAAGGAGGTTCTGATCATTGAGCATTCCTCTTTGGAGAAAGAATTGGCTAAAGCCTAGAAGGTAGGCAGTGAAAGGCTTGCCGAAACTCTGGTGTTTGAGGCCAAACTAAAGGACGCTAAGGAGAGAGCTGCAACCTTGGAGTAGAAAGCAATGCTATCTGACTCCCTCCAAGGAAAAGTTGAGCGCCTTCAAATGGTTTGCAACCAACTGCAGACCAGGGTTAATGGTAAGTTCGTTCTAGCAGAAAATTTCATTGCCTTTATGAACTTTATGAATTTTATGAACTCAATTGAGTTCGTTTCTTCCTCTGCTCAGAGCAGCAAGCTGGTTGAAGAGAAAAATCACTTCGAACATAAGCTTATTGAGTGTGGAAATGATCTTGATAAACTTCAAAATATCATCAGCCGTTACCAAGTGGCCACAGAGAAGGCCAAAGAGATCGCCATGCTCACCCTTAATGAAAAGGGGGCCTTGGAAGAAATCATCAAGAACTGCAGTCTCATGGAAAAAGATACCTTCGCAAAGTTGCGAGAGGTCACAGACTCACTAAAGGTGGACGTTATCGATCCTAAGAAGGATGATTCTTCCCTTGGTGAGTCCTGCAAGTTGGTCATGACTCAAGTTAATCCTCTGGTCGCGAGTATCCCTGAAATTGAGAGGAGGCACAAAGAGGTACTGAAGAGCGATGTCGCAACTATAGTCTCTGCCATCCTCTGCAAACTTAGGCTTCGCCACGGTCCAAATTTAGATCTTAATCCACTGGTGGAAGATGCGACCTTCAACAGCCAAGAACAATTAAGCGCGATCATGGCCAAGGTCAGGCCTTTGATAGAGAAACTACTGCGCGACTGTCAACGATTTAGACAATATCCCAAGCCGAACTTACACGAATTTGATTTGTTTAGTAGGGAGACAATATCTATCAATCACCAAAGAGAATCACCGTAAATATAAACACATAGACACAATGTTTATACAGGTTCGGGCCCTCATAGTCTGAGTAATAGCCCTACTCTTGTTTGGTTGTCACTATCAGAATGATGGATAACAAACTGAGAATTGGAGAGTCAATAATCTCTATATCACTAGAGAGAATCTCTTCTTCTCCTCATTTGATCCTCCTCTTTGTTTTACTCTCCGCCCTTATAGTTTGCCAAAGGGCATCAGTTGCCTCAACAAAGAGTCACTCAGCAGTTGCCAGTGGTTGCTATACTCCAGTTATGATGCATGGTTATGGATAACTGCACATCCATCCTCATCTTGTCAATGGTTATCTTGTTGGTAAAGAAAGCATCATATTATCCTAGGAAAATTCAGAACATAAGAGTTAGAGGGCAGTTATGGTCAATCAAGCATGACAACATAACCACATAACCCTTAGTCTGTGGTTGGCAAGATAGGTCTCGACCAAACCTTCATTGCTTGATTCAAAGGCATTTCTAGGCTAATATAATTCTCTTATTGGATGGTCGGGTACTGTCTACGACCATGTGTTGGGGAGTACCCTATCTCTACTACCAGGGTGCCCGCGGGTAGATATCTCCGCGATCGTAGTGATCGCAGGTAGTGTAACATGTGAGACCACAGACTCTGCGACAGCAAACATTGCGACTACAGAAATCCGTGACCTCGATCACGAGATAATCATCCGTGATGGGCCTATATGTCCAACTAACAAGTTAGGTCGGGTTATGTCTAGAATATCTTGGACTTTTCCATGATCTCTTTCTCCATAATCTTCTATGACTATGGATAGGCATAAGCAGATAACTCGGGTCTCTCTTTGTGGTTCATCTATGACCACAAAAAGACATAAGCCAACAACTCGGGTAATAATCTCCGTAGATTGATCCCTTTGGATAGTTAAAAAGCCATGTTGATCTGGGAGGATCTTCAAGTCTTGATCGCATACGGCTTTGCGACCAAGTCCTGATCACATACGGCTTCGCGACCTTAACCGTGTTCGGAAAGGTTTCGCCACCATGGATTAGTTCGCGACCATGAAAAGGAATTCATTCCCTGTTCGGAATTGTAATCCGATCCGAATATATATAACTAAGCTTATCTGCTTAGCATTAGTTAGTTATATGAGTCTAATACATTTCGGTTACTGAGTCTGATACGTACTCATACGATTGGACTATACATACCTTGTAATAGGTCTAGTTTAGATCATCGACTACAATCGAAGAGTCATAGAGCTTATTTAAATCTTAGACACTTATAGTTCATCGACGTAGACAAGTCTGTCTAACGTTCGACTTGTAAAGCCCTCTTTGAAATAAAGAGTTGTGCAATTACTTGAACTATATTTTTCGATCAACCTTTGGGCTTCGGTATTTCCAAGTAAGAGCCCGTTATTCCGCATATTAGAATCTAGGTGAGCCTAGTGCAAAAACCAAGGCTAAGTCTCAAACGGATCAAGTTGGTATCAGAGAAACTTTCCTATCTTGTGGATGGTGAAGACTCGCCAGGGTTACAAAACTTCTGGTGAAACTCCAGGCGATCAATCGACGGTTCCTATAGCTGCGTCTCTGATAATGTCTGACGATACCTCCGTTCAAGCTAACCTCGCTGAACAAGTGGCTAAGCTCTCCACCGACATGGAAACCGTGCTTGCTTGGATTAAGCAGCAGGCCATGATTCTACCTCCTGAAGTAGGGAAGGTTATGGGTGTGAAGACTGGTGAAGACTTGCGCAGCGCAGACGAAGATGAAGACAAAGGCGACCATAAGACCGATGACCTCGCCAACACCTCCTTAGTTGTCGGATCTTTTAAGGTCGATGCTAAGATTGATATACCCATATATGATGGGGAGATCGATGCCGAGAAGTTAGATTCATGGCTCGATTAGCTTGAGACCTACTTTGACCTGAAAGGGTTTAGTAGCGCTCAAAAGATCAAATTTGCACCTTTGAAGATGAAGGACCACGCCAAGACATGGTGGAAGGCCCTTGTCACCAGTGGTGAAGCTGACGACCTTGCGTGGGGGTCAATTCAAATGACTTCTGCGACAAGAATTCTATCCGATGGGTTACCTTGAGGAGAGATGGGAACGTTGGCACAGATTGTACCAACGGCGCGACCAGACCGTCCAAGATTATATGACGGAGTTTCGGCGACAAACAATGGTCATCGGCATCTCACTATTGATGTGACACTGGGTGCCCGATCTTCTGAAAGGTACGTGATAGATCGATTGGTGGAGCTTTGACGTAGAACGATCCGGCTTCAAATCAGGCACGATCTGAACCCCGCAATCGCAACACCACTACTCCGTTGGTTATCAATCTCGCGTGAGCGTGATTGACCTCGCCAAGAAGGCTTATCCCTGCTGCGAATCGAGAACACAAGCAAGAACACGGAAGAAAGCAAACTGAATTGCAAATACGAATGATTAATCTCACAAGTTGGGGTCTCACAAACCGATCAAGCGGCGAAACTGTTCGAAGACAGAATAATCTAAGCAAAAACCCAATCCTAACTCGGATGACGGCTACTGAATATAAGGTGTTAGGGTCGGCCAAGGAACCCTGGACGCGCCCTAATGGGCTCCAACGAGGTACATGGGCCAACGGCCCAAAGACGGTGGCGCAGCACCCTGACAGATTCTGGATGCTGACTTGTTTTGACGATTCCCATTGGCTCCGGTAGAATTTTGACGTGAGACCAGTTCCATTGGAAAGCTTATCTCCTTAGCTTTCCAACGGTATATAAAACGTTGAAAACCAAGTCCGTATGCGTCCTGGGAGATGATTTTAGTGCAGACTGCTCCTGGATTCCGAGGTGGACTCGAACTTCGAATTGGTGACGGGATGGGCTTCAACTCCAACTCAAATTCGACGTGGTTGTTGGCCTCCTTTGCTTCCTTGCGGATGGGCTTCACCTCCAACTTGAATTCGACGTGGTTGTTGGTCTCCTTTGCTTCCTTGCTGGTCTCCATGCCTGCGGTGATCCTCTCCATGATTCCTAAGTATAATAGCATCATTAAATAGCAATTCATCCTCGAAAATACAATGCGATTCACTTAGGAGCGAGTTCACCTGTTGATGAAGTAGTCGTGCTCGAGCTCTTGTTATGGGACCTTCAAGGGCCGGTTCAATGCGCGTATCTGAAGGTATGATGTCCTCATCAACTATTCAATCCTCAGGTATTTCGGAAATACACATCTAGACTTCAGAAAATGATCAGTACTGAGCTAAGTCTGTTCGGTGTCCAAGACATCGCGACCGCAAGCACAACTGCTATGGCGATTGATACGAAGAACAAATCCCGCAGCGACAAAGGCACGAAGGACAGTGCAACCTTGACAAAAAAAACTGAGTCCGAAGAAAAATGCTTCTCAAAACTTTTTGCAATCATTGTCAAGTCACGGGACATACCAAGGACAAATGCTACAAGCTTCATTATGAACTTCGACCAAAGAAAAACGGATCAGGGAAAAGAACAGCCACAGCTACTGCGACTTCACCCGACGAAGAAATTGTCCGAGTGAATTCAGTTAATGAGGCCGATACGACCTTGTCTTTGATGGCAATACCGAAGGAGAAGGGTTCGAACCCACCAAACGACCATCACCCAACGGAGGACTTGTTCACCATCAACATCCAGGTGAAGCACGAAGTGATCGCAGCGATATTCGATCCCGGAAGTCAGAAAAATCTGGTCTCCGCTGGACTGGTTCAGCGACTTGAAGACAACCACAGACCCGCGACCATATCCACTTGGTTGGTTTACATCCAACGTGAACCAATAGATTACGAGTCAGTGTGTGTGTTTGCGATCTCTGCACGATTTATCGATGAGGTGCAATGCAATGTTGTCCCTATCGATATCTGTCAGGTGATCTTTGGGAGTCCGTATCTATATCATCGAGACGCTCACTTCCACCGGCGAGCGCAAGAGTATGACCTCACCAAAGACAGAGTTAAGTTCGTGATCAGTAGAGACATCCACGTCAATACTTCGAATTTGATTACCGCAAATCAAGCCAAACAAATTGTTAATGCATGTCACAAGTATGTGCTTGTCATGATTCGACCCATTGGTCAAGGTGAGGGTACTCGACCAGCATTGTCATTGGTGTGTCAAGAGGATCCTGGTTGGTTGTCAGGACTGCTGGAGAAATACAATAATCTGTTCGAGACTACCCAGGGTCATCCGCCGAAACGTCTAGTCGAGCACGAAATTCAGCTTGTGTCCGATGCGACACTACCCAATCTGAGTATGTATCGCAACTTAGTATTGGAGAATGAAGAGATCAAGAGACAACTTGGTGAGTTGCTAAATGATGGTGTCATTCAACCGAGTAGTTCACCTTGTGGATCTCCTGTGGTGTTAGTGCCAAAGAAAGATGGGACTTGGCGTATGTGCATCGACTACCGAGCACTAAACAAGATCACCATTAAGAACCGATACCCCCTTCCTCATATTGATGACCTGCTAGACCAATTGAAGCATGTTGTTGTCTTCTCCAAATTAGATCTTAAGTCAGGATATCATCAAGTCAGCATCCGAGAGGAGGATACGTGGAAGACTGCGTTTAAAACACGACAAGGTCTGTTTGAATGGCTGGTCATGCCGTTTGGTCTCTGCAACGCCCCGGCAACTTTCATGAGTCTTATAAATGACGTATTGAGGCAGTTCATCGATGACTTTGTGATCGTTTATCTCAACGACATACAAGTTTTAGTATTCGTAGGATGAGCACCTCATTCATGTCGAAAAGGTGTTCGAACAGCTTCGGCAACATCGACTTCGCTACAACCGTAAGAAGTGCGAGTTCGGCTAGCAAACTCTACTTTACCTAGGATTTATGGTCGGCAACGATACGTTGCAAATCGACCCCGATAAGGTAAAAGTGATTCACGAGTGGCCGCGACCACGAACAGTTACGGATGTACGTAGTTTTGTGGGAGCATGCCAATACTTTCGAAAGTTCATCCGATACTTCTCGATTGTGGCTTCTCCATGGCATGCATTAACCAGGATCGATCAGAAGTTCGAGTGGACAGGGAAACATGAGGACACGTTTCTCTTACTGAAGAGGAAGATCAGCGAGGCGCCTGTGTTAGCTTTGCCGAATCTCCAGAAACCATTCGACCTAGAAACTGATGCCTTAGGTTATGCATGGGTGCAGTGCTAATACAAGAAGGTCGACCAGTGGCATATCACTCCGAGTTATTCCAGGGAGCTCAGAAGAACTAGCCAATTTATGATAAGGAGTTATACGCACTGCATCAGGCCATGAAACATTGACGGTGTTATCTCTTGGGTAAAGAGACTATTGTCCACACCGACCATAAACCATTGCAATATTTACAAACGCAGTCCAAGCTACAGCAAGCTCGGCACATAAAGTGGATGTCATATCTGCAGCAGTTTAATCTGGTGATTAAGTATAAGAAGGGCGTACACAACAATTTGGCAGACATGTTGTCGCGACCATCAGTTACGACTCTCTATTTATCAGCGTTCATGCAGATCAAGCCCTCATGTCATGATGACTATGCCACTATGTATAGTGAAGATTCTGATTTTCAAACAGCACTGACTGAGCTCAAAACAGAGAAACCTACGGAGTTCGCTCGTCGAGAAAGACTCTTGTACAAAGGAAATTTACTTTGCTTACCTCGTGGAGCACCTCGAATTCAATGGTTGCGAGAAGCGCACACATCGAAGGTAGCTGGTCACTTTGGGGTTACAAAGACGTTGCAAAATCTTCACCGACATATGTTCTGGCCGCATATGCAGCAAGATGTGGCGAGTTTTGTTCGAGGTTGTGGTCTCTGCAGCATCTCAAAACCGGCAAACCAAAAATTAGGTTTGTACACTCCTTTGCCAGTTCCATCACGACCATGGGAGAGCATATCCATAGATTTCTTGAGAGGATTGCCTAAGACCCGATGTGGCAACGACTATCTATTCGTGGTCATTGATCGGTTCTCCAAAATGATTATTCTTATACCTTGTCGCAAGACTATCACAGGAGAAGAAGTAGCTCGGGTATTCTTTCAACACGTTTGGCACACTTCGGACTGTCGACTTCTATTGTGTCTCATTGCGATACCCGGTTCCTTAGTCACTTTTGGCGATCGCTCTGGACGATGATGGACACCAAGCTAAAGAGAAGTACTGCTTTTCATCCGCACAGTCGTTCATCTCTTGAGGGGATATAACTCGAAGCACCCGAAGACCTGGGATGAAAGCATACCGTACCTACAGTTTGCTTTTAATCAAGCAGTGCATGATTCGACTGGAAAGTCACCATTTGAGGTCTGTTTAGGATTTCTACCACAGAGTCCATTCGACATGGAGTTTGTGATCCCTACCTCAGCACAGAACAGCAAGGAAGCATCTGATCAGGATCGAGCACAAAAGTTCCTAGAAGGTATTCAACGATTCCACCGTGAGGTTGAACAGAACTTGCTGAAAGCTCAACTCAAGTACAAGGCGCGACATGATTGGCACCGAATTGATGCGCAATTTCAAGAAGGTGATATGGTATGGTTACATCTGAGTAAGGAGAGGCTTAAATGTGAAGGTAAGAAACTCAAACACATTCGTTATGGTCCATTTCAGATTTTCCGGAAAGTGGGTAATAATGCTTGTCAGCTCGAGTTACCTCCATACATGGATATTTAGTCAGTTGTTAATGTTGAGCACCTCAAACTCTATGAGCCTTCAATGTTGGATAATGAGCCAGATACTATAGTACCATATGTTGAAGACTTGGTCTATCAACGAGACGAAGCTCTACGCGAAGATGTGATTCTGGAGAAGGTGACTACCATCCGCAGTGGCACAAAAGAGACTTTTTGAGTCGATCGGAAAGATCAACGAGCATGTGCGGCAAAGTGGTAGACCAGAGAAATGGGACAAGCCCAATTTCCACATCTCCAGTTTGATCGAGAAGTCGCAACAGGGGTTGGCTCATTTTCAACAAGGGAGTCATGATCCAGGAGGATCTTCAAGTCCTGATCGCATACGGCTTTGTGACCTTAACCGTATTCGGAAAGGTTTTTGTAACACCCTGAGTTAGGGGTGAAAACTTCCTTTTTCATCAATAGCATGCATGCTTGTATCTGTAGTATGAGCCAGATCAGTATCTATTCTAAGCCCTAAAATCTCTAAAATCTATCCTGTGACCTCAAGTCAAGATCAGATTATTCAGATATGATCTATCAGTTACTTTGAACTTAAAAGCCTTCAGAACCCAGATCCAATTCTATCTCTAAATTCCAGATTTATCAACTTCTTTTGTTTTCGAAAACAGAAATACCTTATATTACCCAAATACCCTAAGTTTCAGAAATACAGATTTAATCAAAATCTTGACCAAGTTCAGACCAAATTATTCCTGGAATATAATCATGGGTATGTCAATACCTTAATATAAAAAGTTGACAGCCAGATTTCATCATCTAGACTCTTTTCACAAATCAGTCCAAGAGTTATCGCAAATTAGTCCTTATCTGTTATCTGAAAACCCAAAAAGGCTAAAATCTCCAGATTAACTCCAAATTCAGAATTTCTTCAGCAAATCTTCTCAAAATGCTATTTGCCACAAGTTTCTCTTCTGTGCAGATATCAAAATCGAACCCTAAATGCCAGAATTCGAAATCAACAAAACTTAAATTTTGTTTTACCCTAAATTACCCTATTTTCAGTTTGGATCAAAAACTATTCAAATGTATCAAATTTTATCATTTACCTTTGCCAAATATCCTGTTGAATATAATTTACCAGATTAGTGAAATCAAATTCAACTCTAACCTTCCAAATCTCCAGAATTACAGATTGGTCCAAATGTGAAAATCAAATATTGCAAATCAGCCCAATTTCGACCAGGCCAACTGCTGTACACGACCAGAGATTGCCGTGGTTGCCATGCGCCGTGCACGCTCGCCGCCGGCCAAGTTCCGCTTGCATTTGTGCTCGTGCATGCTTGCTCTTCCTGTTGCGCACGCGTCAGTGTCTCAGCCATCGCCGTGGCAGCGCCGCTGCAACGTCGACGACCAGCGCCTGCTTCCCCGCGCGACCAACAGTGGCTGTTGTCAGCATCTTCTTGCCACGTAGCTTGCCTTGCCAGCCGTTGTCGCCACCGCTTTGCACCGCCCGACATGGTTGAGTCCCAATGTAGCACAGCTTTGTCTCGCCAGTGCGCCGTCGCGTCACCGTTCGCCGTTGCTACATCTGCGCCCGGCAACTCATATCAACTGACATCAAATTCAATGCTGTTTAATCCTTGCAAGCTTCGCCCACTGCTCTATTTAAGCCACCAGTACCCTGTGTCATCTCCTCTTCCCCAGGACTTAACCAAATTCTCAAAATTCTTCGCTGTCGTCGTCTTCTCCGGCGAGCTGTCGAAGAGCTTCACGGTGCCAGCACACTACGCAGCACCTTCTGTCAAATTAACCGCATCAGTAAGTTTCCCTAATCTCCCTCATTGTGCTGTACCATCTAATTGAGTTATATTGCATCCAGTCGCCGGTGATCGCCGGAATTCCCGATTGCCCTATTCCGGCAATGCAGACCAAATCACTTCGAATTAGCCCTCGATCCTGTGAAGCAAATTGATCTGTGAGCTCTAATTAGCAAGCCTAAGCATCCAGATCCCCAGGTTGAGCTCGAATCGAAGGTATCCCCAAATTCAAGCTCTACCAGTCGCCGGCGATCGTCGCCAGGTTTCTCCAGTGATCCTCCGGCCAATACAATTGTACCAGAAGCTTCCCTATACCTCCTAGATGCTCTCCAAGCAAGGAATTAAGTTCTTGTTGCCTGTAGCAGAAACCCCCAATCAGCAGCGTTTCTTCTCCGGCACAGTTCACCGGAAAAGTGTTCCCGGCCATTTCAGCCCTCGAAACCTTGTCATTTAGATGTGCCTTAGCCTCCTGAGTATTTTTGTCTTCTAGCCCGACACCTAGATCGGCCTAGATTGGAAGTTATAGCCATGCCAAATTTGTGTCCAGAACTGCTCCAGTGCAGCCAGTTCATCTCTGTTCATCATCAAATTTCTTGCTTTCCAGCCATTTCTTGCCCTAGATCCTGTTGACTTAATTGTTCCTGTTACTCAAGCCTACCTCCCAGACAAAGTGGTGCATCATTTGGAGCTCCATATCAAAAGATATGCTAAGCCCTAGTTTTTGGCATTGTCAGCTCTATGCCAGAGCTTGTCAGCCAGTGGCATTGACCTTGTTTACCCACTTCTGGTTGTATAATTTGAAAACCACTTTGTCCACTGAATTTGTAGAGTTGTGATCTACATTTTCTTCTACTACCACAACTTGAGATAAGCACTCTAGCTTTTCTTAAAGCTATGTCCAAGCTTTGATCCGAATGTCGATCTGTTGACATTCGCTGTTTTGATTAAACCAGCCACAAAATTGTTATCCCTATTGAAATCCTGAAACCCTAAGATTATCTAATCACCATCCTTAGCCCAAATTCCTTGAAACCCTAGAATCTCGACTCAGTTCAGTTTGCAATTCAACTTATCTCCAGTTTAGTTCAATCATTCTTGTTAAGCATTTCTGCATATAAGTCATAAAACATTTTAAATATTATAAGTAATTATTGTGTGATTGTTTGTCGTCGAGCAGATTCAGAAGCTGACTTTGAAGATTTTGCTGTTGATCCGTCATTGACTGCTGTATTTTACGACGCTGAAGGCAAGTCATATCCTTGGTCATCTTGAACCTATATTTTAAATGTTGCTATAATATAACCTTGAATATAGGCAATATTGCATGTGAAAGATTGAGAATGGTTGATTTATGAATTGGCAGTACTAGACTGGTTATCTGTGAAATGTGAAATAAACAAGTTTTGAGCCATGAACTATTATATGTATCTATATACTTATATTCATGAAATAAAACCCCTAGCCGTGACCAGAAAAATGGTATGGATGGCTGTAGCACTGGAGGTGCTAGACTGCAAAGGAATGCAGGCACTGAAGGTGCAGGGTTGTGGATGGTCTGGTCATTGGCATATAAGGACTAGAACCTTGTGTTGTGCGTCTAGTGGCATGAACAACGTGCTAACCGCAAGCCTGGTATGGGACAGGCCTGAACAAGTAATTATGTGGATCGCACATGAAACCCCTGCATGAGATGTGTAGTGATGCACGATAAACACGGAGCGCGGCTCCCACACATATCACTGAAGGTGATCAAGCACGCTGACCCAGTAATGGGAATAAGCAATGGGGTGGAGGTTTGGATACAACCTGCCACAACTGTGCCTTGCTGAGAGCCACAGGGTCGGGGGTGAATTGTGAGTAAAACATAACAAAAGTTCTTATTATTTCCACCTTGCCGCTCACAGTATGAAGTGAGTTAGGGGTCCAATCATTTTGTTATGATAGGAAAGGTTTGAAAGTGGAATATCTTGCGGGTAAATTGGTACCTCTCTGCAAAGTTAAAACGTATTCGAATACTCCGAGCTCCCGGGTTTATAGGAGTCTGCTGTGGTGGATTAAATCCACGGGGTGTGACACAAGTACTATTTTCTAAATAAAATATGTTTAAATCAAGATTACCCAAATGACATGTGTTGTCATGATAAGGAGTGCTGCCGTGGGCTGTCGTGTGTCGACGTGTCGCGGTAGTGCTATAATCTAGTGAACATGATTGATGATGTTATATTATAAAAAGTGCTGCCATAAGATGAGATGAGAAAGGAAAAGATTATTTTACAAATATCCATAATTCTTGACTAGTCTAGGTTCATATCATCACTACTATATGTATCTACTCTTACCTATGACTTGCTGAGTACGTAAGTGCTCACCCTTGCAACATTCAACTCAATAGATGGAGCCTACTTTGATCAAGATGATGGCACGGAGTACTACATGGATCCAGAAGGAGGAGAATCAGTTCCGCCAGAACCCTGAAGTGTGTTGTTCTGCCGTCAACTTCTTTTGTGGGAGGGTCACCTATCTTCTGCTGTGTAGTTAAATATTTTGCTAAACCCTGAATGCCCTGTAGGCATTGTAATCCTCTTTATGTAATATTAAGGCCAGCAGGCCACACTGCTTAATATTTTGTGAGTACTCTGTTGCAATGTAATATACTCCTGTGTTTGACTCATCCTGGGAAGTCAAAGGTTTGTGGTTTGGGACTAGCTGCAGCGAGCTAGGTCTCTACAGGAGTAGTCGTTGTCCCAGTCTCGGGGCGCGACAGTTTTGCGACCATGAATTGGTTCGCGACCACGAAAAGGATTTCGTTCCCTGTTCGAAATTATAATCCGATCCGAATATATATAACTAAGTTTATCCGCTTAGGATTAGTTAGTTATATGAATCTAATACATTTAGGTTATTGAGTCTGATACGTACTCATACGATTGGACTATAAATACCTTATAATAGGTCTAGTTTAGATCATCGAATACAAAAGAAGAGTCATAGAGCTCATTTAAGTCTTAGACACTTATAGTTCATCGACGTAGACAAGTCTGTCTAACGTTCGACGTGAAAAGCTCTCTTTGAAATATAGAGTTATGCAATTACTTGAACTGTGTTTTTCAATCAACCTTTGGGCTTCGGTATTTCCGAGTAAGATCCCATTATTCTGCATATTAGAATCTGGGCGAGCCTAGTGCGAAAACCAAGGCTAGGTCTCAAATAGATCACATGTTCACGCCGAACCTTCGAGGACCATTGGCAAATACAGAAATCTTCCGAATCCTACTTGTGTTGCATCAATGTGGATAGAATCCATCGCGCACAGACTCCAAAACATGGGAGCTCAGAGTATCCGATACTTCTTGTAACTTTGCAAATGTGTACCACTTTAATTCACTTGATCACCCAACTTTCATGTCGGTACCTCTTCATGCGACTTTTACGCATGTGACATGGCTGAGATTACACGACAGTTCGTAATCCTAGCATTAACAATTCCTTGTCCGGTAAATAGACGACTCAGTCCATATTACCATTGTGAAGCGCACCCCACAGCCAGATCTACCTAGCCTTGGTTCATGGTCCCGCGAGACTCATAGCCTATGGATCTAGTCACGCACGACTCAGTATCTAGGTCTAGGGTGCCCACATTCCGAACTCCTGATTCACTTACTCACTCTCACAACTCACGGCTTTCTGTGGCCCACCAGTTTCCCTCGAGAAACCAGATTGACAACCATTGCAGGAAAAGCTAATACCTAGAGAAATATTTTGCCACGCTTGACGAGGATTGACACCCGGGTCAGTTCGAATAAATGCACTTTTGGTTCAAGACAGATTCGAGCCAGACACGTGCCCGGCGGTGCGAACTCAAGTCATTCTGAGAAGCATCAGCCCGAGGTCGCAGGCTTTGCGCGATCAGGTCGCAGGCTTTGCGCGATCAGGTTGCAGGTTTTCCGCGATCAGACCGCAGGCTTCGCGCGGTCAGAAGTTCGTACGCTATACGCGAACAGAATGTCGGAGATGTTGCGCGGTCAACCAACATCCCGTGGTCAGAACATTCTCGACCAGGGTACTTGGAGTTCATCTATCCGGCTGTCCCTATAGCGGGAATATTCCAAATATCCCGAAGATTCCTCCACGTGGAAGACCAACCGTCAGGAGGTTAATACGTGCAGTTATCCATGAATAACACGTGTTTAACCTGCGTGGAGGTCAAGAGCGGTTCTCTAAAAACCGCATCCAACCATCCAAGCAACTGTTTGATGCAGTTACGACTTGGCGCCCTTTCGACCAATATAAAAAGGCGGCATGGTGTATCAAACAGGAAAGAGGAGAGAAAAGGAAGGAGATCAACGTCTCTAATACAAGCGAGATACAACACATCTCAACCACTCAAACATCCAAGTCTACGGCCTAGATTAGATAGTTTTTTACAAGTCTCTTTGGCTTCATTCTGTACATTGACATAAGAAAAACCCTTTGCCTATGAAGGGGTTTTCCCGCCATCTTGTAAACCTTTATCACCTATAGTGAAATCCTAACAGGACATAGGGCTATTACTCCCACCATCGAGGGCCCGAACCTGTATAAACCTCTCTGTGCTCCTGTTCTCCATTTTTCTACATACCTTCCCGGAGGGTCATCTTGAAAGGTCTCGCTATTACAAATTTTGCATAAGTTCGGCTGAGGACTCCGAGTCCGAATCGTCGACAGCTGGCGCCCACCGTGGGGCCTTTCTCAAGGCGTCCTAATTTTAATCTGGAGGTTCGCTGAAACATGGCTGGAGTATATGATTCTGAGAACGATTTTGATCTCGAGGATTATGCTCACATTCCAATGCCTTCTCCAAACGATCCTGTTCCGATGGAGAAGGTTGAAGGTCGGAGTCTTCCAGAGGTGGAATCATCTCTCCAGGTCATGTCCATCGACCAGGGGGCGACTAGCGCAAGGTCAGAACCCACAGAGGTTCTCAATGCGCTAGAGGATGAATCCGGTCCGTCATACGACCCCGCTGAGGGGAAGAATGATATCGACCTGAAAATCAGCCCGGGGAGATTCGACCCTGATAACCTTCACCGTCTCTTTGATTTCGAGTCTGACTCAAAACAAACCGAAATGTTTTCCCTATCAACAACCTCTCTCCCTAGACAGTTCGCTGCCTTGTCGGAGGAAACTCCCGACCAACAAGCTGCTAGGGAAGAACGGGATCGCAAACAAAAGGAGGATGAAGATCTCGAACAACAAAACAATGAACTACGCAGAACTGCCCTAGAGGCTCTTCAAGATGCGCAGGCTCGTTACGATGCTGCTCCGAGTTCTTCTCGACGGTCACATGGTCGCAAACGTGACCAGACCCCTTCTTTGCCTCCGGAGCGTTTCCCGGTGAACGAAGAAACGGTAACACCTGGTGCCCCTAGGAGAAGCACCCATGGTCGACTGCGATCTATCGCGGAAGTCATGCGTAACTTTCCTCCTACGGTCACGGATGCGCAAAAACCGGCCTTTACCAGGATCTTGGCGGAAAGGCTTGATGAGGTCGCGTCTGAGGTAACCCAACGGCCTCTTCCCACTCGGTAACACGTTCCCGCGAATGAGAGTGACCTCACTCTGGTTCTGGCCGGCGAAGTTACCCACCGCCCGTACCGTCCCGACAGGACAAGTACTGGCGAACACAGGATTCTCGTAGTAGGGATCGGGTTCCTGTTCACTCTCGTTTGGGACCGCGAGTAACTTCACCGTTGCGTGAGGTCGCCCGTAACCCGGTCGAGAGTCACAGGGCAGTTCACGGTCCCTACGTCGGTTGTAAAGCTTTCTCGCCCGGCCTACGTGCGGTCGTTTGGCCTGATAAGTTTCGACCAGGGGCCATGGAGAGGTTTGACGAAACTCAGAACCCATCCGAGTTCCTTCAAATCTATATCACTGCCATCCAAGCGGCAGGAGGCGATGACCGGGTCATGGCCAACTACCTGCCTACAGTCCTCGAAGGGCCGGCTAGAACCTGGCTGTTTAACCAGTCCGAAGGTTCCATCTATAATTGGGAAATGCTGTGCGACGCTATCCTCAGCAATTTCCAAAACTGTTACCAAAAGCCGGGTAAAGAGGACGATCTTCATCGGCTACGACAAACTTCAACCGAGACTCTTCGGCAGTTTGTCAAGAGGTTTGTCGGGGTGAGGAATACCATCCCGAACATATCTGATGGCTCCGTTATCAGGGCATTTAAACATGCCGTTCGATACCGGAGATTCACCGAAGACTTGCTTATCCACCCTCCTCGATCAGTGGCCGATCTGTTCGACATGGCCGATCGATACTCTGACGCAGCCGAAGCAGTCGAATGGAACCGGATGGTCGACAAGGGTGACCTACCACCTCAACTAGGTTTCAAAGACGCCAGGAAAGAAGATTCAAGTAAGAAGCTGGAATCTTCATCAGGTGGGAAGTCGAAAAAGTCGAAGAGGAACCGCTCTGGACAGTACCGCGAGGTCGCAGTCGCAGAGAAGCCGCCTTCGACCAAAGGTAACAAGCCTTCATTTAAGAATAAAATTGCTTCTGGTGGTCGTAGTGCCGACCAGCCAGAAAAGTCAACTAATCCGCAGGAAGGCAAGATGTGGTGTCTACTCCACAACTCCGCAGGCCACGACCTCAAGAACTGCAAGAGTTGGTTGAAGCAATTGGATGATTTCTACCAGGGAGTTGGGCCAATGCCAACCTTACCGCCTAAAGAGCAGGCGTACGGACTTAGAGACGCCGACGGAGACGAGGAAATGTCCTACCAGGTACCTCAAAATCATATTAATGTTATTTTCGGGGGTTCTTCTTCTTTCGTTTCCAAAAGGCAGTTTAAAGCCTTTTACCGAGAGGTTAACCAAACGGAGACATCTCTTGGTGAACCTCAATACCCCCGTTGGTCAGATACACCCTTGACATTCGATCGTTCTGATTGTCCTGCGGGGCTTACTCGACCATTGAGACTCCCTCTGGTCATTACTCCAATCATCAGTAACGCGAGAGTCGAAAGGGTCCTGATCGATGGAGGGAGTTCCCTTGACATTTTGTTGGTCAAGGCGCTCGACGAGATGCAAATTCCTCGTTCGAAGATCAAGCCCATAATCCATCCGTTTTATGGGATAATCCCAGGACCCTCCATGATGCCGTTGGGACAAGTGGTCCTCCCGGTCACACTGGGAGAACCAGATAACTTCCGAACAGCATTGGTTACTTTTGACGTAATCGATTGTGATTCGGCTTATAATGCAATCTTTGGTAGGCCAACTCTCGCTAAATTCATGATGGCAACGCACTATGCTTATCAGTGCGGAAAATTGCCTGGCCCCAAAGGTGTCATCTCGGTCCGAGGCAGTCGCAACGTGGCACTCACGTGCGACCGGCTATCTCTGGAGATGGTCGATCAACTTCCCCTCCGGGACGCCCAGGTCGCCACCGTCGCCACCGACGCGATCAAGGCTGCTCCTCGACCAGATGAGAAACTCAAACTGGTTCCTTTGTACCCAGATGATCCATCCAAGACAATTCGGGTCGGATCAGGTCTGGATGACAAATAGGAACTCGAGCTCATTGCTTTCCTCCGGGCTAATGCAGATGTGTTTGCGTGGAAACCGTCCGACATGCCCGGTGTCCCAAGGGAAGTTACCGAGCACAGGTTAGCAATTTGACCTGGACAGCGACCAATAAAGCAAAAGCTCAGGTGTTTTGCTGTTAACCGACAGGAAGCCATCCGAGAGGAGTTGGACAAACTCCTAAAAGTCGGGTTCATTCGCGAGGTCGATCACCCGGAATGGCTCGCCAATCCGGTCATGGTCCGCAAGTCAAACGGCAAGTGGCGCATGTGCGTCGACTACACTAGCCTCAACAGTGCCTGTCCGAAGGACGACTTTCCCCTTCCCCGCATCGACCAACTGGTCGACTCAACTGCGGGTTGCGAACTGATGAGCTTCCTAGACGCCTACACAGGATATCATCAAATTAGCATGGCAGAAGAAGATGAAGAGAAAACTGCCTTCATCACCCCGTTCGGCACCTACTGCTACATCAGAATGCCGTTCGGTCTCAAGAACGCAGGTTCCACGTACCAGCGCTTGATGCAAAAGACCTTTCTTTCCCAGATAGGGCGTAATCTCGAAGCATATGTAGACGACTTGGTTGTAAAAAGTGTCACGAGATTGTCTCATTTGGACGATCTCGCTGAAACCTTCTGTAATTTAAATCGCTTCGGAATAAAATTGAACCCGGAGAAATGTTCTTTCGAGGTTTCTTCAGGAAAACTTCTTGGTTTCCTTGTGTGTTCTAGAGGCATTGAAGTTAATCCTGAGAAAATCAGGGCCATTGAACAAATGAGATCGCCCTCGACCATGAAGGATGTTCAACGCCTGGCTGGTCGCATGGCGGCCTTAAGTCGTTTCATATCGCGACTAGGCGAAAGGGGATTGCCTTTCTTCAAAGCCTTGTGGAAGCATCACAATTTTACATGGTCGGATGAGGCCGAAAAAGCGTTTCAGGAGGTAAAAACATATCTATCCAGTCCGCCAGTATTGGTGTCTCCCGACAAAGGAGAACCACTGCTTCTTTATCTGGAGGCCACACCACATGCGGTCAGCGCTGTCTTGATCGCGGATAGGGAAGGAATACACAGACCCGTCTACTATGTGAGCGAGGTACTTCACGATCCTAAGGAGCGTTACCCTGAGGTCCAGAAGATACTGTACGCGCTACTGATGGCTTCCCGTAAGCTACGACACTACTTCCAAGCTCATAAGATCACAGTACCCTCCTCTTTTCCTTTGGGGGATATTGTCCGAAATCCAGAAAAATCTGGTCGAATCGCTAAATGGGCGGTCGAACTCGGTGCCTTCGATATCCATTTCACGCCCCGCACGGCGGCTAAGTCTCAGGTTTTGGCCGACTTCGTGGTCGAATGGACCAACCCTGAGCCACCCGTGCAGGTGCCCGAGGAATTGGAGTGCCCCGATCACTGGACAATGCACTTTGATGGCTCCCGTAGTTTTCAACACTCGGGGGCTGGACTGGTCTTAGGTACGCCTCAGGGCGAACAGCTTAAGTATGTCATCCAACTACACTTTGTTGCGACCAACAACGCGGCAGAGTATGAAGGTCTTCTTGCAGGGCTCCGGGCAGCAAAATTCCTCGGAGTCCGTTGGTTAGTGGTGAGGGGAGACTCACAGCTAGTCGTAAACCAGGTAAACAAGGAGTACAGCACCTCCGATGAGACAATGGCTCATTACCTGGGGGAAGTGAGGAGATTGAAAAAACACTTTAGTCATTTCGAAGTCCAATACATCCCGTGAAATGACAACTTCTCGCAGACCAATTATCCAAAATTGGGTCCTCACGTACATCCGCTCCGGCAGGAGTGTTCATTGAACACTTGGACCATCCTTCGATCATGACTTCGGTCGAGGATGATCCGGTAATAGCCTGCGTTACCAATCTCGGTCAGGAACAGGATTGGACTCATCCATTGAGAGTCTATCTTGAACATGGGACCCTACCCGAGGATGAAACCGAAAGCGATCGGTTAATTCGAAAGGCGCGTCTGTACAAGCTCATAGATGGGATTTTGTACAGAAAGGGTACTCAAGGAGTATTCATGCGTTGTATATCTCAGGAGGAAGGAACATCCCTCTTGAAGGAAATACATGACGGTGTATGCGGTGCGCACGCGTCATATCGAACATTGGTCGGAAAAGCTTTTCGACAAGGATTCTACTGGCCTTCGGCACTCGATGATGCCAAGCATATGGTCAAGATGTGTCCTCAGTGTCAGTTCCACGCGAGACAGGTTCATCAACCTGCCTACGCGTTACAAACCATTCCCCTCGCATGGCCTTTCGCGGTCTGGGGAATGGATATTGTTGGTCCTATGCCACAAGCGGTCAACGGGTACAAGAATCTGTTCGTAGCCATTGACACGTTTACAAAGTGGATTGAGGCCGAACCGGTACGAAATATTACCGCCTTAGCAGCACAAAAGTTCTTTCATAAGAACATTGTTGCCCGATTTGGTGTTCCAAACCGTCTTATCACCGACAATGGTTCTCAGTTTGCCAGTGGTCTTTTCCTAGATTACTGCGACCAGATCGGAACTAAGGTGTGCTTTGCTTCTGTGGCACATCCGCAAAGCAATGGTGCTGTAGAACGGGCCAATGGGCAGATACTATAAGGCATCAAAAAATGTGTTTTTGATCGCCTTAAGACTCGCTTGGGGGCTTGGGCAGACGAGCTTTATACCGTTCTATGGACACTACGAACTACCTCTAGTCGAGCCACCGGTGAGAGGCCCTTCCATCTGGTCTATGGGGCCGAGGCTGTGTTGCCTATGGAAGTCAGTATTGGGTCTGTTCGGACAGAACAATTCGAACAGGTTAATCAGTCCGAACAGCGGTCACAAGATCTCATCCTCTTAGAAGAAAGGCGTGATCGCGCTTTGATCAAGTCCGCAGCATACTTGCAAGCCTTGCGCAAGTATCACAGCAAAAGGGTGCGACCACGTAGTCTTCACGTGGGCGACCTGGTTTTACGAAAAATCCAAGACCAGTCTAATCGCAACAAATTCTCCCCGAAATGGGAAGGCCCTTACACTGTTGTCTCAATGCCGCGACCAGGATCCGCGCGGTTAGCCATGGAGGATGGTCGAATTTTGTCCAATACTTGGAACATCGATCAACTTCGCAAGTTCTACGTGTAAGTACTCAATCCCTTTTCCTGTTCAATTAGCATTTTTTCATAAAACAAAAAATGTTTTGGTTTCATACGATGAATATTTTCCTCCATGCCCATGTGCTGCGAATTCGACTCGGGGGCTGGTCGCCCGCGGTTAGATCATTATAACATCCTAGTCGGATTCGCTGGCCGATCTCATAACCGCTTCCAGACAAGTCACTCCTAAATAAGCCATTTCTCAACGCACACGGGGCTTTCTGGCAAGTCCTCGGTTATCTGAGTGGCTGCTGGTTTGCAAACAAGGCTAGGCGTTACTTCGATCATAATTGTTGGTTCGATCACACATCCTTAGTCGTTATATTCACTTCTCTCCTGCGATTGTAATACTAAATCTTCAGTATTTACAATCACAGGCGGGGGCTAGGGGGATATGTTTATAGTATGCAAGGAACACAAAACAAGAGTATATATGCAAATCAGAATATATATTCATTTTCAAAAATGAATTTCCACATACATTGCATTGTATACAACTGTTTTTGTACAGGTGTAGGGATCACTCGATCCCAAGCTCAGTCAGGAGCTTATCTACAAGGGGCTTGATCTCCTCCATGACGGCCTCTAGTTGCTCCTCACTCTCGACCTCAACCGGTCCCACCAATGGATTCAGATCTGCATCTGGTCCCTGGTGAAGTCGAACCCGGCTGAGGATGGCGGAAGCGGCTGACTGAACCCTGGTTCTGATCGCCTCTTCTCGTCGCCGTGTATCCTCAGGAAGATACTCGAGAAGTGACTCCACTTGGGCCATGACTTGTAGACCAGTCATTTACGCTGAGATTATCTCTTGTGGTCTCGACCACATCAGCCTTCAGAAGACGAGCCACTGCCTTCAGTTTTTTGAAGATTGAACGGCTCAGCTCTCTGATCGCCCTTTCGGAGGTTAGAATAGAGCCCTGGAGGAGTCCATTGTCTTGACTGGGTTGTTTTATTTGACCCGCTTGCGCTGCAACAAGAGAAAACATTACTCGCGCGTTATGAAGTTAAGTCTTCCTAATCAGGAATCGACTTACTAGCAAGTTGTGACCATAGCTTGTTGTTTTCGATCTCTTGGTTTCTAGTCACTGAGATCGAATGGAGCTTGACTGTGGCCACTTCTTTCTTCAGCAATGCCACCTCTCTGTAGTAGAACAGAAGGAGTGGTCATAACCAATTTGTATCTGTACAAGTTGAAGAGTAATGATCCTTACCTGCGCAAGCTGTCTCTTTCTTTTTGAATGGCCTCAACGCTCGCCATCATAGCGTGCGACTTGGCCGACATCCGGGATAACTCCTATGATGCAAAAAAGGAGTTAAAGGTGTCCTATGTACAATTCAGGCACCGAAAGTGAAGTTCATCATACCTTCATGAATTCCCGTAAGGAAATGTCTTCCGGAGTAACCGGAATACCCGTTGAAGGCCCCGATGCGGCCACAACAAGGGCAGCCGGTGGGAGTGCCTGCTGGGCACTACCCCCAGTCGCTGTTGGTTGCGACTGGGTCTCCGCGTTTGCTTCTCCCCTTACGGCCCGGACGACTTCCTGGACCAAGGGGGCAGAGCGCTCCTCACTGGAGGCTCCTGCACCAGCAGCAACTTCAACCCTCCCCGAAGCAGTTGAAGGGCCGGATGCTGTTTCTTTTCGCCTGACAAAGGAAAGAGGAACCAAGCAGTTACAATTCGTGATCGCCACGACTTGTTTTAATACAACCAAGATAAAGGTTCTTACCTTATTTGAAATCCCATCAGTTTTTGAGATTTCTGGGAAGGCTCTCCGTGAGAAAGAGGACAACTGTCGTCTGTCCTGATCTTCCTCTTGGTAAATAAGGAATTCCCTCCCTAGATGTGTTCCTTTGTAAGCACATTTCTAAGGGAAGATGAAGACAAACGATAAGAGTCTTTACCTGGGCAACTGGACCAGTTGGCAGGGCTGCATCCGAGGGCCTGGATGGCTCCTGGACTTCTAAGACCGGCGCCTCGTTTGCAACCGCAGTAGGGTCTTGTCCGACCACCTCCATTCCTGTCTGCGGGGGGGGGGGGGGGGGGGGGGGGGAGGATTTCCCTCCCTGGGACTCGTCGGAGTCACGGGGGGAAGTTCTTCTCCTTGCATAAGCATTAACTTATCGAATGCACAGAGGGAATTGAAGAAAACAAGACTGTGAGAGAATCTTACCACGGTCGTCCCTCCGACCAGGGAAGTAGAGGCAACTGGCCCTGAAGCCTCGGGGGCTTCAGGGGCTGGGATGTTGTCTGCGGCCACGGGGCTTTCGGTGGCCGCGGGGTCTGCTACAGCCGCCTCTGCGGTAGCAGTTGTTTCTGCGGAATGGGTTGGAGTGTCGCCGGATGGAGAACCCGCAATCTTCCTACTCCGGCGAATCAAAGGGACATCATCGTCTTCCTCCTCCTCGCTCCCCTCTCCCTGTACGACGAAGAAGTAATTCCAGTTCGCACCTGGAAAGATCGGAGGGATGTGATATCTTACCGTAATTTTTCTGGCGGTAGGAGGAACACTTCGTGAAGACCCTTCCCCAAGATTTAGCCTGGCTTTCTTGAGGGCGGGATTCCTCGTCCTGGGTCTCGAGGAAACATTCTTCACGTGTTTTGTCGTCGGCTTTCCCAGGGAACCGACGTTCTCGCTGGGAAACGTCACCTCGGCGAACCTCCCTAGGAGCTGTTCTCATTCCAATGGAATTGATTAGTGCTGGACATACATGAGACCTGCAAAACAAAGGCCAAGTGGAAAATGTACCTTTCGGCGCTCCTATTTAAGGTCGTCGCTGGCGTGAATCAAGCTTTGGGGGCGAGATGATCCCTTGGGGCCCTCTACCTCGGCGTTGTACGCCCTAAGAAGGTAGTTAGTCCGCCTCTCAATCTCGGCTGAGGGCAGGACTGTTCCCAGATACGAGTTAAATTAATGCATTTCAGAAATGACATAAAAGGATTTCAGTGCCAGAAATGAATACCTTCATTATAGTCTAGGGTACTGTCCGCCATAGACTTGATCTCCCAAGCCGGATGAGCCCTTTCACGCAGGGGGCTCACCCGGTTCTTCACAAAGTCTCGGATGACGTCGCATGCTGTCAACCCTTGTCCGACTAAGTGAAGGATCACCTCGGCGTGCTTCATGAACTCCGCGTTCATCGCCGGGAGAGTATCCAACTCGCTCGGCTTCTCCGGCCGCGAGTTTTCAAACCACAGCCCGCTCTCGGTTGGCGGGGTGCAGTAAAACCATTTTTGGTGCCACCCGTGCACCGAGTCTCGCAGGGGTGGGAAGGAATACTCCTTCTTATCCCTTAGCCGGAAGTAAATGCATCCGTCGGCGTTGGTGCTCTTCGACCACCCCGAAAAATAAAATCGTCGGAAGAGATCCACACTGGGATATACTCCGACGAACACCTCGCACAAGTGTTGAAACACTGCCAGTATCAATACTGCGTTTGGGTGGAGGTTGATTAGCTCCAACCCGTAGTGCTCAAGGACGTCCTTCAAGAACCGACTCTCAGAGAATCGGAACCCGCAGCGCAAATATTCTTCAAAAACCACCAACTCGCCCTCTTGGACGATCGGGGTTTCTTGGTCCTTCTCCGAAGGCCGCCAGTTGATTAGCAGCCGCGGAGGAAGGATATCCTCCTTCTCCAACGCCACTAAACTCTCCTCAGAATGGTGGATTGATCGGCTCCAGGACGCCTTTTTTGGTGGAGAGTCGAAGGAAAAGTTGGCGACTTTTGGGGAAGACGAAGGCTGAGAAGAACGAGGGTTTTGTGCGGTGGAAATGTTGAGGGTTTTTGGCTGTGTGGCTTTCTCAAGAAGACACCTGCTCCTTTTATAGACTCGAGGAGACGCACTAATGTGAGTAACGTTCCACTCAAACGTTCCACTGAGTATTTTATTCATTTCCCATAATGGATACTATCTCTGGCAGACCCGTTAAAGTGTTCAGGCATCGGATCTGAAACAAAAAGACTTCTTTGTTTCAGAAACTAAAAGTGCAAAAGGCCTGAAAAGTTTTCAGTGCTTTTCAGAGGACGTTTTTCCTTTATATGCCTTGGACATTTTCATGAAAAAATCCTACGACTCAATTTTTGGACGTATGGATATATTTTGACCGGGTTGTGGTATGATCGAGACCATGCTTTTGATTAAGCTCCGATTCTAATCGAAGTGACGGTCTGACCGAGCCTCAATTCTGGTCGCAGTATGCTTCAGTTCTAACCGCGGCTTTAAGTCTGATCGCGGTATCAGAGCTGGTCGCGGTACTTTTATAAAAGCGTGATTCTGATTGCAGAACTGAAATTTCCTTGTGTATGAGTGGTCGCAAACATAATATTTACGGCCATATTTTCGCACAGAAGATGTGAAGAATATTCATATAAAGAAGAAAGTTTTATTTCTTGCATTCTTTACATACAAAAGAAACATCAGCGACCAGAGCGTCGACCTGATCTGAAAGAAGTTTGCAGAGTTCTCCTAGGGACATGTTGTTGTCAGTAGGATCTACACTGACAACCCCCAGAGAACTAGCAACTAATCTAAGCCTATCTACATCATCCCTAACAAGAGATACACTACTGTTCCTAATTAAATCGGAGAGTTCTCGCTGTTGCTGAGCGTGGTCCCTCTCTCGACGGAACCGGTGCGCCTCTTCACGGGATCGTTCAAAACATTCTGCCAGATGCAGAATCGCCGAGGACATCTCTTCGGTCTTCTTCTCCTCTGGAAGAATCTGTTCGAGGGGAAGAGGTGGAGTAGCAGAAGGCTGATCACTGGGGCCTTTAATCTCCTACATTTGCAAAAGTTAGTTGTGCTAACTATAACTATCAGCAAAAGGAGAGGAGGATTATTACCTGTCCCTACTCATGACACGTTGATATAGCCATCCTGGGAAGTAGATCATCCGATAAAATCGGATGATCATCAGATGGTGGAAGTGCAACCTTCCCACCAGAAGATTGCTTCCCCAACACAAGTTGAGGATCTTCTGGTCGTATAGTCACCGCTTGCCGACCAGAAAATCGATCACCCAAACAAAAGCAGGGGGTGTTGGAGTAGAAAGCTGAAGGAAGAAAAGATGATGGCTCATTTTCTACCTTTACTCTGTTGGAAGATCCTTCGTCAACCTTGGGTTTCTTCTTTGAGGAAGATGGATCTTCAGGCATTTGGGGCTCCTGCTTGTGAACTTCCTCTTCATCACTTTCAATCTCAATGATGTTGTGATCTGCCATCAGGAGTTGTATGAAGAGAAGAATGAAGGTAACTTTAGAAAGGACTTAGCCGTAAGAAGAAATTGTTGAGCTTTGCAAAACGAAAGACCCGGTATTTATAGCCGCCAAGGTGACGGTTCACATTCTAAATCACCTCGGGTTTTTAAAAGCATTTACAATTTCACCTCGGGTTAAAAAACATTTCAACAGCGCCATCATTACCCGTCACGTAATGCCCAGAACCCGTCTCGGGGAACCAACCGACCCACTTAATGCGCCACTAAGCGGGGGATTTGAAGAGTCGGGTTAAAAATCCGATGCATGACTTTAAATTCGAAATAAACACATCCCTTCGTTTCCTTCGAATTTGGGGACTAGCTGACGAGAATTGACACCCGGGTCAGTTCGAATAAATGCACTGTTGGTTCAAGACAGATTCGAGCCAGACACGTGCCCGGTGGTGCGAATTCAAGTCATTCTGAGAAGCATCAGCCCGAGGTCGCAGGCTTTGCGCGATCAGACCACAGGCTTCGCGCGATCAGACCACAGGCTTCGCGCGGTCAGAAGTTCGTACGCTATACGTGAACAGAATGTCGGAGATGTTGCGCGGTCAGCCAATATCCCGAGGTCAGAACATTCTTGACCAGGGTACTTGGAGTTCATCTATCCGGCTGTCCCTATAGCGGGAATATTCCAAGTATCCCGAAGATTCCTCCACATGGAAGACCAACCGTCAGGAGGTTAATACGTGCAGTTATCCATGAATAACACGTGTTTAACCTGCGTGGAGGTTAAGAGCGGTTCTCTAAAAACCGCATCCAACCATCCAAGCAACTGTTTGATGCAGTTACGACTTGGCGCCCTTTCGACCAATATAAAAAAGCGGCATGGTGTATCAAACAGGAAAGAGGAGAGAAAAGGAAGGAGATCAACGTCTCTGATACAAGCGAGATACAACACATCTCAACCACTCAAACAGCCAAGTCTACGGCCTAGATTAGATATTTTTTTACAAGCCTCTTTGGCTTCATTCTGTACATTGACATAAGAAAAACCCTTCGCCTGTGAAGGGGTTTTCCCGCCATCTTGTAAACCTTTATCACCTATAGTGAAATCCTAACAGAACGTAGGGCTATTATTTCCACCATCGAGGGCCCGAACCTGTATAAACCTCTCTGTGCTCCTGTTCTCCATTTTTCTACATACCTTCCCAGAGGGTCATCTTGAAAGGTCTCGCTATTACAAATTTTGCATAAGTTCGGCTGAGGACTCCGAGTCCGAATCGTCGACAGCGCTTGTCCCATACCGGGCAAATGGTTAATACGTTTTTCATGCCACTTTGAAGTACAACACAAGGGTCTCAACCTTATGAACCGTTAGTGAGGAGCGAGCCACATTCCCTCTTGCGCACATAGCGCCAACCACAAATCATCCTCACTATCGATTCTAACTTTACAGTTTTACAAACAAGGTTTTAAACACACTTTTCATATAGATGACTATTTAGCATTTAGCACATATATTGAAGCATAAGTATAACTTAAGCACAACATCCTAGGGCGACAAATGGGCGCATAGGATATATAAACATGTAGGGCCTTCAAAGGAATTAGATCATATCTACTCATATTTATTCAACATAGCATTTGAAAAGTAAAGCATGCATATACTTAAAATAATAAATAACCTAATTTACTTAAACTACTGGAAGAGACATGATCAATGAGAAAGAGACTTGCCATGCAAAACAGGGTCTAACTGCACTAAGGGGTCTTTGAACACTTCTTCTGCTCCTTCCACTCCTAGTTCTACTCTCGCACACAATTAATAATAAAATACATAAGCATACAAAAATTACTTATCATAGAAAATTATATGTAAAGTATAAATATGCATTCATGCAAGGTATTCTGGTTGAAGATGATCTTGGAAGGGAGAAAGCACTCTGGGCTTGACTACAAGTGCCTAGTTTGGCTAAATTTGGGGTTAGGTTGGTCTGAACCGATACCGTAGGACTTGAGTTTGGTGAGATCGATCATAAACAGAGGATTAATCGAGGATTAGCTTAACTTCTTGTTCGTCAGACTCTTGAATGAAATGACTAAAATTCAGAAAATAAAAAAATAGGGCTGATACAGTGGTTATCTCAGAAAGTCAACAACAGTAAAGTTGTAGGAAATGAGCTGATCTACAATTCTTTCAATAGGTTTGAACAATTTTGATGCCATATAATTGGTCTGATTTTGCAAAAATAGAAAAGCAATTGAGCTGAACTGTTTCGTCAATTGCCGGAAATCTACTAATCAAAATACCGATTAAAAATGCCCAAAACGAAGTTAAGAGAGTTGCGAACACACAGCAACAAGAATTAGAGAAAATGGTGTAGTAACAAGCACGAATTTGAAATTTAAAGGGAAGCTGCTCAAGAACCGAAAACAAAGTGATACTCACCGTAGTCGAAGAAGAAGACTTGGAAATACAGTGATCCTTGAAGATTTTTGATGAAATTTCTGTACAAGAACAGATGAAGGATGGATGTATGAATGATTTCACTTAAGGCTGATCAAGAAGAACGAACACACGAGCAAGATCTATCAAGTATCATACCTTCTCAGGACTTAAGCAAGAAACGAAGAATGCACAAGTAAGAACGAAAAAGAAGAAAGGCTGTGTGAGGGGTTCTTATAAGCTGCTAGTAGATGCTGGACAAGGGAATGAGACAAAGAGGATCAAGCAATGTCAGATGCAGAGATATTGCTTGCTCTTGAGGGGGTTCAGCTCGTCACTGGTTGGGGGCTCAAACGGTGGTGTGATAGGAGGGAATTCAATACTCTTTATGTTTGCTGGTCATTTCTCTCTCTCACAGCCAACATGCATTGGTTAGAAATGGTGTTTGCTATTTTGGGGCTTCCTGATTGGGCTTCATTTGGATCAAAACACCAAACACATGGTTGATTTGTGGATTGATGTACTGCCTATTTGACTGAACAATGTAAAAAATGGATCAAACACTTGAAGTTAGAAAGAGACAAAAATTTCACACAAGCACTCGAACTGGGACAAAGAGACCCATGTGTTTTCTTTCTGATTCGACCAATACTCGGTTCGACCAGTGTCTTGCTTTCGACCAGTGACCTAATTCGACCAGCGAGTCAATTCGACTAGTGAGCCAGTCGAATAGATCGACCATTGACCAAATCTTGATTATTTTCAATAATTACTGGTTTAAGATAATTTGAGTAGGAACAACCTAACAGGTCGAATATTTGGCTGGAAAAGAGTTTGTGATTTTGAGTTGGAATTTGATCTAGAGAATTTTAGAGAATTTTAATGAGAGATTTTGGAGGATTTTTTCAGGATTGATCCAAGGTGTGGTCGAGATATCCGAGGAATTCAATAAAAGATGCATTGACTGACATATTAAAAGAATAGTAAAATCTGAGGTGTTACATTATGCATGGTCAAGGACCCATGAACCTTAGTCATCTTCTCACCAACTCGATCTCCCAAGTGGTCAACTCTGGCAGCTACCTCTGATTGGACAAAGGTAGCACCAATGACTCCCCGGAGTAGCTAATCTTTGGATCTTAGGTCTTGACGTACAGCCATCGGGTAGCCTAGTCCTCCCAGTAGTCCCGACTTGCTTGGACCTGGTACTCCTCAGTCCTCTACTTTCGAAGCTGCAACAACATGGCTCTGAAGGCTATCTGCAGTCCACCCGAGATGATCGCCTTCTTGGTGGTGGACTGACTTGCAAAGCCGTATGAAGACTCTGAGCCATCAAATGAAGTTCAGGCTCAAGTGATCGATGCTGAGTCCATAGTGCCGGAACCCGTCCTTGACAAGAAGGTGCACTAGAAACCAGAACCTCACCTGAAGCCAGGCCTTGAAGCTCACCACATCTCCTGGCCAAGGTATCAGGATGACCTCATTCCCTAGGAGCCTAGACCAGTCTTACTCGAACTGGAATCCATTGATGAAGTTTTTGACATTTTCCTCGGTTAAGGTCGACCGAACAAGGTAGTTCGAGATGACCTCTTCCTAGGAAAGGGTCAAGTTTTTTCCTCGGGCCTTGAGCACCCAAGACGTCTTTGACTTGATTTTTGGCTTCGTCTTCGGGAGATGGACTGGACTGTGACACTGGACTAAGGCTAAGGTCTCTAGGAAGATGCTCGAGAGTGGCTAAAGGGCTTGAGGATGAAGGTGTGACCCCTCCAATCAACCCCCCCCCCAATTTATAGCCCTCAGTGGGCCGTGGATGACCGACGTATGTCCCATGCCAATTCGATCTCTGCCATTGGATACAAGCACACTGGGCTCAAGGCGACTCCTCATCTCTTGCACGTCGTCACATGTCAGTTTGGAGCCAGGGCAAGTGCCCTGATTTCTGCTTGCCATTGCATACAGGTTCTGGGACCAAGGTCGACGCCTCGAATTTGTGTCCATGTGAATGTCATTGCTGATGTCAGCAACACTGGAGCGTAACTTCTAGGAACTCTACTCCGACTACCATGATTCATTCTCGGACAATTTTCTTCCTGAAGGGGAAAGTGACTCGAAATGACGGGCTATTCTTGTTGTCCTGGGGATTCCTAGAAGTGGTGGCAAGTAGATGATAAGGCTCATAATGCCGAGTCTGGGTGCAGTGGCCCGGAGAAGTGTATCTAGGGTAACTTAGTCCAAGAGACTTCTATTCACCCAATAGATAGCAATACTAAGTTTGAACGTGATGACCTGGATGCTCACCAGTAGCACAACTAAGTCTGGGCCACACCCGAACTCCCGCTGCTTATGTCACATAAGCCCGGTGATAATTGTTTTATTCGTATACTTTTGCCCTAATTTAGTGGCCGTTTTGACATTGAAAGATCATTCGACATTCGACACATCATCTTATGTGATTTTTTGTATGATTTTTACAATTCGCATTCACTAGTGTATTCGTTATGTTATAGGGAATAAACATGCCAAATATGAAAGATTATTGAATATTTAGTGTGTTTGTCGAAAGAAAAATATCCAACATTGATCCGTTTGAGACCTAGCCTTGGTTTTCGCACTAGGCTCGCCCAGATTCTAATATGCGGAATAATGGGATCTTACTCGGAAATACCGAAACCCAAAGTAATTTCACAACTCTTTATTTCAAAGAGGGCTTTACACGTCGAACGTTAGGCACACTTGCCTACGTCGGAGGAACTATAAGTGTCTAAAACTCAAATAAGTTCTATGACTCTTCGATTGAGTTCGATGATCTAAACTAGACCTATTACAAGGTATTTATAGTCCAATCGTATGAGTACGTATCAGACTTAGAGACCTAAACGTATTAGACTCATATAACTAATCCTAAACAGATAAGCTTAGCTATACACATTCGGATCGGATTACAATTCCAAACAGGGAACGAATTCCTTTTCCTGGTCGCGGACCAATCCATGGTCGCGGAGCCGTATGCGATTAGGACTTGGTCGCGAAGCCGTATACGATTAGGACTTGGTCGCGAAGCCGCATGCGGTCAGGACTTGGAGATCCTCCCGGATCATGACTCCCTTGTTGAGAAGGAGCCAACCCCTGTTGCGACCTCTCGATCGAACCGGAGATGTGGAAATTGGGCTTGTCCATCTTCTTTGGTGTACCACTTTGCCGCACGTGCTCGTTGATCTTTCGGACCGATTCGAAAATTCTCCTTGGTGCCACTGCGGGTGGTAGTCACCTTCTTCTCCAGAATCACATCTTCACGTAGAGGTTCGTCTCGTTGATAGACCAAATCTTCAACAGATGGTACTATGGTATCTGGCTCATCATCCAGCATTGAAGGCTCAAACAGTTTGAGGTGCTCAACATTAACAACCGAGTAAATATCCATGTATGGAGGTAACTCGAGCTGACAAGCATTATTACCCACTTTCCGCAAAATCCGAAAAGGACCATAACGAATGGGTTTGAGCTTCTTACCTTCACCTTTAAGTCTCTCCTTACTCAGATGTAACCATACCATATCACCTTCTTGAAATTGCGCATCAACTCGGTGCCGATCATGTCGCGCCTTGTACTTGAGTTGAGCTTTCAGCAAGTTCTGTTCAACCTCATGATGGAGTCGTTGAATACCTTCCAGGAACTTTTGTGCTCGATCCTGATCAGATGCTTCCTTGCTGTTCTGTGCTGAGGTAGGGATCACAAACTCCATATCGAATGGACTCTGTGGTAGAAACCCTAAACAGACCTCAAACGGCGACTTTCCAGTCGAACCATGCACTGCTCGATTAAAAGCAAACTGTAGGTACGGTATGCTTTCATCCCAGCTCTTCGGGTGCTTCGAGTTATATCCTCTCAAGAGATGAACGACTGTGAGATTAACCACTTCGGTTTGACCATCAGTTTGCGGATGAAAAGCAGTACTCCTCTTTAGCTTGGTGTCCATCATCGTCCAGAGCGATCGCCAAAAGTGACTAAGGAACCGGGTATCGCGATCAGACACAATAGAAGTCGGCAGTCCGAAGTGTGTCCAAACGTGTTGAAAGAATACCCGAGCTGCCTCTTCTCCCGTGATAATCTTCCGACAAGGTATAAGAACAATCATTTTGGAGAACCGATCAACGACCACGAATAGATAGTCGTTGCCACGTCGGGTCTTAGGCAATCCTCCCAAGAAATCCATGGATATGCTCTCCCATGGTCGTGATGGAACTGGCAAAGGAGTGTACAAACCTAATTTTCGGTTTGCCGGTTTCGAGATGCTGCAGAGACCGCAGCCTCGAACAAACCTAGCCACATCTTGCTGCATACGCGGCCAGAACACATGTCGGTGAAGATTTTGCAACGTCTTTGTAACCCCAAAGTGACCAGCTACCTTCGATGTATGCGCTTCTCGCATCCATTGAGTTCGAGGTGCTCCACGAGGTATGCAAAGTAAATTGCCCTTGTACAAGAGTCCTTCTCGACGAACGAACTCTGTAGGGTTCCCTGTTTCGACCTCAGTCAGTGCTGTTTGAAAATCAGGGTCTTCACCGTACATAGTGACATAGTCATCATGACATGATGGCTCGATCTGCATGAACGCTGATAAACAGAGGGTTGTAACTGGTGGTCGCGACAACATATCCGCCAATTTGTTGTGTACGCCCTTCTTGTACTTAATCACCAGATTAAACTGCTGCAGATACGACATCCACTTCATGTGCCGAGCTTGCTGTAGCTTGGACTGAGTTTGCAAATATTGCAATGGTTGATGGTCGGTGTGGACAACCGTCTCTTTCCCCAAGACATAACACCGCCAATGTTTCACGGCCTGATGCAGTGCGCATAACTCCTTATCATAAGTCGGGTAGTTCTTCTGAGCTCCCTGGAATAACTCGGAGTGATATGCCACTGGTCGACCTTCTTGCATGAGCACTGCGCCCATCGCATAACCTGAGGCATCGGTTTCTAGCTCAAACGGTTTCTGGAGATTCGGCAAAGCTAACACAGGCGCCTCGCTGATCTTCCTCTTCAGCAAGAGAAACGTGTCCTCATGTTTCCCCGTCCACTTGAACTTCTGATCAATCCTGGTTAATGCATGCAACGGAGAAGCCATAATCGAGAAGTGTCGGATGAACTTCCGAAGGTATTGGCATGCTCCCACAAAACTACGCACATCCGTAACTGTTCGCGGTCGCGGCCATTCGCGAATCACTTTGACCTTATCCGGGTCAATTTGCAACGTACCGTTGCCGATTATGAATCCGAGGTAAAGTAGAGTTTGCTGACCGAACTCGCACTTCTTACGGTTGAGGCGAAGTCGATGTTGCCAAAGCTGTTCGAACACCTTTTCGACATGAATGAGGTGCTCATCCCACGAACGACTATAAACCAATATGTCGTCGAGATACACGATCACAAAGTCGTCGATGAACGGTCTCAATACGTCATTCATAAGACGCATGAAAGTTGCCGGGGCGTTGCAGAGACCAAACGGCATGACCAGCCATTCGAACAAACCTTGCCGTGTTTTGAACGCGGTCTTCCATGTATCCTCCTCTCAGATGCTGACTTGATGATATCCTGACTTAAGATCCAATTTGGAGAAGACAACAGCATGCTTCAATTGGTCTAGCAGGTCATCAATACGAGGAAGGGGGTACCGATTCTTGATGGTGATCTTGTTCAGTGCTCGATAGTCGATGCACATACGCCAAGTCCCATCTTTCTTTGGTACTAACACCACAGGAGATCCACAAGGTGAACTACTCGGTTGAATGACACCATTGTTCAGCAACTCACCAAGTTGTCTCTTGATCTCTTCATTCTCCAATACTGAGTTGCGATACATACTCAGATTGGGCAGTGTCGCATCGGACACAAGCTGAATTTCGTGCTCGACTGGACGTTTCGGCGGACGACCCTGGGTAGTCTCGAACAAATCACTGTATTTCTCCAGCAGTCCCGACAAACGACCAGAATCCTCTCGGCACACCAGCGACAATGCTGGTCGAGTACCCTCACCTTGATCAATGGGTCGAATCATGACAAGCACATACTTGTGACATGCATTAACAATTCGTTTGGCTTGATTTGCGGTAATCAAGTTCGAAGTGTTGACGTGGATGTCTCTACTGATCACGAACTTAACTCCGTCTTTGGTGAGGTCGTATTCTTGCGCTCGCCGATGGAAGTGACACTAGTACAGAAATGCAGTCTTCTATCGGTAAAAAACACTCTTCTACTATCGGTTTTTGTACCGATAGAGATAAACACGATAGAACAAGACTGGACATTTTCTATCAGTAAATAACTGACAGAAGAAGTTCACTATTCTATCGGCATATTATAAATCTACCGATAGAAAACCCGTCGTAGTCTTACGTCCAGCGGCAGGGAAAGTACCATTATTCTAACGGTTAATTACAAGATTACCGACAGAAAAAATCATAATATTCTATCGGCATATTAGGAGTGTACCGATAGAAAACTCGTCGTCAGCGGTTGGAAAAGTACCACTATTCTAACGGCTAATTATAAGTTTACCGATAGGAAAAATCATAATATTCTATCGGCATCTTACAAGTTGACCGATAGAAAACTCGTCAATAGCAGATTGAAAAGTACCACTATTCTAACGGTTAACTACAAGATTACCGACAGAAAAAATCATACTATTCTATCGGCATATTAGGAGTGTACCGATAGAAAACTCGTCGTCAGCGGTTGGAAAAGTACCACTATTCTAACGGTTAATTACAATATTACCGACAGAAAAAAGCTTAGTACTCTATCGGATATGTATGAGTTCACCGGCAGGAAAGGTCACACTCTTCTAACGGTTAATTTTGATTGTACCGATAGAAAAAAGTACAGTAGTCTCTCGGTTGTTGATGAATTTACCGATAGAGCATTCACATATACAGTACTTTATTTGCATTCACAATACAGTACATTCACATATACAGTACAGATTCAATACAGTATAGATTGGATACACAATACAGTACAGATGCAAGGTAAATTCACAGAACAAATTGACACATTAGGCAGTTATTCACATTTATTCACATATGTACGGACAAATACAGATTGCAATCCAATGTGGACATTTATTCACATATATATATTTATTCACATGTATATGAACAGTCTATGCAGAGTACACAAAAAGGAGAAAATTGTCATGCTGAATGGTTGGGCGCTACTTCCTCCATGACATATTGTGCCCAGATTTGTCGAAGATATATAATCTTTGCATTTTCATATTGGTCTTTCGACATGGCGATCTGCAAGCATGTGTGCATACTGATTAACTAACTTCGATCCTAATTTAGAACGTGACACCCATTTTTGAAATTTAAGTTAGCTATCGATGCTTACCTGGGGGAATCGGGAAAAGTTTGTCTGCACTAGGTCATACATGTAGCGCAGCACATAAAACCCGCATTCCCACAATTGCGGCTGCTGATGGCACTGAGATAATTGCATATGCGAAGACATGTTAGCTATATATTGTTTCCATAAACTAATTAAGCATAAACAAAAAGTCTCGTGAGTACCTCATATTCTTTCCAAGCTAGTACGGAGCCCTGCGGTGCGGCATGCCTCCCTCCAGCGGACACATATTTATCAAAAGCCCTCATTTCAGTTAGTATTGCCAGTTAATGTATTATCATTAGCTAGTGAGGTCAAAATATAAATCAAACATATAAGTTACTTACGCCTCCATATTCCCCTTGAGCACATATTCCATCGATAATCTGTCACGCATCGAATCGAGGTAGTACACCTCGTTCCTCGGCGGACAGATCACGATGAGGATCCAGTGGCCCCTGCATTGTACGTAAAAGAGGACCGCTAGCTCAAAGTACATCTCAGGTGTAACATACAAGATTGAGTTAAATTAGTACGAAATGCACTAACCTTTGGTGGTACGGCACCAGAATGAAGTCCCTGTCCTGCTGCGCCATCAGCGCGCTGGATATGTACTGCTCAGCGTGCGCGGCGTCCTGCTCTAGCATCGTGAGGCTTATTTTCTCTGGGTCGAGGAAACCCACCTTGTCACACGCAGCCTCCGATGCTAGCCTGTACATGCACCTGCATGCGAAGGACGAGATTAATATTAATTTCACAGAAAGTTACTCAGTATTCAAATGAACTGCAACATTAATGCAGAGTTAGCAAACAAAGTTAGAAAACAGCAATACATAGCATCAGCAAACTCACAGGACTCCAGTCCGTATGATGGACATATCGAGCTCCCGCCAGTTGTAGAGGTCGAACAGATCCTCGTGTGCCACGGATATAGTCCCGGGCTCACGGTGGAACTGCCCAGGCCTGTAGGGAACTAAGAAGTTCAGGCTGCGCCGAGCTCGATGTAGGTACCAGTCGTGGAGGTCTCTGGTTGATCGATCAAATTTCCGCAAAGATGCCTCCGACAGGAGTGGGAGCGCGTTCGTGAACGTCCGCGGCAGTCCCTGTCGCCCTTTGCCCTTGCCTTTGCCGCCCTTGCCTTTTGCCGGGGACTGAGCGCGTACCTTCGAAGGCAAGGGCGAGGTGATGGCGGCTTTCTTCCGAGGTGGAGGCGTGGATGCGCTGGGTGGGGTCGAGGCCGTCTTTGATGTGTCCAGGTTCGCACGAGATCGGCCCTCATGCCCCGAGCTGGGGGCGCAGTCCCCTGGTAGCCCCGCGGCAGGCCACTTCAATTAATGAGCACGTATGTTAGATTATGCAAGTTGAGTGTACTGAGTAGGATGTAATCTAAAATGTGTAGGATTTACCAATTGTATTACAAGACACTTCTTGGGCCACTGTACGTAGGAGCCCACTGCCTCAGCAAGTGTCTGCAGTTCCTCTGTTGGGACTGGCAACGGAGAATCGTTGTAGCCCGGCATGGCCATGTCCACCTGTACCTTTGCGAAACCCAACCGCAGAGGTACACAGTGGACCCGGACATCCGGCCCAGACGGATATACGAAGCCGTGTCCAACCACTTCCTGCCCGGCACCTACGTGATTCTGTAGGATGCAGCCCTCCGGCCCCTGCAAATTTGTAACAATTAAAATAGGTTAGCGAAACAACTCTAACAGAATGGGAGTGGCATCAACTTAAGTGCACAGATGAAGGCTTGCAGTACCTCAAGTAGATCCACTGGATCCGCGAGTACCTTCGAAGCGCAACTGCTTATCCGACCCCGCGGGGTACCGTCGTCCTGGGGATCCGCATCTGCACTCTTGGCCAGCAATGTTTCTCTCAACCGTGCAAACTCTTCCCTCATTTGTGCGACCTCGGTCTGCACCTCAGACTGTACCTCAGCCCGTATCTCAGCCCGCATCTCCGCCCGTATCTCCTCCCGTACCTCAGCCCGTATCTTATCGGAGAGGTCAGCTTCCTTTTCCTTCCAGGTGCAGGCCTTCTTCCTCGGTGGAGCCGGATCTACGAAACCGGCCTTCCACGACACAATGGCTCCCACGGCCCGTGTCCGCCCGGGATGCTCCTTATTTCCTAGAGCCCGGGTGAGGATGTCGTTCTCCCTCTGCGGGGTAAACAATCCCTCCGCTGCCTCCTTCTCAAAAGAGATCTGTTACATTTGAAGGTACCTTGTGAGACAAATTGCCTTATATACACTTGTGCGCACACAGTTTACGAGGTTAGCCAACTTACCATTCGCCTCACAACGTCGGCGTCCCCAGGGGTTGCGAACTGCACAGACCCCATGGACGACACGGACCCCCTCCCCCTCCACCATCGCTTGCACCTCTCATCCCGGATCTCGGAGAGCAGCAACTCAGGGGTGTCGATCACAGGATTTTGTTCGTCTTCCTTCTTCCACTGTTCCTCCTTCCCCGCATAGCCCCGGGATCCGAGCCGATGCGGGTGGTCGTTCCTCTTCTGGATCGCCCTATTCTTCTCGCTAAGGGCCTTGAACTCCTCAGTCCCCTTCTGCTTGGTGAATTCCTCCCATACCTCCTCCGATATGAAGGGGTACTTCTCGCAAGGAGATTTCCCCGCAGCTAGGAAGTTACTGACGAGCCAGCTCTTAAAGGTTTTTCATGTTCCGTTCATGTCCTTCAAGCAGGCAGTCCTAGGTGTATCGTCGGGGATGTTCCACTTAGCCTGTTTTCGAAAAATGCATACAATTAATCACGAATTAGTTAAACTTTAGTATAAGCCAAGAGAACGTGATTACGAAAGAGTTCAGCGATTTCAGTTCATTTAACCTTCACTTCCGCCCACAACCTATCCCTCTCGTCCGCCGTCACGTCCTTCCAGCTCTGGACGGTGATCTTCACCCTTTCTTTCGCCAACAGCCCAACGTAGGCCGCGTACCTCCCAGCATTCTTTCCAATCGGCCTCCCAAATTGGTTGAACTCACAAGAAAGATCAGTGCGTTTGGCCAAACGCCCCAACGTCGTCGCGCCTCGCCCCACCCTCTTGCGCTGGGATGTAACAGCCCCATCTTCAGTAGTTACGATGGGGTTGGCCCTAGTCGAACCACTAGTACCATCCGATGAAGACGACGACATGTCTTCCCCTACAAAACCTTCAACAAACCATATATATGGCAATTAATTCGCCTTGGAGTTCCATAACTCAGCCCAGGACTGGAGACTAACTAGGGCGGCAAAAGGGAAAATAATACAAAAAGAAAGACATGCATAAATTACTTACTGAACTCTTCAGAAATATTTTCTATCGGTAAACACATGAGCTGCCAATAGACCATAACAATTACCTCCACACAAGACAATTTTTCTATCGGCAAACACGTGAGATACCGATAGAACATAACAATGTTCTCTACATATGGAATTTTGTTGACAAGCCACCATTCACTGTCATCACATAACATTCTCGATGATTTGCTACACTAATATTCATGGGCCAGCATTATTATTTCACACGTAAATATGCACACAAGCATCTAAGTGCCACTGTGCATAATCTTTAGCCTAGCCTGTATGTGAGTCATCAGGACTTCACAGCTATTAGGTTGGGAAAAGTCATGTATATAGGCATTTGAAACATATACATCGAAGACCCATCCACATTGCCATATATTCATACGAAGTGAGTACAAATTCCCAACCAAACTAGTACATTGCATGGCTCATGTCCTTCCAGATCCAAATTAAGTTTTACTACTTGTGCAGAAAAATTTTCTATCGGTAAACACATAAGCTGCCGATAGAATATGTGTAAGAACACCTCCAACATATAATCTGCATTACATGGAAGTTGAATACAATTGATCACACATACAGCAGTATAGAGAAGTTAAAATCTCAAAACAGGTTCATTACAGCACTGGAACATATTATGTAAACCCTAATTAAAATCAACATTGCCTGCGGAATGTACATAAGCCAACACAATAGGGAACCCTAGTGTAATTGCAAAACTCGAAGAATTAGTACGTGCAAAACACTAGGATCAAATAAAGAAGATGCTGGAAATAGAACGACGAATTAGGGTATTTACGGCGGCGATCAGTTCTGGTGATGGAGAGGCGGTGTAAAACGCAGCAGCGGCGGGCGAAGGACGAAAATAAGAACCGGTGGCAGTGACGAACCAGTGTCCAGCCGGCGATCGTCGTGTGGGAGAGAGGAAGTGAGTGCTCACGGCGGAGGTTGGGGTTTTCTTCGCTCTCGAAGAGACGCAGTGCTCTAAGGTGGAACTGTTCGAGTGGAGGGAAACTAAAGGGCCGTGTACGAGTAATAAAGTAGCGGATGAACTTTTCTATCGGTATAACAAAATGATACCGATAGACTTATGTAATTTTCTATCGAAACAACAAAATAATACCGATAGAAAAAGTAAATTTCCCGGAAAAATATTGGAATTAGTGGATGCATTTTTCTATCGGTATAAACAATAAAATCCCGTGAGACCAATTTTCCCCAGAAAATTTTTTAAAGTGCTTGAGATTGGGTGCCATTTTTCTATCGGTAAAAACAACAAAATACCGTGAGAGTAATGAAAAGGTGCCCTTTTCTATCGGTATAAACAAAAAAATCCCGTGAGCCCAATTTTCCCCAGAAAATTTTTTTGATTAAGTGCTTGAGATTTGTGTGCCCTTTTTCTATCGGTAAAACAACAAAATACCGTCAGAGTAATGAAAAGGTACACAATTTAACATCAAACAGACCGTGGTTGAAAGCTGCAGAATGTTAAAGAAAGAGGGAAGATAGCCGGAAAATTAGAAAATTGACATAAAAAGAAATTGTTCATTCATTGTTGTTTTATCACTTACAAAAAAAAATAAAACCCAAATTGCTAGGTCAAGGGGTGGTCTTAGCCCTGGCTGCATGTAGAATAGAGTCAGTTAGACTTGCAGCCAGGACGCAGGACTCCTCTAGCGACAAGTTGTCCCTAGGATCAACTACTACCGCGTCAAGAAGGCCTGCGACCTCCCTCAGCTTCGCTATGGTATCCTTCATAGTCAAACCGCAGCCAGCGATGGTCATATCCGCGGCTTTCTTCTCCTCGCGAAGACGCCTCGTCCTCGCCCTAGCATTGTCACCATCCGTCTTCATGCGCTTAATGCGCTGGAAGAGATCGTCAAGGTCAAGCCGTAGCTGAGTGTGCTTGTCTGTAAGGAGCTTGTGCTCCTCCTGGAGGGCCCTCAGGTCAACCTTCACTTTGGCAGTGTCTTCGACGGCTACCATTCCCTGTGCAAATCAACAGGTCAAGAATGAACTGAACATGGATTAACAATACAGGGGTAAACCGAGGAGATTTAGAGTTCTTACCGGGGAGGCCGTGGATGACGATCCCATGGAGGTTGCCATTGTGAAAGAGAAGATGAGGAGTCGAACCGTTCGAGAATTAGAAAAACAACAAAATACCGCGACGCATGGCGAGGTACTTATAGAGTTTCCAAGGCGACGCATGGCGACACGTTCGAGAATTCAAAGCGGTAGAGTCTTATTCTATCGGTAAAAACAGGAAAAAACCGTCAGACAACAAATACCGTGAGACAAACGAATTTATTCTAACGGTAAAACAGAACAATACCGATAGAAAACGTTTTCAAGTGCCTGAGAGAAGATGTCCTTCTCTATCGGTATAAATAACAAAATACCGTCAGAAAAAAGGGATTTTTGCTGAACTTAATTTGAAGAGGCTGCGATGAGATTTTTGCAAGTGCTATTTGAAGGGAAGAATTAAATATTTACAGGATAAAGGTACTGTACATGTTAGAACTCATGCTGTGGAGTAAAATTGAGATGTATTAATGCTGTGAACTAGCTTATCATTAAATTCTAAAGAAAAATGTACTGCCTGATGTATTAATGATAAGTTCCTCACCTTGCTGCAGAACTTGTGGGCTGTTTGCTTGGCATTTATCCCTGAAATAGAAATTAATCATCAATGGTTCTCAACCCATAATCCTTCTTCGTGGTCATCTCGCAGATACGTTGTTTCGTCGATATCTTCAGTACGGATAGATTGAATGTCCTCTAAAAATGGAGGTATTTCATCGAATTGGTTATACTCCTCTTCGTCGACAACATCTTCGACCCCAACAATACGTCTCTTGCTGTGGAGGACAACATGCAAGTTTGGATTGGCCGGGTCAACGATGTAGAATACCTGTGTGGCTTGCTTTGCAAGCATGAATGGATCGTCTTGGTGTCCGGCTCTACCAAGATCGACGAGAGTAAACCCGTAACTGTCAACTTGAACACCTCGAGGGATTTCGACCCATTGGCATCGAAACAGGGGAATCTTAAGTAATCCGTAATCGAGCTCCCATATTTCGTCAATAACACCGTAATATGAGTTCAGCGCCCTTACTGACCTGGCATCCTCGGAAATAGCAAACAGTGTCACTCCGCTACATTGCGTGCTACTCTTGGCGTCTTGAGCTCTTGTGTAAAATGAATACCCATTGATGTCGTACCCCTGCCAAGTCCCTACAGTGAATCTTGGGCCTCTAGCCAACCATGTCACAGTTTCACTTACGGAGCCCTCGGCAGCTCGCGTGACTCTTTCTTGGATCCACTCAGCAAATTTCCTGTTATGTTCTCTGCTTACCCAAACGTCTGACTTCGAAGGATTCTGTGACCGTAACATTACCTTGTGCTCGTGTATGTATGGCTCGACCTCCGTCATGTGTTGTAAGACCCAAAAATGTGATTTTGCGTACACATCACGAGCGGGGACGATAGCTTTGAATCCAATCGTTCCAATTCCCTCAAGCCTACCCTCGTGTCGGGACCTAGGAACACCAATTGGGTCAACCCCGGCCATATAATCTGTGCAAAATTCAATCACCTCCTCGGTGGCATAACCTTCCATGATACTCCCCTCGGGTCGACGACGAGTCCTTACGTATCCCTTCAATACACTCATAAATCTCTCAAATGGATACATGTAGCGCAGGCACACAGGTCCACAAAACTTAATTTCTCTGATAAGGTGAACAATCAGATGGACCATAACATCAAAAAAGGATGGAGGGAAATACATCTTGAGCTGACAAAGAGTTGCAACCACGTCGCGTTGCAAAGCGTCCAGTCCATCGGGATCAATTACCTACGAGGACACAGTTGCGCCAAATATTCATATCAGAAAAATCTTCTAATTAAACTCCACAAATGGAGGTAGTGAACTTATAGTACGAGTGCACGTACTTACCTTGGAAGATATTGCGTTGAAGAAATAACATAGATTTGTGATTGTCTCTCTGACTTTAACTGGGAGAATGCCTCTGATAGCAATGGGAAGCATCTGTGACATCAAGACATGACAGTCGTGGGACTTCATGCCAACCAGTCTTAGGTCCTTCATAGACACAAGTTTTTTCAAGTTCGCGGAGTACCCACATGGAACTTTAACACCGTGCAGGCACCGACAGAGTTCTGTTTTTTCGCTCTTCGACAACGTGTAGCAGGCCGGGGGGAGGTATGTACGCTTTCCATTCTCTAAAGGTGCAAGCTCAGTCCTTATCCCCATTTCCACCATGTCACGACGAGCTTTCACACCATCCTTTGTCTTTCCCGGAATGTTCAACAACAAACCAATCAAACTGTCACAGACATTTTTCTCTACATGCATGACGTCAATGCAATGTCGAACTTGTAAGTGCTCCCAGTACGGTAGATCCCAGAGAATCGATCTCTTCTTCCAAACATTTTTTTCTCGAGGTTTAGAATGCTTACCGAACTCAACTTTGATGTCGTTCACGCGTGAGTAAATCTCCTTACCGGTCAAAAACACTGGAGCTGATCCCTTCTCAGGCTTCCCGTTAAATGATTTCCTCTTCTTACGGTACGTGTGATGCACCGGAAGAAACCTGCGGTGACCCATGTACACTGTTTTCCGGCAGTTTCGCAGCCACATGCTCTCAGTTTCATCTAGGCAAATAGGGCAAGCCTTGGCTCCTTTCGTACTATACCCCGACAAATTGCCGTAGGCAGGAAAATCATTTATGGTGCAAAATATCAGGGCCCCGCAAGATGAAATTCTCTTTCTTGTATGCATCCCACACCTGCACACCCTCGCTCCACAATTTCTGTAAGTCCTCGATTAAAGGCGCTAGAAACACGTCAATATCATTTCCGGGTTGTCTGGGTCCTGAGATTAGTAACGCCATCATGATGTACTTGCGCTTCATGCATAACCAAGGAGGAAGATTGTAGATGCATAAAAGAACCGGCCAAGTGCTGTGCCGGCTGCTGATATTACCATGTGGGTTCATACCATCTGTACTCAGCCCGAACCTTACATTCCTAAGTTCGCCGCCGAACTCAGCAAATGTTCTGTTGATGTTTCTCCATTGAATAGAATCAGCTGGGTGTCTCAGTTTTCCGTCTTGTTTCCGGGCTTCAGCATGCCAACGCAAGTGCTTCGCGACTTTCGGATTTGCAAACAGCCGCTTCAATCTAGGTATCACAGGCAAGTACCACACAGTGTTTGCCGGGGGCCCTTTCCTTACCTCGTGACGTTCACTGTCAATCCGGTCCCTACGCGTATACCTCGATGCGCCGCATCTTGGACAAACATGCAAACTGGAGTACTCGTTACGGTACAACACACAATCATTTGGGCATGCGTGTATTCTTTCGATTTCCATTCCCAACGGACACAACAGTTTTTTGGCTTGGTAAGTAGATCTTGGCAACTCATTTCCCCCTGGAAGCATGTCCGCTAGAAGATCTAATAGTGCCGTGAAACTCTTATCACTCCAACCGTTTCCTGCCTTCAAGTTATATAATCTCAGCACAGAAGACAGTTTTGTAAATGTTGCACATCCAGGGAACAGAGACTTTTCAGAGTCAGCAATCAGTTTCTCAAATTCACAGAAGTCATTTTCGTTGTAATCTTCCTCTACATCACGTAACATCTCATCTAGATTGTCATCATCATCATCTACGTGCACATCGGAATGAACATTACCAAAATTGGGATGATCATCGATATTATTGCAATCCACATCCGAGTCGTGCTGATTGGTAGTAGTGGTGCTTGTTTCCTCAAGATCTTCGCCATGCCATATCCAACGGGTGTATCGCGCGTTAAAACCACGACGAATCAAATGACTCTTAATTTGATCAGAGTTGCTAAACCTCTTCAAGTTCATACAATCTGTACAAGGACAGAGCATATTTTTCTCTCCCTTCCTCTCCTTTTGTTGCTCAGCAAATTTAATAAACTCATTCACACCATCCAAATATTCAAGAGTAGTACGTTTTATTCCATACATCCAATATTTCCTGTCCATCTACAATTAACAAAATTTAACGAGTAAGCCATGCATGAAACCTGCCCGATTAAGTTATGTATATGTACATGTACAGCCTCTTACAACAGATACATGTGTTGAACCCTAGCCTGACGAAATTAACACTAATTAACCTAGCTAACTACACAATACAAGCTAGTTAGCTCCTAAAACATGACGCATTTCCAGCTACCAAGCTCCCAAGCTTAGAACTACAAACTTGGAACTACACAATACAGCTAGCTTGCAAGTAGAGAGGAAGGGAGATCTAGAGGGAGAGAGAGATAAGTGTCGACGATTAAGCATACCTTAAAGAGAGGGGCGCAATCAACTTCCCTCCAGCCTGCGCTGATCACCCTAGTAGTGTAGCTGGAACTTTCGTCACAAACAGAGGGACACAGAGTGCAACAGAACAAATTAAAAAACAGCTCAGCAATGGTCGAGTGGGGTTTTCCTTATAATGGACATTTTTCTAACGGTAAATACATGAAATAACCGTCAGACTAACTTAGGTAATTTGCCGCTCACATATTCTATCGGTACAAACACACACATACCGTTAGAGAATATACATTACTGAGCAAATATATGTGTTTTTCTATCGGTATATATGTGTACTTACCGTTAGATGATTCATGACACTCGAGCATTAGTTTTTGTATCGGTAAATATGTGCATTTACCGTTAGACTATGCATGACTGAGCAAATATATGTATTTTTCTATCGGTAAATATGTGTACTTACCGTTAGAATATGCATGACTGAACAAATATATGTATTTTTCTATCGGTAAATATGTGCATTTACCGTTAGATTATGCATGACTGAACAAATATATGTGCTTCCTATCGGTAAATATGTGTATTTACCGTTAGAATATGCCTGACTGAACAAATATATGTATTTTCCTATCGGTATATATGTGTACTTACCGTTAGAGGAGGTACTGTTACCAAACTGGGACAAACATGCACATGCCATTTCTCACATTCAAGGAATCATATCAATGTAACATCAAACAGATCTTACATCAAACGGATCTTAACTAGAAGATAAAGCAATATATTTCAAGAAATGCTAATTTGTGGATTAACTAGGAGACACAAAAATACTTTTCGTAGGTAGTTGGGACTTCATCTTGCCAAAGAAATTACAGATGCCAGTTCACAAATTCAGGTACAAACATACACATGCCAGTTCACCAATACAAATTCAGGTACAAACATACACATGCCAGTTCACAAATTAAAGTGCATGTCTGAAACAGCAGTACAAATACACACCTACCTACCAATACAATTAAATACACAAATGCTCCCTGCACATTCAAGTTCATGTCCCAATTAGCAATACATGATACACAAATATACAACAATATACAAATACAACAATTCACACATTCGATGTATATTACAAAAGCCACGTCTGAAATTAACAACAGATCACGACGAGGACCCAGTGGCCCATACATGCATTTTACATAAAAGGGAACCTTTGCAGGTTGCCACAATGCAACTACCGACTACAAGTTAGACCTGATACATCACAAATCCATTCATCCAAAACAGCAAATGTCTGAACCACATTGGACTTAACCATAGGAGTTCAGTTTGAAGACGCCCGAGGAGCTGGAACTGCCGTCGACATACATTTGTACGTATTGGTGATTTCCTCGGACTCAAACTCGATCAACTCAACTCAACTCAACTCAACGATATTAACAAAAAGAACCTACCTTCCAAGATGTTGTTCTGTGTAGTGATGGTGTAGAATGGCTGTGCAAATAACAACAATTCTTCTTCTCCAAGCAGGTAAGCATCTGGCCACAAGCTGGTGCATGCAAAAACATGTAAGATGCTTTCTATAGGTTCTGATTTGAGAAACACGCCGGGCTTAAGCATCTTTTCGACCGAGCCAACCAAGATCTCGCCCTTCACGTCCTTCCAGCTCTCGACGGTGATCTTCACCATTTCTTTCGCCAACAAGCCAACGTAGGCAGCGTACTGCGATGAAGAACCGTGAAATACGTTGCCCCTCACGAGCATCATCCAAGGACCTGAACAGATCATAATCATATTGAAAAGAAGACACATCAAAATGAAGGATACAAAAAAAGCAGAATTATTGCCATAATCGGATTAGAATAATCTAACAATATTGCAGAAATTTTACGTACCTTCCTTGGGATGCCGACGTCTAGAGGGCGTCGATGGAGGTGCGGAGGTGCAGCGGTCCCCTGTAGAGGTGCGCCGGCCGTCCATGGAGCTTACGGGTTAGGACTACGAGCCCCAGATGAACTGTGAGAATGAAAGAGACATACCCGTGTATTTATACAATTATATATTTTCTATCGGTAAGAAAACAGAATACCGTTAGTAATAAAAACATCTGTAGAAGCCGAATGGTTCTATCGGCACAATAAATATTACCGATAGGAATTTTTGTACATACTCTATCGGTATGTACGTACATTACCGACAGAATATTACTAGTTGTAGAAGGCCAACAGTTCTAAGATATTTTGTGCAATATTCTACCGGTATAAACATTCATTACCGATAGAATAAAACTATTAGAAGACGAACAGTCCTAAGCAATTTTCTATATATTCTAACGGTAAAAGAATCCATTACCGATAGAATAAAAATATTTGTAGAAGGTCAACTATTCTATCGGCGAACTACATATTGCCGATAGGAATTTTTAATATACTCTGTCGGTATATTCATACAGTAGCGATAGAATAAGTCTAGTTGTTGAAGTCGACCAGTCCTATCGGCGCACAACATTCTTCCATCAGTACTTATGCATCTCTTCTAACGGAAAATATGTTCATCACCGCTAGAGTAAATCATACTATTTATTCTATCGGTAAGTTTCTTAGAAACCGATAGGGAAAATACATCCATCGGGCTTTTATGTCCGCGAGGCACATTTTCTATCGGTTTTGTGCTGTTTCGCTAATAACCGATAGAAGATAGGGGTTAGTAGACTGCATTTCTGTACTAGTGTGAGCGTCTCGGTCATACAGATACGGACTCCCAAAGATCACCTGACAGATATTGATAGGGACAACATCGCATTGCACCTCATCGATATATCGTGCAGAGATCGCAAACTTCAACACACACTGACTCGTAATCTGTTGGTTCACGTCGGATGTAAACCAACCCAGCGGGTATGGTCGCGGGTGTGTGGTTGTCTTCAAACCAAGTCGCCGAACCAGTCCAGCGGAGACTAGATTCTTTTGACTTCCTGGATCGAATATCGCTGCGACCACTTCGTGCTTCACCTGGATGTTGATGGTGAACAAGTCCTCCGTTGGGTGATGGTCGTTCGGTGGATCGGAACCCTTCTCCTTCGGCATTGCCATCAGAGACAAGGTCGTATCCGCCTCATTAACCGAATTCACTCGGACAACTTCTTCGTCAGGTGAAGTCGCAGTAGCCGTGGCTGTTCTTTTCCCTGGTCCGTTTTTCTTTGGTCGAAGTTCAGGATGAAGCTTGTAACATTTGTCCTTGGTATGCCCCGCGACTTGACAATGTTCGCAAAAGGCACCCGTGCCCGATTGTGAAGCGTTCTTCTTCGGACTCGGCTTTTTCTTTGTTGAGGTCGCACTTTCCTTCGTGCTTTTGTCGCTGCGGGATTTGTTCTTCTTCTCGATCGCCATAGCAGTTGTGCTCGCGGTCGCAATGTCTTGGACACCGAACTGACTTAGCTCAGTACTGATCGATTTCTGAAGTCCAGATGTGTACTTTCGAAATACCTGAGGGTCGGATAGTGAGATGGCAATGACCATTGCTTGTCGCCGAAACTCTGTCGTATAGTCTTGGACGGTCTGGTCGCGTCGTTGGTACAATCTGTGCCAACGCTCCCATCTCTCCTCAAGGTAACCCATCGGATAGAATTCTCGTCGCAGAAGTCGCTTGAATTGACCCCACGCAAGGTCGTCAGCTTCACCACTGGCGATAAGGGCCTTCCACCATGTCTTGGCGTGGTCCTTCATCTTCAAAGGTGCAAATTTGACCTTTTGAGCGCTACTGAACCCTTTAAGGTCAAAGTAGGTCTCAAGTTGGTCGATCCAAGAATCCAGCTTCTCGGCATCGATCACCCCATCATATATGGGTATATCAATCTTAGCGTCGACTTTAAAAGATCCGACAGCTAAGGAGGTATTGGCGAGGTCCTCGGTCTTGTGGTCGCCTTCGTCTTCATCTTCGTCTGCCCTGCGCAAGTCTTCACCAGTCTTCTCACCCATAACCTTCCCTACTTCAGGAGGTACAATCATGGCCTGCTGCTTAATCCAAGCGAGCACGGTTTCCATGTCGGTGGAGAGCTTAGCCACTTTTTCGGCTAGGTTAGCTTGAACGGAGGTATCGTCAGACATTGTCGGAGACGCGGCTGTAGGAACCGTCAATTGATCGCCTGGAATTTCGCCGGAAGTTTTGTAACCCTGGCGAGTTTTCACCATCCACAGGATAGGAAAGTTGCTCTGATACCAACTTGATCCGTTTGAGACCTAGCCTTGGTTTTCGCACTAGGCTCGCCCAGATTCTAATATGCGGAATAACGGGATCTTACTCGGAAATACCGAAACCCAAAGTAATTGCACAACTCTTTATTTCAAAGAGGGCTTTACATGTCGAACATTAGGCACACTTGCCTACGTCGAAGGAACTATAAGTGTCTAAAACTCAAATAAGTTCTATGACTCTTCGATTGAGTTCGATGATCTAAACTAGACCTATTACAAGGTATTTATAGTCCAATCGTATGAGTACGTATCAGACTTAGAGACCTAAACGTATTAGACTCATATAACTAATCCTAAACAGATAAGCTTAGTTATACACATTCGGATCGGATTACAATTCCGAACAGGGAACGAATTCCTTTTCCTGGTCGCGGACCAATCCATGGTCGCGGAGCCGTATGCGATTAGGACTTGGTCGTGAAGCCGTATGCGATTAGGACTTGGTCGCGAAGCCGCATGCGGTCAGGACTTAGAGATCCTCCCGGATCAAACATAGACCCATCCTCTGACAACTTTGCATATCCAAAATCAGATTCTAGTGGGATTACTAGTTGTATATTCAAAGTTGGATTCTAGTAGGAGCTAGGCTTCGAGTTGGTTACTAGTTGTATATGCAAAATTTGATTCTTGTAGGAGCTGAGTTTTTAGTAGATTACTAGTTTTGTATCCAAAATTGGATTTCACTAGGAGCTAGGTTCCAGTACTTTACTATTGGTATAACCAAAATTGGATTCCGGTATAGTCTTCAAGCTTGTTTTTGTTATGTATAAACTAATGCATCATGGTTTCTTAAAAGGCTTAACTCTTATTAAAGCTAATTACGAACTTGTAAATTTGACATTCTGACCACTTTTTTTTTTATATATGTTTACGTGGAACAGTTAGTTTGTCGTAGGAAAATCTCTTTTTTAGCATCCTTAACTTCTTGTTTGAGCATAGATTATAAACTATTTTAACTTTGAACGGTGCTTGTTTAAGCATAAATTATGAAAATATCTTATTTTATAGTCAATTTTCCTTTTTTTTTCCTTGTTAGTCAGTTGTCAAACTAATTTATGTGATTATAGAATTCTTTTTCAACCGTTCTATGTTGTGATGTCGGATACATATTTAAGTTTGAATTCTAATATAAGCAACGAAGTACAAGAAGAAAGATGGTGTCTTCTCATTTTTTTTTGCTACTATTGTTACAATAGTTGCATATGTTTATGGCCAGAATACATCTTATAATTAGCAGATATAAAACAACTAAATAGTTAACAAGTGACAATACGTCACACCAAAACTGAACCCAATGTATTCCGCGTTGAGTCGGCATCAACATGAAGCAACAAAAAGAGGAGACGACCTTGACCAAACCAAAACCATCCACATCGTTCCCACCCCTCCCCACGCTGTAAAAGAGACCAGCTATTAATTTATGACTTTTTTTATAAATAATTTATATTAAAAAATTAGTTTAAAAAAGACCCATAATTACTAAATTTTAAAAAAAAATAATCATCATGTCAGCCTGTCAAGTCTTACAGACTTGACAAACTCTCTGACTTCTGTAATAACTCGATCCTACAACTAATTTTGAATTGATACGACTACAATCAATTTTTAACATTGATACGATCAATTTGTGTATTAGATACGATCACGACTAAATCTCTTATTGGAGTTGTGATAAGCTACTTGTCGAGTACTTAACACTTGATAGGTTGATATGACGGGTTATTTTTGTTAATTCGATAATTATGGGACATTTTTATCATTAATTTTTGTTTGTTATTTATAAAAAAAATTCATTAATTTATGCATCCACAGAGAAGCTTCGAGAGACTCCGCCACATTTCTTTAGCATTAGTTATACTCAGGTAACACCTCCAAAAGAAAAGCCCAAATTTGCTTTCCCCCGTTTGTCCGTTACACGTCAGATCCATTTGTTTACTTCTTTAAATTCTGGAAGCGGCACTAGTCCTTTGGATCTTCCATACATTTGCTCCTTGTGCTCTTCTATTGATCTCTCGCTGAGGATTTCTTTTAGGTTTCCATAGACAGGTGTTTTTGATCTGACTCCATGGCGGCGGCGGCGGCGGCGCTCGCGGTGACGGACGAGGTCACCATGTCGCTTCACGCAGTGGGGGATCTAGCGGCTGCCGCCGAGATCTCACGGGAGGAACTGGTAGTCATCACGCAATGCGCTTTGCTTGGTAATCTTCATGGCTTCTTGCTTTTTTTTTTTTTGGTACATGATATGATTGGGCTCTATGTTGATTTTGCCTGACGGAATCATATCAAATGTTACCCCTTAGTTTGAAATAAGAGAACCATACTGTAGGATCATGTTGCACATGCTGCTTGTTTGGAATCTTATAGATCTTTGTTAAGTGAGAGCAGCCCAACTCATTGATACATGCGCCCCCTGAGAAACTTGCTTGGAGTGGAACATTTTTAGGGTGTCTAGTTTTGATATAATTTTTTATGCTTCCATATGCTTTAAGTCTGTTGCATAAATACATAATTACATGGGATCTTTAATAAACAGTGTGTTTAGATAGCTGATTAGTTGTGATATGCAAGGGCATAAGATGCTATTTTATTCCCAAGCAGGTGCCTGTGTTGATTCTAGTATTATAATTTTGGATGCCTTGGGTTGGCCATTTGTTGGTTTTCATATTTAATTTGATATTCTGATTCCATAAGCAGCATCCTTTCATAAAATTTGGTGTGTTGTGATACATATTATCTAATATTAATTGGTGACGCTGGTCAGGTGGAAAGCTTCCTTTTGGTGATTCATCAACTGATGCAGTTCTTGCTGTAATAAGAAGGCTAGAAAGTTTGAGTGATCGGTTGGTTGGGGAAATTAACCGGGTGTTGAAACCTGGAGGGAAGGTGCTGGTGCAGTGCTCAGCACCCTCTGCAGATCAGAAGGTAATTCATATTTAACGACTTGGTTCATTGCGTTCTATCTGGATGGTTGTTCAGCATTCCCTGATTTTTTAATTGGTTTTTTGCATTAGCCAAACACTGACATTGAGCGTAAGTTGCTAATGGGGGGATTTGTAGAAGTGCAAGCTTCTACTGCAAGCTTACAAGATGGTTCACAATCTGTTACTGTAAGTAGTCTCGATCCATGAGTTTACTTAAGTTGTGTTTCTGCATTTGTACACACTTTGTTCCCTAATGGTGTCTTCAATCATTCACAGATTAAGGCAAAGAAGGCTTCCTGGAGCATGGGCTCTTCCTTCCCCCTCAAGAAAGCTACAAAGGCTCTTCCAAAGATTCAAGTTGACGATGACACTGATTTGATTGATGAAGACAGCCTCCTGACAGCGGATGACTTGAGGAAGCCACAACTTCCAGTTGGTATAGTCATAAACCCTTCAACTTTGTTCATCATATTTGTAAAGGTGTTTAATCTATGTTTAGATTCTGAATGTTTATTTATGTTTCATTAGTTGGAGACTGTGAAGTGGGAGCCACTAGGAAGGCTTGCAAGAACTGTACCTGTGGCCGGGCTGAGGCTGAGGCTGAGCAGAAGGTGGAGAAGCTAGAGCTTACTGCAGAACAAATCAATAACCCTCAGTCAGCTTGTGGTAGTGTAAGTACAATCATCTCTTACAGCAGCACCCATGTTTCTTGTTGTGAATCCATAATTGTGTGCACCAGTGCACTCAAGTTTTCAATTGTCTCATGTTATTCTGCATGGAATTGCAGTGTGGTTTGGGGGATGCATTTCGATGTGGTACTTGCCCATACAGAGGCCTCCCACCATTCAAGTTGGGTGACAAGGTAACAGTTGTTTACAGTTACAGGTTCATCATCATCAGATCAAAATAATGCTAGTTTTGATCCAAGACGCTCACAATTTGTGTCCTGAATGGCAGGTTTCCTTGACCAGCAATTTCCTAGTTGCCGACGTATGATGATAGAGAGCACTAGCAGCAGTAGCGAATTGGAAATGCTTTGGTTCATTTGTTCGTTGGTTACAACTTACAATGTAAGTTTGTTCGTGAATGAGAGATGATTACAACAAAATAACTACATTTGAAATGATTTGTGTAAGCTTGTCTCAACTTGGTGTTTTGGTTTACAGCCTAAGTGTGTCTGTGCACTATTTCCGAACCTCTGTAATTGTGTGCTATCAAGTACTTGGGTTTGTCATGATAAATGGTATAAGTGGTATTTGGATTCTGATTCAATGATAAAATTGTGGTGGTCACAAAGGCCACCAATGCCACTTACAAATTGTTAACAACAAATGAAAATAGCTTTATTAAGAGTTTCAATACATTTTTCGTGCTTCTTCCATCTAAGCTTGTGTGTTTGTGAACATAAACATTGCCATGATTACTTTTCTTTCTATGAACCTTCAATCATGTTTATAGATGTATTGCATTTTATAATTGTGGTATGATGTGTACTCGGTACTTGCTCTTGCTGTAAAATATTCGTTCAGTTAAAGAAGATTTTGAAGTTTGAAAGTACTTTTGCACTGATCACAAATATAATGGTGGTAATGCTGAACACTAGGACTCTAAAGGGGTCACATTCCAAGTCAAGTACGACTGTTGGAGGTCCTAGTGTTCGTTTTGATATTTTGTTAAACTACTCTTAAAATTGTTTTATGTTTGTCCTGTCGGATCTCATACGGTATCTATGGCCCTAAGGTTTAGTTAAGTTGTGCTATCATTTGAGATTTTTTTTTATGAATAACACAAACTAAAAAAATAATTTGAAAATTAACCCACAGTTTATTGAAATTGTGAAACTAATCCGCCAGTTTATCTAATCTCGGTCTGAAAACGCGATAAGAATTTATTGTGCCTCAACCGCGACAGAGCCACTACTGGGTGCTCTTCGCCTGCACTACCGCTGCTCCAAACTCGCGCCTCGTTGGATTTGCTCTCTCTGTCGGATTTGTATTGCCCCGCCGGATTTGCATCTCTCTCTTTTACTTCACTGCGCTCGGCCGCCACATCTTGCAGGATCTACTCTCGCCGCCGTTGATCCCGTAGAGTCGGCACCGCCTCAATCTGTCCCCGATCTCATCGGATCTACTCCTCAATTGCGCCGCCTCAATCCCGCAGATCTACTCCCTCTGATTGTGGCTCTGATACTACGATCTACGAGCTCATTTCTACGACGCTCCACCGTGCTTGGTCGTGGTTGTGGTCGTGGTCGAGTAGAGAAATTGGGGAAGTCTTTTATGTCGGGGTTTCAAAATAGAAAAACTTCCTGTTGTACATCACACTAATGATAAGTTACTTCTTGTGTCTAATCAGATTAGTTTCGCAATTTCATAGGTCATTTTTCAAATTATTTTTTTTACTTTGAATTATTTATAAATAATTTTTGCTATCAGTATCCTATTTGTGGGTACTGATGATCTTATCAGTGTGAGTAATTATATCTTGGTCAGTTGTGTCTCTCTTAGCCCGTTAAACAAGTAGGACCCACACACATGTTATTAGAGCCTAGTCTCGACCATTAGTCATGACGGTTAGATACAACTGGTTGTGATTATATGTGTGTTTTGCAAAAATAATTTTGAAATACTTAATTTTTGAAATATATGATCGTATGCAAAAAAATCTGTTATGATTATATTTTGATTAATATTTTTCCTTTTCATTGTTTTGTTTATAAAATATTTTCAAGTGTATGCTATAGTTTCAAATTCTGATGACATTGGATCTTTTTTTTAAAAGACCTAAAGCGTAGAATATTTTCTGAACCTGTCTACAAAGAATAGACCGCCCCATTTTTGTCGTGTTACTTTTTCTTCCTTAATCTCCTTATTCATTTACCTTCCTAAAGGTTGTCTACTTCTATCACTTCTATGGCTTAGTTTCCTTGATTATCCACTCTTATTCCACTCTTCAAGAGTACTTTTTTATTTCGCTTTACTATACCCTTCTTTTTTATTTGTACATTTTTACGGCTTCGAATTTATATTTTCTTCTCTTTCATTTCCAAGTGTCTTACATTTTGTTTTCTATACCTATTTTATCTCCTATTGTTTGTGTCTCCTTTCTTATCCTAATTTCCCCTTCCTTTTTCTTCTCTAACTCATGATTTTCATCTTTACCCTTCCTCCTATTACTCTTTTTCCCTTCTGACTTGTTTTATTTATTTCGTCTACTAGACATACTCCTTTTCCCAATATGTGCATTTTCTTTCTGAGTTTTAATCAGCTCATCTATGCCCAATGTTTTCTTCTCTTCTTTCTCACCCATTCTTCTCACTTTTTCTCCTCTTGTTATGTTTTGCATGTGAACATTTCCGCTTCTTTTATAAATGCTTTACATGTATTTTGCTACTATCATCTTTTCATTGTCTCATTCTTACACTCATGTTTTATATTCATTGATGCACCTTCTCAACCCTTCTTGATTCGTTTTCTTGATGAGGGGTGTAGTTCCGCTTCAGACCTTAAGGGTTAGGAGAGTGCAAACCATATTATACGGCTACCTTTCCTTCCTTGAGTGGAAGTTGATTTGATCGTTTGTTCGGATTTGGATACGTTGAGTCGTGTGGCATCCCTTTTTTATTCTAGAGGGCTTTAGAGAGCGGAATCACCGGGGGTCAGCTGCTGACACGTGTGCCACATCTTCAAATCATCTTGACTTAGTTGGTTATCTGACCTCCAACGGATTTGCATGGAAAGAGTTCTGCAAGAGAATCAATCCGGTTTATAACCATTAAAACAGTATATATTAGCTGATCTAATATAATTATTAAGAGATTGAATTTACGTATTAGAATTTTATAGTTCTCAAATAAGTTTTTTTTTCTTATCTAAGTGAGTAACCTAGAGTTTAGTAACATTATCTTATTTTGAGTGATACTTTTTAAAAGCGATTATTATTCATGGTGGTATTTTATCTAAGACTACTACTATATCTATTGTACTGAGTTCGAGTAGAGATCGTGAAAACTAATTCAGATATCTCAATATAATTTGTTAAAAAATAAAAAATATTATATAATTATAATTTCATATCACTACTAGAGTATAAATACAGTCTTGTACATGAGCTCAATAGAAATAGTATTTTTGTTTATGTAATTTATTCCATTTCTGGTTAACAAAGGGAGGATCTAAGAATTTCACCGACATTGTCTCTGAATTTAGAAAAAGTTGAAACTAACACATATTAATGGTGTCTATTGTTGTGTGGTTTCAAATATATGATATAGTGGGGATTAGTTCGTGGTTCCTCTCGATTGTTCTTATTTGCAAGAAGACTGTAGATAAGACTAACTGTTCAAGTTCATACCATCAACCTCCAAAAAAATCATTTTTTCCATCACAATTCCAGTATATATCATAAAGAGAATGATTACGTTAGGAGGTGAAGTAAACCACACTAAACACTTCAAAAAACAAAGTACACAGCTCATATATATATATATATATATATTCCAGTAATATAGTAGTATAACTACATCTCCTCAATAAGAACCTTGGATTGATAGAAGTTTTTTCTATCTGGTTTTAGTGTCTGGCTCTCATGATCCATCTCCGCAAGAGATGCTTTCTGGACCTCAACAATGCGAGCTAAAGATGACCAGTCCTCGTTTGGCTGCTCATGAGCCCAACAAATCATGAAATATATCTTCCTTTCCGCAAGGCGAAGTTTCTGAATGCTCTGTGCTCTCTCCGTCTTGCCCGTCTTCTCTGATTTCAGCATCTTCTCACTGGCTTGAATGAGCCTACGGAGGTCACAGAGTGCACAAACAAGCACATTGCCTTCTAAAGAGAGAATGGTGATGATATCATCCACGAGTCCGAGGGCAAACCTGAAACCTCCAGTGTGTCTGTAAGCTGGTGAGTATATCTCCTCTATACAAGTCACGAGCGTCTCAGATACCATTTCTGGTTTTGCATCCTCGCCAATGACTTTTGACATAGACAAGACAACAGTGGCAGCACCAAAAGGGTCAGAGTGTCAATCACCATTGTAGAGGCGGAGCGTGAAGCAGTAACTGTACAGAATGTCAACCAAGTGAACAGTAAGCAAAGGAGATGGCTCAACCTTGGTTAACTGTTTGAGTGGAGGGAGAGGAGATTCTGGTCCTACTGGGATTTCATCAATGCTATTCTTTGAAGAGGTTGCTGGATCTGATAAAATGGTGTCATCTACACTTATTTGCTTGATAAGCAGACTTCCTTCTGGACTAAGGGAGACTGATCTAGCAGAAGGTTTTCTCCACCATGGTGTCCATTGCTCAATCAACTTGCTCAGTTCACCAGAGGCTAAAGCCTGTCGAAATTGTCTGATTTCATCAGCAGAGAGCTCTTCAAGCTTGATCTCATCTCCTATTTGGAAGAAAGAACAAACAAATAGCTGCACAATAAGACCCTGATATAGGAGTTGCACAACATAGCAATCACTCTTTACACCGAACTTCTAGTCTCCAATGGCAAGGGTGCATATATCATCCAACACTCCGAGAGACAAAAGAGTCAAATCAACAGAACTTGGATGTAGCATTGCAAGAAAATAAAGTAGTAATATATGTATCATGAGAACAAACAGGTAGAAATAAATGCCAGAATGAAACAATAGACTGTTCACCAGCAGTGAACATGCAAAATTACCCTCTAGACCCCAAGGCGATTTTGTTGGATCTGGTCCTCTTGAACGGAAAGGAAGTACTGAACAAAATTCTCACATGTAAATTTACATTGTGAAGCTGAATCTATAAGGCATTTCCAGGTAAGTTTTTCTCTCTTTATTAGTTCTCTTTCTTTTCTTACAGTAGTGTTGAATAAATTATGGTATACGAATCAGCAATAACAAAAGAGACTAATAAATGATTGGTTCTTGTTGAAACAATTCAAACTACACTAAAGGTCACAAAACTAAATTGTAAATGCTAAGAATAGAAACAAGATTGATTAAAGAACACCTATGCTTGTATAAATGCAAGATTAACTATTCTAATGCTACACATACTGTTGTTTTGTCACAATTCATGGAAGGCATTAAAAGCAAAAGAACCCACCAGACACAATTTTCTGAATAAGCTCCTCAGACAGCATTGACTCTGCTAGGAAAAAAGTTTAACAAGTCAGAATAAAATCTTCACAAGTATAGAACATATCGTTAACTTAATATGTGGAGATGAATTAAGGTTTGCGAAAACTTACCTCAGCAAGGTTTTAAAAGAAACAATAACACAGAGCTGAACCATCTATGGCATATACATAAACCTAAAGCAAGCATCTCATGAATTCACAACACATAGGCCCCCATAACTATGCACTAAATTCCACCAAATGGACCAAACCATGATGCTAGTGTAGAGAATATCTTGGAAAAAAGTTGGTCATTTAAGTAGCTATAGCATAAATTGCTAGTGTCCATGTATCAGAAAATAACAAAGAGGATCAACGGCCTTGTTTAGTTATTTTCTTAATCGCCTTCATTCTTAATTATTTTGGTATTATGGAATACAATCAGCCAGGTGCTCCCGGCAACACTATTGCTCTACCTTCCACATTTCTGAAAGATGCATTTCCTTCTGAACACTAATCTAACCAGCACTCACAATAATAAGCAAATAAGCTTAGTTAACCATATTGTTAATTATAGAAGCTATGGGATAGCTTACTACTCATGACTATTATATGGTGATAAAAAAATCAACACAAATCATTCAAGCATCTTAAATCAATGAAAACAACTTTTAAATAGCATCAATTAATCTAAGTCAAAAAATGCTTTTGTTGCAAACACAGTACTCCAACTTCTTATGCCTTCCATATTCTACAACACCAGACAATAACAACATGTTTCTAGGGCTAACAATTGGGGATATAATTCTAGAACAAATAATTGACTCAAATGTCCAAAATTATATTTCAATTTTCAATGAAGCTAGTATGACTTTGGAAAAAACGTTGAAGCAATAGTCGACAACAGCATGAAGAATACACCTTAATAAGAGTAAGGAGGATGCATTTAAGCCACAAAGACAGAAAATTTAAGCACACAAATAAATCCACTTTACTGATGATGGTAGTCCAAAACAGTTTCCAACCATTTATATTATAAAATAATGGAAACACTATGATCTACGGAGCATAACATGGAATGCTCACCAAACATACCATCTTCACCATCTGACTCCCATCTCTTCTTCCAAGTTGAATCGTTTGAGTATCTCCAGCATCTTCTTTGTTTCCCCTTCAGACTGCATCTGCCTCATCTCCTCCATAACATTCTCACGCATGAATGATTCAGTGCATTGAACACTGTGCCCCTAACAAACAAGAGTCAAGCAAAACATTACAAAGCATACCATGCACAAAACCCTTTCATCAAAACAATAACTGCAGCATCAAAAATTAGGTTAAAATGTAATAAAAAATGAGAATTTCTCACATAAATTGAGAGAAAAAAGGAAGCATCACATGCATCAGTAGTATGGGTTTGTAACTTCATATATTCTCGACTTGCTTAAATTGGATGTATGTTACTTGTATAAGATTAAACAAGTTGTTTTCTTCATACAATTGATTACAGTCTCAACTATGAACATAAAGATCCATTGATTTATAGAGCGGAACTGTGGTATCCAAACACATGTGATCCAACTCTAACCTCGCAGGAAACTTTTTCCACCTTATCATCCCTTGCCACGTTAACAGATCCAACGTGTGTCTACTTGTGTCCCAAATATCCCAAGTTACTAAAACAGCCATGCATTTATCTAAATCTTCTTTTCTTTTTTGTGGATAGCTCAGCCAGTTTGATAAGTACGCATTACTCACATCCAGTACCGCACCAAGTATTGCAGGTTTAGGATCACACAGTGCAACTCTTTTCATGAAAATTTCATTAACTAAAGCAAATAGGCAAACTCCTATAGCTTGATTGGCACTGAAAATCCACTACAGCATAATATTCACTAACTGGCGGAACAGATAAATACACACAAGCGTAAAATTTCACTGCAGCAATTCGACAAACACCTCATGGGCAATGCACCCGCACAAAGAATACGTGTGAAATATCTCTAACGCTGCACACACAGCTGCAAAATGCGAAGACGCGAAATAACCCAACTGGAAGAATAGGAGAAACATGCGGGAGGAGAGCGCACCTTGTAGCACGGGAGCGAGCAGTAGCGGGAGTTGCAGCGAGGGCAAGTGTACTGAGCGAACTGCTTCTGGCATCTGCACGAAAGACACAAGTAGCAGGTAGTATAAACCACTCGTCTTTTGCATGACCAGAAGAGGGGAAACGAGGAAGGGAACTGAGGCTTACACGCGACAAATGACCCTGGTTTCTGCGAAGGAAGAGGCTAAGGTCGAGGCGGCCGCATGCTCGGAGACCACGACGTCCCTCTCCATCGCCGGAGCGCCGAGTGTTGGTAACTTTTTTGGAGGAAGGCCAAGCCGTTCCGTGGTGCACGCGGAGCACTCTGGAAGAAACTCGCGAGTCACCTGGTGTGTTTGGATGGCTGGATTTGAGGTAGGCCTAGCCCATGGATGCAAAAATCTTATGTTTGGATGCCTGTACGTGTAATTTCAGCCTGGCCCATGCGGAGCAATTTCTGTCCCGAAGCCTGGCCCGCGTATACGTGAGGGGTCGTTTCCAAGGGTTCCTCATGTTCCCCGTCACGGCCTTGCACGCGTTAGGGTTACCTCCCTCCATCTCCGCCTCTCCGTCGCCGGAGCCGATGGTGCTGGACGCCGCAACCCCCGCAGCAACCCTGTTCGTCTTCATGGCCACCGGTGAGTTTCTCCTTCTTTCTTTTTCTTCCTCCTTCCTTTCTTCTTCTTCTCTGCTTCTCCTACTCCTTCCTCTTTTCTCCCAAATCCGCCAATTCCGCAGCGCCGCAGATCCAGCACCGTCGCGCTGCCTCGCCCTTGGATCCGTTCACTTGCGACACCTACACCCTCGCAAACCCCTGATCCGATCGCCACCGCGCCTCGCATTGTTTCTCTACTCCGCTCCTCCTAGATCTACGCAATCTCGCCACCGCCCTCGCCGCTAATCGCCACTGCGCCTCGCGCACCAAATCCACTGCCTTCCCACCGCCAACGCTACGCCGCCGACCCAGCTCCACACAATCCGGCGCCGCCGCTAAAAACCCTAGATTCGAGCGCCTCGCCGCCATTGTCCCCAATTTCACCCCACCATCCCCTCGTCGGCCATGTCCCGTGGGCCGACGGCGCCTTCGACGACCTCAAGCACTTCTATGACCAGCTCCTCCTTCGACACAACCATTACGACCGCGACGACCAGTTCCTTCATCTCCCACGACCACGCCTCCGCAATGACCACTCGACCATTCCAACGACTTTGGTCGTTGCCGCACTCCACCGCCCCCAACGACCTCTACGAACCACTTCTTCGACCAAGCCAACGGCGACCTCAACTCCTCCAACTACCTCAGGCCACGACTTCTTCACTGGTCCAAGCTCCAGCAAGCTCCATCAACACTTGGCCGACCCTGTCGACCCTCAACAGCAACTGAGTGGTAATGGATCCTCCTCATCTCATTTTTGTTCTTGGAGTCCAAATTAGGTTGAACCTGATGTATGAGATGGTAGTGCATTTGTAATTGAGATGACCAACAACTATTTCGATGAACAAATTGCAATTTGTGATTAATTTAGTTCTGAACCAAGTTCAAGTGTTCGTTTAATTTGTGTTCATCCCCTATTATTATTTGAGCTCTTGGGTGCTTTGCAAAAAATTGAGATGACATCTTCTGATTGATTTGTAGTCGATCTCTTTGTGCTTCATCTGATATGCTGTTCATTAATCCAAGGTCCTCAAGAGACAATTGTTTTTGTACTGAACTTTTGTCTGTGAATATGAGACCAGTGATCACCGTTCTTTATATTTAGTTCTTGTTGTATAGATCCGTGAAACGAAGGTTTGGAATCTGATCCGTTTGAGACCTAGCCTTGGTTTTCGCACTAGGCTCGCCCAGATTCTAATATGCGGAATAACGGATTCTTACTCAGAATTACCAAAACCCAAAGGATGATAAAAAACACAGCTCAAAATAATTGCACAACTCTTTATTTCAAAGAGGACTTTACACGTCGAACGTTAGGTTGTACTCGCCTACGTCGAGGGAACTATGTGTCTAAGACTTCAATCTAGACTCGATTGTATTCGATGATCTAAACTAGACCTATTACAAGGTATTTATAGTCCAATCGTATGAGTACGCATCAGACTCAATAACCTAAACGTATTAGACTCATATAACTAACTAACTAACTAATCCTAAACAGATAAGCAGTTATATATATTCGGATCAGATTACAATTCCGAATAGGGAATGAATTCCTTTTCGTGGTCGCGAACCAATCCATGGTCATGGACACATCTATGGTCGCGAAACCTTTCCGAACACGGTTAAGGTCGCGAAGCCGTATGCGATAAGGACTTGAAGATCCTCCCGGATCATGACTCACTTGTTGAGAAGGAGCCAACCCCTGTTGCGACCTCTTGATCAAACTGGAGATGTGAAAATTGGGCTTGTCCATGTTCTCTGGTGTACCACTTTTCCGCACGTGCTCGTTGATCTTTCTGACCGATTTGAAAAGTCTCCTTTGTACCACTGCGGGTGGTAGTTACCTTCTTCTCCATAATCACATCTTCGCGTAGAGGTTTGTCTCATTGATAGACCAAGTCTTCAACAGATGATACTATAATATCTGGCTCATCATCCAGCATTGAAGGCTCGAAGAGTTGAGGTGCTCAACATTGACAACTGAGTAAATATCCATGTATGGAGGTAACTCGAGGTGACAAGCATTATTACCCACTTTCCGCAAAATCCGAAAAAGACCATATTGAATGGTTTTGAGTTTCTTACGTTCACCTTTAAGCCTCTCCTTACTCAGATGTAACCATACCATATCACCTTCTTGAAATTGCGCATCAACTCGATGCCGATCATGTCGCGCCTTGTACTTGAGTTGAACTTTCAGCAAGTTTTGTTCAACCTCACGATGGAGTCATTGAATACCTTCCAGGAACTTTTGTGCTCGATCCTGATCAAATGCTTTCTTGCTGTTCTGTGCTGAGGTAGGGATTACAAACTCCATGTGGAATGGACTCTGTGGTAGAAATCCTAAACGAACCTCAAACGGTGACTTTCCAATCGAACCATGCACTGCTCGATTAAAAGCAAACTACAGGTATGGTATGCTTTCATCCCAGGTCTTCGGGTGCTTCGAGTTATATCCTCTCAAGGGATGAATGACTGTGTGATTTACCACCTCGGTTTGACCATAGTTTGCGGATGAAAGGCAGTACTCCTCTTTAGCTTGGTGTCCATCATCGTCCAGAGTGATCGCCAAAAGTGACTAAGGAATCGAGTATCATGATCAGACACAATAGAAGTCGGCAGTCCGAAGTGTGTCCAAATGTTTTGAAAGAATACTCGAGCTGCTTCTTCTCCCATGATAGTCTTTCGACAAGGTATGAGAATAATCATTTTAGAGAACCGATCAACGACCACGAATAGATAGTCGTTGCCACGTCGGGTCTTAGGCAATCCTCCCAAGAAATCCATGGATATGCTTTCCCATAGTCGCAATGGAACTGGCAAAGGAGTGTACAAACCTAATTTTTGGTTTGCCGATTTCGAGATGCTACAGAGACCACAGTCTCGAACAAAACTAGCCACATCTTGCTGCATACGCGGTCAGAACACATGTCGGTGAAGATTTTGCAATGTCTTTGTAACCCCAAAGTGACCAGCTACCTTCGATGTGTGCGCTTCTCGCAACCATTGAATTCGAGGTGCTCCACGAGGTATGCAAAGTAAATTGCCCTTGTACAAGAGTCGTTCTCGACGAACGAACTCTGTAGGTTTCCCTGTTTCGAGCTCAGTCAGTGCTGTTGGAAAATCAAGGTCTTCACTGTACATATTGGTATAGTCATCATGACATGAGGGCTCGATCTGCATGAACGCTGATAAACAGAGGGTCGTAACTGATGGTCGCGATAACATGTCCGCCAATTTATTGTGTACGCCCTTCTTGTACTTAATCACCAGAATAAACTGCTGCAGATACGACATCCACTTCATGTGCCGAGCTTGCTGTAGCTTGGATTGAGTTTGCAAATATTGCAACGGTTGATGGTCGGTGTGGACAACAGTTTCTTTACCCAAGAGATAACACCGCCAATGTTTCATGGCCTGGTGCAGTGCACACAACTCTTTGTCATAAGTCGGGTAGTTCTTTTGAGCTTCCTGGAATAACTCGGAGTGATATGCCACTGGTCGACCTTCTTGCATGAGCACAGCGCCCATGGCATAACCTGAGGCGTCGGTTTCTAGCTCGAATGGTTTCTGGAGATTCGGAAAAGCTAACACAGGCGCATCGCTGATCTTCCTCTTCAGCAAGAGAAACGTGTCCTCATGTTTCCCTATCCACTCGAACTTTTGGTTGATCCTGGTTAATGCATGCAATGGAGAAACCACAATCGAGAAGTGTCGAATGAACTTTTGAAGATATTGGCATTCTCCCACAAAACTACGCATGTCCGTAACTGTTCGCGGTCGTGGCCATTCGGGAATCACTTTTACCTTATCCGGGTCGATTTGCAACGTACTGTTGCCGACCATGAATCCGAGGTAAAGTAGAGTTTGTAGGTCGAACTCGCACTTCTTACGGTTGAGGCGAAATCGATGTTGCCGAAACTGTTCGAACACCTTTTCGACATGAATGAGGTGCTCATCCTACGAACGATTATAAACAAGTATGTCGTTGAGGTAAACGATCACAAAGTCGTCGATGAACTGTCTCAATACGTCATTCATAAGACGCATGAAAGTTGCCGGGGAGTTGCAGAGACCAAACGGCATGACCAGCCATTCGAACAGACCTTGTCGTGTTTTGAACGCTGTCTTCCACGTAGCCTCCTCTCAGATGCTGATTTGATGATATCCTGACTTAAGATCCAATTTGGAGAAGACAACGGCATGCTTCAATTGGTCTAGCCGGTCGTCAATACGAGGAAGGGGGTAGTGGTTCTTGATGGTGATCTTGTTCAGTTCTCGGTAGTCGATGCACATACGCCAAGTCCCATCTTTCTTTGGCACTAACAGCACAGGAGATCCATAAGGTGAACTACTCGGTTGAATGACACCATCGTTTAGCAACTCACCAAGTTGTCTCTTGATCTCTTCATTCTCCAATACTGAGTTGCGATACATACTCAGATTGGGCAGTGTCGCATTGGACACAAGCTGAATTTCGTGCTCGACTAGACGTTTCGGCGGACGACCCTGGGCAGTCTCGAATAGATCACTGTATTTCTCCAGTAGTCCCGACAACCGACCAGGACCCTCTTGGCACTCCAACGACAACGTTGGTCGAGTACTCTCACCTTGAACAATGGGTCGAATCATGACAAGCACATACTTGTGACATGCATTAACAATTTGTTTGGCTTGATTTGCAGTAATCAAGTTCGAAGTGTTGACGTGGATGTCTTTACTGATTACGAACTTGACTCCGTCTTTGGTGAGATCGTACTCTTGCGCTCGCCGATGGAAGTGAGCGTCTCGATCATACAGATACGGACTCCCAAAGATCTCCTGATAGATATCGATAGGGACAACATCGCATTGCACCTCATCGATATATCATGCAGAGATTACAAACTTCAACACACACTGACTAGTAATCTGTTGATTCACGTCGGATGTAAACCAACCCAGCGGATATGGTCGCTGGTGTGTGGTTGTCTTCAAACCAAGTCGCCGAACCAGTCCAGCGGAGACCAGATTCTTCTGACTTCCGGGATCGAATATTGCTGTGACCACTTCGTGCTTCACCTAGATGTTGATGGTGAACAAATCCTCCGTTGGGTGATGGTTGTTCGGTGGATCCGAACCCTTCTCCTTCGGCATTGCCATGCAGACAAGGTCGTATCCGCCTCATTAACTGAATTCACTCGGACAACTTCGTCGGGTGAAGTCACAGTAGCCGTGGCTGTTCTTTTCCCTGGTCCGTTTTTCTTTGGTCGAAGTTCAGGATGAAGCTTGTAGCATTTGTCCTTGGTATGTCCCACGACTTGACAATGTTCACAAAAAGTACCCATGCCCGGCTTCGAAGCGTTTTTCTTCGGACTCGGTTTTCTTTTTGTCGAGGTCGCACTGTCCTTCATGCCTTTGTCACTGCGGGATTTGTTCTTCTTCTCGATCGCCATAGCGGTTGTGCTTGCGGTCGCGATGTCTTGGACGCCGAACAGACTTAGCACAGTACTGATCGATTTATGAAGTCCAGATGTGTATTTCCAAAATACCTGAGGATCGGATAGCAATATGCTGATGATCATTGCTTGTCTCCGGAACTCCGTCGTATAGTCTTGGACGGTCTGATCGCGCCGTTGGTACAATCTGTGCCAACGCTCCCATCTCTCCTCAAGGTAACCCATTAAATAAAATTCTTGTCGCAGAAGTGGTTTGAATTGACCCCACGAAAGGTCGTTAGCTTCACCACTGGCGACAAGGGTCTTCCACCATGTCTTGGCGTGGTCCTTCATCTTCAAAGGTGCAAATTTGACCTTTTGAGTGCTACTAAACCCTTTCAGGTCAAAGTAGGTCTCAAGCTGATCGAGCCATGAATCTAACTTCTCGGCATTGATCTCCCCATCATATATGGGTATTTCAATCTTAGCGTCGACCTTAAAAGATCCGACAGCTAAGGAGGTGTTGCGATGTCGTCGATCTTGTGGTCGCCTTCGTCTTCATCTTCGTCTGCCCTGCACAAGTCTTCACCAGTCTTCACACCCATAACCTTCCCTACTTCAGGAGGTACAATAATGGCCTGCTGCTTAATCCAAGTAGACATGGTTTCCATGTCGGTGGAGAGCTTAGCCACTTGTTCGGCTAGGTTAACTTGAACGGAGGTATCGTTAGACATTGTCAAAGACGCGGCTGTAGGAATCGTCAATTGATCGCCTGGAGTTTCGCCGGAAGTTTTATAACCCTGACAAGTCTTCACCATCCACAAGATAGGAAATTTGCTCTGATACTAACTTAATCCGTTTGAGACCTAGCCTTGGTTTTCGCACTAGGCTCGCCCAGATTCTAATATGCGGAATAACAGGTTCTTACTCGGAATTACCAAAACCCAAAGGATGATAAAAAATACAGCTCAAAGTAATTGCACAACTCTTTATTTTAAAGAGGGCTTTACACGTCGAACGTTTGGTCGCACTCGCCTACGTCGAGGGAACTATGTGTCTAAGACTTCAATCTAGACTCGATTGTATTCGATGATCTAAACTAGACCTGTTACAAAGTATTTATAGTCCAATCGTATGAGTACGTATCAGACTCAATAACCTAAACGTATTAGACTCATATAAATAACTAGCTAACTAATCCTAAATAGATAAGCTTAGTTATATATATTCGGATCGGATTACAATTCCGAATAGGGAATGAATTCCTTTTCATGGTCGCGAACCAATCCATGGTCACGAACCCATCCATGGTCGCGAAATCTTTCCGAACACGGTTAAGGTCGTGAAGCCGTATGCGATCAGGACTTGAAGATCCTCCCGGATCAGAATCTGCTCCAATTCATTTGCCCGGCCTGTGAATTGTTGTGTGTTGCCAGGAGAATTAGTGATATTGGATGATCAAATCCCATTGGTCTTGAGCTCTTTTGATAACTTGGGCTATTTTTGTGTTTTTTTTTTGTCAAGTTTATATTTGGTCAGTTCCAGGTAGCTTCATGCAGTGAATGAGTTTTTTTTTTATAAATAACACAGATTAAAAATCAATTAAAAAAATGACCCATAGTTGGAAGATTTTATAAAAATAAACAAATTATACAAAAATAAATAGTTCCCACATTTACCATATGCATGAAATATCCATGGTGTTATTGGAATTGTATCATCCACCTTTTAGGTCTAAAGACGTGTGATCAACTTTTCTCTTGTCTTGACTGTTGAGGTCAATATTTCGACAATTTAGATTATTATGGAACAGAAATTATGGTATTTAGCAATCTTGTGATAAATTTAAAATTCTCATCCATATTGATTTAGAGTGTTAATTTTGGATCAAATGGTCCAAATGGAGGGGAAGAGATATGCCTTCTGAGCTATAAGATAAACAATGTGAATCCAGTGTTATCTTGGCCTATCTTTATGTTAGAAATGGGAGCATAAAAGTAGTGTTGCTTTGACAGAGTCATGTGCTTCTTGAATCAAGAGTTATTGTACCACCCTTAATTTCATGGTTCAAACTAGGGGTGTAATCGGATCGAATTCAGTCGGATATTGGTCATACCAAATCCAAATCCTATTAACTTTAATCGAATTCGAATACAAATTCGGATAAACTCGGATTCAGATACGAATCGGATAGTTATCGAATTCGAATTCGAATGGGATTTTTACTTCATTTGGATCGAATTCGAATGTTATTCAGATTATACTGCTGTTTTAAAGTTTTAATATCATATTATTTTTACAAAATTATCAAATAAATTTCAGGTTAAAGGAAATATGTAGGAGACATTAGTTAATATCATACATTATCAATTCATATGATACTAGTTATGACTCAACCCGAGGATCGCAACCTTGGAACTCAAAAGTCCTCTCCTTGGAAGTCATCCCACTGAGGCTCATTGCCATTCTCTCTCTGATCTAAGTATACCCTTTCTCCAATTGAATGCAATGGTGAGGCAAGAGTGCATATTTGGTACTCAGCAAATCACATATTTTTCAAGGAGAAGAATTGCAAGAGTGCATATTTGGTACTCAGCAAAAATCACTAATTTATCAACTCTCACACAGCATCTCAATAGATAAATACATCACAGAGATAAACTGGAATGGCATTGCAATTCAGAGTTTTCTGGACACTACAGACACAAACACAATGAAGCTGCACAAAACATAACTCACACAACACTAGAACTCAGAGTTACTAAACAGCAACAATTCCCAAATCATTTTAGTTCTTTTTTTTGTTTTTGTTTTTGGGTAGTCATGAGATAATAAGGAATTGATATGCTCCGAAGATCTCAGCTGATCTCAACTAGAACAGAAAACAAAACCAAAAACTAAGTAGAAGACAGGGGAGGTCGGCGGGGTCGGCGGGGAGGTGGCGGCGATGAGGGATGGGGTCGGCGGGGAGACGGGGTGGGGATGAGGCGGCCGGGAGGCGGCGGCGATGAGGGACGAGGGACGGGGTTGGCGGCGGCGGTGAGGGACGGGGGACAGGGTCGGCGGGGAGGCGGCGGCGACGAGGTGGGGACGAGGGACGGGGTCGGCGGGGTTGGCGGTGGCGGCGAGGGACGGGGGACGGGGTCGGCGAGGAGACGGTGATGAGGAACGGGGTCCCGATCTTCCGACAGGTAGGGGATAGTTCGATTGGTGGAGACTCGACGTTGACGATCCAACTTTCGACCAGAACCGATCTAGGCCTACAATCATTACACCACTGCTCCGTTCGTTATCAACCGTACCGAGGCGCGGTTGACCTAGCCACGAAGGCCTGTTCCTGCAAGCGAATCGAAGAACACGTGCAAGAACACAGAAGAAGCAATCTCGAATTGCAAGTATGTATTAAGATCACGAAGTATTGGGGTTCCACAAACCGAAAGACGGCGAACTGCGACAGTAGAAAAATTCTAAGCAAAACCCAAGTCTAACAATGACGGCTACGAGGTTTTAATATGCGAGAGGGGTGGCGTCTAGGGTTTGGGGCGCACCCCCCCACGCGGGATACACGGGCCGAGGCCCAATAGACAGGTCACGTAGGACCGCACAGCCCAACAGAATCTGGTCTCCACTTGTTTCGACAATTGTGATTGACTCAGAAGGATTTTGGACATGGGATCAGATCCGTTGGAAAGGTCTCGTCGAGGGCTTCTCTGTAATGTACTTGCTACACCCGTTTGAAGATAGACTGCTCCGCCGTGGCCGACCCGGAATCCAGCTCGCGGTAGACTTGATTCCCGACCCGTCTTGGCGCAAAGTGACACCCTTGCTAATCAACACCATGATTCCTGAGCACAAGCACAATGTTATTAGGTAGTAACTCGCTCTTGTCAATATTCTCTCGTGTACTAAGAAATGAGCTCACCTGGTGATTTAGTTGACGTGCACGTGCCCTTGTTATTGGTCCTTGCACAACGGGTGTTGGAAGAACGGACGCATCGTTAGGGGTGATGTCCTCATCAGACGGGGTCAGCGAGGGACGGGGGCGGCGACGGGGGACGGGGTTAGCGGGGAGACGGGGTGGGGATGAGGCAGCGGGGAGGCGGCGGCAACGAGGGACGGGAGACGAGGAATGGAGGAAAACGGTAGGGTTTCTATTTATATGACCTAAAATCAAAACATAAATTCTAAACGGATTCGGATATTATTCGAATCCGAATTCAAATCCGGATCCAATATTTCATACCAGATCCGAATTCGAATCCGCGAAAATAATCGGATGTATATTCGAATCCGAATCTGAATCCGATTAGATAATTGGATATCTGAAAAGACATCCGGATCCGATTTTTTCGAATTCGGTATCCGGATTATCCGATTAGATCCGAATCCGATTACACCCCTAGTTCAAACATCATTGTGTATTTATAATTAGCTCCAAACATGGCAAAGCATCATCTAAACGCCTTATCTTTTTGTTAGAAGCAATAGTTTGGGACGTACAGAGAGTGTCAGCAAAGAATTATTCTGTCATGAGATTGAGTTTATGGTGATTTGCTATTGTTTCATGTATGATTGTACTGTCTAAGAATCCCAGCCTTTGAGGGAGGCATGAGAGAGAAAGAGAGAGTACACATGTTGCAGGCTACTCGAGAGATGAATTGTAGGCTTGGGAGGTATCGAGAATTCAGGGTCTGTGTAGTATCTACTTGGCGAGACTCGCCTATGTCTTGCCCCAGCCTGTGAGAATTTGGAGGGGCCAATGGATTCGGCTATCGTGACCTCCTAAGGAGGTTGGATGTCCTCATCCATATTGTTATGTAGTTAATCAGTTAACGCATGATTTCACTCGAATTGATTGTGAAGGTTTTAGTTAAGTTCAAGCAATCCCAAACAGTGGCCTTCATAATGCTGTGTTTGGATGGCTGGATTTGGAGTTTTTTTTATAAATAACCCAGATTAAAAAATGAATTACAAAAATGACCCACAGTTGCAAGATTTTACAAAAGTAGGCCGCCACGTCATCCTGTTGAGCACTGGGAGCTCGACAAGCTGGCTGTCGCGTGCGACCAGCATGTCGAACTCCCAGTGCACGACAACAACCTTGTCGAGGCCCTCAACCACGACCACAAGGCTTGTCGAGTTCTGGGCACTCGACAAGCCAAAAAGGATTTTAATTGCGGGAGTGGGGATTCAAACCCGAGCCAACGATGTGGGAGTGGGCGTGTGAACCAGTTGGGCTAGAGCCTTTAGCTGCCCTAAAGGCGTTGGTCTTTTTAATATGCATTTAGTTGTCGAGGACCCAGCACTCGACAAGCAGAAAAAAGGGTTTTAATTGCGGGAGCGGGGATTCGAACCCAGGCCAACAACGTAGGAGCCAGGGGTTCCCACCAGTTGGGTTAGGAGCCTTTAGCTGCCTTAGTACTGTCGATGATTCAGACTCGGGGTCCTTAGCCGAACTTATGCAAAATTTGTAAGTAGTGAGACCTTTCAGGGTGTCCCTTCGGGAAGGTATGTAGAATTATGGAGAACTAGAGCACAGAGAAGTTTATACAGGTTTGGGCCCTCGATGGTGGGAGTAATAGCCCTACGTCCTGTTGGGATTTCACTATGTGTAGTAAAAGGGTTACAAAGTGGCGGGAAGAGATCTTCACAGGCGAAGATTTTCCCTATATGATTGTACAAAATGAAGCCTGGAAGGCTTATGGAAGCTATCTAATCTAGGCTATTGTCTTGGTTGTTTGATCAGTTGATCTCTGGTTGAGATGTCACGTATCTCGTCCTTGTGTGATGTGATGATCCTTTGATCCCCTGTTTGATGCAGCATGCTGCCCTTTTATACTGGTCGAAAGGGCGCCAAGTTGTAACGGTATCAAACGGTTGCTTGGATGCGGTTTAGAGAACCGCTCTTAACTCCCACGCAGGTTTAACACGTGTTATTCGTGGATAACCGCTCGTATTAACCTCCTAACAGTTGTTTCTCTACGTGGAAGAATCTCCGGGATACTTGGGATATTCCTACTATAGGGACAGATTAATCCCACATTCCCTGGTCGAAAGTGCTCTGACCACGCGATGTTGGCTGACCGCGCAACATCTTCAGCCTTCTGTCCGCACATAGCATACGAACTCCTGACCGCGCACTAGCTGCGATGTGATCGCGTAAAGCCTGGACCTCGAGCTAGTACTTCTCAGAATGACTTGAGTTCGCACCGCCAGGCACGTGTCTGGCTCGAATCTATCTTGAACCAGTCGTGCATTTATTTGAACTGACTCGGGTGTCAATCCTCGTCAGCTAGCCCCCAAATTCGAAGAGAACGAAGGGACGTGTTTACTTCGAATTTCAAGACATACATCGGATTTTTAACCCGACGCTTCAAATCCCCCACTTAGTGGCGCACTAAGTGTGGCGGTTGGTTCCCCGAGACGGGCTCTGGGTAATATGTGACGGGTAATGATGGTGCTGTTAAAACGTTTTTTAACCCGAGGTGAAATTGTAAATGCCTTTTAAAAACTCGAGGCGTTCGGAAGGCGAACCGTCATCTTGGCGGCTATAAATACCAAAGCCTTCGAATTACAAAGCTCCACAACTTCTCCTCTCAGCTAAGTTTCCTTTGAAGCTATATTCATTCTTCTTCTCATACACTTCCTGATGGCAGACCACAACATCATCGAGATTGAGAGTGATGAGGATGAAGTTTTTGAGCAAGAGCCACAGATGCCTGAAGATCCATCTCCCTCAAGGAAGAAGCCCAAGGTTGACGAGGGATCCTCCAGCAGAACAAAGGTGAAAGACGCATCACCGTTCTTTCTTCCTTCTGTTCCCCTAGTTCTTCCTATCCATGCACCTCGGCAGGTCGAACTTTCATCTCCACCCTTGGAGGGACGTTCTTTTTAGTTTTCTCCATTTCATCCCAATACTCCCGACTTTTGTTCGGGTGATCAATTTTCTAGTAGGCAAGCTGCTCTCTCACGACCAGATGGTCCTCAACTTGTGTTGGGGAAGCAATCTTATAGTGAGAAGGTCGCACTTCCACCATATGATGATCTCTGAACTTTGTCGGGTGATCTACTTTCCAGGATGCCTATACCAACCTGTCACTTGCAAGGATTGGTAATTACTTCTGTCTCCCTTTGCTTGTTGTCATAGTTAGTAAAACTAACATTTGCAAATGTAGGAGACGAAAATTGTTGGAGCCCCCAGCGACCGGCCTGTTGAGACTCCACCTCCTTCCCTCGGACAGACTCTCCAAGGGGAAAAAGAGGCCCTGGAGAAAAAGACCGAAGAGATGTCTTCGGCGATTCTGCACCTAGCAGAATGTTTTGAGAGATCCCGTGAAGAGGCGCGTCAGTTCTGTCGGGAGAGAGACCACGCTCAACAACAGTGAGAACTCTCCGACTTAATTAGGAACAATAGTGCATCTCTTGTTCGGGATGATGTAGATAGGTTTAGGTTAGTCGCTAGTTCCCTGGGGGTTGTCAGTGTAGATTCTACTGACAACAACATGTCCCTAGGAGAGCTTTGCAAACTACTCTCGGATCAGGTCGACGCTCTGGTCGCTGGTATCCCTTTTGTATGTAAAGAATGCCAGAAATAAAGCTTTCTTTTTCTTCATCTCATATGAATATTCTTTACATCTTCTGTGCGAAAACATGGCCATAAGCAATGTCTTTACGACCACTCATACACAGGAAAAATTCAATTCTGCGACCAGAATCGCATTTTATCGTTGTACCGCGACCAACACTGATACTGCGATCAGACTTAAAGCCGCGGTTAGAACCGAAGTTCGATTTGAAAGATTACTGCGATCAGAACCGAAACTCGATCAGACCATCACTTCGATTAGAACCGGAGTTTAGTTGAAGACATGGTTCCGACTACACAGCTTATGGCCTGATTTCTTTCCTTTTCGACCACAACGGCTAGCTGAGAGGTTGGGCTATAAATACAGGTGTTTTGAGCAGTATTTACATCATCCTTGAGCCACATTCTCATAAACATCTCGAGCTATATTTTCTATACACTTTTGACGAGTCTTTGAGCAGTTTTTGATCAGTTTTTTATAAACACTTTTGGGTAGATTTCTCAACTGTTTTGATCCGTTTTTATAAACACGTTTGAGCAGATTTTTGCTACTATTTTTGAACAGTTCTTAAAATACTTTTGAGCAGACTTTTGTTACTGTTTTTGAGCAGTTCTTAAAATACTTTTGAGCAGATTTTTGCTACTATTTTTGAGCAATTCTTAAAACACTTTTGAGCATATTTTTGCTACTGTTTTTGAGCAGATTTTTGCTACTGTTTTTGAGTAGTTTTTAAAACCATTTTTGAGTAGTTTCTGTTCACACTTTCGAGTAGTTTTTAAATAGTGTTTGAACAGATTTTTGAGAAACTTCTGTTCACATTTTTGATAAGTTTTATAAACACTCTTGGGCAGATTTTGATCAGTGTTTATAAACAATTTTTTGAGCTGTTTTCTAAAGAACCAAGAGATATATTTTTGATATACACTTGAGCCCAAGTGCTAAAATCTTGATCTTTTGATCAAGTATCATTCATTGTGATTGAGAGAGATCCACCGAGAGCTTTCATTTGCATCATTTGCATTCTTAGAAGTTTCTCGGTATTTGTTGGGGGTAAAGAGAAGATCTTGCAACTTGTTACTCTTGATGAACGCCCTCACCTAGATGATTTGGAGGCGTGGCTGTTGACCTGTCCATTAACGAAGGTTGTCGGAGAGGCTTGGCATATTTTGTGCAAGGCATCGGTGCTCGCCTATCCGGAGTGGAGAAGGAGCAACCTTAGTGAAAAAATATCCTTCGTGGATATTGAAGCAAGAATCATTCATTTGAGTGCTTCAACGAGAAGTAGGGGAGACCGGGCGAGTCTCCGAGACCTCGGGATAAATCACTGTGTTTGTCTTTCTTACTCTTTCTCAGTACAAAATATTATTAAATTATTTTTAGTCAAAACGTTTTAAAGCCTTCTATTCATCCCCCTCTAGTCGGCATCCTCGATCCTACACATGGTATCAGAGCGTGGTCTCTCTTTTGAGTAGGCTTCACCTCCTAGAGAGAGGATGGCTTCAAATGAGGGTTTTCATCTTAGTCACATCGGGCGTGCGCCTATCTTTGACGGGACTAACAATCCTTATTAGAAAGTGCGCATGACGGTTTTTCTAGAGGCCATGGGGCTTGATGTTTGGGACATTGTTAAGATTGAGTTTACTCCTCTGATTGATCCGGCAAATCACTCTGATGATGATAGGAGAAAACTCCACTTAAATGCCCGTGCCAAAAATGCTCTCTTTACCAGCTTGTCCATAAATGAGTTCAACAGCGTGAGCAACCTTACCACCGCTCACAAAGTTTGGACCACCCTTAAGGAGATATATGAGGGCACCACTAGGGTCAAGGAGGCAAAATTTCTAATAGTTAGGCAAAGATATGAGACATTCACCATGTCACTAACCGAGTCCGTGGATTCCATGTTCACTCGGTTGAACAACATTGTGAATGAGCTCAAAGGACTTGGAGTTATTTTTACTAACATTGAGCTTCTAAGAAAAATGCTTAGGGCTCTTCCGGAGAGTTTTGACACTCTTGTGACGGTCCTCACCAACTCTGACTTATCATCCACCACACCTACCGATTTCTATGGGAACCTCATCACCCATGAGATACATCGGAAGGAGAAGAAGGAGGCGGCCGAATCATCAGAGATGAAAAAGAAGAACTTGGCATTCAAAGCCAACTCCAAAGGTGATTCAAACGATGGCTCCTCCGATGAGGATCTAGCCCTTCTTGTAAAGAACACCAAAAAGCTTCTTCGCAAGTTGCACAAGAAGGGAGTCAACATTGACATAAGACCAAAGGGGTCAAAGCAAGGAAATTTCAAGGACATCATATGTTATGAATGTTATGAAAAGGGACATGTAGCTTCAAGATGCCCAAATAAGAACAAGCCTTGGGATAAGAAGAAGAAAGATTCTAAGAAGAAGAAATTCTTCAAAAACAATGGCGGAAACCAAGAAGCATGCTTTGGAGAATGGATGTCCGGAGAAGAGAGCTCCGATTCCGACTCCGATGATGAAGAGGGTTGTTCCAAGAAGCTAGCCGGATTAGCTCTTGGCAACAACAACACATCGACAAGTTCATCCTTTTGCCTTATGGCTAGAGGTGATGAGAAGGTGCATTCTCTTGACCCTTCATATGATGATCTAATTGAAATGATTAGTGAATTAAATGATGCTTTTGGAATCACAAAGAATAAGTATAGAGCACTTAAAGAAGAGCACTCTTCTTTACTTGCTCTTTACTCCGATTAAAAAGAATCTTATGAAAGTCTTCTCATCAAAGATCTCACTAACTCACCAACTAAGGTAGATGTAGCTGTTTCTTGTGATTTAGTTGATGATATACCAAATGTACTCTCTAAAATTGATATGTCAACTAGTTGCAATGATTTAATTGATATACCATACTCATCTAGCTCTACTAATAAAGATTTGCAATGCCATGAAATAATCTTAAATGAAAACAATGAACTAAAGGCTGAAATCAAGAAACTTAGTAAAGGTTTAGAAAATTGTTACAAAGAGAAAGCATCTCTTGATCTTCTTCTTAGTGAGCAAAAATACTCATTTAGAAAAGAAGGACATGGATACTTTTCAAAGAAAGAAAATAAACCAAACACAAAAACTATTTTTGTAAAAGCATGCAACAAATTTTGTTATAGATGTCATGAAATTGGTCATTCATATGATGCTTGTCCTTTAATGACTTCAACTCATTTTGATGCATCCTACATGCTTAAGAGGTCAAAGAAAGGATATGTGATAGCAAAGTTTGTTGGAGCACTAATGCTAAGTAGAAAGAAGAAATCTATTTGGATGCTCAAAGCTTTGATTGCTAACATCGAAGGACCCAAAAGGGTTTGGGTACCTAAAAAGACTTGATTCTTTTGTTTTTGTAGGTGAACTACAAGACCGGTGGAAACATTGGGTGCTAGACAGTGGATGCTCCGAACACATAACCGGTAACAAAAAGTTGTTCACCTCATTGGAAGATAACTCAAGTGAAAACCAAAAGATCACCTTTGGCGACAATCATCAAGGAAATGTGGTAGGCTTGGGTAAAATTGCTATATCTCATGATATTTCAATTTCAAATGTTTTACTTGTTGAATCATTGAATTTTAATTTGTTATCCGTTGTACAAACTTGTGATCTTGGTTTTCGTTGCATATTTTCTCCTAAAAATGTTTTCGTTGAAAGTTTAAAAGACAACTCTTTGATCTTCAAAGGTTTTCGCTTTGGAAATCTCTATCTTGTTGATTTCAACTCAAAAGATGCATCTCTTTCAACATGTCTCATTTCTCAAACTTCGAATGGTTGGCTTTGGCATAGGAGACATACACATGTTGGAATGCATCAACTTAAGAAGCTTTTAAAACATGATTTGGTAGTTGGCTTGAAGGATGTGAATTTTGAAAATGACAAACCCTGTAGCGCTTGTCAAGCGGGCAAGCAAGTAGCTACTTCACATCAAACCAAGCGCATTCTTTCAACCTGGAAACCATTGGAACTTTTGTATAAGGATTTGTTCGGTCTTGCTGAACATCAAAGTATTGGAGGAAATATATTTTGCTATGTTATTGTTGATGATTTCTCCAGATTTACTTGGGTGTTTTTCTTAGCTTATAAATCTAAAACTTCCTCCTGTTTTAAAAGATTTGCAAAAAGAGCTGAAAAGGAATTTGAACTCTCCATCAAGAAAATCCGTAGTGATCATGGTGGAGAATTTCAAAATTTTTATTTTATGGATTTTTGTGATGAGTTCGGAATCAAACATGAATTCTCTGCGCCCTACACACCTCAACAAAATGGTGTTGTAGAACGGAAGAATCGGACATTGATTGAAATGTCTAGAACAATGCCCGATGAGTACAAGAGGCCTACCCGGTTTTGGGCAGAGGCAGTTTACACAGCATGTTGTGTCATCAATCGTCTTTATACCCATTCGCTTTTGAACAAAACTCCTTATGAACTGATTATACGGAGAAAACCAAACATTTCATATTTTTGAGTCTTTGGTTGCAAATGTTATATTCTTAAAAAGCACATGCATCTTGGAAAATTTCAAAGACGTGTTGACGAGGGTTTTCTAGTTGGCTATTCATCCACTAGTAAAGCTTATCGGGTTTTCAACACTACAACAGAATGCATTGAAGAATCATGCAATGTAGAATTTGATGAATCTAACGGCTCTCAAGGAGAGCATGAGGATTTTGATGATGTAGGCAACAGTGGCTTGAGGGAAGCTATGAAGGAGATGACCATTGGTCATATCAAACCCAGAAATGAAGAACAAAAGTCACCTGGTTGAAAGGATAAATCACCCACGACCACTCAGGCTGATGTCGAACATGGATCGCGACCACAAATACTGATGCTGCTCAAACTGCGACCACCCACAACAATGCTGGTCGAGAAGACTTTGAATTAGAGATTGAAGAAAATGATGATCAAGCATCACAGAACCCGGGACTGAATCAAACGTTCGCCAAAGATCACCCCCTGAATCAAATCTTGGGTGATGTTAGTAAGGGTGTTCAAACTCGATCTCATATTGCCTCTTTTTGTGAACATTTTTCTTTTGTTTCTTCCTTAGAACCTAAACTTATAGATGAAGCACTTAGTGATCCAGATTGGGTAAATGCCATGGATGAATAACTAAATAATTTCACTATAAACAAAGTTTGGACATTAGTAGAAAGACCTAAGGATCATAATGTGATTGGAACAAAATGGGCTTTTAGAAATAAACAAGATAAGAATGGAGTAGTAGTACGAAACAAAGCTTGTCTTGTTGCACAAGGATATTCTCAAGTTGAAGGATTGGATTTTGGTGAAATTCTTGCACACGTACCAAGATTAGAAGCTATTCTCATACTTCTCGCATTTGCTTCAAATTTCAACATCAAATTATTTCAAATGGATGTGAAAAGTGCATTTTTAAATGGAGAAATATCCGAATTAGTGTTTGTGGAACAACCTCCTGGTTTTGAAGATTCAAACTTTCCAAATCATGTATACAAGCTCTCTAAGACTCTTTATGGACTTAAACAAGCTCCTCGAGCTTGGTATGAACGCCTTAGAGACTCTCATTTCAAAAGGTTTTAAAATTGGGAAGGTAGACACAACCTTAGTCACAAAAGTAGTTGAGAAAGATCTTTTTTGTGTGTCAAATATATGTTGATGATATCATATTTGGATCCACTAATGAATCTTTTTGTCATGAGTTTGGAGAAATGATGTCTAGGGAATTTGAGATGTCAATGATTGGAGAGCTAAGTTTCTTCCTTGGACTTCAAATCAAGCAACTCAAGAACGGAACGTTCGTGAGTCAAACCAAGTATGTGAAGGACTTGCTCAAGCGCTTTGGGATGGAAGATGCTAAAGCTATCAAAACTCCCATAACCACTAATTGTAACATCCTGAGTTTTGGGGTGAAAAGTTTCTTTCTTAAAAATCATGCATGCATATGTCTCTTCTAGATCACCTAAATCAGCCTAGATCAAAAGATATAGCCATGCCAAGATCTTGTCCAGAACTGCTCCAGTGCAGCTAGTTCACCTCAGTTCATCACTGAATTTCTTGCTTTCCAGCCATTTCTTGTCCTAGATCCTGTTGACTTAATTGTTCCTGTTATCAATGCCTACCTTCCAGACAAAGTGGTGCATCATTTGGAACTCCAGATCAAAAGTTATGCCAAGCCCTAGTTTTTGGCATTGTCAGCTCTATGCCAGAGCTTGTCAGCCAGTGGCATTGACCTTGTTTACCCACTTCTGATTGTGTATTTTGAAAACCACTTTGTCCATTGAATTTGTAGAGTTGTGATCTACATTTTCTTCTACTACCACAAGTTGAGATAACCCCTCTATCATTCATCGACCCTATATCGATGCTTTGAACTGAATGTCGACCTAAAGACGTTCGCTGTTTTTGAGCGAACCAGTCGCAACCTTGATATCATTATGATACTTTGAGACATTTGGAACCTTGTAAACCTTTGACAGCTAATCTTAATATTGGTTTTCTTAACTTAACCCTAATCAGCCTCTAAACCCAATCATTTCAGAATCATCAAGACTTCATCTTTGCATCATTGCATATAGTATAATATGTATTGAAAAGATTGTGATTATTGGTTGTTTGTTTGATTGGAGAGCAGATCAAGAGCCCGAGTTTGAGGACTTCGCTATTGACCCGTCATCAACTGCTGTTCCTTACGACGCGGAAGGCAAGTCATATCCTTGGTCATCTTGAACCTATATTTTAAATGTTGCTAAAACATAACCTTGAATATAGATAATATTGCATGTGAAAGATTGAGAATGGTTGATTTATGAATTGGCAGTACTAGACTGGTTATCTGTGAAATGTGAAATAAACAAGTTTTGAGCCATGAACTATTATATATGTATTTATATACATATATTCATGAAATAAAACCCCTAGCCGTGACCAGAAAAATGGTATGGAATGGCGGAAGCACTGGAGGTGCTAAGCTGCGAAGGAATGCAGGCACTGAAGGTGCAGGGTTGTGGATGGTCTGGTCACTGGCATATAAGGACTAGAACCTTGTGTTGTGCGTCTAGTGGCATGAACGACGTGCTAACCGCAAGCCTGGTATGGGACAAGCCTGAACAAGTACTTATGTGGATCGCACATGAAACCCCTGCATGAGATGTGTTGTGATGATTGATATGGAGGCTGACTCCCACTATCACTGAAGGTGATCTGACATTTGACCCAGCAATGGGGAAATGAGTAAGGGTGGGGGTATAGCCCGCCACAACTGTGTTTCGCGAGAGATCCACAGGGTCAGGGGTGAATTGCGAGTGATACATAACAAAAGTTCTTGTTATTTCCACCTTGCCGCTCACAATATGAAGTGAGTCAGGGGTCCAATCATTTTGTTATGATAGGAAAGGCGTGAAAGTGGAATATCTTGCAGGTAAATTGGTACCTCTCTGCAGAGTTAAAAACGTATTCGAATACTCCGAGCTCCCGGGTTTTATAGGAGTCTGCTGCGGTGGATTAAATCCACGGGGTGTGACACAAGTATTATTTTCTAAATAAAATGTGTTAAATCAAGATTACCCAAATGACATGTGTTGTCATGATAAGGGGTGCTGCCGTGGGCTGTCGTGTGTCGACGTGTCGCGGTAGTGCTATAATCTAGTGAACATGAATGATGATGTTATATTATGAAAAGTGCTGCCATGAAATAAGATGAGATGAGGTATGAAAGAAAAAGATTATTTTATAAACATCCATAATTCTTGACTAGTCTAGGTTCATACCATCACTACTATATGTATCTACTCTTACCTATGACTTGCTGAGTACGTAAGTGCTCACCCTCGCAACCTACAAATCAGTAGATGGAGCGTTCAATGATCAAGATGAAGGCATGGAGAACTTCGTGGATCCAGAAGGAGGAGAGTCAGTCCCGTCATTGCCCTTATGTGTGTTGTTCTGCCGTCCACTTCTCTTTGTGGGTGGGTCACCTATCTTCTGCTGTGTAGATGTTATTTTGCTAAACCCTGTAGGCCGCGAAGGCATTGTAATCTTCTTATGTAATATCAAGGCCAGCAGGCCACACTGCTTAACTATTTTGTAAGTTACTCTGTTGCAATGTGAATATACTTCTGTGCTTGACTTATCCTGGGAAGTCAAGGGTATGTGTATGCTATGCATATATGGGACTAGCTGCAGCGAGCTAGGTCTCTACAGGAGTAGTCGTAGTCCCAGTTTCAGGGCGCGACACTAATGGACATCTCGATATGGACAACGACGGAAAAATAGTTGATTCTAAACTTTATCGATCTATGATTGATAGCTTACTCTATCTTACCGCATCTAGGCCCGACATCATGTTCAGTGTTTGCTTATGTGCTAGATTTCAATCGTCTCCTAAGGAATGTCATTTGATTGCTCTTAAAAGAATCCTTAGGTACTTGAAATGCTATTCAAATATAGGACTTTGGTATCCTAAAGATGCAAATTTTGAATTAATTGGTTACTCGGATTCGGATTATGTGGGGTGCAAAATTGATAGAAAAAGTACATCTGGTAGTTGTCAACTTTTGGGGAGATCACTAGTCTCTTGGTCATCTAAGAAACAAAATTCCGTAGCTCTCTCCACCACCGAAGCGGAATATGTTTCAGCGGGTAGTTGTTGTGCTCAAATTTTATGGATGAAGCAAACCCTTTTGGATTATGCAATTTCTTTTGACAAAGTGCCACTCTTGTGTGATAATGAAAGTGCCATAAAGATTGCAAATAATCCGGTTCAACATTCTAGAACAAAGCATATTGATATTAGGCACCATTTTATAAGAGATCATGTGGCAAAAGGAGACATAGATGTGAATTATGTAAGAACTGACTTGCAGCTAGCAGACATATTCACCAAACCTTGAGATGAGACTAGATTTTTCTTTCTTAGAAGTGAATTGAATATTATTGATATATCAAATGCAAGTTAAATGTCTGCTTTGCTGTCCTCCCGCCTTTTTGTGCTTGATGTCAAAGGGGGAGAGATTAGGGAGAGATCGATTGGGAAGAGATTCTTGTATGACATTATTGATAGTTTATATGCTCATTGTTTATTCATTGTAGACTCTCAAATGACTCATATGTGTATTTATATATGCCTGCATTCAAGGGGAGTTCTTGTTTATCTAATGCCCATGCATACACTTAGGGGGAGTCATTAATTTTTATTCGTTTTCAACACTTGTTGTCATCAATCATCAAAAAGGGGGAGATTGTTGCATCTAGGCCCTTTTTGGGTTGATTTTGATTATTGATGACATTAAGTGTCTTGGACTAATTGTGTCCTTGAGCTATTTGTATGCAGTGTTATTTCTGTAAAGTTTGCAAGTGATCCGGGAAGGTCTGCAAGATCGCAAGAGCAAGGTCGCCAAGAAGGAAGCAGCAAAGACATAAGGTAAGTGTTTGTTTATTCTACCGGTCTCGGAGTTTGGAGTTTGACCGAGTTTTATAAGAAATTCTTTTTTAGTTTAAATCGTACTATTAAGAGGGGTTGCAAAATCTCTTTTAGTTCCGGCTAAAACTGAGAAACTCTTAGGTCATATGTTGCATTCGCATTCATTCACAATCTTGGTCAAGAATCTCAAAGAGGAACTGAAACTGGTCATCCGCGTGCTGTTTATTTGACCAGGTACTGTTCATTCGACCAGTAATACTATTCATTCTACCAGTGGTCACACGAGTACTGTTCATTTGACCAGACACTATTCATATACTGTTCATTTGATCAATTACTGTTCATACGACCATTAACACTATTCATTCGACCAGTTTTTATAAACACCTTTGAGCAGATTTTTGCTACTGTTTTTGAGCAGTTCTTAAAATACTTTTGAGCAGATTTTTGCTACTATTTTTGAGTAGTTCTTAAAACACTTTTGAGCAGATTTTTGCTACTGTTTTTGAGCAGTTCTTAAAATACTTTTGAGCAGATTTTTGCTACTATTTTTGAGCAGTTCTTAAAACACTTTTGAGCAGATTTTTGCTACTATTTTTGAGCAGTTCTTAAAACACTTTTGAGCAGATTTTCGCTACTGTTTTGGAGCAGATTTTCGCTACTGTTTTTGAACAGATTTTCACTACTTTTTTGAGCAGTTTTTAAAACACTTTTGAGCAGATTTTGCTATTGTTTTTGAGTAGTTTTTAAAACCATTTTTGAGTAGTTTCTGTTCACATTTTCGAGCAGTTTTTAAATAGTGTTTGAACAGATTTTTGAGAAGTTTCTGTTCACATTTTTAATAAGTTTTATAAACACTTTTGGGCAGATTTTGATCAGTATTTATAAACAATTTTTTGAGCAGTTTTTCTAAAGAACCAAGAGATATATTTTTGATATACACTTGAGCCCAAGTGCTAAAATCTTGATCTTTTGATCAAGTATCATTCATTGTGATTGAGAGAGTGTCGCACCCCGACCTGGGGACGACGACTACTCCCGTGGGGACCCAGCTCGCTACAGCTGATCCCATACATGCATACCATTGACTTCCCAGGATAAGTCAAGCATAGGAGTATATTTATATCACAGCAGAGTAACTTACAAAATATTTAAGCAGTGTGGCCTGCTGGCCTTAATACAACATAAAGAGATTACAATGCCTTCGCGGCATACAAGGTTTAGCTATAGCAAAATAAAAACATCTACACAGCGGATGATGGGTGTCCCTTCCACAGTAAGAAGTTGACAACAGAACAACACACATTAGGGTTCTGGCAGAACTGGCTCTCCTTCATCTGGGTCCAAGAAGTTATCCACGCCTTCTTCTTGATCATGGAACGCTCCATCTACTGGGTTGTAAGTTGCAAGGGTGAGTACTTACGTACTCAGCAAGTCATAGGTAAGAGTAGATACATATAGTAGTGTTGTTATGAACCTATGCTAGTCAAGAATTGTGGATGTTTGTAAAATAATCTTTTCTTTCATATCTAATCTCATGGCAGCACTTTTCATAACATAGCATCACTATTCATGTTCACTAAACTATAGCACTATCGCGATACGTCGACACACGACAACCTACGGCAGCACCCCTTATCATGACAACACATGTCATTTGGGTAATCTTGACTTATCAAATTTTATTTTAGAAAACATGTGCCACACCCCGTGGATTTAATCCACCGCAGCAGACTCCTATAAACCCGGGAGCTCGGAGTATTCGAATACGTTTTTAACTTTACAGAGAGGTACCAATTTACCCGCAAGATATTCCACTTTCATGTCCATCCTATCAATATGATTAGCCCCTTCCTCACTGCATATTGTGAGGGGCAAGGTGGAGATAACAAGAACTTTTGTTATGTTTTACTCACAATTCACCCCTGACCCTGTGGATCTCTCGCGAACCACAGTTGTGGCAGGTACTATCTACCACCCCTATTGCATCTTCCCATTACTAGGTCAGCGTGCATGATCACATTCAGTGATATGTGTAGGAGCCGTATTCCTTGTAAATCGTGCATTACTTCACATCTCATGCAGGGGTTTCATGTGCGCTCTGCATAAGTACTTGTTCAAGCCTATCCCAAACCAGGCTTGCGGTTTGCACATGTTTCATGCCACTAGACGCACAACACAAGGTTCTAGTCCTTATATGCCAGTGACCAGATCATACCACAAACCATGCACATCCAATGCTAGTACTACCATTCCATACCAAAATTCTGGTCACGGCTAGGGGTTTTATTTCATGAATATATATATATATAACTATATATATAATAGTTCATGACTCACTATTTGATCATTTCACAGGCATCCAGCCTAGTACTGCCAATTCATAATTCAACCATTCTTTCACATGCAATATTATTTATATTCAAGGTCATATCATAGCAACTCATAAAATATAGGTTCAAGATCGATGATCAAGACTATGACTTGCCTTCCGCGTCGTAAGAAACAACAGTCGATGTCAGGTTAGTGACAAAGTCTTCGAACTTGGGCTCTTGATCTATTCTCCAACAAACAAGCAAACAAAGATCACAAACTATTTTAAATGCTTTAAAATCTATATGCAACATGCTCTTAAGAGAAAAGATCTTGGCGATGTTGAAACGGACTGAGATTGCAAGCTGATTGGATCGAAACCCTAGAACTTATAGAATCTGAGCTAAGGATGGTGTTAGAAATTCTTAGGGCTTCAAGGTTGCAATATGGACATCAAGTCCGCGGCTGGTTTGCCCAAAATCGACGAATGTCTTCAGGTCGACATTCGGTTCAAGGCGTCGATATAGGGTTAATGGTTGATAAAGGGCTCAACTCAAGTTGTGACAGAAGAAGAAAATGTAGATCAAAACATCAGGATCTAAGGGACAAAGTCATTTTCAAAATTCATGTCTAGAGAGAGGTGAAAAGAGCTAATGCCACTGGCTGGCATAGACTGGCACTGGGGCTGACATGGCCAGAAACTAGGGTTTGCCATATCTTTTGATCTAGGGCTCCAATTGATGCATCACTTTGTCTGGGAGATAGGCCTTGATAACAGGAACAAATGATACAACAGGTTCCAAGGCTGAAGATGGCCGGACGGTGAAGAAAATCGGCAAAGAACATGGCCGCTGGAATCACATGAAATGGCACTAGACAGAGATTAGGGCATAGCCATAACTTTTGATTTAGACCGAATTAGGTGTCAAGCTAGTAGACAAAAGTGTTTAGGAGATCGAGATGCATCTAAGGGACAAGGTGGCTAGAGCTGAATCGGTCGGGAATAGATTTCCAGTGGCCGGCGCCGGAGAAGATGACACTGGATTTGGGGGTTTTTGCTATACGAGGTTTGAACTCAATTCCTTGCTCGAGGAGTAAGAGAGAGCATAAGGAAGCTATTGGCACGATCAATTTGGCCGGAGCATCACTGGAGTAGCCTGGCGACGAGAGCCGGCGACTGGTGAAGTTCCAATTTGGGAACAGCTTTGATTCGAGTTCAATTTTGAAATCTTGATGCACAGGCTTGCTAAGGATAGCTCACTGATTAATTTGTTCTACTGAATCGAGGGCTAATTTGGATTGAATCGAGTTGTAAAGCTGGAACAGGGGTTTTAGCAATTCTAGCGATCACCGGCGATGAGGGGCACGGGAGTTCAATTAAATGGTACAGCATAGAGTTTGATGAGGGGAACTCACTGATGGCTTCAATTTGAAGGTTGGTGCAGTGGGGCGTGCTGGCGTCGTCGACCTCCTTGGCGGCTAGCCGGAGAAGAAGACAAGGTCGAAGGAAATTTGTTTAATTTGCTAAGAATTTCTGGAGGGCAGTGCTGGAGATGAAGAAGTTGCTCTAGGTTTCTATTTAAAGGCAAGACAAGATGAAGCTCACTGCTTGGAGGCTAAGGTCCTTGCGCCGGTGAAGCCTTCGAGTTCAAGCAACGGTGAGCAAACGAGCAGGTTTAGCTGCGCGAGCTGCTGTGTGCTGGACAAAGATTGCCACGGCGATAACTGAGGTGCAAACACATGTGCGCATGCAAGCACGGCCGTGAACGAGCACAGGCGAGCGCGGCGTTGATCGGCGGCAAAAGGCATGGCGACACGGTGCTCCTAGTTGCGGTCGCAACGGCGCTGGTCGAAGTGGTCAAACACTGTGCACTGTGCCGGCTGTGGTCGAGGTCGAAGTGCTCTGGTCGTGAACTGCAGCTCCGGTCGAACCAGGGACCTGATTGCAAGGATTTTTGATTGAATTCTGGACTGATTTGTAATTTCTGGTTTAAAGAGGGGTAATCTGCAATCTGATTTCATAGATGAGTATAAACTTATTCCTTGTACTCATCCGGCAAGAAATTTGGTGAAATCTGGCATGATTTGATGGTTTTTGATATAAACCGAAAATAGGGTTGTTGTGGTATTGAAAATACCCCGGCAAGTTTATGACGTGTGTAACACGTGTTCCGCAACGCGGGCTGACCGTGTGACGGGTCACCCCGTGTTGGACAATCTCAGAGATAGACACAAGGGTTTATACAGGTTCGGGCCTCAGTGGAGGCCCTAGTGCTGTCGATGTGCTCCCGACACAAGTCGGCTAGGGGAGCTCTCTCACGGGGAGAGTGCTCCTAAGCACGCCTTTTGGTTTTTTGTATTGAATGCAAATGAATTGGTCTTAGGTTACAAGAGGGGTTACAAGGGTATATATAGACCCCAAAAGACACAAATTACAAGGCTGCCCTAGCTGGAACCGTCGGATCGAGGGCGTCGCGGTCTTTTTGCACGGTGCGAGGCTTGGATCCTTGACATGTGGCCACTCCAATTCCCAAGTGAACTCCCGGGTAAGTAGGGCCCCCTTACCCGGCACCACATCCGGGGGAGGAGAGGACTCCTTACCCGGAGCCACGTCCGGGGAGGAGAGGGCCCCTTACCCGGGACCAAGTCCAGGGAACAGTGGGCTCCTTACCCGGAACCACGTCCGGAGAGGAGAGAGCCCCTTCTCCGGGACCAAGTCCGGGGAAGAGAGGGCTCCTTACCTGGAACCACGTCCGAGGGAGGAGAGGACTCCTTACCCGGAGCCACGTCCGAGGAGGAGAGAGCCCCTTAGAGGGCTCCTTACCCGGAACCACGTCCGGAGAGGAGAGAGCCCCTTACCCGGGACCTAGTCCGGGGAAGAGAGGGCTCCTTACCCAGGACCGAGTCCGGGGAAAAGAGGACTCCTTACCCAGAGCCTCGTCCGGGGAGGAGAGGACCCCTTACCCGGGACCATGTCCGGGGGAGGAGGGCCCCCTTACCCGGAGCCACGTCTGGGGAGGGGAGGACTCCGGAGAGGAGAGGACCTCTTACAGGGGACCATGTCCGGGGGAGGAGGGCCCCCTTACCCGGGACCACGTCCGGGCCCACATTACCCGGCGGAACCTCATTTTTCCCCCAACAAGGGTATTTTAGGGTAATTAAAATCTGAGTTTTGGTCGATTTCGAATTCTGGCATCTAGGATGAGAGATTTACCTAAGACAAGAAAAGATAAGGGTAGGTTTGCTGGAGATCTTCTTCCTTCTCCCAAGTGGCTTCTTGTTCTGAATGATTTCCACATTGAACTTTACATAGCTTGCTCTTCTTTCTTCTAAGCTGACGTTCATCAATGGCTAGGATTTTGATTGGGTGCTCAAGGTACGTAAGATTCTTCTGCAGTGATATATCTTGTGCTTTTATCTAGTCAGTTGGGTCCTTTAAGCATTTTCGGAGTTGGGAGACATGAAACACATCATGCACTCCTACTAATCCGGAGGGTAATTCCAGTTTATATGATACTTCTCCTTTCCTCTTGATTATCTTAAATGGTCCAATATATCTGGGAGATAGCTTTCCCTTCACTTGGAATCTCTGCAATCCCTTAAATGGCGTGACCTTGAGATAAACAAAATCTCCTGGTTCAAATGATAATTCTCTCCATCGATTGTCCGCATAACTCTTTTGTCGTGATTGTGCTGTCCTCAATCTTTCTCTAATGTGTTTGACATGAGCCTCTGCCTCTTATACTATCTCTGGTCCTATGACTCTTCGTTCTCCTAGCTCATTCCAATGCAATGGGGTTCTGCATTTCCGTCCATATAAAGCTTCAAATGGTGCCATCTGTATACTAGCTTGATAACTGTTATTGTATGTAAACTCTGCAAATGGTAAACATTTGTCCCATGATGTTCCATAATCTAGTATACAAGTTCTTAGGAGATCTTCCAAAATTTGGTTTACTCTCTTTGTTTGTCCTCCTGTCTGCGGGTGATATGCAGTACTGAAATCCAACTGAGTTCCTAGGGTTTCATGCAGTCTATTCCAAAACTTGGATGTAAACTGTGCTCCGCGATCTGAGACAATCTTCTTGGGGATACCATGCAATTCTACTATTCTTTGCATGTATAACTCTGTCAATGTACTACCATCGTAGATCTTTTTGACTGGTATAAAGTGAGCTACTTTGGTGAGTCTGTCCACTATGACCCATATGGAGTCATATCCTCCTCGAGTTTTAAGTAATCTTGTAATGAAATCCATACCAATTTCTTCCCATTTCCATAATGGTATTGGTAAAGATTGTAACTTTCCGGCTATCTTCTGGTGTTCTGCTTTAACTCGCTGACATGTATCACAGTTTGCAATATATTCTGCAATCTCTCTCTTTATATTATCCCACCAAAATCGAGTTTTCAGGTCCTGATACATCTTTGTATTACCGGGGTGTATCGAGTATGGAGTTTTATGCGCTTAATGGAGAATTAATTCCTTAAGGTCTGCACTTTGAGGTACACAGATCCTTCCTCGATACCACACAATCCCTTGGTCGTCTTCAGTAAAACCTTGAGCCTTTCCTAACTTGATTCGGTTCTTGATCTTGCAAATCTCCTCATCTTCCTTTTGGGCATTCCCTATCTGTTCTTCAAGTTGAGGCTTTATTATTAAAGTAGCTACCGTCCCTTGTGGTACTACTTCCACTTGATGATTCTGTAATTCTCGTTGTAGGTAAGAGTTCCTTAGTATGACTGTTTCTTGCAGGTTGTAAACCTTCCTGCTTAAGGCATCTGCTACTACGTTAGCTTTTCTTGGATGGTACTGGATGCTAAGATCATAATCTTTAATCAACTCTAACCATCGTCGTTGACGCAAGTTGAGCTCCGTCTGAGTGAAGATATACTTGAGACTCTTATGATCTGTAAAAATCTCACATTTATTTCCAATGAGGTAGTGTCGCCATATCTTCAAGGCATGTACTACTACTGCTAATTCCAAGTCATGAGTGGGGTAGTTTTCCTCATGTGGCCTCAATTGGTGTGAAGAGTAAGCTACTACTCGACCTTGTTGCATTAACACACAGTCTATTCCTTGCTTTGAAGCATCACAGTAAGCTACAAAGTCTTCCTTGCTATCTGGCAAGGTAAGGACTGGTGTTGTTGTCAATTTCTACTTTAGCTTCTGAAAACTTCCTTCACACTTAGTGGTCCATTCAAATGCAATATCCTTCTTTAGCAGGTTAGTAAGAGGTTTGGTAATCTAGGAAAATCCTTCGATGAATCTCCTATAGTAACCTGCCAATCCTAAGAAACTTCTGATTTCTGGGACTGAGATAGGCTGTTTCCATTCTTTGATAGCAGAAATTTTAGCTGGATCCACTGAAATTCCTTCTGTTGTCAACACATGTCCAAGAAATGCAATCCTTGACATCCAAAACTCACATTTATCAAACTTGGCATAGAATTGCCTCTCTCGTAGCCTTTCCAAGATTAGATGTATATGTTGCTCATGCTCTTCTGTACTTTTGGAATATATTAGAATGTCATCTATGAACACTATGACAAACTTATCAAGAAAATCCATAAATGTGCTATTGATGACATTCATGAAGGCTGCTGGGGCATTGGTCAAGCCAAATGGCACTACTGTGAACTCATACAGTCCATATCTGGTATTTTGGTAGTGATGGCGGTCTTTGGTATACCTTCTTTCTTGATCTTCAGTTGATGGTATCCAGATTTCAAGTCTATCTTGGAGAATACCCTGGCTCCTCGAAGTTGGTCAAACAAGTCATCGATCCTTGGCAATGGATACTTGTTCTTTATGGTCACTTCTTTTAAGGTTCAATAATCCATGCACGTCCTTAGAGCTCCGTTCTTCTTCTTTACAAACAAGACTGAGGCTCCACAAGGTGAAGTTCTTAGTCTAATGAATCCTTTGCTCTTCAAACCTTCCAATTGGCTCTTTAGCTCCTTCCAAGTCTATAATTGGCATCCTGTAGGGATGTCTTGGATGGGCGCAGCTCCTGGTTTAAGCTCAATGGAGAACTCTATGTCCCTATCTGTCGCGCCCCGAAACTGGGACTACGACTACTCCTGTAGAGACCTAGCTCGCTGCAGCTAGTCCCATATATGCATAGCATACACATACCCTTGACTTCCCAGGATAAGTCAAGCACAGGAGTATATCACATTGCAACAGAGTAACTTACAAAATAGTTAAGCAGTGTGGCCTGCTGGCCTTGATATTACATAAAAAGATTACAATGCCTTCACGGCATACATGGTTTAGCAAAATAACAACTACACAGCAGAAGATAGGTGACCCACCCACAATGAGAAGTGGACGGCAGAACAACACACATCAGGGCTCTGGCGGAACTAACACTCCTCCTTCTGGATCCAAGAAGTTCTCCACGCCTTCATCTTGATCATTGAACGCTCCATCTACTGATTTGTAGGTTGCAAGGGTGAGCACTTACGTACTCAGCAAGTCATAGGTAAGAGTAGATACATATAATAGTGATGATATGAACCTAGACTAGTCAAGAATTATGGATGTTTATAAAATAATCTTTTTCTTTCATACCTCATCTCATGGCAGCACTTTTCAAAATATAACATTGATAATCTTGTTCACTAGATTATAGCACTACCGCGACACGTCGACACACGACAGCCCACGGCAGCACTCCTTATCATGACAACACATGTCATTTGGGTAATCTTGATTTAACACATTTTATTTAGAAAATAGTACTTGTGTCACACCCCGTGGATTTAATCCACCGCAGCAGACTCCTATAAACCCGGGAGCTCGGAGTATTCGAATACGTTTTTAACTCTGCAGAGAGGTACCAATTTACCTGCAAGATATTCCACTTTCAAGCCTTTCCTATCATAACAAAATGATTGGACCCCTGACTCACTTCATATTGTGATCGGCAACGTGGAAATAACAAGAACTTTTGTTATGTATCACTCACAATTCACCCCTGACCCTGTGGATCTCTCGCGAACCACAGTTGTGGAGGTACTCCCTCCACCCTTCTCATGCTCCCATTGCTGGGTCAGATATCAGATCACCTTCAGTGATAGTGGGAGTCCTCCTCCCTGTCAATCATCACAACACAACTCATGCAGGGGTTTCATGTGCGATCCACATAAGTACTTGTTCAGGACTGTCCCATACCAGGCTTGCGGTTAGCACGTTGTTCATGCCACTAGACGCACAACACAAGGTTCTAGTCCTTATATTCCAGTGACCAGACTATCCACAACCCTGCACCTTCAGTGCCTGCATTCCTTTGCAGTCTAGCACCTCCAGTGCTACCACCATTCCATACCATTTTTCTGGTCACGGCTAGAGGTTTTATTTCATGAATATAAATATATAAATACATATAATGGTTCATGGCTCAAAACTTGTTTATTTCACATTTCACAGATAACCAGTCTAGTACTGCCAATTCATAAATCAACCATTCTCAATCTTTCTCATGCAGTATTATCTATATTCAAGGTTATGTTTTAGCAACGTTTAAAATATAGGTTCAAGATGACCAAGGATATGACTTGCCTTCCGCGTCGTAAGATACAGCAGTTGATAACGGATCAACAGTGAAGTCCTCAAATTCAGCTTCTGAATCTGCTCGACGACAAACAAACAATACACACAAATATTACTTATATATTAAAATGATTTAGGATCTATATGCAGATATGCTTAACAAGGATAACTGAACGATACTAGAGATAATTGAGATTGCAAGCTGAACTGAATCAAGATTCTAGGGTTTCAAGGAATTGGCTAATAATGAATGTTAGATGCTCTTAGGATCTCAAGGTTACAATAAGAACATCAGTTTTGTGGCTGGTTTGATCAAAAACAGCGAATGTCAGTAGATTGACATTCGGATCAAGATTCTGACATAACTTCAAGGAAAACTAGAGAGCTTATCTCAAGTTATAACAGTAGAAGAAAATGTAGATCATAACTCTACAAATTCAGTGGACAAAGTGGTTTTCAAATTGCACAATCAAAAGTGGGTAAACAAGGCCAATGCCATTGGCTGGCATGCACTGAGATAGTGTCAAAAGCTAGGGTTTAGCATAACATGCATTTCAAGGGCTCAAATCAAGTTGTGATAGAAGAAGAAAATGTAAATCACAACCTCAGGAATCTAAGAGACAAAGTTATGCCCAAAATGCACATATGGAAGGAAGTGAAAAGGGCTAATGCCACTGACTGACATAGTCTGGCATTGATCTTGACATGGCCAGAAACTAGGGCTTGGCATAACTTTTGATCTAGGGCTCCAAATGATGCACCACTTTGTCTGGGAGGTAGGCATTGATAACAGGAACAAATCATTCAACAGGATCCAAAGCTGAAAATGGCTGGAAGATGATGAAATTCAAAGGAGAAGTGTGGTGGCGACACGGCACAGTGAAGCCACTGGACAAAAATCTTGGCATGGCTATAACTTGAATTCTGGGCAGTTTCAGAGATCGAGCTAGAAGACAAATATGCTCAGGAAGTTGAGGCACACCTGAATGACAAAGTGGATGAAGCTGAAATGGCCGGGAAAGGATTTCCGGTGAACTGCGCCGGAGAAGAACACTGCCATTTGGGGGTTTTTGATACAGGCCGAAAGAACTCGATTCCAAGCTTGAGGAGTGATAGAAGGGTAAGAGAAAGTCACCTGAACAATCAATTTTGCCGGAGGATGGCCGGTGTGGCCTGGCGACGATCGCCGGCAACGGGTGAAGTTCAAAATTGGGGAAAGCTTCGATTGAAGCTCAATCTGGAGATTTAAGTACACAGGCTTGCTGGGAATGGCTCACTGATCATCTTTCTTCACAGGATCGAGAGTTGATTCGAAGTAATTTGGCCTGCATTGCCGGAACAGTGTAATCGGGATTTTTCGGTGATCGCCGGCGTTAGAGGTCATCGGTGAGCAATTAGATGATACTACATAGAGAGGATGAGTAGGGGAACTCACTGATAGCTTTAATTTGGTGAGAGGTGTAGTAGATTGTGCTGGCACTGTGAGGCTCCTCGACGGCTCGCCGGAGAAGATGACTGAAACAGGAAATTCTGGAACTTGGCTGGTTTTTGGTGATGTGTGGAGGGAGCTGCTGAGCACAGGAGTGCTTATATAGGCCAGGCGAAGCTTTCAAGGAGGAGACAACGAAGTGATTTGGCAGCCGTGATGAGATTGCTTGCGTGTTGGACATCAGCGGCGAAGACACAGCGAAGAATGGTGATGCGACGGCGACAAGCTTGCAGCTGATCACAGTGTCGTTCCATCGGGACTTGACAAAGCTGTAGCAAGCGGTGGCGACAACACTGGCGCGGCAAGGCAATGTGGCAGTGAATTGTTGACAAAAGGCTGCTGGTCGCGCGCGGGAGCAAGCGCTGGTCGTCGACGTTGCAACGACGTTGCCACGGCATGGGCTGAAGCGAGGACACGTACACACAACATGCACTGTCACGAGCGCGGCGAAACTTGGCCGGCGGCGAGCAAGCGCGGCGAAAACGCACGGCGAGGTTCTGGTCGTGCACAGCAGCTGCTGGTCGAATCTGGATTCATTTGCAATTTCCAATTCTTGATTTGGACTGAATTGTAATTCTGGAGATGTGGAAGGTTTGATCTGATTTTGATTCTGCTGATTTGGCAAACTTGATTCAACAGATGATTTGGCACAGATTGAAGATAAAATTTGAAATGTTTGGATGATTTTTGATATGAACTGAAAATAGGGTATTTTTGGGTAATTGAAATCTCAATTTCAATTGATTTCGAATTCTGGGATTTAGGGTTTGATTTTGAGATACTCATAAAAGAAGAATTTGTGTTGAAAAGCATTTGGGAGGTGTTCCTTGAATCAGATTTGAATTTGGAGATGATTTGCAACATTTTGCCTTTTTAGGCCTCTGGAAAATCTGGAAAAGGATTGATCTGCGATACTTTTGGACTGATTTGCAAAAAAGGTTTAGATGATAAAATCTGGCTGCCAACTTTTGGATTAAGGTATTGGCATACCCTTGATCATAATCCAAGAATAATCTGGTCTGAACTTGGCTAAGATTTTGATTAAATCTGGAAAGTCAGATCTTGACTTGGGGTCACTTGATAGATTTTGGAGATTTTAGGGCTAGAACAGAATAAAGCTGAGGCTGATTTGGTTGATCTAGAAGAGACATATGCATGCATGATTTTTAAGAAAGAAACTTTTCACCCCAAAACTCAGGATGTTACACTATCGGGTGGCATTCCCAGTAATTCTTCTGGATACACGTCGGGGTACTGTTGTACTACAGGCACTTGTTCCAAACATACCCTCTGTAGTGCCTGAACAGATCCTAACGGCTCCTTGGCTGACGATAACAATCTTTCTGCATAGAATAAAACTTTTTCCCCTTGGCTACTGACAAGGCTTAGGGTCATGAAAAAGGAAGTTTTCACCCCTAACCTAGGGTGTTACAGAGAGATCCACTGAGAGCATTCATTTGTATCATTTGCATCCTTAGAAGTTTCTCGGTATTTGTTGGGGGTCAAGAGAAGATCTTGTAACTTGTTACTCTTGGTGAACGCCCTCACCTAGACGGTTTGGAGGCGTGGCTGTTGACCTCTCCATTAACGGAGGTTGTCGGAGAGGCTCGGCATATTTTGTGAAAGGCATTGGTGCCCGCCTATCCGGAGTAAAGAAGGAGCAACCTTAGTGAAAAATATCCTTCGTGGATATTGAAGCAAGAATCATTCATTTGAGTGCTTCAACGAGGAGTAGGGGAGACCGAGCGAGTCTCCGAGACCTCAGGATAAATCACTGTGTTTGTCTTTCTTACTCTTTCTCAGTGCAAAATATTATTAAATTTTTTTTAGTCAAAAAGTTTTAAAGCCTCTTATTCATCCCCCCTTTAGTCGGCATCCTCGATCCTACAGTTTCCTTAATCTAGTTGCATGCAATAATGTGCGTGTAATTGACCTGATGTGGAAGATTGATGGATTCATGTGGGTAAAGTGGTGCCCCTCTGCAGTGTCAAAAAGTATTCGAGTACTCCGTAACCCCGGACAGGGGTATGCTATGGTTAGTAACTAGATAGCACAATAGTATTGAAATATTAAACATAAATGTTTTCTACCATCATTATGCTAACTAATTGTATTTCGATTCTCTTTGGAAATGTGTTTGTGAAATTTACTATTCTGTACCACATTGACTGTTAAATTAGACATAGCCTGTCATGCATTGGACTAATTCTCATACAGAGACTTGCTGAGTACTTTGTACTCACCCTTGCTTAATAATGAAAATACAGTTGAAGAGAAGCTAAATATGAGCGAAAGAGGATCACCCGGAATTTAGAAGGGTTACATGCTGCACTCGAGTTTTTTGCCTGTGGGATGGTCTCGGAGACCAGATAAAACTACTTTCATAAAATCTAGTAGTTGGTCTTACTGGCCTTTCTATATCAATGTGTGTTAAGGCCTGACGGCCATGTATTGTTTTTGTATATGAACCAAGTTGAGCTGGCTGCCTGTTTATTACTCTGTGCATGACTGCATCCTGGGTAGTCGGGGTAAGTGCACACCTGGGGCCCACTGCAGTGGGTCGGTCCCTCACAAAGATGGTGGCGCATGGTGCCCTACATTCCATCCATATAGGAGCACAGCGACTCTTCTTTGACCTAACTTGTGGCCGAAAGATAGATGGATCGGTTCCACACCAGAGAGGGGCCTGGCCACCTAGACCGATGTCAGCTCGGCCTAGTCTGAGTGGTGCTCGACAGAGCACTTTGTCAGCACGGCGTAGTCATCGCGACACATCGTCGACCTAGGGAGGTGACGTACCGGGTACGTCCACCGGTCCGTCTCAGCTTTGTCGTTCCTTATCAATGCACATTGCTCGACGCAGAGATCTGCATATTGGGGGCCATCGAGACATCGCACTCCCAATTCAGATGACTCCGACAATGAGGACGCCATCCGTCAAGACGAGGAGGATGCAAGCAGGGCATTGGCAGAGCGGCTTGCGGCTGACGAAGATTGGGACCAGGCTCATATTTGTTGTTTCTAGGCTCTTAATCTTGATTTTGATGATAAATGACAAAAAGTGTCTTAGACTAATCTATTTTCCTTAAGTATAATCAATAAGATTAGGTGAAAAGAAGAAAGGTCGCGAGCGTGAGCCATGGTCGCAAGGCGCAAGATCGCGAGCCAAGGCCGCAAGGTGCAAGGTCGCCAAGGTCGCAAGCGCAAGGTCGCCAAGAAGGAAGCAGCAAAAGACATAAGGTAAGTGCTTGTTTATTCTACCGGTCTCGGAGTTTGGAGTTTGATCAGATTTTATAAGAAATTATTTTTTAGTTTAACCGTACTATTAAGAGGGGTTGCAAAATCTCTTTTAGTTTCGGCAAAAACTGAGAAACTCTTAGGTCATATGTTGCATTCTCATTCATTCACAATTTTGGTAAAGAATCTCAAAGAGGAACTGAAACTGGTCTTTTGAGTACTGTTCATTTGACCAGACACTGTTCATTTGGCTAGAGGTCACACGAGTACTGTTCATTCGGCCAGGCACTATTCATGCACTGTTCATACTACCAGTAACACTGTTCACTCAACCAGTACACTGTTCATTCGACCAGAGGTTCCAACGGCTATTTACTAGCCATTAGAGGTCGAAGCTGGCTGTTAGCTGGCCTGATTTCTTTCCTTATCGACCACAACGGCTAGCTGAGAGGTTGAGCTATAAATAGAGGTGGTTTGAGCAGTATTCTCACACATTCACAAATACATCTCAAGCTACATTCTCATACACATCTTTGAGCAGTCTCTGTACACACTTTTTGAGCAAATTTTCGCTATTGTTTTTTATTAGTTTTAAAATACTTTTGAGCAGATTTTTCTCTACTGTTTTTGAGCAGTTTTAAAACACTTTTGAGCAGTTTTCTAAAATATTTTTGAGCAGATTTTCTCTACTGTTTTAAAACACTTTTTAACAGTTTTTGATCAGATTTTTGAGCAATTTCTGTTCATATTTTCGAGCAGTTTTTGAGCAAATTTCTCTACTATTTTTTGATCAATTTTAAAAACACTTTTGAGCAGATATTTGAGTAGTGTTTGAACAGATTTTTGAGAAGGTTCTGTTCACATTTTTTATCAGTTTTATAAACACTTTTCGAGCATATTTTTATTAGTGTTTATAAACATTATTTTGAGCAGTTTTTCTAAAGAACCAAGAGATATAATTTTTGATATATACATGAGCCCAAGTGCCAAAATCTTGATCTTTTGATCAAGTATCATTCATTGTGATTGAGAGAGATCTTCTGAGAGTATTCATTCTCATAATTTGCATCCTTAGAAGTTCCTCGGTATTTGTTGGGAGTCAAGAGAAAATCTTGCAACTTGTTACTCTTGGTGAACTCCCTCACCTAGACGGTTTGGAGGCGTGGCCGTTGACCTCTCCATTAACGGAGGTTGTCGGAGAGGCTCGGCATATTTTGTGAAAGGAATCGGTGCTCGCCTATCCGGAGTGGAGAAGGAGCAACCTTAGTAAAAAATATCTTTCGTGGATATTGAAGCAAGACTCATTCATTTGAGTGCTTCAACAAGGAGTAGGGGAGACCGGGCGAGTCTCCGAGATCTCGGGAAAAATCTTTGTGTTTGTCTTCTCTTCCTTTTTTATTTTTGCAATATATATTTTGTTCAATTGTTTCAGTTTGAAAAAGTTGTCTTTTTTGAAAAGTTTTAAAGCCTCCTATTCACCCCCCTCTAGTCGGCATCCTCGATCCTACAATATTGAGCACGCGGCCCAGGGACAGGGATACTCAGTTCGTTGGGGGTCTACGCAGCTGAGCTGGGGGGAGCCCGCCCATGACCAGATGTATCAACACGGAGATCCTGAGTACTACACTGTACAGGGGGGCGAGGCCGATTGGGTAGCACAACAACGAGACAGCGAGGACTGGGTCTCGAGCATGCTGGAGATGCACGACTCTCGTGCGCATCAGTACTACTAACCAGATGAGTTAGTGCCGAGCGAGCTCGAAGATCCCCCTCCACCGACACAGCCATCTCAGGGTCATGCAGGTACTGAGTGGCATGGTCCTTCTACCGTGGTTGGGCGGCAGTCACATGTGCCATCTGATCCGTACTCAACATCGCCTTTTCAGAGAGATAGGCATGGGTATAAGAGGGGTCGTCCGAACCCATAGCGAACATGTACTAACACTTTTATTTTTCAGCGTGTTACATTGAAAATTTAGTAAATGCATTATTTTCTGGATTAAATTGTGCTCGGTCATTTTGAGATATGTAACTGCAGGTAATTAGGTTCTCGGCGATCTCATGATTTGAATGGTCAAAACGAATCATGCAACCTGCTTGACCATGCAGCTTTCTGTGACAACGGCCTGCTCAACCTTGCAGCTTTCTGTGACAATAGCCTGCTCGAGTTTCCACATCAATTTTTCCATCTTTTCAGCATTTCATAAAAAAAAAGCTGCAGAAAGCAGCCTTAGTCGTCACCTCAACTTTTCCATACTTTCATCTTTCCGGGATACAACATCATGCCCAAAGAAAAAACGCCTCCCCACCGTTCGATAAGTCCCTACCTCTGGCCTACAAATACAAAGTGCATCCCCCTCATTTTCGCACTGAACCTATCTACTTCCCCACAACACTCACAGGGAATTACTCCTTGTCTGATCTTATGGCTGTTTCAGGTTCATCCTCCGGAGTGACCAAGGATAAGGGTATGGAGCTATGTGAGCTTCCACCGCGGTGCCACTGCAACAAGATGTGTACGGTGCACATGTCCACCGATGAACGGTCACTCCGAATAAGATTCTACAGTTGCGCGATGTCCAAGTACCCTTGGCGAACTGATGTGAGTGCTGTACTATTCTTATTGTTCTCTTGTACACTATTTGACCTATTATCTGCCTCACATGTGATCCTCATATTTACGAGCGCAAGTGTGACTTTGTTCAGTGGATTGATATTGAAATGTCGGAGGAAGCCAAGGAACGCGTAAAGTTTCTGTAAGAGGCAAAGGCTTAACCCAGGAGCTTTGGTCTTGCAGAGGACTGGGGTCTGAATGAGGTTGACCCGTACTGTAGGCCGAATGGCGTTTCACGCCAGACCGACTTACCGAGGAACAAAGATTGGAGCGTCGGCGCGAAACTAATCGTACTTTTAGGGCGAAACCAAAGCCTCCTTGCAGTTTTCCCCGTTGTTGGCCCTTCTAGATGATTCCATGCTTAATTTCCTTCAATGTTTCTCGCTTACTCATGTACTTTATACATTTTTAATAATATATCTCTCACTAAATATACTTCCACCTTACCTTAAACCCTAATCCTAACCCTAACCCTAAACCATAAACCCTAACTCCTAAACCCTAAACCCTAAACTCCAAATTATCATTAAAATATCTCAACAAATTACGTAGTTACAAAATCCATTTCGTATGCCTATTGGTTGGCAACGACAGGATCGAATTGGACATGCTCCAAAAAGTTGGTTGTTACTTGTATGAAGTTCTCTATAGTTAATTTATCAATTGCTTCGCCAAGGTCGTCTTCCCAAAATTCCTTAATGAATCTATGGACTCTTTGGATCGGGGGTTTTATTAAAACAAATTATAGACAAAATTAAACGTCCATTTTTTGTAAATTCTCTAATCCAAACAAACCTCTTAAATAGAAAAGTTTCTGTACTGTACTAAGCGAGAGTGAAAAAGTGATTACAACCATCTCATCATGATCGATCAATAGACTACCACATTAGTCATATTCACACATAAACAAAACTCTTATCGCATCCCACATTAATATCACTATTCAACTTTAATTTATTGGATCCATCTTACTCTTAACTAATACAAATTCTAAGACTAAATATTAATAAAAATTAAAAATTCAGAATTAAAATTACTAGATTTCTTATACACACACACACACACATATACACATATATACATATATATATATACATATATACATATATATAAACATATATACACACACATATACATATACACATACACATATACATGTATATACATATACATATACACATACATATACACATACAAGTTGCTCAATATTACAAAGTCCAGTAGTACTAAGGTAGCTAAAAACTCCTAGCCCAACTGGTTCTCATCCCCGGCTCCCACGTCGTTGGCCCGGGTTTGAATCCCCGCTCCCGTAATTAAAACCCTTTTTTCTGCTTGTCGAGTACTGGGTCCTCGACAACTAAATGCATATTAAAAAGACCAGAGCCTTTAGGGCAGCTAAAGGCTCTAGGCCAATTAGTTCGCACACCCGCTCCCACGTCGTTGGTTTGGGTTCGAATCCCTGCTTGCGCAATTAAAATCCTTTTTGGCTTGTCGTGGTCGAGGGCCTGGACGAGGCTGTTGTCGTGCACTAGGAGTTCGACACGCTGGTCGCACGTGACAGCAAGCTTGTCGAGCTCCCAATGCTAGACAGACTGATCTGGCGGTCTACTTTTGTAAAATCTTGCAACTGTAGGTCATTTTTGTGATTGATTTTTTAATCTAGGTAATTTATAAAAAAAACTCCTGGATTTGGGGTTGGCCTGGCCCATGGATGCAATGGTGTGTTTGGACGAACGGTCGTTTCCAAGGGTACCTCGCGTCCTCCGTCACAGCCTCGCCGCAATCCCGACCGCAACCCCCGTTTGTCTTCACGGTCGCCGGTGAGTTTCTACTCCTTTCTTTCTTCTTCTTCTCTGCTTCTCCTCCTCCTTCCTCTTTTCTCCCAAATCCGCCAATTCCGCCGCGTCGCCTCGCCCTTGGATCCCTTCACTTGCGCAACCTACACCGCCGCAAACCCTAGATCCAATCGCCACCGCGCCTCGCACCGTTTCTCTACTCTGCTCCTCCTAGATCTACACAATCTCACCACCGTCCTCGCCGCCGATCACCACCGCGCCTCGCGCGCCAAATCCACTGCCTCCCAACCGCCAACGCTACGCCGCCGACCCATCTCCACACAATCCAGCGCTGCCGCTAAAAAAACCCTAGATTCGAGCGCCTCGCCGCCATTGTCCCCAATTTCACTTCCACAACCAGCTCCTCTTTCGACACGACCACTACGATCGTGACGACTAGTTCTTTCATCTTCCACGACCTCGCCAGCGCGATGACCACTTGACCTTCAAATTACTTTTGGACCTCGACCAACCACTCCTTCAACCACCTCGACTCCTCCAACTATCTCTCGCGCATCCGCGGGCCAAGCTCCGGGGGAGAAATTGCACCGCATGGATCAGACTGAAATTGCGCGTCCAAGCATCCAAACACAAGATTTTTGCATCCATGCGGCAGGTCAACCCCAAATCCAGAATAAAAACACACTCGGATCCGACGACGCCTCACTCACCTCTCCGATGTGAGCTCTCGCGCACGCCGCCAACCTCCTCCGCCACGCCGCGGCGGCGCCTTCGCCGGAGGCGGCCATCCACCGCGCCGGCGCAAGCCACCTGACGGTTCAACTACTTCCTTACCACTTGACGGTTTCGATGGTGCTACGCGTTACGCACTTACGCTACATGCTTGCGGTTGGTTTGGGGTTTAGGATTCTAGAGGAGTGGTTCGTGCAGGCATTTCTAAGGAGCATTGATTAGTATAGTGTTTTTGGGGACTCGAAATGGACATGGTCATGCGAAAGTTTTTTTTTTTTTTTTTTTTTTCATTTCATCCAAACGTGTTATAATTTGAACTTTAGATAAACTAGTTGGTGCGCAAATATTTGATGATTTTGGCGATCACCTGACTGTGGTAGGGTGTAGTTTGGGCTCAAATTTGCTCCTCCACTATAGTTTTTGAGCATTTCAGCTTCTGTAACTTGACTACAAGAGCACAAATAGTACTTGATGGTAATAGTGTTCTGTTAATCTTTGGTTGTTTCACAATATCTGTCCATCTTTTGCTGGATAGCAACAATGTATTAACTTGGGTGGTTTAGGCCAGGTCCTTCAACCAAAGTTGTGTCCAAGAGAGTGACCTCTTTCTGCATTATTTGCTAATACACTCAGGATAATCGGATTACAAAATAACTAACTGCTGAATTAGTAAGAAACTTTTGATGGATTGTAATATTTGCATTGGATATAAAATATTCAGCTGTGCTCATGTTCTTTGAGTTGTTGGTGCTGATCAAGTTGGGCCTTAGTCTGATTGCTTTGCACCTCTAGAATTGGCCAGTCCGATCTCTTAAACTTGAATTTGACTTTTGTGTCAATATACCTGCTAATGTTTCATTTACAATATATTCTGATCACCTTGAGCATATTGCTTTTGGTTTCTTCTCTTTTAGTTGATAATGACTGATTTTGTGTCTCACATTTAGTCACTTAGATCAAAATATAGCCAGGTGCTCTCTTTTGTTCTCCAAGCATGAAATTTCTCTTATTGATATCAACAATTATACATAGTGCTTAAAGGTGGAATTTTAAAGGTCTCTTGTGTGGCAAATATACTTGTTGGTATATTTCGTGACAATGATTCTAGTTCTACCTTATGAATTCACTAATAGATTCCATTTCCAGAGCTTGCCAACTGTATATTGTGGTGGATATTCTACTCTTGTAGCTCCAGCAAAAGAAGTGCTGATTCCACCAGAGTTATCTAGGAAAACTGTTTGGACACCAGACAGACAGCTTGATACCTTTTTTAAATCTTCTGTTACTTTTGTTCCTTTTTTGTTGTGCTGCCATTTAGTATCCTTATGCCATCTCTCTTAAAATTAATCTACTCATCTTTTTTTACTTTCATTGTGGGCACGTAGAGCTGTTGGTGATTCTGTACATTTAGTTAAATTGAACTACTAACTTGTTATTTGATTCAAACAAGATCTGACATTACATGGAGCTTTCAAGTGACATGACTTCACTTCTCAAAATAGTACAATTGCATGCAATTGGCTAACACAAAGTAGATAATTCAATTTTGAACTGAAAACTTGTTTCAGTTTATTCACTTTTATATTGGGTACTTCTTTCTTCTGCAGGACATCTTAGATCTATTTGTCATTTTCATTTTTCTTGTGGTTTCTGTCGGTATTGCAACTTTTCTGAATCTGTCCATTTCCTCTACTTGACTACTGCAATCTATATTTCCAAACAATAATGAGTTTTAAGTGATGTGAATTTTTGTATTACAGGGCAATATGAAGACCTAGTTGCTAGAGTAACAAACTTCCATAATGATGACATGGGCTACATGATTTTGGATGGGGATGTTTTTGATGTTCCAATTCGGAAGGATATTGTTCACCGAGCTGTACGGTGGCAATCTGCTAAAAGGCAACAGGTGCACCATAAGATTTCTCCAGGAATATTCTAGATATTGATATTATCTACCTCCTTTTCTTTTGGTTAATTCTGAATTTTGATTTCTATACTCAATTCACAGAGGTATACTATATAATATTTTGGTGAAATATCAGTTCTATGTTCGGTTACTGAGGAAACATTGTTATACCCCTTTATCTAAAAAAGGTTTTCTTCTTCAACTTTTCTTTTCTATTTTGCTTATTGTGTTACTATTTTTGGAAGCTGGCTGAAAAGATGAATGATTGACTTTTGTCTTCTTGCTTTTAAGTTCCAATTTAATAAACAAAGACATCCATTGACATAATCATTTGTCTGCGTGCTTTTAAGTTAAAATATAGCAGAAAGCTGGTTAACATAGTCATTTGTCTGCTTGCTTTTAAGTTTCAAAGTTATAGGAAAGAAGACATCCATCAAATTTTCGTATTCATTTGTAGCAGAACATTAAAGGGAGAAGATAGGGACCAATGGCGCACGCACAAAAGTTCTGTGACTGCATGTAAATGTTGTGATCTTAATATTATGCAAATATGCAGATATTTGCAAAATAATAAGGAAATTCTAAAAGATGACACATAATTATTTTGATCTACATTTTTGGGTTGAAGCTTTCGGTACAATTTGACTATTTGGATCGTATGTTCTAAGAACATTCATTCTGTGCTCCATATTTTGACAAATTTCATGCATCTGTTGTCCTTAACAGGGAACTCACTCAACTAAAACTATCAGTGAAGTAAGCGGCACAGGAAGAAAGCCCTACAAGCAAAAAGGAACTGGAAGAGCACGGCATGGAACACTGCGTGGCCCTCAGGTTATGTATTAATTATGAATTTCATCAGGCATATAGAAGTTATTGCACGGAGTATGGACTGTAAAAAAGAGATTTACCATCTGACTTAATGATCTAGCTGGGCTTCATTTAACTAAACTAAATTTAAACTAAAACAGTTTCGTGGTGGAGCAACCATGCATGGGCCTAAACCATGAAGCCATGCTATTAAGTTACAGAAGAAGGTACGGCGTCTGGGACTTAAGATAGCCTTGTCTGCTCGAACTGCTGAGGGGAAGGTACATGCTATCCTTACCAAATGCCTGTATATTTACTTGTATGTGGTCACATGCAGTTAGCTTCTGCGTCTGTTTTTGAAGTTATAGTGTTACACATGCTGTATTATGCCGATATTTATGTTTCTGATACTAAGCTTTAGAAACAAACTCGTACAGTAGTTGCTTCTGTAACTATTTTAAAAATCATCCTGCTATTTCACAGGATAATGGTGGCATGACGGATTGACATTGTTAGATCACTGCAGAACTATTTTCTGTGTTTCACTGTTTTCTAATCTTTGGCTGAACTATAGTAATCGTGGATTGCAGTCCGTCGCGGCAAGGGCTTGTGAAAAGCTATAGTGGCTATTGCGGGCTATCATGGAAGTTATGCTACATGGAAGTTATGCTACATATTGCAGTTTAAACAAAAATAATATTTTTATGAATATATGAGTATTGTATCTATAAAAATGTAAATATTGATAACAAAATGACAAAACTATGTCATGAGTCAAATGAAGTATCAAACTTTACAAATAGTCAACCATTTCACATTAAGTCTATTGACTAGCAATAGCAGCAGAAATATTCAAAACACTATCTAAATTTCAAATATTAAGTCACTTGAACAAGTAGTATTTATTTCATTTTTTAATTTAGAAATTTATAGTTAAAACTTAACTCACAGGGTGCATTTGGTACACCTTATCTTTGATTATCTGTAATCTTAAAATTCCCCATAATCCTTTTTCGTAAAATAAGACATGTAATTAGAATTACTATGTAGGTAGAATTGGTGATCTTATTAGAATATTACTGAAAATATTAGGCTACCATATTTAGTATGATATAGTAAGATTCCCCGTAATCACTTTTGTTAGTTAAAATTTGCATGGTGCAGCATGTACAAGTCATGTATTGGAGATATTTAGAGCAAAACAAAAAAAATGGAATAGATAACGGTCACGTACTAAGATTACGGGGAATCTATAATATAAGATACACACCTCTTAAGTCTGTAGTTTTTTTTCAACATAATACCATAATCTTTGTTACAGGATAATCTTATATTACGGTTATAGATTACATGATCTTTTAGCCAACTATAGAAATCCTTTTTAATTATCATAAAATCCCCTGTAATCTTCAAATGAAACGGTGTACCAAACGCAACCATAAGACATACGTGGCATAGCGAACTACTACAGTTGCCGCAAGCTATAGGCTATAGTGGCCGTTATCGCTGTTGTCGCGGAGTTCGCGGTTTTTTTCCTTGTAGTGTAGCATCTATGCCTTGTAAACTCTATCGTGGGCTATTTAGAACATTGGTCAGGATATATTGCTTACCTAGTTATCTATAAGCTAGTTATAAGTTTGACTAATACTGATCTGGGAGGATCTTTAGGTCTACGGTTTCGCGACCTTAACCTTAACCGTGTTCGGAAAGGTTTCGCGACCATGAATTGGTTCGCGACCATGAAAAGGAATTCGTTCCCTGTTCATAATTGTAATCTGATCCAAATATATATAACTAAGCCTATCCGTTTAGGATTAGTTAGTTATATGAGTCTAATACGTTTAAGTTACTGAGTCTGATACGTACTCATACGATTGGACTATAAATATCTTGTAATAGTCTAGTTTAGATTATCGAAGAGTCATAGAACTTATTTGACTTTTAGACACTTATAATTCCTTCGACGTAGTGAAAGAGATCTAGGATATCGACTAGAGGGGGGTGAATAGGCGATTTTGACAATTTAACACCTAATCAAACAATTAACAACAAATGAGAGCAAATAGCTAAAACAAGATGAACAATAATCAATTTAACACAAGGATATATCCCGTGGTCTCGGTGATTTGCCGATCACCCCTAATCCACGTTGAGGAAAACTCAAATTTCTAACCGCTCCTCTATCTAGTCAACTTTCTCTCAAGAAGTGACCTAGATCTCGAGCCGGATTAGTGTGATGAGTTATCCAAACCTTGATTTCTCTATTGATGCACTTTACCGCTCCGGCAAGGCGTGCTCGACCCTTTCACAACATGTTTTGAGGCTTCTTCACAATCTTCCTTGAAGAGCTCTCCAAAACCTTCCTCCTAGCCGTCTAGGAGCCGGCAAACTCAAAGAGTAACAAACCCGTGATGATCACTTATCGCTCTTCTAGTGCCACAGGATTGATTTAGTGATCTAAATGCAATGCACTAGAAGATCTCAAATGCACACTCTTTCAAATTCAAGAAATCGAACACAAGAGTGTATGAAACTTGTTCTAGCTCTCAAGGATGATGACAATGTTCACAAATATGCCAAGGTTATGAACAGGACACTGCATGGGAGTATTTATACCCCCCATAATAAATATAGCGGTTACAGGCCGTTGGGAGCAAAAGATCACTTGGCGGTCAGACCGCAGGTATAAGCCCGGTCAGACCGCCGTAATTGCAACGGCATTAAACAAGCGCAATAAATGCTCACCTGCCCTTGTCGGGCACACTCACGGTCAGACCGGAGCCAATGGCGGTCAAACTGTGAAACCGTTCAGAGACGACATGGTTTCTGGACATGTTCTACGGTCAGGCCGATAATTATAGACAGACCGGCCACACGGTCAGACTGTAGTTCAAAAACTCGACCAGACCGTTTTAGCGGTCAGACCGGACACACAATCGGTCAGACCGTCTTAACACAACAAATTTCAGAAGATAGATCATGAAGTTCCAGGAGTCTGACTCAGGGTTTAACTACGGACAAACCGACCTCTTTAGCAAAGAAAACACATTTTGTCATAACTTCGGTCAGTCCGAAACAACATTCGGTCAGACCGTCTATGCGGTCAGACCGGCTAACAATTGGTCAGACCGACTGAGACAGAGTTTGGCTGAATTGAATTGAAACAAGCATTTTCAAAGTATATGACCTTCTAGTATGCAATGCAAGTTGTTTTTATTACTTGTGGCACATAGATGAACTATTTTGTGATACACCACATGCCCCTTTTTGGTAATTGATGACAACATAAAAGTAGATGATTGAATTTTGAGCATTAAAAGGATTTTTCAATAAGCATAGTAGAGAAAGACACACTCCCCCTAAATATATGAATATGAGAATTTTGGCCTTTTGGTGGAGTTCAAGCATGTATATAAGAGGATATCTCAATTCATTCTCAATATAATTATGAAGTATCACAAGAGTTTTCAAAACATCACATATGTCACAAATAAGACATTCAATTCACATTCAATTCAACACATGATATCAACATCACAAAGGTCATATGAAAATAACATAAACACATCTCATATATCATGAAGTATAGAGCACATCTCATATAAGTATCACAAAATCACAACCCTCGTAAATGTTATAAGATATTCAAAACATCACATCATTCATTCATCTAGAGTTCTTCGTCTCCCCCTTTGGCATCAATTTCCATAAAAGCTAAGAATCAGCGGGAGCATCATCGTCTGGAGGGTGGAAAGGAGGAGTCTGAGGGAATCTGGTATAGAAGTGAGTGGAGAAGGCGTCGAAGTGCTGTTCGAACTGATCTTGGCACGACGAGAAGGTCTGGAATTGATCATTCAATGCCGCCAAGTCCGAGTGTGCGAGCTCAAGCCCCTGGAGTAGTGTACCAAACTGATCCATCATCGGCTGATGGAACTGTTGCTGGAACTGTGTAAACCAGGCGGGGGCTTGGCTCGGCTGTGCTGGTTGCTGAGCCTGAGGTTGAGGAGGAGGCATAGGCTGAGCCGGCTGTTGCTGCTGCTGATGGGGTTGGGCTCCATGGCCTCGAGCTAAGACGCGCGGATTGGCACTAAACGGCTTATAGCCGAGATGTCTGATATCGTAGGATCCGCGAGGAAACTTCGTCTTCTGGAGCAGCAAAGACATGATATAAGGAGCAAAGTATAGGTTCGGAATGGTTACCGATACATCCTCAATTGTCTTCAAGATGAATGTGACAATGTTGATCCGATGACTCTTGAGGATGTGGTCAATGAAGTTCTAACAGTAATCTCTGACAGCTTCTCGATTTCCACTCTTTGGATGGATCGTGGCTCGGATGATTTTGTTGACCACAGCAGGGAGGACTTTAAGACCTGTAATAGTGCCAGGTACTATCCTCTGTCCACCTCCCGGCTGCTCATAGAACTGGAGCCAGTCGTCCTCATGAAGGTAATCCTCATCCTCCATATTGATGCCCTCCTTCATTTCCTCATAGTTGATCTTATTTGCCGCAGCAAACTCCTCAAATGTAGCTTCATATCTCCGAGTGCCTGTCATCCACATGATCTTCTGTTCTGCCCATATAATCTCGATGGTCGCATAGAACTGTCGAATAGCAGTGGTGTTCCATTGGCATTTGTGCTCTACAAAGTCATACAACCCTATATCCTTGAAGATTTGAACCAACGGAGACATGATGGGCTGATTCATCACATATGCCCATTCGATCCACTTGTGCTCGAAGATGTTCTTGTGGATCAGATGACCATAGAATGCATCCTGCTGGGTCATCGAGTGGAAGTGGGGAGTAGTAGCGTCATTTGCATGGTTGTAGGCGTAGGAGGTCCTAGCCTTCGTATAATCACTTGACGTCCAATTCTTCGTTGGGCCTTGATAAGCATGGATGTTTATTTCATTGTCCTCACTTTCGATATCCATGCCCATGTGCGCAGATCCGTCACGGTGAGAAGACTGTTCTGTTTCTGAGTCTTCGGCCGAGGGCACCCAATCATCATCCTGAGAGTCGCTACTACTCGAGGGTTGAGCCCTTTTTGGCCACTTCGCCAATTTCTTCTTGTTTGTCCGGACGGAGACATTTCCTTGAGGACCTCGACCACTAGAAGATTTGCAAGATATACAGCAGGTAAGATGCTAAGAGACAAGAATGTATGGAGAGAATTGAGACGACAACAGATCAGCAAACCCTGGCTCTGCTGTTGCTGTCGGTCAGACCGAAACAGGGGCGGTCAGACCGGCGCAACCGTAGAGTTAGGGTTTGACACGATTCCTGGGATTTAGATGATTTTAGGGCGCAATGTGGACAAATAAACGAGTGAAAACACTTAGTGCATCAAGAGGAAGAATCAATTTCAGGATTTGAACAGATTTAGACTTGATTCATCACATTTGCCCTAAATCTCAAGATGAACAGGAAACTAATTTGATAAAGAAGAAGAATCCGAGAAATATACCTAGAAGACATGGTTTGGAGATGATCTTGATCAACGGTTTGTCCGTGCGTCGCTAGGGTTTGACCGGAGAAGAAGATTCCAAAGACTTTGGGGCGTACGTGAAAGAGACAAGAGTGGGGGAGAGAGTGAAAAGGACAGAGATTCGGGATAAAAAGTCTCTGGTCGTGAAAATTCGGTCAGACCGTAGGTAATAGACCGGTCAAACCGCTGGAAGAAAAGATTTTGCAATGCTCTCTGGAGATGCATTCAGTCAGACCACAATTGGTTCGGTCAGACTACTGGAAGGACTGAAAAATTTGGGGAAATTTGTTTGATTTGATGCTCATAAGAGATTCAGATAAGGTAAGATATGTATATGATATCTATAGGTAAGATATAGACAATATCATCAAAGGGGAAGTATTCATCTTACAACTTAACATATTTTTGGTTAATTTTACTCAATTGCCGATAAAAGAGTCTAGAATACTCTTAAAATGAGAAGTTCATGCAATCAAGTAACAATTCAACCACAACCAACATGAGTTCAACATTTCAAGCCACATTTGATATATCAATGACGTTAAGCTCATTTCGGAGTTTACAAAAGCGATTTTCATCTAAGGGCTTAGTGAATATATCCGCTAATTGATCTTCGGTTCTCACATTATCCACCACCACATCACCTTTACTAACATGATCTCTAAGGAAGTGGTGTCGGATATCTATATACTTGGTCCAAGAGTGTTGAACTGGATTTGTGGCTATTTTCACCGCACTCTCTATCACACAAAAGAGGCACTTTTTCAAATTTTATTCCATAATCCAACAAGGTTTGCCTCATCCAAAGCAATTGTGCACAACAACTACCCGCGGAAACATATTCCGCTTCGGCGGTTGATAGAGCTACTGAGTTTTGTTTCTTGGAGGACCAAGAGACTAAAGATCTTCTTAATAGTTGACAACTCCCAGAGGTGCTCTTTTTATCCACTTTACATCCCGCATAGTCGGAATCAGAATATCCAATTAATTCAAATTTAGCACCTTTTAGATACCACAACCCTATACTTGATGAATATTTTAGATACCTCAAAATACGCTTAACGGCCATTAAGTGACTTTCTTTAGGAGAGGCTTGAAATCTTGCACACATACAAACACTAAACATAATATCGGGCCTAGAAGCAGTAAGATACAGTAAACTACCAATCATAGATCTATAAAGCTTTGAGTCTACCGGTTTACCTCCTTCGTCAGAGATAAGGTGACCGTTTGTGGCCATTGGTGTCTTGATTGACTTTGTTTCTTCAAGTCTGAACTTCTTGAGTAGGTCCTTCACATATTTGCTTTGACAGACAAAAGTTCCTTCCTTGAGTTGTTTAACTTGTAGTCCGAGGAAGAAGCTTAGTTCACCTATCAAGGACATCTCAAATTCTCTGGACATCATATTACCAAATTCTTCACAAAAATCTTGGTTAGTAGATCCAAATATGATGTCATCAACATAAATTTGACATACAAAGAAATCATTTCCAATTTTCTTAGTAAATAAAGTAGTATCCATTTTTCCAATTTTAAAGTCTTTTGAAATCAAGAAGTCTCTAAGTCTTTCATATCAAGCACGAGGTGCTTGTTTGAGACCATAAAGAACCTTGGAGAGTTTATACACATGATTCGGCTTTGTAGGATCTTCAAATCCTGGAGATTGTTTAACAAACACTAATTTATTAATTTTTCCATTTAAAAATGCACTTTTGACATCCATTTGATAAAGTCTAATCTTATGAGACGAAGCAAAGGCAAGCAAGATTCTAATAGCTTCAAGTCTAGCTACGGGAGCAAAGGTTTCACCGAAGTCCAAACCTTCAACTTGAGTATATCCTTGAGCCACCAATCTTGCTTTGTTCCTTACTACCACTCCGTTTGCATCTTGTTTGTTTTTGAAAATCCATTTGGTTCCAATGACGTTGTGTTCATCCGGATTTGGTTCTTCGACCAATTCCCAAACATTGTTGCGGGTGAAGTTGTTTAATTCTTCATGCATAGCATTCACCCAATCCGGATCTTTTAAAGCGTCATCTACATGTGTGGGCTCAAAAGAGGAAACGAAAGAGTAATTTTCACAAAATGAAGCAAGACGAGAACGAGTTCGAACACCCTTACGCAAATCACCAACAATTTGATTGACGGGGTGATCCTTAGAAATTGAGTGATGAATTCTTGGATGATCAACCGGGTTTTGTGAAGTAGAGGTAGGCGGAACTTCCAGTTGTTGTTGAGGCGAATCTTCCACATTAATCACTTCAACTATTTGATCTCCATGTTGAGGTGTTGACGAAGAGGGGATAGCTTGAGTGGATGGATCTTCATCTTGATCACTATCTTCTTTCGACTTGATATCCTCAATGGTCATGTTCTTCATCGCCACCCTCAACCCTTCATTACCTACATCATCCAAGTTGTCTTGCTCCTCTTGAGAGCCGTTAGTCTCATCAAATTCTACGTCATGCGTCTCTTTAACCAAACCGGAGTTTTGGTTGTAGACACGATATGCTTTGCTATTTGATGAGTATCCTAATAAAAATCCTACATCACATTTACTTTGAAATTTAGATAAGCGTGTACCTTTTCGCAAGATATAGCACTTACATCCAAACACTTGGAAGTAGGAAATGTTTGGTTTCCTTCCGATGAGAAGCTCGTAAGGAGTTTTCTTTAGTAGCCGATGACAATAAAGTCGATTCGATGCATGGCATGCGGTGTTGATTGCTTCGGCCCAAAAGGTGTCCGAAACATTATACTCCGAAAGCATGGATCTTGCCATGTCTATCAATGTCCGGTCTTTCGTTTGACTACTCCATTTTGCTCTGGTGTATACTTGGCCGAAAACTCATGTTTGATGCCCTTATCATCACACCAGTTTTCAACTTTGGTATTCTTGACTTCGGAGCCATTGTTACTTCTCACTTTCTTGATCTTGAAACTAAATTCATTTTCGACCCTTTGAGCAAAACTTTTGAAAGTGTTAAATACAATTGACTTATCATGTAAAAAGAATATCCACGTATATCTCGAAAAATCATCTACAATGACAAGACAATAACTATTGCCACCAATACTAACAAAAGTAGTTGGACCAAATAAATCCATATGCAATAACTTAAGTGGACTAGAAGTTGACATTGTGCTTTTAGTTGGATGTGAGTTTACAATTTGTTTTCCGGCTTGGCAAGCACTACATAATTTATCTTTTTCAAACTTTACATCTTTTAATCCAACAACTAAATCATGTTTAACTAATCTATTTAGTTGTTTCATTCCAACATGACCAAGCCTTCTATGCTATAGCCAACCTTTAGATGATTTAGTGAACAAGCATGTACCAAGATTAGCATAATTTGAATTAAAATAAACTAAATAGAGGTTACCATGTCTAAAACCTTTGAAGATCAACCTATTATCATCAATACTAGTGATAATCATTTCTTTTGGATAAAAAGTACATATAAATCCAAGATCACAAAGTTGAGCTACGGATAAGAGATTGAAGTTAAGAGATTCGACAAGCAATACATTAGAGATGGAGAGATCGTTTGAGATGGCAATTTTACCAAAACCTTTTACCTTTCCTTTGCTATTATCTCCAAATGTGATCTTATCATATTCCGCACCTTCATTATTTAGAGAGGAGAACATATTGTGATTACCGGTCATATGTTGAGTGCATCCACTATCGAGCACCCAATGTTGTTCTCCGGCCTTGTAATTTACCTACAAAACAAAGTTAGGTCCTTTTAGGTACCCAAATTTTTTTGGTCCTTGGAGGTTAGTTACCAAGGATTTTGGGACCCAAATGGCTTTCTTTTTGGCACCAATTATCGGGGTTCCAACAAATTTGGCTTTAACATCGCCATTATTTATTTTCTTTAAAACATAGCAAGAGTTGAATATAAGAGATGAATTAATTTTGCTAGCATGGCAATGTTTCTCAATATGACCTAAACTTTTACATTTGTTGCAATATCCCTTTTCTTTTACAAATACGGTTTTAGATGGAACAAATGCATGTTTCCCCTTTTTAGGAATGTAACCTAGTTCTTCTTTTCTCAAGGAGAACCTTTGACTATCTAGTAGATGTCTTAATTTTGATTCTCCTACATAACATTTAGCTAGATTATTTGTTAGTTTTTCAATTTTGTCCTTAAGTTCATTGTTTTCAAGACTAAGCACATTGTCATCAATTTTAGGTCTAGATGGCAATTCAATCAAATCTTCACAAGATGTAGATATGCTAGAAGTGGATATCATAGGCAAGGCATTCAAAATATTGTTCATTGCCTCATGGCTAAAGGAGAATCAAAGGTATCATGTGACGAAGATGAATATACTTATGATGACCTAGTTGAGATGATCACCGGTTTTGATGACTATATGAGTAAAGAGAAAGAAAAATTCAAGGAATTGAAGAAGAGATACAAAACTCTTCAAAATTCCTATGATGAGCTAAACACATCTCATGAGAGTCTCAAAGAAACTCATGAGATGCTTAAGGAAGCTCATGACTCACTAATTACTCATAAAGCCAACAAAACGGGTAATGAAATAGGCATCACTTGCAATATTTTGAGTGACTTGCCCATGATGTCTACTTCTAGCATATCTACATCTTGTGAAGATTTAATTGAATTCCCATCTAGACCTAAAATTGATGATAATGTGCTTAGTCTTGAAAACAATGAACTTAAGGACAAAATTGAAAAACTAACCAATGATCTAGCTAAATGCTATGTAGGAGAATCAAAATTAAGACATCTTCTAGATAGTCAAAGGTTCTCCTTAAGAAAAGAAGGACTAAGCTACATTCCTGAAAAGAGAAAACATGCATTTGTTCCATCTAAAACTGTATTTGTAAAAGAAAAGGGATATTGCAACAAATGTAAAAGTTTAGGTCACATTGAAAAGAATTACCATGCTAGCAAAAGTAATTCATCTCTTATATTCAATTCTTACTATGTTTTAAAGAAAATGAACAATGGCGATATTAAAGCCAAATTTGTTGGAACCCCGATCATTGGTGCCAAAAAGAAAGCCATTTGGGTCCCAAAATCCTTGGTAACTAACCTCCAAGGACCCAAAAAGATTTGGGTACCTAAAATGACCTAACTTTGTTTTGTAGGTAAATTACAAGGCCGGAGGACAACATTGGGTGCTCGATAGTGGATGCACTCAACATATGACCGGTAATCACAACATGTTCTCCTCTCTAAATAATGAAGGTGCGGAATATGACAAGATCACGTTTGGAGACAATAGCAAAGGAAAGGTAAAAGGTTTGGGTAAAATTGCCATCTCAAACGACCTCTCCATATCAAATGTATTGCTTGTTGAATCTCTAAACTTCAACCTCTTATCCGTAGCTCAACTTTGTGATCTTGGATTTATATGTGCATTTTATCCAAAAGAAGTGATTATCACTAGTATTGATGATAATAGGTTGATTTTCAATGGTTTTAGACATGGCAACCTCTATTTAGTTGATTTCAATTCAAATGATGCTAATCTTGGTACATGCTTGTTTACTAAATCTTCTAAAGGTTGGCTATGGCATAGAAGGCTTGGGCATGTTGGAATGAAACAACTAAATAGACTAGTTAAACATGAGTTAGTTGTTGGATTAAAAGATGTAAAGTTTGAAAAAGATAAATTATGTAGTGCTTGCCAAGCCGAAAAACAAGTTGCAAACTCACATCCAACTAAAAGCACAATGTCAACTTCTAGTCCACTTGAATTATTGCATATGGATTTATTTGAACCAACTACTTTTGTGAGCATTGGTGGAAATAGTTATTGTCTTGTCATTGTAGATGATTTTTCTAGATATACATGGATATTCTTTTTACATGATAAGTCAATTGTGTTTAACACTTTCAAAAGCTTTGCTCAAAGGGCCGAAAATGAATATAGTTTCAAGATCAAGAAAGTGAGAAGTGACAATGGCTCCGAATTCAAGAATACCAAGGTTGAAAATTGGTGTGATGATAAAGGTATCAAACATGAGTTTTCGGCCAAGTATACACCGGAGCAAAATGGAGTAGTCGACCAAAAGAACTGGACATTGATAGACATGGCAAGGTCTTTGCTTTCGGAGTACAATGTTTCGGACACCTTTTGGGCCGAAGCAATCAACACCACGTGCCATGCATCAAATCGTCCTTATTGTCATCGACTATTAAAGAAAACTCCTTATGAGCTTCTCATTGGAAGGAAGCCAAACATTTCCTACTTCCGAGTGTTTGGATGTAAGTGCTATATCTTGCGGAAAGGTACACGCTTATCTAAATTTCAAAGTAAATGTGATGTAGGATTTTTATTAGGATACTCATCAAATAGCAAAGCATATCGTGTCTACAATCAAAACTCCGGTTTGGTTGAGGAGACACATGATGTTGAATTTGATGAGACTAACGGCTCTCAAGAGGAGCAAGACAATTTGGATGATGTAGGTAATGAAGGGTTGAGAGTGGCAATGAAGAACATGACCATTGGGGATATCAAGCCGAAAGAAGATAGTGATCAAGATGAAGATCCATCCACTCAAGCTATCCCCTCTTCATCAACTCCTCAACATGAGGATCAAATAGTTGAAGTGGTCAATGTGGAAGACTCCTCTCAACAACAACCGGAAGTACCTTCTACCTCTATCTCACAAATCCCGGTTGATCATCCAAGAATTCATCACTCAATTTCCAAAGATCACCCCGTCGATCAAATTGTTGGTGACTTGCGTAAGGGTGCCCAAACTCGTTCTCGTCTCGCTTCATTTTGTGAAAATTACTCTTTTGTCTCCTCTTTTGAGCCCACACTTGTAGATGAAGCATTAAAAGATCCGGATTGGGTGAATGCTATGCACGAAGAATTAAACTTCACCCGCAACAATGTTTGGGAATTAGTAGAAGAACCAAACCCGGATGAGCATAATGTCATTGGAACCAAATGGATTTTCAAGAATAAACAAGATGCAAACGGAGTGGTAGTAAGAAACAAGGCAAGATTGGTGGCTCAAGGATACACTCAAGTTGAAGGTTTGGACTTCGGTGAAACTTTGCTCCCGTAGCTAGACTTGAAGCTATTAGAATCTTGCTTGCTTTTGCTTTATCTCATAATATTAGACTTTATCAAATGGATGTCAAAAGTGCATTTTTAAATGGAAAAATTAATGAATTAGTATTTGTTAAACAACCTCCCGGATTTGAAGATTCCACAAAGCCAAATCATGTGTATAAACTCTTCAAGACTCTTTATGGTCTTAAACAAGCACCTCGTGCTTGGTATGAAAGACTTAGAGACTTCTTAATTTCAAAAGGCTTTAAAATTGGGAAAGTTGATACTACCTTATTTACTAAGAAAATTGGAAATGATTTCTTTGTATGTCAAATTTATGTTGATGACATCATATTTGGATCCACTAACCAAGATTTTTGTGAGGAATTTGGTAATATGATGTCTAGGGAATTTGAGATGTCTTTGATAGGTGAACTAAGTTTCTTCCTCGGACTACAAGTTAAACAACTCAAGGAAGGAACTTTCATCAGTCAAAGCAAATATGTGAAGGACTTACTCAAGAAGTTCGGACTTGAAGAAGCAAAGCCAATCAAGACACCAATGGCCACAAACGGTCACCTTGTCTCTGACGAAGGAGGTAAACCGGTAAACTCAAAGCTTTATAGATCTATGATTGGTAGTTTATTATATCTTACTGCTTCTAGGCCCGATATTATGTTCAGTGTTTGTATGTGTGCAAGATTTCAAGCCTCTCCTAAAGAAAGTCATTTAATGGCCGTTAAGCGCATTTTGAGGTATCTAAAATTGTCATCTAGCATAGGGTTGTGGTATCCTAAAGGTGCAAAATTCGAATTAATTGGATATTCTGATTCCGATTATGCGGGATGTAAAGTGGATAGAAAAAGCACCTCTGGCAGTTGTCAACTGTTAGGAAGATCTTTAGTATCTTGGTCCTCCAAGAAACAAAACTCTGTAGCTTTATCAACCGCCGAAGCGGAATATGTTTCCGCGGGTAGTTGTTGTACACAATTGCTTTGGATGAGGCAAACATTGTTGGATTATGGAATAAAATTTGAAAAAGTGCCTCTTTTGTGTGATAATGAGAGTGCGGTGAAAATAGCCACAAATCCAGTTCAACACTCTCGGACCAAGCATATAGATATCCGACACCACTTCCTTAGAGATCATGTTAGCAAAGGTGATGTGGTGGTAGATAATGTGAGAACCGAGGATCAATTAGCGGATATATTCACTAAGCCCTTAGATGAAAGTCGTTTTTGCAAACTTCGAAATGAGCTTAACGTCATTGATATTTCAAATGTAGCTTGAAATGTTGAAAATTTGTTGAGTTATAAGATAAATACTTCCCCTTTGGTGATATTGTCTATATCTCTCTTATAATTATATTATACTTATATATCTTCCTATCCAAATCTCTTGAGCATAAATTCAATCAAAATCCTCCAAGACTTTTTGTCCTTCCAGCGGTATGACCGAACAAATTACGGTATGACCGAATGCATCTCCAGAGAGCATCTTAATTTTCTTGCTTCCAGCGGTCTGACCGGTATCTTGTCTACGGTCTGACCGAAATTTCATGACCAGAGACCTTTTATCCCGAATCTCTGTCCTTTTCACCATCTTCCCACTTGTCTCTTTCACGTGCGCCTCATATTTTTTTTGGATTCTTCCTCTCCGGTCAAACCCTCGTCAAGCTCGGTCATACCGTGGTTCAAGATCATCACCAAATCATGTCTTCTAGGTATATTGCTCAGATTCTTCTTCGTTTTCAATTTCTTTTACTGTTCATCTTGAGGTTTAGGGAAAATGTGATGAATCTAGTCCAAATATGGTCATTTCTTGAAATTGATTCATCACTTTGATACTATAAGTTCTTTCACACGTTTTTGAGACCAAATTGTGCCCTAAATTCTAGTAAATCTCAGGATTCTAGTCAAACCCTATCTCTTCGGTTGCGCCGGTCTGACCGCGCCCCTGTCTCGGTCTGATCGAATGCAATAGCAGAGCCAGGATGTGCTGTTCTGTTGTCATATCTATTCTCGTCATGCTTTCCTGTTTTCTGGTATCTTACCTCTGCATTTCTTCCAAATCTTATAGTGGTCGAGGTATTCAAGGCACTGCCTCCATTCGGACAAATAAGAAGAAATTGGCAAAGTGGCCAAAAAGGGCTCTACCCTCGAGTAGCAGCGACAGTCACGATGATGATTGGGTGCCCTCGGCTGGAGATTCAGAGATAGAACAGTCGCCTCATCGTGGTGGATCGTCTCACAGGGGCATGGACATCGAGAGTGAGGACGATGAAATAAACGTCCACGCTTATCAAGGCCCGAAGAGGAATTGGACTTCAAGCGACTATACAAAGGCTAGGACCATCTACGCCTACAATCATGAGAATGACGCCTCTACTCCTCACTTCCACACGATGACACAGCAGGAAGCCTTCTACGGTCATTTGGTCCACAAAAATATCTTCGAACACAAATGGATCGAATGGGCTTATGTTGTAAATCAGCCGATCATGGCTCCCTTGGTGCAGATCTTCAAGGATATAGGGCTGTATGACTTTGTGGAGCACAAATGCCCATGGAATGCCACTGCCATCAGACAGTTCTATGCTACAGTTGAGATCAGATGGGCGGATCAGCAGATCATGTGGATGACAGGTTCTAGGCGTTATGAGGCCACCTTTGAGGAGTTTGCTGCGGCAAACAAGTTAAACTATGAGGAAATGAAGGAGGTGATCGATATGGAGGATGAGGATTACCTCCATGAGGACGACTGGCTCCAGTTTTATGAGCAGCCGGGAGGTGGACAGCGGATTGTACCTAGCACCGTTACAGGTCTCAAAGTCCTCCCTGCTGTAGTCAACAAAATCGTACGAGCCACGATCCATCCAAAGAGTGGAAACCGAGAAGCGGTCCGGGATTACTACTGGAACTTCATCGACCACATCCTCAAGAGTCATCGGATCAACATTGTCTCATTTATCTTGGAAGACAATTGAGGATGTCTCGGCGACCACTCTGCCGAATCTCTACTATGCTCTTTTTATCATGTCCTTGCTGCTCCAGAAGACGAAGTTCCCTCGCGGTTCTTGTGATATCAGACATCTCGGCTATAAGCCGTTTAGTGTCAACCCGCGCGTCTTGGCTCGAGGCCATGGAGCACAGCATCAGCAGCAGCAGCAGGCTCACCCTATGCCTCCTCCTCCTCCACCTCAGGCACAGCAGACAGCTCAGTCCAGCCAAGCCCCCGCCTGGTTTACACAGTTCCAGTAGCAGTTCCATCAGCCGATGATGGATCAGTTTGGTACTCTTCTCCAGGGGCTTGAGCTCGCTCGCTCGGACTTGGCTGCCTTGAATGATCAGTTCCAGACCTTCTCGTCGCGCCAGGATTAGTTCGAGCAGCGCTTCGACGCCTTCTCCGCTCACTTCTACACCCGTTTCCCTCAGACTCCTCCTCACCATCCTCCCGATGATGATGCTCCAGCCGATTCTTAGCTTTTATGGCAATTGATGCCAAAGGGGGAGAGGAGAGAGTAGAAGAGTAGGAGAGATGATGAGAGAGTAGAAGAGTAGGAGAGATGATGAGAGATGAACCTTAAATGAAATCTTTTGGTGTAAAGTTTTAATTAACTTGCTTAGTTGAATATCTCTTTTATGTGGATGACATTTCATTTATGTTGGTTGACTCTTGTATGAGATTGTTGCTGCTTGATATATGAGATATGCTTATGTTATTTTCATATGACCTTGTGATGATGATATCATGTTGTAGAATTGAATGTTGAATGTCTTATTTGTGATACTTCATGCTCATATAATGAATGAATTGAGATAGCATCTTATACGCATGCTTGAACTCTACTAAAATGCCAAAATTCTTTTATTCATACATTTAGGGGGAGTGTCTTATTCTCTGCAGCATCTCAAAACCGGCAAACCGAAAATTAGGTATGTACACTCCTTTGCCAGTTCCATCGCGACCATGGGAGAGCATATACATGGATTTCTTGGGAGGATTGCCTAAGACCCGACGTGGCAACGACTATCTATTTGTGGTTGTTGATCGGTTCTCCAAAATGATTATTCTTATACCTTGTCGAAAAATTATCACAGGAAAAGAAGCAGCTCAGGTATTCTTTTAACATGTTTGGACACACTTCGGACTGCCGACTTCTATTGTGTCTGATCGCGATACTCGGTTCCTTAGCTACTTTTGGCGATCGCTCTAGACGATGATGGACACCAAGCTAAAGAGGAGTACTGTTTTTCATCTGCAAACTAATGGTCAAACTGAGGTGGTAAATCGCACAGTCTTTCATCTCTTGAAAAGCATATCGTACCTGCAGTTTGCTTTTAATCGAGCAGTGCATGGTTCGATTGGAAAGTCGCCGTTTGAGGTCTGTTTAGGATTTCTACCACAGAGTCCATTCGACATGGAGTTTGTGATTCCTACCTCAGCACAGAACAGGATGGAAGTATCTGATCAGGATCGAGCACAAAAGTTCCTGGAAGGTATTCAACGACTCCATCGTGAGGTTGAACAGAACTTGCTGAGAGCTCAACTCAAGTACAAGACGCGACATGATCGGCACCGAGTTGATGTGCAATTTCAAGAAGGTGATATGGTATGGTTACATCTGAGTAAGGAGAGACTTAAAGGTGAAGGTAAGAGACTTAAAGGTGAAGGTAAGATACTCAAACCTATTCGTTATGGTCCTTTTCGGATTTTGCGGAAAGTGGGTAATAATGCTTGTCAGCTCGAGTTAGCTCCATACATGGATATTTACTCGGTTGTTAATGTTGAGCACGTCAAACTCTTCAAGCCTTCAATGCTGGATGATGAGTCAGATACTATAGTACCATCTGTTGTAGACTTGGTCTATCAACGAGACGAATCTCTACACGAAGATGTGATTCTGGAGAAGAAGGTGACTACACCGGTAGTGACACAAAGGAGACTTTTCGAATCGGGCGGAAAGGTTAACGAGTACGTGCGGCAAAGTGGTACACTAGAGAAGATGGACAAGCCCAATTTCCACATCTCCAGTTTGATCGAGAGGTCGCAACAGGGGCTGGCTCCTTCTCAACAAGGGAGTCATGATTCGGAAGGATCTTTAGGTCGAGTCACATATGGCTTCGCGACCTTAACCGTGTTCAGAAAGGTTTCACGACCATGGATTGGTTCACGACCATGAAAAGGAATTCGTTCCCTGTTCAGAATTGTAATCTGATCCAAATATATATAACTAAGCCTATCTATTTGGGATTAGTTAGTTATATGAGTCTAATACGTTTATATTACTGAGTCTGATACGTACTCATACGATTGGACTATAAATATCTTGTAATAGGTCTAGTTTAGATCATCGAAGAGTCATAGAACTTATTTGAGTTTTAGGCACTTTTAATATCTTCGACGTAGGCAAGTGTGTCTAACGTTCGACGTGTAAAGCCCTCTTTGAAATAAAGAGTTGTGCAATTACTTTGGGTTTTGGTATTTCTGAATAAGATCCTGTTATTCCGCATATTAGGATCTGGGCCAGCCTAGTGTGAAAACCAAGGCTAGATCTCAAACGGATCAAATACTATGTTGTATGTGCTTCAGTCCATTTTGCTTTCTACGATGTGTACTTAAAAGATTGAACTCGATGGTATTCGACTGAGTTACATGATTAGCATATATCTTCCAAACTTTGAATGGTTAGTGGCATCATTTAACATCAAACAGATTCTACTTGCATGCCTTCCTAAATGTTAACTGACATCTATAGGGGAGAATAACAATATATATGAGCTTTATGCAATGTCATTTGCTCCTGGAAATTCTCCTGGATATAAAGAAGCTTCTTAGATGGCATTTTCTTTTCAGCAAGTTCACAAGAAAAACTTGCGTAAATTCCAATTTGATATATTTGATTATATTTTAAAAGCATATCTGTGTTCAACTCTGGATAGGTTATACGGATCAAAACAACAGTCCCTGTAAATGCTGTTGGGCACTACTCAAGCACTTCCTGTTCATACAAAGAATAGTTAAATATATAGCAATCAGCATTTGCATCTTGGGAGTTCATTCATCACTAATTATTAATGTCTGCAACAAAATTTACATCTCCATGCTTTCTTTCATAGCTTTTGGTCTTTGAGGACTTGGAAGTTCCTAGCCACCAGACAAAAAACATCGTGCAGTATATAAACCAGATGGAGAACACTAAGAAGGTTTTGTTGGTGGATGGAGGTGATATTGATAACAAGCTCAAGTTGGCTACTCAGAACCTCCATTACGTGAATGTACTTCCTTCAATTGTAAGTGACTCATCGGTCTGCTTTCTTCTAATATGGAGTAATGAGTATGAACATTGTTCACCTAGCTAATTTTGGGTCCAAAAACATGGAGATGAGATGTAGTTATCTTTGAACACAGGGCCTTAACGTATATGGCATCCTTCAGCATGACACCCTTGTAATGACCCGAGATGCTATCAATAGAATTGTTGAGCGGATGCATACCCCCATCAACCGCTAACATGGCGAGGAGGGATTCAGATCCAGCAAGGAGGGTTCCTGGCAATCTGCTGTGGGAGATGATATCCCCAACAGTATCTTTCTTATTACAGAATGGTTCAATTTACAACTAGTCATTTCAATGATCTGAGGTTCCGGGATAATCTTATGTATCAAAGAAGGAAACAGTGGATGTTGGTAATTGGGATGCTCATGCATGGGATCTAGGTGTTGCAATAAGATTGATATTAATGGACTTGTCCAGTTGCTCCTGTTCTTGTTTTGCATATAAATCAGTTTGCTGGAGGACCAGCTGGCCAATTCAATTGCAGGTTCTACAATCTTGTGATTTTGGAGCTCAAGATACATGTTACTTTCCTTGGTCGTGTTGTCACTAAGTCGCTCGCCCCATGTTGGAGAGTTTTTTTTAATAAATAACCTAGATTAAAAAATCAATTACAAAACTAATCCACAGTTGCAAGATTTTACAAAAATGACCTGTCACGTCAGCCTGTCGAGCACTGCACACTCGACAAGTTAGCTGTCGCGTGGTGTCCACTTGTCGAGTGCCCAGTGTTCGACAAGAGCCTTGTGACCATGACTACGGGTTTGTCGAGTGCTGAGCACTTGACCAGGTGCTGCAAAAAAGGATTTTAATCGCGGGAGCAAAAAAGGATTTTAATCGCGGGAGCGGGGATTCGAACCTGAGCCAACGATGTGGAAACGTGGTAACTAGCCGGGCTAACGAGGTGGGAGTGTGGTAACCAACTGGGCTAAGTCCTTTTGCTGTTGTAAAGAGCCTGGCCATTGTAATATACATATATACATATACAGACACACATACATATACATATACATACACACATACACATAGATATACATACACACATACACATAAACATACACATACACATATACACATATTGTTGGGGGAAATCTCCACACGATCAAGTCCAGGTAAGGGGCAACGACCCCGGGGACCCCCGTCCCGGGGGCCGCCATTTGCCTGGGAGCAAGGCCCCAGCTCCGTCCCGGGGACAAGGCCTCCGATGACCCCATTTTCCTGGGGACAATGGCTCCGGTGCCTCTGTCCCGGGCGCCGCCATTTGCCCGGGGACAATGGCCCCGGTACCCCCCGTCCCGGGAGCGGTCATGTGAGGAGCACATTGGGAACTGGCGAGGACACTTGTCAAGCATCCAGCCCCCTCGGTCGGGAGAAGGATGTCAATGCCCTCTGATCCAACGGCTGCAGTCGGGGTAGTTTAGTCTTTTTGCATCTTTTGGGCCTATATAAGCCCTTGTATCCCTCTATTTTAACCGAGAATAACTCATTTGACATCAATACACAAAAACGAACATGCGTGCTTAGGAGCACTCTCCCCACGAGAGAACTCCCCTAGCCAACTCTTGTTGGGAGCATGTCGACAGGACTTGGGTCTTCACTAAGACCTGAACCTGTATAAATCTTCGCGTCACTTGCTGTGTTTGTCCGACAAGAGAGGACCAATCATTTGGTCAGCTCTTGTCGTCTTTGTCCAGTTAGGAACTTCCACAAAACTTGCCCCAGTGACCCGGCGCCACCCCCTCGAAGCACGGCCGCCCTGACACTTCCGCCCGGACACGGCCAGACCCAGGTACCACCTCTAACCTTTCTAGTAGCTTCCGGTGGACAGGCCTCCGAGTCTAATCCATGGAGCATTGGGCCAGCCTCCCGGGACACCCTGCTCGAAGCTCTTGTGGAGGGTCAACTCCGCGCCCAACGCTCCATGGATGAACTCCTTCACATTTTGGCGCGGCCGCTGGCCCCCATCTATCGGCTGCAGTTCCCATTCATGGGGGCAATGCCCCCGTTTATGGGACACCCGGTGGCCCCTCTGATCCTCAGAGGCCTAGCCGCTCCCAGGACCTATGATTCCACCGGGGGTTACGCTCCCCCGGTGGGCCCATCGTCTAGAGCCTTCCCAATGCCGGGAACCTTCCCGATGCCAGGAGCCGGTTTCGCCCAGTCGGTCGCGTCTGTCGCACCGGAGGCGGCCCACCGGACGGCTCCCACACCGCCGCTGGACCTCCCTCGTGAGGGCCCCCCTCTCCGGTTCTGGGCGTCGCTCCTAGGGACTGCCCGGTGGTGGGTTCCGCCCACGTCCCGGTAGTACCTTCCGAGCCCGTGACCACTGCGCATGAGCTCCCTCCTCCCCCGGGACCGCCCCCGAGGGCTCCCCCGGTGGATCAGATCCGCTTTACCCAGGAGCAGGTCGAGCAAATGCGTACCGCCAAGTCTGGAGAGGCCCCCCTCACGCTACTGGCCGGAGTCTCCCCCAGCTCGTAGACGTGGTGCACCACATTCCCGTCCTAGCCGAGGGAAGAGGCCCGATGAGGAAGCAACCGCCGCTACTGAGGGGCGCCCAGACGTCCAGGAGGTTAGCTCGACTAACCCAGAGGAGAAGAGGCACTACCGCCGCGTCGGTGGACTTCTTGGGCTCCTTCCCGACTCTGACAACGAACGCGCGTCCCCCGTCAAAGGGGACAGCGACAGGGACTCTCCCCGGGAGGTGGAGGGTGCTAACCAACCGCTGTGCCGCCGACTCCGGTGCATTCGATGGCCGCGGCCTTACTGATCGCCGCACATCGAACACTACAATGGTGAGGCCGATCCCTACGAGTTTGTGCAGGTGTATTCCACAGCCATCTCAGCGGCTGGGGGGGACGAGATAGTCCGATGCAACGTCTTCCCCTCTACCTTACTGTAGCTTCTAGGCCCCTAAAGAGTGTTTTAATAATTAATGACAACTACAAATGCTACACTAACGTTACCTGCCTAGTTGTGTCAAGAAGAGACTTAAAAGACAGGTTAATGAAAGGCGAAGAAAGAGCCTCATGATGAAGAAAGGGCATTGATCAAAAGGGCAAAGGTACGAAATAGGGTCTTTTCTATTTTTACCTGTCTAAGGTGATTAGAGAAGAATTTTGACCGGATTTTAGGATAGTTGCCGTACTATTAAGAGGAGCATGTGGTGTATCACAAAATACTTCATCTATGTGCCACAAATCATAAAATCAACTTGCATTGCATACTAGAAGGTCATATACTTTGAAAATGCTTGTTTCAGCTCAATTCTGCTCAGCACTGTCTCAGTCGGTCTGACCATCTGTTAGACCGGTCTGACCGAATTCACGGACTGACCGAATAGGATCTCGGACTGACCGACGTTATGTCTAAGTATAGTGTATTCCTTTAAAAGGTCGGTCTGTCCGTAGTTGAGACTTAGGTCAGACTCCTGGAACTTCTTGTTTTATCTTTCTGTTGTTTTTGAGCTATGACGGTCTGACCGTTTGATTAGACCGGTCTGACCGAGCAATCGGTCTGACAGTGCTTTTGAACTACGGTCTGACCGTATGGCCGGTCTGTCCGTATTTTTCGGCCTGACCGTATAAAGTGTCCAGAAACTATGTCGTCTCTGGACAGTTTCACGGTCTGACCGAAATAGGCTCCGGTCTGACCGTGTGTGTGCCTTACAAGGGTAGTTGAGCATTTATTGTGCCTGTTTAATGTTGTTGCAATTGCGGCGGTCTGACCGGGCATATACTTGCGGTCTGACCGCCAAGTGATCTTTTTCTCCCAACGGCCTGTAACGCCTATATTTATTGTGGGGGGTATATATACTCCCATGCACGGCCCTGTTCACAACTTTTGACATAATCTTGAGCATTGTCATCATCCTTGAGAGCTTAAGCTAATTTCATACACTCTAGGGTTCAAATTCTCGAATTTGTGAGAGTGTGCATTTGAGATCTTCTAGTGCATTGCATTTAGATCATTAAATCAATCTTGTGGCACTAGAAGAAGGCTAAGTGATCATCACCGGCTTGTTACTCTTGGAGTTTGCCGGCTCCTAGATGGCTAGGAGAAAGGTTTTGGAGAGCTCTTCAAGGAAGATTGTGAAGACTCCTCAAAACGTCTTGTGAAAGGGTTGAGCACGCCTTGCCGGAGCGGTAAAGTGCATCCTTAGTGAAATCGAGGTTTGGATAACTCATCACACTAATCCGGCTCAAGATCTAGGTCACTTCTCGAGAGAATGTTGACTAGATAGAGGAGCGATTAGAGATTTGAGTTTGCCTCAACGTGGATTAGGGGTGATCGGCAAATCACCGAGACCACGGGATATATCCTTGTGTTGAAATTGTGCTTTGTTCATCTTGTGTTATTTATTTGCTCTCATTATCTATAAATTGTTTGTTTTATTGATAATTTGTTAAAATCGCCTATTCACCCCCCTCTAGTCGATATCCTAGATCCCTTTCACTTACCGAGATTGCCCGCTCATGGTTCTACAACCTGAAGGCCGGCTCCGTTAAGTCGCTCGCGCAGCTCAAGCGCGAATTCTGTACGAAATTCTAGGGGAACGTCCCCTGGATCCATCGCAGCTTTACACTGTCCGACAGAGGACAGGGGAGACCATCCGCAGCTTCTTCAAGCGCTTTGCTCAGGTCAAGAGCAAAGTAGCTCACGTCCCTGACTCCACAGTCATTGAGGCGTGCAAGAGCGGGATCCTCCCTGGGGAGCTCCACCGGAGACTGTCCCGAAGCTGCCTCTCCTCCACCGATGAGCTCTTCACTGTACTCGGGAAATACGCTCGGGTGGAGGAGGACGACCTCTGGAAGAAAAACTAGGGGGCTCCCGCCCCCGTTGATCGGGAGGCTAGGGACCCCCTCAAGTGCCCCAAGAGGGGCAATCGTAGCGAGCCACGGCCTTGGGACACCTTTGTCCTCGAGGGTGGAGGCGGCTCGCGCGATGCCCCCAAGGGCAACCGTCCCTTCGCCAAGCTAAATGGCCGTTGGGGGGGGGGGGCAGTCGTCCCTCGGCCGTGAAGGCCCCGCGGCGGGAGGCAAGGAGGGCCTGTGGTGCACTTTCCATAAGTCCAATACCCACACCACTCGGGAATGCCACCAGCTTCTCCAACACTTCGCCGCATTCCTCGACCAATGTGGGCAGGGGGGGAGTCTTGCCTCCTTTCCCTCCCAGCAGGCTTAGCTGGCCCTTCCTGCCCCCTCGGGGGAGCAACAAGGACAAGCGCGGGAAGGGGCCATCAGAAGAGCTCCCCTTCCAAACCTCCTAAAGGCGTGTAAACGTCATCATGGGAGGGTCTGCCTCTGGGCGAGACTCCAAGCGCCAGCGCAAGGAGTACGCATGTGAAGTAAAGGTTGTGGGCGTGCTGCATACGTCTCAGCCACCAAAGTGGTCGGACGTCCCCCTCACTTTTACAGTGGAAGACACGCGCAGGGTTCGCTTCCCCCATGATGACGCACTCATCGTCTCCGCCACCGTCTACAACTGCCACCTGGCGCGCATCCTCGTCGATGGCGGAAGCTCCGCCGACGTCCTGTACCTGAAGGCGTTTAGAGAGATGCTGGTCGACGAGAAGCTACTGCAGCCCGCAGCAGGGCCCTTGCAGGGATTCATCCCCGGGAAGACGATCCACCCGGTGTGGAAGGTGATCTCTCCATGACCTTCGGTACCCCAGACAAACTACCGGACAGAGATGGTCCGGTTCGATGTTGTGGACCTCCCATCTTCATACAACACAATCATGGGGAGGACCACGATCAACCACTTGGGGGCGGCGATCCACCAGAGCTACCTCTGCGTGAAGATCCCTGGGCCTCACGGCGTGATCATCGCCCGAGGTGACCAAGATGTGGCCCGCACTTTGTACGAGCACGCTGTCGCGATGATCGGGAGCGTCAACTTGATCAAGACCCCGGGGGAAGAGACCTCTTTCCCAGCGCCGGATGCCACAGCGGTCCCCTCCGGGAGGTCTCCCCCCAAGCCGCGTCCGGAAGGGGACCTCTGGAAGGTCTCATTGTCCCCGGACGACGTGGACAAGATCGTCAAGATCGGGGCGGATCTCTCCGAAGAGCACGCGGAGCAACTCGTTGCTTTCCTGCGCAAGAACTCCGACGTCTTAGCATGGAAGCCCTCCGACATGCAAGGCGTCGCCCGGGAGGTCATCGAGCATAAGCTCGCTGTGATCCCCGGTCACCCCCCGGTCACGCCCCGGTCAAACAGAAGCTGAGAAAGCTCTGGGAGGCAGGATTCATTCGGGAGGTCCTGCATCCCGAGTGGCTGGCGAATCCTGTCCTTGTGAAGAAGTCGAACGGCAAGTGGCGGATGTGCGTAGACTTCACTGACCTTAACTGTGCTTGCCCAAAAGACAACTTCTCACTCCCGCGGATCGACCAACTTGTCGACTCGACCGCGGGGTGTGAGCTGATGAGCTTCTTGGACGCATACTTGGGCTATCACCAAGTTCGGATGGCGGAAGGGGACGAGGAAAAGACGAGTTTTATAACTCCCCTCGGGACCTTCTGCTACGTCCACATGCCCTTCGGGCTGAAGAACGCGGGAGCAACCTTCCAGCGACTCATGTCACTGGTCTTCAAAGACCAAATCGGCCGCAACGTCGAAGTCTATGTCGACGACACGGTCGTCAAAAACTCCCACGTGACCAATCACGTTGACGACCTCGCAGAAACCTTCCATAGCCTCCGCGAGTACGAGTTAAAGCTCAACCCGGAAAGTGCGCCTTCGGCGTACAAGGAGGGAAGCTGCTTGGCTTCCTTGTGTCTCAGCGAGGCATAGAGGCCAACTCTGAAAAAATTCGGGCCTTCCTAGACATGCCTTCCCTACGTTCCGTCAAAGAGGTACAGCAGCTCACCGGCCGCTTGGCCGCGCTAAGTCGCTTCGTCTCGCGGTCGGGGGAGCGCGTTCTCCAGTTTTTCAAACTCCTCTGGGGGCTTGAGGGGTTTCGATGGACTCCTGAGGCCCAGGAGGCCTTCGACGACTTGAAAAGGTATCTCACGAGTGTAACATCCCTATTTTTGACTATCTTTTCTGCTTACGAGTCAGCATATATTCTGTGGAATCCCTGTTGTCTCAACCCTATCTTGATCTTAGGTATGCCACTACCTTAACCTAAAAAGTTGGCTGCTAAACTTCACCTCCCAGATCATTTTCACATTTTAGTCCAAAAGTGTTTCAATTTAGTCCTTTTTAGAAGTTTCAGAAAACCCAAAAAGGCTAAATTTCCCAGATCATCTCCAAATCCAAATCTGATCAAGTGATAACCTTTCTTTCATTTTTCTGATCATTTTTCCCTTCTCGAAGAATTCCAGAATCTCGACCGAAACCCTAGTTTCAGCTTCGACAAAAGTTCAAACCCTAATTACCCTGTTTACCCTAAATACCCTGTTTTCGATTTTTGTCAAAACCACCAAATCTTATCGGATTTTACCATTTTTCCTGCTAGATGAGTCCAAGACATTTAGTAGCACTCATCTGCAAAACCAGAACCCAGATCAGCCCTTTGGATCTCCATATTTGCAAATAGGCCCAAGTACCCGAGTTAAAATCCTTACAGATCAGTCCAAATCGTCGCAATTCAGTCCAAGCTTTACAACCAGGCCCTTGTGCCATTTTCGACCTCGACCAGGTTTGTACGACCAGAGCCTCGCCACTTTGCCTCGCCGTAGGAACTCGCCGCCGACGAAGTCCCCCGCGCTGCCACCTTCACGGCCACGTAGCCACCAACCGTGCACTGCTGTACCGCCACCGTGGAGTGTTTCAACCGCACCGTGCCATGTTCTTCCCCGCGCACGCGTGCCTGCTGCTGCTGCCAGAAGCCTCACGCCACATGGCCGCCATCCCGAAGATCATCGCCACCACCCTGACCAAATCCCGGATTCTCGCGATGCACCGTCTCTGGCAGAGCCCCGCCGTGTCCCAAAATACCTCGATGACCGTCCCAGCGTCAGAAGAAAATCCCTCCGGCGATTGCTGCTGCTCCCGAGAGCTTCACCCCACGGCTATATAAAGCCCCCCCTCGCTCAGCATTTCTCCACACACCACCGCATTGTGAGCCTTAGCCTCCACCGCCAGAGAGAGCAACTGAGTTCTCCAGCGCCGCCGCGAAGTTCTTCTTCTCCGGCGAGTTGTTTCTGGAGCTCACGGCGCCAGCTTCTCCCGAAGCTTTCCCCTCCAAACCAACGCCACCAGTAAGCTCCCTACATCTCTCTCTTCGTACCGTAGCATTCAATTGGTCCCCGGCGCACCTCAACGCCGGCAATCACCGGAAAACTGAAATCCCCTGTTCCCGCAATGCCAAGTGATTTAGTCCGAATTAACCCTCGTGCCAGTAATAAGAATTGACCAGTGCACCCAATTGAGCAAGCCTGCAAGCTTATATTTCAAATTGAGCAGCGATCATGGCCTTTCCGAAGTTTGCGCGCCACCAGTGAGCTGGTCCTCGTCGCCAAGCTTCTCCGGCCATTCTCCGGCCGAATTGACCTTGCAATTAGACCCCTCACCTCACCCTCTCACTCCCTGAGCAGTGAATCGACCTCAAACCTTTTAAATCAGAAATGCCCAATTTGGAGGTCATCTTCTCCAGCGCCGGTCGCCGGAATTTTTCCCCGGCCGATGTAGCCCCGCACACCTTGTCCCTTAGATAGATCTCAACCCCCTGAGCAATTTACTCTACTAGCCCGAACCATGAATCGACTTGGATCAAAAGTTATGGCCATGCCAAGGTTGCTGTCCAGTGGCTCAGTTCATGTCCAGGCCACCGTGTTTGCTCACCGGATTTGGCCACCCTCCGGCCACTTTCAGCCTTTGAGCCTGTTGAGAATTTTGTAGCTGTTATCAATGCCTAAACCCCAGACAAATTTGTGCATCAATTGGAGTCCTGAGTCAAAAGTTATGCAATGCCCTAGTTTCTGGCCATGTCTAGCACTATGTCAGTGCATGACCACCAGTGGCATTGGATGATTTAGACTTGTTTCATTTGAGCAATTGAAATGCCACTTTGTCCAGTAAGTCCTTTGAGCCATGATCTACAACATTCCCTACTACCATATCTCCAGAAAACAGACCTAGAACCGATTTAGGGCAATGTCAAGCCATGAGTCGAATGTCAACCCTTCGACATTCAAGCCCTTTGAGCCCATCTCTTCAACCTATGTCAAGTGACCTTGTCCAAACCCTTACCCCTGCATGCATGATGTATTTACGTATTATTTTCTAGTGCTTGTATGCTTATATAGTGCGTATGTGTTGTTTGTACCCGTCGTGGAACCAGACGATGAAGGAGCAGAGGAGATCCCCGAAGATTCATTTGAGCAGATAGACCCGTCACTGCAAGGCAAGTCTCAAACCCTTGATCATGTCTCGCCTACTATTTTGAAATGAAGTATGTTTTAACTGTTTTCAAGTATATGCATGCCTTAGATTCAAATAAGAACTATGTTTCAATAAAGTGATTAGATATGACCTAAGAGATTGTAAAGCCCTTTTTGACATTGAATATCCCTGCACCCTTGTCACCCTAGAATATCATGCTTAGGCTATGCTATGCTTAAAGATTATATGATAAATGTTGAATGGTCACATATGAGAAAAGCATGTTCAAAACCCTTTTGTGAAAGAAAATATGATTGGAATCGATAGTGAGGATGGTTTGATAGGATGGTGCTGTGTGCGCACTGGGAATGTGAAAGACTCCTCACTAGAGATTCATAAGGACTAGAACCTTGTGCTGTGCTTCTATGCGGCATGAAAAACGTACCAACCACTTTCCTGTTTATGGGACGGGCGCAACCTAGTAGCTTTCTTTAGTATTAGCTTTTTCCTGCAATGGTTGTCGATCCAGTGTCTTAAGAGAACTGGTGGGCCGCAGAAGGCCATGAGTGATGTGAGTTCAGAAAAATTATGAGAGGAAAAGGTGGAAAGAAGGAAGACGCCCTATGCCAGATTAAGTCGTGCGCGACTGTAATCAAGAGAGGCTATGTGTCTTGCGAGAACATAGACCCAGGCTAGGAAGTAAGGCAGTGGGGAGGACCCACAACGGTACTTGAGACTTGACTGTCTATTTACCGGGCAGAGAATAGTTAATTCTAGGACTGTAAACTGTTGTGTCACTTCGGCCTTGTCACATGCGTAAAAATCACGTGGAGTTGGCCTGACTTGAAAGCTGAGTGATTGGTGGATTAAGGTGGTACACCTTTGCAAAGTTTAAAAAGTATCGGATACTCTGAGCTCCCAGGTTATGGAGTCTGCGCGCTGTGGATTCTATTCACGTCGATGCAGCACAAGTAGCTTTTGGAAAGTTTTCACAAAATCAGAATAAAGTGGTGACTCATGAAAGACCGCCACACACAACATTTTCTAAGAATTTACCCTAGGATTTTAAAAGCACTGCTTGCGAAAATAAAAGTCTTTTCTCCAAAGACTAAGTGTGAAAATCTATCCTATATACATATACAAAGCCAAAGAGCCATTCTGTGAGAGATTTCCCCCTCATCTATATATACACTTGCATTCTTATTTGGGACTTGTTGAGCACCATGTGGACAATGTGCTCACCCTTGCTTTTACAAACGAATTTAGAAGAAGGATTCATCGACCCCGAATCTTATGGTCTTGAACCCAATGTGGAACAAGAAGAAGAAACTGAAGACCCCTCTGGTTAAAGGGTTATGCACCAAGGTGGAGTTCGATGTGGAGAAGGCCCGTGCAACACCGCTGCTGCTGAAGAAGAAGACCAATGAAGTCCTTTTGTTTACTATTACTGTTTCATTTTGTGCCGACCTTTGTGTCGAAAACTCCTTAATTTGTATCAACATTTAAATGCGTCATTTTGGCGCTAAGTTATTGTAATGTTGGTCCTTGTGATCAGCACTTGTTTTTAATTACTCGCATTTTTATATAATGCATCTTGTTGTTGTGAGCTGCAATGTGCCTTTTCTGAGTGCAATCCACCTGGGCGGTTGCCACTGGAATCCTCAAATGAGGGTCCCACAACGAGCCCTCCAATGCTCGTGAGCCTGTCTCTGGGAGAGCCCCTGCTACTTTACCTCATTGCGAGCCCAATCACTGTGAGCGCGGTATTGGTAAAGGAGCGGGATGGGCAGCAATGCCCCGTGTACTACGTGAGCGAAGCCCTTCAAGGGGCTAAGACTTGGTACACAGAAATGGAGAAGATCTGCTATGCCCTCCTCATGGCATCCCGGAAGCTTTGCCACTACTTCTTGGGACACTCGATCACGGTCCCTTCGTCCCTCCCCTTGGGGGAGGTACTGCGGAACAAGGAGGCAATCGGCTAGATCGGGAAGTGGGGGGTCGAGCTTGCTCCCTTCTCCCTCTCCCTCACAGGGTGTTCCGCTATCAAATCACAAGTCCTCGCTGACTTCGTGGCGGAATGGACCCCCGCTCCCGGGACAGAGGGGGAGACTCTCCGTGAGCCGCCCCAGCGCAATGACCATTGGACGCTCATGTTCGATGGTGCCTTATGCCTCTCTGGGGCTGCCGCGGGGGTGGTCCTTCGAAGCCCCGAAGGCATGACGCTGGAGTACGTAGTGAGGCTCGAGTTCCCCGCCACCAACAACGTCATCGAGTACGAGGCCCTTCTCCTGGGACTGCGCCTCACGTGCTCCCTAGGAATCCGTTGCCTCCTCGTCAAAGGAGATTCCCAACTCGTGGTCTGCCAAATGGAGAAGTCCTACTTGTGCCATGACGCGAAACTGAGTCTTTACTTGGGGGAAGTGCGCAAGATGGAAAAACACTTCGAGGGCTTGGAGGCCCGGCATACCCCCCGAAGGGAAAACGACCGCGCCGACGCCTTAGCCCGGGCAGCCAGCGCTTGGGAACCTCTTCCCGGAGGTGCCTTCCTAGAGATTATCGCGAAGCCCTCAGTGACCCCCCGAACACGGATCCTGAGTCCTGTGTCCCGGAGGTCTCTGACATCGCCCGGGTGGCGTCCTGGATGGATCCCCTCGTCTCCTTCATAAGGGGGGAAGCGGACCCTCCCAGTGACAACGAGACAAAGCGGCTTCGTGCCAAAGCACGGGCATACCTTCTGCTAGAAGGGAAGCTCTACAAGCGGGGGGCCTCCACCCTGCTCCGCTGCCTTCCACGGGCAGAGGGACTTCAACTCCTCGAGGACATCCACTCGGGGAGCTGTGGTTCTCACCTGGCCCCACGCGCTGTCGTGGCAAAGGCCCTTCGCCAGGGCTTCTATTGGCCCACAGTCGTCCGCGACGCATGAGACCTTATCTCCGCGTGCGACGCCTGCCAGAAGATGGCCAAGGGTTCCAATTTACACTCCACAGCGCTACAAACTGTTGAATCTTGAGCCCTAATTAGGGTTTTGGTGATTAATGACACCCATAAGATTTGCGACTAACCTTTGAGTGTGAGACTTAGGTTAATCAGAGGAGAAAGCATCAAGAAAGAGGAAAGCAAGGCTATCAAGACTCCATGAAGCGAAAACGATGAAAACCCCGACAAAAGTACAAGTATCTAAACCTAGCGTTTTTATTTTTTGAAATTTTCTAGGTTAGATGGTCGTACTATTAAGAGGGGTCTTAGCACAAGTATCTTGATCAACCTTGAAGTCTTTAGAAGCACATTTGCATATGCATTTATCCTCAAATCGAAATTGAGTAAAAATTCAGCATTTCTGTTTTCGATTTGTACTGGCTGGACAGTGTCTGAAGTGACCGGACAATGTCCGGCCAATACTAATAACTTCTGAACATTGCAAAACATGAAATAAAGACATATACATTTGTCCGGTGCATCTGTCCGATGAAGGCCGGACATTGTCCGAAGTGACCGGACAATGTCCGGCTAATACAAATTTTCACGGCACATTAAGTTGAGACAAATGTATTTGTCCGGAGGTGTTTGTCTGAAGTGCACCGGACATTGTCTGAAGTGCACCGGACATTGTCCGAAGTGACCGGACAATGTCCGGCCAATACATCTTCTGAGCAATTGAAAATGCATGTGTTAACAGAGACATATGTATTTGTCCGGACAAATCCTGTAACATCCTGAGTTTTGGGGTGAAAAGTTTCTTTCTTAAAAGTCATGCATGCATATGTCTCTTCTAGATCAGCCAAATCAGCTCCAGTTTTATTCTGTTCTAGCCCTAAAATCTCCAAAATCTATCCTGTAACCCCAAATCGAGATCAGACTGTTCAGATATGATCTATCAGTTATCCTAAATCCAAAGCCTTCAGAACCCAGATTCAATTCTATCCCTAACTTCCAGATTTATCAACTTCTTTTTGTTTTCGAAAACAGAATATCTTATATTACCTAAATACCCTAAGTTTCAGAAATTCAGATTTAATCAAAATCTTAGCCAAGATCAGACCAGATTATTCTTGGATTATGATCAAGGGTATGCCAATACCTTAATCCAAAAAGTTGGCAGTCAGATTTCATCATCTAAACCTTTTTCGCAAATCAATCCAAGAGTATCGCAGATCAGTCTTTTTTCCAGATTTTCTAGAAGCCTGAAAAGGCAAAATGTTGCAAATCATCTCCAAATTCAAATCTGATTCAGGGAACACCTCCCATATGCTTTTCAACCTAAATTCTTCTTTTATGAGTATCTCAAAATCAAACCCTAAATCCCAGAATTCGAGATCAATAAGATTAAGACTTATTTTACCCTAATCTACTCTGTTTTCAGTTCATATCAAAAATCATCCAAATATCTCAAATTTTATCTTCTATTTGTGCCAAGTCATCTGTTGAATCAAGTCTACCAGATCAATGCAATTAAATTCAGATTTAAGCTTTCAAATCATCAGATTTACATTTCAGCCCAAAATCAAGAATCTGAAATCACAAATCAGTCCAAATTCAACCAGGGCAGTAGCCAGTTCACGACCAGAGCTCGCCGTGATTCCTTGCGCCGTGCACGCTCATCGCCGGCCAAGTCCCGCCTACACTTGTGCTCGTGCATGTTTGTTCTTGCTGTTGCGCACGCGTCCGCATCTCAGCCATCGCCGTGGCAACGCCGTGGCAGCACCGTTGAGCAACAATTGCTTCCGCGCGCGACCAGCAGCAGCTGTTGTCAGCAACTCCTTGCCACGTTGCTTTGCATTGCCAGCTTGTGTCACCACCGCCTTGCACCGCCCGAGAATGTTGAGTACCAATGAGCCGACAAGTTGATCAGTAGTCACCTCGCCTGAGCGCCATTGCGTCACCGCTCGCCGTTGTTGCTTCTGCGCCCGGCAAATCATGTCACTGATGCCAATTCATTGCTGCTATCTCCTTGCAAGCATCGCCCTCTGGTCTATATAAGCAGCCAACACTTGTACAATCTCCTCTTCACCAGAACTTAACCAAATTTCCAAATCACCTCCGCTGCAGTCATCTTCTCCGCGCGAGTCCAGATTGAGGCTTCACGGTGCCAGCTCATTCCACAGCACCTCCTGCCAAATTAACAGCATCAGTGAGTTCCCCTACTCATCCTCTCTGTGTAGTATCACTTAATTGATCTCCGGTGGACCCTAACGTCGATGATCGCCGGAATTCCCGATTGCCCTGTTCCGGCAATGCAGGCCAATTTACCTCGAATCAGCTCTCGATTCTGTAGAAGAAGATGATCAGTGAGCCATTTACAGCAAGCCTATGCATCAAGATCTCCAGATTGAGCTCGAATCGAAGCTTTCCCCAATTTTGAGTTTCTCCAGTCTCCGGTGATCATCGCCAGGCCACACCGGCCATCCTCCGGCCAAATTGATCGTGCAGGTAGCTTCCTCATACCTCTCTTTCACTCTCCAAGCTTGGAGTTGAGTTCAAACCTCCTACAGCAAAAACCCCCAAATTGTATGTCATCTTCTCCGGCACCGTTCACCGGAAATCCATTCCCAGCCGATCTAGCCTTAGCCACTTTGTCTTTCAGGTGTGCTTCAACCTCCTGAGCATCTTTGTCTTCTAGCCCGATCTCTGAAATTGTCCAGATTTCAAGTTATAGCCATGCCAAAAACCTTGTCTAGTGGCTTCACTGTGCCGTGTCGCCACCACTTTTCTTCATTGATTTTCATCACCTTCCAGCCATTTCCTGTTCTAGATCCTGTTGAGTGATTTATTCCTGTTATCATTGCCTACCTCCCAGACAAAATGGTGCATCATTTGGAGCCCTATATCAAAAGTTATGCCAAGCCCTAGTTCCTGGCCATGTCAAGATCAATGCCAGACTATGTCAGTTAGTGGCATTAGCCCTTTTCACTTCCTTCCAAATGTGCATTTTGAGCAAAACTTTGTCCCTTAGATTCCTGAAGTTGTGATCTACAATTTCTTCTTCTATCATAACTTGATTTGAGCCCTTGAAATGCATTTTATGTTAAACCCTAGTTTTTGACACTGTCCCAGTGCATGCCAGCCAATGGCATTGACCTTGTTTACCCACTTCTAGTTGTGCATTTTGAAAGCCACTTTGCCCACTGAATTTGTAGAGTTATGATCTACACTTTCTTCTACTATCACAACTTGAGATAAGCTCTCTAGCTTTTCTTGAAGCTATGCCAGAGCCTTGACCCGAATGTCAATCTACTGACATTCGCTGTTTTTGATCAAACCAACCACAAAACTGATGTTCTTATTGCAACCTTGAGATCCTAAGAACATCTAACACCATCCTTAGCCAATTCCTTGAAACCCTAGAATCTTGACTCAGTTCAGCTTGCAATCTCAATTATCTCCAGTATCATTCAGTTATTCTTGTTAAGCATATCTGCATATAGATCATAAATCATTTTAATATATAAGTAATTATTCTGTGTTTGTTTGTTGCCGAGCAGATCTAGAAACTAAGTTCGAGGACTTCGCTGTTGACCCGTCATCAACTGCTGTTCCTTACGACGCGGAAGGCAAGTCATATCCTTGGTCATCTTGAACCTATATTTTAAATGTTGCTAAAACATAACCTTGAATATAGATAATATTGCATGAGAAAGATTGAGAATGGTTGATTTATGAATTGGCAGTACTTGACTGGTTATCTGTGAAATGTGAAAAAAATAAGTTTTGAGCCATGAACTATTATATATGTATTTATATATTTACATTCATGAAATAAAACCCCTAGCCGTGACCAGAAAAATGGTATGGAATACTGTAGCACTGGAGGTGCTAAACTGCAAAGGATATGCAGGCACTGAAGGTGCAGGGTTGTGGATGGTCTGGTCACTGGCATATAAGGACTAGAATCTTGTGTTGTGCGTCTAGTGGCATGAACAACGTGCTAACCACAAGCCTGGTATGGGATAGGCCTGAACAAGTACTTATGCGGATCGCACACGAAACCCCTGCATGAGTTGTGTTGTGATGATTGACATGGAGGTTGACTCCCACTATCACTGAAGGTGATCTGATATTTGACCCAGCAATGGGAACATGAGTAGGGGTGGAGGGAGTACCGCCACAACTGTGGTTCGCGAGAGATCCACAGGGACAGGGGTGAATTGTGAATGATACATAACAAAAGTTCTTGTTATTTCCACCTTGCCGCTCACAGTATGAAGTAAGTCAGGGGTCCAATCATTTTGTTATGATAGGAAAGGCTTGAAAGTGGAATATCTTGCGGTAAATTGGTACTTCTCTGCAGAGTTAAAAATGTATTCGAATACTCCGAGCTCCCGGGTTTATAGGAGTCTGCTGCGGTGGATTAAATCCACGGGGTGTGACACAAGTATTATTTTCTAAATAAAATGTATTAAATCAAGATTACCCAAATGACATGTGTTGTCATGATAAGGAGTGCTGCCGTGGGCTGTCGTGTGTCGACGTGTCGCGGTAGTGCTATAATCTAGTGAACATGAATGATGATGTTATATTATGAAAGGTGCTGCCATGAGATGAGGTATGAAAGAAAAAGATTATTTTATAAACACCCATAATTCTTGACTAGTCTAGGTTCATATCATATCATCACTACTATATGTATCTACTCTTACCTATGACTTGCTGAGTACATAAGTGCTCACCCTTGCAACCTACAAATCAGTAGATGGAGCGTTCAATAATCAAGATGAAGGCATGAAGAACCTTGTGGATCCAGAAGGAGGAGTGTCAGTCCCGTCATTGCCCTGATGTGTTGTTCTGCCGTCCACTTCTCTTTGTGGGTGGGTCACCTATCTTCTGCTGTGTAGATGTTATTTTGCTAAACCATGTATGTCGCGAAGGCATTATAATCTTCTTATGTAATATCAAGGCCAGCAGGCCACACTGCTTAACTATGTTGTAAGTTACTCTGTTGCAATGTGAATATACTCCTGTGCTTGACTTATCCTGGGAAGTCAAGGGTATGTGTATGCTATGCATATATGGGACTAGCTGCAGCGAGCTAGGTCTCTACAGGAGTAGTCGTAGTCCCAGTTTCGGGGCGCGACAAATCCCATATGTCCGGCCTATAAAATTGTTGGAGTGTTTTAATTCAAGTGTCAATAGAGACAAATACATTTGTCCGGACATTTTGCCCGGACAAATCGATTTGTCCGGTGTGTACAAGTAATGTTGAACAGGGGTGATAATAGAGACAAATGCATCTGTCCAGACATTTTGTCCGGACAAATCCATTTGTTCGGCCTTCACAAACTTGTTCAAACAGCTACTGACACTCGAATTACACGTGAGTAACAGTCAAGTTTTTTGTACTGACCAGACAATGTCCGAAGTGATCGGACAATGTCCGGCCAGTACAACTTTGGCCCAATTTTCTTGAAAACGACCGTTTTGCTGAGTGTATATATATATCCCACTGTTTGTAGATGTCACATACACACGAAATACATCTCTAAACTCTTGTGCAACAGTGTGCAAACTCTCTCACCCTCATTCTCTAGCAATTGAAGTCAAAACTTGAGCTAACCTTGAGTGCTAGTTGAGTGAAGTTGATTTCAAGCCTTTTGCATTTGCATAGTTGTTCTTCAAGCTTTGAGGTTGATCAAGCAAGGTGCTAGGCTTGTTACTCTTGGTGATTGCCGTCACTTAGACGACCCGGGAGGTCCGGCGATCTCTCCATCTACGGTGTGTGTCGGAGAGGCCCAGCGATTGATTGTAAAGGCTCAGAGCTCGCCTATCCGGAGAGGAGAAGGGCTACCCATAGTGAAATCGAAGCATAAGCTCTAGCGAAGAGCGCTTCAACGAGGATTAGTGGAAATCGGCAAATTTCCGAGACCTCGGGAAAAATTCGATCTCTTCGGTTATTTCTATTACTTGCTTTATTTTCTTAGAGATTGAATTGTTCCTCTTAATCCTTTAGAAATTACAAAACTCATCTTGAATTGTCATTCATATCTTTAGAAATTTATTATTGCAATTTTAGGTTGTTAAACACTAGTTTAAAAGTAAAATTTTAAAAACCGCCTATTCACCCCCCCTCTAGTCGGCATCCTTCGATCAACACAAACCATCCCCATCACTTGGCCATTCGCGCGATGGGGATGGACCTCCTTGGTCCCTTCCCCCCGACACCCGAAGGCTACAAGTATGTGGTGGTTGCGGTCGATTATTTCTCCAAGTGGTTGGAGGCCGAACCCTTGGCCAGCATCACCTCTCGAGCAGTGCAGTGGTTTTTCTGGAAGAATATCGTGTGTCGTCTTGGGGTCCCCCAGGAAATCACTGTCGATAACGGGACCCAATTCGACTCATCATATTTCTAGGAATTCTGCGAAAGCTTGGGGACCACCCTCCACTTCGCCTCTGTGGCTCACCCCTAGAGCAACAGGGCTATCGAGAGGGTCAACGGCGTGATCCTACAGGGGTTACGCCGAAGGCTCGAGCAAGCTGCATCCTGGCGAGGCGCATGGGCGGAGGAGCTCCCAAGCATCCTCTATTCCATGCGCACGACGCCGAGTCAAGTGACGGGGTGCATGCCTTTCTCGCTCGTGTATGGGGCCGAAGCGGTCCTCCCCTCGGAGATTGGCTTCCGATCGCTGCGGGTCGAACTCCTGGATGGAGCTATGACCGCAACGTACCAAGCCAACGAAGCCAATCAACGGCTGGATGTCGACCTCGTCGAAGAACGCGATCAAGCGCTCCTTCGCTACGCCATCTACGAGTGCAAAATGACGTGCGCATACAACCGGTGCGTCCGTGCGAGAGCTTTTCGCCTTGGGGACCTTGTCCTCAAGCACGTGACCGACCCCCAAGCCCAGGGGCAAATTCTCCCCCAAATGGGAAGGCCCCTATAGGGTCTCTGTAGTCCTGGGATCGGGGCTTACAAGCTCTCCAACCTCCAAGATCAAGAGCTGAAGCACACATGGAACGTAGACTTGCTTCGCAAGTTCTATGTCTAGCCTCCGGGCCTTGTCCCTCCCCCGTCGCGACTTCGCAGGGGGAGGCACTATCCCCCGCCGCCGTTACGCTGGGGGGACATTGTATTCACTTTCCCTCCCCCACCGCAGCTTCGCGGGGGGAGGCGTTTTATTTCAAGTTCTATCAATACAATTGGGTTTTTTCTCTGACTCGAGTTCATTGCAAGTTCTTACATTACCGTCTCTTAGACGATGCCCTCCCCGTGAGGACGTAGGCTATCGTAGCCTACGAGTCCCTACGACGGGAGCCTCGCTCCCGTAGGGCGGCTTACAATCACCCCTCGTGGACTGAGGGGGTAAGCGACAACCTAGTCCTCAAGGACTGAGGTAATGAGTCAATTTGAGAGACTAGTCCCCCCTCAAACACTCAGACCCGTCATCGGGCTCACCCTCCTCCGGGAGCAAAATTGTCTCCCTAGCGAGATGGAATTTTTGATGAATTTTCCCGGAGGTTTTTACCCGGATGCCCGATTCTCACGGCGACCGGAGGATTTCTCACTGGGACTTTCGAAAAATTTTCTCGGAGGTTTTTACCCGGCTCCCTGTCCTCACGGCGACTGGAGGATTTCTCACCGGGACTTTTGAAAAATTTTCCCGGAGGTTTTTTACCTGGCTCCCCGTTCTCACGGCGACCGGAGGATTTCTCACCGGGACTTTCGAAAAATTTTCCCGGAGGTTTTTTACCTGGCTCCCCGTTCTCATGGCGACCGGGAGATTTCTCACCGGGACCTTTGGAAAATCTTCTTGGAGAATTTTTGCGCCGGTAATCATTAACATCTGAGCCCTTCACTCCTTCCCCACAGCGCGTGGAGCTAAGCTACCACCCGCTATGGGGAGGGGGGGGGGTAACTCGTGCCCAGATAGTCCTTTTCCGGACCATCCTTTGGACTAAAAAAATTTCAAAAACAAGTTAAGGAACAAGCAAACTTAGCTTTATTGATATATTTAACCGGAGGACATCTGCCCCCCCCCCCCGGTGGGTATCGGTGCATCTAACCGGGGGACAACCCCCCCCCTGGTGGGCAAATGTAAGATACAACTAGGGGAATTTAACTCCTGCGGGAAATACCAGGGGGGGATAGTCCCTCTCCAGAGGCTCCTACACATAATAATCCCAGAGGCCCTCCGATAGCTCCCGGGCCAGGTCTCGATACAAGCCTCGTATACGCGGCTGGGCCTCCCGAAGCAAGTTCTCGGGCCAATACTCGTAGCCCGCCGGTGGGAGTATTCGAAGTGGCGGAACCCTCCGGGAACCCGGTCGCGGAGGGGACAATTCGGCGCGGTGGTTGTCGAAGTTATCAAGGTGCCACGCTGGGAGCCACCGCAACCGCATCGACTCCCGGGAGACACCCCTGCCACGCCCTCCGGAGATGAGACTTAGCAAAATTAAGGCAGCTTGGGCATCCCCCGGGTGATACCCTCTGGAGCCCGGAGGCCTTATCTTCCGGAGAGGCTCCTAGCACCACTGGGGCGCCTCTAAGGTTGCGCTCAACTCGTGGGAGCATTCCCTTGGGAGTAACCTCCCAGGGCGCTTGATGAATTGAATTCAAGACTTAGCAAAAAATTCATTTCATTTCATTAAAATGTCTTTTGTACAAGTCTCCGGGGCTTCTTCTAAGAAGCTACTAGGAGCAAAAATCCTAAAACAAAAAAGAGGACCTATTTAAAGGCCCGGGGGGAGGCTCATACTTGTTCATTGTTGTCCTCCCCCCGGGAGGTCTCCACCGGAGCCGTGGTGTCCGCCCTCGGGGGTGCCGATGTCGGGAATCGCACCCACACGATCAGGTCATATAAGCCCCTCGGCGAGCTGCTCTACCTCTCGCCGGAGCGGCTCGAAGAACTCGGGAAAACCTCGGGGGATCCGGCCCCCAATCGCCCGGGCGCCGATCCCCCGGAGTTCCACAAGCCCGCGGCGACGGCCACCACTGGGATCGCCCGGCCCCGTGCCCGAGCGTCAGCGACCTCCGGGATCACAGAGACTTGTGCGTTAAGAAAACGCACGGCCTCCGCGAGCGTTGCCGGCGCCGCGTTAGAGCTGCCCCCCGGGCCGAGGCTCACCCCAAGCCCCTCGAGGGCCGAGCGGACGGAGTGACCCACTTCCGCCACCGCCCGGGCACTCGAGCCCTCGAGCTCCCGGAGGGCATCCTCCTTTGCCCTCGCCTCCCTCCGGAGCCGATCGTTGGCGCCCTCCGAGGCGTGGAGTTGAGCCCGGACTCGAGCCAACTCCCAGAGCGCATCGTCCCGCTCCTCGGAAAAGGCGACGGCCTTGCCCTCCACCTCCTTCAACGCCTTATCGAAGCGCGCCTTGATGTCCCGGGCGAGGGCCGCCCCCTGTAAACACGAAGGTTATTTGAAGCCCAAGAGTTAATAAAATCTTAGAAAGAAACGACCTGATGATCCGGGAGCGAACCTGGATATGGAGCGACTGCAGCTCCCCGCACTGATCGCAGAGCGTCCCTTGAGAGACGTACTCCTGCACCTTCCGAGTCTGGAGCCGCTCTGCGAACTGGAAGACCTCCCCCACGGACAGCAGGGGGCCTCCCTCCCGACGGCTCCGGACCCATCCGTGCCGGGAGGCCCCCTCACGAAGGTTGCGGGGGTGATGTGGATTGGAGTGGCAGTGGCCGGGGTCCTTGCCACTAAGGAGGTGGCCGAAGAGGAGGTGGACGAGCTCTCCGAGGGGGTGCCACCCCGGGGAGGGATGAGGAGCCCTTTCCCCTTTTCGTGCCGTGGGCCCCCAGAACCTCCGTCGCCGCGGGGACCTCGTAGACCGAGGGGCTCCCCCCCTCGTCCACCGGCCATTCGACGCGCGGAGGGGAAGCCTCCACGAAATGAACCTCCGGCCTCTCCGGCTCCAGTAGTCCCGGTTCCACCGGAGGTGTGATCGCCGGAGGTGGCAAGGGGGCGTAATTTGCTGAGTCAGACGTTCCCTCGTCACCGGCCGGCTCCTTCTCCCGGGCCTCTTTGGAGGCCTCTAGAAGGCGCGCGAACTCTTGCACCTCCACCGCCCCCCCGGAGTGCTCTTCGGGGGGGGGTGGGGCGGGGGGCGGCGTCACCTCGCGCCTAGAAGGCGCTCGAGCATGTCCCGACCCGGGGGTGGCGTCCCGGGCCTTCATGAGCGTAGAGCCCGGTGTCATCGCCGGACCAGGGGCCTTTTGAGCCTTGGCATGCTTTGTCTCGGAACCCCCGGCGGCCTCCTTCCGCCGCTTGTGAGAGCCGGGGGTCGGGAGAGGCGTCCTCTCCGGTAGCCTTATCCCAAAGGCCTCGGCGACCAAGTTCCGGGGAGGACCCTCCCCGATGACACGCACGATACGTTCGTGCTCGTCGGCGTAGTACCTCCCGAGGAGGTTCTCCGCCTTCTCTTGGGCGGCCGGGTATGGCCTGACTGCAAAAATGAAGGGAGTTAGCGAAATTAGCAAAAAATCAAAAGAAAGTCGCCGGGGGCCTACGTCGGGTCACGGCCTTTTGCGGGGGCCGCTATGCCAGGCACATTCCAATCCCCCTCCTCCCGTGCGAGAAGGGGGAGACCTTCAGTAGCGTCAGCTCCTCCGCGGCGTCCCTCATGGAACGGACGCCCCGGGAGCCAACCACCTTGCTGGGGAGCTTCAGCTCCTCCTCGGTCCATACCGGGGGCTTGGGGGCGGACGACCGGCTATAGGAGGGGGGCTCTGGTGAGTAGGTCACCTCGGCGTCCCAAACCCGGAGGTAAAACCACCTCCAGACCCAATCCCCCCAGTGGTCCCGGGAGGCTGCCACCGGATACTCCTGCACCCACGACGGCAGGAGCTGTATCATGACGGAGCCGAACGGAGACTTCGGCCCTCCCTTCACCAAATGGGAGCTCCTCGCCGCCGGCTCGTAAAAGTACCGGAACAGCTGGAGAGTCGGCTCACATCCGGTGGCTGTCTTGAACAGCCAGATGAAGAGCCCCTTCACCAAATGGGAGCCCCACCCCGTACTCCAGGAGAAACTGCCGGAGCAACGGATGCACCGGGAGCTGGAGCTCGGCCTCGAGGAAGGCCTCGAAGACAACAACTTCTCCGGGCCTAGGGCGGGGGGCGCCATCCTTCTTGGAGGGGATCCGGATGTCCTCGTCCGCGACGACCCCCCGATCCACGAGGGACTCTAAGTGCCCCGAAGTGAACTCGGAGGCCCAGAGGAAGTCCACGGTGACTTCCTCCAGAGGTACCTCGGCTGCCTTAGCACGACCCTTGGGACCCATTTGGTTTCCGGTGGGTTAAGCTATCAGGGAACTAAGTCTGAGGGGCTTAGGTTTCCGGAGACTAAGCTTCTGGGAGAAGACTACCGGGAAAGCTTAGGGCGCCGGTGGTGTTTGAGGCTCGAAGGTTCAAGTGCCCTCTCTGGGCCCCTCGAAGCCCTATTTATAGGGCTCGAATGTGGCCCCGATGGGTGCCACGTGACCCCTCGTGATGAATCCTTGCCATTCAATTCAAACGGCGCGCGGGATTCAAAGGGACGCGCGCGGGAAACGACGCATCGACGGTTCGAACCGCGCGGAGCCATTATGGCCGATGGCGCGCTACATTCGAGACTAGGGGCGACATGATGACCGACGGCGCCACCATAAGTGTCTAGCACAAAATTTGAGGCGTCGACAAGGTGCCAGAAATCCCTCCCAGGGGAGATGTTCCCGGTAATGTGAACCATCCCCTCCGGGGACTCGAGCAATGTCCCTGGAGGATATGGGGGGCTGCTGTTGGGGGAAATCTCTGCACGATCAAGTCCAGGTAAGGGGCAACGACCCCAGTGACCCCTGTCCAGGGCGCCGCCATTTGTCCCCGAGTACCTTTGTCCATTTTCCCGAGGACAATGGCCCCGGTGCCCCCCGTCTCGGGCGCGGTCACGTGAGGGTCACGCGAGGAGCACATCGGGAACTGACGAGGACACTTGTCAAGCATCCAACCCCCTCGGTCGGGAGAAGGACGTCAGTGCCCTCTGATCCAACGGCTGTAGCCAGGGTAGTTTAGTCTTTTTGCATCTTTTGGGCCTATATAAGCCCTTGTATCCCTCTATTCTAATCGAGAACAACTCATTTGACATCAATACACAAAAACGAACATGCGTGCTTAGGAGCACTCTCCCCACGAGAGAACTCCCCTAGCCAACTCTTGTTGGGAGCACGTCGACAGGACTAGGGTTTCCACTGAGATCTGAACCTGTATAAATCTTCGCGTCACTTGCTGTGTTTGTCCGACAGGAGAGGACCAATCACTTGGTCAGCTCGTGTCGTCTTTGTCCAGCTAGGAACTTCCACAAAACCTGTCGAGGTATTCGCAATACCACGACACATACACATACACATACACATACACATATACATATACATATACATATATATACACACACACATATATATACACACAGATAAACATATATATATATATATATACACATATACATACATATATATACATATCTATACACATATATATACACATATACATATGTGTATGTGTATGTATGTGTATATGTATATACATGATATAAAACTGCGGTCCCGATCTTTCGATGAGGAGGATAACGCTCGATTTGGGGAAGTCGACGTTGGCGGCACCGACTACAACCGTCCAGGACGTTGCACCTTAGCGACCGATACACCAACTCCAGAAGGTTATTGATCTCACCGGCGCGCAATCAACCTGACCACGAAGGTCTTTGTTCCTTAGGGTGGCCGAGTAGGACTCGATTACAAGGCCCAAGGCCCACTTTGACTCGGACTGGAAAAGTGATCCGAAGTATTTCACATATTCCCGTTGACTGAGATGGAATTTGGACGTGAGGCCAGATCCGTTGGAAAGAGGACGAAAAATCCTTTCCGTCAAGTACTCGTGGACCCCCAGGAGCCTTCTGGATCAAAAGTTATGGCCGTTTCATTATGATGCTATCTGGATGGCCGAAATTGACTCGAACTCGAATTCGATGTCCACTTGGTCTGCAAGGCCGAACCTGACTTGAATTCTAGGTCTTCTGTGGCACCTCCCTGCAAAACACTTGTATGTAAGCCTAGGAACGTATTCACATAGTAATTGAGTTGACGTGCTCGAGCTCGAGTAATTGGTCCTTGTATTATAGCAGCGGCCTCCGGTTGATACGTAGGCATATGCGTTGTGATTGTATCAATAGAAAGGATGTCCTCATCATCCTCCCCTTCTTGCATTTGAGTCGTCCGTGACTCAAGCTCGTCCTGTTCTCCCAAGTATGGCTTCAGATCTGTAATGTTAAAGGTGGGACTAACCCCAAAATGTGCAGGCAACTCAAGCTTATATGCATTGTCATTAATCTTTGCTACAACTTTGAAAGGACCATCAGCTCTTGGCATCAATTTTGACTTTCTCAATTCAGGGAAACGATCTTTTCTCAAATGCAACCAAACAAGATCACCAGGTTCAAAAGTTAAATGCTTCCTACCCTTACTACCAGCAATCTTGTATTTAGCATTCGTGCGCTCTATGTTTTCTTTAGTTGTCTCATGCATTTTTAGGATTAAATCAGATTGTTGTTTAGCATCAAAGTTCAACTTCGCCGAAGATGGAAGAGGTAACAAATCAATAGGAGCACGAGGCACAAAACCATAGACAATCTCAAAAGGGCACATTTTAGTAGTAGAATGCAGAGAATGATTATAAGCAAATTCAATATGAGGCAAACAGTCTTCCCACATTTTTATGTTCTTTTTCAAAACAGCCCTAAGCATGGTAGATAAAGTTCTATTCACAACTTCCGTTTGTCCATCAGTTTGGGGATGACAAGTGGTAGAAAATAAAAGCTTAGTCCCCAATTTAGCCCACAAAGTTCTCCAAAAGTGGCTAAGAAATTTAGTGTCACGATCTGAAACTATTGTGTTTGGTACACCATGCAAGCGAACAATTTCACGAAAGAACAAATCAGCAACATTGGTAGCGTCATCACTTTTATGACAAGGTATGAAGTGTGCATCTTAGAAAATCTATCCACAACAACAAAAATGCTATCCCTCCCCTTCTTTGTCCTAGGCAGTCCTAAAACAAAGTCCAAAGAGATATCTTCCCAAGGCACGCTAGGAACAGGTAGAGGCATATACAAACCATGGGGATTAAGTCGTGATTTAGCTTTTTGACAGGTAGCGCAGCGAGCGACAAATCTTTCCACGTCTCTTCTCATCTTTGGCCAAAGAAATGGCCAGCAAGTATATCCTCCGTCTTCTTCACACCAAAGTGTCCCATCAGCCCACCTCCATGTGCTTCCTGTAACAACAACAAACGTACAGAGCTATCTGGAATGCATAGCTTGTTAGCTCTAAACACAAACCCATCATTGAGGACAAATTTGTTCCAAGTTTTCGCTTCTTTACAATTCAACAACACATCTTTGAAATCATCATCATGCACATATTGTTGTTTAATCGTCTCTAATCCAAAGATTTTGAAATCAAGTTGTGAAAGCATGGTATATCGTCTAGACAAGGCATCAGCAATCATATTTTCCTTCCCCTGCTTGTGTTTTATGACATAGGGGAAAGATTCAATGAATTCAACCCACTTAGCATGTCTATGATTTAGTTTAGCTTGACTTCGAATATGCTTTAAAGATTCATGATCAGAGTGTATGACAAATTCTTTGGGCCATAAGTAATGTTGCCATGTTTCCAAAGTTCGAACAAGAGCATATAATTCCTTATCATAAGTAGAATAGTTCAAACTAGGCCCACTCAATTTCTCACTGAAATATGCAACAGGTTTTCCTCCTTGTAATAGCACACCACCCAAACCAATCCCGCTTGCATCACATTCTAGCTCAAAAGTCTTAGAAAAATCTGGGAGTTGGAGTAGGGGTGCATGTGTTAACTTATCTTTCAATGTGTTGAAGGCGATCTCCTGTGCATCGCCCCAGAAAAATGGCACACCCTTTTTGGTGAGCTCATTTAACGGTGCCGCAATGGTGCTGAAATCCTTCATGAAGCGACGGTAGAACCCAGCAAGTCCTAGAAAACTCCACACCTGTGTGATTGTTTTAGGAGTCGGCCAACTCTGGATTGCTTCAACCTTGGCTTGATCAACTTCAATTCCTTGTGGAGTAACAACATAGCCAAGAAAAGAGACTCGATCCATGCAAAAGGTGCACTTCTCAAAGTTACCAAATAAACGTGCATCTCGTAAAGCATTAAAAACAGCACGCAAATGGTCAAGATGTTCCTCTAATGATTTGCTATAGATCAAGATGTCATCAAAATACACCACCACAAATTTGCCAATGAAAGCTCGCAAAACCTCGTTCATATCGCAAAACCTCGTTCATATATCGCATGAAAGTGCTAGGTGCCTTAGTTAAACCAAAAGGCATCACTAACCACTCATAAAGACCGAACTTAGTTTTAAATGCAGTTTTCCATTCATCTCCTAGCTTCATGCGAATCTGATGGTACAAACTACGCAAATCCACTTTAGAGAACATGGTAGAACCACTTAATTCATCAAGCATATCATCTAACCTAGGAATAGGATGACGATATCTAATGGTGATGTTATTGATTGCTCTACAATACACACACATGCGCCACGACCCATCTTTCTTAGGCACTAAAATGACCGGAACAGCACAAGGGCTAAGAGATTCACGCACATACCCTTTGTCAAGCAGTTCTTGAACTTGGCGTTGTATCTCCTTAGTTTCTTCCGGATTGGTTCTGTATGGCGCTCGATTAGGCAAAGATGCCCCCAGAATGAGGTCAATTTGGTGCTCGATCCCTTGAATTGGCGGCAGACCTAGTGGAACGTCCTTGGGAAAGACGTTAGAGTACTCCTGCAAAAGATTAGTGACAGCAGGAGGCAAAGCAGAAGGCATATCCTCAAATGAAAACAATGCATCCTTGCAAACCAATCCATAAAGAATTTCTAGCATCCAGTTCATTCACATCAGACTTGGTAGCAAGAAAACAAGCACCTTTCAATTTAATCCCATCTTTCTTGTCCCGAACAGAGTTAGATTCTTTCTTTTTATGTTGCTCAAACCCTTTTGCTACACTCTGATTTTCACTCTTAGCATGCCCCTGATGTTTATCTTTACTAGCTCTAGCAATCTCATCTTTTAAAATAGCATCAGGAGTCATTGGAAGTAATACAATTTTCTTCTCTTTATGCACAAAAGAATATTCATTGGTTCTACCATGATGCAAGGAATCCTTATCATATTGCCAAGGTCTACCTAACAACACAGAGCATGCTTGCATAGGTACGACATCGCAATCAACAAAATCATGATAGGGACCAATAGCAAATTGTATTCTCACCAACCGTGTTACCTTTACCTTGCCGCTGCTGTTGAACCATTGAATGTAATATGGCTGAGGGTGCGGTCTGGAGTTCAACGAAAGCTTCTCAACCATGTCTGAGCTTGCGAGGTTGTTGCAACTCCCTCCATCAATAATCACGCGGCATGAATGCTCCTTGATCACACATTTGGTTTGGAAAAAATTGTGTCCCTGAGTTTGCTCTGCCCTCTCCATTTGTGCACTCAACACACGCTGTACAATAAGACTCTCATAGCCATGCCCTCCATCTGTAGCATCAATGCGTGTTTCTTCGTCTCTACTTCCTGCATGGTCAGCTGCAAGCATAGCATATGTCTCATCTTCGAATTCACCATCAGAAGAAAACTCACCATCATCTCGCACAATTAACACACGTTTGCTTGGACATTCACTTCGCACATGCCCATATCCCTTGCATTGATGACATTGAATATCTCTAGTTCGACCGGTAGATGCCACGGAGGACGAACTCTTGGCGGTTGCTTGAACAGACCCTTTTGTTGCCCCGGAGGCCTTGGAGGCTGGAATTGTTGAAGTCGTACTTGTCTTGTCGTTGGGAGCAGATGGTGCAGGTGGACGGCTTGTTGGGACAGCGTATGTACGAGGAGTCCAAGAATTAGCACGACCTGCAGAAACATTAGACCTCGTGCTTGCACGTCGCCCCTGCACTTCTCTTTCAGCTTTGCAAGCAAGATGAAATAAACGAGTAATAGAATTGTATTCTTTATAATCCAAAATGTCCTGAATTTCACGGTTCAACCCTCCCATAAACCTAGCCATGGCAGCCTCCTCATTCTCTTCTAAACCACATCGAAGCATTCCAATTTGTAATTTCTGATAATAGTCTTCTACACTTATATTACCTTGCCTCAGTTGTTGCAATTTATTTAACAGATCACGCGCATAATATGATGGAACAAATCTAGCCCGCATGATTCTTTTCAAATCATCCCAAGTTTGTGCAGCATTTGGATTTTTACGATGATACTCACTCCACCAAATAGAAGCAAAGTCAGTGAATTCACTAGTAGCAGCCCTAACCCTTTTGTTCTCAGGATATTCATGGCAAGAAAATTTTTGATCAATGGCTAATTCCCAGGTAAGGTAAGCATCAGGATCATATTTACCATCAAAAGGTGGAATAGTGAATTTAATCTTCCCATGGAATTCATCAAAAGCACGTACCTCACGACGTGGTGGCAAAGGACCCATGCCAATACGATTGCGGTGAAACTGACGTCGCTGACGAGCATCTACATCTTCAACCTTGGTGTCGGCAGTATATTCTGCATCGTTCTCATCCACTGCGCTGCCCAATACACCATGGTTGTCGTGGTTACGGTGAGCAGCCGCGACATCAGCAGGAGGTGCACGTCCCATGTCATCAAGTCGCCTCATGATCTCAGCAAGAGAAGTGTTGACAACAGTGATTGCAGTCGTGGTCTCAATTTGAGCAGCTTCCAGTTGGCCAAGGCGTTCATTGGTAACTCGCACATCTTCTTCAACTGCTTCGGTGCGCACCCTTACTTGACGGTCAAAATGTTGTATGATGCCTTTGGTGCGAGGAGAATGTTGGAAGTGGTCGTCTTCAGCTCCTGCCATGGTTAGAGAAAAGCAAAAGAGCAGGCAATAACAGGAAATATATCCCTAGCAGCTACTAGGATGTGTCTAAACAAGGCGCTCACACTCAACCTGTTCTGTCGAGTTCTTACCAATTCTTACCAAGCTGAGCAGGAGGTGATGGCAACCGACAAGGCAACAACTCCTGGAGATATGGTGTACCGATGCCGGTCGCTAGTACCTGGGTGGCAGTAGTATCTGTGGAGCTATAGGTGGCTGAATACAATGGAAAAGCCAGAACCACGTTAGTCAAAGCAAGTTGAATAAACGTTCAACGGAGGTACCGTGCTGGTCCTAGGCTAAACCGTACTAGAGACGCAAGTCTAGTCACCAACGATGTCACAGAACAGCAACCATGACGCTGAAACACAAAGCAAAGCAATAAGGCTCCTTCCTTTTTTTTGTTTTGTTTTGTTTTTTTTTCTTCTTTTTTTTTTGCACTTGCCTTTTATCTTACAACTTGATTTGGCAGATCACTCGAAACAGGAAGAAAACAAATCTGATGTCACAATTGACTCTGATTCGAAGATGAAACCGACTCTGATCCGAAGATGAAGCCGATTCAGATTTGAAGGTGCAATCAGTGCTGATTCGACTTGGACTCGATAAGGAAACCTACTCAAACTCGAAGTACTGGTGACAGCTACGTGACAAGAACTCGAAACTCTAAAGGATTAGACACTATGACCAGCAACAACACGACGATGCAACTGTAAATGCAACTAGCAACACTAAGCAGTAATAGCAAAGGCTCGACTGGCTTGGACCTTGGACACTAATCTACTATTATTTTTTTTTTGGTTTTCTGGACTGTAGGTAAAAAAAAAAACACAGAACTAGAAATCTCTCACCGATCAACCTGGGGCTCTGATACCAATTGATATAAAACTGCGGTCCCGATCTTTCGATGAGGAGGATAACACTCGATTTGGGGAAGTCGACGTTGGCGGCACCGACTACAACCGTCCAGGACGTTGCGCCTTAGCGACCGATACACCAACTCCAGAACGTTATTGATCTCACCGGCACGCAATCAACCTGATCAGGAAGGTCTTTGTTCCTTAGGGTGGCCGAGTAGGACTCGATTACAAGGCCCAAGGCCCACTTTGACTCGGACTGGAGAAGTGATCCGAAGTATTTCGCATATTCCCATTGACTGAGATGGAATTTGGACGCGAGGCTGGATCCGTTGGAAAGAGGACGAAAAATCCTTTCTGTCAAGTACTTGTGAACCCCCAGGAGCCTTCTGGATCAAAAGTTATGGCCGTTTCATTATGATGCTGTCTGGATGGCCGAAATTGACTCGAACTCGAATTCGATGTCCACTTGGTCTGCAAGGCCGAACCTGACTTGAATTCTAGGTCTTCTGTGGCACCTCCCTGCAAAACACTTGTATGTAAGCCTAGGAACGTATTCACCTGGTAATTGAGTTGACGTGCTCGAGCTCAGTAATTGGTCCTTGTATTATAGCAGCGGCCTCCGGTTGATACGTAGGCATATGCGTTGTGATTGTATCAATAGAAAGGATGTCCTCATCAATACATATATATATATATATAATAAAAATATATAAGAAATCTAGTAATTTTAATTCTGAAATTTTAATTTTTATTAATATTTAGTCTTAGAATTTGTATTAGTTAAGAGTAAGACAGATCCAATAAATTAAAGATGAATAGTGATATTAATGTGGGATGTGATAACAGTAAGACGGATTCTAATTAACTGCAGTTACATATCTCAAAACGACCGAGCACATCACAATTTAATCCAGAAAATAAAGCATTTACTAAATTTAGATGTTGTTACACGCTGAAAAATAAAAGCGTTAGTACATGTTCGCTATGGGTTCGGATGACCCCTATTATGCCCATGCCTATTTCTCTGAAATGGCGATGGTGAGTATGGATCAAGTGGCACATCTGACCGCCGCCCAGCCGCGGTAGAAGGACCATGCCGCTAAGTACCTGCATGACCCTGAGATGGCTGTGTTGGTGGAGGGGAATCTTTGAGCTCGCTCGGCACTAACTCATCTGGTTGGTAGTACTGATACACACGATGGTCGTGCATCCCTAGCATGCTCGAGACCCAGTCCTCGTTGCCTCGTTGTTGTGCTACCCAATCGGCCTTGCCCCCCTGTGGAGCGTAGTACTCAGGATCGCTGTGTTGATACATGTTGTCGTGGGTAGGCTCCCCCCAGCTCAGCTACGTAGACCCCCAACGAACTGAGTGTCCCTGTCCCTGGGCCGCCTGCTCAATATGAGCCTGGTCCCAATCTTCGTCAGCCGCAAGTCGCTCTGCCAACGCCCTACTCGCATCCTCCTCGTCTTGACAGATGTCGTCCTCATCGTCGGAGTCATCTGAATTGGGAGTGCGATGTCTCGATGAGCCCCCAATATGCAGATCCCTGCGTCGAGTAGTGTGCATTGACGAGGAATGACGAAGCCGAGATGGGCCGGCGGATGTACCTGGTATGTCAGCTCCCCAGGTCGACGATGTGTCACGATGATTGCGCCGTGCCGACACATATACATTCACACATGCGCATAGTTTCTAAAAACATACACATATACATTTCAAAAACCTAATTTCTAAACATAGAGCATGCTTGCATGCATGTAATTGAAAATAACCTAGTTTCATAATTTCTAAATACATACACATATACATTTACAAAACCTAATTCTTAAACAAACAGCATGCATGTGCCCAATTAAAAATAATCTAGTTTCATAATTTCTAAATACATACACATATACATTTACAAAACATAATTATTAAACATACAGCATTCATGTGCACATTAAAAATAACCTAATTTTATATTTTCTAAAAACATACACACATGCACATAGTTTCTAAAAACATACACATATACATTTGAAAAATCTAATTTCTAAACATAGAGCATGCATGGATGCATGTAATTGAAAATAACCTAGTTTCATAATTTCTAAATACATGCACATATACTACAAAACCTAATTCTTAGACATAGAGTATGCATGTGCACAATTAAAAATAAACTAATTTCATATTTTCTAGAAACATACACATATGCACAAAGTTTCTAAAAACATACACATACATTTAAAAAACCTAATTTATAAACATAGTTGCACATAATTAAAAATAACCTAATTTCATAATTTCTAAAAACATACACATTATACATTTAAAAAACCTATTTTATAAACATAGTTGCACATAATTAAAAATAACCTACTTTCATAATTTCTACAAATATACACATATACAATTAAAAAACCTAATTTATAAAAAACATATATTTCCAAACATACACACATACATTTAATAAAACTAATTTCCAAACATACATACACATGCACATATTTCCTAAACATATATCCTAAAAAGATAATACCTAAATTTACACATAAACATATATCCTAAAAAGATAATACCTACATTTACATCATTAGCTACATAGTTAACAGAATCTTACATGCATTTAAAAAAAATACCTCCTTTGAAGAGCTCGAAATTCTCTACAAGTTTCTCTTCTACACCGAATCAATTTACCCGAAGGATTTTGCTAGATCTAAACTTGAAGATTATTAAGAACAAAATGAGAGAGAGAGGTGTGTGTGCGTGTGTCTGCTATTTGTGCTGGTGAGACTGAGCAGCAAAATAAGTGAGGGAGGAGGGGACCAGATATGAGATAGGGACCAGCAACTTGTCGAGTGATGGGCACTCGACAAGTAAAACAATATTAAACAGTTCAGTGCACTTACAGCAGCAAAGGCTCCTAGTCCGGTTGGTTCCCACCCCTCGTTCCCACGTCGTTGGCATTGATTCGAATCCCCGCTCCCGCAATTAAAACCCTTTTTTCCCCTACTTGTCGAGTGCTGGTCCCGCGACAACCAATAGTATATTAGAAAGGCCAGCACCTTTAGGGCAGCTAAAGGCTCTAGGCCAACTGGTGCCCATGCCCGCTCCCCACGTCGTTGGCCCGGGTTCAAGTCCCCGCTCCCGCAATTAAAACCCTTTTTGTTAAAACAATGCTCGCTGGGTCGTGGTCGTGTTCGTATTAGTGGCTTGTCGAGTGCTGGGCACTCGACAATGTTCGGTGCCCTCGACAAGGGTCTTGTCGAGCTGTGGGTGTTCGACACGCTAGTCGCACGCAGCGGAGTAGGTGTATGTGTATGTGTCGTGGTATTGCGAATACCTTGGCAGGTTTTGCGGAAGTTCCTAGCTGGACAAAGAGGACACGAGCTGACCAAGTGATTGGTCTTATCCTGTCGGACAAACACAGCAAGTGAGGGGCAACGGGATGACCAAGGGGCTGCACGGCCGCCATGACGACTACAGCTAGCTAGGGTAAAGTTTTCCGATGATGAGATGATTTGAAGTGACGAGATGGATGGAGTATTTATAGCAAATGGGACTTGGAGTCTAGGTAACGTCATGATCAAGCAAGTAATAAGATGTTGTGCGTCCGAACAGAGCTCGCACGGTGACGTGGCAGTGAAATGGTTGGTTTGGCGTGGCATATTGGAGATTTTGTTTTGAGGTGGATGTGAGTAATCTCAATCATCCGTTATTTATATGTAGATCTAATGGTTAGGAACTTAGGATAGAAAACTTGATTTTTTTTATTATGTATTTCTGTATTTACATGTTGATCATTCATTTATTTAGTCTTGGTTGGAAATAGGAAATATGACTAAGAACAAAAAGGCGATTAATGAATGAATGATTGCCCATGCTATCTTTTTATTACCTTCGTTCCACAATTCGTTTTGGGTTCTTGTACTATTCTTATGCTGCCCTTAAAAGGCACAGTAGTTGGCTTGTTTAATTATTCCCACGACTAGTTTCGATACCGACACGACCGGCTTGTGTACTAGATACGACCACGATCAGGACTAGTGCCGATACGACCAGTTTGTGTACCAAATACGACCACAGCCAGGTCTAGTGATGATACAACCAGTTTTGAATTGATACGACCATGACTAGTTTACATACTGGTATGACCAATTTGTGTACTAGATATGGCCACGATCAGGAGTAGTGACGATACGACCAGTGCTAATATAATATGTTATTGATTTTTGATTCTGTATATGTTACTAGATTTTTTTGGTATGATGCTATAGGATACTTTTCACTAACTATTAATTCAAGGATAAGGACAAGTAAAAGAAATGAACAAAATGACCCAGTAAGTTGCACATCAATTGGACCTAATCATGATTTTGAAGAAAGAAGGAGCATTGGAACATAAAATTTTCAAATTTGTAAAAAAAACACTCTCTCCATATTGAAGTCAGCATGGATCGTCTCTCTGCTGTTAAGTCAACAATGCGAAGGTAATAATGTCATTTATGAAAAAAAATCTGATATGGTTTAACTCAAATTTCAAACTTAATAGCTAGTTGACATAACAGAATTGACGGCATCGATATATAGCATTAGACAAAAAATTCATGGCATGTACTAGAGTCAAAAATCAATAGAATATCATATTAGACACAAAAATTTAATGGTATAGAATCAATTTTTCCAATTCAAAATATGCCAATTTCTCCTTAGAACTTTTATGAAGTTAAAGTGGACAAGCACAAAGATTCCAAATTGTCCCACATTGATCATAGCTATATCTCAACTACTCAATCATGCGATCTAACTGATAAAAGATGGCCCTTATGTTTCTTAGTTGAAGACTGATCTCATATTATTTGCCTTCCTTATTCACTATAGGAATTAAATCTTATCTCAAACTATTTATTTAACTAGTGACAGAATTCAAGAAACAGCAGATCATGAACTCTGATGCATTAGCAGCATTATGAAGGCCACTGTTTGGGATTGCTTGAACTTAACTACAACCTTCACAATCAATTCGAGTGAAATCATGCGTTAACTGATTAACTACATAACAATATGGATGAGGACACCCAACTTCCTTAGGAGGTCACAATAGCCGAATCCATTGGCCCCTCCAAATTCTCACAGGCTGGGGCAAGACATAGACGAGTCTCACCAAGTAGCTACTACACAGACCCTGAATTCTCGATACCTCCCAAGTCTACAATTCATCTCTCGAGTAGCCTGCAACATGAGTACTCCTCTCTCTCTCATGCCTCCCTCAAAGTCTGGGATTCTTGGTTGGTACAATCATACATGAAACAATAACAAATCACCATAAACTTATGGTTTGTTTGGTTTGAAGAATCGTTCCATCCAGGATTATTTGGTCTCTCATGTAATCATTCCACCTAGGATAGGATAGTCTATTAAAGATTGTTTGGTTTGAGGAATGGAATGGTTTTGTTTCTTGTTTGGTTTGAGGAATAGAATGGTCTTGTCTCTTGTTGGTTTGAGGGATGGAATAATCTTTGTTTGTTTGGTTTGAGAAATAGTGATCAATGACAATTTCTGATTTATAAAATTTGTATACACTATTTAATTGAAGCATAGAAAACAAGACACAATCAAGCAAGCTTGATCAAGTGCAGACAAACAACGGTTCCTTGTATCAAAAATCCAAATATTCCTCGCATCAAAAAATTCAAATGTTTCTTGCATACAAAAAGGGCATCAAACAAATACACATAAATTCAAATGTTCCTTGTATCATAAAAAGACATCAAACAAGTCCAGATACATTCAAATATTCCTTGCATCATAAAAGGGCATCAAACAAGTCTACATACATTCAAATGTTCCCTGCATCATACAAGAGCATAGTTCAACAATGAAAGACATCCATCACAACGTGTACATAGTTTTAATCTATCATTAAAAGGCATGCAAAGTGTAAGTCCACAAAACATATAGTTTGACTTGCAAATACTTACATCATAGGATTCATGTTGTTCATGCAAGACGTATCAAGAAAGATGATTCTTGATGTACCTGGATACCCATACCATCTTGTTGTCAAGGCTAAGTGTCACAAAAGCGTTAGCAATAGAAGGATTCTCAACAAGATATGCATAGTAGTGTGCAAGGTCACCCTCATTAAATGCTGGGATATCCTTCATAATATCCCAAAGATTAGCTGGAATCACAGGAGGAGCTCAGGTTGCTGTCATCATCATAGCATTAGCAATATTGTTTAAAGCAGATGTGGCAGCTGAAATCATAGAATCTTCTTCGCAAACAGATGCGTGCGCCCTCTTTTTTCCTGAAGACTCTATTCCATCACTCTTTTTTCCTGAAGAATCCATTTGTCGCGCCCCGCACAGGGTACCACGACTACTCCCGTGGAGACCTAGCTCGCTGCAGCTGGCCTCATACATACATACCACTGACTTCCCAGGATAAGTCAAGCACAGGAGTTCATTGCAGCAGAGTAACTTACAAAATATCATTCATAAACAGTATGGCCTGCTGGCCTGGTACAATAAAAGAGTAATACAATGCCTTCACGGCACAAATGGTCTAATTAAAACAAAAAGACAACTACTCGGCGGAAGCTAGGCGAAACCCCCACAGTCGTAAGAAGTTGACAGCAGAACAGCACACTTCAGGGTTCTGGCAGAACTGGCTCTCTTCCTTCTGGATCCACGAAATCTTCCAAGCCTTCGTCTTGGTATTGTAGCACTCCATCTATTGTTGATAAGTTGCAAGGGTGAGCACTTACGTACTCAGCAAGTCATAGGTAAGAGTAGAGATATGTATAGTAGAGATGACATGATCCTATGCTATTGAGGGAAAAGAGGTGAGAGGGTTTTTCCATAAATACTTTTCTTCCAAGCTTTTGAAATCTCATGCTCATGGCAACATTTTATATACTTAGGGCACAATCCACGTGCCTCTTAGCTATTATATGATCACTAAATTATGGTACTACCGCGACACGTCAACACATGACAGCCTTCGGCAGCACCCCTTATCATGACAACACATGTCATTTGGGTAATCTTGAACTAACAAATTTTAATTTATAAAACAATACTTGTGTCACACCCCGTGGATTTAATCCACCGCGGCATACTCCTAAAACTCGGGAGCACGAAGTATTCGAATACATTTTTAACTCTGCAGAGGGGTACCAATTTACCAGCAAGATATATCCACTTTCATGCCCTTCCTATCACAAGGATTGGACCCCTGACTCACTTCATACTGTGAGCGGCAAGGTGGAGATAACAAGAACTTTTGCCATGTTTCACACACAATTCACCCCAGACCCCATGGTTTTCTTCACGCAAACCACAGTTGTGGCAGGGTTTCACAACCCCCACTAATTGGCATCTTCCCCTCAGGGTCAGCGTGCATGATCACATCCTGTGATATGTGTTGGAGCGCACCCCGTGTTTAATCGTGAGTTTGTCATATAGGGGTTTCATGTGTGATCCACATACTACTTGTTCAGGCCTGTCCCATACCAGGCTTGCGGTCGGCACGTTAATCATGCCACTAGACGCACAACACAAGGTTCTAGGTCCTTATATGCCAGTGACCAGATCATACCACAATCCATGCACTTCCAGTGCTGGCACATCCTGTGTGACCAAGCACCTCCAGTGCTTTCACCATTCCATACCAAAATACTGGTCACGGCTAGGGGTTTTATTTCATGAATATAAATATACATAATATATTAGTTCATGGCTCATTATTTGATCAATTCACATTTCACAGGCATCAGCCTGATGCTGCCATTTCATAATTCAACTATTCTCAATCTTTCTCATGCAATATTATTATTTTATAATCAAGGTATATTCTAGCAATTCATAAAATATAGGTTCAAGATGTTCAAGAATATGACTTGCCTTCCGCGTCGTAAGAAACAGCAGTTGAAGTCGGGTCTGCGACGAAGTCTTCGAACTAGGACTCTTGCTCTGAACAAGGATCAAACAAGCAAACAGGCATTACAATCAATCCTACTCTTACTAATCCACTATATGCGATAATGCAAGGTGAAAGTGTCTCGGCGACACAAGATTTGGATTCTGGGAAGCGATTAGGGTTAAACTATGGAAACTAGGGTTAAGATTAGTCGTCAAAGGTTTAGAAGGTTCCAAAGGTTCCAAAATATCAGAATGATACTAAGGCTGCGGTTGGTTCGCCCAAAAACAGCGAACGTCTTTAGGTCGACATTCGGTTCAAGGCATCGACATAGGGTCGATGGATGATAGAGGGCTCAACTCAAGTTGTGACAGTAGAATAAAATGTAGATCACAACATCAGGAGTCTAAGGGACAAAGTTATGTTCAGTTTGCATACACAGAAGGGGTCAAACTGGCCCAATGCCATTGGCTGACATAGGCTGACAATGCCCAAGAATGGCATTGACATGGTTTGAACAGTTCCCAGTGGCCAAAATGGGTTTTGATTCAAGCATATGGTGCACAAGGTAGTGAGGCAACTGTTTGACAAGGTAGTTTTTGGTTTGCATGACCAGAGGTGGGTGAACAGGGCTAATGCCACTGACTGGCATAGTTTGACATAGAGTTGACATGGCCAGAAACTAGGGTTTGCCATAACTTTTGATCTAGAGCTCCAAATGATGCACCACTTTGTCTGGTAGTTAGGCATTTGTAACAGGAACAAATTTCTCAACAGGATCTAGGGCAGGAGATGGCCGGAAAGTGATGAAAACCGGCAAAGAAGTTGACTGGCCTGGAGCACATGCAACATAAACAGTGCAGTAACTAGGGCATAGTTATATCTCACAATCTAGGCCGAATTGGAAGTCGTGATAGAAGACAAAGTTTCTCAGAATGATCCAAAACATCTAGATGGCAAAGGGGCTGGGGCTAGATCGGCTGGATTTGGAAGATACTAGCTGGAGAAAAGATGAACTCAAATCTGATTTGGGCATTTCTGATTTAAAGTGATTGAACTCAATTCCTTGCTTGTGGAAGGTCTCTAGGGCACTAGAAATGCATTGGTGAAGTTGGATTGGCTAGAGATGCACCAGAAAAGCTTAAACAGTAAGCTCAGTTCACAAGCAAAGTTCCAATTTGGGGTTTTCCAGATTTTAGCAAAATTGATGATTCTGGTTGCTTAGGGATGATAAGAATGATCTATTGAGCATGTTTGATCACTGTCTCGAGAGCTAATTCGATTTAGTTAGAGTTTAATTGCTCACCGGAGTTCTAGATGAAACACGGCGATTGCCGGTGACAGAAAGCATTTAAACTAAATTCCAAGCTTGAAAAGCATGAGGGAGATGAGAGAAGCTCACTGGGGGTGTTGGATCGAAGTAGGAAGCAGTGGAGAAGCTTGGCACCGGAGCTCCCTTTGCTGCTCACCGGGGAAGAAGAAGAAGACGACGAGGTTGAGGACTTAGGTGTTTCTGGTGGGTGTGTGATGCTTCACTGAGACCAGGGACTATTTATAGAGGATTTGGAGGTGATGCAACGGCTAGAAGTGCACGGGGAGTTGTAGCCGGCAAGGAAAAGACGGGATGCGACTTCACGGCGAGCTGGCGTCGAGGTGACCTGTTTCAGCTGCCGTGAGGGCTTTTGCAGGTGATGGGAAGGTGAACTGATGGCTGGCCGCGGCGAGTTCTCCACGTGGCGCAAAGCTCCTGCGTCGACCGTTGCTGGTGGCGTGCAAACGGGAGAAACAGCTGGCTGCGATTTGCGCCGGGGAAGATCCACAGTGGCAAATGGCGAGCACACACGCGGCGTCGAGGTACTGGCGAAGGTGGCGACCACGTGGCTACTGTAGCAGTGCAGCAGGTCGAAGAAAACACGAGCACAGCAATGTACAGGTCGAAGCTCCCGTGCTCGTGCGCTGCATCCAGGTCGTGGTCGAAGCAACAGGGCTGGTCGAAATCACTTTCTGGTCGGTTGCACTGGTTGGTCGCGAAATGAGGTGAGGTCGAAGTCGAAATAGCCCATTTGGTCGTGAACAGCAAGCTCTGGTCGATCCAGGGGCATAATTGTGATGATTTCGGTTGAAAAGTGGACTTATTTGTAAATCTGGTTTTAAAGAGGTTTAATTTGGAATTTGATTTCATGGATGAGTATAATATTTCTATTAATACTCATTTAGCTCAAATCTAGAGAAAATTTGATAAGGTTTGAGGGATTTCACCTATTTTCGAAAATAGGGTAAAATTAGGGTAAAATAGATCTGGATTTTGTCGATCTCGAATTCTGGTAATTAGGGTGAGATTTGGAAGTCTGATCAGAAGGGAAATCTGTATCAAATAGCATTTGGGAGGTGTTCCCTGAAGAAATTCTGGATTTGGAGTTGATTCGTGGATTTTAGCCTTTTCAGGCTTCCAGGTAAACAGAGAAAGGACTTATTCGCAGTAAAATTTGGACTAAACTGCGAAAAGTACTTAGATGAAACAATCTGGTTCCCAACTTTTTGAAGTAAGTTGAGGATATACCTAGGAACATATTCCAAAGGATACTTGAGTCTGGATAGGGTTAGATCATGATAACTCAGTTATCTGGAATCTAGGGTACTTAGGGTAAATCTGAATTTCCTGTTTTCGAAAACAGAAAGAGACTTAGATACTGGGAGTTAGGGTTAGAATTCAATCTGGCTCCTGAATACTTTTATCTTCGGGGTAACTGGTAGGTTAAATCTGGATGGTCTGATCTTTATCGGGATCTGGAGAATAGATTTGGAGATTTTTAGGGTTTGGGAGAGATTATGGTTCAGCTGATTTGGCTACAACTACAGGGATACATGCATGCAGGATTTTATGCAAAAACTTTTCACCCCCAAAACCAGGGTGTTACACCATTCCATCACGTTCAGGACTTCCATTGCGACTTTCATTTCCATGGAATAAGGAAGTACCAGCCAATTCCTCAGAAGCCATGCTATGTGAGTCAGGAGCACTTCCAAATGTTTCAGCAGCAAGTGACTCATTACTGCCTTTGGCAAACATTCCAGTGGCCTGTTGATTACCAAATATCACTGCCATATAATGATAGTTCTCCAATGGTTTGTTAAAGAACTTTGCCTCACTTGGTTGTTGCTGAAATTTGAGTTTAAATTGTCACAACCAAGGCAAAATAGATATTTGAAAAACAAAACTATCATTAAATAGGAATAAACATCAAGAACTAAAGAGTATGAGGTTAACATTCTTAATTTTGTCACAAAGATAAATGAAAGAAGACAAAGATTGGTGTTTATATTGGTGCCCAGCCCCAAGTAAAAGACATTAAAAGACATTAGGCACCAATTCATGCATACTAACTTTTTTTCATCCAAAAGATGGGTAAAAAATGTGACATTTCCATCCAAACCAGAAAGCAGCATCAGATGTACTCTTGTCTTTTTTCCATCCATCTTTGTGCTTTGACATGCTGTAAAAGTTTATTTTTACTTTAATAAAAGAACCAAGAAAAAAATGTATGACCATGGTGTACTATTATACACACGCAATCATGCAGATTAGGAAAACATTGCTGTAAGACCAACATACAAGTAAAATGTAGCAAAACACTATTTGAGAGAGATGTTTCATGTATAGGAAAGAAACAAAAGGTGATAGTAACAACTCTGGCTCACAAATGATACCAACACCTTTGATTTGACAAACAATAACTCATTGCTTAGCAACCAACACCTTTGATTTGATAAACAATAACTCATGTATGAATAATAGTGCATTCAGAATAGTTATTTTTCTATATAAGAATTTTCAAGTGCTAACTACTATCCCAGCTAGAAAAAAGGGAAAAAGCGTACATACTTTGATATGGTCCATATAATTCTTCTTATCAAGAAATATTGTTCCAGTGTCTTCATCAAAATGAGCCGAGCTAACTTTCTTAAGCCTGACAATGTTAGTCCAGCGGGTTCTCCATGTCTTCATGTGATTTACAATCTGGTTACCACTAACGCGGATACCAAAAGTATCATTCAAAGCTTTTGCGCACTGATTGTAGTGAGAGGCCTTGAATCCTTTGTCAACTCTGTTTCCGGCAGCAATAAGATGAGTTAAGTGGCGTAAAACAAATGCTGACATGTCAGATGTCCAAATAATTTTTTCTAGATCCCTCTGCTCAACTTCTTGAATCCCATCCATTTTTCCTACAACATGACAAAAGTTCAATATGAAGAGCATATTTAGACATTAAATAAGATTGTGCCATTCAAATGCTTTACTGAAAATGCTACGTGTTTCCTGTTGGATTGTATTACCAGATGATTAAGATGTGGATGGATTTTAGACCTTGAAACAATAAATTCTGTAAGAATTGAAGATCATTTGAGCTAGAACGAGCACCACCCAATTAAGTACCCTCCCCTGTTTCCTTCCTGCTTTTAGACAACTTAATTAAATTACTCCAAGAAACAAAAAAATAATTAATCCTCTACAGATAATCTGACATGTATCTAACTGATCACCTTGAATTAAGCAGATAGATAGATGTTATACTATAAAAGATCTTAATTGGGTGGTGTTCACCTTATTTCCTTGTCTCAGAAAGAGTTCCAAGTTACAAATTTTATCAAAAATCTTAATCTCATGACAGAACAGTTCTTTGCTTACACTCTCTGTACCTCCCAAACTATTGCTTCTGACACAAAGATAAGGCGTTTAGATGATGCTTTGCCATGTTTGGAGCTAATTATAAATACACAATGATGTCTGAACCATGAAACTAAGAGTGGTACAATTACTCTTGATTCAAGAAGCACATGACTCTGTCACAGCAACACTACTTTTATGCTCCCATTTCTAACATAAAGATAGGCCAAGATAACACTGGATTCACATTGTTTGTCTTATAGCTCAGAAGGCATATCTCTTCCCCTCCATTTGGACCATTTGATCCAAAATTAAAACTCTAAATCAATATGGATGAGAATTTTAAATTTATCACTAGATTGCTAAATACCATAATTTCTGTTCCATAATAATCTAAATTGTCGAAATATTGACCTCAACAATCAAGACAAGAGAAAAGTTGATCACACATCTTTAGACCTAAAAGGTGGATTATACAATTCCAATAGAACCATGGATATTTCATGCATACGGTAAATGTGGGAACTGTTTATTTTTGTAAAATCTTCCAACTGTGGGTCATTTTTGTAATTGATTTTTTAATCTGTATTATTTATAAAAAAAACTCATTCACTGCATGAAGCTACCTGGAACTGACCAAATATAAACTTGACAAAAAAAACACAAAAATAGCCCAAGTTATCAAAAGAGCTCAAGACCAATGGGATCTGATCATCCAATATCACTAATTCTCCTGGCAACACACAACAATTCACAGGCCGGGTCAAATGAATTAGAATAGATTCCAACCCTTCATTTCACGGATCTATAAAACAGCAAACAACACGAATACAACAAGAACTAAATATAAAGAACGGTGATCACTGGTCTCATATTCACAGACAAAATTTCAATACAAAAACGATTGTCTCTTGAGGACCTTGGATTAATGAACAACATATCAGATGAAGCACAAAGAGACTACAAATCAATCAGAAGATGTCATCTCAATTTTCTCCAAAGCACCCAAGAGCTCAAATAATAATAGGGGATGAACACAAATTAAACGAACACTTGAACTTGGTTCAGAACTAAATTAATCACAAATTGCAATTTGTTCATCAAAATAGTTGTTGTTCATCACAATTACAAACGCACTACCATCTCATACATCAGGTTCAACCTAATTTGGACTCCAAGAACAAAAATGAGATAAGGAGGATCCATTACCACTTAGTTGCTGTGGAGGATCAACAGGGTCGGCCAAGTGTTGATGGAGCTTGAGCTTGGACCAGTGAAGAAGTCATGGCCTAAGGTAGTTGGAGGAGGAGTTGAGGTCGCCGTCGGCCTCGTCGAAGAAGTGGTTCGTAGAGGTCGTTGGCGGTGGTGGAGTGCGGCAACGACCAAAGTCATTGGAATGGTCAAGTGATCGTCGCGGAGGTGTGGTCGTGGGAGATGAAGGAACTGGTCGTCGTGCTCGTGTCGAAGGAGGAGCTGGTCGTGGAAGTGCTTGAGGTCGTCCAAGGCACTGTCGGCCCACAGGACGTGGCTGATGAGGTGATGGTGGTGTGGAATTGGGGACAATGGAGGCGAGAGCTCGAATCTAGGGTTTTTAGTGGCGGCATCGGATTGTGTGGAGATGGGTCGGCGGCTTAGCTTTGGCGGTGGGGAGGCAGTGGATTTGGCGCGCGAGGCGCGGTGGTGATCGGTAGCGAGGGCGGTGGTGAGATTGCGTAGATCTAGAAGGAGCGGAGTAGAGAAACGGTGTGAGGAGGCGGTGGCGATCGGATCTAGGGTTTGCGGGGGTGTAGGTTGCGCAAGTGAAGGGATCAGAGGGTGAGGCGGCGCGGCGGAATTGGCAGATTTTGGAGAAAAAAGGAAGGAGGAGGAGAAGTAGAGAAGAAGAAGAAAGGAAGGAGGAAGAAGAAGAAAGGAGGAGAAACTCACCGGCGGCCGTGAAGACGAACGGGGGCTGCGGCGAGGCTGCGATGGAGGACGCGAGGTACCCTTGGAAACGTCCGTTTGTCCAAACACACCATTTCATCCATGGGCCAGGCCAACCCCAAAATCAGCCATCCAAACACTCTAGTGTATTTTAGTCTACAGGTTTTGGGTTCAAACCCACCTACAGGCTTTTTTGTTTTTGTTTTGGTATATTTTAGTATTGGCTAATAGAATCTGAAATATTTTTTCAGACTTTTAAGAACTAGATTAAGTCTCTGTTTTGAAACATATTTGAAAGATTATTAGTAACTTCCTACAAACAGATAAGACTTTTTGTTGATGGGGATGAAGAATTAAAATAACCTCGACGAAATGTATTCCAAGGAGAGGACCAGTTATTCGATATGTTGTAATTTGGATCTGTTGAGCGGTGTCTCTTGCAGAGCCGCCATTTTTTCTTTTGTGTGCGTGACTATTTGGTTTTCCTTTTTTTCTTAATTTATTATGAAATAGACAGTGGGTTCTAGCGAAGCAGCTCTAACCGCCCAGATGATGTCGATCACACGCGTGCGGCTCACTGGTCGCGTCGGCTCAACAGTAAGCTGGATAATAGTGGGTTCCAGATACCGCCATGACCATTTCTAATACTGAGATGACCGGTTTTCAACTTATACGACGACGACCAAGTTCAATACTCATACGTCTAGTTTTGCTTTACTGAATCGACCATGTCGACCAGTTCTATTATAGTGATGACCAAAATTTTTGCTGACACGACCAGATTTGAGCTAATATGACCACGAGCAGTTTCAATAGTGGTACGACCAGTTTCACTAACTGATACGAGTAGTTTAGCACTGATACCACCACGACCATTTCTAGTACTGAGATGAACAATTTTCAACTTGTACGACAACGACCAGTTTCAGTGCTCACACAACCAGTTTTGCTTTGCTGAATCGACCATGTCGACCAGTTCTATTACTGTGGCGACCAAGCTATACAATTGTTTGATATAAATTATTACCAGCTGATCTGTCATCGAGAATTTAGACATTCAAAATTGAATATGTGAATTATTTGTAGTAAATGTACCGCTGAGAATTGTGTCAATAATTAATTTTAAATATATATTTTTTCAGTAATTAGGCAACGAAATAACAACTAAAACTATAATATGCACACTATCATAACACAACTCACACCATATTTTGCAACAAAATTATCAAACAAAGGATAAATGACAAATTATATATTATATTGAATTCTTTGCTTTATATAGCCATTGACAAGATTCATAATGGTTACAAATTATCCAATTGACAAAACCAAAATAGATATAGTACCGCTGAAACAATTGCGAGAAAAATATCACTTAAGAATTCTTTACACGAAATGTATGCCCATATATAAAATTTCTAACTCTATATATTTTGTTCTAACTATAACTATCAAAAAAAAAATATTTCACTTTCAAACTCCTCCTATGATATAAAATATCTTCATCACTTCATATACTTTTAACTCCTTACTGTTAACCACCTACATAATGCGTTTTTTATAAATAATCCACATTAAAAAATTAATTACAAAAATGACCCACAGTTTCTGAATTTTACAAAAAATAGACCGCCACATCAGCCTGTCAAGTCCTGGGCACTCACAAGTCCTCTGGCTCCTGAATGGCTCGGTCCTGATACAACCTGTCGATGATTCGAACTCGGGGTCCTTAGCCGAACTTATGCAAAATTTGTAAGTAGTGAGACCTTTCAGGGTGTCCCTCCGGGAAGGTATGTAGAATTATGGAGAACTGGAGCACAGAGAAGTTTATACAGGTTCGGGCCCTCGATGGTGGGAGTAATAGCCCTACGTCCTGTTGGGATTTCACTATGTGTAGTAAAAAAATTACAAGGTGACGGAAAGATCTTCACAGGAGAAGATTTCCCTATCTAATTGTACAAGATGCAGCCTGGAAGGCTTATGGAAGCTATCTAATCTAGGCTATTGTCTTGGTTGTTTGATCAGTTGATCTCTGGTTGAGATGTCACGTATCTCGTCCTTGTGTGATGTTATGATCTCCTGTTTGATGCACCATGCTACCCTTTTATACTGGTCGAAAGGGCGCCAAGTCGTAACGGCATCAGACGGTTTCTTGGATGCGGTTTAGAGAACCGCTCTTAACTTCCACGCAGGTTTAACACATGTTATTTGTGGATAACCGCACGTATTAACCTCCTAACGGTTGTTCCTCTACATGGAAGAATCTCCGGGATACTTGGGATATTCCTGCTACAGGGACAGATTAATCCCACGTTCCCTGGTCGAAAGTGCTCTGACTGCGCGATGTTGGCTGACCGCGCAACATCTACAGCCTTCTGTTCACGCATAGCATACGAACTCCTGACCGCGCACTAGCTGCGGTCTGATCGCATAAGGACTGTGACCTTGGGCTGGTACTTCTCAGAATGAATTGAGTTCGCACCGCCAGACATGTGTCTGGTTCGAATCTATCCTGAACCAGTCATGCATTTATTTGAACTGACTCGGGTGTTAATCCTCGTCAGCTAGCCCCCAAATTCGAAGAAAACGAAGGGACGTGTTTACTTCGAATTTCAAGACATACATCGGATTTTTAACCCGATGCTTCAAATCCCCCACTTAGTGGCGCACTAAGTGTGGCGGTTGGTTCCCCGAGATGGGCTCTGGGTAATATGTGATGGGTAATGATGGCGCTGTTAAAACTTTTTTTAACCCGAGGTGAAATCGTAAATGCTTTTTTTTAGAAACTCGAGGCGTTCGGAAGGCGAACCGTCACCCTGGCGGCTATAAATACCGAAGCTTTCGGGTTGCAAAGCTCCACAACTTCTTTTCTCGGCTAAGTTTCCGTAGAAGCCATCTGCATTCTTCTTCTCATATTTCTCCCGATGGCAGACCATAACATCACCGAGATCGAGAGTGATGAAGAGAAAGTTTTCGAGCCAGAGTCACAGATGCCCGAAGATCTATCTCCTTCAAGGAAGAAACCCAAGGTTGACGAGGGATCCTCCAGCAGAACAAAGGTGAAAGACGCATCATCGTTCTTTCTTCCTTCTGTTCCTCTAGTTCTTCCTATCCATGCACCTCGGCAGGTTGAACTTTCATCTCCACCCTTGGAGGGACGTTCTTCTCAGTTTTCTCCATTTCATCCCAATACTCCCCATTTTTGTTTAGGTGATCGATTTTCTGGTCGGCAAGTGGTAACTCCTCGACCAGATGACCCTCAACTTCGGTTGGGGAAGCAATCTTATGGTGGGAAGGTTGCACTTCCACCAACCAGTGATCATCCGCTTTTATCGGATAATCTACTTTCCATGATGCCTATATCAACCTGTCACTTGCGAGGATTGGTAATTACTTCTGTCTCCCTTTGCTTGTTTGTCATAGTTAGTAAAACTAACATATGCAAATGTAGGAGACGAAAATTGTTGGAGCCTCCAGCGACCAGCCTGCTGAGACTCCACCTCCTTCCCTCGGACAGACTCTCCAAGGGGAAAAAGAGGCCCTGGAGAAGAAGACCGAAGAGATGTCTTCGGCGATTCTGCACTTGGCAGAATGTTTTGAAAGATCCCGTGAAGAGGCGCACCAGTTCCGTCGAGAGAGGGACCACGCTCAGCAACAACGAGAACTCTCTGACTTGATTAGGAACAATAATGCATCTCTTGTTAGGGATGATGTAGATAGGCTTAGATTAGTAGCTAGTTCCCTGGGGGTTGTCAGTGTAGATCCTACTGACAATAACATGTCCCTAGGAGAACTTTGCAAACTACTTTCGGATCAGGTCGACTCTCTGGTCGCCGGTATCCCTTTTGTATGTAAAGAATGTCAGAAATAAAACTTTCTTTTTCTTCATATCATATGAATATTCTTTACATCTTCTGTGCAAAAACATGGCCATAAGCAATGTCTTTACGACCACTCATACACAGGCAAAATTCAATTCAGCGACCAGAATCTCATTTTATCATTGTACCGCGACCAGCATTGATACTGCGATCGGACTTAAAGCCGCGGTTAGAACCGAAGTTCGATTTGAAAGATTACTGCGATCAGAACCGAAACTCGATCAGACTATCACTTCGATTAGAACAGGAGTTTAGTCGAAGACATGGTTCCGACTACACAGCAACCTGATCAAAACATATCCGTACGTCCAAAAACTTGGTCATAGGATATTTTCATGAAAATTTACAAGACACATGAAGGAAAATGTCCTCCAAAAACCCTTGAAAAACTTTTCATGTTTTTGTATATTCAAATCTTGAAACAAAGAAGTTCTTTTGTTTCAGATCCGATACCAGGAACACTTAACGGGTCCGCCAGAGATAGTATCCATTATGGGAAATGAATAAAATATTAAGTGGAACGTTTGAGTGGAACGTTACTCACAGTAATGCGCCTCCTCGGGTCTATATAAGGAGCAGTTAGCTTCTTGAGGAAGCCACACAGCCAAAAACCCTTCCTCAACACTTCCGCCGCACAAAACCCTCATTCTCCACAGCCTTCATCTTCCCCAAAGTTGCCAACTTTCCTCCCAATTTCTCAAAAGAAATGGCGTCTTGGAGCAGATCGGTCCACCACTCCAAGGAGAGTTTGCTAGCGTCAGAGAAGGAGGAGATCCTTCCTCCTCGGCTGCTAATCAATTGGCGGCCCGCGGAGAAGAACCAAGAAACCCTAGTCGTCGGAGAGGGTGAACTGGTGGTCTTTGAAGAGTACATGCGCTGCGGGTCCCGATTCCCCGAGAGTCGGTTCCTGAAGGACATTCTGGAGCATTACGGGTTGGAGTTGATAAACCTCCACCCGAATGCAATCTTGATTCTGGCGGTGTTCCAGCACCTGTGCGAGGCCTACGTCGGAGTGTATCCCAGCGTGGATCTCTTCCGGAGTTTCTATTATTCAGCGTGGTCGAAGAGCACCAATGCCGCCGGATGCATATACTTCTGGATAAGGGAGAAGAAAGAGTATCCCTTCCCACTCCTGCGAGACTCCGTGCACGGGTGGCACCAGAAATGGTTTTACTGCACCCCTCCGTCTGAGAGCGGGTTGTGGTTTGAGAACTCGTGGTCAGAGAAGCCGAGCGAGTTGGACTCCCTCCCGGCGATGAATGCTGAGTTCATGAAGCACGCCGAGGTGATTCTTCACTTGGTCCAACAGGGACTAATAGCTCGCGACATCATTCGCGACTTCGTGAAGAATCGGGTGAGCCCCTTGCGTGAAAGGGTTCATCCGGCTTGGGAGATCAAGTCCATGGCGAAGAACACCCTGGACTACAACGATGGTACGCGATTTCAACACCGAAACCTCATACTCCTGTTATATGCTTTCTAATTGGTCTTCTGGGAACAGTCCTGCCTTCCTCCAAGATCGAGAGGCGGACAAATTACCTTCTCAGGGCCTACAATGCTGAAGTGGAGGGCCCCAAGGGATCGCCTCGCCCACAGAGCTTGGTTCACGCCGGCGACGACCTCAAACAGGAGCGCCGAAAGGTATGTCACCTTTCACTTAGCTCCTATTCATAGGTCTCATGTACACTCAGTACTGACAAATTTGTCGGGATGAAACAGCTCTTGGGGAGATTCGCCGAGGTGACGTTCCCAAGTGAAAACGTCGGTTTCCTGGGAAAGCCGACGGTGAAGAACGTGAAGAAGATCTCCTCGAAGCCCAGCACGAGAAATCCTGCCCCCAAGCAATCCAAGAAGATTCTTGGGGAAGGGTCTTCACGGAGCACTCCTCCTACCGCAAGGAAAACTGCGGTAAGATATCATATACCTCCTGTTCTTCCAGGTACAAACTGGAATCATTTCTTCGTCGTACAGGGGGAGAGGAGCGAGGAGGAGGAGGAAGATGATGCTCCCCTGATCGGCCGGAAGAGGAAAACTGCAGACTCTCCATCCGGCGAGACTCCACCTCGTCCCGTGGAAACAGAAGCACCTGCAGCAGGCCCCGCGGCCACCGGGAATCCCGTGGTCGCGGGTGAGATTCCTACTCCCGAAGCCCCAGAGGCTTCAGGGTCAGTTGCTTCTCCCTCCCTGGTCGAAGGGACGATCACGGTAAGACTTCCTCGTGGTCTTAACTTCTCAATTTTCTCTGTACGTGTGTTTATCGAATTTACACTTATACAGGGAGAAGAACTTCCCCCGTGACTCCTGTGAGTCCCAGGGAGGCGAACCCTCTACCCCTGGGGACAGGAGAGGAGGTAACAGAACAAGACTCCGCGACCAACGCCAGGGTCGCGGACGAGGTGCCGGCTCCAGCAATTTCGGAGCCACCCAGGCCTTCAGACGTATCCCTGTCAACGGGACAGGTTACCCCGGTATGAATTCTTACCACTTAGGTCTTTATCATCCCTTATGAATATGCTTACAGGAGAACATACATAGGGAGAAAAGGCCCTGTTTACGAAGAGGAAGACTAGGACGGACAGTGACTGTCCTCTTTCTCACAGAGAGCCTTCCTTGAAGTCCCAGAAGCTGATGGGATTTCAAATAAGGTAAGAACTCCATTCTGGTTATTCTGGATTGGATTGTGGCGACCACTAACGTAATTGTCAACTCCTTTTTTCTTTGTAGGCGTAAAGAGGTAGCACCGAGCTCTCCAACCGCCCCGGGGAGTGTTGAAGTCGCTGCCGGTGCTGAGGCCACCGGTGAGGAGCGCTCTGTCCCTCTGGTCCAGGAAGTCGTCCGGACAGTCAGGAATGAGTCGGGCGCGGAGACCCAGTTGCTGGCAACAGAACCTGCCACTGAGGCCCAGCAGGCGCATCCACCTGCTACTCCTGTCAAGGACGTGATGGGTCCCTCGAGCAGATCTCCCGCCATCCCGGAGGATAGTTCATTTCGGGAGTACACAGAGGTACAATGAGCATCTCTTATGGTACCTGAAATGTGCATAGGACACCACTAATTTCTCTTTGCATCACAGGAACTATCTCGTATAACGGCCAGATCGATCGCTATGGTGGCGAGCATCGAGGCCATACAAAAAGAGAGAGACTGCTTGTGAAAGTAAGGATAAATGCCCTTCAATTTGTATAGATACAAACTCGTTATGACAATCATCTTTTCTGTCACAGGGAGGTTGCTTCTCTGAAGAGGGACCTGGCCGCTCACAAGCTCATGTCGATCTCCATGATTTCGAAGCAAGAGGTCGAGCTTAATGACCTGCAGTCACAGCTTTCTGGTAAGTCGACTCCCAACTATGAAGACTTGACTTTATCATTTAGACTGTTGGTAACAATCTTTTTACTGCAGCGCAAGCAAGTCAAATAAAATGGCTTGATCAGGACAAGACAATCCTCCAGCTCTCCATTAACTCTACCCGAAGGGCGAACAGAGACCTGAGCCAATCCAGCTTCGAAAAGCTAAAGATGGTGGCCCGTCTCCTGAGGGCTGATGTGGTCGAGACCACAAAGGACGACCTCAGTTCGAGCGATTGGTCTACACTGGTCGTAGCCCAAGCGGAGTCACTTCTCGAGTATCTTCCTGAAGATACACGGCGACGACAAGAGGCGATCAGAACCAGGGTTCGATCAGCAGCCTCTGCCATTCTCTACCGGTTTCGTCTCCACCATGGCCCAGATATGGATCTGAATCCACTGGTGGGAACGGTAGAGATCGAGAGTGAAGAGCAACACGAGGAGATCATGGAGGAGGTCAATCCCCTTGTAGATAGACTCCTGACCGAGCTCGGGATTGTGTAATCCCTACAATTGTATAGATACAAACTATAGAATGCAATGCATGTTCTTTTTTATTTTGAAAGAAAGTACTTTTTTGTTGTTTCATATTATAAACATATCCCCCTAGTCCCCCGCTTGTGATTATAGATACTGAAGGCTTAGTATTATAAACACAGGAGAAATACGAGTGTAACGACCAGGGGTGTGCGATCAGACCAACAATTATGATCAATATAACATCTAACCCTGTTGCAAACCGGCAGCCACTCGGGTGACCAAGGACATACCAGCAAGCCTCGTATGCATTGAGAAACGGCTTATTTAGGAGTGACTTGTCTGGCAGTGGTCATGAGATCTGCCAGCGAATCCGATTAGAACGCCGGAGTGATATAACCGCCGGTGACCAACCCCCGAGTCAAGTTCGTAACACATGGGCATGAAGGGAGATGTTCATCGTCTGAAACCAAAAGACTTTTTGTTTTATAAATCAATGCTAATTGAACAGGAAAAGGGATTGAATACTTACACGTAAAACTTGCGTAGTTGATCGATGTTCCAAGTATTGGACAAAATTCGACCATCCTCCATGGCTAATCGCGCTGACCCTGGTCGCGGCACCGAAACAACAGTATAAGGGCCTTCCCACTTCGGGGAGAATTTGTTGCGATTAGACTGATCTTGAATTTTTTGTAAAACCAGGTCGCCCACGTGAAGACTACGTGGTTTCACCCTTTTGTTATGGTACTTGCGCAAAGCTTGCAAGTATACCGCGGACTTGATCAAAGCACGATCACGCCTTTCTTCCAAGAGGATGAGATCCTGTGATCGCTGTTCGGCCTGATCAACTCGTTCGAATTGCTCTGTCCGAACAGATCCAATACTAACTTCTATAGGCAGTACGGCCTCGGCCCCGTAGACCAGATGGAAGGGTGCAGAGCTCGTCTGCCCAAGCCCTCGAGCGAGTCTTAAGGCGATTGAAAACACGTTTCTTGATGCCTTGCAGTATCTGCCCATTGGCCCGTTCTACGGCACCATTGCTCTGTGGATGTGCCACAGAAGCAAAGCACACCTTGGTCCCAATCGGGTCACAGTAGTCCAGAAAAAGACCACTGGCGAACTGAGAACCATTGTCTGTGATGAGACGGTTTGGAACACCGAATCGAGCAACAATGTTCTTATGGAAGAACTTTTGTGCTACTGATGCGGTAATATTTCGTACCGTCTCGGCCTCAATCCACTTAGTAAACGTGTCAATAGCTACGAACATGAACTTGTATCCATTGACCTCTTGTGGCATAGGGCCGACAATATCCATCCCCCAGACCGCAAAAGGCCATGCAAGGGGAATGGTTTGTAACACATAGGCAGGTTGATGGACCTGTCTCACGTGGAACTGACACTGAGGATACATCTTGACCATATGCTTGGCATCATCGAGTGCCGAAGGCCAGTAGAATCCTTGTCGAAAAGCTTTTCCGACCAGTGTCTGATATGACGCGTGCGCACCACATACACCGTCATGTATTTCTTTCAAGAGGGATTTACCTTCCTCCTGAGATATGCAGCACATGAATACCCCTTGAGTACCCTTTCTATACAAAACTCCTTCTATGAGCTTGTACAGACGCGCTTTTCGAATCAACCGATCACTTTCAGTTTCATCCTCAGGTAGGGTCCCATGTTCAAGATAGACTCTCAATGGATGAGTCCAATCCTGTTCCTGACCGAGGTTGGTAACGCAGACTGTTACCGGATCATCCTCGACCGAAGTCATGATCGAAGGATGGTCCAAGTGTTCAATGAACACTCCTGCCAGAGCGGATGTGCTGAGGACCCAATTTTGGATAATTGGTCTGCGAGAATGTTGTCCTTTCGCGGGATGTATTGGGTTCATTGAAAACTGCGGGAACCGTCAAAGTACATTGTCCAGTGATCGGGGCATTCCAATTCCTCGGACACCTGCACGGGTGGCTCAGGGTTGGTCCATTCAACCACAAAGTCGGCCAAAACTTGAGACTTAACTGCCGTGCGGGGCGTGAAATGGACATCAAAAGCACTGAGTTCGACCGCCCATTTGGCGATTCGACCAGATTTCTCCGGATTTCGGACAATATCCCCCAGAGGAAAGGAGGAGAGTACTATGATTTTGTGAGCTTAGAAGTAATATCGTAGCTTACGGGAAGCCATCAATAGTGCGTAAAGTATCTTCTGGACCTCAGGGTATCGCTCCTTAGGACTATGAAGTACCTCGCTTACATAGTAGACGGGTCTGTGTATTCCTTCCCTATCCGCGATCAGAACAGCGCTGACCGCGTGCGGGGTGGCCGCCAAATAAAGGAGTAATGCTTCTCCTTTGTCGGGAGATACCAAAACTGGCGGACTAGATAGATATGCCTTTACCTCCTGAAATGCTTTTTCGGCCTCATCGGATCATGTGAAATTATGATGCTTCCACAGGGCCTTGAAGAAAGGTAATCCTCTTTCGCCTAGTCACGATATAAATCGACTTAAGACTGCCATGCGACCAGCCAGGCGTTGAACATCTTTCATGGTCGAGGGAGACATCATTTGTTCAATGGCCCTGATTTTTTCAGTATTGACTTCAAGGAAGCTAAGAAGTTTCCTGAAGAAACCCCGAAAGAACATTTCTCCGGGTTCAATTTCATTCCAAAGCGATTCAAATTACAGAAGGTTTCAGTGAGATCGTCCAAATGAGACAGTCTCTTAGTGCTTTTTACAACCAAGTCATCTACATATGTTTCGAGATTACGCCCTATCTGGGAAAGAAAGGTCTTTTGCATCAAGCGCTGGTACGTGGAACCTGCGTTCTTGAGACCGAACGGCATTCTGACGTAGCAGTAGATGCCGAACGGGGTGATGAAGGCAGTCTTCTCTTCATCTTCTTCTGCCATGCTAATTTGATGGTATCCTGAGTAAGCGTCCAGGAAGCTCATCAATTCGCAACCCGAGGTTGAGTCGACCAGCTGGTCGATGCGGGGAAGGGGAAAGTCATCCTTCGGACAGGCACTGTTGAGGCTAGTGTAGTCGACGCACATGCGCCACTTGCCATTTGACTTGCGGACCATGACTGGATTGGCGAGCCATTCTGGGTGATCGACTTCGCGAATAAACCCGGCCTTTAGGAGTTTGTCTAACTCCTCTCGGATGGCTTCTTGTCGGTCAACAGCAAAACGCCTGAGCTTTTGCTTTATTGGTCGTTGTCCAGGTCGAATTGCTAATCTGTGCTCGATTACTTCCCTTGGGACATCGGGCATGTCGGACGGTTTCCACGCAAACACATCTGCGTTAGCCCGGAGGAAAGTAATGAGCTCGAGTTCCTATTTGTCATCCAGGCCTGATCCGACCCGAATTGTCTTGGATGGATCATCTGGGTACAAAGGAACCAGTTTGAGTTTTTCATCTGGTCGAGGAGCAGCCTTGATCGCGTCAGCGCGACAGTGGCGACCTGAGCGTCTCGGAGGGGAAGTTGGTCGACCATCTCCAGAGATAGCCAGTCACACGTTAGTGCCACGTTGCGACTGCCTTGGATCGAGATGACACCTTTGGGGCCAGGCAATTTGCCGTACTGATAAGCATAGTGCGTTGCCATCATGAACTTAGCAAGAGTTGGCCTGCCAAAGATTGCATTGTAAGCAGAATCACAATCAATTACATCAAAGGTAACTAATTCTGTTCGGAAGTTGTCCGGTTCTCCCAGTGTGACTGGGAGGACCACCTGTCCCAACGGCATCATGGAGGGACCAGGGATTATCCCATAAAACGGATGGATTATGGGCTTAATCTTTGAACGAGGAATTTGCATCTCGTCGAGCGCCTTGACCAATAAAATGTCCAGGGAGCTCCCTCCGTCGATCAGGACCCTTTCAACTCTCACATTACTGATGATCGGGGTAATGACTAGAGGGAGCCTCAATGGTCGAGTAAGCCCCGCAGGACAATCAGTGCGATCAAACGTCAAAGGCGTGTCCAACCAATGGGGGTACTGAGGTTCATCAAGGGATGTCTCCGCTTGGTTAACCTCTCGATAAAAGGCCTTAAACTGCCTTTTGGAAACAAAAGAGGAGGAACCTCCAAAAATAACATTAATATGATTATGAGGTACCTGGTAAGACATCTCTTCGTCCTCGTCGGCATCCCTAAGCCCGCATGCTTGTTCCTTTGTTGGTAAGGTCGGCATCAGTTCAATCCCTTGGTAGAAGTCATCTAACTGCTTCAACCAACTTCTGCAATTTTTGAGGTCGTGACCTGCGGAGTTGTGGAGTGGACACCACTTCTTGCCTTCCTGCGGGTTAGTCGACTTTTCTGGCTGGTCGGCACTACGACCACCAGAGGCAGTTTTATTCTTAAACGAAGGTTTGTTACCTTTGGTCGAAGGAGGCTTCTCTGCAACTGCGACCTCGCGGTACTGTCCAGTGCGATTCCTTTTCGACTTCTTCGACTCTTCGCCCGACGAAGATTCCGGCTTCTTGCTCGAATCTTCTTTCCTAGCGTCCTTGAGACCTGGTTGAGGCGGTAGGTTACCTTTATCGACCATCCGGTTCCATTCGATCGCTTCGGCCGCGTCGGAGTATGGATTAGCCATATCAAAGAGATCGGCTATTGATCGAGGAGGATGAATAAGCAAGTCTTCGGTGAATCTCTGATACCGAACGGCATGTTTAAATGCCCTAATAACGGAGTTGTTAGATATGTTCGGTATGGTATTCCTCACCCCGACAAACCTCTTGACAAACTGATGAAGGGTTCGGTCGAAGTTTGTTGTAGTCGATGGAGGTCGTTCTCTTTACCCGGCTTTTGAAAACAATTCTGGAAATTGCTGAGGATAGCGTCGCATAGCATTTCCCAATTGTAGATAGAACCTTCGGGCTGATTAAATAACCAGGTTCTTGCCGGTTCTTCAAGGACTGTTGGCAGGTAGTTGGCCATGACCCGGTCATCACCTCCTGCCGCTTGGATGGCAGTGATATAGATTTGAAGGAACTCGGATGGGTTCTGAGTTCCGTCGAACCTTTCTATGGCCCCTGGTCGAAACTTGTCTGGCCAAACGACCGCATGAAGGCCGGGCGAGAAAGCTTTACAACCAATGTAGGAACCGTGAACCGTCCTGTGACCTTTGCTTAGATCGCGGGCGACCTCACTCAATGGAGAAGTCACTCGTGGTCCTAAGTGAGAGTGGACAGGGACTCAATCCCTACCACGAGAATCCTGTGTCCGCCTGGACTTGTCCTGGCGGATGGTACAGGCGGCGGATAACTTCGTCGACCAAAACCAGAGTGAGAACACTCTCGTTCGCAGGAACGTGTTACCGACTGGGAAGAGGCCGTTGGGGTCGCCTCAGATGCGACCTCATCCAACCTCTCCACCAGGATTCTGGTGAAGACAGGTTTCTGCGCATCCGTGACCGTAGGAGGGAAATTACGCATGACTTCCGCGATAGATCGCAGTCGACCATGTATACTTCTCCTAAGGGCACCAGGTGTTACCGTTTCTTCGTCCACCGGGAAACGCTCCAGAGGCAAAGAAGGGGTCTGGTCGCATCTGCGACCACGTGATCGTCGGGAACAACTCGGAGCAGCATCGTAATGAGCCTGTGCATCTTGAAGAGCCTCTAGGGCAGTTCTGCGTAGTTCATTGTTTTGTTGCTCGAGATCTTGATCCTCCTTCTGTTTGCGTTCCTGTTCTTCCCGAGCAGCCCGTTGATTAGGAGTTTCCTCCGATAAGGCAGCGAACTGTCTAGGGAGAGAGGTCGCCGAGGGAGAGAACATCTCGGTTTGTTCCGAGTCGGACTCGAAATCAAAGAGACGGTGGAGGTTATCATGGTCGAATCTCCCCGGGATGATTTCTTGGTCGATATCATCCTTCCCCTCAGCGGGGTCGTATGACCGACCGGACTCACCCTCTAGCGCATTAAGAACCTCGGTGGGTTCTAACCTTGTGCTAGTCTCTCCCTGGTCGATGGACATGACCTGGAGAGACGATTCGACCTCTGGGAGATTTTCGCCTCCAACTTCTTCCATCGGAACAGGATCGCTCGGAGAAGGCATCGGAATGTGAGCATAATTCTCGAGATCGAAATCGTTCTCAGAATCATATGCTCCAGCCATAGTTCAGCGAATCTCCGGATGAAAATTAGGACGCCTTGAGAAAGGGCCCACGGTGGGCGCTAGCTGTCGACGATTCAGACTCGGGGTCCTTAGCCGAACTTATGCAAAATTTGTAAGTAGTGAAACCTTTCAGGGTGTCCCTCCGGGAAGGTATGTAAAATTATGGAGAACTGGAGCATAGAGAAGTTTATACAGGTTCGAGCCCTCGATGGTGGGAGTAATAGCCCTACATCATGTTGGGATTTCACTATGTGTAGTAAAAAAGTTACAAGGTGACGAAAAGATCTTCACAGGCGAAGATTTTCCCTATCTAATTGTATAAGATGCACCCTGGAAGGCTTATGGAAGCTATCTAATCTAGGCTATTGTCTTGGTTGTTTGATCAGTTGATCTCTGGTTGAGATGTCACGTATCTCGTCCTTGTGTGATGTGATGATCTCCTGTTTGATGCACCATGCTGCCCTTTTATACTGGTCGAAAGGGCGCCAAGTCGTAACGGCATCAGACGGTTGCTTGGATGCGGTTTAGAGAACCACTCTTAACTTCCATGCAGGTTTAACATGTGTTATTCATGGATAACCGCACGTATTAACCTCCTGACGGTTGTTCCTCTACGTGGAAGAATCTCCGGGATACTTGGGATATTCCTGCTACAGGGACAGATTAATCCCACGTTCCCTGGTCGAAAGTGCTCTGACCGCGCGATGTTGGCTGACCGCAGAGCATCTACAGCCTTCTATTCGCGCATAGCATACGAACTCCTGACCGCGCACTAGCTGCGGTCTAATCGCATAAGGACTGCGACCTTGGGCTGGTACTTCTCAGAATGACTTGAGTTCGTACCGCCAGGCATGTGTCTGGTTCGAATCTATCCTGAACCAGTCATGCATTTATTTGAACTGACTCGGGTGTTAATCCTCGTCACAACCAATTTTGAACTGATACGACCACGACCAGTTTCAACATTGATACGACCAGTTTGTGTGCTAGATACGAGCACGACCAGGTCTAGTACTGATACGACAACGACCGAGGAGCTAGAGGGCTTGTCGAGTGTTGGGCATTCCACAAGTCGCTTGTCGCGTTCTGGAGCCACGACAAGCCCTTGTCGAATATCTAGGACTCGACAGGCTGATGTGGCGGTCAATTTTTGTAAAACTCGAAAATTGTGAGTCATTTTTGTAATTAACTTTTTAATCTGGGTTATTTATAAGAAAACTCCCTGCATAAGAAAAGATATCGATTACATACTTTCTACCAAGTTGATTCTTATGTAAAGGAAGCATCTTATACATGGAGAGAAGATTATCAAAGTAGAGAAGAATTGATGAATGTAACAAAAACAAAAAATGGACTGAGCTTTGATCCACATTCTTTTGATGAGTTATTCAGATTCAATTAGAAAATACAAGGAACCTCTTAAGCCTTTACCAAGATAACTTACATGCTGAAAGAGTATATACATCACAATTTGCAAAAATCTAGATTGTATCCTTACTTTCTTGATCTAAATTATATGCTATCATAGTGATCCTACACTTTTTTTCATAGTGCAATAAAAAAATGCCTACTTGTATCAATGTTAAACATTGATTTCATAATAATTGCACTATCAGTCATATGGTGATAAACTTTATTAAATATGTACAGTGGGCCATCGCACAAAATTTAAACTTGCAAATTTGAAAAGACTTGTTAGTGTAAAATTATAGTAAAACAAACTAGTGGTCAATTTCACCTGCTGCCATTTGAACATTATCCTCGGCCACAAGATCACTACTTCCAGTATTGATCCGGGAGGATCTTCAAATCCTGATTGCATACGGCTTCGCGACCTTAACCGTGTTCGGAAAGGTTTCGCGACCATGGATGAGTCCACAACCATGGATTAGTTCGCGACCATGAAAAGGAATTCGTTCCCTGTTCGGAATTGTAATCCGATCCGAATATATATAACTAAGTTTATCCGTTTAGGATTAGTTAGTTATATGAGTCTAATACGTTTAGATTACTGAGTCTGATATGTACTCATACGATTGGACTATAAATACCTTGTAATAGGACTATAAATACCTTGTAATATGACTAGTTTAGATCATCGAATACAATCGAAGAGTCGTAGAATTTATTTGAGTTTTAGACACTTATAGTTCATTGATTGACGTAGGAAAGTGCGCCCTAATGTTCGACGTGTAAAGCCCTCTTTGAAATAAAGAGTTGTGCAATTACTTTGTGCTGTGTTTTCGATTATCCTTTGGGTTTCGGTAATTCTGTGTAAGATCCCATTATTCCGCATATTAGAATCTGGGCGAGCCTAGTGCGAAAACCAAGGCTAGGTCTCAAACGGATCAAGTTGGTATCAAAGCAACTTTCCTATCCTGTGGATGGTGAAGACTAGCCAGGGTTATAAAACTTTCAGCGAAACTCTAGGCGATCAATTAACGGTTCCTACAGCCGCGTCTTCGACAATGTCTGACAATACCTCCATTCAAGCTAACCTAGCTAACTTGCTCCTTTTGCGAGCCATTAGTTTCATCAAATTCTAAATCACAAGATTCTTCTATGCAACCAGTATTTTTATTAAAAACACGATAAGCTTTGCTAGTGGTAGAGTATCCGACTAGAAAGCCTTCATCTACTCTTCTTTGAAATTTACCACCAAAGTTTCTTTTCTTAAGAATGTAGCATTTGCAACCAAAAACTCGAAAATAAGAAATGTTTGGCTTACGCCCAGTAAGAAGTTCATAAGGAGTTAAATTCAGAAGCGGATGTAAATAAAGTCAATTAATAGAATAGCAAGCAGTATGCACGGCTTCAGCCCAAAAGCGAGTAGGATTATCATACTCACTTAGCATAGTTCTTGCCATTTCTATTAGTGTTCGATTTTTCCTTTCTACGACTCCATTTTGCTGTGAGTGTAAGAAGTAGAAAATTCATGTTTGATTCCAAGAGAGTCACAAAAATCTAATAAAGTTGAATTAACGAATTCTCCACCATGATCACTACAGATTTTCTTGATGGAAAGTTCGAATTCAGTGGTAACGCGTTTTGCAAAACTTTTGAAAACATCAGGGGTTTCAGATTTTTGAGAAATAAAGAAGACCCAAGTGTAGCGAGTAAAATCATCAACAATAACAAAGCCATAGTTGTTACCCCCGATACTTTGGAACTTAGAAGGTCCAAATAAATCCAAATGCAGCAGTTCCAAAGGTTTGCAAGTTGAAAGAACACGCTTAATTGGATGTGAAGTAGCTACTTTCTTACCAGCTTGACAAGCGCTACAGGGTTTATCCTTTTCAAAATTCACATCTTTTAAGCCAATAACCAAATCACGTTTCAAAAGCTTTTTGAGTTGATGCATTCCAACATGTGCAAGTCTTCTATGCCATAGCCAACCTTTTGAGGTTTGGGAGAAAAGACATGTTGAAAGAGATGCATCTTTTGAATTAAAATCAACCAGATAAAGATTTTCCAAACGAAAGCCTTTGAAAATCAAGAAATTGTCTTTCAAATTTTCAACTAAAACTTCTTTAGGATAAAATGTGCAGCGAAATCCAAGATCGCAGATTTGTGCAACAGAAAGCAAATTAAAATTAAGAGATTCAACTAATAAAACATTAAAAATTGAGAGATCATTGGATATCGCAATTTTACCCAAGCCTACCACATTTCCTTGACGATTGTCGCCAAAGGTGATCTTTTGATTTTCGTTCAAGTTGTCTTCTAATGAGGTGAATAACTTCTTGTTTCTGGTCATATGTTCGGAGCATCCGCTGTCTAGTACCCAATGCTTCCCACCGGTCTTTAGTTCACCTGCATAAAAGAATCAAGTCTTTTTAGGTACCCAAAACCTTTTTGGGTCCTTCAATGTTAGCAATCAAAGCTTTGGGCACCAAATTGATTTCTTCTTTTTATTTAGCATGGGTGCACCAACAAACTTTGCTATAGCATACCCTTTATCCGACCTTTGAAGCATGTAGCAAGTATCAAAATAGTTTGGAGTCATTAAAGGGCATACTTCATGCGAATGACCAATTTCATGGCATTTAAAGTAAAATGTGTTGCATGCTTTTACAAAAATAGTTGTTGTACTTGGTTTCTTTCCTTTCTTCGGGAAGTATCCAAGTCCTTCTTTTCTAAATGAGCACTTTTGTTTGCTAAGAATAAGATCTAGATATACTTTTCCTTTGTAGCAATTTTCTAGACCTTTTCCAAGTTTTTTAACTTGTGCCTTAAGTTCATTATTTTCATTTAAAATTGTTTCATTTGAAGCACATGGAATATCAAGAGAACAAGTAGGAATAGCATGAGAAGGAGTGTCATCTAGATCACATGAAATGGCTACATCAACCTTAGATGGAGCATGTGTAATATCTTTAATGAGCAGACTTTTATATGAATGTTTTAATTCTGAGTATTGAGTAAGTAAAGAAAAATGCTCTTTTTTAAGTTCTCTATACTTCTTTTTAGTGATCCCAAACACTTCATTTAATTCAGTGATCATTTCAACAAGTTCATCATATGAAGGGTTAGAAGAATGTACCTTTTCATCACCCTTAGCCATAAGACAAAGGGATGAATTGGTCGAAGTATTGCCGAGAGCTAGTCCGGCTAGCTTCTTGGAGCAACCTTCTTCAACGTCAGAGTCAGAATCGGAGCTTTCTCCTCCGGACATCCATTCTTCGAAGCATTCTTCCTTGGTTGCGTCATTGCTCTTCTTGAAGAATTTCTTCTTCTTGTTCCAAGTCTTGTTCTTGTTTGGACATCTTGATGCTATGTGTCCCTTTTCATGACATCCATAGCATATGATGTCCTTGAAATTTGATTGCTTCGGCCCCTTTGGTCGTGTGTTGATGTTGACACCCTTCTTGTGTAACCTGCGAAGAAATTTTTGAGTGTTCTTTACCATGAGAGCTAGATCTTCGTTGGAGGAGCCATCGCTTGAGTCGTTCTTGGAGCCAGCTTTGAAAACCAATGCCTTATTCTTTGTCTCCGAAGGTTTGGCTGCTTCCTTCTTGTCCTTTCGATGCATCTCATGGGTGATGAGATTCCCATAGAGATCGGTTGGTCGATAGATCCGAGTTGGTGAGTACCGTCACTAATGTGTCGAAGCTTTCTGGAAGAGCCCTGAGCATCTTTCTTACAATTTCAAGGTTAGTAAAAACAACTCCTAGCCCCTTGAGTTCGTTTACAATGTTGTTCAACTGAGTAAACATGGAGTCCACAGATTCGGTTGACGACATGGTGAATGTCTCGTATCGTTGCCTTATTATGAGCAACTTTGCCTCTTTAACTTTAGTCATGCCCTCATAAATTTCTTCGAGGGTGGTCCAAACCTTGTGAGCTGTTGTGAGATTGCTCACACGGTTGAACTCGTTTAAAGATAAACCGGCAAAGAGCGCATTTTTGGCCCGAGCATTTAAATGTAGTTTTCTTCTGTTGTCATCAGAGTGACTTGCCGGATCATCCGGAGGAGTAAAACCAAATTTAACGATGTCCCATACATCAAGCCCCATGGCCTCTAGAAATACCGACATGCGCACTTTCCAATAGGGATAGTTAGTCCCATCAAAGATAGGCGCACGTCTAGTATGACCGAGATGAAAGCCCTCATTCGACGTCATCCTCTCTCTAGGCGGTGAAGCCTAATTAATCGAGAGACCAAGCTCTGATACCAATTGTAGGATCAAGGATGCCGATTAGAGGGGGGTGAATAGGAGGCTTTAAAAAACACTTTTAAGTAAAAATAAATTTTGCAAAGAGAAGAATCAAATTGCAATTCAATAAATTAAAAAGAAAAGATAGAGAGAACGAACACAAGATTTTTCTCGAGGTCTCGGAGACACGCCCGGTCTCCCCTAATCCTCGTTGAAGCACTCAAGTGAATTGAGTCTTGCTTCAATATCCACGAAGGATATTTCTCACTAATGGTTTCTCCTTGTCCACTCCAGAAAGGCGAGCACTGATGCCTTTTACAAACACGCCGAACCTCTCCGACAATCTCCGAACTTGAGAGGTCAATTACCACGCCACCAAACCGTCTAGGTGAGGGCGTTCACTAAGAGTAATAAGCAGCAAGGTCTCTTCTAGACCTCCAACAATCACCGAAAAACTAAAAGTATGCAAAGATATGCGAACTAAACACTCGGTGGATCACAAAAACTCTCGACTTGATCAACAGATCAAGATTTTAAAACTCTAAAAGAATGCTCAAGTGAATAAGAGAGAAGAGGGCTGCTTGTTGTAAGAAAACATATGCTCAAAGCCTCTATTTATAGCGTCAAGGATCAAAAGAACCGTTGGAGCTCGAGCTGAAAATCAGCAGCTCAAACTGACAGTCAGTTTGGGTCACGACCAGAAAGAAGTAAAATCCGGAGAAAACTCAGCTAGCCGTTTGAGGTCGAAAATGGAAATAAATCAGTGCAAACTGACAGTCAGTATGGGAGATTGACAGTCAGTCTCAAACTCAACGGCTAACAAAATTTACGGATAAAAAAAGCTAACCGTTTGTGGTCGTATATGGAAAGAAAACATCACATACTGACAGTCAGTCTCACAAACTGACAGTCAGTTTCGACCACAAAACGTCCAGATCAAATAGAAATTCAAATAAAACCACTTGACATCAAAATGCAAACTGATAGTTAGTTTAGAAAAACTGACAGTCAGTTTAGGTCAAAAAATTTTGGCTCCAAAAACAACCTCTCTGCACAACTCTCAGTTAACACAAACTGACGTTCAAACTGACAGTCAGTTTAGCAAACTGACAGTCAACTTGGATAAAAATAGTTATAACTTTTAATTCAGAGATCCAATTTAATAGTTTAATAGCTCGTTTGAAAGATAATTTAAATGGCTATCTTTTTGTCAACAGAAGAAAAAGCCAGATCTGCCTAGATCTTTCTAGAAAATGCAAAAATAATTTTTTTTGTAGGGCAAATTTTCTGGACTCTAGGACGAAGAACATAATCAATCTAAACAAAGAGGGGATACAGTGTTACCTATCGGGAAACCTTCGCTCTGATACCAACTGATGTGGACGGTGTCCCGATCTTCCGATAGGTAAAGATAAATCGATTGATGGAGAACTCGGTGTTGACAATCCGGCTACCAATAAGAACTGATTCGAACCCCTGCAATCGCTACACCACGGCTCCGTTGGTTATCAACCATGCTAAGACACTGTTGACCTCGCCACGAAGGCTTGTTCCTACTGCAAATCGAGAACACAAGCAAGAACGAAGAAGAAGCAACTGAATTGCGAATTGTATTAAGCTCACGAGTTGGGATTTGACAAACCGAGTTCGGCGAAACTGCAATGGCAGAATAATCTAAGAAAAATCCAAATCTAAATAGTGACGGCTACTGAATATATGAAGAGGCGGCGTGGCTAGGGTTTCTCATGACCCACTAGGGAATACATGGGCCGAAGGCCCAAAACAAGGTGTCGCAGCACCGACTTGGCCCAATCAGAATCTGGTCGAAACTTGTTTTGTTAATTTTTGGTGATCTAGAAGGAACTTGTATGTGAGGCCAGATCCATTGGAAATATCTTGTCGTGGGCTTCTCGGTGGACTATAAGAACGTCCCAATCGGACTTCGTATGAGGGAGTTATGGTCATTTGAAGGCAGGCTGCTCCTGGATGGCCGAACCGGACTCCAACTCGAATCCGTCTTGGACTCCAACTCGACTTGGGCTCCTTGCTGGTCCTCGCATCCTTGCTGGTCCTCTCCATGGTTCATAAGTACAATATTATCATCATTAGGTAGTAAACCATTCTCAAAACCATATATATATATAACTTGGGAATGAGTTCACCTGGCAAAGCAACAATCGGGCTCGGTCGTGCGTTATTGGTCCTTGTGTAACAAGCAGAGGATTATGGTTGGTGCGTGTATCCTCAGAAGTGATGTCCTAATCATTAACTTCAACTGATACTGTTTAGCCGTGTGACGGTTCATATCCCGAGAAAAACCTTGAGTCTTTCTTAGCTGGTAATGATGAGTTAGGTGACTCATCGTGATGGCAACCGTAAGTGCTGTTTAAGAACCCGAGATGTGTGTGGAAATGAACCGACGCCTTCAAGCTCTATAAATTGAAGAGCCTTTCAGTTCTTTGTACTCACGAGTTTCTTCACCACGACTAAGTCTTTTTTCAGAGCAACTTCTCCTCTCTAGTTACTCCCTCTAAGCCTCAGTTCTTCGTTCCGATGGCAGATCAAGTCCCCAAGAACATCATTGAGATTGAGAGTGATGAAGAAGTGATACCCAAACTTGACCAGGATTTCTAGAAGGTAAGTCTTTTCTGAAACTTTTGGTTCAAATCATCATTTTATATTCTGATCGCCTCCAAATGCTTTTTGGAAATTCACAGGTAACTGAGGAGCTGGTTCCCCCAAGGAAGAAACCCAAGGTTGACGAGGGATCCTCCAGTGGAGCTTCATTCACGGGTGCAAAGGTTGGGGATGCATCATTGCACTCTCCTTCCTTGTCCCATGTAGTTCTTCCTGTCCATGCAACTCGACAGGTCGAACTCTCATCTCCACCTTTGGAGGTCCATAACACTACTTCAAGGCTTTCTTCTTCTTCTCAGCTTTCTCCATTGCGATCAAGCAATCCCCAGCTTTTGTTGGGTTATCAATTTTCTGGTGGGAAGGTTGCACTCCCGTGACCAGATGGTCCTCGACTTTTGTCGGGTGATCTACTTTCTGGGGGAAGTGCTTCATCCTCCCGTCCAATCTTACTGCGAGGATTGGTAATTATTTTCATTCTCTCTGCTGGTCATTTTATCTTGTAAAACTAACGCATACATGTTGTGCAGGAGACCAAAATTTCTAGAGCCCCCAGCGACCAGCTTGCTGAGGCCCAACCTCTTTCCTTTGAGCGAACTCTCCAAAAAGAAAAAGAGGCTTTGGAGAAGAAGACCGAAGAAATGTCTTTGGCCATTCTGCACTTGGCATAATATTATGACAACTCCTGTGAAGAGGCGCGCCAATTCCGCTTGGAGAGGGACTATGCTTGACAGTAGCGAGAACTCTCCGATGCAATAAGGAATAATAGCACTTCTTTGATTCGAGATGATGTAGATAGGCTTAGTGCCATAGCCCGTTCTCTAGGGCAGCCAGTGTTGATCCCACTGATGTTAATATATCCCTGGGAGAACTTTGTAAAATGCTATCAGACCAAGTTGACGCTTTGGTCTCCTGTGTCCCTTTTGTATGTAAAGATTGTCAGAAATAAAGAATTTCTTTTCCTCACATACTCGATCTTTTTGAAAGGATTATGTAGAACTTATAATCCGATTTATGGTTCTTTACATTATGTGAACAATAGTTACACGAGAACGCTTCTGCGACCAAAAACTGGTTCAGTTCTTCGATCTCAGAATAGCATTAAGACCGTAGACTGCGATCAGAACTAGAGTAACGATCAGAAAATAGCTCTCCGGTCTCAAAATAGCATTGAGGCCGTAGACTGCGGTCAGAACGATCACAAAACAAACAGCCTTTTGACCATACAGCGACCATAGATGTCATGATCACACATATCATAGGATTATGTTGCGATCAGTGTAAACACTATAAACTTATTCCACAGTCAAAAAGAATTATTCCCATAATAAAGATTTAGGTATTTCCAATATTTTTATCCGTACCATAGCCCCCAAATGTGAAATAAAATGATAAGAATATATTTCATTTCGGATTCATTACTGGGTAGGGATAACTGGTTTCAAGAGGAAAGTCACCCATTACGAGAAATTAATAAATATTCAGCGAAGGGTTGTCTCGGACATATAAAAGGAAGAGGTAGCTTACTGGAGAAGCCAAAAACCCTTCATTGTCTTAGACCCTCCTGCCGCACAAAACCCACTTTTGTATTCCTCATCTTCGTCGTCTCCAAAGTCACCACTTTTCTTCTCAATCCTTCATAGTAAGGGCGTCCTAAAGCCGATCCGTCCACCATACAGAAGAGAGTCTGGTGGCACTAGAAAAAGAAGAGATTCTCCCACCACGGCTGCTAATCAACTGATGGCCAGTGGAGAAAGATCAAGAAACCCCTATCATCCAAGAGAGCGAATTGGTGATCTTCGAAGAATACCTGCCCTGATTTTCTTGGGATTAACCTCTATTCCTCTAGAACAAACGAGAAATCCTAACAATTTACCAGATGAAACCCCGAAAGAACACTTTTCTGGGTTTAATTTTATTCTGAATCGGTTTAAATTACAAAAGGTCTCAGCAAGATCATCTAAATGAGTCAAGCTTTTCAAGCTTTTTATAACCAAATCGTCTACGTAAGCTTCAAGATTACGCCCCATCTAGGAAGAAAAGGTCTTTTGTATCAAGTGCTGGTACGTGGAACCGGCGTTCTTGAGACCAAATGGCATTCTGACGTAGGAGTAGGTGCCAAATGGTGTGATGAAGGCAGTCTTCTCTTCATCTTCTTCTGCCATACTAATTTGATGATATCCTGAGTAAACATCCAGAAAACTCATCAGTTCGCAACCCGTAGTAGAATCGACCAACTGATCGATGTGGGGAAGGGGAAAATCATCCTTCGGGTAGGCACTGTTTAGGCTGGTGTAATCGATGCACATGCGCCACTTACCATTCGACTTACGGACCATGACCGGATTTGCAAGCCATTCCGGATGTTCAACTTCTCGAATGAACCCGGCTGCTTGGAGCTTGTATAACTCCGCGCGGATAGCTTCTTGCCGATCAACAGCGAAGCACCTAAGCTTCTACTTTATTGGTCGCTGTCCAGGTCGAATTGCTAACCTGTGCTCAATTATCTTCCTTGGGACATCAGGCATGTCGGATGGTTTCCACGCAAACACATATGCATTAGCCCGAAGGAAAGTAATGAGCTCGAGTTCCTATTTGTCGTCCAGGCCTGACCCAATCCGAATTGTTCTAGATGGATCATCTGGGCATAATGGAACCAATTTTAGCTTTTCCTCTAGTCGTGGGGCGACCTTGATCGTATCCGCACCCGTGGTGGTAATTTTGACATCCCGAAGGGGAAGTTGATCCACGAGCTCTAGTGATAACTGATCGCAAGTCAATGCCACATTACGGCTACCTCGGACCGACATTATGCCTTTGGGGCCAGGTAACTTGCTGCACTGATAGGCGTAGTGCGTTGCCATCATAAATTTAGCGAGAGTTGGCCTGCCAAAAATCGCGTTATAAGCCGAATCACAATCAATTACATCGAAAGTAACTAACTCTGTTCGGAAATTATCCGGTTTACCCAGCGTGACCGGGAGCACCACCTGTCCCATTGGCATCATCGAGGGACCAGAAATTATCCCATAAAATGGATGGATTATGGGTTTGATTTTTGAACGAAGGATTTGCATCTCGTCTAATGCCTTGACCAGTAAAAGGTCCAAGGAACTGCCTCCATTGATCAGGACCCTTTTGACTCTTGCATTACTGATTATTGGGGTAATGACCAGAGGTAATCGCAGTGGTCGAGTAAGCTTGATGAGGACATCCTTCGCATCAGTGATCGACTAGAAAAACTTTGCACTCGATCAGAAGAACTCTGTGCTCGACCAGAAAGGCTCGAGGTCGCAACATCCTTCAAGGTCGCAGCCCAGGGTCAGAAGCACATGGTCGCAGCCATCGGTTCATCAGGTTACACGAATCAACGAGTTATCAACGATCCTACGTCGTGAAGATCGGGCACCCCATATCAAAGCCCAACGGGACAATCAGAACTATCAAATGTCAAAGGGGTGTCCGACCAACGAGGGTATTGAGGTTCTCCAAGGGGAGCTTCCGCTTGGTTAACTTCACAATGAAATGCTTTAAACAATCGTTTAGAAACAAAAGAGGAGGAACCTCTAAAAATGACATTAACATAATTACGAGGTACCTGGTAGGACATTTCTTCGTCCCCGTCGGTGTCTCTAAGCCCGCAAGTCTGCTCTTTCGATGGCAAAGTTGGCATCGGCCCAATTCCCTGGTAGAAGTCATCTAGTTGCTTCAACCAGCTCCGACAATTTTTGAGGTCGTGTCCCAGAGAGTTGTGGATCGGACACCATTTCTTGCCTTCCTGCGAGTTAGTTGGTTTTTCTGGCTGATCGGAATTGTGACCACCAGAGGCAGTTTTATTTTTAAATGAAAACTTATTACCTTTCACCGGCGGCGGCTTTTCCGTGACTGCGACCTCCCGGTACTGTCCGGTTCGATTCTTTTTGGTTTTCTTTGACTTTCGACCCGATGAAGACTCTGACTTCTTGCCTGCATCCTCCTTTTTCATGTCCTTGAGACCTGTTTGGGGCGGTAAGTTTCCTTTATCAACCATCCTATTCCATTCATCGGCCTCAGCCGCGTCTGAATAGCGATCAGCCATGTCAAAGAGATCGGCGACTGATCGAGGGGGGTTGATAAGTAAATCTTTCGTAAATCTCCGATATCGAACAGCGTGCTTAAACGCCCTGATAACAAAGCTATCGGATATGTTTGGGATGGTGTTTCTCACCTCGACAAACCTTTTGACAAACTGTCGAAGAGTCTCTGTAGAGGTTTGTCGTAGTCGATGAAGATCGTCTTCTTTCCCAGGTTTTTGGTAACAATTTTAGAAATTGTTGAGGATGGCATCGCACAACATTTCCCAGTTATATATTGAACCCTCGGGCTGATTGAAGAGCCAGGTCCTTGCCAGCCCCTCAAGAACCGTCGGTAAATAGTTGGCCATGACGCGATCATCCCCACCTGCTGCTTGGATAGCGGTAATGTAAATTTGAAGGAACTTCGACGAATTCTGGGTCCCATCAAACCTCTCAATAGCCGCTGGCTTGAACTTATCTAGTCAGACGACCGCACAGAGGCCTGGCGAAAAAGCCTTGCAGCCTACATATGGACTGTGGAGAGTTCCGCGATTTCCAGGAGGAGGAGGAGGAGAGGGAGAGGGAGGAGGGGCACCTGAGACTTCGGAGGTAGAGAGGTTGGGTCAGGGTGGCCAGGAGGAGGCGCCGGAGGTCGGGAGGAGTAGTCGGAGGAGGAGGCGCCAGAGGTGGGGAGAGTTAGGGCAAGTGAAGTGAAAAGTCGCAAAGTGTGGAAATGAGCGGGACGAAGCCCGCCTTAGATTTTATAGAGCGTGGTTCAGATTGTAAACTATCACAGTCAGTTTTGAGCTCAAAACCGTCTGTGATAATCCAGCACTATCACAGTAGGTTCTGACCTTAGAACCGTCTGCAAAACCGTTTGTGATAGTACTGGATTATCACAGATGGTTTTGAGATGAGAACCGTCTATGATAATTAGAATATCACAGACGGTTCTGAGGTCAGAACCTACTATGATAGTGTTGGATTATCACAGACGGTTTTGACCTCGAAACCGTCTGTGATAATTAGAATATCACAGTTAGTTTTGACATCACAGTCGGTTTTGAGCTTAGAACTGTCTGTGATAACTTAACATTTTCTCCCAACAGGCCTTCATAGATAGTTTTGTTCATAATCGTCTGTGATGTGCCGTCCTGGATATCTATTTTTGTGGTAGTGTGAGGGTTGTCAAAGAGGTGAGCCACGTCTTCAACCCACACTTCATCCAATGCAAAAAGGCTACTCCCGACGTGCTCAAGCTGTAGTGCCTCCTTAATTTGTTCTTTGGAGGGCACTTTCTTGGAGTTATTGTGCATGAAGGTGATATGCTAGTGATCGGAGAAATGTGAAGGGATTCATACAAATAGCGGATTGTCTCTTCATTCCACTTCCAGTCCTCGTGAATCTCAGTGAATGCGGTTATCTGAGTGGCCGCAAACTTCACCTTGAGAGGATAGTGAACCTTGCTCTCAATGAGATCCCAGTCTACAGCTTGATGTGTGAACAGTTTGGCAGAGCCAAAACGAGTGCCAAACTACAATTTGTGGAACTCATTCTAGAAGTGCCTCTCTGTGCAAGTCCAAGGGTGCTCATATGGGTTCTTCCGATGTAGCCGTCGAACCGCACTAGCTAAATAAGTTTGGTTGCCCTAAGGGATCATATTTGAGTCATCACTATCTAACTCAGTGACGTCTTGTGGGACGTCCATGGTCGGGTCTTAAGCAACATCATCAAGTTGGTCGTCATCGGCAGCTAGAGCATCCCAATCCTTGTTGTGGATGTGTTGAGATGATCTCCTCCCGCTAAAGGAGGGTCCAAGTCCGCACCAACCCCTTCGCCGACTTGTCTGCTTGATACGGCTAGACATTCCAAAAAACTAAAAGATAAGGCTGATTTAGGATATGATGAGATAATGAAGCAAGAATCAACAGGAGCTATCACAGGTGACGTGACCCGGCATCCCACCCACATGGTAACATGCCTAATCTGTGAACATTGCCTGACAAAAGCACATTTTCCCAAACAATGTCCAAATCAGCGTAGCAAAACAGAAGCATGGATTTAAGGTTAAACAGTTTATAACATCAGGGTTTGTTATTAGAAACAACCCATGTTACAAAACATCAGTTTTTACAAAAACTATACTTCTTTCTAGCAAAATGAGCCAGTTCTGCGGTAGCTTTCAAAAATCTTCATCTTCAGATCCAAAGTAAGTAGGGTCGTAATTGTAGATGTCCATCTTTGGATCCTTGGGGTCTTGAGTCAGCTCCGCTCCTCCGATATCTTCTTCAACAAATTCTCCTTCGGTCGAAAATTCTAAGTCTACCAAGGATTTACATAGCAAAGGTGAGTACAAAAGTACTCAGCAAGAATGAAGACATAATGCACGATGATCTAAGTTAACTCAATTCAAGGGTAATATGTTTAAGAATATAATAAGTCAAGGAGTATAAGTTTCACTTTTAAAATATTTGTTGGAAATAATCTCCATTTGATTGTTTAGAAAAATTCTACTGAGCACTTTACACCACAAGGCTAAGGTCACCTATAGGCCTCCTTTCCAGCCGCGACACAGTTCTCGACCTGAGAACAAGGAGTGGACATTCACGTTTTTACTCTGCAGAGGTGTATCTCTTTACCCACATAAACTCTTGATTTACATGTCGGAGCTCGTCAGCATCACTCCGCATTCCCTTTAATGTGTGACCAGATCAAGAGTACAAAGTTTTTCTCAAATCTATCCACTAAGCATCTCCACTCCACCAGTTGAGCATATAGCGTCCTAGGTACTTCATGGGCGACCCACGGACCCATCTGGATTATTTTGAGCTATCTGTGACACCCCCTAGGTTATTCTGAGCGACCCATGGCGCTTATACATATAATAATAAGTTCCCGTGAAGATGACCTTAGTTTCTAGATAAGATACTAGACTAGGCCCGTCCCATACTAGGTCTATGGTCGATACGGGTGTTGCGGTGCTGGATGAAAGAGTCAGCTGGTTACAGTCCTTATTACTTTCTATCCATAGCATAGATAAGGAAGTCCTTGTTTTGTCGCGATCTCAAATTCAGAGACTTCCACTATCATACTCAACATCCCATGTATGTCATATCAAATTCATATAATCTCCATAATTCTTCTAGCCAATCTTTGAAAAATACTCTTTCCATACAAGTGATAACTTTTAACTAGATATGAAACTATATTATAAGAAATCAGTTCAAGGAATTTCAACATGGTCAAGAAGGAACTTTCCTGCTTAGACGGGATTGAAATCAGAGTTCGGCAATTTCTCCTGATGTTCCTTGCTACCATCAGTTCCTGAGAAACATAATTATATATACATACATATATTTAGAATATTGGTATAATAGGAAATACAAAATGTAAGGATCACTAGTACAGAAATGCAGTATACTAATCCCCATCTTCTAACGGTTTTTAGCGATTTAGAAGAAAACCGTTAGAAAAGGTGCCTCGCGGACATAAAAGACATAAGAGAGGTATTTTTACTATCGGTTTGTAAGAAACTTACCGTTAGAAGAAGCAGAATGATTTACTCTAGCGGTGATGAACATATTTACCGTTAGAAGAGATGCATAAATACTGACGGGAGGATGTTGTGTACCGTTAGAACTGATCGACTTCTACAAATAGTTTTATTCTATTGGTACAGTATTTATATACCGTTAGAACATATCACAAATTCCTGTCGGTAGCCTGTTGTGTACCGATAGAAACGTTCGTCTGCTACAAAAGTTTTATTCTATCGATACTGTATGTTTATGCCGTTAGAATATATCACAAATTCCTTAGAACTGTTCGCTTTCGAAATAGTTTTATTCTATCGGTAATGTATGTCTATACCGATAGAAGATAGCACAAATATCTTAGAACTGTTTGCCTTCTACAAATTGCTTTATTCTATCGGTACTGTATGTTTATACCGACAGAATATTGCCAAAAATTCCTATCGGTAGGATGTAGTGTGCCGATAGAACCGTTCGCCTGCTACAAAATAGTTTTATTCTATCGGTAAGGTATGTTTATACCGTTAGAAGAGATCTCAAATTACTAACGGTAGGCGGTTGTGTACCGATAGAACTGATCTAGTACTATAAATACCTGGGTATGTCTCTTTCATTCGTACAGTTCATCGGGCGCTCATAGCCTTAACCCGTAAGCTCCATGGATGGCCGGCGCACCTCCACCGGCGACTGCTGCACCTCCGCACCTCCATCGATGCCCACTAGATTTCGGCATGGCAAGCAAGGCATGTAAAATTTTGGTAATATTGTTAGATTATTCTAATCTGATTATGGCAATTATCCTGCAATTTTGTATCCTTCATTTTGATGTGTCTTCTTTTCAATATGATTATGTACGGTATCTTGTTCCTATTTTTTATTAAAACAACTAAATAATATTACTATGGGACAGATAATGTTCAATTTCTTACTGATCCTATCAAATGAAGAAAATTATCAGGATATATTTGCAAGACAAACGCTAGCTAACATAGTCAAATGCCAATAAGAGTATAAATGTAATATCTTCATCTCTCAGTAGGTTGCTCAAAGCCAACTTGGACTTAGTAACAATTGAAATTGAAAGATCATGAAATTGAAAATGAAATTGAAAGATCATGAAACTGAAAGATATCTGTAATTGAAATTGAAATTGAAAGATCATGAAATTGAAATTGAAATTGAAATTTAAGTTGAAATTGAAAGATCATTAATATCAAGATATTTACAAATATCATGATATACACAAATATCTTGATCTCCAGTTGCAAGTTGATGTTACTATGACGAAGCACAACCTAACCTTCAGTTGGTAGTCTTTCTCAGATAGGGAGTCATGTAGGAAACAGTAAACAATCTTAATTTGCTCTAGAATGCCTATTTATAATCTGTGCAGGTCCTTGGATGATGCTCATGAGGGGCAACGTATTTCACGGTTCTTCATCGCAGTACGCTGCCTACGTTGGCTTGTTGGTGAAAGAAACGGTGAAGATCACCATCGAGAGCTGGAAAGAAATGGTGAAGATCACCGTCGAGAGCTAGAAAGAAACGGTGAAGATCACCGTCGAGAGCTGGAAGGATGTGAAGGGCGAGATCTTGGTTGGCTCGGTGGAGAAGATCCTTAAGACCGGCGTGTTTCTCAAATCAGGACCTATAGAAAGCATCTTACATTTGTATCGGTGTTTCAGCCATTTTTTTGCATGCACCAGCTTGTGGCCAGATGCTTACCTGCTTGGAGAAGAAGAATTGTTGTCATTTGCACAGCCATTCTACACCATCATTACACAGAACAACATCTTGCAAGGTAGGTTCTTTTTGTTAATGGAGTTGAGTTGAGTTGATCGAGTCTGAGTCTGAGAAAATCACCAATACAAATGTAACTCGACGGCAGTTCCAGCTCCTCGGGCGTCTTTGAACTGAACTCCTATGGTTAAGTCCAATGTGGTTCACACATTTGCTATTTTGGATGAATGGATATGTGATGTATCAGGTCTAACTTGTAGTCGGTAGTTGCATTGTCGCAACTTGCAAAGGTTCTCTTTTATGTAAAATGTATGGGCCATTGGGTCCTCGTGACGATATGTTGTTAATTTCAGACGTGACTTTTCTAATATACATCGAATGTGTGAATTGTTGTATTTGTATATTGTTGTATATTTGTGTATCATGTATTGCTATTTGGGACATGAACTTGAATGTGTACATAGGAGTATTTGTGTATTTAATTGTATTGGTAGGTAGGTGTGTATTTGTACTGCTATTTCTTGATCTTCTAGTTAAGATCTGTTTGATGTTACATTTTGTTTAGATATGATTCTTTGAATGTCAGAACTGGTGTCATGTGTGTCATGCATTACTCAGCTTGCTTTTGTTTCAGCCATGTACTAGTACCTGTTCTAACGGTAAATACACATATTTACCGATAGAACAACACCTGTATTTGCTTGTGCCAGTACCTGTTCTAACGGTAAATACACATACTTACTGATAGAAAAACACCTTTATTTGCTTATGTACCTCAGGCATGCACTTGAATGTGAGAACTGGTGTGCATGTGTGCACTTAAGATTGCTGTGTCATGCATTACCTAGCTTGCTTTTGTTTCAGCCATTTTCCAGTACCTGTTCTAACGGTAAATACACATATTTACCGATAGAAAAACACATGTATTCGCTTAATTATGTGCCTCAGACATACACTTGAATGTGAGAACTGGTGTGCATGTGAGCACTTAAGGTTGCTGTGTCATGCATTACCCAGCTTACCAGTACCTGTTCTAACGGTATATGTGTGTTTGTACCAATAGAAGATGTGTACCCGCACTTAGCCTAATGGGCATTTCGTGTATTTACCATTAGAAATAGGTCCAGTATAAGTAAAACCCCACTCGACCATTGCTGAGCTGCTGTTTTGTACTGTTGCACTCTATGTCCCTCTATTTGTGATGAGAGTTCCACGCTCGCAGCTACATTGCTAGGGTGATCAGGGCAAGCTGGAAGGAAGTTGATTGGACCCCTCTCTTTAAGGTAAGCTTAATTGTCATCACTTATCTCTCTCTCCCTCTAGATCTCCCTCCCTCTCTACTTGCAAGCTAGCTGTATTGTGTAGTTCCAAGCTTGTAGCTCCAAGCTTGGGAGTTAGCTGGAAATGCCTCATGTTTTAGGAGCTCACTAGCTTGTATTGTGTAGTTAGCTAGGTTAATTAGTGTTAATTTTGTCAGGCTAGGGTTTAACACATCAGTTATAAGAGGCTGTACATGTACATATACATAACTTAATCGGGCAAGTTTCATGCATGGCTGACTCGTTAAATTTTGTTAATTGCAGATGGACAAGAAATATTGGATGTATGGAATAAAACGTACTACTCTTGAATATTTGGATGGTGTGAATGAGTTTATTAAATTTGTTGAGCAACAAAAGGCGAGGAAGGGAGAGAAAGATATGCTTTGTCCTTGTACAGATTGTATAAACTTGAAGAGGTTTAGCAACTTTGATCAAATTAAGAGTCATTTGATTCATTGTGGTTTTAACGTGCGATACACCCGTTGGATATGGCATGGCGAAGATCTTGAGGAAACAAGCACCACTACTACCAATCAGCAAGACTCGGATGTGGATTGCAATAATATCGATGATCATCCGAATTTTAATAATGTTCATTCCGATGTGCACGTACATGATGATGACAATCTAGATGAGATGTTACGTGATGTAGAGGAAGATTACAACGAAAACGACTTCTGTGAATTTGAGAAATTGATTGCTGACTCTGAGAAGCCTCTGTTCCCTGGATGTGCAAAATTTACAAAACTGTCTTCTGTGCTGAGATTATATAACTTGAAGGTAGGCAACGGTTGGAGCGATAAGAGTTTCACGGCACTATTAGATCTTATAGCATACATGCTTCCAGAGGGAAATGAGTTGCCAAGATCTACTTACCAAGCCAAAAAACTGTTGTGTCAATTGGGAATGGAAATCGAAATAATACACACATGCCCAAATGATTGTGTGTTGTACCGTAACGAGTACTCCAGTTTGCATGTTTGTCCAATATGCAACGCATCGAGGTATACGCGTAGGGACCAGATTGACAGTGAACGTCACGAGGTAAAGAAAAGACCTCCAGTGAAAACTGTGTGGTACTTGCCTATGATACCTAGATTGAAGCGGCTGTTTACAAATCTGAAAGTCGCGAAGTACTTGAGTTGGCATGCTGAAGGCCGGAAACAAGACGGAAAACTGACACACCCAGCTGATTCTATTCAATGGAGAAACATCAATAGAACATTTGCTGAGTTCGACGGCGAAGTTAGGAATATAAGGTTCGGGCTGAGTACAGATGGTATGAATCCACATGGTAATATGAGCAGTCGGCATAGCACTTGGCCGGTTCTTTTATGCATCTACAATCTTCCTCCTTGGTTATGCATGAAGCGCAAGTACATCGTGATGGAGTTACTAATCTCAGGACCAGACAACCTAGAAATGATATTGACGTGTTTCTAGCGCATTTAATCGAGGACTTACAGAAATTGTGGAGCGAGGGGGTGCAGGTGTGGGATGCATACAAGAAAGAGAATTTCATCTTGCGGGCCTTGATTTTTTGCACCATAAATGATTTGCCGGCCTACGACAATTTGTCAGGGTATAGTACGAAAGGAGCCAAGACTTGTCTTATTTGCCTAGATGAAACTGAGAGCATGTGGTTTCGAAACTGCCGAAAAACAGTGTACATGGGTCACCGCAGGTTTCTTCCGATGCATCACACGTATCGTAAGAAGAGGACATCATTTAATGGGAACCCTGAGAAAGGATCAGCTCCAGTGTTTCTGACCGGTAAGGAGATTTACTCGCGCGTGAAGGACATCAAAGCTGAGTTCGGTAAGTATTCTAAACTTCGAGAAAAAATGTTTGGAAGAAGAGATCGATTCTTTGGGATCTACCGTACTGGGAGCACTTACAAGTTCGACATTGCATTGACGTCATGCATGTAGAGAAAAATATCTGTGATAGTTTGATTGGTTTGTTGTTGAACATTCCGGGAAAGACAAAGGATGGCGTGAAAGCTCGTCGTGACATGGTGGAAATGGGGATAAGGACTGAGCTTGCACCTTTGGAGAAGGGAAAGCGTACATACCTCCCCCCGGCCTGCTATACGTTGTCCAAAAGCGAAAAAATAGAATTCTGTCGGTGCCTGCATGGCGTTAAAGTTCCAAGTGGGTATTCCGCGAACTTGGAAAAACTTGTGTCCATGAAGGACCTAAAAATGGTTGGCACGAAATCCCACGACTGTCATGTGCTGATGTCACAAATGCTTCCCATTGCTATCAGAGGTATTCTCCCAGTTAAAATCAGAGAGACAATCACAAACCTATGTTATTTCTTCAACGCAATATCTTGCAAGGTAAGTACATGCACTCATACTATAAGTTAATTAGCTCCATTTGTGGAGCTTAATTAGAAGATTTTTTTGATATGAATATTTGGTGCAACTATGTCCTCGTGGGTAATTGATCCGGATGGACTGGACGCTTTGCAACGCGATGTGGTTACAACTCTTTGTCAGCTCGAGATGTATTTCCCTCCATCCTTTTTTGATGTTATGGTCCATCTGATTTTTCACCTTATCAGAGAAATTAAGTTTTGTGGACCCGTGTGCCTGCGCTACATGTATCCATTTGAGAGATTTATGGGTGTATTGAAGGGATACGTAAGGACTCGTCATCGACCCGAGGGGAGTATCATGGAAGGTTATGCCTCCGAGGAGGTGATTGAATTTTGCATAGATTATATGGCTGGGGTTGACCCAATTGGCGTTCCTAGGTCCCGACACGAGGGTAGGCTTCAGGGCATCGGAACGATTGGATTCAAAGCTATCGTCCCCGCTCGTGATGTGCACACAAAATCATATTTTTGGGTCTTACAACACATGACGAAGGTCGAGCCATACATACACGAGCACAAGGTAATGTTATGGTCACAGAATCCTTTGAAGTCAGAGATTTGGGTCACCATAGAACATAACAGGAAATTTACTGGGTGGATCCAAGAAAGAGTCACGCGAGCTGCCGAGGGCTCCATAAGTGAAACTGTGACATGGTTGGCTAGAGGCCCAAGATTCACTGTAGTGACTTGGCAGGGGTATGACATCAATGGGTATTCATTTTACACAAGAGCTCAAGACGCCAAGAGTAGCACGCAATGTAGCGGAGTCACACTGCTTGCTATTTCCGAGGATTCCAGGTCAGTAAGGGCGCTAAACTCATATTACGGTGCTATTGACGAAATATGGGAGCTCGATTACGGATTATTTAAGATTCCCTTGTTTTGATGCCAATGGGTCAAAATCCCTCGAGGTGTTAAAGTTGACAATTACAGGTTTACTCTCGTCGATCTTGATAAAGTCGAACACCAAGATGATCCATTCATACTTGCAAAGCAAGCCACACAGGTATTCTACATCGTTGACCCGGCCAATCCAAACTTGCACATTGTCCTCCACAGAAAGAGACGTATTGTTGGGGTCGAAGACGTTGTCGACGAAGAGGAGTATAACCAATTCGACGAAATACCTCCATTTTTCGAGGACATTCAATCTATCCCTACTGAAGATATCGATGAAACAACGTATCTGCGAGATGATCACAAAGAAGGATTATGGGTTGAGAACCAGTGATGATTATTTTCTATTTTAGGGAAAAATGCTAAGCAAACAGCCCACAAGTTATGCATCAAGGTGAAGAATTTATCATTAATACATCAGGCAATACATTTTTCTTTAGAACTTAATGATAAGCTAGTTCACAGCATTAATATATCTCAATTTTACTCCACAGCATGAGTTCTAACATGTACAATACCTTTATCCTGTAAGAACTTAATTCTTCCCTTCAAATTTTCTTGCCAAAATCTCATTGCAGCCTCTTGCTTCAAAAATTAAGCTCTTCAAAAATCCCATTCCCTGAAACATCATTTTCCAATGCCCTGCTCACTTCAAAAATTACTCTGGGAAAAGTTTACTTGTTCTATCAGTATTATTTTGTTGTACAGTTACAATAAAACCATTAGTCTGACGGTATTTTGTTGTTTGTACCGATAGAAAAGGGCATCCACTACTTTATTAAACATGGCCCTTGAGTTTCCCTCCAGTCGAACCGTTCCAACTTATAGCACTGCGTCTCTTCGAGCGCGAAATACATCAGGCAATACATTTTTCTTTAGAACTTAATGATAAGCTAGTTCACAGCATTAATATATCTCAATTTTACTCCACAGCATGAGTTCTAACATGTACAGTACCTTTATCCTGTAAGAACTTAATTCTTCCCTTCAAATTTTCTTGCCAATATCTCATTGCAGCCTCTTGCTTCTTCAAAAATTAAGCTCTCCAAAAATCCCATTCCCTGAAACATCATTTTCCAATGCCCTGCCCACTTCAAAAATTACTCTGGGAAAAATTTACTTTTTCTATCGGTATTATTTTGTTGTACCGTTAGAATAAAACCGTTAGTCTGACGGTATTTTGTTGTTTGTACCGATAAAAAAGGGCATCCACTACTTTATTAAACATGGCCCTTGAGTTTCCCTCCAATCGAACCGTTCCAACTTATAGCACTGCGTCTCTTCGAGCGCGAAAACCACAACCTCCGCAGTGACCACTTACTTCCTCACTCCCACACGACGATCACCGCCTGGATACTAGTTCGCCACTGCCATCGGTCCATATTTTCGTCCTTCGCCAGCCGCCGCTGCGTTCTACACCGCCTCTCCATCACCACAACTGATCGCCGTAAAATACCCTAATTGTCGTTCTTTTTCCAGCATCTTCCTTATTTTATCTTAGTGTTTTGTACGTACTAATTCTTTAAGTTTTGGAATTAAACTAATGTTCCCTATTGTGTTGGATTATGTAAATTCCGCAGGAAATGTTGATTTAAATTAGGGTTGACATAATATGTTCCAGTGCTGTAATGAACCTATTTTGAGATTTTAAATTATCTATACTGCTGTATGTGTGATTAATTGTATCCAACTGCCATGTAATGCACTTTATATGTTGGAGGTGTTCTTACACATCTTCTATCGGTATCTCCTATATTTGCCGATAGAAAAAATTGTTATGTTCTATCGGCAGCTCATGTGTTTACCGACAGAAAAGATTTCTGAACAAGAATTAAAACTTTGGATCTGGAAGGACATGAGCCATGCAATGTACTAGTTTGGTTGGGAATTTTGACTCACTTGGTATGAATATATGGCAATGTGGATGGGTCTTTGATGTATATGTTTCAAATACTTATACATGACTTTTCTCAACCTAATAGATGTGAAGTCCTGATGATTTGCATACAAGTAATGCTAAAGATAACCAAGAGAGGGTGCTATAAACCATGTTATTCCTTTTTTGGTTGTGACCTACTTTCTGTGCTACTTCAATATCTTTATATTCCATTAGCATTAGGTTTGTCAGATTATGCACAGTGGCACTTAGATGCTTGTGTGCATATTTATGTGTGAAATAATAATGCTGGCCCATGAATATTAGTATAGCAAATCATGGAGAATGTTGACTTAAACCAAGATTATGTGATGCCAGTGAATGGCGGCTTATCAACAATATTCCATACACACATAGAAAACATTGTTATGTTCTATCGGTAACTCATGTGTTTACCGATAGAAAACATTGTTATGTTCTATCGGTATCTCATATGTTTACCGATAGAAAAAATTGCTGAACACTTCAGCAATTAATTTTTGCATGTCTTTTAGTACTATTTTCTTCGGACATCCCTTTAGCAGCCTAAATTAGTCTCCAATCCTAAACTGAGTTATGGAACTCCAAGAAGAATTAATTGCCATATGTTGCCTGCTTCCTGTATGAAAATTTGTAGATGAAAATGCTCAGAAATAGAATCTTATCTTCTATTGGTAGTTTCTGTGTTTACCGATAGAAAAAATATTTAAAATAGGTCCTTTTTCTTTGTAAAATGATTTGGTTTGTGTTTCCATTAAATTTTTGATGGTTTGTTGATGGTTTTGTAGGGAAAGACATGTCATCATCTTCATCGGATGGTAGTTGTGGTTCGACTAGGGCCAACGTAACTGAAGATGCAGCTGGTTCATCCCAGCGCAAGAGGGTGGGGCGAGGCGCGACGACGTTGGGCCATTTGGCCAAACGCACAGATCTTTCTTGTGAGTTCAACCAATTTGGGAGGCCGATCAGAAAGAATGCTGGGAAGTACGCGGCCTACGTTGGGCTATTGCCGAAAGAAAGGGTGGAGATCACCGTCCAGAGCTGGAAGGACATGACGGCGGACGAGAGGGATAGGTTGTGGGCGGAAGTGAAGGTTAAGTTAACTGAAATCGCTGAACTCTTTCGTAATCATGTTCTCTTGGCTTATACTAAAGTTTAACTAACTCGTGATTAATTGTATGCATTGTTTGAAAACAGGCTAAGTGGAACATTCCCGCCGATAAACCTAGGACGGCCTGCTTGAAGGACATGAACGGAACATGGAAAACCTTTAAGAGCTGGCTCATCAGTAACTTCCTCGCTGTGGGGAAATCTCCTTGCGAGAAGTACCCCTTCATATCGGAGGAGGTATGGGAGGAATTCACCAAGCAGAAGGGGACCGAGGAGTTCAAGGCCCTTAGCGAGAAGAATAAGGCGATCAAGAAGAGGAACGACCAGCCGCATCAACTAGGATCCCAGGGCTATGCGAGGAAGGAGGAGCAGTGGAAGAAGGAAGACGAGCAAAATTCTGTCATCGACTCTCCTGAGTTGCCGCTCTCCGAGATCTGGGATGCGAGGTGCAAGCGATGGTGGAGGGGGAGAGGGTCCGTGTCGTCCACGGGGTCTGTGCAGTTCGCAAACCCTAGGGACGCCAACATTGTGAAGCGAATGGTAAGTTGGCTAACCTCGTAAATTGTGTGCGCACAAGTGTATATATGTATTTGTCTCACAAGGTACCTTTAAATGTAACAGATCTCTTTTGAGAAGGATGCAATGGAGGGATTGTTTACCCCGCAGAGGGAGAACGACATCCTCACCCGGGCTCTAGGAAATAAGGAGCATCCCGAGAGGACACAGACCGTGGGAGCCATTGTGTCGTGGAAGGCCGGTTTCGCAGATCCAGCTCCACCGAGGAAGAAGGCCCGCTCCTGGAAGGAAAAGGAAGCGGACCTCTCCGAGAAGATACGGGTTGAGGTACGGGCGGAGATACGGGCTGAGGTGCAGTCTGAGGTTGCACAAATGAGGGAAGAGTTTGCACAGTTGAAAGAAGCATTGCTGGCCAAGAGTGCAGATGCGAATCCCCAGGACGACGGTACCCCGCAGGGTCGGATAAGCAGTTGCTCTTCGAAGGTCCTCGCGGATCCAGTGGATCTACTTGAGGTATTGCAAGCCTTCATCTGTGCACTTAAGTTGATGCCACTCCCATTCTGTTAGAGTTGTTTCGCTAACCTGTTTTAATTGTTACAAATTTGCAGAAGCTGGAGAGCTGCAGCCTACTGACTCACCTAGGCGACGGGCAAGAAGTGGTTGCACACGGGTTTGTATATTCGTCTGGGGAGGATGTCCGGATCCACTGCGTACCTCTGCGGTTGGGGTTCGCAAAGGTACAGGTGGACATGGCCATGCCGGGCTACAACGATTCTCCATTGCCAGTCCCAACAGAGGAAATGCAGACACTTGCTGAGGCAGTGGGCTCCTACGTACAGTGGCCCAAGAAGTGTGTTCTAATACAATAGGTAAATCCTACACATTTTAGATTACATCCTACTCAGTATACTCAACTTGCAAAATCTAACATACGTGCTCATTAATTGAAGTGGCCTGCCGGCGTGCTACCAGGGGACTGCGCCCCCAGCTCAGGGCATGAGGCCGGATCTCATGCAAACCTGAACACAACAAATACGGCCTCGACCCCAGCCAGCACATCCACGCCTTCACCTCAGAAGAAAGCCGCCATCACCTCTCCCTTGCCTTCGAAGGTACGCACTCAGTTCCCGGCAAAAGGCAAGGGCAAAGGCAAGGGCAAAGGGCGAAAGGGACAGCCGGAGAGGTTCAGAAACGGGTTCCCACTCGTGTCGGAGACAGCTTTGCGCAAATTAGATCGATCAACCAGAGACCTCCACGAGTGGTACCTACACCGAGCTCGGTGCAATTTGAACTTCTTAGTTCCCTACAAGCCTGGGCAGTTCCACCGTGAGCCCGGGAGTATATCCATGGCACACGGGGATCTGTTCAACCTCTACAACTGGCAGGAGCTCGATATGTCCACCATACGGACTGGAGTCCTGTGAGTTTGCTAATCCTATATATTGCTGTTTTTTAACTTTGTTTGCTAACTCTGCATTGTTGTAGTTCATTTGAAATGTAGTAACTTTCTGTGCAATACTAATGTTATCCTTTGCATGCAAGTGCATGTACAGGCTAGCATCGGAGGCTGCGTGTGACAAGGTGGGTTTCCTCGACCCAGAGAAAATAAGCCTCACGATGCTAGAGCACAACGCCGCGCACGCTGAGCACTACATATCCAAGGCACTGATGGCGCAGTTGGACAGGGAGTTCATTCTGGTGCCGTACCACTAAAGGTTAGTGCATCTCGTACTAATTTAACTCAATCTTGTATGCTATACCTTAGATATACTTTGAGTTAGCGGTCCTCTTTTATGTACAATGTAGGGACCACTGGATCCTCATCGTGATCTGTCCGTGGAGGAACGAGGTGTACTACCTCGATTTGATGCATGATAGATTATCGAATGAATATGTGGTCAAGGGGAATATGGAGGCGTAAGTAACATATATGTTTGATTTAAATTTTGACCTCACTAGCTAATGATAATACATTAACCGGCAATGCTAACTGAAATGCAGGGCTTTTGAGAAATATGTGTCCGCTGGAGGGAGGCATGCCGCACTGCAGGGCTCCCTACTAGCTTGGAAAGAATATGAGGTACTCACGAGACTTTTTGTTTATGCTTAATTAGTTTATGGAAACAATAGCTAACATGTCTTCGCATATGCAATTATCTCAGTGCCATCAGCAGCCGCAATCGTAGGAATGCGGGTTTTATGTGCTGCGCTACATGTATGACCTAGTGCGGACAAACTTTGCCCAATTCCCCCAGGTAAGCATCGATAGCTAACTCAAATTTGAAAATTGGGTGTCACGTTCAAAATTAGGAAGTTAGTTACTCAGTATTCACACATGCTTGCAGATCGCCATGTCCAAAGACCAATACGAAAATGCAAAGATTAGAGATCTCCGACAAATCTGGGCTCAATATGTTATGGAGGAAGTTGCGCCCAACCAACCGCCATGACAAGCTTTTTGCTCACTTGTTGTCAATTTTCTCTTTTTCGTGTACTCTGTGCATAGTTTGTTTATATATAGTCTTATTGGTTAGTATTTGTCCATATTGGATTGCAATTTGTATTGGTTCATATATATGTGAATAACTACCTAATGTGTCAATCTGTTCAATGTATATGTGAATTTACCCTTCTTTGCATCTGTACTGTATTGTATATCCAATCTATACTGTATTACATCTGTTCTGTATATGTGAATGTACTGTATTTGTGAATGTATTGTATTGCATCTATACTGTATTTCTATCAGTAAACTCATCCATAACCGAGAGAGTACTATCATTTCTTCTATCGGTACACTCGTAATTCACCGTTAGAAGAGTGTAACTTTTCCTGCCGGTAAACTCATCTACAACTGAGAGAGTACTATCCTTTCTTCTATTGGTACACTCGTAATTTACCGTTAGAAGAGTGTAACTTTTCCTGCCGGTAAACTCATACACAACCGAGAGAGTACTAAGGTTTTTTCTATCGGTACACTCTTAGTTAACCGTTAGAAGAGTGTAACTTTTCCTGCTGGTAAACTCATACACAACCAAGAGAGTACTATCCTTTTTCTATCGGTAAACTCTTTCACAACCGTCAGGCTAGAATGATTTTTCTACCGGTTTTCATCTAAAATGCCATTAGAATAGTTTACTTCTTCTAACGGTTATTTACCATTAGAAAATGATCTGTCTTGTTCTATCGTGTCTATCTCTAACGGTACAAAAACCGATAGTAGAAGGCTGTTTTTTACGATAGAAGAAAGCTTTTCTGTACTAGTGGATGAATGCATCTATGCCTTCGTTTTCCCTGACTCGCGATTGAATAAGACTAACCGACACTCCAAGGGAAAATAAATTTTAGTTATAAGAAATAAATTATATGAAATTAGTTTAATTGAACTACATAATGGAATTACATAAAAACCTTGGGTTGGGTAGCTCCCAAAAGAAAATAATACTATTTGCATTTGTTTATAAATTTCTTTGAATACAATTAACATAATTAAGTTAAAGTATTGATTTAATTTTGCTAATTGGAATAAAAGTAAGTTATAATTTTACAATTATTTTGCCTGAATAAAAGATTATACGAAAATAATGAAAACAATCCAAAACCTGGCCGCTGTTAACCCTCGCTGGCCCTTGCGTCGTAGCCGGTTGTAGCCCGGGCCACGCTGTAATATCCTGAGTTTTGGGGTGAAAAGTTTCTTTCTTAAAAAGTCATGCATGCATATGTCTCTTCTAGATCAGCCAAATCAGCCTCAGCTTTATTCTGTTCTAACCCTAAAATCCCCAAATTTTTCCTGTGAACCCCAAATCAAGATCAGATTGTTCAGATGTGATCTATCAGTTATCCTAAACCTAAAAGCCTTCAGAACCCAGATTCAATTCTATCTCTAACTTCTAGATTTATCAACTCCTTTCTATTTTTGATAACAGAAATATCTTATATTACCTAAATACTCTAAGTTTCAGAAATTCAGATTTAATCAAAATCTTGACCGAGCTCAGATCAGATTATTCTTGGATTATGATCAAGGGTATGCCAATACCTTAATCCAAAAAGTTGGCAGTCAGATTTCATCATCTAAACCTTTTTCGCAAATCAGTCCAAAAGTATCGCAGATCAGTCCTTTTCCAGATTTTCCAGAAGCCTGAAAAAGCAAAATGTTACAAATCACCTCCAAATTTAAATCTGGTTCAGGGAACACCTCCCAAATGCCATTCAACACAAAATCTTCTTATATGAATATCTCTAAATCTTATCCTAAATGCCAGAATTCGAAATCAATTGAAATTCAGACTTATTTTACCCTAATCTACTCTGTTTTCAGTTTATATCAAAGATCATTCAAATATCTCAAATTTTATCTTTTATTTGTGCCAAATCAACTATTGAATTAAGTTTGCCAAATCAGCAGAATCAAATTCAACTTTAATCTTCTAAAACTCCAGAATTACAAATTAGTCCAAATCAAGAATTTGAAATCACAAACCAGTCCAAATTCGACCAGGGCAGTAGCCAGAGCTCGCCGTGATTCTTTGCACCGTGCACGCTCGCCGCCGGCCAAGCGTCGCCTGAAATTGTGACCGTGCATGCTTGTGCGCACGTGTCCGTGTCTTAGCCATCGCCGTGGCAACGCCGCTGAACAGCAATTGCTTCCGTGCGCGACCAGCAGCAGCCGTTGTCAGCAACTCCTTGCCACGTTGCTTTGCATTGCCAGCTTGTGTTGCCAACGCCTTGCACCGCCCGACATTGTTGAGTCCCGATGAAGACGACAGCTTAATCAGCTTTGCACCGCCTGTGCACCATCGCGTTACCGCTCGCCGTTGTTGCATCTGCACCCGGCCAATCAAGTCACTGACACCAAATTCATTGCTGCTACTTCCTTGCAAGCTCCGCCTCTGGTCTATTTAAGCAATCAACACCTTGTGCAATCTTCCCATCACCAGAACTCATCCAAATTCCAAATCTACTCCGCTGCAGTCGTCTTCTCCGACGAGTCCAGCAAGAGGCTTTACGGTGCCAGCTCATTCCACTGCACCTCCTGCCAAATTGAAGGCAGTAGTGAGTATATCTCTTCTCCGTCATCGTGCTGTATCACTTAATTGAATTATCTTGCATCCTATCGCCGGTGATCGCCGGAATTCCCGATTTGCCCTGTTCCGGCAATGCAGCCCGATTTACCTCAAATCAGCTCTCGATTCTATAGAACAAAATGATCAGTGAACCTTTTGAAGCAAGCCTGTGCATCCAGATTCTAGAATTGAACCAGTCGCCGGCAATCGTCGCCAGGCCGCACCGGCCATCCTCCGGCCAAATTAATTGTACAGATAGCTTACTCATACCTCTCTTTCACTCTCCAAGCTTGGAATTGAGTTCATTTAGCCTGTATCGAAAATCCCCAAAAGGCAGTACTTCTTCTCCGGCGCCGATCACCGGAAAGTTTTTCCCAGTCGTTTCAGCCCTAGAAACTTTGTCCTTCAGGTGTGCTTCAACCTCTTGAGCATTTTTGTCTTCTAGATCGATCTCTGAAAATGTCCAGATTTCAAGTTATAGCCATGCCAAAAACCATGTCTAGTGGCTTCATTGTGCCATGTCACCACCACACTTCTTCACTTATTTTCATCACCTTCCAGCCATCTTCAGCCTTAGATCCTGTTGAATGATTTGTTCCTGTTATCAATGCCTACCTCCCAGACAAAGTGGTGCATCATTTGGAGCCCTAGATAAAAAGTTATGCCAAGCCCTAGTTTCTGGCCATGTCAATTCAATGCCAGACTATGTCAGTCAGTGGCATTAGCCCTTTTCACTTCTTTCCAGGTGTGCATTTTGAGCATAACTTTGTCCCTTAGATTCCTGAAGTTGTGATCTACAATTTCTTCTTCTATCACAACTTGATTTGAGCCCTTGAATTATATTTGCTGCTAAACCCTAATTTTTGACATAGTCCCATGCATGCCAGCCAATGGCATTGGCCTTGTTTACCCACTTCTAGTTGTGCATTTTGAAAGCCACTTTGTCCACTGAATTTGTAGAGTTATGATATACACTTTCTTCTGCTGTCATAACTTGAGATAAGCTCTCTAGCTTTCTTTGAAGCTATGTCAGAGCCTTGATCCGAATGTCAATCTGCTGACATTCGCTGTTTTTTATCAAACCAGCCACAAAACTGATGTTCTTATTGCAACCTTGAGATCCTAAGAGCATCTAACACCATCCTTAGCCAATTCCTTGAAACCCTAGACTCTCAACTCAGTTCAGCTTGCAATCTCAATTATCTCCAGTATCGTTCAATCATCCTTGTTAAGCATATCTGCATATAGATCATAAAACATTTTAATATATTAAGTAATATTTGTGTGTTTGTTTGTCGCCGTGCAAAACCAGAAACTAAGTTCGAGGACTTTGCTGTTGACCCCTCATCAACTGCTGTATCTTACGACGCGGAAGGCAAGTCATATTCTTGGTCATCTTGAACCTATATTTTAAGAATTGTTACAACATAACCTTGAATATAGATAATATTGCATGTGAAGGATTAAGGATGGTTGATTTATGAATTGGCAGTACTAGACTGGTTATCTGTGAAATGTGAAATAAACAAGTTTTGAGCCATGAACTACTATGTATGTATGTATATATATATATATATATTCATGAAATAAAACCCCTAGCCGTGACCAGAAAATGGTATGGAATGGTGGTAGCACTGGAGGTGCTAGACTGCAAAGGATATGCAGGCACTGAAGGTGCAGGGTTGTGGCTGGTCTGGTCACTGGCATATAAGGACTAGAACCTTGTGTTGTGCGTCTAGTGGCATGAACAAACGTGCTAACCGCAAGCCTGGTATGGGACAGGCCTGAACAAGTACTTATGTGGATCGCACATGAAACCCCTACATGAGATGGAAAACAATACACTAAACTCACGTGGTTCAGCTCCTCCACGTATCACTGAATGTGATTTGATCAAGCACGTTGACCCAGTAATGGGAAGAGGCATTTGGGTGTGGGGGTAATCTCGCCACAACTGCGGTTTGTGTGAAGAAAACTGCAGGGTCAGGGGTGAATTGTGATTGATACATAACAAAAGTTCTTGTTATCTCCACCTTGCCGCTCACAGTATGAAGTGAGTCAGGGGTCCAATCATTATGTTATGATAGGATGGGCTTGAAAGTGGAATATCTTGCAGGTAAATTGGTACCTCTCTGCAGAGTTAAAAACGTATTCGAATACTCTGAGCTCCCGGGTTTATAGGAGTCTGCTGCGATGGATTAAATCCACAGGGTGTGACACAAGTATTATTTTCTAAATAAAATGTGTTAAATCAAGATTACCCAAATGACATGTGTTGTCATGATAAGGAGTGCTACCGTGGGCTGTCGTGTGTCGACGTGTCGCGGTAGTGCTATAATTTAGTGAACATGAATGATGATGTTATATTATGAAAGGTGCTGCCATGAGATGAGGTATGAAAGAAAAAGATTATTTTATAAACATCCATAATTCTTGACTAGTCTAGGTTCATATCATTACTAGTATATGTATCTACTCTTACCTATGACTTGCTGAGTACGTAAGTGCTCACCCTTGCAACCTACAAATCAGTAGATGGAGCGTTCAATGATCAAGATTGTTAGGGGAATCCCCAGCGGCCCCATGAAGTCCCAAGGAGTCCCCGGTGAGACCCGGAGAGGCACCGGGCCCCCGGTGAGACCCGGAGGGTCACCCGGCGCCCGGTGAGATCCGGAGGGTCTCCGGAACCCCGGTGAGACCCGGTGAGATCCGGAGGGTCTCTGGAACCCCGGTGAGACCCGGTGAGACCCGGAGGGTCACCGGGCGCCCGGTGAGATCCGGAGGGTCTCCGGAAGCCCAGTGAGACCCGGAGAGCCTCCGACCTCATGAAGCGCTGTTGCTGACCGTGGGGCCTCTAGGAAGCCCGTGGCGCCACGTGTCGAGCATCCAGGCCGTCCGTCAGGCCAAAGGACGTCTTCACCCTTCCATCCAACGGTCGCAGCGAGGGCTTTTTTGTCTTTTGTATTTCTTGAGGGCTATATATACCCCTCTTGTACCCTTTTTCAGGGATTCCAATTCATTTTATATTTACTCAACATTCGGTTCTCTTGGAGACCTCTCCCCGAGAGCTCACCTCCCCAGCGGACTCGCGTCCGGAGAGAGCCAACAGGACTAGGGCCGCCACTGGGACCCGAACCTGTATAAACCACTGTGTCACTTTCTGTGTTGCCCTGCGGGAGGAGACCAGTAACTCGGTCTGCTCACGCCGCTGTACTTGTGCTGCGCACGTCCGAACCTGCCGGGGTATCCGTAATACCACAACAGTTGGCGCCGTCCGTGGGGACATCGCGACGAATCGCCATGGCTCCCGCAACAACCAAAGCTCAAGCCCTCTCATCTCCCGAGGGTGCTGGTCCTAGCAACCTGGCTCCACCTTGGCGAGATGAGACCTCCGCAGCCCTGCCGCCCGGGGGCGTGTGGGGGGAGGACCCGCTTCCGACCCAGCAACCGCAACCGAGCTTCCGGGGCCTAGTGTGCCCCAACTCTCCGTTCCGATCTCCGGAGATTCTATGCTGGGGGCTTTGATCCAGGGCCAGCTTCGTACCCAACACACCCTGGAGGAGCTGCTGCGCGTCCTGGCGCGGCCCCCGGCTCCCGTCTACCCGCCTCCGTATCCGTTCATGGGGGCACCGCCCCAATTCTTCATGGGGCACCCCGCCTTTCCCCGGCCGAGGATGTTTCCCGTTCCCGGAGGTGCGCCCGGGCCGTATCCGATCCCGGGGACACTTCCTGCGCCGGGGAGTCAACTCGTCTCTGAGCCCTCCCCTGCCTCTGGGAGTCGCCCGGCCCCGGGTCCAGAGCCCCCGCGAGCGGCTACCGCCATGTAACATCCTGAGTTTTGGGGTGAAAAGTTTCTTTCTTAAAAATCATGCATGCATATGTCTCTTCTAGATCAACCAAATCAGCCTCAGCTTTATTCTGTTCTAGCCCTAAAATCTCCAAATCTATCCTGTGACCCCAAGTCAAGATCTGACTTTCCAGATTTAATCAAAATCTTATCCAAAGTTCAGACCAGATTATTCTTGGATTATGATCAAGGGTATGCCAATACCTTAATCCAAAAAGTTGGCAGCCAGATTTCACCATCTAAACCTTTTTCGCAAATCAGTCCAAGAGTTATTGCAAATTAGTCCTTTACCTGATATCTGGAAACCCAAAAAGGCTAAAATCTCCAGATTAACTTCAAACTCAAAATCTCTTCAGCAAATCTTTTCTAAATGCTATTTGTCACAAGTTTCTCTTCTGTTCAGATTCCAAAATCTCATCCTAAATCCCAGAATTCGAAATCAATTGAAATTCAGATTTCAATTACCCTAAAATACCCTATTTTCAGTTCATAACAAAAATCATCCGAACATCTCAAATTTTATCTTCTATCTGTGCCAAATCATCTGTTGAATCAAGTCTACCAGATCAGTGCAATCAAAATCAGATCAAACCTTCCAAATCATCAGATTTACAGATCAGTCCAAATCAAGAATTGGAAATTGCAATCAGGCCCTAATTCGACCAGCAGCTGCAATGCACGACCAGAAGCTCGCCGTGCGTGTGCGCCGCGCTTGCTCGCCGCCGGCCACTCCTCGCTTCGCCTGAGCTCGTGCTCACTTGAATTTGCATGTGCACACACGTCCACGCCCCAGCTATCGCCGTGGCAACGCCGTTGAACAGCTTGCTCCCGTGCGCGACCGTTGTCAGCAACTCTTCGCCACATTGCTGTGCTTTGCCAGCCCTTGTCGCCACTGCCTTGCACCGCCCAACAGCATTGCGTCCCGATGAAGCAATAGTTTGATCAGCAGTCACCTCGCCTGTGCGCCGTCGCGTCACCGCTCGCCGTTGTTGCATCTGCGCCCGGCAACTCATGTCAACTGACACCAATTCAATGCTGCTTAATCCTTGCAAGCTTCGCCCTCTGGTCTATTTAAGCCACCAGTACCCTGTGTCATCTCCCCTTCACCAGGACTTAGCCAAATTTCCAAATCTCCTCGCCGTCGTCTTCTTCTCCGGCGAGTCCAGATTGAGGCCTCACGGTGCCAGCACGCCCTGCTGCACCTCTCACCGAATTAACAGTACCAGAAGGTATAGCTCATCTCCCTCACCGTGCTGTACCATCTAATTGAGTTTCCTTGCATCTTATCGCCGGTGATCACCGGAAATCTCGATTGCCCTGTTCCGGCAATGCAGCCCAATTTACTTCGAATCAGCTCTCGATCCTGTGAAGGAAAATGATCAGTGAACCTTTTGAAGCAAGCCTATGCATCAATATCTCCAGATTGAGCTCGAATTGAAGTTTTCCCCAGTTTTGAGCTTCTCCAGAAACCGGCGATCGTCGCCAGGCCACACCGGCCATCCTCCGACCAAATTGATTGTGCAAATAGCTTTCTCTTACCCTTCTATCACTCCTCAAGCTTGGAATTGAGTTCTTTCAGCCTGTATCAAAAAGCCCCAAATCTCATGTCATCTTCTCCGGCGCAGTTCACCGGAAACCTATTCCTGGCCGCTTCAGCTTCATCCACTTTGTCATTCAGGTGTGCTTCAACCTCCTGAGCATATTTGTCTTCTATCCCGATCTCTGAAACTGCCCAGAATTCAAGTTATAGCCATGCCAAGATTTTTGTCCAGTGGCTTCACTGTGCCGTGTCTCCACCACACTTCTCCTTTGAATTTAATCACCTTCCAGCCATTTTCAGCTTTGGATCCTGTTGAATGATTTGTTCCTGTTATCAATGCCTACCTCCCAGATAAAGTGGTGCATCATTTGGAGCCCTAGATCAAAAGTTATGCCAAGCCCTAGTTTCTGGCCATGTCAAGATCAATGCCAGACTATGTCAGTCAGTGGCATTAGCCCTTTTCACTCCCTTCGAAATGTGCATTTCGGGCATAATTTTGTCCCTTAGATTCCTGAGGTTGTGATTAGCATTTTCTTCTTCTATCACAACTTGATTTGAGCCCTTGAATCTAAACCCTAATTTTTGACACTATCCCAGTGCATGCCAGCCAATGGCATTGGCCTTGTTTACCCACTTCTGATTGTGCAATTTGAAAACCACTTTGTCCACTGAATTTGTAGAGTTATGATCTACATTCTCTTCTACTGTCACAACTTGAGATAAGCTCTCTAGCTTTCCTTGAAGTTATGTTAGAATCTTGATCCGAATGTCAATCTGCTGACATTCGCTGTTTTTGATCAAACCAGCCACAAAACTGATGTTCTTATTGTAACCTTGAGATCCTAAGAGCATCTAACATCCATTCCTTAGCCAATTCCTTGGAACCCTAGATCTCAACTCAGTTCAGCTTGCAATCTCAATTATCTCCAGTATCGTTCAATCATTCTTGTTGAGCATATCTGCATATAGATCATAAATCATTTTAATATATTAAGTAATATTTGTGTGTATTGTTTGGTTTGTCGTCGAGCAGATCCAGAAGCTAAGTTTGAGGACTTCGCTGTTGAACCGTTATCAACTACTGTTTCTTACGACGCGGAAGGCAAGTCATATCCTTGGTCATCTTGAACCTATATTTTAAACGTTGCTAAAACATAACCTTGAATATAGATAATACTGCATGAGAAAGATTGAGAATGGTTGATTTATGAATTGGCAGTACTAGACTGGTTATCTGTGAAATGTGAAATAAACAAGTTTTGAGCCATGAACTATTATATGTATTTATATACTTATATTCATGAAATAAAACCCCTAGCCGTGACCAGAAAAATGGTATGGAATGGTGGTAGCACTGGAGGTGCTAAACTGCGAAGGAATGCAGGCACTGAAGGTGTAGGGTTGTGGATGGTCTGGTCACTGGCATATAAGGACTAGAACCTTGTGTTGTGCGTCTAGTGGCATGAACAACGTGCTAACCGCAAGCCTGGTATGGGACAGGCCTGAACAAGTACTTATGTGGATCGCACATAACACCCCTGCTGGAATTGTGTAGTGATGCACGTTTGGGCACGGAGGACGCCTCCCACACATATCACTGAAGGTGATCTCGCACGTTGATCCAGTAATGGAAATATATGTAGGGGTGGAGGTTAGGGTACAACCTACCACAACTGTGTCTCGCGGAGAGCCACAGGGTCGGGGGTGAATTGTGAGTGATACATAACAAAAGTTCTTGTTATTTCCACCTTGCCGCTCACAATATGAAGTGAGTCAGGGGTCCAATCATTTTGTTATGATAGGAAAGGCTTGAAAGTGGAATATCTTGTGGGTAAATTGGTACCTCTCTGCAAAGTTAAAAACGTATTCGAATACTCCGAGCTCCCGGGTTTTATAGGAGTCTGCTGCAGTGGATTAAATCCACGGGGTGTGGCACAAGTACTACTTTCTAAATAAAATGTGTTAAATCAAGATTACCCAAATGACATGTGTTGTCATGATAAGGAGTGCTGCCGTGGGCTGTCGTGTGTCGACGTGTCACGGTAGTGCTATAATCTAGTGAACAAGATTATCAATGTTATATTATGAAAGGTGCTGCCATGAGATGAGGTATGAAAGTAAAAGATTATTTTATAAACATCCATAATTCTTGACTAGTCTAGGTTCATATCATCACTACTATATGTATCTACTCTTATCTATGACTTGCTGAGTACATAAGTGCTCACCCTTGCAACCCACAAATCAATAGATGGAGCGTTCAATGATCAAGATGAAGGCGTGGAGAACTTCTTGGATCCAGAAGGAGGAGCGTCAGTCCCGTCATTGCCTTGATGTGTGTTGTTCTGCCGTCCACTTCTCTTTGTGGGTGGGTCACCTATCTTCTGCTGTGTAGTTGTTATTTTGCTAAACCATGTATGCCGTGAAGGCATTGTAATCTTCTTATGTAATATCAAGGCCAGCAGGCCACACTGCTTAACTATTTTGTAAGTTACTCTGTTGCAATGTGATATACTCCTGTGCTTCACTTATCCTGGGAAGTCAAGGGTATGTGTATGCTATGCATATATGAGTCTAGCTGCAGCGAGCTAGGTCTCTTCAGGAGTAGTCGTAGTCCCAGTTTCGGGGCGCGACACGCCGTGCCGGGGACAACCCCGGCGCCCGCGCCCGAGCCCGGCAGCCTCTGCGGGCCGATGCCCGGGATCGGTGCAATGCCCGCCCCTACGGACACCCCGGGGACTCGAACTGCAACCGCTCCCGCCGCCGTACCGATTGCGGACCTGGCGCGTGGCCCGGTTCGTGCGCCAGCAGCGTCCACTGGGACAGTGGCAAATGCGCATCAGCTCCCTCCCCCTCCGGGGCCACCCCCGCGGGCGCCCCCAGCGGATCAGACCCGCTTCACAAGGGAGGAGGTCGAGCGAATGTGTACCGCCAAGTCCGGAGAAACCACCTCCCGCCATCGGTCAGGACTCCCCCGAACCCGCGGGCGCGCGGAGACACGCTCCCAAATCGCCTGGGGGAAGAGACCGTTCAAGGAAGCTGCCACCATTCTTGCGGAATACCTCGACGCCCAAGAGGTCAGCTCAACCAATCCGGAGGAAAAGAGACGACACCGTCACACCGGCGGACCGCTGCCACCCCTCCCAGACTCCGACAATGAGCACGCGTCCCCGGCAAGAGAAGATGGCGACCGTGGATCCCCCAAGGAAGTTGAGGGGACCGACCAACCGCTATGCAGTCGTCTCCGCTGCATACACTGGCCGCGGCCTTACCGCCCGCCGCACATCGAGCATTACAACGGTGAGGCCGATCCTTACGAGTTTGTGCAGGTGTACTCCACGGCCATCTCGGCGGCCGGGGGGGACGAGATGGTGCAATGCAATGTCTTCCCCCTCTACCTCACTGGCATCGCACGCTCATGGTTCTACAACCTGAAAGCTGGATCCATCAAGTCCTTCGTGCAGCTGAAGCGCGAATTTTGCACGAACTTCCAAGGCAACTATGTGCGGCCCTTAGACTCGTCCCAACTCTACACCGTCCAGCAGAGGACGGGGGAGACTATCCGCAACTTCTTTAAGCGCTTCGCTCAGGTGAAGAGCAAAGTGGCGCATGTCCCTGACTCCACGGTCATCGAAGCATGCAAGAGCGGGATACTCCCCGGGGAGCTCCACCGGAGGCTCTCTCGGAGCTGCCCCACCTCCGCCGACGAACTCTTCACCGTACTTGAGAAGTACGCCCGTGCGGAGGAGGACGATCTTTGGAAGAAGAACCAGGGGGCTCCTGCCCCCGCCGACCGGGAGGCCAGGGACCCCTCCAGCAAACGTCCCCGAAGAAGTGATCGTCGTGAGCCACGGCCTCGGGACGCTTTCGTCCTCGAGGGCGGAGGTGGCTCGCGCGACAGCGCCAAAGGCAGTCGTGCCCCTCCTAAGTCAAGGGGCTATGGGGGAGGACAATCCTCCCGCGGGCGCGAGAGCCGCCCCAAGGAGAGCAAGGACGGCACAGCCAATGTGTGGTGCACCTTCCACAAATCGAGTCCCCACGCTACTCGAGAATGCAATCAGCTTCTACAGCACTTCGCGGCTTTTCTCGACCAGCGCGTCCAGGGGGGAGGGGGCCCTGCCTCCTTGCCTCCCCCGGCGCCTCTGTCAGCGCTCCCCGCTCCTGCGGGCAAGCAGCGGAGACAAACGCAAGAAGGGAGCTCGGCCCAGGAGCTCCCCTTTCAAACCTCCCAAAGACGTATAAACGTCATCACCGGGGGATCTGCCTCGAGACGGGACTCCAAGCGCCAGCGCAAGGAGTACGCACGGGAGGTGAAGGTGGTGGGGGTGCTGCACATGTCTCCGCCACCGAAATGGTCAGACGTCCCCCTCACCTTCACAGCGGAAGACGCGCGCGGGGTTCGCTTCCCGCATGACGACGCGCTCATCGTCTCGGCTACAGTCTACAACTGCCAACTAGCACGCATCCTCGTCGACGGTGGAAGCTCCGCTAATGTCTTATACCTGAAGGCGTTCAGGGAGATGCAAATCGACGAGAAGCTGCTGCAGCCCGCACTCGGGCCGTTACAAGCCTTCGTTCCCGGGAAGACCATCCACCCGGTAGGGAAGGTCGATTTACCAATGACCTTCGGCACCCCGGAAAACTACCGGACGGAGATGGTCAGTTCGATGTGGTGGACCTCCCCTCTTCATACAACGCTATTATGGGGAGGACCACGATCAACCATCTGGGGGCGGTGATTCACCAGAATTAGCTCTGCGTGAAAATCCCTGGGCCTCACTGTGTGATCACCGTTCGAGGCGACCAGAACGTGGCCCGCGCTCTCGACGAGCACGCCACCGCCGCCGTCGGAAATATCAATGTGATCAAGACCCCGGGGGGAGCGCCCCCCCCGAACCTCACGCTGCCCCGGTCGTTCCCTCCGGGAGGCCACTCCCGAGGCCGTGCCCCGAGGGAGACCTTCGGAAGGTCCAACTGTCCGCGGGAGATGAAGAGAGAACCCGTCAGGATCGGAGCAGACCTCACCAAGGAACACACCGAGCAGCTCGCGGTTTTCCTTTGCGAAAACTCAGATGTTTTCACATGGGAACCCTCGGACATGCAGGGCGTCGCCCGGGACATCATTGACCTTAAGCTCGCTGTGATCCCCGGCCGCTCCCCGGTCAAGCAGAAGTTGAGGAAGTTATCCCTCGAACGCCAAGACGCCATCAAGGTAGAGGTCTCCAAGCTTCTAGAGGCGGGGTTCGTGCGAGAAGTCCTCCATCCCGAATGGTTGGCAAACCCCGTCCTCGTAAAGAAGTCAAGTGGAAAGTGGAGGATGTGCGTGGATTTCACCGATCTCAACCGCGCTTGCCCAAAAGATAACTACCCACTCTCGCGGATAGACCAACTGGTCGATTCGACCGCGGGGTGCGAACTGATGAGCTTCCTCGATGCATATTCGGGATACCATCAGGTTCGGATGGCTGCAGAGGACGAGGAAAAGACGAGTTTTATAACTCCCCTTGGCACCTTCTGCTATCTCTACATGCCCTTCGGGTTGAAAAACGCCGAGGCAACCTTCCAACGTCTCATGACGCTGGTCCTGAAGGACCAAATCGGCCGCAATGTCGAGGTCTACGTTGACGATGCGGTCGTCAAAAGCCCTCGCACGGCCGCACACATCGACCACTTAGCGGAGACCTTCCGCAGCCTCCGCAAGTACGGGTTGAAACTCAACCCGGAAAAATGCGCCTTTGGCATACGCGGTGGGAGGCTGCTTGGCTTCTTGGTGTCCCAGCGGGGCATTGAGGCGAATCCCGAAAAAATTCGGGCCCTGCTGGACATGCCTCCCCCGCGTTCCGTCAAAGACGTGCAGAGGCTTGCAGGTCGCCTGGCCGCGTCGGGTCGTTTAGTCTCGCGGTCAGGAGAACGCGGACTCCAGTTCTTCAAAGTCCTCCGGGACCTCGGGGGGTTCAGATGGACCCCCGAGGCCCAGACGGCGTTCAACGCGTTGAAGAAGTACCTCGCGAGCCCTCCGATGCTCGTGAGCCCATCCTCGGAGGACCCTTTACTACTCTACCTTGCTGCGACCCCAGTCGCAGTGAGCGCGGTGCTCGTGAGAGAGCAAGACGGGCAACAGCGCCCTGTATACTATGTTAGCGAGGCCCTTCAGGGGGCTAAGACGCGGTACACTGAAGTGGAGAAGCTGTGCTATGCCCTCCTCATGGCGTCGCGGAAGCTCCGCCACTACTTTCTCGGGCACCCAATCACGGTCCCGTCATCTCTCCCGCTGGGGGAAGTGGTGAGAAACAAGGAGGCCACCAGCTGAATTGGCAAGTGGGGAGCCGAGCTCGCTCCTTTCTCCCTCACCTTCATGGGCCGCTCCGCCATCAAGTCGCAAGTCCTCGCTGACTTCATGGCGGAATGGACCCCAACCGCTGAGACGGACGGAGGGGCTCCCCTCGCCCCCCCCCTGGTGCCTGGACCATTGGACACTCATGTTCGATGGCTCCTTGTGCCTTGCCAGGGCCGGTGCGGGGGTGGTTCTTCAGAGTCCCGAAGGGAAGATGCTGGAGTACGCCGCCAGGCTCGAGTTCCCGGCTACCAACAATGTCTCCGAGTACGAGGCCTTGCTCCTGGGATTGCGCCTCGCGCGCTCCCTTGGAATCCGCCGCCTCCTGGTGAAAGGAGATTCCCAGCTGGTGGTCAACCAAATGGACAAGTCCTACTTGTGCCACGACGCGAACCTGAGTCTATACTTGGGGGAAGCGCGGAAGATGGAAAGACACTTTGAAGGTTTGGAGGCCCGATACATCCCCCGACGGGATAACACCCGGGCCGACGCATTGGCCCGGGCAGCCAGCGCCCGAGAACCTCTTCCCAAGGGCGCTTTTCTGGAAATCATCACGACGCCCTCTATAACCCTTCCGGACGCGAACCCGGGGGTTTGCGTCCCGGAGGTGTCCGAGATCACTCGGACTGCATCATGGATGGATCCCCTCATCTCCTGCATAAGGGACGAGGGGGAACCTTCCGGTGACGCTGACACCAAGCGTCTCCGTGCCAAGGCTAGGGCATATGTTCTGCTGGACGGAAAGCTCTACAAGCAGGGGGCTTCCGCCCTTCTTCGCTGCCTCCCGCGGGCCGACGGACTCCAGCTCCTCGAGGACATACACTCGGGGAACTACGAATCCCACTTGGCCCCGCGGGCGGTCGCGGCAAAGGCCCTTCGCCAAGGGTTTTACTGGCCCACGTTGGTCCGCGACGCACGGGATCTAATCTCCGCGTGCGAGGCCTGCCAGAAGATGGCGAAGGGCACCAGGCTCCCCTCCGCAATATTGCAAACCATCCCTGTTACTTGGCCATTCGCGCGCTGGGGGATGGATCTCCTCGGTCCCTTCCCCCCAGCACCCGGGGGCTACAAGTACGCGGTGGTCGCCGTGGATTACTTTTCCAAGTGGGTGGAGGCTGAGCCATTGGCCAGCATCACTTCCCGGGCAGTGCAACGTTTTTTCTGGAGAAACGTCGTATGTCGCTTTGGGGTCCCCCAAGAAATCACCGTCGACAATGGGACCCAATTCGACTCGGCATATTTCCGAGAATTCTGCGAAGGCTTAGGCACTACCCTCCATTTTGCCTCCGTGGCCCATCCCCAAAGCAACGGGGCCGTCGAAAGAGTCAACGGCGTGATCCTGCAAGGCCTGCGCTGACGGCTTGAGCAGACCGCCTCCAGGCGAGGCGCGTGGGCAGAAGAGTTTCCAAGCATCCTCTGCTCCATGCGCACAACACCTAGCCGAGCGACAGGGCGCACTCCTTTTTCGCTCGTCTACGGGGCCGAAGCAGTTCTCCCCTCAGAGATTGGTTTTCGATCGCTGCGGGTCGAGCTCCTCGACGGAGCTCCGACCACGGCGCATCAAACCAACGAAGATAATCAATGGTTGGAGGTCGACCTCGTCGAAGAAGAACGCGACCGAGTACTTCTCCACCACACCATCTACGAGCACGAGATGGCACGCGCGTGCAACCAGCGCGTGCGCGAAAGGGCCTTCGCGTGACAGACCCCCAAGCCCAGGGCAAACTATCCCCCAAGTGGGAGGGCCTGTACAGGATCTCCGCGGTCCTGGGCTCGGGAGCCTACAAGCTCTCCACACTTGAGGACCAAGAGCTGACACACACCTGGAACATAACCTTGCTCCGCAAGTTTTATGTTTAGCCTCCGGGCTCGCCACCTCCTCCGCCGCGCTTCCGCGAGGGGAGGTTTATGTACTTAGTTCCCTCCCCGGCCGTGCTTTCGCGGGGGGAGGCGTTGTATCTCATCACATGTTAATACAAGTGGATTTTGTGCTCAACTCTGGAATTTTTACGTCTTCATTAAACTGAATGGCTTTTTTCTACTGCACCGCTGGAGTTCTTTTACAGGAGTTTTTCTTCCGCCTAAAAGGCGACGTCTCCTCTATAAAAATCCCCTCCGTGAGGATGCCCTCTCCGTGAGGAAGTGGGCTACCACAGCCTAAAGTCCCTACGACGGGAGCACAGCTCCCATTGGGCGGCTTACAGTAACCCCTCGTGGACTGAGGGGGTAAGCGGCAACCCAGTTTTCACAAACTGCGGTAACGAGTCACTTCGAGAGATTAGTCCCCCCTCGAACACTCTACACCCGCTACCGGGTTACGGAACCCTCCTAAGGGAATATCCATTGCCCCCCGCGGCAGACGGAGAACTCAGCTTTCGGAGTTCGCTCTCTCAAGACATAGACCGACCAGCTCCTCGGTCGCGCACCATCCATAAACCCCCGGAACTCCCGACGAGGGACTACGCAAACTAAGCACCCGGTGCAGTCCCGGCCCCTTCACTCCTTACCCACAGCGCGCGGAGCTGAGCTGCACCCCGCTGTGGGGGGGGGGGAGGAGGAAAACCCTGGACCCGAACAGAAGAACAACGGCTTTACGCGAAAGGCTTCGAAGTTTCTGAAGCAAAGGCACGACGAATAAACAAATCTACGTCTTAATTGATACAACATCACACTGGGGGACAACCCCCCCAGTAGGACGAAAGCACCCCCCGGGAGAGACTCGAGCTCGCGAGTATGGCCCGGGGAGTTAGGCTCCCGCAGGAAGATGCCTCGAAGAACGATTCCAGAGAAGCAACTATAGCTAATAATTCCGGAGACCTTCTGAGATCTCCCGGGAGAGATCCTTGTACAAACTCCTCATGCGTCGAAGAGCCTGCCGAAGGAGATCCTCCGGCCAACATTCGTAGCCGGTCGGGGGGAGTATCCTGAGCGGGGGGACTTTTAGAGCCCCCGACCTCGGTGGAGACAACTCGGCGCGACAATCGTCGAAGTTTCCCAAGTGCCACTCCGGGAGCCAACGCAGAAGGGCCAGCTCCCCGGAGGCACCTTCCTTCGCGAAGTCGGCATGAACGGACTCGGAGACTAGCCCGTAGGACGCTCCCCCGGCGGCCAGACTTAGTAAAATCGAGGCCGCCCGTGCACCACCTGGGCTAGACCCCTCGGGCGACCCTCGGGCACTCTCCAAAAGATGGTCTTCAGGGCAAGAAAGCCCTGGAAAAGTGACGCCTAAAGATACCTGCCGACAAGTTGAACACATTTAACGAAAGAACTACTTTATTCCAGTTAAAAGGTATTTACAAGTTCCCGGGGCTCTCTCTAAGGAAGACGTCCGGAGCAAAAGAGACCTAAAAAAGAGAAGCCTAATCTAACCGGGGGGGGGGGGGGGGGGAGGAGCTCATACTTGCCCGTCCTTGTTCCCCCCCGGGGGGATGTCCGTGCTGGCTGACACGCCCTGACCCGGGCGCCGGTGATCCGGTCGATGAGAACCTCGGCGGACCGCTCCAGCTCAGGCCGCCGAGGGTCGAAGAAGGCGGGGAAGCTCCGGGGGACCAGATCCCTGATGACTCGGGCGCCCTCCCCGCGGTGCTCGACGAGGGCCGCCGCCAAAGCGATCACTGGGACGGCGAGGCCTCGCGCCCGCGCCTCCGCAGCGACCGGGATCAGGGCGACCTGCACACCATGAAAGTGCGCGGCCTCCCCGACCGACATCGGAGCCGGGTCAAGGCCTGCCCCCCGACCGAGCTCGATCCCGAGCTCCTCGAGGGTAGTGCGGATCGCCCTACCTCCCGCGACCATGGCCTGGACGCCCGAGGCTGCGGCCTCTCGCTCCACCTGCAACTCTCTCCGTAGCCGAGAAGCCGTATCCTCAGCGGCGGCGAGTCGAGCCTGCACCACGGCAAGCTCCCCGAGTGCCCGCTCCTTCTCAGAGCGCTCCGAGGCCGCGTCCCTGAGCGCCTTCTCCTTCCCGGCGCGCTCGAAGGCCACTATGTCCTCGGCGGCCTGGAGGCGCGTGGTGAGGCGGGCCCTGAAGCCCCGAGCTAAGGCGACCGTCTGCATAGAAACCATAATCAGAACGCAACCAACGAAGGAGCATGAGACTCAAGTAACTTACCCAAAGCCCGGAGGCGATGACCGCGTCGACGTCGCCCTCGTCGCCCCCCGGGTCGCTCCCTCGGGAGGCCTCCCCACCGGGCAGAGCACCCTCCGAAGTCCCACCGTCGGAGGAGCCGGAAGCCTGATCTGGCGGCGCCGGAACCCCGGGGCGGACGAACAGGCCCTTACCCCTCCCGGGCACAGGGAGCGCCGCCGTCGCAGGCCGAACCGCCGACGAACCTGTCTCCGGGGCCAGAATCGAGGCCATCGGCAGGCCGCCCGGCATCCGAAACTGGACGGAGACCTCGCTAGACGAAGGACTCGGGGCGTACATCTCCGAGTCTGAGCCCTGACCCTCTCCGGCCGGGACACCGCCCAAGGGATCCGGCCCACCCGGGGTGTCGGGAGCGGCACCAGATGGCCCGGCAACCGCCGCCGCAGTCTCCTTCGCGGGAGAAGGTGGAGGAGAAGACCGGGGCCTCGCGGGGCTCCTCCAGGCTCGGGACCCCGCGGGGCTGCCAGACGGACGAGACCGCTTCGAGGGTCCGCCGACGACCTCCTTCCCCCGCTTGCGTGAAGCAGGGGTAGGCAGAGGAGCCCGGGCTGGGAGCCTCAACCCGAACGCCTCCGCGACAACGTTTCGGGGAGGACCCTCCCCGATGACGCGCAGCACCCTCTCATGCTCATCCTCGTAGTACCGGCCAACAAGGGTCGCCGCGACCTCCTTGGCCCGACCATAGGACCTAACTGCAAGAGCAAAAAATGAAGCAAGTGTTAGAAAGAATCCCCCAGCGGGGAGAAAGAGTCCGAATACTTACGGTTCGCCACCACCATCCGAGGTGGTCTATGCGCCGGCGACATTCCCCTCCCTCGACGGGTGTGGAACGGGGCCACTCGGAGGAGGGCCATCTCCTCCGTGACATCCCGCATGGACCGCCGGAATCGAACCTCCGCCATCGCGGTGAGGAGATTCATCTCCGCCACAGTCCACTCGGGAGCCACCGGGCCACTAGACCGCGAGTACGTCGATGGCTCCCGAGAGTAAGTCACCCCCGGGTCTCCTACCCGGAGGTAGAACCAATGCCGGAGCCAGTCCCCCCAGTGGTCCCGGGAGGCTAGCACCAGGTACTCGTCGACGCGGCCTGGAGTCAGCAGGATCATGATGGAGCCGAAGGCCGACCTAGGGCCGCCCCTCCTCACCACCGGGCCCCTCGCCGCCGGCTCGTAGAAGTACCGTAGGAGCCGCACGGTGGGCGTCACGGCGGTCGTCTCGCACAACCATATAAACAAACCCATCCGAACAAGGTTGTTCGGGGTGAGGTGGTTGAGCGCGAGGCCATATACCTACAGGAAGTCGCGTAACAGCGGGTACACTGGAAGCCGGAGGCCGGCCTCCACGAACGCCTCGAAAGCCACCACCTCCCCGTCTCGGGGGCTCGGCACCTACTCCGTCGGGCCGGGGATCCTGATGTCTCCCGCCTGGAAGTAGCCGCGCTCCAAGAAGGCCTCAAGGGCCCCCGAGGAGAACTCGGTGGCCCCGAGGAAATCAGAGGTCACCTCCTCCGCAGGCAGCTCGGAGACCTTGGCGCGACTCTTCGGCGCCATCAGGGACGGACTTGTCGAAGAAACCACCGGGAATTACTGGAAACCACCAGAAATTACCGGAAACTACCGGGCATTTCCAGAAAAAATCACCGGAAGCTACCGGGCGTTTTCGAACAAAATCACCGGAAACTACCGGACGCTTCCGGACGAAGTCACCGGAAACTACCGGAAATCACCGGGAGACAACTGGAATTTGTGGGATTTTGAGGGCTTGTGGGCATGCTCAAACTAAGGGCCCCTCCCCCCTATTTATAGGTGGTGAAAGGGGGCCCGGATGCCCGACACGTGTCCGCGAAGCCATCAGAGCTGCGGAGCTGAACCGTCGCGCGCAAAGCGAGGCGACGCGAACGCGGGCGCATCGGAGCGATGCGTCGGTCCACGGATAGACGCGTCCCGCGGAGAAACGGTTCGGAAAGCTGAAGCGCCGCCGGAGGTGTAAGGGACTTCATGGAATACGAGGCATCGTCGGGAGATTCACATACCCATCGGGGGTACCAAGTGCCCCCGAGGGCCTGGGGGGCTGCTGTTGGGGGAATCCCCAGCGGCCCCATGAAGTCCCAAGGAGTCCCCGGTGAGACCCGGAGAGGCACCGGGCCCCCGGTGAGACCCAGAGGGTCTCTGGAAGCCCTATGAGACCCGGAGAGCCTCCGACCTCATGAAGCGCTGTTGCTGACCGTGGGGCCTCTAGGAAACCCGTGGCGCCACGTGTTGAGCATCCAGGCCGTCCGTCAGGCCAAAGGACGTCTTCGCCCTTCCATCCAACGGTCGCAGCGAGGGCTTTTTTGTCTTTTGTATTTCTTGAGGGCTATATATACCCCTCTTGTACCCTTTTTCAGGGATTCCAATTCATTTTATATTTACTCAACATTCGGTTCTCTTGGAGACCTCTCCCCGAGAGCTCACCTCCCCAGCGGACTCGCGTCCGGAGAGAGCCAACAAGACTAGGGCCCCCACTGGGACCCCAACCTGTATAAACCTCTGTGTCACTTTCTGTGTTGCCCGGCGGGAAGAGACCAGTAACTCGGTCTGCTCGCGCTGCTGTACTTGTGCTGCGCACGTCCGAACCTGCCGGGGTATCCGTAATACCACGACAAAGATGAAGGCATGGAGAACCTTGTGGATCCAGAAGGAGTGTCAGTTCCGCCAGAATCCTGATGTGTGTTGTTCTGCCATCCACTTCTCATTGTGGGTGGGTCACCTATCTTCTGCTGTGTAGATGTTATTTTGCTAAACCATGTATGCCGTGAAGGCATTGTAATCTTCTTATGTAATATCAAGGCCAGCAAGCCACACTTCTTAAATATTTTGTAAGTTACTCTGTTGCAATGTGAATATACTCCTGTGCTTGACTTATCCTGGGAAGTCAAGGGTATGTGTATGCTATGCATATATGGGACTAGCTGCAATGAGCTAGGTCTCTTCAGGAGTAGTCGTAGTCCCAGTTTCGGGGCGCGACACGTGCCGCCTCGCCTCCTCACCCGCGGCCCACGGCCGCACCTGGCCGCATCCTCGTGGCGTGGTCGCACTGGGGGTGCGCCGCGAGCGTGGACGTCGTGCCGGCCGGCTCGCTGGCTGCTCGGTCCTCGTCGCTTGTGTTGCATCTAGGCCCCTATTATTGTTGATTTTGATTATTGATGACATTAAGTATTTTGGATCTAATCATGTCTTTGAGCTATCTTGCCTATCGTCGCAGTATTCCCAAAGTCGCAAGCACAAGGTCGGCAAGAAGAAAGCCACAGAGACCTTAGCTATCTGGAGGATCTGCAAGTCACGAGCCGAGGTCGAAAGCAGAAGGTCGCGAGCTATGGTCTAAAGTGCAAGATCGCCAAGAATGAAGCTACAAAAGACTTAAAGTAAAATGAGTTTTATTTTTACCAATCTTGGTGTTTGGAGGTTGATCGGTTTAGAAATTTTTTTTCATAGTTTCAACCGTACTATAAGAGGGATTGCAAGACCTCTCTACATTTTCAGCATAAACCGAGAAACTATTAGGTCACTACATTCATTCTTTTTGGTTGGATTTGATTTGGTTTTTCACATGAATTTTTGGCAGCAGAAGAGGTTTTGTATTTTCTAGAAAGCTCTAGGCAGATCTGGTTTTTACTTCTGTTAAAAAAAATATAGCTCTTTAAATTATCTTTCAAACAAGCTATCAAACACTTAAATAGGACCTCTGGATCAAAAGTTATAAATATTTTTATCCATGTTGATTGTCAGCATGTGATGCTGATTGTCAGCATGAAATATCAGTTTTCGTTACTGACATTTGTCCACGCTGACTGTCAGCATGAAATGTCAGTTTTGTTTACTAACATTTATCCAGAGAGCATGTTTTTTGAGCCATATTTTTTTTGCCTATGCTGACTGTCAGCATGAGTTTCGACCTCGAGCTGTTTGTTTTGAGAATTTGTTTTAACTGGTCACTTTTGTGGTCGATGCTGACTGTCAGCATGTGATGCTAACTGTCAGCATGAGGTGTCAGTTTCCATATACGACCACAAAAGGCTAGCTAATTTTTATCCGTGATTTTTGTCGAGCCATTGAGGTGGACGTTGACTGTCAGCATGTGTTGTTGACTGTTAGTATGTGTTGTTTTGTTTCCTTTTTCGACCTTAAACGGCTAGCTGAGTTTTCTCTGAGATTTACTTCTTTCTGGTCGTGACCAATGCTGGATGTTAGCATGCCATGCTGACTGTAAGCATGCACTGTTAATTTTCCAACTCGTGCACAATGGCTCTTTTGGTGTTTTGGGCTATAAATAGAGGCTTTGAACTATTGTTTGACACACTAAGCAGCCTCATTCTCATACATACACTTGAGCATTTGTTTTTAGAGATAAAATCTTGATCTTTTGATCAAGTTGTGAGTTTTGTAATCCACCGAGTGCTTCGTTCGCATCATTTGCATACTTAGAGTTTCTCGGTGCGTGTTGGAGGTCTAGGAGAGACCTTGCAACTTATTACTCTTGGTGGACACCCTCACCTAGATGGTTTGGTGGCGTGGCCGTTGACCTCTTCTGTTTGGAGATTGTTGAAGAGGCTCGGCGTGATTGTAAAAGGCATCGGTGCTCGCCTTTCCAGAGTGGACAAGAAGCAACCACTAGTGAGAAATATCCTTCGTGGATATTGAAGCAAGACTCATTCATTTGAGTGCTTCAATGAGGAGTAGGGGAGACCGGGCGAGTCTCCGAGACCTCGGGAAAAATCCGTGTGTTTGTTCTCTTCTCTCTTCCTTTTAATTGTGCTATATTGATTTTGTTCTTATTCTTTGCAAAAGTTATTTTAAATTGAAAAGTTTTAAAGCCTCCTATTGAACCCCCCCCCCCCCCCCCCCCCCGTCTAGTCAGTATCCTTGATCCTACACGTGGTATCAGAGCAAGGTCTCTCATTTATGGGCTTTACCGCCTAGAGAGAAAGGGTGGACTCAATAGAGGATTTTGATTTGATTGCTCCTCACTTTGATGGCTCACATTACTTTCGTTGGAAGATTATTATGAGCACTCATTTTGAGGCATTGAGTTTGGATTTATGGAACTTAGTGGAGAAGGGTGTGACTTATCTGTGATTTTGGATAAGGATATTGTCCTCTTAAATACAAGGTTAAAGATGTGCTTCTTAGATCCCTTAGCCATGATGTGCTCGAACTAGTGAGTGATCGTTCGACCGCTCATGATGTTTGGACCACCCTTGAGTCTATCTTTGAGGGTACATCTAGTCTTGAGCATGCTAAGGTGCGCTTCTTGATGCAATACTATGAGGCATTTGTGATGTTGGAGCATGATACACTCTCCACCATATATGATCGCTTGATCAACATCACAAATGAGCTCAAAACCCATGGCGCTAATATTTCCAATCTAGACATTTGTAGGAAATTGCTTAAGGTGTTACCGGAGGATAGCTACGGAGACTTCATTACCACTCTTGCAAACGGTGACCTCTCCGACACTTCACCGAGCGAGCTCATTGATATGCTTATGTCAAATGAGGCTATGTCCAAGGAGAAGGACATACATTCCACCTCCGAGCATATTAAGAATGATGATTTCATTGCGGAGGATCGGGAGCTTTCTAGCAAGCTCAAAGACGTCATCGACTTGGTTCGCCTAAGAAAGACAAAGGTGAACTCTTGCAAGAAGAGCTCAAAGAAAGCAAAAAAGAAAGCGTCAAGATCAAAATCTTCATCTCACGACAAATTTATATGCCTTATGGCATGTGACTCGACGGTATCAAATACTAACTTCTCGAATGATGAGCTTATGGATATGATTGTCGAGTTAAATGACTTGCTTGGCAATATGAATAAAAGTTTTTGCACTTTAAAGAATAATTTCTCATCCTTGAAAGTGGAATTTAAAGAGTTGAAAAGTTCTTATGATTCTTTGCTTGCCAAGGAAGCTATTAGGTCTACAATTACCTTAGATGATAGAGTTGCTTGTGACTTGCTTATTGATCTATCCTCAGAGTCACATACCTCCACTTCACATGCTAGCACCTCTTGTAATGACTTAAATGTTAATTCATGTTTAGACTCAAATGCTAGCTTTGTGGACACTAGTACTTCATGTGATAATTTATCTATTGATACATTTATTGATTCACATGCTTGTAAGGTTGATACTAGTAACTCATACCATGATTTATCTAGTGACTCATCTTTATGCCATGGTGTTAGTACTAGTTTCTCTTCATTTGATATGTCTAGCTCATCTAGTGATTCTATTATTATGTCTTCTAGTACATCTACTTGTGATGATATGCCTTCATGTTCTCATTCGCATCATTTTTCATGTGTTAACACGGTATCATCTCATGAACATAAAATTGAAAATGATAAACTTAAGACTAAAATAAATAGATTGAGCCATGACCTTTCCAGAAATCATATGAGTAGTGCTATGTTTTTTAAACCCCCTTCAGATCATAGATATTCATTTAAAAAAAGGGGAAATTAAATCATGCACACTCATCTAGTAAGAGGCATCACATATTTCACCTGATCCGGGAGGATCTTCAAGTCCTGATTGCATACGGATTCGTGACCAAATCCTGATCGCATACAGATTCGCGACCAAGTCTTGATCGCATACGGATTTTCGACCAAGTCCTGATCGCATGCGGCTTCGCGACCTTAACCATGTTCGGAAAGGTTTCGCGACCATGGATTGGTTCGCGACCATGAAAAATAATTTGTTCTCTGTTCGGAATTGTAATCCGATCCGAATAGATATAACTAAGCTCATCTGTTTAGGATTAGTTAGTTAGTTTTATGAGTCTAATACGTTTAGGTTATTAAGTCTGATACGTACTCATACGATTGGACTATAAATACCTTGTAATAGGTCTAGTCTAGATCATCGAAAAAGTCATAGAACTTATTTGAGTTTTAAACACTTATAGTTCCTTCGACATAGGCAAGTGTGCCTAACGTTCGACGTATAAGCCAAGGCTAGGTCTCAAACAGATCATCACCGCACTCATATCATTTCATTTGTAAAGCCCTCTCGAACTTCATGTTCCGCATGTCACTTAATAGGCCAACATTCGCATGAGTGTGTATCTAACTCTTTTAGAGTTGATTCTTTTGACACTTATTTGATTTCTAGTTCTAGAAGAGGTTTAATTGCAAAACTTGTTGATTTCTGTTTTCAAAAACCTAAAGATAGAACCATTTGGATACCAAAAGATTTATGAGACAAGGCCAAAGGGCCTCGTAAGAACTGGGTACCTAAAAAGGCTTGAATCTTAATTGGAAAATCCTTTTTGGAAAATTCTTTTCGCAAAATATGTGTCATGCATTAAAAATCATTTCTGCAAATTTTCATTTCAATTGGATTTGATTTGAGCATCATTTGATTTTTCACAAATCAAATCTGAAATCTGCATCTTCAGACTTCTTGTGGTTTTTGACTGATTTTTCATTTTTATATCTCTTAATTGGTTGGCTATTTGAAGAAAAATTTAAACATGATATTTTCTTTGATTGGTTTTTACTGTTAATTCATTTTGGAATTCATTTGCGTGGTTTTTCAGGTGCCTTTACATGTGTAAAATTATTTTCCCAAAACCTGAAATCTGAAACTTTCAATCTGGTCAACATTTATCTTTTTCATATCTTGTTGTTGGCTCCAATTTTGGCTTCACTGTAAAAGGCTAATTAGTTCCTCATTATCTCTTTTAACTCCATAATTTATTTTTGGAACTTGTGAAGCCACAGTGTTTAAGAAATTTTTCAGTCAAATTAGATGTCAATCTTTTATTTTTTTCAAAAAATTTGTGATCTTGGATTTCGTTGCATTTTTTGTCCTAAAGAAGTTTTAGTTGAAAATTTAAAAGATATTTTTTTGATCTTCAAAGGCTTTCGTTTTGGAAATCTTTATCTTGTTGATTTTCACTCTAAAGATGCATCCCTTTCAACATGTCTTGTCTCTCAAACCTTAAAAAGTTGGCTATGGCATAGAAGCCTTGCACATGTTGGAATGCATCAACTGAAAAAGTTTTTAAAACGTGATTTGGTTATTGGCTTAAAAGATGTGAATTTTGAAAAGGATAAACCTTTTAGCGCTTGTCAAGCTGGCAAGCAAATAGCTACTTCACATCCGATTAAGCGTGTTCTTTCAACTTACAAACCTTTGGAACTGCTGCATATGGATTTATTTGGACCTTCTGGGTTCCAAAGTATCAGAGGTAACAATTATGGTCCTGTTATTGCTGATGATTTTACTCGCTACACTTGGGTCTTCTTTATTTCTCAAAAATCCGAAACTCCCGATGTTTTCAAAAGTTTTGCAAAACGTGTTTCCACTGAATTCGAACTTTCCATCCAGAAAATCCGTAGTGATCGTGGTGGAGAATTTGTTAATTCAACTTTAGTTGATTTTTGTGATTCGCTAGGCATTAAACACGAATTTTCTACTTCTTACACTCCACAGCAAAATCGAACACTAATAGAAATGGCAAGAACAATGCTAAGTGAGTATGATACTCCTACTCTCTTTTGGGCTGAAGCCGTGTATACCGCTTGCTATTCTATTAATCGGATTTATTTGCATCCTCAATAGAATTTAACTCCTTATGAGCTTCTTATTGGGCGTAAGCCAAATATTTCTTATTTTCGAGTTTTTGGATGTAAATGTTACATTCTCAGAAAAAGAAACTTTGGTGGTAAATTTCAAAGAAGAGTAGATGAAGGCTTTCTAGTCGGATACTCTACCACCAGTAAAGCTTATCGTGTCTTTAACAAAAATACAAGTTGCATTGAAGAATCTTGTGATTTAGAATTCGATGAAACTAATGGCTCTCAAAAGGAGCAAGTCTCTTGTGAAGTTTCAGGTGAAGATCTTCAAGAAGCCGTGAAGAATATTACGATTGGAGACATCAAACCAAGAGAAGATCAAGAAGATGATGAGAACATTGAGAATGATGATCATTATACATCATCACCTCATATTGATCCACCAGAGCAAGATCAAGAAGACGCAGCTCAAGAAGAAGCATCAAAGCAACATCAAACCATCACCAAGGATCACCCTCTAGATCAAATACTGGGTGATGTCAGTAAGGGTGTTCAAACTCGCTTTCGTATTGCCTCTTTTTGTGAACATCATTCTTTTGTATCATTCCTAGAAGCTAAACTTGTTGATGAAGCTCTTAGTGATCCTGATTGGGTAAATGCTATGCATGAACTTAATAATTTCTCTAGAAATAAAGTTTAGACTTTAGTGGAAAGACCCAAGGATCATAATGTAATTGGAACAAAATGAGTTTTTAGAAATAAGCAAGATGAAAATGTTGTAGTCATTAGAAACAAAGCTCGTCTTGTTCCACAAGGTTTTACTCAAGTTGAAGGTTTAGACTTTGGTGAAACCTTTGCACCTGTGGCAAGACTTGAAGCTATTCGTATACTTCTTGCTTATGCATCAAGTTTCAATATTAAGTTATTTCAAATGGATGTAAAAAGTGCCTTTTTAAATGGGGAAATATTTGGATTAGTTTTTGTGGAACAACCTCCCGGTTTTAAAGATTCAAAATTTCCAAACCATGTGTTTAAACTGTCTAAAGTTCTCTATGGTCTCAAGCAAGCTCCTCGAGCTTGGTATGAACGACTTAAAGACTTTCTTTTATCAAAAGGTTTTAAAATTGGGAAGGTTGACACAACACTTTTTACAAAAATGATTGAAAAATATTTGTTAATATGTCATATATATGTTGATGATATTATTTTTGGATCTACTAATGAACATTTTTGTCATGAGTTTGGAGAAATGATGTCTAGGGAATTTGAGATGTCAATGATCGACGAGCTAAGCTTTTTCCTTGGACTATAAATCAAGCAACTCAAGAACGGTATGTTCATCAGTCAAACGAAGTATGTGAAGGACTTGCTCAAGCGCTTTGGGATGGAAGATGCTAAAGCAGTCAAAACTCCCATGGCCACTAATGGACATCTTGATATGGACAACAACGGAAAAGCAGTTGATTCTGAACTTTATAGATCTATGATTGGTAGCTTGTTATATCATACTGCATCTAGGCCTGATATCATGTTTAGCGTTTGCTTATGTGCTAGATTTCAGTCAGCCCCTAAGGAATGCTATTTTATTGCTATTAAAAGAATCCTAGGTACTTGAAATGCTACCCAAACTTAGGCCTTTGGTATCCAAAAAATGCAAACTTTGCATTAATTGGTAATTCGGATTCAGATTATGCGGGTTGCAAAATTGATAGAAAGAGCACATCTGGTAGTTGTCAACTTTTGGGGAGATCATTAGTATCATGGTCATCTAACAAACAAAATTTTGTAGCTCTCTCCACTGTTGAAGCAGAATATGTTTCAGCAGGTAATTGTTGTGCTCAAATTTTGTGGATGAAGCAAACATTTTTGGATTATGGAATCACATTTGAAAAAGTGTCACTCTTGTGTGATAATGAAAGTGTCATTAAAATTGCAAATAATCCTATTCAACACTCTAGAACTAAGCATATTGAAATACAGCACCATTTTATAAGAGATCATGTGGCAAAAGGGGATATAGATGTAAGTCATATCAGAACTGACATGCAACTTACAGATATTTCGCCAAACCCTTAGATGAGATTAGATTTTGCTTTCTTAGAAGTGAATTGAATATTATTGATATATCAAATGCTAGTTGATCTAAGATAAATGTCTGTTTTTATGTCCTCCCACCTTTTTTTGCTTGATGACAAAGGGGGAGAGATTCTTGAGTTTCTTGCTTCATTAAAGACAATGTTTATGCTTGGGGGAGAGATTGGGGAGAAAGATTCTTGAGATATCTCATGATCTATCATTATAGATTCATAATTATAGATTCACTCTCAAATCTCAAATGACTCATATGGGTATTTATATATGCATGCATTTAGGGGGAGTTCCTGAATATCGGTTAATTATGCATGTACTTAGGGGGAGTCATTTGATTTTATTCATTTAAACACTTGTTGTCATCAATCATAAAAAAGGAGGAGATTGTTGCATCTAGGCCCCTATTATTGTTGGTTTTGATTATTGATGACATTAAGTGTTTTGGATCTAATCATGTCTTTGAGCTATCTGTATGCAGAGATCTAAGAGCTATTTTGCCTAAGGTCGCAGTATTGCCAAAGTCGCAAGCATAAGGTCGGCAAGAAGAAAGCCGCAGAGACCTTAGCTATCCGGAGGATCTACAAGTCGCGAGCCGAGGTCGAAAGCACAAGGTCGCAGTGTCATTCGAGGTTGCAAGTCCAAAGTCACGAGCTATGGTCGCAAGCGCAAGATCGCCAAGAATGAATCTACAAAAGACTTAAGGTAAAATGAGTTTGATTTTTACCGATCTTGTTGTTTGGAGGTTGATCGGTTTAGAAATTTTTTTCTTAGTTTCAACCATACTATAAAGAGGGGTTGCAAGACCTCTCTATATTTCCAGCATAAACCGAGGAACTATTAGGTCACTACATTCATTCTTTTCGGTTGGATTTGATTTGGTTTTTCAGATGAATTTTTGGCAGCAGAAGAGTGTTTGCATTTTCTAGAAAGATCTATGCAGATCTGGTTTTTATGTCTGTTGACAAAACTATAGCTCTTTAAATTATCTTTCAAAAGAGCTATCAAACACTTAAATCGGACCACGGGATCAAAAGTTATAACTATTTTTATCCACATTGACTGTCAACATGTGATGCTGACTGTCAGCATGAAATGTTAGTTTTCGTTGCTGACATTTGTCCACGCTAACTGTCAGCATGAAATGTCAGTTTTGTTGACTGACATTTGTCCAGAGAGCATGTTTTTTTAGCCATATTTTTTTTGCCTATGCTGACTGTCAGCATGTGTTGTTGACTGTCAGCATGAGTTTCGACCTCGAGCTGTTTGTTTTGAGAATTTGTTTTAACTGGTCATTTTTGTGGTCAATGCTGACTGTCAGCATGTGATGCTGACTGTCAGCATGAGGTGTCAGTTTCCATATACGACCACAAACAGGTAGCTAATTTTTATCTGTGATTTTTGTCGAGCCATTGAGGTGGACGCTAACTGTCAGCATGTGTTGCTGACTGTCATTATGTGATGTTTTGTTTCCTTTTTCGACCTCAAACGGCTAGCTGACTTTTCTCTGAGATTTACTTCTTTCTGGTCGTGACCAATGCTGACTGTCAGCATGCTATGCTAACTGTAAGCATGCCATGCTGACTGTCAGCATGCACTGTTAATTTTTCAGCTCGTGCACAACGGCTCTTTTGGTGTTTTGGGCTATAAATAGAGGCCTTGAGCTATTATTTGACACACTAAGCAGCCTCATTCTCATACATACACTTGAGCATTTGTTTTTAGAGATAAAATCTTGATCTTTTGATCAAGTTGTGAGTTTTGTAATCCACCGAGTGCTTCGTTCGCATCATTTGCATACTTAGAGTTTCTCAGTGTGTGTTGGAGGTCTAGGAGAGACCTTGCAACTTATTACTCTTGGTGAACGCTCTCAACTAGATGGTGTGGTGGCGTGGCCATTGACCTCTTCTGTTCGGAGATTGTTGAAGAGGCTCGGCGTGATTGTAAAAGGCATCGGTGTTCGCCTTTCCAGAGTGGACAAGGAGCAACCACTAGTGAGAAATATCCTTCGTGGATATTGAAGCAAGACTCATTCATTTGAGTGCTTCAACGAGGAGTAGGGGAGACTAGGCGAGTCTCTGAGACCTCGGGAAAAATCCGTGTGTTTGTTCTCTTCTCTCTTCCTTTTAATTGTGCTATATTGATTTTGTTCTTATTCTTTGCAAAAGTTATTTTTAAATTAAAAAGTTTTAAAGTCTCCTATTCACCCCCTCTAGTCGGCATCCTTGATCCTATAGCTTGCACCTCAGGTGAGTTCCCTCTAATCTCAAGTGTGGCTTTGGCGCCAGGCTTGATCTTGCTTAGGGTTCAAATTGGGTCATGTGTGCCGGTGTGCTTTGTTTGGGCTTGGTGCTGTTCTTGCCCTATGTGCTATGATGATTGTGTTCCTGGCTGTGTGGCTGTGTAATTGATGAATGAATATGCTCTAATGTTTATGTATGTGTGATTTTGTGGTGAAGATGTAAACACCTCATGTGGAAGCAATGATCTAAAACTTCCTGGGTGTTTGGGGTTGAGTTTGGAGCTAAATTTCCTATTGTCTTCATAACCTCTCAACAAGATAATTTAACTATGCTAAAAACTGGGGTTGGGTTTAATTGTCACCTTATTGTGGGTTCTAGACTTCTTCTGGTTCCTGAGTTGCTCCTGTGGCTGCTGCTACTGTGAATCACAAGGTAGAAAAGGAGTGAACAGATGCTTGAATTGTTGTGCTATCTTTCCTCTATTTTCTCTCTCTGTTCTATAGACCTACTGGCTTACCTTGGTTCTTGCTGTTTTACTTTAACCTCTACTGTCTGTGTGTGAATTGTGCTGTAAGACTGATTTATCTGGTGCACTAAGCATGCAACCGACTTACTAGGGGCTGAGGTGGCTATGTTCACTGTTCCAGCGAACAAGTGGAGATGCTCTGTGCTAGATTGGTGTCAATTGGACTGATTTGCAAAATCAGGAAACTCTAGGGGGTTTTGTGCAAGATTTACAATGTGGCTGGGAAAAGTTCCAGGGGCTAAAATGCAAAACTGAGGGCTAATTGGGCCTCTGGGCCCAAGGCCTGGTGTTGGGCTGGCTTCTAAAAGAAAGCCTTTTTCTTTTTATTTTGTTTTAGGCCTCTTAAGGCTTGAAACTGTCTCAAAATGGCCTGAAATGGAAAGGAACGACCCAAAAATATACCCAATTCCTAAATGCTGAATGATGAAAAATTAAATATAGGGCGAGCAATGTGACTTCTAGCCAGCTTCGTGGCCCCAACTGTTAACCGTCTTTGTGGTCCTTACAACAGGAGTAGGGAATAAGAAGTGCAAGATGATGCAACCGCCGAAAACATCTATTTCTCATGAAATGTATATATGCAACAATTTTTTATACTTTTGCATTTCTTTTATGCTTACGTGAGATCTTCCTTTATATCCCACTCGGATATAAGCTCCATTTCTAAATTTCATTTATTTGAAAAAAAGAATTTTAATCACATTTTGCATCTAATCCTTCAACCAATACATTTCAATGCAATACTTCAAATTTATGTTGAAACCAGTGAAGAATATGAGATATGTGAAGTTTTGTAACTAAATTTAAGCAAGATGCCTACAATTAGTCCAAAAACAAATAACCCTAACTAGTGCAACCCTAACTCAACCAAAAGAGGAAAGAAAGGATCCCTAACCAGAGGAGGTGGAAGAGGAGGAACCAAAACACCGAGATTCGATGTTGAACTGGAGGAGATCAGACAAGCATTCTTGTTCAGAGAGGAGGAAACATGAACAGGAGAGAGAAGGGAAAGGAAAAGAAAACTGTCAGCTGGAGGAAATTGGGGAAAGAAGTAGAAACAAAGGGTTAAGTAACTGTTCAGCTGCGCAGTGGGTGGACAATGTTCGATGAGGGCAGACAATGTCCGGTCACCACTGAAGATTGATAGAAGATCTGAATTTTCTGGAAAATTTAGAATTTTTGTTTGATTTGCTTCAGATCTGAACACAAGCTTAAGATGAGTATTTGGAACTGATTTAAATTCATTTGAAGAGATATTGACTAACCAATGATCTCAATTTTAATGAAGATAGAGATAGGAAAGAGTAGAATAAGTAAAATAGAGATATGTTCACCAAATCGCCAATTATCAATCAAATTTAAGTTTTTCTGAAGTGTTTGGATTTTTATGAGTTTTAAATACTATTTCAAGCTTGGACATGAGAAGAAATCCGGCTCAAATAGCTAAACTCACAATATGCAAGTTTTGGGTATTTTCGGGTTAAAGACCGTTTTTCAACGACCTTTGAAAGAGAACAACATAAGAAATATAGGTCTTTTGATAAAATGTTCAACATGAACTATTTTTGAGGGTTTGAGTTCTAAAAGTTTCATGTAGAAAGTTTTTGCCAAAACTCAACGTGTATTGTTTTGAGAAATAAGGACATTTTGAAGCAATACAAGATCCCTGAAGTTCAAAATTTTGTTAAAATTGACATCTTGGCTTTAAAAACCAAAGTGTAAACCCATGTGATTGCTTAAACTTGTGTGATTTATGATTTGACAATACTTTGAATTGGATACATCATTCTGTGTTTGTTTATGTTGTCATTATGTGTGAACAGTGCTATGTGATGGATTCTTTTGGTTGTGATGCAAGTTTTTGGTATTCCGAAGTTATGGTGTGCTCGCGAGAAGGTTAGACCATCGGAGTGGCGCTCATGGAAGAACTGGAGACTCGATGGGTTTGGGATATGTCGGAGGCACTAGAGACTTGCGGAGACGTTGGACATTATTGCACCAAGTACCTAAAGCCATGCTGCACCAAGATGTACGAAGTGGCTCGAACTGGTGGAAGTGTGGAGGTTGCCGGCCGGGGTCTCGAATGGGAAGACTTCCCGGTTGAAGGCGAGCCATTTTTTATTAAGGTGGACACGTGGAGACATCATAGTGAGCACAAGTGGTGCTCACAATGCCCGAGAAAGTCCTTGAGACGGTCTATGGACTCCGTATGGAAGGTTATGCAAAAAGGCTTTACTTGGGAGATGATTCTCTGATAATTGAGACTTAATCTCAGAAAAGTGTTAACAAAAACTTTGTATATCTCGAAGTTATCTTTCCAACAGATCCCAAAACATCAAAATCGGAGTTCGGATGAGGAAGTTGTGTTTGTTTTAGTGTCTGTTGTGCAGAAAATTCTGTAATTACTAATATTGTAAAATGAGTGATTAGGAGTTGGGCTAAATGAGCTTTAGGCCCAAACCTCCACCAGCTGTTAGGATGTAACATCCCTGTTTTCTCCAAACCTTGACCCAATCTAAGTCTGTTGTCTCAGAATTATAACCCAGGGTATGCAAATACCTTAACCCAAAAAGTTGGCAATAGAACTCCATCACTCAGTCCTTTTTCACAAATCAGTCCAAAAGCATCGCAGATTAGTCCTTTTCAGACTTTCCAGAAACCCCAAAAGGCTAAAAGCCACATATTAACTCCAAATCTTGATTTGATTCAGGGAATATCTCCCATACTCTATTCTGAGCAAATTTCTCTTCTGTGAAAATTCCAAAATATCATCCTAAGTCTCAGTTTTAAGTCTCACCAATTATCCAAACCCTAATTACCCTATTTTACCCTGCTTTCGTTTCAGCTCAGAACTTGTTCAAAACTCCATATTTGGATATCTATCGCTACTAAACTATTTATTAAGTTTAGTAAGCCACCCTGGTGAAATTCTTTTCAACTCAATCCATTTAATTCTCCAGATTTACAGATTGGTCCTAACAACAAGATTCTGAAATTGCAAATCAGCCCTATTCTCTTTTCTAGCCCTTTTCGACCAAAACCCCGGCTGCTGTTTTGACCAGAGCTCTAGTGCTTGTTTCGACCAACATGTTTGGGGTGTTTCCTCGCCGCCGGCCAAGATTTGACGTCGCCTGTGCTCGTGGTAGCCCATGCTTGCATGTGCGCTCGTGTCCGTGCCAAACCGTCGCCGTGGCAGCCCCTTCGACCACCAGCAGCAACAGCTTCAATACGCACCTGAGAAAGGATTTAAGTTGCATGCGCGTACGTGTTGTCGCCGGAGCAACTTCGTCGCCTCCGCCTCTGCACCGGCCTGGACCAAGTTCCAATGACCCCGACAGTTGCTGGCAAGAACTGGATAGCCGCCTGCATGCCGTCGCATCGCCGTTCACTGTTGTTTCTCCAGTGCCTGGCCAGTCTCGTCTCCGGTGCAAATTTCGTTGTTGTTCCCCTTTGTAATCTCTGTCCTCCGCCTATTTAAACCCCCCTCTCATCCAGAATTATCTTCACGCCACCAGAAATCAGCTAAGTCCCAGTTGTAACAGGCGAGCCGCCGTTGAGGCAATCGTCGCTGGTGAAATTCTCAGCACCAAACTCCACTTTGATCACACTAGTAAGCTCCCTGTGTCTATCTCTCTGTGTCATAGCATCCAATTGAACTCCGGTGATCCTCATCGCCGGTGATCGCCGAAAAACCCAAATACCTTATTCCTGCAATTAAACTCTCTCCAGCCATTTTCAAGACTCCTCCTTGTAGAACAAATTGATCCTTTGGAGATTCTAAACAAGCCTGTTCAGCCACATTTTGAAATTAGCCCAGTTCGAAGAGTTCCCCGATTTTTCGCGCACCGCCGTGAACACCTCACGTCACCGGCATGTCTCGTCGTACCTCCAGCCAAATTGACTCAACCTACACCTTCCCTGTATCCCCTAGATGGTGTATCCCAAGCCAATTGTCCAGCATTGCCGTGTATCGACGGTGCCTCTTTCACCGTCGTTCCCGAGTCCGGTGTCAATGCCGGCGAGCCTCCAATCACCTATGTAGCTAGATTCCTCACTCCAGCACGATTAGTGAAGTCCCAGGAGCAAAACCGCTCAATCAATTTTAAGAATCTTCAACCCTAGTTCTTTGACAACGTAGCCCATCTTTGTTTCTAGCGGCCGACAACTTTAACTTCGTCGTTCGCCGCCGTCAAGCCACCTCTATCCAATTCACTTCATCAGTAGCTTCATCTTGATCTCGCCTACATGTTTGGCAAAGTTAGCAAAGCAGCGCATGCGTGATTTGTCCAGACACGCAAGCCCTAGTGCGCTGCAGTGCACTGGCATTCGATTTTCCTGTGCCAAGGACTTTGCTACAATTTTCTTTAATTCCCAGACTTTTCTGTTAAACTAATTTGTCAATTAGATGCCTTACTGTGATTGGCACCTAATGCTTCAGTTTGTAATCATTTTAACCTTTTGGAAACTCCAGATCAACTCTATGCCATTCTCAGGCAATGTTAGGCCGTAAACAGAATGTCAACCTGCAGACATTCGTCGCATTTTGAACCAAACCCTCTGAGCCAAGCTCAAGTATCTTCGACCAGATCTCTTCGCTTGCATACATGTTTATACTTTACTTATTACTTTCTATAACAAATAGTTTCTGAATGCTTATGTATTGTGTTCTTTCGTTGTTTGCATGCGAGAGCAGAGCTAGAAGCGAAAGGTTCAGAAGGAATCTTTGAAGACCCAGCAGAGCAGTCAGAATCCGCATTTCAAGGCAAGTCTCTATCCCCTTGACCATGTTTCTCCCAGTATGTCAAAATAAACTAAGTTAATTGCTATTCGAACTATATGCATGCTTTATCTTCAAATTAAATGCTATATTGGAAGAATGTGAATAGATATGACCTAATTTCTTGTAAAGCCCCTCATGTTCATATTTTCATGCACCCTTGTCACCCTAGGATATCATGCTCAAGTTATGCTTATACTTAAATGTTTGCGTTAAGTGTTAAACGGTCAATTGTATGAGAAAAGTGCTTAAAATCCTTTTTGTGAAAGAAAATGTGAATTAGAATCGATAGTGAGGATGGTTTTAATGGTTGGCTGCTGTGTGCGCATCGGGAATGTGAATATCTCCTCACTATTGGTTCATAAGGACAAGAACCTTGTGTTGTGCCTCTATGTGGCATGAAAATCGTACCAACCACTTGCCTGGTATGGGACAGGCACAACTTAGTAGCTTTCTTGGTATTAACTGTTCCCTGCATGGTTTGTCGATCTAGTTTCTTGCGTGAAAACTAGTGGGCTACAGAGGGCCATGAGTGATGTGAGATCAGAAAAATTATGAGAGGGTAAGGTGTAAGTAGGAAGTCGCCCTACGTCTGGATTTGAGTCGTGCGTGGCTGCATCCATAGGCTATGTGTCTTGCGGGACCATAGGCCAAGGCTATGTAGTTTGGCAGTGGGGAGGACCCACAATGGTATTTTAGACTTAACTGCCTATCTACCGGGCAGGGATACTATTAACACTAGACTGCAAAACCGTTGTGTGATCTCGACCTTGTCACATGCATAAAAGTCGCATGGAGAGGTACCGACTTGAAAGTCGAGTGAAGAATGTTGGATCTAAGTCGATCTAGGTTTTGATGATTAATGACGATCTGGATGAACACTTGATGATATAATGTTAATTTGGATAATGATAGTTTTGATGATTAAATGACAATTTGAATAAATCCTGATTTAGCACAAGTAAATAGAATTGTTTGTTAAACCCAAGAAGTTGATGACTCCCTGTTGTGGTTTAATATTGATGCATATGTTGAGGGGGAGCTCTGTGGTTGCATAAAGCTTGTGCTGATTGATTAATCGAAATGTCATGTGTTAAATTCTGAAGTTTGATGGCTCCTTATTGAGGTTTTGACATCGATGCATATGTTGGGGGGAGCTCATCATATTGGTCATCTGATCTGATTGCCATCATGACATGTGTAGTATAGATCGTGTGCATATATCTTTATCATATACGAATCTATATGATTGTATTCCATCTCATACTCATCTATTGATTGTTGAATATGGTTTTGTCATTTCACCGGAAAGAGAAATTGTTGAGCTAACTCCTGTGTGGAGTAATTTCTCTGATGGTGATTAATGAAGACCTATATATGAGACTAACGTTGTGCGTTGAGTGTATGTATTGTAGTCTCAGAATGGTCACGAGATGAAAGCAAGCAAGGGCGTGAAGAGGATGATGCCGACATGAGTCATCTTGAGCGAGGTCAAGCTTAGCAAGGTCGAGCTTTGCGAGGACAAGCGTCGAGCGGTCGAGCTTCACGACGTCAAACTTCACCGAAGGTAAAATCCAAGATTAAGGATTGTTTTCTTAGGATTTTACCGGTCTCGGTGTTTAGGAGATAGACCGTACTATTATGAGGGGTCGAAAACTAATAGCTTGAATCTATCTAGTGCGGAAGCTCAATTGCATTCATATCATCTTGCACTAGTGTTTTATTGCCTCTTGCATTGTTAGAGAGTCTAAGTGTAGTTTGTGGTGCATTAGAGAAAATGCTTTGAAAGCTGCACTTAGTCTTGATCGCCAGCTATTTAAATTGGTTTATTTTCTAGAGCTGGTCGTGGTTGTACTTTCACATTTTGATAGTATCCTTGTTTGATACGTGGTCGTGGTCGTGTCTCCGATTTGGCGGTTTTCTATTTAGGGTTTGGTCGTGGTCGTAGGAGTTCGAGCTGGTCGTACCAGTCTTCGACTCACTTTTGTAAGCTCGACCAAATCCACTTGACTACTTGTTTTCAACAAGATGTTCGACCTGTGTGATCGTGGTCGCTACTATGTGTCAGCAGACATATCCGCGAGAAAATAGACAAACTGCATTAGAAATGTTTTTTTGTTGGACATTTTGGCAGTAGAAAAGTTTTTTAATTTTCTAGAAATATCAAGGCCTTTCTACGTCTTGCTTCTGTTGACAAAATTGTAGCCCTTTGAGTTATCTTTCCAACAATCCAAAAATCACCTCAATCGGATCTCTAGATCAAAAGTTATGCTTGTTTTACTGTCAATATTTTTTTGTCTGGCTATACAAATTTTTTCAGCCTTGTGCAAAATGAAACCAGAGACGTTTGCATCTGTCTGGGAGCTTTTGTCTGGATGGGCCAGACTTTTTCCGGCATGGCCAGACATTGTCCGGCCTATACAAGTTGTTTGAGCCGAGAATGAAATAGAGACAGATATATATGTCCGAGGGCTTTTGTCCGGGACGGGTCGGACTTTGTCCGACATAACCGAACATTGTCTGGCCTTCACAAAAAAATCCCCCAACAATAAGTTTGCAATGGTCAAAATTTGTTGTACTGGCCGGACAATGTCCGGCCTGTACAAGATTTCTCCTGTTCATGGCAAACGGCTAGTTTTCTTTGAAGGGTATATATATCTTGTGTTTGCCTTCATTTGAGGTTGCTTAAGAGGTGAAAATCTCAGTGTATAAGCTAGCCAAGTTCATTGCATATGAGATATTGCATCTAGAGGCTAGATTTGAGCCAAAATCCTTAGTAGATTTGAGAGAGCATTTGGGAGAGGTTGTGAGTGTTTAGTGCACTTCATCTCCATTTGCATGCTAGTGCTAGAGTGTTGAGCATTCATTTGCATCTTTGAGCTTCGAGCACGAGATTCGTTCAAGAGAAAGCGCATCCAACTTGTTACTCTTGGTGATTGCCTTCGCCTAGACGGTATCGAAGGGGACTTGCGATCTCTCCATTGAATTTTTTCCGAGAGGCCAGCAAGAACTTGTGAAAGGTATTGGTGCTCGCCTATCCGGTGTGGAGAAGGAGAAACCCTAGTGAGATATCCTTCGTGGATATAGAAGCGAGGCTCAAGCGTGAGTACTTCAATGAGGAGTAGGGGAGACTGGGTGAGTCTCTGAGACCTCGATAAAAATATTGTGTCAATTGCTTGTCTCGCATTCATTCATATTTATCTTGACACAATTGTTTAAATCAATCTAGTTGCTTGTTGTATTTTATTTTCATATCGATCAATTGCAACTGGATGTTAGATTGTTGTTGCATATTAAATTGCTTATTCCATATGGTTGAATGCAACTAAATTGATTAAATAGTTTTAAACCTCTTTGAAAAATCTAGGTTATCCGATTTTAAAATTGCTAAATTGAAAAGAAATTTTAAAAGCCTCCTATTCACCCCCCCTAGTTGGCATCCTTGATCCTACAATTGGTATCAGAGCAAGGTCTCTCTTGTATCGGCTTTACCGCCTAGAGAGAAAGGATGAATTTGATAGAGAATTTTGGATTGATTGCTCCTCACTTTGATGGCTCAAATTATTCACGTTGAAAAATTATGATGAGTACTCATCTTGAGGCATTAAATTTAAAATTATGGAGGTTAGTGAAAAAGGGTATAACAAATTCGTCATATTCGGATAAAGACATTCACCTCTTAAACACAAAAGCTAAAGATGTGCTTCTTGAATCCCTTAGCCATGACATGCTCGAACTAGTGAGTGATTGTTCGACCGCTCATGATGTTTGGACCAGTCTTGAGTCTTTATTTGTGGGCACATCTAGCTATGAGCATGCGAAGATGCGTATATTATTGCGGGACTATGAGGCATTTGTGATGTTGGAGCATGACACACTCTCCACCATATATGATCGCTTGATCAACATCACAAATGAGCTCAAAGCCCTTGGTGCTAATATTTTCGATCTAGACATTTGCAGAAAATTACTCCAGGTGTTGCCGGAGGATCACTATAATGACTTCACAACTACTCTTGCGAACGGTGATCATTCCGACACTTCACCAAGTGAGCTCATTGACATGCTTATGTCAAATGAGGCAATGTCCAAAGAAAAAGACATATGTTCCACCTCCAAGCATGGCGAGGACGACGAGTTCAATGCGGAGGATCGGGAGCTTTCAAGCGAGCTCAAATGTAAACAATGTGGTTTGCCCAAGCAAGACAAAGGTGAAACCTTGCAAGAAGAGCTCAAGAAAAGCTAGAAAAAAAGCGTCGAAGTCAAAGTTTTCATCTCAAGACAATTCTTTATGCCCTACCGCATGCGACTCGACGGTATCAAACTCTAACCTCTCTAATAATGAGCTTATAGATATGATTGTAGAGTTAAAATATTTGCTTAGAAATATGAGTAAAAACTTTAGCACTTTAAAGAATAATTATTCATCCTTAAAAGTGCAATATCAAGAGTTAAAGAATTCTCATGATTCTTTGCTTGCCAAGGATACTATTAGCTATACATGTATTTTAGATGTTAGAGTTTCTTGTGACTGCCCTATTGATCAATCTTTAGAGTCGCACACTTCTACCTCATATGCTAGCAATAATTCAATTGTTAATTCGTGGTTAGATTCAAATGCTAGCTTTGTGGATACTAGTACTTCATGTGATAATATGTCTAATGATTTAATTCTTGATTCATATGGTTGTACGAATGATAGTAGTAACTCATAACATGATTCATCTAGTGACTCATCTCTATGCCATGGTGTTAGTTCTAGTCGATCCTCATTTGATATGCCTAGCTCATCTAGTGATTTTAATGCTTCACATTCTAGTTCATCTACTTGTGATGAGATGTCGTCATGTTCTTTTCGTAATTCATGTGTTAACACGGAATCATCTCAAGCACCTAAAATCGAAAATGATGAACTTAGGAGTAAAATAAATAGATTGAGCAAAAACCTCACTAGATATCATATGAGTAATGCTATTCTTACTAAACCTTCTTTAGATCATAAATATTCATTTAAAAAGAAAAAATTAAATCATGCACACTCATCAAGTAAGAGGCATCATATTATTCATCACACTCATACCATTTCTATTAAAAAGCCCTCACGTACCTCATGTCATTTAAAAGGGCAACATTTGTATGAGTGCGCATCTAATCTTTTTAGAGTTGTTTCTTTTGGCTCTTATTTGATTTTTGCTCTAAAAAGGGTTTAATTGCAAAAAATATTAATTTTCATTCTCAAAAACCTAAAGACAGAGCTATTTGGGTACCAAAGGACTTATGCGACAAGGCTAGAGGGCCTTGTATGGTTTGGGTACCAAAAAGGGCTTAAATCTTTTTGATGTTGTTCATAAAATTTTTTGCATTGCATTTTCTCCTTTTATTCTTTGATTGTTTTAAATCATTATGCCCAACTATGCAAAAGAATGAAAACTTGAAACTTATGTTGTTGCATCATTAGGGGGTTACAATTTAAAATGCTTCCGTTGTCTATTGCCCCCCCATATGTGAGACTTTTCTAAATTACAAGCATATGTTTTCAAAAATGAGTTCATTTTGTTAAAACGTCAAATTTTCATTCAAAAACCCAAAAATCATCAATTTCTTTCAAATGGTCTTCAAAATGTATTTAAAAGGTTTTTAGAGGCTTTGGATGAAGAAATGATGTTAAAAAGTATTTTCATTAAAAACTAGCCTCAAAATGATCTCGAGTATCTTGTTTTTCAACAAAATCATTTTTAAACGCAAATAAAAATCTATTTGGGATTTGCAAAAACTTACTTTACAAAACACTTAGATATTATTATCCCGAAGAAGCTTGAAATTGAAAACTTTCTCAAAAGAGTTCTCATTTGAAAGTTATGGGTATTTGAATCTCATCGAAAAACTTGCTTTGACCCAAAATACCCTAAATATGCAAAACATGAGTTTCGCTATTTTTATGGTCTTTATTTGTGAGCCTCGGCTCAAAATGATTTGAATAACTCATGTAAGCCCTTTCATATCAAAAATCTCATGAAAATCAAATTTGAACTCAATTTGCAAAATTTGTCAAAATTCAACCTCTTTGCTAAATACAAAGATCTTTTGGCCATAACTTTTGATTGAAAAATCCTTTTCAGAAAATTATTTTTGGAAAATGTATTTGATGCATTGAAAATAATTTTCATTTGAATTGGATTTGATTTGAGAAAAATTGATTCTTTTCACAAATCAAATATGAAACTTGCAAAATTCAGTTTTCCCATGGTTTTGGGCTGATTTGTCATTTTCATATCTCTATATTGGTTGGCTATTTGAAGAAAGTTTCTATATGATATTTTATCCTCTATGATTGGTATTTCTTGATAATTTATTTCAAAATTATTGGAAGTCATTTGTATAGATTTTCAGGTGCTTTTAAAAGTGTAAAATGATTTTCTCAAACCTGAAATCTGAAACTTTAAATCTGACCAATATTTGTCTTTTTCATATCTTATTGTTGGATAAAATTTTGGCTTCATCACAAAAGGCAATCTAGTTTATCATTGCATCATTTATCTCCAAATTTATTTTAGAATTTTTGGAACTTGTTTGCATAAGTTTTTATGATTATAAAGAAGCTAACATGTTTAAGAAAATTTCATTCAATTTGGATGTTAATCTCTCGATTCTTTCAAATGACTAAAATATTTCAATCTTGGATCTTCATGGAAAGTTCTTGTGTTGATGTGTTTTATCTCTATGAAACTTTCCATGAGTTTTGGTATTTATTTGGATGTTTTCTCAATTTGAGTTCATTCGGATTCTTGTTGAGCTCTTGATTTTCAAATAGATCATTTTCATCTCTTGCATATTTTTCATGACCAAACTTAGATGGCACATTTAGGGGGAGCAACTTCAAAGTCATTGAATCCTTGTATACCCTAATTGTGCACATGTATCAAATTATGCACTTGTTTGGTAAAAAGGATCATTTTCGAGCAAAAAGGTAAAAAGAGCTCAAAACTTTCAAAATGTTCAAAAACCAAAAAACCTTCAAAATATATTTCAAATATGTTTTCAAAGGTTTTGAAGGTGAAACAAAAGGTTTTCGAGCTAAAATGCAAAATTTTGACAAAACGGAAAACTTCGGGATCTTGTTTAATCCCAAAATGATTCATTTCCACACAACAAGATGGGTTGAGATTTGACCAAAACTTTCTAAATGAAACACTTAGAACTCACTCACCCAAAGATAGTTCATATTGAAATTTTTCTCAAAAGACCTATGATTTTCAAGTTATCACATATCCTAGGTCGCCCGAAAATGTCTTTCGACTCGAAAATACCCAAAAGTGCATTTTTGTGAATTTAGCTATTTGGACTGGACCTTCTTCTATGTTTTGGTTTGGAATAGTATTTCAAACTCATTCAAGTCTAAATATTTGAGAAAAATCCATGTTTCATCAAGAATTGAAGTTTTCATGAAAATCACTTCTGGTTTACCCATTTTACCCCAAAATCCCTTTTGAGGATAAAATTGAAGATCCTTATTCAAATCAAATTCATTCAATTGGTATCCAACTAAGTTCCTGACTTTTCATTCAAATCTTTTATGGAACTTGATTTAATTTTTGAAGCAAAATTGCAAAAATCACAAATTTCAGAAGTTTTCAGTAGGTTTATCTGAACTATCCGGACGTTGTCCGCCCAGAGCTAGACTCTGTCCGCCCCTACTGGACTTTGTCTGGCCCTAGCAGACACGGTCTGAGCTGTGTGCAGTTGGATAGTTACTAAATTTTTCAGCTGATTTGTTTGCTTCCTGCCTTTGTCACATCTTTGCTTCCATTTCTCCTCATATTTTGCAAATTCTTCATGATTTTTTTGCTGAGATTTGAAAATCTTTTGATTGTGTTTTTGAATATCAAGAAAGGTTATTTTCATGAATTTGGAGCATATTCAAATGAATTTGAGATTTGAGTTTATTTTTGGAAATTTGAACTCCTCACTAGGTCATGTGCTTTTATCTCAATCTTGTGACCTAAAAAAGTTTCGACAAACCTCATTTTGGCATATTCTTCATTTTTATGTTCTTTTTGTGTTTAATGCCAAAAGAAGTGAAATCTTTGAGGATTGAAATTCTTGTTTCCAATTGAGTTTGGTTTAAAATCTTGAGATCTTTTTTATATCAAATTTTTTTAAAAATTGCAAAGTTGACACAATAATCATCACAAGATTAATCGGGACATTTTTTTTGTGTCAAATATAATAGATGACATTATTTTAGTTTCCACTAATGAATTTCTCTGTTAAGAATTTGTTTTTGAGATGATTCTTAGAGAAATCGAGATGCAAATGATTGAAGGGCAAAGTTACTTCCATTCACGACAAAACAAGCAACTCAAGAATGGAATGTTCAAGAGTAAATTCAAGCGTGTGAAGAAATCGCTCAAAATCCTCGAGATGCAAGATGATGAAGCTATTTCAACTCTTAAGGCTACAAATGAACATCTCAACATGGACGAACATGAAAAAGCGGTCAATTCTAAACTCTATCGATCTATGATTGATAGCTTTGCTTTGTTTTACCGCATTTAGACTCGAAATCATGTTTAGCGAGTATTTATATGCTAGATTTCGACCATCTCCTAAGGAATGTCATATGATTGCCATTAAATGCATTCTTAGGTATTTGAAATGCAATCCTAGATATATCTTTGATATCCGAAAAGTACAAATCTTGAATTACTTGATTATTTGAATTCAAATTATGTGAATTGCAAGATCAAATCGAAAAAAGTACCTCCGGTGGTTGTTATGCTTAAATTCTTATGGAAGAAACAAAACATTGGATTATTGAATTGCTTTCGAATAGATGCCACTTATGAAATATTGAAAGTGTCGTAAATATGGTGAACAATATGATTCAAAACTCTGGGTTAGAGTATATTGATATACGACATCATTGTATAAGAGACTTTGTGGCATAAAGAGATTTAGAGATCAATCATGATATGGCAAATATGCATGTAGCGGATATGTTCACATCTAACTATTAGATGCATCTAGATTTTAAATGATTGAAAATGGATTAATTAATTTTCATCGATATAAATGTCATTGATATACTCATTATGTGTTGATTGTCTTGCTATCCTTCTCCATACTTTGAATGTGTTTTTCAAAATCACTTGCATATCTTCTTGTGATCTTGTTTTGAATGAAAACCATTTCAAGTAAAAATCAGTTTTTCTTGTAAATCGTTTACATCTTGTCTTAGCAAACTTAAGAATGAGTCAATGCCCCCGAAAATTTTGTGTGTCAACATTTGAGTTCTCAATCCTTCCTTTTTGTGTTTGATGACAAAGGGGGAGAGTGTTTTAGTGTTTTAGAGATAAGATTTAGAGAAAGCTTTAGGGGGAGAGATTTTGAGAGATTTTAGGAGAGTTTGGGAAAGATTAGAGATAGTTGAGTTAATTGACAAAGGGGGAGAGATATTATTTGATATTATTAATATTGATATTTGGGAGAGATAATTGAGTTAGAGAAAATTGAGATAAGTTGATATTTTGGAAGATGACTTGATTGAACTTGTGCTCAATTGTCATTCATATCTCTTAACTCAGATGATTAAATGCTTTGCTTAGTTCTGAAATATTATTGCGTATAGTGAGGGGGAGCTGAAGAATTATTTTGGATTTATAGAGATTATAGAGGTTGTTGTCATCAATCATCAAAAACGGGGAGATTGTTGGATCTAGGCCAATCTAGGTTTTGCTGATTAATGACGATCTGGATGAACCCTTGATGATATAATGTTAATTTGGATAATGACAGTTTTGATGATTAAATGACAATTTGAATAAATCCTGATTTAGCACAAGTAAATAGAATTGTTTGTTAAACCCTAGAAGTCGATGACTCCCTGTTGTGGTTTAATATTAATGTATATGCCGAGGGGGAGCTCTGTTGTTGCATCAAGATTGGACTGATTGATTAATCGAAATGTCATGTGTTAAATCCTGAAGTTTAATGGCTCCTTATTGAGGTTTTGACATCGATGCATATGTTGAGGGGGAGCTCATCATATTGGTCATCTGATCTAATTGCCATCATGACATGTGTAGTATAGGTCGTGTGCGCATGTCTTTATCATATATGAATCTATATGATTGTATTTCATCTCATACTCATCTATTGATTGTTGAATATGGTTTTGTCATTTCACTGGAAAGAGAAATTGTTGAGCTAACTCCTGTGTGGAGTAATTTCTCTGATGGTGATTAATGACGACCTATATATGAGACTAACGTTGTGCGTCGAGTGTATGTGTTGTAGTCTCAGAATGGTCGCGAGATGAAAGCAAGCAAGGGCGTGAAGAGGATGATGTCGACATGAGTCATCTTGAGCGAGGTCAAGCTTAGCAAGGTCGAGCTTTGCGAGGACAAGCGTCGAGCGGTCGATCTTCACGAGGTCGAACTTCACCAAAGGAAAAATTCAAGATTAAAGATTGTTTTCTTAGGATTTTACCAGTCTCAGTGTTTTGGAGATAGACCGGGTTGATAGGATTCCTTTTGCTAGTTTGACTGTACTATTAAGAGGGGTCAGAAACTAGTAGCTTGAATCTATCTAGTGCGGAAGCTCAGATGCATTCATATCGTCTTGCACTAGTGTTTTATCACCTCTTGCATTGCTAGAGAGTCTAAGTGTAGTTTATGGTGCATTAGAGAAAATGTTTTAAAAACTGCACTTAGTTTTGATCGCCAGCTATTTAAATTGGTTTATTTTCTAGAGATGGTCGTGGCTGTACTTGCACATTCTGATCGTATCCTTGTTTGATACGCGGTCGTGGTCGTGTCACCGGTTTGGCGGTTTTCTGTTTAGGGTTTGGTCGTAGGAGTTCTTGCTGGTCGTACCAGTCTTCGACTCGCTTGCGTACGCTCGACCATATCTACTCGAGCACCTATTTTTGACCGGATGTTCGACCTGTGTGGTTGTGGTCGCTACTGAGTGTCAGCAGACATATCCGCGAGAAAACAGACAAATTGCATTAGAAATGTTTTTTGTGTTGGACATTTTGGTAGCATGAAGGTTTTTTAATTTTCTAGAAATATCTAGGTCTTTCTCCTATTGACAAAATTATAGCCCTTTGAGTTATCTTTCCAACAAGACAAAAATCACATCAATCGGATCTCTAGATCAAAAATTATGCTTGTTTTATTATAAATGTGCATTGGCCGGATTTTGTCCGGGCATGGCCGGACTTTGTCCGGCCTGTACAAATTTTTTCAGCCTTGTGCAAAATGAAACCAGAGACATTTGCATCCGTCCAGGGGCTTTTGTCCGGATGGGCCAGACTTTGTCCGGATGGGCCAGACTTTGTCTGGTATGGCCGAACATTGTCCGGCCTGTACAAATTGTTGAGCCGAGAATGAAACAAAGACAGATATACGGCGTGGTCGGACATTGTCCGGCCTTCACAAAAAAAATACCCCAATAGTAAGTTTGCAACGGTCAAAATTTGTTGTACTGGCCGGACAGTGTCCAGCATGGCCGGACAATGTCCGGCCTGTACAAGATTTCGCATGTTCATGGCAAACGGCTAGTTTTCTTTGAGGGCTATATATATCTTATGTTTGCCTTCATTTGAGGTTGCTCAAGAGGTGAAAATTTCAGTGTATAAGCTAGCCATGTTCGTTGCATATGAGATATTGCATCTAGAGGCTAAATTTGAGCCAAAATCCTTAGTGGATTTGAGAGAGAGCATTTGGGAGAGGTTGTGAGTGTTTAGTGCACTTCATCTCCATTTACATGCTAGTGCTAGAGTGTTGAGCATTCATTTGCATCGTGGAGCTTCTAGCACGAGATTCGTTCAAGCGAAAGCGCATCCGACTTGTTACTCTTGGCGATCGCCTTGGCCTAGACAGTGTCGGCGGAGTGTCGCGATCTCTCCATTGAAGTTTGGCAGAGAGGCTGGCAAGAACTTGTGAAAGGTATTGGTGCTTGCCTATCCGGTGTGGAGAAGCAACAACCCTAGTGAGATATCCTTCGTGGATATAGAAGCGAGGCTCAAGCGTGAGCACTTCAACAAGGAGTAGGGGAGACCACGCGAGTATCTGAGACCTCGGTAAAAATATTGTGTCAATTGCTTGTATTGCATTCATTCATATTTATCTTGACACAATTGTTTGAATCAATCTAGTTGCTTGTTGTATTGTATTTTCATATCGATCAATTGCAACTAGATGTTAGATTGTTGTTGCATATTAAATTGCTTATTCCATATGGTTGAATGCAACTAAATTGATTAAATAGTTTTAAACCTCTTTGCAAAATCTAGGTTGTCCGAAACATCTTTTAAAATTGCTAAATTGAAAAGAAATTTTAAAAGCCTCCTATTCACCTCCCCCCCCCCCCCCCCCCCGAGTCGGCATCCTTGATCCTACAAAGAAGTGGATTTAAAGGGGTACACCTTTGCAAAGTTTTAAAAAGTATTGGATACTCTGAACTCCCAGGTTATGGAGTCTGCTCACAGTGGATTATATCCATGTGGTTACAGCACAAGTAATATTTGGAAAGTTTTCATAATATGGGTTAATAAAAGTGGTGATTCATGAAAGACTGCCACGTATAACGTTTTCTTAAAGTCTATCTTAAGATTTTCAAAGTTTGCTTTTGGAAATAAAACCTTTTCTTTAGAACTTTAGAGTGAAAACCTATTATACTCTTATCTATAAAACAAAGACCTCATTTCTTGAGAACCCCTCATCTATGTATCTGCATTCTCGTAACAAGACTTGCTGAGCATCTTGTAAAAACATGCTCACCCTTGCCTTTGCATACAAATCCAAAAGAGGGATTCGTCGATCCCGATTCCTTTGGTTTCGAATACCAAGAAGAAGAAGTAAGTGCTCCAGATGATTCAGCCTTCTAGAAGGGTCATGCGCTGAGTTGAGTCAGATGTGGTGGAAGCCCCTCCTGCGCCGTTGTAGACTAAAGTGAAGATCTTTGTCTTTGCTTTTTGTGCTGTTCTCTGTGTTCGGTACCTTGATACCGATTCCTGTATTGAGAAACTCATTATTTTTGTAGCAACTCTAATTAGCGTCATCCTTGGTGCTATAATATTGTAATATTGGTCCTCGTGACCTTGTACCATTAGTTCCACATGGGTTGTGGAGACTATCCTAGGTATGGAGTCAGTCTATATAAGAGGGGATACTATGAAGAGTCCCCCATCCCTTTGAGAGAGAGTTTTTTGACTATTGTGTTTAGTCTTTGAAACTTTTATATTTTATAAGAAGTTAAACAATTAAGAAAGAGAGACTATCTTGGTCTTTCACAAAGTTTTGATTTTTGAGAACCTTTAAACTACTGTTTGAAACATATTTTGAAGATCAAGTGCATGTTTTGAGAATTTGACCTATTTTGAACATTTTGTTGATTATTGACCAAAAATGGCATTTCAACAAATACACTTGCATATTTCTTGATTTGATCACATAGAAGAGGTATGGAAATCTTCAATGAAGTTTGAAGTACTCACTCCTAATGTGTCATCTCAATAATGTTGAAAATGAGTGAAATGGTGAACAATTCAATTTTTTATTTAAATGCTAAGAGGTTGGCATAAATGTCTACATTTTACAAGTATGTATAGATATGACTACATAATTAGATACATATAAATATTAGCACACCATGAGAATAAACAAGAACAAATAAGAATTAATTGACATTAGAAATATCAATAACATTCAATTCATTTCGTAGCTTGCAGAATCTAAACACATCTAAGGGCTTAATGAATATGTCCGCTAATTGATTCTCAGTTGACACATGATTAATCACTATATCCCTTTTTGACACATGATCTCTTAAAAAGTGATGCCTAATATCAATATGCTTGGTGTGAGAGTGTCGAACGGGATTATTTGCTATTTTGATAGCACTTTCGTTGTCACACAAAAGAAGCACACTACTTACTTTTATTCCAAAATCCATCAAGGTTTGTTTCATCCACAAAAGTTGTGCAAAACAACTACCGGCCGAAACATATTTCGCCTCGGCGGTCGAGAGTGCAACCGAATTTTGTTTCTTGGATGACCATGAAACTAAAGATCTTCCTAAGAGTTGACATCCACCGGAGGCACTTTTTCTATCAATTTACACCTAGCATAGTCTGAATCAGAATAACCAAGTAGATCAAAATTCACATCTTTTGGATACCAAAGCCCCACATTTTGAGAGTGTTTCAAATATCTAAGAATTCTTTTTATAGCAGTTAATTGACACTCTCTAGGTGCGGCTTGGAACCTAGCACACATGCATACACTAAACATAATGTCCGGCCTAGATGTGGTAAGATAGAGCAAGCTACCAATCATTAAACAATATTGTTTAAGATCTACCAGTTTACCTCCCTCGTCCATATCTAGGTGACCGTTTGTCGCCATTGGGGTTCTGATTGGCTTGGTGTCCCCAGGTCAAAACGTTTGAGCAAATCCTTCACATATTTGCTTTGACTCACAAATATGCCTTCCTTGATTTGCTTGATTTGGAGTCCAAGGAAAAACTTAATTTGCCAATCATGGACATCTCAAATTCCCTAGACATCATTTCATTGAAAGCTTGACAAATCTTTGCTTGTGTGGTTAGAGCAAAGGACTCGAAATCCTTCAGTGGATTCAAACCACTGCCTGAATGTATAAGCGGTGGAAGAAGAGAGCAATAGCCTTGAGATTCGTTAGTAGAACAAAAAATGATGTCATCTACATAAATTTTACATACAAAGAAATCATCTCCAATGATTTTGGTGAAAAGTGTGGTGTCAATTTTACTAACTTTAAAACTTTGTGAAATAAGAAAATTTCGAAAACGTTCATACCAAGTCCTAGGGGCTTGAATGAGACCATAAAGAGATTTTGAGAGTTTGTAAACATGATTTGGAAACTTTGGGTCTTCGAAACCCGATGGTTGTTTTACAAACACAAGTTCGGAATTTTACTATTTAGAAAAGCACTTTTGACATCCATTTGAAATAATTTAATATCAAAGTTAGACACAAATGCAAGTAAGATGAGAATTGATCTGGGAGGATCTTCAGGTCGAGTCGCATACGGCTTCGCGACCTTAACCGAGTTCGGAAAGGTTTTGTGACCATGGATTGGTTCGCGACCATGAAAAGGAATTCGTTCTCTGGTCAAAATCGTAATCCGATCTGAATATATATAACTAAGCTTATCTGTTTAGGTTTAGTTAATGTCTGAGTCTAATACGTTTAGGTTATTGAGTTTGATACGTACTCATACGATTGGACTATAAATACCTTGTAATAAGTCTAGTTTAGATCATCGAAAATCTATTGAATATCCTTAAGTCTTGGATCATATATCCAGCTTATAGTATCTTCGATGTAGACGAGTGTGTCTAACGTTCAACGTATAAAGCCCTCTTTGAAATAATGAGTTGTGTGATTACTTTGATCTGTGTTTCGATCAACTTGGATTTCGGTAATTTTGAGTAAGATCACATAATTCCGTACATTAGAATCTGGGCGAGCCTAGTGTGAAAACCAAGGCTAGGTCTCAAACGGATCAAGTTGGTATCAGAGCAACTATCCTGTCCTGTGGATGGTGAAGACTCGCTAAGGTTACAAAACCTCCGATGAAACTCCAGGCGATCAATCGACGGTACCTACAGCTGCATCTCCGACAATGTTTGAAGGAACCTCCGTACAAGCTAACCTAGCCGATCAAGTGGCTAAACTCTCCACCGACATAGAAACCGTGCTTGCTTGGATTAAGCAGCAAGCCATGATCGTACCTCTAGAAGCAGGGATGGTTAAGGGTGTGAAGATTGGTGAAGACTTGTGCAGGCCAGACAACAAGGAAGAAGACGACGACCACAAGACCGACGACCTCGCCAACACCTCCTTAGCTCTTGGATCTTTTAAGGTCGACGCTAAGATTGATATACCCATATATGATGGGGCGATCGATGCTGAGAAGTTAGATTCTTGGATCGATTAGCTTGAGACCTACTTTGACCTAAAAGGGTTTAGTAGTGTTCAAAAAGTGAAGTTCGCACCTTTGAAGATGAAGGACGACACCAAAACTTGGTGGAAGGCCCTTGTCGCCAGTGGTGAAGCTCACGACCTTGCGTGGGGTCAATTCAAGCGACACCTCCGACAAGAATTCTATCCGATGGGATACCTTGAGGAGAGATGGGAACGTTGGCACAAACTATACCAATGACGCGACCAAACTGTTTAGGACTATACGACAGAGTTTCGGCAGCAAGCCATGGTCATTGGCATCTCACTATCTGATCCTCAAGTTTTTCAAAAATACACCTCTGGACTTCAAAAATCAATCAGCGCTAAGCTGAGTCTTTTCGGCGTTGAAGACATCGCGATCGTGAGCACAACTGCTATGGCGATCGAGAAAAAGAAACGTTCCCGCAGCAACAAAGGCACAAAGTACAGTGCGACCTCGACAAAAAGAAAGTCAAGTCTGAAGAACGCTTTGAAATCAGGCACGGGTGCCTTTTGCGACCATTGTCAAGTCGCGGGACACACCAAAGATAAATGCTACAAGCTTCATCCTAAGCTTCGACCAAAGAAAAATGGACTAGGGAAAAGAACAGCCACGGCTACTGCGACTTCACCCGATGAAGAGGTTGTCCGAGTGAATTTGGTTGATGAGGCGGATAAGACCTTGTCGTTGATGGCAATGCCGACGGAGAAAGGTTCGGATCCACTGAACGACCATCACCCAACAGAGGACTTGTTCACCATCAACATCCAGGTGAAGCACGAATTGGTCGCAGTAATATTCAATCCCAGAAGTCAGAAAAATCTGGTCTCCGCTGGACTGGTTCGGCAACTTGGGTTGAAGAAAACCACACATCCGCGACCGTAGTTGCTCAGTTGGTTTACATCCGATGTGAACCAACAGATTACGAGTCAGTGTGTGTTGAAGTTTGCGATCTCTACTTATTATATCGATGAGGTTCAATGCGATGTTGTTCCTATTGATATCTGTCAGGTGATCTTTGGGAGTCCGTATCTATATGATTGAGACGCCCACTTCCATCAGCGAGCGCAAGAGTACGAGCTCACTAAAGACAGAGTTAAGTTCGTGATCAGTAGAGACGTCCACGTCAATACTTCGAATTTGATTACCATGAATCAAGCCAAACAAATCATCAATGCATGTCACAAATACGTGCTTGTCATGATTTGACCCATTGGTCAAGGTGATAATACTCAACCAGCGTTGTCATTGGCATGCCGAGAAGATTCTAGTCGTTTGTCGGGACTGGTGGAGAAATACAATGATCTATTAGAGAGTACCCAGGGTCGTCCACCAAAACGTTCAATCGAGCATGAAGTTCAGCTCATGTCCGATGCGACGCTTCCCAATCTGAGTATGTATCGCAACTCAGTATTGGAGAACGAAGAGATCAAGAGACAACTTGGTGAGTTGCTGAACGATGGTGTCATTCAACTGAGTAGTTCACCTTGTGGATCTCCTGTGGTGTTAGTGCCAAACAAAGATGGGACTTGGTGTATGTGCATCGACTACTGAGCACTAAACAAGATCACCATCAAGAACCAGTACCCCCTTACTCGTATTGATGACCTACTAGACCAATTGAAGCATGCTGCTATCTTCTCAAAGTTGGATCTCAAGTCAGTATATCATCAAGTCAGCATCCGAGAGGAGGATACGTAGAAGACCACGTTCAAAATGCCACAAGGTCTGTTCGAATGGTTGGTCATGCCGTTTGGCCTCTACAACGCCCTGAAAACTTTCATGCGTCTTATAAATGACGTATTGAGACAGTTCATCGACGACTTTGTGATCGTTTACCTTGATGACATACTAGTCTATAGTCGTTCATGGGATGAGTACCTCATTCATGTCGAAAAGGTGTTCGAACAGCTTCGGCAACATCGACTTCTCCTCAATTGTAAGAAGTGCGAGTTCGGCCAGCAAACTCTACTTTACCTAGGATTCATGGTCGGCAAGGGTACATTGCAAATCGACCTGGATAAGGTAAAAGTGATTCACGAGTGGCTGCAACCACGCTTAGTTACGAAAGTGCGTAGTTTTGTGAGAGCATGCCAATACCTTCGGAAGTTCATACGACACTTCTCAATTGTGGCTTCTCCGTTGCATGCATTAACCAGGGTCGATCAGAAGTTCAAGTGGACAGGGAAACATGAGGACACGTTTCTCTTGTTGAAGAGGAAGATCAGCGAGGTGCAGTGTTAGCTTTGCCGAATCTGCAGAAACCATTCGAGCTAGAAACCGATGTCTCAGGTTATGCGATGGGCGCAGTGCTCATGCAAGAAGGTCGACCAGTGGCATATCACTCTGAGTTATTTCGGGAGCTCAAAAGAATTACCCGACCTATGACAAGAAGTTGTGTGCATTGTATCAGGCTGTAAAACATCGGTGGTGTTACCTCTTGGGTGAAGAGACTGTTGTCCACATCGACCACCAACCATTGCAATATTTCCAAACTCAGTCCAAGCTACAACAAGCTTGACATATGAAGTGGATGTCGTATCTACAGCAGTTTAATCTGGTGATTAAGTACAAGAAGGGCGTACACAATAAATTAGCCAACATGTCGTTGCGACCACCAGTTACGACCCTCTACTTATCAGCGTTCAGTCTGATCGAGCCCTCATATCATGATGACTGTGCCACAATGTACAATGAAGATCTTGATTTTCGATCAACACTGGCTGAGCTCAAAACAAGGAAACCTACGGAGTTCATTCGTCGAGAAGGGCTCTCATACAAGGGAAATTTGCTTTGCTTACCTCGTGGAGCACCTCGAATTCAATGGCTGCGAAAAGCGCATACATCGAAGGTCACTAGTTACTTTGGGGTTATGAATACTTTGCAAAATTTTCGCCGACATGTGTTCTGGCCACTCATGCAGCAGGATGTGGCTAGTTTTATTCGAGACTGTGGTCTATGCAGCATCTCAAAACCGGCAAACCAAAAATTAGGTTTGTACACCCCTTTTTCAGGCCCATCGTGACCATGGGAAAGCATATCCATGGATTTCTTGGGAGGATTGCCTAAGACCCGACGTGGCAATGACTATCTCTTTGTGGTCATTGATCGATTCTCCAAAATGATCATTCTCATACCTTGTTGAAAGACTATCACGGGAGAAGAAGCGGCTCAGGTATTCTCTCAACACTTTTGGACACATTTCGGACCGCCGACTTCTATTGTCTTATCATGATACCCGGTTTCTTAGTCATTTTTGGCGATTGCTCTGGACGATGATGGACAAAAAGTTAAAGAGGAGTACTGCTTTTCATCCTCAAACTGATGGTCAAACCGAGGTGGTAAATCGAACAGTCGTTCATCTCTTGAGGGGTTTTAACTCTAAGCATCCGAAGATCTGGGATGAAAGCATACCGTACCTGCAGTTTGCTTTTAATTGAGCAGTGCATGGTTTGACTGGAAAGTCACCGTTTGAGGTCTGTTTGAGATTTTTACCACAGAGTCCATTCGATATGGAGTTTGTGATCCCTACCTCAACGCACAACAGCAAGGAAACATCTGATCAGGATCGAGCACAAAAGTTCTTGGAAGGTATTCAAAGGCTCCATGGTGAGCTTGAACAGAACTTGCTGAAAACTCAACTCAAGTACAAAGCGCGACATGATTGGCACCGAGTTGATGCTCAATTTCAAGAAGGTGATATGGTATGGCTATATCTGAGTAAGGAGAGACTTAAAGGTGAAGATAAGAAACTTAAACTCATTCGTTATGGTCCTTTTTGGATTCTACGGAAAATTGGGAATAATGCTTGTCAGCTCGAGTTATCTCCATACATGGATATTTACTCGGTTGTCAATGTTGAGCACCTCAAACTCTTCGAGCCTTTAATGCTAGATGATGAGCCAGATACCATAGTACTATCTATTGAAGACTTGTTCTATCAACAAGACAAACCTCTACACGAAGATGTGATCCTGGAGAAAAAGGTGACTACCACCAGCAGTGGCACAAAGGAGACTTTTCGAATCGGTCGGAAAGATCAACAAGCACATGCGGCAAAGTGGTACACCAGAGAAGATGATGAGGACATCACTCTTATGGATGCGTCCACTTCTCCAACACCGCTTGTGCAACGACCAATTACAACGGTATGCGCACGTCAGCTAAATTACCAGGTGAACTCGTTCCTAAGTTTATGTGAAACTACCGTAGAGGGCGAGTTACTACCTAATGATATTTTCTTGTACTTAGAGATCATGGTTTGGATCAGCAAGGATGTCACGATGCACCGAGACGAGCCAAGGTTCAAGTTGATCCCGAGATGGACACTGATTCGGACTGCAGTGACACTCTGTCTACCAATGGATGCCCAGGCCACATACAAAGTCCGTTTTCGACGTTCTACACTTCACGGAAAGCTTAGGAGATAAGCTTTCCAACGCATCTGGTCCCGCTGCCAAACTCTTTCTAAGTCATTGCGAATCGTCCAAACAGTGCACGCGAGACAGAGTTGGGCTAGTGCTGCGTCACCTCTTTTTGGGCCTTCGGCCCATGTATCTTAGTTAGGCTGCAACCTAAACCCTAGCCGCCGCCTCTCTCTCTCTCTCTCATATACATACTCTGTAGCCGTCACCGGGAGACTTGGGTTTTGCTTAGATTATTCTACCTTTGCAGTTTCGCCGTAGATCGGTTTGTGGAACCCCAACTTGTGAGCTTAATTCAATTTGATTTGCAATTTCCAGATTGCTTCTTCTACGTTTTTGCTTGTGCTCTCGATTCACTTGCAGAAATTAGCCTTCTTGGCGAGGTCAACTGCGTCTTGGCACGGTTGATAACCAACGGAGCAGTGGTGTAGCGATTGCTGGGTTCGATCAGTTCTGATCGGAAGCCGGATCGTCAACGTCGAGATCTCCACCAAATCGACTTATCATCTACCTGACGGAAGATCGGGAACTCCGTGTTTCATCAAGTGGTATCAGAGCCAAGGTTTCCCGTCAGGTATCAGCTCTGTTCGTCGTTCATCTTCTACCTAGAGTCCAGAAAAAGCCAAACAAATTTGTGATCATAGTCTTTCGTTGTCCAAACCACTTTGAGCCTTTTGCAATTTTCGTTTTCAGTTTTGCATTGTTGAATTTGTGTCCGTGGTCATCATCGTATTGCTGGTCAATTCGTGTTCTTGGTCTAGGTCGAGTATCAAATCCCAATCCTAAACCGAAACCAAATTCGAGTCGCAATCGGTTCGGATTTTCCTTTTGCGTTGCTGTTTTTATAAGGATAATATATTTGTCATCTAAACACCAATTTTGGCAATTAAATAGTCTAAATTGTATCTCTCGAAGAGATCTACAACTTTGTTTATTGCACCAAATTCCAGAAACGCCATATTCGTGGTAAAAATCGCGTTGGAAGTTAATCTGTTTCATCTCAGAGTAATCTGTACAGCCTGTATTTCGGGGGCCATATCTCCTAGTACCAAACCCCAAATTGGGTGTTCCATGTATTCAACTTGATGAGAAAGGAAAGAGCTACAACTTCCTAGTTATAAGTTTTTGCGTTTGAGGTCTCTAAGAGCCCCAAATTATTATTGGAAGTTTCTGCAGAAGATTTTTGCTAAACTGTCGAGAGTATTGTGATAGGATTTGTGCGTAATTCTTAAATTTTGAGTTGTAATCCATCCTTTGTAGCACTCTTGTGAAATAAAAAAGAAAAAGGCAAGTGCATAAAAAAGAGCCGCACGAAAAAGAAAGATTAGCAAAAAAAAAATCAGAAGTGCTTGCATCCTTTCATGTCCATCTCCTGTACCGATCACTTTGCTTGCTTGAACTAGTTTTGGGAACGCATTTAGGCCAGCAACTGTGACAAGTATTTTGGACATTTATTCAGCTTTGTTATCTGATTTCGGTTATTGCTAGTCCTTTGCTTATATACAATTGCCTTTCGAGCTCCACCTTCTTCTTATCAGAACAGGATTCAGCCTTGCAATCGCCTCACTCACGCCCCATGGTATCATGAACCAGCCACCGGTTGTACCTTCTGCAATGTTGGTAAGATCCTTGCAAGAACGTGGTAAGACACTTGAGGGCGAGTGAATCCACATACCACCACCTAGTAATTTATAGGGATAATATTTTGTGTTAGCTTTGTTCCTACTAACCATGACAGGACCGCAAACCAGAGCTAGAACTGCTGCTGAGGAGGATGACCTTCATAAGCTCATTCTTGATATGAACGAGGCCCTCAACAAGAGCATCCAAGAGCTCATGGACAAGTTCATGAAGGACAAACAAGACAATCAGAACAGTATCGATGGGCTAAATCGCCGTATCTCTGATCTTGCTGGCAGTGTGGAGAATGTGGAGAAACAACAACCTTCTAATGGAACAACGATCCAACAAGGCAATGAAGTCAATGAGGAGTCCAATGTGGGGGTTCACCGCAACGACGCCGCCATGCGACGAGTTGCACAAGATGCAAAATTACAGGAGCGACTGAGCCCCAATCATCAAGGTATGCGAGATAATAATGGCAACAATCACATTCGCAATGATGATCCTTTCGATAAGGTTAAGTTCACCATACCTTCTTTTTCTGGTTTATATGATGATTTGTCTAGAAGATATACCATGTTGTCTCAACTTGACTGTCGAATTTTTGGACTAGAAACTATAAAAGAACAATATGCTCAAGATGCTGATTTCAAAGATGTCTTGTTGAATTGTAAGGAGGGAAGGGCCTGGAATAAATTTGTACTCACTGATGGGTTCTTGTTTAGAGCTAACCGCCTATGCATTCCAGTTGGCTCAATTCGTCTTTTGTTGCTGCAGGAAGCTCATGCAGGAGGCTTAATGGGTCACTTTGGTGTTAAAAATACAGAGGATGTTCTGGCCACACACTTTTTTTTGGCCAAAGCTGAGGTGTGACGTTGAACGCTTTGTGGCATGTTGCACACATGTCAAAGGGCGAAGTCACGATCGAATCCACACGGTTTGTACATGCCTCTTCCTACTCCTAGTGCTCCGTGGGAGGATATTTCAATGGATTTTGTTTTAGGACTGCCTAGGACAAAGAGGGGGAGGGATAGCATTTTTGTTGTGGTGGATAGGTTTTCCAAGATGGCGCATTTTCTTCCATGCCATAAAAGCTACGATGCTACTCATATTGCTGATTTATTTTTCAAAGAAATTGTTCGCTTGCATGGTATGCCTTCTACTATTGTTTCAGATCGTGACACAAAATTCTTGGGCCACTTTTGGAGAACTTTATGGAACAAATTGGGGATCAAATTGTTGTTTTCTACTACATGTCATCCCCAAACTGATGGCCAAACGGAGGTTGTGAACTGCACATTGTCCACGATGTTGCGGGCTATTTTGAAGAAGAACCTGAAGCTGTGGGAAGAGTGTCTTCCTCATGTGGAGTTTGCTTACAACCGTGCACTGCACTCGACTACCAAGGTAAGTCCTTTTCAGGTAGTGTATGGTTTTAATCCTCGTGCTCCAATTGATTTGTTGCCTCTTCCATCATCTGAAAGGGTCAATCTAGATGCTACAAAACTTGCTGAGTTTATTCTGAAACTGCATGAGACAACAAAAGAGAATATTGAACGTATGAATGAAAGATATCGTATTGCTGGTAGTCATGGTAGAAAAGAATTGATATTTGCTCCTGAAGATCTTGTTTGGCTACACTTGCTTAAAGACTGCTTTCCTGAGTTAAGAAAGTCTAAATTGATGCCTCATGCTGATGGTCCTTTTAGAGTGCTAGAGCATATAAACGATAATGCATATAAACTTGAGTTGCCCGCAGCTTTCGGGATTAGCCCCACTTTTAACGTTTCAAATTTGCGCCCATACTTGGGAGAAGAAGATGAGCTTGAGTCGAGGACGACTCCAATTCAAGAAGGGGAGGATGATGAGGACATCACTCCTATGGATGTGTCAACTTCTCCAACACCACTTGTGCAAAGACCAATTACAAGGGCACGCGCATGTCAGCTAAATTACCAGGTGAACTCGTTCCTAAGTTTATGTGAAACTACCGTAGAGGGCGAGTTACTACCTAATGATATTGTTCTTCCACTTAGGGATCATGGTTTGGATCAGCGAGGATGTCACGATGCACCGAGACGAGCCAAGGTTCAAGTTGATCCCGAGATAAACGCTGATTGGGACTGCAGCAACACGTCTGTCTTCAAACGGACACCTAGGCCACATACAAAGTCCGTTTTCGACGTTCTACCACTTCACGGAAAGATTAGGAGATAAGCTTTCCAACGCATCTAGTCCTACCGCCAAACTCTTTCTAGGTCACTGGGAATCGTCCAAACAGTGCGCGTGAGACAGAGTCGAGCTGGTGCTGCGTCACCTCTTTTTGGGCCTTCGGCCCATGTATCTTAGTTAGGCTGCAACCTAAACCCTAGCCGCCGCCTCTCTATCTCTCTCATATACATACTCTGTAGCCGTCACAGGGAGACTTGGGTTTTGCTTAGATTATTCTACCTTTGCAGTTTCGCCGTAGATCGGTTTGTGGAACCCCAACTTGTGAGCTTAATTCAATTTGATTTGCAATTTCGAGATTGCTTCTTCTACGTTTTTGCTTGTGCTCTCGATTCGCTTGCGAAATTAGCCTTCTTGGCGAGGTCAACTGCATCTTGGAATGGTTGATAACCAACGGAGCAGTGGTGTAGCGATTGCTGGGTTCGATCAGTTCTGATCGGAAGCCGGATCATCAACGTCGAGATCTCCACCAAATCGACTTATCATCTACCTGACGGAAGATCGGGCACCCCGTGTTTCATCAGAAGATCAACAAGCCTGATTTCCACATCTCCAGTTTTGATCATGGTCGCAACGGGAGTTGGCTCCTTCTCAACAAGAGATTCATGATCCAAGAGGATCTTCAGGTCGAGTCGCATACGGCTTCGCGACCTTAATCGGGTTCCGAAATGTTTCGCGACCATGGATTGGTTCACGACCATGAAAAGGAATGTGTTCTCTAGTCGAAATTGTAATATGATCTGAATATATACAACTAAGCTTATCTGTTTAGGTTTAGTTAATGTCTGAGTCTAATACGTTTAGGTTTTGAGTTTGATACGTACTCATACGATTGGACTATAAATACCTTGTAATAAGTCTAGTTTAGATCATCAAAAATCTATCGAATATTATCGAGTCTAGTTCCTTCGACGTAGGCGAGTGCGTCCTAACGTTCGACGTGTAAAGCCCTCTTTGAAATTAAGAGTTTTGCAATTACTTTGAACTAGTTTTCGATCAACCTTTCTAGGTTTTGGTAATTCCGAGTAAGACCCCGTTATTCCATATATTAGTATCTGGGCGAGACCCCGTTATTCCATATATTAGTATCTGGGCGAGCCTAGTGTGAAAACCAAGGCTAGGTCTCAAACGGATCAGACCTGCTGGGGGGAGGAGGTGATGAATCGTCAACCAGCTGGTGAAGGGAAGGTATACGAAATAATGAGATTGCTTACAGGGGCTCGAGAAACCAACAAAGCTGCCAATCTGTAAGTGCACTTAAGTAAACATCTTCGGCTGTGTCTCCCCTAGCCGCGACGGAGTGATCTAGTTGGCTAAGAGCACAAAAAAGCTGAAGAATAAAATAAAAAAACAACAATAAAAGTGTTTAAGTTTTTCTTTTTAGATAGGGCAATCTAGCAAAGTTGGTATAAATTGTGATATTGATCTAATTACGGACTAGACCAGGTTTTGATCTAGCCTTGACCAGATACGAACTTGCTCTGATTGAAGTATAGATGGGTTTCAGCTATACTCAATCAGATGCTAATATGCAGAATAATGGAATCTTACTCGAAATTACCGAAACCCAAGCTGATCGAAAACACAGTTCAATAGATAGCACAACTCTTTATTGAAAAGAGGGATCTTTAACACATCGAACTTTAGAATGCACTCGCCTACATCGATGAACTATGTGTCTAAGACTTGAATAAGTTCAATCTACACTCGATGATATTCGATGATCTAAACTAAGACTATTACAGAGTATTTATAGTCCAATCGTATAAATACGTATCAGACTCAATAACCTAAACGTAATAGACTCGGACAACTAACTAAACCTAATCATATAAGACTTAGTTATATAGATATTCATCGAATACAACCTGACCAGAGATCGGATCCGTGTCGCGAACCATTCCAAGGTCGCAAAGCCTTTCCAAGGTTGTGAATCCTTTCTGAACTTGAATAGGTCGCAAAGCTTTTTCGAACTCGACTTGAAAGACCCAAAGATCCTCCTGGATCATGACTGATGAGGACATCGCGACCACACATCCATATGTTTTAACTCGAGCACATGCGCGTCGCCTTGGACGACAGGTGAATTCCTTTCTTGGGCAAATTAATTATTTAACTATAGAACAAATGATATTGCCTAATGATTGCTTTTTGCTTGTTGTTACATGTGAAGGAGTTCTAGACGAAATTGTTGATCCAATTCATAGCCAAGGAAGAATGAACACTTTTCTGGCAACTTCGACCAACAGTTACGTCAACTTCATTGATCAGAAGAATTTTGCATGTAATCAGCATTGCTCAAGGTCGCAACACTGCTCATGGTCGCAGCTGATCAAGTCTGAAGACACATGGTCGCAACCTGAGGACCATACAGTCTGCCGATCAAGTTTAATTGTTCAGTGATTTCAACCAAACACCAATTTCAGCACAGATGTCCAAGTAGGTCATGTGAGCACTTGTTGGAAAGGTAATCAAAAGAGCTTTCCAACGCATAAAGAATCATCGAATTCCAACATCATATGCAACCAAGAGACCCAAAACAATGGCAAGTGCACGAGGGGGAAGAAACCTGTTCGGATCCGTGAAAATTAGCTCGGGATTTTCTTTTTATAGTTTGTTAGGATTCTATTATGTTTCAAATTAGTTTAGAATTTTAGTTTTAAACCTTCTATCTTTTTAGACACCATCCTCTATAAAAGAGAAGACATGGTCTTAGTTTTAGGTAGACTTCGTTGATATACAGATTGTATGCTCATGCCTTTGCCGACTTGTACAATTCAGAGTCTCAATGTTCAACTCATAATTCAGATTATTGAGTGTTATCCTTCTGCTGTTGCTCTTGCTTTGCTTTATTGATTTTCTTGAGTTGTTCTTCGTGAACAGGTCAACCAAGCTTTGCTCGGTTGATAACCAATTGAGGAGTGGTTTAGCGATTGTGAGGTTTCTGGTCGCGTGTTCGATCATGGTTAGCCGCCCCTTCGTCAAGGTCACAACTCGCATTTATCCACAGATTTCTCCTACGACAGAAGAGCGGGACCAAACTACATGCCCGAATCTTAAGGTGAGACGTGTGCATATCAATGACTCTCCTGTTGAGAAGGAGCCAACCCCTGTTGGCAACCACTGGATCAAAACTGGAGATGTGGAAATTGAGATGACCATCTTCTTGGGTGTACCATCTTGCTGCACGTGCTTGCTGATCTTTCTGGCCAATTCGAAAAGACTCTCATGTGTCGCTGCGGGTGGTTGTCATCTTCTTCTCCAAGATCATGTCGTCAAGTAGAGTTTCTTCTCGTTGATAGGTCAAGTCTTCAACAGATGGTACTATGGTATCTGGCTCATCATCCAGCATTGAAGGCTTGAAGAGTTTGAGGTGCTCAACATTGACAACCGAGTAAATATCCATGTACGGAGGTAACTCGAGCTAACAAGCATTATTCCCAATTTTCCGCAGAATCCGAAAAGGACCATAACGAATTGGTTTAAGCTTTTTACCTTCACCTTTTAATCTCTCCTTACTCAGATGTAGTCATACCATATCACCTTCATGGAATTGAGCGTCAACTCGGTGCCGATCATGTTGCGCCTTGTACTTGAGTTGAGCTTTCAGCAAGTTCTGTTCAACCTCACCATGGAGCCATTGAATACCTTCTAGGAACTTTTGTGCTCGATCCTAATCAGATACTTCCTTGATGTTCTGTGCTGAGATAAGGATCACAAACTCCATGTCGAATGGACTCTGTGGTAGAAATCCCAAACAGACCTCAAACCGTGACTTTCCAGTCGAAACATGCACTGCTCGATTAAAAGCAAACTGCAGATACCATATGCTTTCATCCCAGGTCTTCAGATGCTTAGAGTTAAAGCCCCTCAAGAGATGAACGACTGTTTGATTTACCACCTCGATTTGACCATCAATTTGAAGATGAAAAGTAGCACTCCTCTTTAGCTTTGTGTCCATCATCGTTCAGAGCGATCACCAAAAGTGACTAAGAAACCGAGTATCACAATCAGACACAATAGAAGTTGGCAATCCGAAATGTGTCCAAACGTGCCAAAAGAATACCCCAGCCGCTTCTTCTCCCGTGCTAGTCTTTCGGCAACGTATGAGAATTATCATTTTGGAGAATTGATCAATGACCACAAAGAGATAGTCGTTGTCACGTCGGGTCTTAGGTAATCCTCCCAAGAAATCCATGGATATGCTTTCCCATGGTCGTGACGGAACTGGCAAAGGAGTGTACAAACCTAATTTTTGGTTTGCTAGTTTCGAGATGCTGCAAAGACCATAGCCTCAAACAAAACTAGCCACGTCCTACTGTATTCGCGGCCAGAACACATGTCGATGAAGATTTTGCAAAGTCTTCATAACCCCAAAGTGACCAGCAGCCTTCGAGGTATGCGCTTCTCGCAACCATTGAATTCGAGGTGCTCCACGAGGTATATAAAGTAAATTGCCTTTGTACATGAGTCCTTCTCGCAAAACGAATTCTGTAGGTTTCCCTGTTTCGAGCTCAGCCAGTGCTGATCGAAAATCAGGATCTTCACTATACATTGTGGCCTAGTCATCATGACATGAGGGCTCGATCTGCATGAATGCTGATAAGTAGAGGGTCGTAAGTGGTAGTCGTGACAACATGTCAGCCTTTATTGTGTACACCGTTCTTGTACTTATCACCAAATTGAACTGCTACAGATATGACATCCACTTCATATGTCGAGCTTACTATAGCTTCGATTGAGTTTGCAAATATTGCAAAGGTTGGTGGTCGGTGTGGACAACAGCCTCTTTACCCAAAAGGTAATACCGCCAATGTTTTACGGCCTAATGCAGTGCACACAACTCCTTGTCGTAAGTTGGATAGTTCTTCTGAGCTCCTCGAAATAACTCGGAGTGATATGCTACTGGTGGACCTTCTTGCATGAGCACAACGCCCATTGCATAACCTGAGGCATTAGTTTTTAGCTCGAATGGCTTCTGGAGATTCGACAAAGCTAAAACAGGAGCTTCACTGATCTTCTTCTTCAGCAAGGGAAATGCGTCCTCATGTTTCCCTGTCCACTCGAACTTTTGGTCGATTCTGGTTAATGCATGCAACGGAGAAGCCACTATCAAAAAGTGTCATATGAAATTTCGAAGGTATTGGCATGCTCCTACAAAACTACACACTTCCGTAACTCTTCGCGGTTGTGGCCACTCGCGAATCACTTTTATCTTATTTGGGTTGATTTGCAACGTACCGTTGCCGATCATGAATCTTAGGTAAAGTAGAGTTTGCTGGCCAAACTCGCACTTCTTACGGTTGAGGCGAAGTCAATGTTGCCGAAGTTGTTCAAACACCTTTTTAACATGAATGAGGTGCTCGTCCCATGAACGACTATAGACTAATATGTCGTCGAGGTAAATGATCACAAAGTCGTCAATGAACTGTCGCAATACGTCATTCATAAGACGCATGAAAGTAGCCGGGGCATTGCAGAGGCCAAACAGCATGACCAGCCATTCGAACAGACCTTGTCGCGTTTTGAATGCGGTATTCTACGTATCTTCCTCACGAATGCTAACTTGATGATACCCTGATTTTAGATTCAATTTCAAGAAGACAACAGCATTCTTCAATTGGTCTAATATGTCGACAATACGAGGAAGGGGGTACTAGTTCTTGATGGTGATCTTGTTCAGTGCTCGGTAGTCGATGCACATACGCTAAGTCTCATCTTTCTTTGGCACTAACACCATAGGAGATCCACAAGGTGAACTATTTCGTTGGATGACACCATCATTCAACAACTCACCAAGTTGTCTTTTGATCTCTTCGTTCTCCAATACTGAGTTGCGATACATACTCAGATTGGGAAGTGTCGCATAGGACACGAGCTGAATTTTGTACTCGACTAGACGTTTCGGCGAACGACCCTAGGTACTTTTGAACATATCACTGTATTTCTCTAGCGGTCCCGACAAATGACTAGAATCCTCTCGGCACACCAACGACAACGCTGCTCGAGTACTATCACTTTGACAAACTGGTCGAATCATAATCAGCACATATTTATGACATGCATTGACGATTCTTTTGCCTAATTTGCAGTAATCAAGTTCGAAGTGTTGACGTGGACGTCTCTACAAATCATGAACTTAACTCCGTCTTTAGTGAGCTCGTACTCTTGCGCTCGTCGATGGAAGTGAGCATCCCGATCATACAAGAACAAACTCCCAAGGATCACGACAAATATCGATAGGAACAACATCACATTGGACCTCGTCGATATATCGAGCAGAGATCACAAATTTTAACACACACTGACTCATGATCTGTTGGTTCACGTCGGATGTAAACCAACCCAACTGAAACGGTCGCGGGTGTGTGGTCGTCTTCAAACCAAGTTGTCGAACCAGTCCAATGGAAACCAAATTCTTCTGACTTTTGGGATCGAATATTGCTGCGACCACTTCGTGCTTTACCTGGATGTTAATAGTGAACAAGTCCTCTGTTGAGTGATGGTCGTTAGATGAATCTGAACCTCTTTCCTTCTGTATTGCCATCAGAGACAATGTCGTATCCGCCTTATCAACCGAATTCACTCGGACAACTCCTTTTTCGGGTGGAGCCGTAGTAGCTGTAGCTGTTCTTTTCTCTAGTCCATTTCTCTTTGGTTGAAGCTCAGGATGGAGCTTGTAGCACTTATCCTTTGTATGCCCAACAACATGACAATGATCACAAGAGATGCTCGTACTAGACTACGGAGTACTCTTCTTTGGACTCAACTTTCCTTTTGACGAGATCAAATTCTCTTTCTTGTTATTGCGGGATTTATTTGTCTTCTCGATCGCCATAGCAATCGTGCTCATAGTCATGATATCTTAGACGTCAAATAGGCTTAGCTCATCATTGATCGATTTTTGCAGTCCAGATGTGTATTTTCAGAACACCTGAGGATCAAAGAGCAAGATGCCAATGACCATTGCTTGTCTCTGAAATTCCGTCGTATAATCCTGGACAAATTGGTCACGGCATTGATACAATCTATGCAAATGATCCCATCTCTCCTCGAGATAACTCATCGGGTAGAATTCTTGTCGTAGGAGTCATTTGAACTGACCCCACGCAAGGTCGTCAGCTTCGCCACTAGTGACAAGGGCCTTCCACCATGTCTTGGTGTGGTCCTCCATCTTCAAAGGTGCAAATTGCACCTTTTGAGCGTTACTGAACTCTCATAGGTCGAAGTAGGTCTCAAGCTAGGCGACCCAAGAATCTAGCTTCTTGGCATCAATCACCCCATATATATGGGTATGTCCACCTTAGTTTCGACCTTGAAAGATCCGACAGCTAAGGAGGTGTTGGCGAGGTCGTCGGCCTTATGGTCGTCTTCATCTTCACCTTCGTCTGTCCTACGCAAGTCTTCATCAATCTTCATGCCCATAACCTTGCCTTTTGAAGCATCAACTTCATAAGGTACAGCCATGACCTGCTGCTTAATGCAAGCAAGCACAGCATCCATGTCGGCAGAGAGCTTAGCCACTTGTTCAGCTAGGTTAGCTTGAACGGAGGTATCGTTAGACATCTTCGGAGACGCGACTGTAGGAACCATTGTATGATCGCCTTTGGTTGCAAGAGCTTCTTGCAGAATTTCGCCGGAAGTTTTGCAGCCCTGGTGAGTCTTCACCATCCACAGGACAGGATTGTCGCTCTGATACCAACTTGATCTAATTACGGACTAGACCAGGTTTTGATCTAGCCTTGACCAGATATGAACTTGCTCTGATTGAAGTATAGACGGGTTTTGGCTACACTCGATCAGATGCTAATATGCGGAATAACGGGATCTTACTCAGAATTACCGAAACCTAAGCTGATCAAAAACACAGTTCAAAAGATAGCACAACTCTTTATTGAAAAGAGGGATCCTGTACACATCGAACGTTAGGACGCACTCTCCCACGTCGATGAACTATGTGTATCAGACTTGAATAAGTTCAATCTAGACTCGATGATATTCGATGATCTAAACTAAGACTATTATAGAGTATTTATAGTCCAATCGTATGAATACATATCAGACTCAATAACCTAAACATATTAGAGTCGGACAACTAACTAAACCTAATCATATAAGACTTAGTTATATGGATATAGATCGGAATACAACCCAACCAGAGATCGGATTCATGTCATGAACCCTTTCCAAGGTCACGAACACTTCCGAGGTCGCGAACCCTTTCTGAGGTCATGAATCCTTTCCGAACTCAAATAGGTCACGAAGCTTTTCCGAACTCGACCTGAAAGACCTGAAGATCCTTCCAGATCAAATATTGTGATTGTTTGATTTAGCAGTTGTTTATTCTAAACCCTTTATGAAAGAAGTTGTTAAAATAAATTTAGTTGATTAAGCCCTCTCTCCTGTAAGGTTGAGATATGTTGAATCAGGGCTTGTATTTGAAAATTTTAAAAGTGCTTAGATCAATTGTTTCATATGCCTTGATGTAATGTGAATTGACGAAAATTGCTTATTGAAACTCTGATTAATCTGGGCATTCCAAAGTTGATAACTTCTAAAAATTTCACTCTCATCCTTTGCTTGAGGACCAGCAAGATGCTAGCTTGGGGGGATTTGATAAGTGCTTAATTGGTATACATTTTACCCTAAGTTTGCGTCTTAAAACATGCTAAAAATTATTTCTACATGACATTTTATGTGACTTTTTGTATCATTTCTACAATATGCTTTCACAATTGTGTTTTTTATATTCTTGGGATCATGCCTACAAAATTTGGGAGCGTTTCGAGCTTGTTTGGACAAGTTACGACGAAAAACATGAAAACTAGACGAAGAAGGGCCCGAGGGCCCTGGCCGAGCCTGTCACAACCCTTGGCATGACTCATGCCCTGGGCCGAGCATGACCAGTGCCAGGGTCTAGTTCCAGTTGTATTTTGGTTGTTTTGACTAAATTCGTCTCGTCCATTTTGCATGCCGTTCGAATTCGGATTCCATCGCCTGCATGTGTAGAGTTTTATTTGGACACATTATATTATTGTAATATAAATGGAGAAGCTTTTGGTTCAATTTAGCATGCTTTCTTAGTTTTTATTTCAGATTTAGAAGTTAGGTTTAGAAGAGCCCCCATTCTCCATTTTGTTCTAGTTTTTGTGTCTGTAAACCGGCATGGATGGTAGACCTAATTCTTTGATGCAATTGAGTAAGTTTTTATTTAAGTCTTGTTATAACTGTATTTTTATGGCTTTTTGTGAGTAATTCACTTTTAGGGTTAGGGATAACCTAATCCGGAAGGTGTAATTTTTCATTGGTCTCGATTTCAAGTTTTGAGACTTAGTTTCTCATGTTTTCCTCCTCTAAACCCTAAATTCTCGCTTTGGCAACAGACATAACAATTGAACCTAAGCAAGGTTTAGGGGAGTTCTAGAGTCCTTTCATGCCTTGACGAAGGACCCTGAATAAGAGAGGGGTTCTCACCAGACTTAACCGTGTAAGTGATCCTCTGACCGTTGTATCGGCAACCATACGGACAACTTAATTTGTCTTGAAAAACACTTGAAATTGATTTGCAACTCTCAGACCTTGGTTAGAATTACATCCGATGGTTATGGAATTCCCGAAACCCTAGAATTTCTCTCTTGATTCTAAAACCCTAATTTTCATACTTACTCTTTTACTGCTTTTAAGCCATAGAATGATAGCTTTTAGTGGTAGAACTTAGTAGTAGATAAACAAATCCCCTAATTCGCTCAAACTTAATCAACAATCTTTTAACCTCAGAGACGAATATGCTTGTTCCTCATGGAATTTGACCCTCAAGTGCTCAATGTCAATCGTTCCCCTATGATATTACTCAAACGTGTCCCTCTTGGGCGTGATCATTACGCTACAATGCTGATGGAGTATCCAGATCGCTCCAATCACCAACAAACAAAGTGTGGATAATCAGAAGAATCCCTGGTGATCCCGCAGGAGTTGGGTCTACTAGATTTTCGGGGAATCTGTCCCAGAGGATCAAGATTTGTCCCAGTGGCATCAACACCAGTCTGCTTATTATCACCATTTGTTCAGTATTGACATCTTCAGGTGGAGCGGTGTTGACGCCATCAACATTAGTTCCACCCTCAAACCCTTGCTGGCTTGTGGAGGGATCAGCAGGGGCTAAACATATTGCTGCAACTTCTCGGCAATGTGTCATTCGGGCTTAAGGATGTTCCTTCGTCCCGAGAAATAAAGTCCGAGTCAAGATCTATCCCTTCAGCCTCTGGCAATGACTCCTCTACAAAACCAATTTCCTAGTGGTCGGAACCATCAAGATCAGCTTGTGGCTGTTGCTCAAACTCAACCTTTGGATATGGTAGAGTGTTTGAGGCTGGTGAGACTTTTGTGTCCTCTGAGTCAAATTCGAAGTTCAAATGAATATGATCATCCTCATCGATGAGGATGAGACAGTTATCATTGGTTTCTTCAAAAATGAAATCAAGGTCGTTCTTGCTATCATAGAGTGGCACACTCATATGAATCTCTACAATAAGGAATCCAACACTTTTGGAAAGTGTTTCATGAATATTCCCACAATGTGCGCCAGCTGTCGATAATCAAAAAGTGTGATCCTCACACTTACAGTAGATTTTATTTGGGTTGCGAGGTCACCAATGCAATATCACAAAGAGAATTCATAGAATGACTATGCCAAGAGAGAGACAAGAAATTTTTATACAGGTTCAGACCCTCAAAAGATGAGCAATAGCTCTATGTCCTGTTTGTGTTGTATTATGTGTATATCGAGTACAAGTGAGATCATTGAGCTCTTCCAAATTCCCGAATTTTGATTTGTCGAAGACCGCCTAAAAGAGTCAGTCTTTGAACTCTGTCCCCTTCTCCTTCCTAAGATCTGAGATAATATAGATCTTGAAAGAACGCCAATTGCTTCATAACCATTGATAGAAGTTATCATCGGTTATTCTTCTAAGAGACGTGTATTGAGGTGATTAACAGGGAACTGCCTCGACATGTAACCGCCTTAATGAGTAACCGCACAGAGTAGTTACTAAGCACGTGCACTTTCTACCCGGAGGCTGCGGCAACACGCTCCTTTGACCAGAGACCCTTGCTTTTGGGTGAGGCACACCTTACGACCAAACAAATTGGTCATAAGTATCCCAACCTAAAAAAAGGTTGGTCGAATGTGGGAGCAATGGGAGTGGGTCCCACCACTCTAGGCTTTCGACCAAGGATGAAGTACATATCCTCGACAAAGCTAATCCATAAGGTTAAAGTACTGCTTTCACGAGTTACGTGATTCTTGGTGACTTGATTCATAATTCTCATTAGAATTTTTTATTCACACACACACACCCACCCACCTTGAAGTAAGTTTAAATATGTCTACCCATTGCTATCAACTTGAGATATGAACTATGTTAGAGTTATGCTATATTTTTATCTAAATATAAGTTTTTGTGATCACCCTAGGTTTGAAAACCAACTTAACTATTTATGCATTCCTTATTTTAAGTGGTTCATTGTTTAGAAGTTGAGTTATATTTTGAAATTTTTCTTTTTCAAATTTTACAGATGAAAATTTCAAAATTTCTAAAAATTAGAAAAAAAAAACCCCTCGGGACTACTACTCTACTGGCTGATAACAAATGCTCCAGATCATTCTACATCTAGGGCATGAGTAGGCAAGTTATCAGAAGGGACGATCCTTTGCTAAAGCAAAATCTCTTTCTAGAGGAATAAATAAAATATAATTTATAGATTAGAAAAATTTTTCTTGCATACTCCTCTAACCAAGAAAAGGATACACCATCTTGAGCACTTTCTAGTCATGGTATTCTTCAATGCCCGAAAGGAAAATAATTCCAGTAGTAGAAGTTGGCAAAAAGAAAAAAATAATAATATAAGTAAACAATATAGATTTCTCTATCAATACTAGTTCAATTTATAGCTCAGTTATAAACTAACCACTTGTAAGACTTGTATATTATTTAAAGCTTGCAACTTGATCTTAGATGGTGAAAAAAGACTTGTATCTTCTTAAAAGAAGCACCAATTTTAGCATATTTCAAAGTTTTGATAATTAGGGGGGGGGGGGGTATGACAATTTAAACACTTCTAAGAAATACATAACTTTCTTTTAATCAACTCCGAAAGATCTCTCACGCCTTGTGAATGGTATGACTTCTAACTTAACTAATTATCTTATTTCATATGTGAATTTGGTGACCCCTAACCGACAAGTTTGATGTTTGCTCGAGACAAGCAAAGATTAAGCTTGGGGAGAGTTGATAACAATATTTTCTCTCATTATTTATTGTCATTTTGGTTAATAAATTAGTCTATTCACTTCAATTAGTATTAGTTTATGGTTAGATTTTGTTCAAAAGTTAATATATTCGCTTTCGATCTGCCCTAATCTTGTATTTTGGAGGTTCAGAGAAGAAATGTATATAAAATGATGACTTTCTAGAAGAAACTTGAAGGATACGACTTATGATACTAGTTATAATAACTAGTATTGCAAGTAGTATGAAGCCCTAGAGCACAAAACAGAGCCAATCCATGTTGACCGAGCCACATACAGTTTGCCATACAGGTTGGCAACCCGTATGCCCCTTTGTCTTGTAGATAAGGTCAAACAGTTTGAATTTGTGAATATTTCAAATTCAAATGATCTTCGTACGACTAAAAAAACTACTCCACAGCTCTTTGAACTCCTTGGGATATAAAAGAACATGGAGAGGGGTTAATCGGGGTCCTTCCACCACCAATAGAGTTAGGGTTTCCCAATGACCATCCTTCTCATGGAGCTTCCCTGGTTTAGTTCTATCATTATTTTTCTTTTGTTTAGATCAATTTCTCTTGAAATCAAGATTTCAAAAAAGACAACTATGTCCTATTCGATGTCAGGGTGATAACCCTTATGATCTCCAAATATAGGAGACTCAATTTATGAATAAAGTATGTGGTGATTTATTTTTATCTACTTGGTTTCTTTCGTTGTTTTGTTGGAGTGGTTTGCTTAATGCTAGATTATACTTAGGTGCATGTATAATCATAGTTTTCAGTTAATTATCTTAAATAGCGAGAGTGGATAAAGAATTAATAGATCCTCATTCCGTAAAAAACTAATCTGAGTTCAACCCAGTTCAAATATTTGAACATGGTCTGATCAAACTCGCCAGAACCCGATTGACCCTAGGGATGTCAATCGGGTATCGTGTGTGTGAGGGTGGTAGAACATGCTTGCCACCCGTCACATGCAAAGAATTCATCCCATTCCACTACCCGCATGTATCCATTACTCATCATTTACCAAATATCTAATTAAATGGCACTACCACAGAAACAAACATCCAAGACGGCACATCACAGATGGTTATGAACTTTTCAATGGAACACGTCTACGAAGGCCTGTCGGGAGAATATGTTAAGTTATTACAGTCGGTTCTGACGTCAAAACCAACTGTGATAGTCAACCAGACGGTTCTGAACACAAAATCGTCTGTAATAGTCTACTTATCACAGACAATTTTAAACTAAAACCCGACTGTGATAGATACAATCGGTTCTCAACTTAGAACCGTCTGTGATAACTAGAATATCACAGACGGTTCCGTTATCAAAACCGACTGTGATATATACAATCGATTCTGAACTCAGAACCGACTGTGATAGTGTAGTATTAGAGACGGTACTAATATCAGAACCGACTGGTCTAAACAGTGCCAGCGCTTCGAATTCTCAACTGTGTTCATTTCGGTCTCCGATCATCGCGAGGCACCTAGGCGAACACAAAGCGTCGCTTTGGAAATTCTATAAATAGCTTGACAGTGGAATAATTACCATTTACTTTACAAGTTTTTATATTCTCAAACTGTTTGACTCCTTAGCTTCTCTGCGCCAATGGCATCCTCAATAGCATCGTCAGCCTCGCCCTCCCCGGTAAGAACTCTCAATCTTTTGGACTTACCCCTGTATTGTTAATCCCTGTTCAGTACATTCTTGACCTGTTGATTTACACAGGGAAGGGGAGCCGTGGCAGACTCGGGCAAGGTGAAAGCCAAGCTGAGGGCCCTCCAGGAGGAGCACACTCAGCTACGACTTAACCTGGACAATCTCTTCCAGCGCATTCAGTGCATGAAGACGGATGGTGACAATGCTAGGGAGAGGAAGAGGCGTCTTCGCGAGGAGAAGCAAGCCACGGATATGACCAAATCGCTGGCTGCGGTTTGACTATGAAGAATACCCTCGCGAAGCTGAGGGAGGTTTCAGGCCTTCTCAACGCCGTAGTAGTTGATCGTAAGAAGGACAACTTGTCGCTAGAGGAGTCCTGCGTCCTGGCTGCAAGTCAAACTGACTTTATTCTAGATGCAGCCAGGGCTAAGACCACTCCTTGACCTAGCATTCTGTATTTTTACTTTTTTTTGTAAGTGATGAAAAAAATTAATGAAAACTTTGTTCTTATATCAATTTTCCAATTTTTCAGCACGTTCTTGGACTGCATGATATCTTCCCTCTTTCTTTATCTTTTTTTAGCTTTTGGCGAACATTCGACCATACAAAGGTATGTGCACTGTGTGCGATCAAGGAACGAATGACTATTGCGATCATATACATAGAAGCGGCAATCTTTGGCGCGTGAGGGCAGTCCATCAGAGCCCTGCAAATAATATAGAAACAATATAGAAGTCGCAGGTCCCATGCAAATAATATAGAAAGAATATAGAAGTTGGGCTTATTTGGCTGGATGGCATTGTGGCATGCCAAACACTTCGAGTTATCAACGTGCTTTGAATATCACAGATGGTTCTGAAGTAAAAAAAACGTCTATGATAGTCACATTACAAACGATTTTTATGTAAGGACCGACTGTGATAGTCCCAACAGTGACCGACGCTTCGAATTTTTCAATATCACAGACAGTTTTTAACTCAAAACCGTCTGTGATAGTCACATTACATACGGTTTTTATGTAAGGACAGACTGTGATACTCCCAACAGTGATTGATGCTTCAAATTCTCAACGGTGTGTTGTGTCATTTCGGGTTCTGATGTTCGCGCGGCGCACTAGCCTGGGAACATGAAGCGTCGCCTTGGAAATTCTATAAATAGCTTGTTTTTCATTAATGATGAAAAAAATTAATTAAAAATTTGTTCTTATGTCAATTTTCCAATTTTCCCGTACGTTTTGGAATATCACAGACAGTTCTGATATATAAACAGTCTGTAATAGTGTTGTATTACACACGGTTCTGATATGATAACTCTCTATGATCTTCATACGCCAGTTCACACATTGAAGTATATGTCTGAAACAGCAATACAAATACACAAATATACACCAATACAAATATACAAATACACCAATTCACACATTCAAGTACATGTTCCAAATAGCAATACAAATACAAATATACACCAATACAAATACACCAATTCACACATTCGATGTATATTACAAAAGTCACATCTGAAAGAGAACCTTTGCAATCAAACAACAAATGTAACTACCGACTACAAGTTAGACCTGAATATCACAAATCCATTCATCTGAAACAACAAATGTATGAACCACGTTTGACTTAACCATAGGAGTTCAGTTCAGAGACGCCCAAGGAGCTGGAACTGGCGTTGAGTTACATTTGTCTTGGTGATCTCTTCTGGCTCAAACTCAACTCATCAATGCAAATCAACTCAACTCAGTTGAGTTGAGTTGAGTTGAGTTGAGTTGAGTTGGAGCCTGAGGAAATCACTAATACAAATGTAAGATGCTTTCTATAGGTCCTGATTTGAGAAATACACCAGGCTTGAGGATATTCTCGACCGAGCCAACTAAGATCTCGCCCTTCACTAACTTCCAGCTCTTGACGGTGATCTTCACCCTTTCTTTCGCCAACAAGCCAACGTACGCAGCGTACTGTGACAAAGAACCATGAACTACGTTGCCCCTCGTGAACATCGTCCAAGGACCTGCACAGAATCATGTTGAAAAGAAGACATATAAAAATGGAAGATACAGGAATCACAGGATAATTGCCATCATAGGATTAGGATAATCTAACAATGCCGAAATTTTACTTGCCTTACTTGCAATGCCGAAATCTAGATGAGGGAGTTGAAGATACGATCGATTTTGGACATGATTTACCAGAGAAACTAGTGGCCGTCGATGGAGATGCGGCGGCCATCAATGGAGGTTACGGGTTAAGGCTTGTCGTGCCCAAGGAGAAAATAAGTGGAATGGTTCGACTGGAAGCAAAACTCCAGGGAGGGAACAAGTATTTGTAGAAGTCGAACGGTTCAAAACTCTAGGCATATTACAGACGGTTCGTACATCAGAACCGTCTGTAATAATAAAGCAGAAGGTTTTGATCTCCCAACCGTCTGTGATAGTCCCAATAGTGTCCGATGCTTCGAATTCTCAACATGCAATCGTGGATAACTGCACATAATAACTGCGCAGATGAAGAGACTTAATTATTTACTTCAAATTTAATTTACATCGAATTATGTAATCTGACGCTTCAACTTCTTAAGTGGGCACTGTTCCGCCATGTTACAGTTTATCTCCCGAGAAATAATCATGAATTTATTGACCTTGAAAACCAGTAGTGCGCTTTTTAAAATCGAGGCACCCGCTTATATGAACCGTCACCTTCTGGTTCTATAAATAGCGAGGCTCTTCAATCCTTAAGACTTACAAATTCTTGGCTAAGTCTTTTAGGAATTCTGCTCCTAAATCCCTGTCTTTATTCCTTCCTCAACTCCCACCTTGATGGCGAGCCGAGATTCCAATGAGGTTATTGAAATTGATAGTGATGAGGAAGAGATAAGGAATGAACTCGATCAGGATCTTCAGAAAGTAAGTCCTCTCTGAAACTCTAATGCAGATCTTTCTTTTATGACTTGATTACCTCCAAACAAATGCATTTCGAAATCCACAAGTGCCTGAGGAAATGCTCCCTCCAAAGAAGAGACTTAGAAATGATGAAAGATCCTCCAGTGGAGCTGCAACGAAGACTCTAGAGGGTGCTGAGGCCTATGTTGCCACATTGCCCCTTGCAACCCCTCCAATTGCATCGACTCCACCTTTGGAGATCCACAACAATCCTTCCAATATCCCCTCTTCAACATCTTTGGATCATCAGCTTTTCTTGGATGATCAACAATCTGGGATAAGTCGCACACTTCCACGTCCAAATCCACTCCGAAGCTTGGCAATCATCTTCACCCTCTATGCTGGTCGTTATGTCTTTCAAAACTAACCCATGCATGTGCATGAGGAGAAAGCTGCCTTGTGCAGAACTCTCCAAGAAGAAAAAGAGGTGCTGGAGAAGCATTCTGAGGAGATGTCTTCTGCCATTCTGCACTTGATAGAGTGCTATGAGGGTTCTCGCGAAGAAGTGCGCAGGTTCCGGTCGGAGAGAGATTACGCTCGGCAGCAGCGAGAACTCTCCAATACAATAGGGAACAGCTGCACTCCTTTGCTAAGAGATGATGTAGATAGGCTTAGAGCCATTGCTAGTTCTCTTGGGGCGGCCAGTGTAGATCCTACTGATGCCAATACGTCCCTAGGAGAACTTTGTAAATTACTTTCGGATTAGGTCGACGCTTTGGTCGCTTGTATCCCTTATGTATGCAAAGCTTGTAAGAAATAAGAAATTTCTTTTCCTTATATATCTGGCTTTTCGATTGATTATGTATAACTGATAATCACCAAATGATATTCTCTGTGTGAAAATGTTAACAAGAAAATACTGCTGCAATCAAGACGGTTTTTAACTCAAAACCGTCTCTGATAGTAACATTACAGACGGTTTTAATGTCAGGACCGACTGTAATAGTCTCAACATTCTTTGAACATCCACAGACATATATATACACCAAATATGAAAAACAAGATAAAACCAAATAGTCTAAACGTTCATTTTTTTAAATACTAACATTGAAAATAAGATAAAACCAAATATGAAAAACAAGTGGAACAATTCAACTAGTCGAACGGTTCGACTGCAAGCAATCCATGATATTATAGACAGTTCGGACCTTATCACCATCTGTGATAGTAGAGCAGATTTTATAATTATCACAGACGGTTATGAAGTAAACACCGACTGTAATAGTAAAGCGGGCGGTTTTGAGCTCGGAACCGTCTGTGATATTATACTTATCACCAACGGTTCATATGTCAAAACCATCTGTGATATTTCTGTTATACAAATGCACCGATATTACCGACGGTTTAAAGTGAAACCAGTCAATGATAGTTTCTGTGATATTCTGTTCTACAAAAATGCACCGATATTACCGACGGTATTATATAGAACCGTCTGTATTGAACCTGGTATAAAAGGTCTTTTGGCGGATGTTTTGAGCTAGTCGTACACTCTTGCTCGACATACTATCCAGTTGGAAGAGATTTGCGGCAAGGAAGAGCAATATCTCTAAAGGGGAGCATTTGGGGGCAACAAATTTGAAGATCCAAAGTTGGTACTTGCTCCTAAGGCATACACATTACTTGATTTCATCATCAATATCGATCTCCATTGATTGATCAAATTAGACGGAGAGGGAGGAGAAGCTACAGTAGCAAATCCTGGTTGTAACTCATTTTTGACCTGTAGCTATTCAATTGCTTTATGATGTGTGTTATCCACGCCCCCAACTGATTGCTTGCAGTTCAAGTAGTAGTTAACTAGTTATACCGCAAACTCCACATCAAACACTAGCTAGTTAGATTTATAATTTATTGCGTGTAGACCATACATAGAGTATTACTAATTAGCATGTGTATGAATTTAATTAATTGCAGATGGTCCATCGAGACTGGATGTATAATGACAACCGAGTGAGTGAGGAATACATGAAAGGTGTCTTAGATTTTCAAAAAGTTGCTGAGCAAGACAGGGCGAAGAAGGGTTTACTATATATGTACTGTCCTTGCATAGACTGCCAGAATCTTAAGATGTTCACCACCTCATCTCAAATTGTCGCCCACTTGATCCAACGTGGTTTCAAAAAGGGGTACACGTGTTGGGTCCACCATGGAGAAGAGCCAACTGCAGAAACAAGTGCCACTCAGGTTGAGGAACAGGACATGCCGGATCCCAACAACGACTTCGATGAGGATATGCCAGAGGATGACAATTTAGATGACATGTTGCGTGATATGGAAGGAAATTACAGTGAAAGGAATTTGGCAAATTCAAGCGCTTGATTGAGGACTCAGAAAAGCCATTGTTCCCTGGTTGCAAGTCGAAGTACACAAAGTTGGCCTCTGTGCTTGAACTGTTAAAATTGAAGGCAAGTAACAGCTGGACCGATAAGAGTTTCACAGCACTGTTAGATCTTTTGGCAGACATGCTTCCGGAAAGAAACAAGTTGCTAAAAAACACCTACCAAGCAAAAAAGCTATTGTGTCCTTTGGGAATGGAAGTAGAAAGGATACACGCATGCCCTAATGATTGCATCCTTTACCATAACGACTACAAGGATATGCATGTTTGTCCGGTGTGCGGCGCATCCCGCTATAAGCGTAAGGACTGAACCGACGACGGCGACTGCGCTGAGATAAAGCAAGGACCTCCTGCTAAGGTGTTGTGGTATTTTCCCGTCATTCCCCGCTTGCAGCGTTTGTTTGCAAACCGTAAAGAGGCAAAATTATTGCGTTGGCACTCGGAAGACCGGAAGAAGGATAGAAAGCTGAGACACCCCGCTGATTCTTCGTAGTGGAGAAACATCGACAGGGAATTTGTTAACTTTGGAGCGGAATTGAGGAATATAAGGTTCGGGTTGAGTACCGATGGAATTAATCATTTTGGTAACATGAGCAGTCGGCATAGCACTTGGCCGATTCTTTTGTGTATCTACAACCTTCCTCCTTGGTTGTGTATGAAGCGCAAGTACATCATGATGTCTCTACTTATCTCAGGACCAAAACAACCCGGAAACGATATTGATGTGTACCTAGCACCATTGATAGAGGATCTCCTAACAATGTGGAACGAAGGGGTGCAGATATGGGACGCATACAAACGAGAGACCTTCATCCTACGTGCTATGATATTCTGCACCATCAACGATTTCCCTGCCCTTGGAAATTTGTCGGGCCGTAGTACGAAAGGAGCCAAACCCTGTCCCCACTGCGAAGATGAGACTGAGAGCGTGTGGCTGAAGAATTGCAAGAAAACAGTGTACATGCGTCACCGTAGGTTTCTTCCAAAGAATGACGCATATCCACTACTACAGAATTGCTTTTCACTATCGGTTTAAAATCGTCTCTACTATCGGTTCTCTTACCGCTAGTGATCGGCACGATAGAAAAAATGTAGCACAACTCTATCGGTTGCAAACCGATAGTAAAATACCTATATTCCAACGTTCACTAATCGTGAATGATAATTTCTTCTATCGGCTCAGTGAACTCAACCGATAGTGATGTTAGATTTCTTGTAACGGTTCTATACTGGAAACCGATAGTACTGTATAGTTTTCCTATCGGTTAGTTACTCGACACTGTTAGTACCGAAAACTTTCTTCTATCGGTTGTAGGATATGAACCGATAGTATTACAAAGGATTATTAACAGATACAACAATACAGAGAGACACACATTGGACAGATTGAATCTAATTATTAAGAGATTGAATTTATTCACAAATACACTAATACAAAGATATACACATGCATTGGACAGATTGGATCTAATTATTCACATATTAAGTTTATTCACAAATACACCAATACAAGTACACACATACACCAATTAACACATTCAACGTATATTACACAAGTCATTTACGATTGATCATTGATAGCCACTTCATCCATCATATATTGAGCCCAACTTTGTCGCATCTGCTCCAATTGAGGCAACTCGTATTGGTCTTTCAACATGGCGCTCTGCATGCTTGTATGAAATTAGGAAACTGATTTCATTTCAATTACTCTTTCCTAAAGACTACCTGGTTCTAATCGCGTTCAGTATCAATTTAAGAAACTAACACGAGCAGCAAGAACAATTTTAATCGGGTTGGTCAAGAACACTTACAGTTCGTGGAGTGGCCTACGATGGCGCGATGCAGTGACCGGCGGTGGTGGAGAACCCAAATGCGAGCGGCAATGGTGGTGCAGGAGCGAAAAAGGGGACGTCGGGGAGGCTAGGGTTTTCCGCGCGCGAGTAGAGACTTATTTGGAAATGTGTTTGGTTGGACTGGAGGGAAAACTCCCGCGCGTTTAACCCATTATAGGGGTCTTGTACTATTTTACTATCGGTTCAAAAACACAACCGTTAGTGAACTTTCCTCTCTTCTAAAGGTCCTCACTGTCATAATCATTATTATATATGACGTCCTTTTACTATCGGTTGAATAAACAAACCGATAGTAAAAGTTTATCTTTTCTATCGGTTCGTACACTAATAACCGATAGTAAAAATAACGTAAATTTACTATCGGTTCAAAAACACAACCGTTAGTGAACTTTCCTCTCTTCTAAAGGTCCCCATTGTTTCTTTTACTATCGGTTGAATAAACAAACCGATAGAAAAAGTTTATCTTTTCTATCGGTTCGTATACTAATAACCGATAGTAAAAATAACGTAAATTTACTATCGGTTCAAGAACACAACCGTTAGTGAACTTTTGTAACATCCTGAGTTTTGGGGTGAAAAGTTTCTTTCTTAAAAGTCATGCATGCATATGTCTCTTCTAGATCAACCAAATCAGCCTCAGCTTTATTCTGTTCTAGCCCTAAAATCTCCAAAAATCTATCATGTGACCCCAAGTCAAGATCTGACTTTCCAGATTTGATCTATCAGTTATCCTAAATCTAAAAGCCTTCAGAACCCAGATTCAATTCCATCTCTAACTTCCAGATTTTTCAACTCCTTTCTGTTTTCGAAAATAGAAATATCTTATATTACCCAAATACCCTAAGTTTCAGAAATCCAGATTTAATCCAAATCTTGACCAAGTTCAGACCAAATTATTCCTGGAACATGATCAAGGGTATGCCAATACCTTAATCCAAAAAGTTGACAGCCAGATTTCATCATCTAGACCTTTTTCGCAAATCAGTCCAAGAGTTATTTCAAATTAGTACTTATCTGATGTCTGAAAACCCAAAAAGGCTAAAATCTCCAGATTAACTCCAAATTAAGAATTTCTTCGGCAAATCTTCTCAAAATGCTATTTGACACTAGTTTCTCTTCTGTGCAGATTTCAAAATCAAACCCTAAATGCCAGAATTCGAAATCAATTGAAATTCGGGTTTCAATTACCCTAAAGTACCCTATTTTCAGTTTTTGTCAAAAACCATTCAAATGTGCCAAATTTTATCAAATACCTTTGCCAATGTTTTGTTGAACATATCTGCCAGATTAGTGAAAGCAAATTCAGTTTAAACCTTCCAGAATTCCAGATTTACAGAACAGTCCAAAATTCAAGATTTGAAACTGCAGTTCAGTCCAAATTTCGACCAGGCCATTAACTGTGCGCACGACCAGAGTTGCTGTGCCTGTGCGCCGTAGTTGCTCGTCGCCGGCGAGGCTTCGCCGCACTTGTGACCGTGCATGCCGGTGTGCACGTGTCCTCGCTTCAGCCCGTGTCGTGGCAGCGCCACTGCAACGTCGACGACCAGCGCCTGCTCCCGCGCGCGACCAGCAGCCTTTTGTCAGCAATTCACTGCCACGTTGCCTTGCCGCGCCAGTGTTGTCACCACCGCTTGCTCCAGCTTGCCATGTCCCGATGAACCGACATGATGATCAACTGCAGAGCCGTTGTCGCCGTCGCATCACCGGTTAATGCTGTGTCTTCGCCGCTGATGCTCAGCACGCAACACATCTCATCACAGCAGCCAATTACTTCGTTGTTCCCCCTTGCAGTCTTCGCCTGGCCTATATAAGCACTCCTGTGCTCAGCAGCTCCCTCCACACATCACCAGAAACCAGCCAAGTTCCAGAATTTCCTGTTTCAGTCATCTTCTCCGGCGAGCCATCGAGGAGGCTCACGGTGCCAGCACTCTACAGATCATCTCCTGCCAAATTAACAACACCAGTGAGTTCCCCTACTCATTCTCTCTGTGTGATATCATCTAATTGCTCCCCGGTGACCTCTAACGCCGGCGATCACCGGAAATTGCTAAAATTCGAAGAATGCCCTGTTCCGGCAATGTAGCTCGAATTACTCCAAATTAGCTTTCGTTTCTGTAAACAAAATTGATTAGTGAACTAATTCGAGCAAGCCTGTGAAGTTAGATTTCAAAATTGAGCAAGAATCGAAGTTTTTCCCTAACCCGAGCTTCACCAGAAACCAGCGATCGTCGCCAGGCTTCTCCGGTGATCCTCCGGTAAATTTGATGTTACCAGAAGCTTTCTTTTACCTCCTAGATACTCTCCAAGCAAGGAATTAAGTTCTTTTGGCCTGTAGCAGAAACCCCCAATTGGTAGTGCTTCTTCTCCGGCGCCGATCACCGGAAAACTTTTCCCAGCCGTTTCAGCCCAAATCACTTTGTCCAGTGTGTGTGCCTCAACCCCCTGAACATTTTTGTCTTCTATCCCGACACCTAGATCATCCTAGATCAAAAGATATAGCCATGCCAAGATCTTGTCCAGAACTGCCAGTGCAGATAGTTCACCTCAGTTCATCACTGAGTTTCTTGCTTTCCAGCCATTTCTTGCCCTAGATCCTGTTGACTTAATTGTTCTTGTTATCAATGCCTACCTTCCAGACAAAGTGGTGCATCATTTGGAACTCCAGATCAAAAGTTATGCCAAGCCCTAGTTTTTGGCATTGTCAGCTCTATGCCAGAGCTTGTCAGCCAGTGGCATTGGCCTTGTTTACCCCTTTCTGATTGTGCATTTTGAAAGCCACTTTGTCCACTGAATTTGTAGAGTTACGATCTACACTTTCTTCTACTGTCATAACTTGAGATAAGCTCTCTAGTTTTCTTGGAAGTTATGTCAGAACCTTGATCCGAATGTCAATCTGCTGACATTTGCTGTTTTTGATCAAACCAACCACAAAACTGATGTTCTTATTGCAACCTTGAGATCCTAAGAGCATCTAACACCATTCTTAGCCAATTCCTTGAAACCCTAAACTCTCAACTCAGTTCAGCTTGCAATCTCAATTATCTCCAATATCATTCAGTCACTCTTGTAAAGCATATCTGCATATAGGTCCTAAAACATTTTAATATATAAGTAATATTTGTGTGTATTGTTTGGTTTGTCGTCGAGCAGATCCAGAAGCTGAGTTCGAGGACTTCGCTGTTGATCCGTCATCAACTGCTGTTTCTTACGACGCGGAAGGCAAGTCATATCCTTGGTCATCTTGAACCTATATTTTAAATGTTGCTAAAACATAACCTTGAATATAGATAATATTGCATGAGAAAGATTGAGAATGGTTGATTTATGAATTGGCAGTACTAGACTGGTTATCTGTGAAATGTGAAATAAACAAGTTTTGAGCCATGAACTATTATATGTATTTATATACTTATATTCATGAAATAAAACCCCTAGCCGTGACCAGAAAATGGTATGGAATGGTGGTAGCACTGGAGGTGCTAAACTGCGAAGGAATGCAGGCACTGAAGGTGCAGGGTTGTGGATGGTCTGGTCACTGGCATATAAGGACTAGAACCTTGTGTTGTGCGTCTAGTGGCATGAACAACGTGCTAACCGCAAGCCTGGTATGGGACAGGTCTGAACAAGTACTTATGTGAATCGCACATGAAACCCCTGCATGAGATGTGTTGTGATGATTGATATGGAGGCTGACTCCCACTATCACTGAAGGTGATCTGACATTTGACCCAGCAATGGGGAAATGAGTAAGGGTGGGGGTATAGCCCGCCACAACTGTGTTTCGTGAGAGATCCACAGGGTCAGGGGTGAATTGTGAGTAAAACATAACAAAAGTTCTTGTTATTTCCACCTTGCCGCTCACAATATAAAGTGAGTCAGGGGTCCAATCATTTTGTTATGATAGAAAAGGTTTGAAAGTGGAATATCTTGCTGGTAAATTGGTACCTCTCTGCAGAGTTAAAAACGTATTCGAATACTCCGAGCTCCCGGGTTTATAGGAGTCTGCTGCGGTGGATTAAATCCACGGGATGTGACACAAGTGCTACCATGAGATGAGGTATGAAAGTAAAAGTGTTAATCAAGATTACCCAAATGACATGTGTTGTCATGATAAGGAGTGCTGCCGTGGGCTGTCGTATGTCGACGTGTCACGGTAGTGCTATAATCTAGTGAACATGAATGATGATGTTATATTATGAAAGGTGCTGCCATGAGATGAGGTATGAAAGTAAAATATTATTTTATAAACATCCATAATTCTTGACTAGTCTAGGTTCATATCATCACTACTATATGTATCTACTCTTACCTATGACTTGCTGAGTACGTAAGTGCTCACCCTTGCAACCTACAAATCAGTAGATGGAGCGTTCAATGATCAAGATGAAGGCATGGAGAACTTCTTGGATCCAGAAGGAGGAGCGTCAGTTCTGCCAGAGCCCTGATGTGTGTTGTTCTGCCGTCCACTTCTCTTTGTGGGTGGGTCACCTATCTTCTGTTGTGTAGATGTTATTTTGCTAAACCATGTATGCCGTGAAGGCATTGTAATCTTCTTATATAATATCAAGGCCAGCAGGCCACACTGCTTAACTATTTTGTAAGTTACTCTGTTGCAATGTGAATATACTCCTATGCTTGACTTATCCTGGGAAGTCAAGGGTATGTGTATGCTATGCATATATGGGACTAGCTGCAGCGAGCTAGGTCTCTACAGGAGTAGTCGTAGTCCCAGTTTCGGGGCGCGACAACTTTCCTCTCTTCTAAAGGTCCCCATTGTTTCTTTTACTATCGGTTGAATAAATAAACCGATAGTAAAAGTTTATCTCTTCTATCGGTTAGTACAATAATAACCGATAGTAAAAATAACGTAATTTTACTATCGATTCAAAAACACAACCGTTAGTACTATTTAATATATTATATCGGTTGGTACAGTACGAACCGATAGTATAAAATCCGTAATTTTACTATCAGTTACAAATGAAAAACCGATAGTACTATTTCATTTATTATATCGGTTGGTATAGTACGAACCGATAGTATAAAGTCCATAATTTTACTATCAGTTACGAATGAAAAACCGATAGTACTATTTCATTTATTATATCGGTTGGTACAGTAATGACCGATAGTAAAAAATATTTGCATTTCACTAACGGTGTACCAGTGTATAACCGATAGTAAAAAGCCTCTTCTCCGCCGCTGTCGTCCTATTCTATCGGATTTTTCCCAGATTGCTTATAACCGTTAGAAGATATGGGTTAGTGAATTGCATTTCTGTAGTAGTGATCATAAGAGGAAGAGAGAATTTGACGGCCACAAGGAAGATGGTTCAGCCCCGAAGCCTACGCGCGGGAAAGAAGTTTACTCACGGGTGAAGGACATAGACGTTGTGTTTAGAAAGAGTCGTAAATTGAAACCCCGCACGAAGAACACTTAGAAGAAGAGATCGATATTTTGGGACTTACCGTATTGGGAGCATTTAGAGGTTCATCATTGCATTGATGTCATGCATGTAGAGAAAAATGTTTGCGACAGTTTAATTGGCCTATTGTTGAACATTCCAAGGAAGACAAAGGATGGCGTCAATGTGCGGTGTGACATGATCGAAATGAAAATCAGGCCCGAGCTAGCACCGAGAGAGGACGATAAAGGCCGTATATACCTCCCCCCTGCATGCTACACTTTGTGCAAGGCTGAGAGGACAGAACTCTGTAAGTGTCTCTATGGTGTTAAAGTTCCATCAGGTTACTCCGCAAATATGAAAAAGCTTGTGTCCATGGGCGATTTGAAATTGCTGGATACGTATGAAGTCTCATGATTGTCATGTGTTGATGACACAAATGCTTTATGTTGCCATCCGGAGTATTCTGCAGCATAAGGTCAGAGAGACGATCACGAGGCTGTGTTATTTCTTCAATGCAATTTATTGCAAGGTCATTGATCCCGATGGACTAGATTCTCTGCAAAGCGAAGTGGTTCGAACTCTCTGTCAGCTTGAGATGTATTTTCCTCTGTCGTTTTTTGATATCATGGTCCATCTCACCGTCCACCTTGTCAGAGAAATTAAGATATGTGGACCCATGTTCCTACGTTATATGTATCCATTCGAGAGGTACATGGGTGTACTTAAGGCCTACGTGAGGAATCGGTCTCGCCCGAGGGTAGCATTGTCGAAGGTTATGCAGCGGAAGAGGTTGTTGAGTTCTGCGTTGATTGCATGGCCGAGGTAGAAACAATAGGAGTTCGTGTGTCTCGTCACGAGGGGAGGCTTGATGGTGTTGGCACTATTGGACGGAGAGCCTTCACTCCAGATTTTGATATATACTCGAAAGCTCATTTTTGGGTCTTGCAACACATGACGGAGGTGTCTTCATACATCGACGAGCACAAGGAGATGCTACGACAAGACAATCCTCGCCGATCCAAGTTTTGGATCACGGCAGAACATAACAGTCAATTCAACACGTGGATGAAAGTGCGAATCACCGGATAGTCCGCAAGTGAGAACCTTAAATAGTTGGCAAAAGGGCCCACGTTTACTGTACAGACATGGCAGGGATACGACATCAATGGGTACACATTTTACACGAAAGCTCAAGATCGAAAGAGCACTGTTCAAAATCGTGGAGTGAGCGTAGAAGCTTTTCATGAGGAGTTCAGCGAGACAGGCCCAACAAGGGTAGTACGTGGATTGAACTCGTACTATGGGTTCATTGAAGAAATTTGGGAGCTCGATTATGTACTGTTCAAGATTCCCCTGTTTTGATGCTGATGGGTCCAAATCCCATAGGGTGTGAAGGTTGATAGTTACGGTTTCACTTCTGTGGATCTCGATCGAGTTGCTTATAAAGATGAGTCATTCATACTTGCAAAGCAAGCCATTCAAGTCATTTATGTCACTAACTCGGCCAATAAGAAGTGGCATGTCGTCCTTCATGGCAAGAGAAGGATTGTTGGAGTTGAAAATGTCGTAGACAAGGAGGAATACAATCAATTTGATGAGATGCCTCCATTTGGAGATGGCGTACAAGTCGATACTGAAGACACCGATGAAACCAGTTACGTGCGTATGGATCACCAGGAAGGGTTATACTTTAAAGGTAATCAACCGTACATCCTTATCTCTCTGTTTCCATCGGTATAGCTTATATATCTCCTCTAATTCTCGTCTTTGCAGGGAAGCGGCAAGTGGAAAGTTGAGGATAACATGGCTGTGTATGTGGAAATTGTTGGTCAAAGTCCTCATTTGTATGTAACATTTATTTGAGCATGCTCCACATTGTAACCAATTTTCGGATCTACATTGTAACCAATTTACGGAACATTTGGACTCCATTTGAAATATCTAAGTGTTCATTTAAAATAAGTTTTCGAGCATTCAGAGTTGCAGAGCTATAAAGTTTCTGGTTGTAAAACTCTACATATTGCGTAGAAGACGTTCAGAGTTAAGGTTCTGAAGTTACGTGCATTCGTGCAGTCACAGTCGGTTCTGAAGTCATAACCGTCTGTGATAAGTCGGTTCTGAAGTCATAACCGTCTGTGATAATCTCTCTAGAGATTATCACTAGAGAGATAATCACAGACGGTTATGAATGTAGAACCGACTGTGATATTCCCAACAGTGTCCGACGCTTCGAGTTCTTAACGTGCATTCGTGCAGTCACAGTCGGTTTTCAAGTCAAAACCGTCTGTGATAATCTCTTTAGAGATAATCTCTAAAGAGATTGACTTGAGAACTGACTGTGATAATATTATCACAAACGGTTATGAATATAGGACCGACTATGATAATCTCTCTACGTGGTACATAGTTCAAGGCGGGCTTTGTCCCGCTCATTTCCAAACTTCACGACTGTTTGCCCTAGCTCTCTCCGCCCTCGCACCATCCGTCGCGATCACCTCCATCGCCTCTCCACAGTCCGGCGCGATCACCTCCATCTCCTCCCCACCGTCCGTCACGATCACCTCCATCGCCTTTCCACCATCAGGCGCGATCACCTCCATCGCCCTCCCACCTTCCGGTGCGATCACCTCCGTCGCCTCCCCACCGTTTCTGTCATTATTGGTTAATTATAAGTATATGGGTTTTGTTATAGAATTATTAATTAGTTTCAGATTTACTTAAACTGTTCTCCCTTTCACCTATGTTAGGAACTGATATGTCTGGTGATGAAATGAACCACTCGAGGAGTCAGAGTGACCTCGTTGGCGACGAGATGCCTGGGACGGAGGTCGCCGCGTCCACCGTGACCCAGTCGCACAAGAGAAAGGGGCGAGGCTGGACGACATGTGCGCGTCTCGACAAGCGAGAAAGGCAGCACATACAGTTCGACGACAATGGTGTGCCGGAAGCTCCGGACAAACTTGTCGGTCAGTACCGCTCACTATGCGGCAAAGTGGCAAGGGAGCGGGTGCCCATCACCACCTCCGACTGGGGTCAAGTGCCCCCAGAGTGCAAGGATGCACTGTGGGAAGAAGTGCAGGTGGTATTTCACATTCCCGAGGATTGCCAGTTCACCGTCCGTCGGACGACACTGATGTCAATAAACAAGGCGTGGAGGAACTTCAAGAGCCACCTTGTCAGGCACTATGTGAAGGAGTCGAAGACCCCCTTCAATGACTACCCTTTTGTGACTCCCGAGGCATGGCAGCAGTTCGTGGAGATGAAGTGCAAGCCTGAGTTCCAGGAGTTTAGTGCGAAGGGCCAGGCTAACCAGGCCAAGAATACCCACCCACACAGACTAGGCACCGGTGGGTATGTGGGGAAGAAGGGGTTGTGGAGGAAGTAGGACGAGGAGGCTTCCCAGTCTTCGGCCGACGCTCCTTATGCGGGCATAACGGACGTGCGCACCTGCAACTGGTGCCGAGCAAGATCGACGATGACCTCCTCCGGAAGTGTCTCTGTGAATAACCCTGCGGACAGGGAAGTGATCGACCGGCTGGTAAGATTGTACGATCACGTACTATCCTCGTAACACGCATGCAATGGGTTGTATTGCTAAGTTCTCTTGTTGTAGGTGACGCTGAGTGCGCAGGCGGCATCCGGAGAGTTCAACCTGAGGAGGGACAGGGATATTCTCATGGCGGCGCTAGGAAACAAGGAGCATCCAGGCCGCGTGCGCGGCCTCGATGCCACTGTGCCTTGGAGGGATAGTTTCCCTGATGATGAGGAGGCGGCTAAGAGGAGAAAGAGATCCCACAAAGCCCGCGATGAACGGCTCAAGGAGGAGATGCAATCGGAGTTCACTGCCCGGGACAAAGCACTCCTGCAGCAGTTGTCGGAGATGCGGGCCATGTATGACGAGCTAAAACAGGCGACCCAGGGCACCCCCCTTGTAGCAGCGGAACTACCGACCCCCATTCTTGGCCACGGTAGTAGCTGCGCGTCCGCGCCGGGGTCTTCGCAGACGGAGCCCTCTCCAAAGTATCTGGTGGATTTTCTACAAGTAATGACCGTTTTTCTATGTTAATTCATTCGAAAGTGAAAAGCGGTGAAATTCAATATGTTAATTCGCACTGTTTGTAGGAACCCACCTCCTGCAAGCTTATGGTGCTGGCCGGTCTCTTCCCAATCGAGGCTGGCCGTAGGATGGTACAACCATGTACGGCGGGGGCCACAATCCACGGTGTCCCTCTATCTGAGGGTTTTGCACGGGTCCAGGTGGACAGTGTCTCCAACCATTGCAAGGGTTTTCCGTTGGAGAAGTCGCCGAACGACGAGATTACCACTCTCAGGGATGCGGTGCACACGTTCGTGCAATGGCCCAAGAAAGACATCGTCTCTTGGATGAGGTAATTCCCCCACCAGTTTCATAATTCGTACTATAATAATAGCCCTCGGAGTTAGTGTCCATTACTATACATAGGTTCTTACATCACAGACGGACACCGACACTCGGCCTACTAGCCAACTGACCCCTCCGAGAAGCCAACCAACGGGTCCGATGACGAAGCTGACTCCGACTAGGAGGCAACCATTCAAGAAGCTGGCTAGTAGGGGAAAAGCAAAGAAGAGCTCGGTGAAGGAGAGTGAGAAGAGTGCGCCAGCTCTCATGCCGTTCGCTCTGGGGATGCTCATGGCCTCCGATGCCACAATTTCTAGCATGGGGTTAGCATGCCAGAGCCTGCATGGATGGTACATGAAGAGGACAAACTAGACCAGAACGCAGCGTCCGACGCACATCATGGTCAAGTACACCGTGGCAGAGTTCCATAACGACGTCGGGACCTACTCGGTGACCTTCGAAGACCTGCACAATTTACTCAACAAAGATGCGCTCGACTTGTCAATCCTACGGTCTTGGGTGCTGTAAGTATCCTACTATCCTAGCCTGTTTGTGCATATACGGATATATGTCATTTATTAATTGGTTACTTCCGTGCAGCTGCATGACCAGATATGCCAAAGCTAAGGATCGACGTGGACTTTGTTGTCGACTACATCAAAAGAGGGTTGCTTGCTCAGGTCGACAAGGAGTACATATACTTGTACCCTACAACCAGAGGTGAGTGCTTTCATCAGTACTTCACCTGCAGATTAGTGACTCCATATGCACACCCCCAAACTTAGATTAAATTATTAATTCTTTACGTGTAACATGTAGCTACCACTGGATCCTGCTAGTACTTATTCCAAAAAGGAACAAGGTGTTCTACCTTGATTCATTGGAAAGGAAAGGGTACGAGTATTGCGGCGCACGAGATGTATTCGAAAGGTTATGATATTCATGTGGACCTGTCTTTCATCTAGATTTACTATCCTCAAATTGTCAATTTCGACTATCCTCAAACTGTCAATTTTGACTATCTACAGGGCTTTCATGAACTACTTTGGCGAGGGAGGACGACAACATGAGTGATGAGCCGATAAGTTTCAGTGGTTACAATTTTCGGTACAAATTTCAACTGGCATCTGTTTTACTTTATAACGTGTCCCCAACTAACTCTCGGTCTGTAAATTGGCAGTGCCATCAGCAGCCGAACGACAATACATGTGGGTTCTACGTGATGCGCCACATGTATGACCTGATCATCACCCCTCACCGGCCAGATTTCCTCGAGGTATACAACTGCTCCCCTTTGTATCGATTTGGCAGAATTTACAACTGCATTGAGCTAATTTTTTCTGTACCAACTCTTGCTGCAGGGGGTCGACTTCCCTTCGGAAATCTTTGACCATTGGCAGATTGGTATGGTCCGAGGGATGCTCACTGAATTTTTCCTTGCGGAGGTCATATCAATCAAGGGGAAGTTTAGGGACCCGCAAGGTTCGTATTAGTGCGGCCTTACTAATTGAGATTATCTGAAGGGAAATAGGTACAGATAGTATAGTACATCTAACATACTGACTTTAGTTGTCGATTACATTTCTTTGTTCAATCTCAATTGTACATATTTCTGAGTTCTGTGCTGTATATATGATATGTTATTGTATATGTTTCTAAGTTGTGTGCATGTATGAGATGAACTGTATATATTTGAGTACTGTGCATGTATGAAATGAACTGTATATATGAAATGCTATTTGTACAGAGGACATTGCTAGCATGATTCCTAAGGCTAGCCACAAAAAAAAGAAATTTATTAAAAAAAATATTAATATGCATAGATGGTTTTGATCTTTATAAACCATCTGTGATATCACAGAGTATCACAGACCGTTCTGAGCTAATAACTGTCTCTGATAATGAAACTATTCCAGATAGTTTTGACCTGAAAACCGACTGTGATACTATCACAGTTATCACAGATGGTTCTTAGCTTATAACCGTCGCTAATAATGACACTATCATAGCTGGTTTTGAGTACAGACAGTTATGAGATTATAACCGTCTCTGATAATGAATCGCAGATTGTTTTGACCTCAAAGCCATATGTGATAGTATAAGTATCACAGACGGTTCTGAGATTATAACCGTCTGTGTTAATATGAGTATCACAGACGGCTTTGATCTTATAACAGTCTGTGTAGTAAGAGTATCACAGATGGTTTTGATGTTATAACAGTCTGTGTAGTAAGAGTATCATAGACGGTTTTGATGTTATAACAGTCTGTGTAGTATGAGTATCACAGATGGTTTTGATCTTATAACAATCTGTGTAGTAAGAATATCACAGACGGTTTTGATGTTATAACAGTCTGTGTAGTATAAGTATTATAGACGGTTCTGAGATTATAACCGTCTCTGATAATGACACTATCCCAGATGGTTTTGACCTCAAAACTGTCTGCGATACTCATACTATTACTGACGGTTTTGAGATTATAACCGTCTGTAGTAATATGAGTATCACAGACGGTTTTGATCTTATAATAGTCTGTGTAGTAAGAGTATCAGTGACGGTTTTGATGTTATAACAGTTTGTGTAGTAAGAGTATCAGTGACAGTTTTGATGTTATAACAGTCTGTGTAGTAAGAGTATCACAGACGATTTTGATGTTATAACAGTCTGTGTAGTATGAGTATCACAGACGATTTTAATCTTATAACAGTCTGTGTAGTAAGAGTATCACAGATGGCTTTTATCTTATAACAGTTTGTGAAGGGAAAAATCACAGACGGTTCAAAACCGTCAGTGATAGTACTCGATTATCACTGACTCGAATATCACTGACGGGTTAGAACCGTCTGTGATGATTGTTTTGACTCGACTGTGATAATGAATTCTATAGTAGTGTGGTGAAGGAAAATAATTGAAGACAATTGAGACACATATAATAGCAACAAAAAGTAAATGATGTTATTCAATTTCACTAATAAGAAAAAGATACTTATTTTGTTTGGTTAAAATTAGTTTGCATATAATATCTTTTTAGCTCCACATGTCTTTAGAACATATCATATATATATATATTTTTTATTTAGTGGGTACTCAACGGGTAAATAAGCATAAGTGATGATAGTACATGCCCATTACCCATCTCGGGTTTAATTTTTTTTGCCACCAACGTACTTATGTTGAGTCCAATACCGGGGCGACTGTCCTTGTGCTTCAAAAGAATATTCTCAGTATATTCTGTGTCACATATGCGAAGCACTACTCGAAGCACCCACCACTCCAATGCAAAGGCATTTGGGGAGGCGCTTCGCACGGGTTCACGAGTAAATTAATATTTATTAGAATTTATGTGATTTTAGTAAAACATCAATAACTTTAAATTGAAAAATCGAATATATACTCTGTTTGGTCTCTGTATGAAGATAATTCAAAGATTTACAACTTTCTCAATATAATCAAGATCTAATTTAAACTAGATTAATGCATAAATCAAGAAACAAAAATTATATACAATTTGATCCTACACAAATCGAGGTAAAAAAATAAAAAAAAACTAAAGCAAAAAACGCCACACAAGGCGTCGTCTCTCTCCAGTTAATCAAAAAAGAAAATTTTTTTAATCAAAGCGTTAGTTGAGACAGTGACAATGGACTTCGCCTTAGGCTGTGTCCAATGCGGGCGCCTCAACTGGCGTCTGCATTAAAAAATTAATATTTCTAACCGCAAGTAGGAGAGAGACGCTTCGTCTCACGTTGCGACGCATGAAATTTTTTATTTTTGTCTCAATTTACGTGCAATCAAATTATATACAATTTTTGTTTTTTGATTTATGATTAATCTAATTAAAATTAGATCTTGATTATATTAAGAAAATTATAGATCTTTAAATTATCTTCATATAGAAACCAAATATCGCATATATTGGATTTTTAAATTAAAAGTTATTGATGTTTTACTAAAACCACCTAAATTTTAATAAATATTTAGTATATTCGTGGGCCCATACAAAACGACTCACGAAACGTCTTTACATTAGAGTAGAGAGTGTTTCAGGTGGTGTTTCGCACACGTGGTACAGAATATGCTAAAAATATTCTGTTAAAACGTTTCATGAAACGTCGATATATTGAACTCAGCCTTATAAACATAAAAATTTAAACAATCTAGTTTCTATTCGGATATTATCCACGGGTAAATGGATAAAATTGCATCTCTCTATCGGACTTGAAATATGTACTAGGTTTTCGGCTGGGCATATCTCAAGATGCTGATACAACTAGACTTTGTACACTCATGTCTAATTTCCGCTCATACAACCTAGACACAAATGATACGAGCAACCAACACACACCCCTTGTTCGAGTTTGGGCCTAAACCAGGCCCGTCTCTCCTCGTTCCCTCCACTCTCCCAAACAAAAAACATGGCCTTGGCCGCCGTCCTTGCCCGAGCGGCTGTGCGGCTCCTCCGCGCCAGCCCCCGGCCTGCCGCCGACGGCGGTCCCTTGCTCTCCCGCAGCCGGCTCCTCTCTGGCCTCGGCACCCCCGACGAGCCCTCCGATGACGAGTCCTCTACGTGGACGGTCGCGGAGGTGGAGATCCTCCGAGATATCGAGCCCGTCGTGCGACTCGTCCAAGATATCCTCCATTCCAGCAGGTATGCTATGCAGTACTTGTCATGATGCAATTGTTTGGTTCGTTCCTTCCTTCTTGATTGGAAGGTTCTCGGCAAATGAGGAAAATTAATTGTTTGGCTCCATCGTATGGGCATTCGGTTTTTCCGTTTCGATTTTTTCTGTATTTTTTAAATTTCGGTATTTCACATTACATACCATATTTACCAAAAAAAAATATTCGGTTCGGTTTTGGTAAATACCAAAAAAATTCGTTTGTGTTTCAGTAAATATCAAATTTACCAAATTATCTATGGCGAACTTACCGGACATCTTTACTCTTTTTTTGTTTTAGGATTTGGAGTACCACATAATAGTATAATATTGAAGGTTTGAAGTTTGAAGTGATCAATATAAACTACAACTACAGTCAGTCAGTGGAAACTTCTTCTAATGACTAACTGACTGAAGTTGCATTCACTGTACATAAAAATCCAAGAGAAACTAGAATCCACATAATGGAGTAACTAGTAGATTCTGGTGCTTGAAACTCTACATGCATTTTCCAATATTTGATCAAGATGTCATGATGGTAAAAAGATCCTCTTGTAACTCTTGTTGATATATGAAGCCAATAGAAATTTGTAGCAGTAAAGGTTGCACGCAAGTGCCACATCTCACTAACACCATAAGCTAGCCAATTCATTCCATTTGATGTTTACAGAAGAAAAATCCATAGATCTGAATTTATACAGCCTCGTCAGCAAACTTCCAGGGTAAACAATACAGTAACTTGAAGATTGAAGTGCACAAGCATGTAAGCACATAGTCCAGTGAAAATGAACATATTAATACATCAACATAGTCATTAGAAACCTAACTTACAAAGCAACAATTTCTATAAACAATTTGACAGGAGTTCAAAGAGTTGGCAGCCAGCACAAACAAGTTTAAATTGTTTTTAGTATCAAGACTAGACTGACCTTAAACCATTAGACAATGAAAATCATTATAGGAAATCCTAACAGCAATGGATATACTAATAGCAATCAGGCTAGGCTAAGCAAACCTCATATATTTAAAAAAAGTCAAAAGGCGGTCGGCCTGGGGTCTGCCACACGGGAGGAGGGCTGGAGCCTGGAGGGCGGCAGAGGCCGGACTGCCGGAGGAGGAGAGGCGGCGGCATGGGGAGCTCGAGGAGGCGGCGGCTGCATGGAGGAGGCGGCACGGGGAGCTCGAGGCGGCAGAGGTCCGAGGAGGAGGCGGCGGATCTTGGACTGGGAGCCGAAGGGGGAGGCTGCGGAGGCCGGAGAAGGCGGCGGCACGGGGGAGCTCGAGGAGGCGCGGCACGGGGAGCTCGAGGCAGCACGAGGGAGGCGGCAGAGGCTGGAGGAGGTGGCGGATCTGGGACTGGGAGCGGTAGGCGGCATCGGGGAGGTGGCAGAGGCCGGAGGAGGAGGAGGCGGATCTTGGACAGTTGGATTGGGAGTGGGAGGGGGAGGCGGAGGAGGTCGGAGGAGGCGGCGGAGAGGCGGCACAGGGAGAGGGAGGAGGAGTGGAGGAGGGGATTAAGTTAGCCAGTTGAGTTTACTAGGGAAGGAAAGGAAATAGCGCATGGCAAATCGGTTTTTCCTGAATTTTTCGGTTTTTTACCGAACCGAACCGAATACCGGATATAGCTAATCTGACCTACCGAACCGGATACCAAATACCAAAAAAAACGGCTATTCTTGGTTCGGTTCGGTTTTTTTGGTTCGGTTTAAATTTGCTCACCCCTAATCGTAGTGGTCTGTTCTTGGTGATATTCCTTTTGAAAAGATGTGTAATTTTTAGTGCATGTGCTTCGCAGATCATAGTTGTTAACTTAGATTCTAGTTTTTCTCAAACTGTGGAAAGTTGGTGTGTTAATATGTGCATTTTAAAAGGACATGGGGTTGGGATGGAATCCTTACAAACTTAGGTTATCTCCAACGGCGGCTTGTAAGCCGGCTCGCGTTGATGCGGCTCAGTGTGTGCTCAATGTTATAAAGGCGTGATAGGACGTGGTGAACACAAGCGGAAGCTCCAGCCGTGAGCTGAGTGCGAGCCACGCTAGTAGCGCCGTTGGAGCGATGAAACGTGTTTTGTGGGCCCCACATGAGTCTCCTGTGTAGTACGGTTACCTGCAAAAATTTTACACTGACATGTGGAAAAAAGGTGGTCCACCAGTTAGTCTCACGAGTGCAGTCAGACGTGAGTCGCACGAGGTGATGTGCGTGGGCCCCATGACTGATGTGACGAGACGTGAATGCGTCAATCTCAGTACAGCTCAGACATGCCAACACTTCACCCACAATCAATGACTGGTAGGCCCCACGATGCACAATCAGCGACAAGGTTAATGTTGCGCATTACACGCAAGACAATGTGCATGGGCTCCACCTACCGCGTGTGTCGTCAATGCACCTACCTCGCTCCGCGTGCCCACCTCCCTGGTACTGAGCCCCACCCACTGACATGTGGGTTCTCTAGTTCGTGGCCCACTAGTCAATGACATAGAATGAATATAGCGGTTGCATTAAATTGAAAAGGAGTTTAAATTTTTTCCACCCGACGTGGTTTAACCCACAGTGACTGACAAGTGGGCTTGGTGCTTTGTTGGCACACCTGTCAGTCTCTCATTTTTTGTTTTTTATTAAAACTAGTCGTTGGAGATTATTTTCCAGCGGGGCTCACATGTCAGTGACAAAAAATAACTATTGAGAATATAGCAGTTGGAAATAGCTGTTGAGTTATTTTTTAATGTCTTTTGTCCAAAAAAATATAAAAAATAGCAAAAAATTCAGAAAAAATTCTAAAAAATTCTAAAAACTTGTGGAAAATTTACACAACTCCCTCCTCTATAAATACAATTATCTTGCCTCATTTTCATTTATCATTCTAGCTCAATCTAGCTCCAAACCCAGACCAAATTTTTCCAAAATTTTTCAAAAATCACATATGGATTCTAATCCGCAAGGTGGTTTCCTAAACTGGCTCAGTTTGCAATCTCCCCATGAAAACAACAAAAATATCGGCACTCAACAACAACTGAATTTATCCTCTCTATCTATGTGCACATGCCCATCCATTTCCACATCGATGAGTAGTTATCTTGTTGTGTTTCTTAGTTTTTCAAAGTATTTTTATATTATGTTTGAATATTCGAATGTAGTAAACTTCTTTGCAAATTTAATTTTAATTTAGTTCACTCAATGTTATATTCCAATGTTCAAATTTAATAAAATTTTTTTTTTCCATCAAGTTCAATTTTTAATTTACAATTCATTAATTATTATGTTTTATTCGAATTAAATTATGTAAATATTATTAACAATATTAATAGTAAATGTTATTAAATATTACAAATTCATAAAATATTTAGTGGGTCTATCCACAAAATCAAACTATGGGAGGAATGACTTTTGCTTAGCTCTATTCTTGTGTGGCGTACTCTCTCCTCTCAAGAGCCAAGCAAAAGTTGAAGATAGCCTTATAAGTGGAAGTAGAAGTGTATTTTTTTCTCGAACCAAGGTAAAGTCGAGCCCAATAGCTTGCGAGCCTTGAGCTTTTTTTTTTTTTTTTTTTTTTTCTCTTTTGGCAGCCCTAGTTTGAAGCAGTATATTACCACTTGATTATAATGGACTAACTTCATAGGGTTCATGGTCCTAGTTAGAATTAGCTCAGCAATTTTCTTTAGAAATAGGAGCTCGTGTTACAAAGGCATACCTCCCTGTTGGCTTTCATGCTAGGTCTAGCTATTATATTTTAACTTTACCATGACACTAAATCGATCGGCATCCAAACAAAGGTGCATGTACGATGGACCCACTTCTCATTCCATTTGTGGGAATTTCCTTAACAAGCTTTAAAAATTTTAGCTAAATTTTATTAAGGCCGTCCTTCCAGCTCTGAATTACTTTAAAAAAAGAATTAGCTTAGCACTTAATTTATATCTGAACGTTAGGGAAAATAAGGGAAGACCACCTGAGCGAACCGACCGAAGGGACTTGTTTCCGAGCAGCGAGGCCTACACCCAAAAATAATACACTGTAATGGAACGCCTGTCAACATATGATCCCTTGCATCATTGTAGACAACTAAAATTATGTGTTCTGTCAGTAATATATAACAACCATTCTCTTGGTGCTCCTTCGATGTTAACCAAGGATGCAAACTGCTCCAGTTAAATGGTTATGAGATGGATATTTGGTCAAGTAACTGTGACATAGCTGAACAACTCGATATACCTCTGATATTTTGCTAGATTTACTGGAAGCTTCCCTGGTTCTTGACCTCCTTGAAATAGCTTATCGGATCCAATAGAATATTAGCTAGCTGACGCATTGAACATTTATGTTTCATCCAGAATGTGAAAATCATGGTTGAACTGAGGCGATTAGACCGTTGGTAGATTCGCAAGTTCAGTATTCATGACATAGCAAACCCAAACTTCTGGTTTAGATGCTGCTGTATTTCCAAATGCTTTCTTAATCACTTCGCATTGAAGAATGATGATAGAATGTCCCATGATCTACCTTGCTTTGCCATCCAAAATTACTAAAATATCTAGTTTCGATTAGAAACCCTAGATTGATTTTATGTGGTGCAATTTCATCTAGTTTGTGTTCCTACTTTTTCTGTATGCCTCTTGATTCACTAATTATTGTGGCAGTCTGCTACATCATCATGTAAGTCAAACAGCCAGTAACATTTGGACATTTAAAGGGCAGCAGTCTCTAATAAGTCATAACTGGTTTCTTACAGAGCCATCAAGAGTTTTAAGAAGCGAATTGAGACAAAATCGTGCAAGAATTGAACAGGGAATAAGTACCAAGCATTGAACATTTCACCAGTCTAATATAATGAAGCAAATAAAAACCAAATGTACCATGGAAAGCATTTTGTATGAGAAGGGCCAGATTACGGCTCTCATATTACAGTTAGGAACATGAGCCCTTGATTGATTGAAGAAAGCTCCAGTCTCCTGAATTCCATTGTGATATATTAGAGCTTGCATGGATCATATATTTTGAAACAAATGCATATAAACCAAATCTACATTTCAGTTTGTGCATGTATGATGTTTTTAGACCTAGCCTTACAATTTGCTGCAGCATTTGTTGTATGCGGTAACCAAAATTTTGCTATTTTTTAGTTCATTGCCATTTTTTTTTTAACACGCCCCATAATTGAAATGCATGGGGCTTGGAGGCTTTAGAGCTCAGTGTGTAGGGCCCATGGCTTCAGTACCAAACATGGGAGAAGCATCGATGCTTCCATTTGCAGCTGATGATATCCAACAAAATTAAAAAATAAAAAAAATCTCAAACATACACCTAGTGTGGAGAGGGATGCTTGGATGAGTGAGCCCATCTTAGCACCGACGAAAGGGGGGAATCTTTTATAGGGACCCCCCTAAACCACCATATGAGACCCATATGAGAGTCGACACATGGACACTAATGTCGTAATCTTAAAGCATCTCATCTCTTCACTTATTTATGAACAAGGGGAAAATGGAGAAAAGGTCACCATCTACACTGCCATAATCGCCTATTGTGTATTCCCCTTCAGCATTCAGTTTGTCCTTAGCTTACAACGAAATGCTGTCTTGCTTTACTTAATGCTGAGGGAGAGACTTTATACAATGAAAGTTATGTAATCTAGGTGAAAAGATAGGGATCAAATCAATATTGGCAGGTCTAGTATGTTCTTGGCATGTTTTACTTCATCACTAATCAAGAGAAGCAAGAACAGAGAAATTAGCTGAATGATTGTTTATCTAGTTTTGTTAAAGTGTTGCTAATAAGCCCATGATATTGTTGGGAGTTGAACATTAATGTAAGGAATTCCAAAGGAAATTGAGTTTTGTCAAAGTCTTGTTAACAAATCTATGATATTGTTGGGAGTTAAATATCAGTATGAAGAATTCCAAAGGAAATTGAGAAGCGAAGAATTTTTTTTAGAAAAAAAAAAAAGAAAATTGGATTACTTTCATTTTCACCAGAACAGAGAGTGATGGGAGGCACTCATCACTGGCAACTATGGTGACACAGGTGGTGATTTATGTGCTTGAGGAATTGTCATAGCAACATGGTGGCACAGGTGGAAACGCAAGTGCTCAAGGATTTGTCGTAGTGGCATAGGAGTGCCATGGTGGCACAAGTGCTTGAGAATATGACACTTCATTTTCCTCTTATCTATGAATAGGTGAAGAGACCAGATGCTTCAAGATTACAAACCTTGTTGTCCAAGTGCCAGTATCTGATATGTGTGCTACATAGGGTTGTTTAAGGGGGTCCTATGAAAGATTTTTCCAAACATTTTAAGATTGGAGAAGGGGCTGCTTAGATGGGTGCTAGTGAAGTGGAACCATCATAGCACCAATTCGAGGCTCTAACACAATCACACCTAAGCATGAAAAAAATTAAAAAATTAAAGGCTGGGCGGGGAGACATGCATGGGATGACTGAGCGCCTCGCATTGGTTGGAGGGAATTTGAGGGGATTCTGTTAGGTGGGTGCAGTTGAGAGGGAGGAGGAGATCTTTGAGGAGTGGGAATGGATGAGATTTTGGGAGAAGATGTGGTTTGGAGATAGAAGGAAGATTTTACGATATCCTGTGGAGTGACTTGTGCACTGGAGACAATCCCACATTTCAATTGGACAAATGAAAATTTTGGCAGGAGTTTTCAGGGGGAGAGGCAGATGATTTTTCAAGCATACACTCTTTATAATTGTAATAGTAGAGATTTTACTGTTTATTTTTCCTGCCACATGTTACCACAAGAAGAGTTATTTGTCAATATTAACTGACTTAGCATGAAAGTCACACCTGTTATGGTGGTAGATCATTGAATAATGGAATATTTTGGAGTGCCTGGTGACAGCTGAATTTGACACCAAAGTAGATGGTCCAAAGTTGAACCTATATTTTACTTTTATAGAACAGCACATGTTTATTTTTCAACACCCGACATTTCCTACTATCTGAAGGTTGCTTTGTTGCATTCTTAAATTTGTTATCTCTGTCAATTTTGTTGACTACTTGGTATATAGGAAGAGCTGAACAGGGCAACACTGCATAAATGCAAACGAAGAATACCGGTGCACTTCCACTAAATGATAATAGTTTATAAGCACTGCAGTCTGGATGCAAACAGCCCTAAAAAATTGTTTTATAATGGATATTTCTCTTATTATGTCTATTTGCTAAAACAACTAGTACCTAGAAAGTCATTATGTAATTGTAAGTTGATGTACTGTTACTTAAGGTCAGTAGGATGTACTATTATTGTCTACTGTAGATCAATTCCTTTAACAAAGTTGTGTTATATCAGATATGGAGATGGTGGATTTCTAAGCCCAAATGATGAGAAGGCCATAGTAGAAAAGCTTCTTGCTCATCACCCCCGTTCAGAAGACAAGATTGGTTGCGGACTTGATGGTATAATGGTGAGTCATTGTTATCATTGCTTCAATGTATTAATGAATATGAGTTCTTTCTCAAACAAGCTCATTTCTTTAAATTCTCTTATTCCACAGTTTCTTGTTACATTTGTGCCAAAGCATGAAGCATGACTATATATAGTTTCTCATGAACTCACTATCAATTTGTTACTGAAAGAGCTACAACTACTAAGTAGTTACACTATTTACACTAGTTAATGCTATAAACGAAAAAAGCTTTAAGTGGTAAGCCAACAGTCACCCCACCACTTAGTCCATACGGAGTAAGCGAGCATTTATCCGGCCTTATAAGTGGATTGCATGTAGAAACTTAACAGAACATATTCATCAACCAGAATGTTCTTGCCTCCAGGAAACTGGGAAATAAAGCTGAAAATTTTAATTGTTCCCTATGGGGAGATAACTGCAGATAGAATACCCAGGACATGTAATTCTTGATTCCTCTGTGCACAGTTAGAATGCAATTCTTATATTTTATAATTCAGAACAATTTCAAGTACTTGAAACTTCTTACAAATTCTTTACAAACATTGATCCATGCCCTGATAACTTCTGACATCCAATCCTATTATTGATCTGCATCCACCAGCCTCTGATCTGCACAATTTTTTTTTTGTATGTATATATAGCAATTGCTCTTGTCTTTTTAGAGGATGATTGCTCTTTCTAAGTTGGATTGTCTTTTGAAGGTTGATCGGCATCCCAATTTCAGAAAGTCAAGGTGCCTTTTTGTTGTTCAGACAAATGGTGATTGGGTTGATTTCTCATACCGCAAGTGTCTCCAAGCATACATCCAAGAAAAGTATCCATCTCACGCAGAGAGGTTTATACAAGAACATTTAGTTCAAAAGCACTCATCACTTCTTCGTCGGTCAAGATAGATAATATTTCTATGCCATGATCAATAAAGAATATTTCTGGTCTGCTGAGGGAAAGATGTTGCTCTCAAGGGCTTGCAGACGAGCTTTTGCCTTCTCACCAGTTTGTTACAATGAAGGTGTTTTAATGCATATGTATCAACCCATCTCGAAGTTATAGTGGTGATGTATGCAACTTCCTTTCCATGAAATACTTGTCTTGATCCGTCCTAGCAGTCCTGTGCTGCTTCTGATGGAATAGTCTGCTGCTTGTGTGGAATACTTCTCCAAACTGCTAACGTTATTGTGGTCGGATCCCATCACTAAATTCCTGGATTTGTCACTATATGAGCTACATGTATTAATTCTACAAGATGTATTCTGCATGATGTATTCATCATGTCTTTGTTAAGTTTATTATCTATTATTAGATTTACCAAAAGGCACAAGATCTATTATTAGCTAGCTTGTTGCTTTGCACTTGATAGATTCATCCATGTATCATGCTCATCCTTTGGATTCATCATGCTGTGTGTAGTTCTAACAACAGGCGGGACCAGTTATTTATTGCTGGATACTTGTAACTGGTGTGACCGGTGTTTGCTGTTATTAGGTGTGGTTTTTGCTATTTTAAAATACTATAGAAACTAGGAATAATATTTATAAATAACTCAAACTAAAAAAATAATTATGAAAATGATTCATAGTTTGTTAAAATTACAAAAATGACTTGGTTAAGTGCAATAAGTTAATTATCGCGGTTGTGATACAGAAACCTTAAACTTTCAAAAAATAAGTTTTCATTGTTTTCATTTTGAAAACGCGACAAAAAAAGACATTTCTCCTCTTTTTATTTTGAAAACGCAACAGAAAACAAAAAATCAATTTCTCGCGAGAACTAGTGGTCGAAAGTCATTGTGGAGATAGTCGAAAGTCGTCGTGGTTAGATGTAACTTCATCGATTTTGGTCGTCATGGACCAATCACCTCTTTGATCACTCCATCTGTGACGACCACCTCCACAACGACTTTCGACGACAGACACTTGACCACTAGTTCTTACGAAAAATTGATTTTTTGCTTTCTGAAATGTTTTCAAAATAGAATAGAAGAGAAATGTCTTTATAGTCGTATTTTTAAAATGGAAAAGATGGGAACATATTTTGGAAAGTTTATGATTTCTGTTGCATATCACAACCACAATAATTGATTTATCACACTCAATCAGGTCATTTTTACAATTTCAATAAACTGTAGGTCATTTTTGTGATTATTTTTTTATTTTAGATTATTTATAAAAAAATTCAACTTTTGATTAATTGGCAACACAAAATACCTCGTCCATGCGTATTTGTGTTGCCAATTGCCATTACATGACCCTTACCCTGGTGCCATGCTCATCATATGGACTTCTGATATTTATTTCAATTGAGATGAACTATTGCATACCGCATTTAGAGACCCCCCATGCCAACGTAATAAGTATACATGGTTCTAAAGACTGGCGGAAACTGGTTAGTCATCGCCCGTAATTGATAATTGGTGTGAGTATGCAATAAGTATACATGGTTTTTATTGTGTTATTTTAGAGTAATATAGTTGACCAGAAATCAACAGCGGTGGGTACTAGTATTAATTTCTCTCATTCTCTGTATCGAAAACCTGAATGTAACAGTGATACTATGCTTAGCTTGACACATTCTGCACAATGGCTGTGATTTGTACTAAAAGTCGATACCATTTCATTGTATTAAATTGCTTTGCTGCAATATTACATTGCTATCCAGGAACACGCAAAGGAGCAGTGTTTTCAGTGTTTTTACCAGACTTATTATAGATTGTGTCAAATCGACTTTCTGCTTTTTTAGCCGGGTTTGATCTATAATTTATCATATTAATCTATTTATAACATAATACATGTAGTTCATGTCTAAATCATATGTAGATATACAACTCGGGAGCAAACTCCTCCTCACGCATGGCCACATCGACGCCACATTCCTAGCCGTTCGATTGGCAGTTTCGGCTCATCTGCGCCATCCGCGTACAGCCAGCTGCTTTGCCCACGTCATCGTCGCTTTTGTGGCCATCCGATTGCTGTCTTCGCTTCATCTAGGCGCACGGAATCCACTACAGGACTTGTCGACAACTGTTTGAAAGCTGAGTCCACGTTGAGCTACGTCGCACATTCGTTCGTGGCTGTTATATCGACGCATTTGTATCATCTGGGCCCTTGAACGTGCGCTCGATTGTCCAGTTGTTTCCCACGTTCGACCAAGATCATGCCTTCTAATTCAAACAGGGAAAAATATCGACTAGATACACTGTCGAGCTGTTTACCACATTCTACCACGTACCATGACAAATGAATCGACCAGCAAATCAAAATACCACCTCAATAAAAAAGCAAAACCGCTGTTTCGACCAACCACCACGTTTGGCCACAACCAAAATTGCTTATTCGACCCAAAAAACAAAATGCGACAAAATAAATTCTCTTTCGGCCAAAATAAATCGACCAACAAAAATTGACCAGAAATTTTACAGGTGCGACCACTGTTTTCACTGCCTCAACCAAATTTAAGTTTTATTGAATTGAACAGGTCTTTTGCTGATGTGACCAAAATTTATGTTGACGGGCCCAAACTTGCGACCAATATTTTTTTTTTGCCCCGACCAGCTATTTGCCGTATTCGATCACAAGCCATGATAGCTGGTACGACCAAAAACAAAAAATGTGACCATCTGCTCGACTAGAAGACTAAAATGCAGCGACTGTAAAAAAGCAAAACCGCTGCTGGGACTAGACACCACATTTGGACACAAACAAACCTTCTTATTCGACCCAAAAACAACATACAACCAACAAAAATAATTTACTTTTTCGGCCAAAATCAATCAACCAAAATCAAATTTATGTTTTGTTGAATTGAACAGATCTTTTGCTTCATCTGGGTCGTCGAACGTGCTCTCGATTGTTCAGCTATTCTCCACATTCGACCAAAACCAACATACGACCATCATAAAAAACAAAACCTTTGCTTCGACTAGACACTACATTCAGACACAAACAAGCCTGCTGATTCACCCAAAAAACAAAATGCGAACAAAAAAAATTACTGTTTTGATTCAACCAATTTTATGTCTTAATGAATCAAGTCAAGATTTTGTTTTCCCTACATTTGACCAAGACCAAGTCTTGTGATTCGACCAAGAGAAAAAATCAACCAGGCACA